>OZ035883.1:12592859-13859893 GCA_964034835.1 Muscina levida
GTGCAAAGTTGTGGATGCTGTTAGTGGTGTATAGCGCACCTCCACCATTGCCAAAATGTGGAAAACTTGAGCCGCCCGACGAAGATGACGACGCGGCTGCACCTAAAATTGCAGAAGCAGCAGTGGTCCTTAAATTATTAGATGCCGCTGCCGCAGAATGATAAAATTTATGGCATTCATTCACTGCCAGTGCTTGAGCAGCTTGTATGGCATTTGTGCTAGCGCCACCTGTCAACAATGATGGTGACTCTACTATATACGGTTCTGATTCCGATTCCACCGAACCGGGATCACTGAAACCGCCCTGGGTCGATGAATCTTCGGGGGTGTCGAAAAAGTGCAAATTAAAATCAGCATGAGCATCAAAACGTACTTCGGGTAGTACCTCGTCGTCGTCGTCTTCGTCGTCGTCACCGCCGCCGCCGCCACGGACACCGTGTAAATTATCAACAGTGGGACCGTTCGAACCGGCCGAACGACATAGATTGTGTTGTAGGGCGCTGTTGCTGTTTGCTGCTGTCTCCACCAGACTGGAACCGATTTGTGCCTGATCCAAATCTAATTTGAATACATCCATGGTTCGATCAACTCCAGAGCCATCGTCTTTTGTGTAGACATTTTTGTGATTGTTTATGATATTCGTAACTCAACTTAAACGAACGTTGGTGGTGAAGGTGAAATTGAAATTGAAATTCTTGACGCTGATTGTAGGTTTGTAAGGAAATGTCATTCAAGGCGTTAGAGAATTTCTAAGTTGCCGTTATTTGGTTGAATGCTTGCATGTATAGTTTCGTAGATATTACTAATCGTAGGATGGCAAAATTAATCTATGCGACTGTGACTGTAAAACTTGTGCCGGAATTAGTGTTATGCAGGATAAATTTTAGGTTTATTGTTTTCGTAGAGGATGTGAAAAAGGGAATGGATGTACTGATTATGTGAAAAATAAGGCAAAACTAAATTGGGGTTGGGTTGTAATTGTATTTACAATATTTTACAACTGGTGATCAACAAAAGATTTAGCGCGAAATTGAAGAATTTGTAGCATTCAATATTAGTATTTCTTATAAGCTATAAATTCCTTTAAAATTTCGATTTGTTTTTGGGAGAAAAATTAAATTGTAAGCCATACAATAAACTAGTCGTTGTGACATTTGGTAAGTGAATACTCAAATGAAGAGTCTTAACGAAAAAAGACAAAGGACCAATGATATTCGAAGTTCATAGAGGATAATCATAATGAATTTATCTCCAAAACTAAATACTTAGTCACACTAAAAGTGACAGCTTTTAATAGCAAACTTAATGAAGATATTTTAAATAATTTTCAAACCTAGCAAAAACCTTTTCAATCATATAGTGAAAAAAGATCAATTAAATAATACCGGAGGAGCTATAAAGCTGCCTTTGACTGCCTGAGTTTGGTATTATGGCGCAGCTGATACGCCATTGTGGAATGGCCCTAACCGACGCGGATCGATTCCCGGCTCCGGTTATCAACATTTTTCTTTCATTGCCAGCCCCCTCGATGTTATCGACAGCAACTTCGCAGTATATTGTCGAGTCAATCGGCATTTCTAGTAAAAGCTTCTTAAACAGTGACGTTCGCATTCGTCGATAAACAAGCAGGTGCCGTTTGTTGTGAATCTAAAATCGATAGTGTGTTAAGGGTGTGATAGGGTGTAAAGGGAACTTAAGTTTTTTTTTTAAATTAGTTTCAACGAACAAAGAATTTACTGGTTTGGGACACTGAGTGCATGTTCACAACTATAACTTTGAAGCGGTAGATGATTCTATTTCAAACACAACCGGTATCACAAGTCTTGATATATGGCGCAGAATCCTGAAACAAGCGAACGAATCGGATCTGACAATATTTGAGGGATAAATACTCCGTAAAAGAGTATCGCAATATTCTATGACATATGAATCATGAATTATGCGAGTTTTATACTGGCAATGGACTGGATGTACGGCAAAGAAGAAGGAAAAAAAAAGTTTGTTGGATAGACCAGGTAAGGGAGGACATTGCAAAACTTCGTGCATGTATACGAGAGGCATAAAATCGGCAATTTATGATTGACAGGAAAAAAAAGATATGTAATTAAAACAGTATGCTTAACCTTTAATAGATCACCAGGAACACAGGACGACAAATTAATTAAAATTTGAAACTAGTAAGGTGATTATCTAATCCCCCAAAAATGGAAATTTGTATGGGATGTGGTAGTAGTTTAAATCCGATCTTGCTTATCTTAGAACTTAACCTCTGCTTCTGGACAGAAGCTTACATACCAAATTTCAGTCCGAAAGCTCATAAACTACAGGGACATACAGAAGAACATTCCCAAAAAGGGGGAGTTTGTATGGAAGGTAGGAGAAGTATCCTACCTCACCTCATCTTAGAACATAAGCTCCTACTACAGGATAAATGCTTGCATATCAAATTTCAGTTCGATATTTCCTAACCTACGGCTGTAAACGCGGGGGCAGTTAGCCGGACACCCTAAAAATGGCGGAGTTGGTATGGGAGGTGGGAGCAGTTTTTGACCGATCTTGGTCATCTTAGAAAGTAGTCTCCGCTAAGAAGATAGAATCTTGCGTACAAAACGTCAGATATACCTGACCGTATATATATACCGATATATATACCTGTTAAAATACGGCTGCAATCGCAGGGACAGACTCCAAAAAGGGATAGTTCGTATAAGAGGTGAGGCTAGTTTTTGATCGATCGGTATCATCTTAATACTCAACCTCCGCTTACAAAATTTCAGCTTGATTGCTCTTCAATTAGCGCTGTAATCGGTAAGAATGCAGAATTCCTTAAAATTAAATATTTATTTCATCTAAAAGGACATCATTTAAAAATTACATATGTAGAATCGTATTTAAATACACTGTACAACTTATTTAGTTGAACTTTTTTTGATGGTCCGGTGAAGTTTTCAGTTTAACATAAAATGGAATCTAAAATAACTATGTTTCTTATTGTTTTAGTGCATTCTTGGATGTCTTCAATGAAATTTAACGACTCCTCACGAGTCCTTTTCGTTTTTATTTCGAGAAAAGTCAGAAAAAGACCTTTAAATTGGACTTACAACATTCAAATGTTCTACAAAAATGTTGCTTAGAAAATCCTACTTTGGCTGATCTGAGTCCAAAATTCGATATCTCCAATTTTAACTAGTAATTTGTATCTTTTAAAGCACAGTGTGAACAGCGACCTAAAATATTTCTTGTTGTTGTAGTGCATTTACGATAACATGTACCTTCAATCAATTTTAACGAATGTTTTGTTTGAGTAACATTTCAACTCTTTATCTCTTCGCCTTATGTGTACCTTTCGTCCTTTTTCGAGAATAGTCAGACCTAGGGTGATCAGTTCGGTTTTCAGAAACCGGCTACTCGGTTTTTTTCACCCATAAAAACCGTCGGTTTTTTGTAAATCCCTATTTTTCGAATATCGAATAATCCGGTTATTTTTTTGTCGAATCTCGGTTTTTTGGCGTTCGATATTTTTTATTTAAATTTATTCATAATTGTGTTAAATGTGTACTCGTACATGTTTTTTACAGTGTTTCGGCCGAACAACCTTATTGTTAGTTTTATAAATCTTCAATGTCTAATAAGTCGGCTTAAAAGCGAAAGAAATTACAAATGTTTGTAAAAGACCAATTCAATAAGGAGCTTAATCTTATCCTTGATGTTAAGCACAGCAGCTGGGAATCCATGGCCAAAATGGTTTATCAATTTTTAAAATTGCACAAATGTGTGAATCATACTTTATTGGACTTAGGACTGACACTTGATGAAAACCATATATACGTGAAACTAGAGACCTTATGTATTAAAACTGCGTTCTCAGTTTATCGCCAGAACGTCAGGATTTTTTTTTAAAAGGACTTCAAAGTTTCAAAGGATGCACCACTTTCAAAATATTAAATCAAATATTTCCACGAACCATATGATAACGATATTGGTATCAAATGAAAGGTAAGAATTTTAGCAATGCAAACAAATAACAGAGTTTAATGGATCTGGACCAAAAATGTTTTGCATTGTAATTATAATTAAACTAAAAGTTTACTTTTTATAGGTATAATTGAATTGTTTTCTGTTATTTTATAATAAAATTTTTTCTCAAAAATTGTGTTTTAATTTGTTATTTGGCATACATTTGAAAACCGGATTATCCGGTTTTTTGTGAACTTCAAAAAAAGCAACCGGTTTTTTTTAAATGTCATTTTTCGAATAATTCGAAAACCGGTTTTCGCAAAAACCCGAATAATTGATCACCCTAGTCAGACCTTATAATCATTTTGGTCTTAGATCACCCCTAGTAAAACTTACGAAAAAGATCGTGATGAGTCAAGATAGAGATTTAAAATGATCTGATATCGAAAATGTGCTAAAAGAATAAGAAACCTAGTTTTTAGGAGCTATATCGTTTTAGGTTAAACTGAAAACTTCACCGGGCCAATAAAAAAGGTTGATTAAGGGAGGATCTGTCCTCCCGAAATTTTAATTTACTCAACTAAGGTTTTCATTCCGTAAAGGAATTATTCCGCCCCCCAGACAATAACCACCAGTTTGTATCACAGTGCTTTTATTCTGTGAATCAAAGTTTTGAATGAGCTTAAGGAGCCGACACAGCTTTCCAAACCTTTTGCTACTACAGTTCCATAGCAAAATGTGCTAAAAGTGTTTTATCTATGACTTTAATAAATTAAATATTTTTTTGTGCAACTCAAAATGTTATACCTGAAAGTAGTCTGAAAGTAGTTTGTTACCTCTTTTTTGGCAGGTAACAAGGATTCGGAATATAGATTTTTCGGTTTTGAACACAAGGTACTAAAATAATTTCACCAAGGATATGGGTATTTAGTATTGCCCCTTTATATTGATTTTGTACTACTTTCACCACACGCATTACTTGCAAACTTAAGCTTGCACAAATAATAAAATCGCATGCAAATTTATGTTTATCAACAAAGGCACGATGAACTTATTCCCATTAAATCTATTTCTATCTTAAACATATGCAAATATGCATATTGTTGCCACAAAGTCCTTTGTCGTCCTGTGTTATTATCCTTTTATTCTTTGTTTTTAGATATATTCAAGTGGTAAGGAGCAAAGCAGGTAAAGGATTATAGGATCAGGATTTATTTAATTATTTTTTATATTATTTTTACAAAATGTTTATAGCAATGATACATCTCTTTTATTTTTTATGGCATATGTATAGAATAAATCTAAACAAAACTTCACTTCCGTAATTGAATTATCTATTTTATTATATATCTTCACTTATTTCGTCTTCTTCTTCTTTTGGTTGTTATTCGTTTGGTTATTTTTCTGAAGAATCGCTTAGACACCACGACCACCACCACCACCACAATTACGGACAAAGATAACAATTGGCCGTATTGACATCAGTAAGTTATACTCGGAACTATAAAACATGGGAAGCGGGCGGAAGCACTAGAAGCTTTAGAGGGGAGGCTTTGGTGGGTGTGTATAAGATGACGGGGTGTTATTAAGAAGAAAACAAAATCACATAACAAAAAAAAGCACAAACTAGCGATTAAACGCGGACTTTTAAAGCGTGAGAAACGTCTTTGGAACACAACCGCCGCGTGTCAAAGACACATTAATATTAAAATGTCACCACTTGAGTTAAATTATCACTCTGTACACAAATGTCCTTGATAACTAGGCACCTCCGACGAATGTCCTTTTTCATAATTTGCTTTAACAACAGTCCTTTCGTGCTCGTGTAACCGTAACACGTTACTTCCCGATCAATTCCGGCGATTTGCTTTTCTTCGTTTGTTCGTTATATTTTCCGTTTTCAATTTTCTATGTGTGTTTTTTTTTTTTTGTTTTTTGAGATTTGGACAACGAACGGCGTAAATGTAAGCGCTTCACAAATATCCACGACAAAAAATCCCGACCGTTTGTAAGAACCTTTGGAGCGTGTATAAGAAGAATACAGAAGAACTGAAGAACAGGCAGCGCGCAACTCCCAACTCCCTGCCATAGTCAGTCAGTCGACAGTCGGCAGTCGATCGACCAAACCATGAACCAAGAACAACAACATCAACGGCAACAGCAACGAAGGAAAACAGCTCTAACATAGATAGAAAACAGCTACAACAACAGCAACAACTACAGGAAAAAGTATAGTATGGAAGAGCGCAACAACTACAACAACAACAACAGCGGAGAAGAAAATCGCAAGTTGAGTTGAGGCCTATTCTTGGGATGGCTTTTTCTTTCTATTCTGCTCCGTCTTGAGTTCAGCAGAACTTTTGCTGTTGTTGCTCCGCTCTACTCAGCTCTGCTCTGCTCACTTGTTGTCTGTCTGGTGATCGTCGTTGGCGTTGTTGCTGCTGTTGTTGCTATTGCTATTGCAATTGCGTTTAACGACGACGCCAACACAGCCAACAACAGCAACAACCACATGAGCAACTGCAACAGCAATAAGTTGTTGTGGTCATGGGCATCATATTCTCTCGCAAGTAGGAGGTGTGATAAGGAGGAAAGGGTTGGCTGGCTGCATCTAAACGATCCAAACGCATAATTGTCAATCATTTCACAGCACAACAATGTTTCAATTAATCGGTTTTCCCTTTACTTGTATGGCGGCACAGGCACTGGCGATGATGGTTGTTTGTTTGCATTATTAATTGTATTTGTTTAAGATCATTAATTAAGGGATAATCAATCATTGATCATAGAGTTAGCTGAGCATGGATCATGTTGGGCGACGTCAAGTAAACAAAGCTATTTAAAATGATGTTTGAGATTTTGATGAACCTCTGGGTATTTATTGGTGCAGAATAAGACAACAAATATGAAAGTGTAAATAATTTTTTTCATGTTTAACATTTTTAATTTATAATTTTTTATTTTTTATTATTAATTTTTAATTTTTAATTTTTAATTTTTAATTTTTAATTTAATTTTTAATTTTTTTTTTTAATTTTTAATTTTTAATTTTTAATTTTTAATTTTTAATTTTTAATTTTTAATTTTTAATTTTTAATTTTTAATATTTAATTTTTAATTTTTAATTTTTAATTTTTAATTTTTAATTTTTAATTTTTAATTTTTAATTTTTAATTTTTAATTTTTAAATTTTTAATTTTTAATTTTTAACTTTTAACTTTTAATTATTAATTTTAAATTTTTTAATTTTAAATTGTATATATTTTTTAAAATAAATTCCCAAATCATTACATAAGAAAAAACTACAATTCCCATACCTCCCCTTCTAACAACAAGAGTGCATTTGTTAGATATTGTTGCTTGCTGTCTATGCCTTTTCCCGTTGATATAACAACAGCCATCCAAACTATTTTCTTCTAATCCATTAGCAATTCTTCTCTAAGAAAGTAAAAACTCCACACCAACAATCGAGAGACCAACGAACCATCCAACCAACCAACCAACCGACAACGTCCAACTATACGACCACTTATAAAACACCCGTTCGGGGGAATACGTAAACACTAGCAAGGTAATAGAAGAAAATCTCTCAAGGAAATAGAAAATCGTCATTGCTGCTAAAATGCTAACGTTATTGCTGTTGTCGTTGTTGCTGGGGGAAATTCTTTAGTTGCGGCCAGAGCAACGTTCCCTAAAACAAACTCTCTCTCGTTTGGAGAACTTTTTGTTTTCACCAGTAGTTGCTGTTGCTGGTGTTGTTGTCGTTGCTGGTATTTTCCTTGTTTTTCTTTCTATTTGTTGTTGTTGTTGTTTTAGTGCTGTTGATCTCATGTGTCATTGTTAATAGTTTGCCATTGTGGATTTTCAATTTCTTTTCTGTATTCTGCTTACTCGTAGACGAACTTTTTGTTGTATTCCTCTATTTTGCAACAACAACAACAATAACGATGGCGTTGGCACGACGAGCTGCTCCTCCGCTATCTCTATCAACTTTCCAAGTTACAAGATCAACAACAATCGCAATGAACAAATACTAGACCAAGAAGTGCAAGTACGAGCACATATGGGGGTTTCATTAGTTATTGGAGTTTTGTTGTTGGTATTGCAAAGGGGAATGTTTTACTTGAAAGGTTAGACACAAGCGAAATAAATCGCAGATGGATATTCCAATGGTCGTTTTTTTTTACATCGTAAATGTTTTTCTTCGTAGTAGGCACCCTTATAATAATAACACTAATAATTTAGTGTTATATTATGTTTTTTTTACAATACAAGAGTTTACAACACAAGACTTAGATACTTAAGATTACTAAATTTTTATTTTACAACTTTCAAATTAATTCTGTATACCAATATTCCCCATAGGGAGCCATTAATTGTAAAGCGAACCCAATCATTGTTAGGTGTCAGTAACAACACCAATTACACTAAACAGTTTTTTTATAAAACTTTAGAACAGCTTGGACACATAAGTTCAAAAAGGATATTGCTATGAAGTTTGTGTCTCACCGAAAATTTTTATTTTTAGTTGATCCTTTGGCGATTCAACATGAAACTTGCATCTGCAGCCGACATACAACTTCATTCAACTTTGTTTCTTGATGATTTTTTAGTAGTGATTAATGGTTAGTGATAAATCTTTATGGTTCGACCAGCCACCCGTCGAATACTAACTATGAAACTACAAAAGAAAAATGACTAAAGGAGCTCCTTTAATGTGGGCGGCCCTCGCAAACCTTACGAGTACCATGATTTAAAGATATGCACTTGGTATGCCCGGACAATCTATAGATAAGATAACATTCCATAACGACTGACGGATATCCTCGACAAATACGAGGCTGACATAAATATGAAAGATGAGATAGACAGGACGAAGATGCACGCGACGTAAAAGTTGCGATGGATTATTACAGACGCCAAGCGGAAAATCATGAATTGCATAAAACCCAGTTTATGTCACCTTTCCTGGATATCAATTTGCCAGGGAATTTTCGAATTGAAAAATTCGGATCCTAACAAACAGACTGATTTGCACTCTTCACGTTTTCTTCCGTTCAATGAATTTGGTAGCCCCGATTTTGAGTTTTGTTGCGCTCAACTGGTCTCTCCAAATCTGTTAACCCATTTTCCAATGAGAGGGATGATTGGCGCATCATTTAAGTGACAAAACGTCGCATTCTGCAGAATCCTCTATGCGATACAGTCGCAGAATTACCATTTTGTAAAACTCTCTCAAATACAACGAGACGTTTTCTCCAAAAAAAAAAAAACGCTCGATGGTGACAAAATTCTCAAGAGCCATGCATCTTACTGGCATATTCCCTGCTCCCCTTACTTTTAATGTGTGCTCATAGTAAGCTAAACAAATAAAAACTTCCTTTTGAGACACCCTGTAGTTAGTCACACCAAGTATAGATAACAGCTCTTTCACCTGGTCCATCCAACGAAGTTTTAGCCTCCCACTCCTACGCCGACAATCGAGTTTATTAACGAAACCTTCCAAGCTGTAACATTTGTATACATTCGTGCAAAGTGCCCAAGCCAGCGCATTAGGTATATTACAACGCGCTTGACTACGTCGATGTCGTTATATAGCTTATACAGCTCTTGGTCATTTGACGACAATACACGCACTTAACGATGATGGATCAAAATATTTTGCTAATTATTTTTCTCTCAAAGACTTCCAGAATAGAATGATCCGCCAGGATTCTGCGCTGTAGAGCAAGACAGGTAGAATCAGAGTCTGTTAGAGTTGGATGTTTGTTCTTCAAGAGAAGGCTTTGCCATTAAATCGCTTGCTTAGCGATCAATACTCGTCTCTTGATTTCTAGGCTAACTCTTTGTTCGTTGAAACAAATAACTTAGTTTTGTCCTCATTTATTACCAGACCTACTTCCGCCGACTGCTTTTTAATGCACGAAAAGGCCGCAGTAACATCCCGCAATCCACGGTAGCATGTGACTTTTGTTAAAGATGGTACCAGTCATAATTACTGCAGCCTTCCCCAGGATCATCTCCATTACGATGCTAAAGAGATCGAATGACAGACTATCGCCTTGCCTAAAGCCTCGCTTGGTGGAAAATGGCTCAGTCATGCTTTTGCCTATTTTTAATGAAGACTTCGTGTCTGTCAGTATCATCCCGTAAAGTCGTATCAACTTCGAGGGAATACCAAACTCAGCCATATCATCTAATAATTTCTGTCGTATCGGACTGTCGATTGCAGCTTTGTAATAGATGAACAGATGGTCGATGTCGATCTGCATTTCTTCAATGATAAGGTCCAATCAGGTTCGCCAAAATAGGCTTTAGTCTTTCACATAACACAGTACATAGGACCTTGTATGCGATGGGTAAAAGGCTAATCCCGCGATAGTTGGTACACACACTTGGATCGCCTTTCTTATACACGGGACATAGGACACTCAGATTCCAATCATCGGGCATGCACTCCCTGAGCCAAATCGTGTTTATGAGCTGGTGCATGCATGTTACCATGTCATCGCCGCCGGCTTTAAAAAGCTCTGCCGGCAGTCCATCGGCTCCCGCAGCTTTATTATTTTTAAGCCGCGCAATTGCCGTGCTGATCTCTTTTGGCTCGGTGGTGGACAGTCTACTCCATCGTCGATGATTGGTGTGATTTCGTCACTTATGCTGCCTTTGGGAACGAGTAGCGATTGAAAGTGTTCCCTCCATATTTGCAGCACACTCTGAGTGCCCGTGGCCAGATTTCCGTCTCTGCCCTTACAGGTGCGGATCCATGTTCCAAAACCTTTGTTTTTAACCCTTTGGTAGGACTTTCGGGCCTCACCTCTATCCCTGTAGTTTTCGGTATCCTGGCTCTCTCTTTACTTCCACAGACACTTTTTCCACCAGAACAGGCGTTTCATCTCCCTCCTTTTCTCATTATAAAGCTCCGTCAGACATTTCGCGACATTCACGACATACCAGGGCTGGTCTGAGCGTGGTTTTTCATAACCCAGTACGGTCGTTACGGCAGTGGTCATAGAATTAGCAATATGCTGCCAATGTGTGTTGGGAACATCAGAACTAGGGGGGTTTGTTTGGAATAGTTGAGAGAGTTGGTTGGAGTAGGCATTGGCTATCTCGGTGGTATGCAGCTTTGTAATGTCTAGCCTTCTTTGCGTTTGTTTACGAGTGTTTTTAACACTACTTAATCGTGTGCGTGCCCTGACTCCAGCTAGGTGGTTATCCGAGTCAATATTTGCACCGCGCATAACACGCACGTCCATAACGCTTAAGACATGCCCTCCGTCAATTACCACGTGATCAATGTGATTTCTTGTATTTTGATCAGGATATATCCAGGATGCCTTGTGGATATCTTTATGCGGGAATCTGGCTCCACTCACAGCCATTTTCTTGCCGACGCGAAATTAAACAGTCTGAATCGGTTATCGGATGTGTTGTTGTGTAGACTAAATTTTCCGACTGCTGAACCAAGAGCATCTTCCCTTCCTATCCCATCTCCCAGAACAATTTTAATGTCATGTGCAGGGCAGTGGTCATATATCTCCTCCAGGCGCCCATAAAAGCGTAATGTAAAAATATTTCACCCGGATGCGAATAGTGGCTATACGGTCACTTACTGTGTTAAACCGCGAGACCAGGTGTCGAAGTCTCTTGCCGACTATGATACCACATCCAAATTCGTGTCTTTCTCCATGGTAGTTGTAAAAGATGTCCCAGATCTTTCGTCATGTGCATCCCTGTCCCGTCCATCTCATTTCCTGTATGGCGGTGATGTCAGCCTTGTATTTGTCGAGGACATCCGCCAGTTGGAAAGAGGCACCATCTCTGTATAGAGTTCGGACATTCCAGGTGCATATCCTTAAATAATGGTCCTTATAACGTTTGCGGGGTCGTCAACATTTGGGGGGTTCTTGTTTTTTCTTTTATTCGTGTTTTCATAATAATTGTTTGTTTAAGGAGAGTGGATTATAAGGCCACCGCATCCGAACCTAGTTTCTTGGGGCTGCCAAAGCCACTAAGAGAGCCTGTGTTGAGCTTCAGTAACTTCTGTTACCTACTTCCTAAGACGCATCGGTGGTAGCATGCCCATTAGGTTACTCAACATTTTGACTTCTCACATTTGCTACCACTGAAGAGAGTCCTGTGGCTTTGCCCGGAGAATATGTGATCTCTAGGACGTTATGAGCTGCATGGGAACCTCCAAAGAGAGCTTCTGGTTATTCCCAAACGAATAACAATCTGAAATACTCAAATTAGAAAATTCCCAATTCCCCCATTGTCGTCTACAAGCGCTTAAAAATATAGCGGAATCGAAATGAACTTGATGGACTAACTGAAGAAAGCAACCAAAACTATTTGGAAAGAGCAGGTTATAGCGATCCCTACAAAACTTAGTCCAACAAACTGATGAAGAAGCACAGAGTACACAGTGCTACATTTTTGAAGTCATCGAGTGCAAACTCCTTTTCGTTTCAAATTACTCGAAGTACTTATCGAAACTAACAAAACCTTCTTAGTACCCTTTAAGTTACTTTCCATTAGGATAATATCAAATTTTAATTTCTTATAAAATAATGGCATAATATTTGTTTAGATGTGCACCCTAGTTCTGTATTGATATACTCCTTTTAAAATCACCCCTTTAACATTTATAACGAAGAATGAAAAAAAGAAAAGAATGAAAGAAAGCTTGAGTTGACATTTATGTTTACTGTCAATACGATTATTACCAGCGTACCACCCGAAGGTAATACCCCCAAATAAAACCCGAAATTTATACAAAAACTCATAACTTACTTGTGTTTTTATTTCTCCCACCGTTTGGATAAATTATTATTCTTCCCCGCCGTAACAATATTTATGATGGACTTATTTCATTCGAGATTGAATTAAACTCTGCAATACTATATTTTAATTTCATTCCTTCACAACCCATACAATTATTTCAAACGTAGCTTTTGCTGAGTGACCCATATTCATATTAGCAGCGCGGCAGAACGCTTTGTGTATTACAAATTTTCTTCATCTTCTTCTGTACTTCTGCAGTTTTTCCTTATCTCTGTCTGAGGGAACCGTTAGCGGCAGTGGGTTATAATGAGGAGCCAACCAAAGCTAATTGAGTCTGATTCAGAAATTTAGAGAACACTCATCGACGAACGATGGACGGCCACAAATAATTAGACAATGCCACAGGGGGGGGGGGGGGGAAACAAACAAATAAATAGACAGATACTTGTACAGACACCGACACCCATGAGAAACAGGAAGAGTTTCCTTTGGCACCAGAAACAAAACATAATGCGGAAAAGTATTTGACATTTGTCAAGATAATGTCAACCTTTTAAAAAGCAAAGAAAAAGAGAATGCAAATGAAAATGAAGCTGTGAAAATAGCAATCATCTGATAATCTTCAAATCTGCCAAAGATCAAGATCATATGAAGGTTGCGAAAAAAAATAAGAATGCCAAAAATCCTTTACCTATTACATACCATAGGACAACATAGACAGAGCTACTCTGTTTTGAATAGAGCTAACCGTTAGGTTCATTACACCCTTTTGTGCCTTCCTTTTTATAATACTAACAGTACTCTTGGTTGATTGGTACCTAGGCGAAAGGTAAATCAACTCTTTTTGTAGGCCGTTCTCTCGCCGTCTCTCTCTATCTCTCTCTTTCAAATGGTCTCCTTTTGAGGCTACTTCTAACTGGTTGCACCAAAAGGAAATCCACAAAAGTCAATGATCACCACCACCATCATCATCACCACTAGGCAGCAGCAACAGCAAATGACTGCTGCTGCTAACTTAAGTTATGGCTCTGTTGTGGGCAACAATTGGAAAAGTAAATGCTTCAGTGTTGCTGGTTGTTGATTTGTAAAAGTAGGAAATTGAAAACACAAATCTTAATACACACAGGCGTACAGGCAAACGTGTGGACTATTGAATAGACGGCGTCCAGCGAGACAGACAACAAACGTTGTCCACACTCGGCAATTATACAATAATAAGGAAAATGATTTTTCTTCAGGCAAAGTAAAACTCTAGACATAATCACAAATTTGTGCAACAATTCCATTACACTCGTTGCTCTCCGACCGCTCTGCAACTTTGATTTGCTTGTTATGAAAGCGAAAGAAGTCGCAGCAACAGCAGCAGCAGCAACGGCAGCAACAACAACGACGGCAATGAAAAGTTACCACAAAACCACCACAACAAGCCTCCTACATGGTTAGAGTTAAATAGTTGGTGTACGGGTGTGTGCCACACTCCCAACTTCATAATTTCCACACACAGCCACGACAACATGAACATATAGCAACAACAACAACATTGGCAGTAACATCGACAGCAAATGTCTTTCTTTGTTGCATTAATAAATTTTCAAATGCTTTCCCTGTTTTCTTGCCATTTGCAAATGTTGGTGGAAGACAGTGGTAAGAACGATGGGAAAAACTGCGTTTCTAATTCAAATACATTATTGAAAATAAAAATAATAATAAATATAAAAAACAAAATTAAAAATAAAAATAATAATAAAAATAAAAAACAAAAATAAAAATAAAAATATTCGATTTTAAGAAGAATCCTAAATGAGTAATATTTTGCCGTCTCATTACAAATAAATTTTATAAAATTTTAAATATACGTTTTTATTTTCTATTCGTCTTTTGTTTCAAAGTCTTGTAAAATATGCCCTGGTCCTGCCTTTCCTACCACCCTTCTCTATTTTTCTCAACATAAATTTGTATAGCGACATTATCCCCAAATTTTACTACATCACCTAGCCCCTCTCAACCAATGTGCAACGTGTGGCAACTATCAGTGAGCCGTTTGCTTTTTGTGTTCTTCTTGTTTTGTTAGTTGCAAAACAACAATAAAATTATCTTTGAACCAGGAAGAAAATTGTTCAAGTCGAGTGCATTGGTTTATTTGTTGCCTTTTTGTTTTCCCTCTCACTCTCCAAGGCTCTTCGAACGTATGTCTCTTCATATTGCAACTTCATCTGTTGTTGGTGTTTGCTTATGCTTTTCGCTTTTTATTTGTATTTCTGTTGATTTTCTTTAGTTTGTTGATATTTTTCACAGGTCGACGGACAGACGGACAAATGCAGGAAGATGGATAGAAATGACAGAGCCGGGAAATTGTGTAATAATATAATCAGTGAACTGTTTGCGCTGCTATTGGAAGGGGGGTTGCTGCGAGAGGCAGCAAAGATCAGGGAAATTTGCAAAGTTGTAAATAAGACAGAGTTGAGCGCCGCAAATAAGGAAAAGGGGGAAATATTTTTCATTTGCTAGATTAAGTAAAAATGGGGGTTATTTTTCTGTAATGTGAAGAAATTATATAAAAATATAAAAAAATAAAAATATAAAAATATAAAAATATAAAAATATAAAAATATAAAAATATAAAAATATAAAAATATAAAAATATAAAAATATAAAAATATAAAAATATAAAAATATAAAAATATAAAAATATAAAAATATAAAAATATAAAAATATAAAAATATAAAAATATAAAAATATAAAAATATAAAAATATAAAAATATAAAAATATAAAAATATAAAAATATAAAAATATAAAAATATAAAAATATAAAAATATAAAAATATAAAAATATAAAAATATAAAAATATAAAAATATAAAAATATAAAAATATAAAAATATAAAAATATAAAAACATAAATTTTTATTTTTTTATATTTTTATTTTTTTAAAAATATAAAAATATAAAAATATAAAAATATAAAAATATAAAAATATAAAAATATAAAAATATAAAAATATAAAAATATAAAAATATAAAAATATAAAAATATAAAAATATAAAAATATAAAAATATAAAAATATAAAAATATAAAAATATAAAAATATAAAAATATAAAAATATAAAAATATAAAAATATAAAAATATAAAAATATAAAAATATAAAAATATAAAAATATAAAAATATAAAAATATAAAAATATAAGATATAAAAATATAAAAATATAAAAATATAAAAATATAAAAATATAAAAATATAAAAATATAAAAATATAAAAATAGAAAAATATAATAATATAAAAATATAAAAATATAAAAATTATATTATATGTTTATTTTTTTAAAAATATAAAAATATAAAAATATAAATATATAAAATATATAAAATATAAAAATATAAAAATATAAAAATATAAAAATATAAAAATATAAAAATCAATTTCCCGAGATTACATTTTGAGAAATACAGTTCCCGACAATAAAGAAGATGTATCTATGATTTTTTGATTCTATGATTCTATGATTCTATGATTCAATGATTCTATGATTCTATGATTCTATGATTCTATGATTCTATGATTCTATGATTCTATAATTCTATGATTCTATGATTCTATGATTCTATGATTCTATGATTCTATGATTCTATGATTCTATGATTCTATGATTCTATGATTCTATGATTCTATGATTCTATGATTCTATGATTCTATGATTCTATGATTCTATGATTCTATGATTCTATGATTCTATGATTCTATGATTCTCTGATTCTATGATTCTATGATTCTATGATTCTATGATTCTTTGATTCTATGATTCTATGAATTTATGATTCTATGATTCTATGATTCTATGATTCTATAATTCTATGATTTTATGATTCTTTGATTCTATGATTCCATGAATTTATGATTCTATGATTCTATGATTCTATGATTCTATAATTCTATGATTCTATGAGTCTATGATTCTATGAATCTATGAATCTATGATTCTATGATTCTATGATTCTATGATTCTATGATTCTATGATTCTATGATTCTATGATTCTATGATTCTATGATTCTATGATTCTATGATTCTATGATTCTATGATTCTATGATTCTATGATTCTATGATTCTATGATTCTATGATTCTATGATTCTATGATTCTATGATTCTATGATTCTATGATTCTATGATTCTATGATTCTATGATTCTATGATTCTATGATTCTATGATTCTATGATTCTATGATTCTATGATTCTATGATTCTATGATTCTATGATTCTATGATTCTATGATTCTATGATTCTATGATTCTATGATTCTATGATTCTATGATTCTATGATTCTATGATTCTATGATTCTATGATTCTACGCTCCCATGATTCTATGATTCTATGATTCAATGATACTGTGATATTATGATTACTTGAAGGATACAACGTATACGTAATATCTAGGTTGTATGTAACTTATACGTAAAAAGACAGTTAGTAGAATCCTAAATTCAATAAAATTAAGACGATATGAAAATTTATCGAATTCCACACATATATATTTGTCTATTTTAAATTCAGTTCCTATGACTGTATGATGCTATGATCATAGGATCCAAGGATCGTATGATTCTACGATCCAATGATTCAATGTTTCTCTGATTCTATGATACAATGATTCTATGAATCTACGATTTTATGATTCTGTTACATTTTGATTACTGAAGGGTGCCAACGTATACGTAACATCAAGAAGTTGTATGTACTCATACGTAAAAATACATTTAGGAATCTAAATTTCAATAAAATTAGCGCCATAGGAAAATCTAACAAATTACTCTCATATTTGTCTATTTCACATTCAGTTCTTTTTTTTCCAATAAATTATTACGCTTTACATCATTTTCACTGCCCAATTTTTGTGCCCTTTAGGGCCTGCCAACCCTTCTCTCAACACTGACAAAATTCCCTTTGCACACGATCTGTGCTTCTACGTCGTCAGCGACGACGACGACTGCTGCACAGTGTCAATGCCCAACACCGTTATAAAAGTGCCAATGAACGTCTTGAAATTCTTGCCTAGTTTCTATTAACAGCAACAACAATAACAACTACAGCGACGACCGACAACGAAGTGGACGCGACACACCAACGAACATACATCGTCAAATAATAAAAAACGAAGAAGTAAACGAATACGAATTGTTGTTGTTTTTGTTTTTGTGTTGTCTTAAGTTCAATGACTCGTTACAGCAACGTCATGGGCAAAACAACAACACCAACAACTAGCAGCAGTAGCAATTGCACTACTAAATGCGTTTGTATAGATACTTTCAAATGCAATCACACACATTCACACATATCTGCCACTTACTAGATCCCTAACAAATATACATGCACATAAGCCAACACAGCCAGAGATACAGACAGAGAGAAAGGGGCACTTTAGTATTGCACAAGAAGAAAACATCATCAGCAAAACAAAACGAAACAAAAAAAATAGTCAAGGAAAATTTACTTGACATAGACACACGACTCGAGTAGTGTTGATAGTGAAATGTGTTGTAAACAATTATTATTGTATATCAACAGCAACGACAACAACAACAGCAAAAAAATTGCTACAACAGCAACAACAACCGAGTAGTGTAAGTGAAAATTATAGAAATTGTTCTTAACACTGACTGACGATGAGACGCAATGCGCTCACTTAACCGTGGGGGTACTGCGACGTATCACACATATAGACCTCGAAATCATAAATCTGGGAAAAAAGTTTTTTTTTTTTTTGTTTGCAATTTTCTTTGTAACAATTCTATTTCATGGACAACATATGGAGGAGGTTGAGGCGGTTGATTTAATGCAAAGATTCCCATGAAATTTAAAGAATAGCGGCAGAGTTTTTGTATGTTGTCAGGAATTCATGTTCGGGATTTGGGGGGGGATAGCTGTGGGAAATCAAGTGAATTGTAACTTTAAAAATAATAGAAATCCAATTCGTAAAAATTTAATTTTATTTAAATACATAACAAAGGTCAGGCCAAAGCTAACTTGACATTATTTTCTTAATGTCAAGAAAAGTTTCACAAGGATGGACCTGTTGGTTTTGTATAGGGATAAAATATTAACTTTGGAAAAAAATACATTAACAAGGACAAATTTGCTTAAAATACCTTAAATGTTTTTTTTTTGTAAAAATTTAATTTAACGACATGCGTCACATTGTGGAGATCTTGCTGATTCTCTTAGCCAGTTATCTTTAGAATCAATTGTGCTAAAAATATTACTCGATAATTAGCAAAAATTTAGAAGCACAATGAAAAGGTATATGGTTAGGTAAATTGATATTATAAAAATACTTTCATATAAAAGGGACTAAGATTGTTGAGATACAAAAAGTGTCTAAACCACGAAACAAATGAAAATTTTAAACAGTTTTTGTAAAACTTTACATAAAGTACTCACTTTTTCACATTTAAAAAGTGATATCATGGTTATTCTCCTATGACTTTGAAACCGGCCAAAGTCCTTAAAATGGGAAGGATATAAATAATTTTAAAAAAATTTACATGTTTGGTGAAATTTCAAACTTTTATATTTAAATAATTATTTAATTTTAATGCAGTCTAAAGTATGAATTTTTTCTAAAAACATTGAAAGGAATCCTTGAAACAGCAACAAATTATATTTTTTGAAAGTTATAGTTTTTAAAATTGTTCGTATAATCCTTCCCTCTTTTATTAATGAATGTAAATCTCCATAACGAACCAAAATTATGGAAAAGATTAGAGAGACTACAGAAAGGGGCCAATGTCCTTGAAATACCAAAGATTTGCTGTCCGCCATAGAAATATCAAATTTTAAAATTTATTGTAAAATATGGAGAAAGTTCAAGGATGCGTATGTCCTTCAAAGATCCTTCAAATACCAGAAACGTCTGCCAAACACATGGAAAATTTTAAATTTGTTTGTGAAAGCATAGAATTTAGATCGCATTTATATTAAATTATGAAACCCCCTTTAATTTCTCGAAGCAATTGAAAGGGACGAAATCCATAAAATGTGAAAAAATTCCTTTCTAAAATACAGTTTTGGTACGCCCCTTCCGCCATTTGATCCACAATTAAAATTTCTTCCGCATATTAATGATAGAATGCCAGTTACTACCTGGAAGTCAAATTTTATCTCTCTAGCACTAAAATTCTGTTTGGCCACGCCCCTTCCGCCCACTGATTTGCGAATTTGAACCTGAAGTGCCGCGGATTATCTGTGTAAAAAATTTTATTTCTATAGGGCTAAACTGCAGTTTTGACACGCCTATTCCAACCCCTGATCGAAAATAAAAATTTCGTCTATATACTCATGTTTGTGTTGCCAACAACTATCTGGATATCAAAATGTATACTTCTAGCTCTCAAATACAGTCTCGCCAAGTCCACTCCGCACACTGCTTTGACCCCACACATCGATGGGACAAATATAGATTGAGTAGTTGCAGCAACATGAAAATAAGTGACTAAGCAATTTAATGTAGCAATTTTGTGCAAAGTTAGGAGAACAAAATATATTAACATAAGAAATTCTTGTACAAAGTTTTGCCGAATTCGAACCACTATATGTGGTACTTCCCACACAAGTGGTTGGATGGGCCTTGAAAATTCATCACCCTATATCGTTTGATATCGTTTGAACAAATTTAACCAACCTTAATTATCTTGCTATTTTGTACTATATTGTACATAATTTGAGTAGAATCGGACCAGTATGACTTTAAGTGGGTCTTTAAATTTCATAAGCCTATTACATCCAAGTTAATGAACCAATTTTGTCCAAAGTTTGCAGAACATAAAATTTTTATTTTTGGTGTTCTTGACACGAGAAAAAGTGTAACGCGTTAAAGGAGTCGTCTTAGACCCCAAGTATCTTAAGTCAAAATTCGTTTAATGAATTTTTAAAACGATTGAGCCATGTCCGTCTGTCCGGATGGCTGGTGGGCAGTGTGACTCGCTTAAATCTTTACTGATCTGCAATAACTTCCAAAAAGACTTTTAAATTTAGCCAGGTTTGTTATCTTACCATAACTAAATTGTGTTAAAGAAATAGTAAACAAAATGGTAAAAAAATCAATAAAATTATAAATATTAACAATAAAAAACACTTTTCTGATCGTTTAGCCAATTTGATGTATCATTTGATACACTAACATAAAATTGATAACTTATCTCTACGATCGACTAACACTATAAAAAAATTTTTTCTTTGACCTTTTAACAACACTAATTGTAATTTTTTAAAATTTTTAGATATATAAATTTTTTTCGAGCGATTGAAAATAATTTCAGTTAACATCTTCAACACAAATTCTATTTTTTCCGTGTTCTGAATATACTGAAGAATAGAAAAATCGAAATTGCAAGCTCTTTCTTAAAAAAATTAGTTTTTGGGAATTATTTTCATGAAGCAAGTTCATTAATTTTTGCTTTAATTTCACTGACTTTAATATCAATATCAATATCAATATCAATATCAATATCAATATCAATATCAATATCAATATCAATATCAATATCAATATCAATATCAATATCAATATCAATATCAATATCAATATCAATATCAATATCAATATCAATATCAATATCAATATCAATATCAATATCAATATCAATATCAATATCAATATCAATATCAATATCAATATCAATATCAATATCAATATCAATATCAATATCAATATCAATATCAATATCAATATCAATATCAATATCAATATCAATATCAATATCAATATCAATATCAATATCAATATCAATATCAATATCAATATCAATATCAATATCAATATCAATATCAATATCAATATCAATATCAATATCAATATCAATATCAATATCAATATCAATATCAATATCAATATCAATATCAATATCAATATCAATATCAATATCAATATCAATATCAATATCAATATCAATATCAATATCAATATCAATATCAATATCAATATCAATATCAATATCAATATCAATATCAATATCAATATCAATATCAATATCAATATCAATATCAATATCAATATCAATATCAATATCAATATCAATATCAATATCAATATCAATATCAATATCAATATCAATATCAATATCAATATCAATATCAATATCAATATCAATATCAATATCAATATCAATATCAATATCAATATCAATATCAATATCAATATCAATATCAATATCAATATCAATATCAATATCAATATCAATATCAATATCAATATCAAACGATGGCTTTGACCTCAGTAACAAACTCCATTCTAAACTCCATTTTACTTCACTACGTCACAATTTTTTGACTCTTAGTAAAATTTTCCGGATTCTCTAAGCCTCCAAAGTTGACTATTAAACAATTTTTTAAAATTGGGCCAAAAATCACCCATACTGGTGGGAGCTAGAGGGTTAAAATGTTCCAGAATGTTTTATTATAGGTCTCCGAAGACATGAAATGCCCCAAATGTATTTTTACAGATGATTTTTCATATTCTTAGATTCGACTGCGACCGGCCGTGGCATAGTGGTTAGAACACGCGACTACCATGCGGGAGATCGCAGGTTCAAACCTGGCTCCAGTCATCTTAAAAGAACAAAAATAAATAAAATGTTCTTTCATTGTCGGCTCCCCTCGAATGTTGTTGACAGCAACTTCGCAGTATTAAGCGTCGATTCAATCGTCGTGTCTAGTAAGAGCTTCTCAAACAGTGACGTTCGCATTCGTCGATAAACAAGTAGGTGCCGTTAGTTGTCAATCTAAAAAAAGAAAGCGTGTTAATTCACAACAACGCGAGAAGCTATCCCATGGTAGGAAATTAAGTTTTTTTTTAAGATAAGATTCGACTTGTGACTTAGTGGAGCAAAATGGAGTTTAGGATTTTGTTACTGAGATCAAATGCAATTGTTTGATATTGGTTTGGTTCACCCCCTCAAATTGTGTCATAGTGTATTTTAAAAAACGATAAAAGTATATAAAAGATTCTGTATACACATGGTTACTTAAGCTTTGCTCCTACAAGAAAATTCTTTCCTAGTAACAAACTGCTAACTAAGACTACAAGCGACAAGTTCCATTTAATTTCAGGAACAACCTCTCCTCTCCCTAAATTACGACGAATTATTCTTTAACGCAGAACATGTTAAAATTCCTCTTAAACCCCCATATAAGATATTACCCATCCCCACCCGCTGCCGTTGCCTAATGTCATAACATTCAGCTAAATCACACTGGCAATATGGTAATACCATAGCACATAAGAAGTGATTCCGAAGTGATGATCAATTGTTTTGGCAACAATTCAAACTAGTAAAGGGGGAGGGGGGAAGGCAAAACAATGTTGCAACTGTTGTGCTTGTACCTAATATTTAACTCCCTGTACAAATATTTATTGAGAAATGTTGCAGTTGTGTGTTGCAGCTTTAACAAAAGAATTTGCTTTGCTTTTATTTTTCTAAGGAAAACTAGGGAAAGGGGAGCACACACACACACATACAAACAAACGATGTCTTTTCGCACACATGCAACAAAAGAATCAATGGTATCAAACTCTTACATACTCGAGATGTGTCCGCATACGAGTGGGAAAGACAACAAACACAACACAACACATACGAAAAAATCCCTCAATATTATGCACGGGCAATGGCTTTTGTGTGGTGGCATGCAACACTTGGGATAATGCACTATAAAAGAGATGATACAAATGCTGAGTTGAACTGAATGAGTTTCATTTTGGAATTGGAAAGTACATTTAATGGATTCAGGTCAAACTACCATTTTAATTGTAAAAACACCCACCACACATCGCATCAATCATACGCCGTATACAAATGTTAAGGCAAAATATTGTTACTCATACGTCAAATGTTATTTTATATTTGAAAGTAGAAGTTCTGCTTCATTCGTTTTGTGAAGTTACATGCCATAATAATTTAATATCGATTTGAAGTTAGTTAGTATCGTATAGAGGAATTTGGCACGTTTTACGCTCCTTCCTTTGACATAACTCGAGAACCACTAGTCCAAATTAGCTGAAACAAATTTAAAAAAGTTAAGAATTACAGTTTCTTTAATCTGTTCATACAACGTTTCCCTTCATAAGCAACAGTTTTACTTTTCCATTCATCGAATGATTTCGAACTGGGTTTATTTTGTAGCAGTTACTTCGTGGCGAATGATTTACGTGCAGTATTACATATGAAAATCATACGCCACCATATAAAAAAAGAGCCTAAAACGTGACAATTTCCGCTATTCGATACTTACTAACTTCAAATCGATATCAAATTATTATGGCATGTAACTTTACAAAACGAATGATGCAAAACTTCTTCTTTTTGGGGCTACTTTCACGTGCAGTTCTTAGAATTGAGTCCTTAAATCATGTGTTGTAATGTGTTATAGATATTGTTTTATTTCATAAGGCATTGTTTATAAATCACTAAAGTATATGATTCAACTATTCGATTTTTTCACAACCATTCGCTTATTTTCAAGTCCCCTTTGAAAACTAGTACCATTTTTGGTACATTTCCTCCACACCCATCCCTCACTCCTTAAATCGTTTTGAATGGATTGGCATGTGTGCATTACTATTTCCTGGGTCATAAACTTACACAGTATCTATCTCGTGCAAGTATTTTTTATACGCTTTTAATGTTCATTGTTATCGATGCTGTTATTGTTGTTACAGTCACTTACCTGATGTTGTTGTTGTAGTTGTTACAGTTGTATTATCACTGGATGGCGATGCTGCCAATGATGATGCTATGGAGCTTATTGATACCTCCTGATGGCCATCTGGACTCTGTGATTGCTCGGGTAAACTGATGGGAGTGGGTGGTGTTAATGACGGCGATGAGGTTGAAGACGACGAGGACGACAACAACGACGACGCTGTCGATGTTGAGGATGATGCTGATGCTGCTAATGATGATAATAATGGAGATGACGATGATGATGATGATGATGCTAATGACAATGACGTGGATATTCTGTTTGCTGAAGCGGCAGCTGCACTTGATGCTGCTGCAGCTGCTATTGTTGTTGTTAGTATAGTTGTGGTATTTGCTGGTGTTGCTGTTGCCAAAGATGCTGTTGCTCTGGTTGCCAATGATGATAACGATAGCGACGATGATGTTGCCGATAATCCACCCAATCCTTTAGCTTCCCCGACTATATCAAAATTGAAAAATGTTGTTGCAGCAGGAGAAAATTGCAATTGACTGTTGCTGCCCCTCCTTATGCTGTCGTTGCTCGTCGAATGTGCACTAGAATTATATATGTGAGGGAAAAAAAAGAAAAATAAGATAAATTACAATAAGACAAAAGGATTGTGGATTTTAATATGGCTTAGTGCTTAGCACAGCAGTCAGTGACAGTGGTAGTGATAGTGGTAGAGCGAGAGAGATAGAGATACTGGGAGGAAGGCTAACAATCGAAACTGTATATTCCCATAAAATCATTCAAGGATATTTTGAACAAAAGATTTGTTTTATTGCTTTTAATCAAAGCTACAAAAAGTTATCAAATTTTGGACCGGAAATTAAATATTGTTTTTATTTAAAGAGTCCTAAGGTTATTTATTGATTTGCCATAAATATTATGTGCTTTTGGTAAGCAATATGGAATTGCAATAAAGTACTTTGGCCAGTCGTTTAGTAACAATTAATGTTATGAAATAAATGATTACACAGTAAGAATAACGATAGATTATTTGTCAATTGGTAATTGATAACATCTGTACTAGGTATCGTTGCAACATTTAGCAACAATTGTATTGATGGATGTAGTTGTTTTGGCAAACGGCTATAGAACCTGAATAAAGCTCCTACAAACATAATATCAAAGTCTATGTCGAGAATTATCTCAAACGTTTTTAAATATTTTGGAGTGCAGAATAACCGCTTTACAGGAAATCCGGTGGACGGGACACGGGTGCTCGCGCATGAAGACGTGCGACATCTACTTTAGTGGCTATGCGGCCACTAGCACGATTTTGGATGGGGATTTGTGGTTGGAAAGAGACTGCAACATCTAGTCTCAAGGTTCAACCCGGTGTGTGAACGTATAGCCACCATAAGAGTCAAAACAAAGTATTTCCACATAACACTTATATGTTTGTTGGCCGTGGCATAGTGGTTAGAACACGCGACTACCATGCGGGAGATCGCAGGGTCAAACCTGGCTCCAGTCATCTTAAAAGAATAAAAATAAATAAATTTTCTTTCATTGTCGGCTCCCCTCGAATGTTGTTGACAGCAACTTCGCAGTATTAAGCGTCGATTTAATCGTCGTGTCTAGTAAGAACTTCTCAAACAGTGACGTTCGCATTCGTCGATAAACAAGTAGGTGCGTTAGTTGTGAATCTAAAAATAGAAAGCGTGTTAATTCACAACAACGCGAGAAGCTATCCCATACCTCATTCATGGGGTGCAAAGGGAAATTAAGTTTTTTTTTTACTTATATGTGCCCATGCTCCGACAGAAGAGAAAAGCGATGAGGACAAAGACGAATTCTACTAGAGCCTAGAAAATGTTTATGACCGTAGCCCGAGTTATGATATTAAAATTGTACTAGGCGATTTTAATGCTAAAATATGTAGAGATACCATATTTGAGCATTACATCGGAAAATTCAGTCTGCTTACCGAAACGTCGAACAATGGCATCAGACTGATTGATTTCTCTGCGTCAAGAAATATGGTAGTTAGCAGCAATTGATTTGACCATAAAAATATTCATTAGGTAACATGTTTATCTCCAGATCAATTAACGAGGAATCAGATAGATCACGTGGTAGACGATGGAAGGCACGCATCGAGTGTTCTGGACGTACGAGTGATCAGGAGTGCGAACATTGACTCCGGTCACTTTCTTACCGCAGTTAAGGTACGCACAAGGCTAAGCATGGCAAAAAACGTTCGTAACCAGGCACAACGAAGGCTGAACATCGGTAAACTGCAGACCACAGAGGTAGCGGACGCCTATTCTAACCACATAACTCAACTGCTATGGAATGCTCCAACCCCAGATAATATAACCTCGCAGTGGCAAAATATAGCCGACTCCTTAGAACGGGCTGCGAGAAGCGTACTTGGGTACTCAAAGCCGTCTCAAGAAGATACCTGGTACGATGATGAATGTCGCAATGCCACGAGAGAAACGGTTGCTGCATACATGGCGAAACTGAAGCCAATGGCAACGCGAGCAGTTCGTGCGCGGCACAGGGAGAAGAGACGAGATGCAACTCGTCTTTTTAGACGGAAAAAGAAGGAGCTGAAGAAGAGGCAGGATGAGTGCACAGAGTTGCTCCGAAGTAGAGGGGAAGCCCGAAAATTCTACAAGAGAGTTAAGGCGAGAATGCGTGGAACAGGGCTGCCCTCCTGCAAGGACAGCGATGGTCAGATAGTGTCGAACCCGGATAACGTTCTGAATATATGGAGAGATCATTTTAGAAATTTACTGGAGACTGACACCACTTCAGAAGACCCCGCTCCAATCCATGACAATGGTATGGCCATCTCGCGCCTTAAAACCGACAAAGCTGCTGGAGCCGATGGTCTCCCTGCTGAATTGTTGTAGGCTGGCGGGGAGGAGCTGATTAGTAGCATGCATCAGCTCATGGAGAACATCTGGCAAGAGGAGAGCATGCCCGGGGATTGGAGTCTCAGTCTGTTATGTCCCATATATATGAAAGGAGATCGAAAGGTGAATTTAAGAACTATCGTGGAATAAACCTATTACCAATTGCGTACAAGGTCCTTTCGAGAGTAATGTGTAAACGTTTAAAGCCTATTGTAGAAAAACTAATTGGACCATAGCAGTGCGGCTTTAGACCTGGTTAATCTACGACGCATCAAATATTCACTCTACGACAAATCCTGGAAAAAAAACTCATGAAAAGCAGATCGACACCTACCACCTCTTTGTGGACTACAAAGCTGCCTTCGACTCTCCGATAAGGAATAGGCTATATGACGCCGTGTCTGAGTTTGGTATTCCTGCAAAGCTAATTCTACTTTGCAGATGTATCTTGGAAAACACTAAATCGTCGATTAAGATTGGTAAGAATCACTCTGAACCATTCAAAACAGTAAGAGGTCTGAGGCAGAGTGATAGCTTGTCTAATTAATATAGTTTTGGAGAAGGTGATGAGAAATACTGGTGTCAAAATGTCTAGCACCATATTCCACAAGGGCCACATGCCACTAGCCTATGCCGATGTTACTGCAGTTTTCTCATCACTAGAAAAGCAGTCAGCAAAAATGGGTTTAGCGGTCAACGAGGACAAAACAAAAATAATGATTTCGACGAACATAGAGTCCTCTCGATGGGGACGCAACTGAACGTTGAAAATTATTTTGTTGAGGTAGTAGATGAGTTTGCCTACCTCGGATCTTCCGTCAACAAGAAAAATAATGTCAGCCAAGAAATCAAGCGGAAAAAATAGTGCTCGCCAATAGATGTTTCTACGGACTTCGGCAGCACTTTAGTAACACCACCCTACATCGGAATACTAAGAAACAGCTTTACCAAGTGTTAATTTTACCCGTTCTGTTGTATGGTGCCGAATCTAGGGTGCTTACTACAAGGGAAATATAGAACATGTGAGTATTCGAGAGAAAAGTACTCCGAATAAAATATAAATATATGGACCTATCTGTGTCGACGGCGACTATCGCCATCGGATGAACCATGGCTATATGAGCTTTGCAACGACTTCGATGGCTGGGACATGTTGCCAGGATGAATGTAAATGCTCCAGCGAGAAAGGTGTTTGAAGGCGAACCTAAAGAACGACGCAGAGCAGGGAGACCACAACTTCGTTTGAAGGACCAAGTGATAGCCGAAGTACCACCATCTGGTAGGACTAACTGGAGAACAAACGTAGAAGACTGAAGCGTGTGGAATTCTAAAATACTTCAGGCCTCAAATTTATGAAGCATATTCGTGAGTTGTAATGGGCCACTTAAGTAAATAAGTAAGTATATAATTGCAAAGAGCTAAAAGAAAAAGTTAGAAAGTTTCAGTTGGGTAAACCGACTTACATATACCCTCACCCTCAGTAATAACTTCGCGTTGGGTGTTTTGTTATTATTACTTGATTTTAAAAGTGGGCGAAAAGGTACATTTGTATGCGAGGTACCAGAAGGGGCGTGGCTGGTCTTCAAATTGTTCCTCTGAAAGTTTGTCATGTTATAGCTTAACAAATTACAGAATTCGGGCATGATCGTTTCGGGTGTATTGATATTATTACTCAATTTCGGACATTATTACTCGATATCTACGTTTCCATGAGAGGTACCAAAGGGGCGTGGCTAGACTTCCAATTTTTTCTCAGAAACTTTATCCTGTTATAGCTTAACAATATACAGAAATAGGGCGCAATTATTACTTAATGTCTAAAGTGGGCGGAATCGTAAATTTGTATGGGAGGTAACACAAGGGGTGTGGCTAGACTTCCAGTTTTTTCTCCAAAACTTTATCCTGCAAGAGTTTTTTTTGGAAATTAGAGGCGTATTTGAATTAACTGCTGAAAATTGGTCTACGGTGATAAAAGAAAGGATCTTACGGATACATTTGTCTTCAAAAGATTCCCTTATACCAGGGACAATGCAAGAATAATGATGCACGACAAATCTCTGATGTAAATACATTTAACTTTTTTATGGGCTGTACATTACGAAAAATATAAAGAAGGATTAAACCTAACTACGAGTAAATAAGTAATTTGTTTAGGAAGAACTCTAAATATATGGCATTTCCTCCTCCTAACCACAAAAGCCTTAATTAAATAAACATCCCTTTTTACATCTGGTAAGTTCCCTTAATTGAAGTTCAGTAACTGTGTATTCTCAAAGATCTCTATTAGAATTTTAGCAAAAACTTAGATCAAATATGGAAATATTAATGATTATCGGAATGTTTTAAGGTAATGGCCGACCTCAGACGTTTATTTATTCCACGCTTTTTTGAATTGCACAGAACTTTTCAAAGAAAGTTTATTTAAAATCTTTAACATTTTGTGCCTTAAAACTTATCAACCTTTCGATCTTAACTACATACCTTGTTCCAATAGCTGTACGATTTTCGCCTAACACACTGGAACTTGGATACTCCATGGATTGCCAGCCCTCATGGGGCCGGACCGTAGGACCATAAAACGCTTACAATACATTTAAACTGTTGGCAAGAAAACAGTTTACGTTAAATGGGAATGAACCAATAACACACTGCGACCAACTAATTTTTCCCAATTACAAATGGGATCAACACAAAATTACACTCCTTTTTTGTTGTTGTTGTTGGCCAAATGGACGTACCGTTTCCGTGATATTTTCTTTATTTGTGTTTTAAATAACTTTATTAATTTTTGTTGTTTTTATGCTTTCACATCCGTTTTACAACCGGTTTATGTTTGTGCGTATTTTCATTTCAATATATTTGGCCAGTGCATTAATGCTTTAATATGACCGCATTAATTGTTTTTAGCAAATCCGGCATTCGCACTTTAAGAAAAAAGCTTTTTCTTCCTTTTAATATCGCGACACTGCTACTGCACTTTCCTTTGGGCTTTAGGGATTTTCCTACTCTAGCTCTGATTCACCCTCGCACTCTCTCGCACTCTGGCGTTTGTGTTTCTCTTTAAATCGCACACTTGGCACGGTCGTGATGGACCGTTATGAAACTTCGTGTTTGTGTTACTATTTGCAATTGCGTTTTCGTGTCGGTGGCCTACTCTACTCTTCGTCTTCTTCTTCTTCTTGGTATTCTTGTTGGTGTCGTTGTCGGTCGTCGTGCAAAGTGTCTGTTTTGACCGGTCGGTCGGTCGGCTGGTTGGCAATGTGGTGTTGCTGCTGTTGTTGCAACAACGATGATTGTGCTTTGTTTTTGTCGCCGCCGTCGCGTTTTTTTTTTTTGTTATTGTCAAATGTTTGTGTTTCTCTTGTGCTTTATTGTGGTTGTTGCTGTTGTTGACGTTTCGTCTATGCTCTTTTTGTTACTGTCTTGGGCCTTTACCGGGTATTCGCTAATAGTTGCACTTTATTTACCGTTATTTTGGTGTTTAAGGACCGTATGAAAGAGACAGAGGAAACGCAAGAAGAGACACGGAGAAGAGAGGCAAACACATTCGGGGGCGAAGAGAGAGGCCGACAAGGAAATGCAGCTTTTTCAGGTTCCTCATGTTAAAGCGCAACGCAAACACATTTTTCATTATATTTGGGTATTTCTTAAGGATTTTTTAACACTAATTATTGATATTTCAAACACTTGAACTAAAAAGGGTTTAATATTATAAGAATTTAGTAGAAAAATATTACAACAGCATAGAGCCTCGGTCTTATAATAATAAATTATACATTACTGATTCACAAACTTCTGGAAATTTTCTTCCAACGTTTATCACAAGCTGTAATATTCAACAACCTTTTTAGTAGTTTCCACTATTTTCATTTGGTAATTTGCTTTATTTTTCTTCTTATTAGTTTCTATAAAAACTTTATTTCCTGTGATATTTTAATTATTTTTTCTATCACAACTATTTCCGTTATTTTATTTGGTTTTTGTGCTCTAACACCTCGAGTGCGTCTAGTCCTCGTTGTCGCTTTTAATGTTCGCACATTTTTGCAAATGAAAACTGCATTAACATTTCATTTTGACATTTATTTTTATTTTGTTTCCCTTTCTTCTTTGTGCTGCAAATGTATGCTGCTTCTTCCTTGGCTCCTACTTTTTTATTGGGACACTTGTACTAAATTCACAACAACCTGCACAACGACACAACAACAACAACAATGACTGCGTTTAAAATCAAACTTCATCCCCTGTTCCATTGCCAAAGCGAACTCTTTTGTAATGCACTCTATGTTTTCTTATTTAAGAGAGTGACAGTGAGAGAGCTTTGATGCGGTGTGTTTTGATTGTAATAAGATGTACAGGGATCACATTTTCACACAAAAAACGTGTTTAATTTTGCAACATAACGGGAAAGGAATAATGTAAACAGAGAGAATGTGCCGACAGTGTGTGCATTATTGCTTAAGAGATTCCAAAATCGAAAAGTTCAATTTTAAAACATATTATAAATATAAAGTAAAAACTAAGGATGGAATCGACTGATATAGGAAACCCCAATTCATGGCTAAATATAATAAAGTTCTGAATAGCTTTTTATTGTTGATAATAATGAGAGTGTAAGATATTTTTCCCCCACACTACCCCTTTTACCATAAAACTCCATTCTCATGTTGAATATTGACGGTCAAATTTAAATATTGATGTTGGACATTTTAGGAAGCACATATGGATATGCTTAGACCAGTTGATGTTACTAGAATTATAATTAAATCGAGACGTCAAAAAATCTGGTCTTAACCCCAGTTTTTGGTATCATTTAATTTAAAATGGTTGATTGAGATATGGGAGAGTTAACACCTTTCTATTTTTAGACTTACACAACGAAACCCTAATTTTAACGACGAACTGTTAGAGAAGCATTTGTTAGACTTGACTACTGCGAAGTTACCCAGTAAGAAGTGTCTGCTATCCTCAAGGATAGGTGCATGCCCATAGTAAATCGTTGATGACATTTAGGGGACCGTCCATACAAATCGTCGACGACATTTTCATACAAGTGTCCGCTTTGCCATGCGCGACCTGATGAGCGACAATGTCGGTCAAATTTTCGTTGATGCCTATACAAGCGACCTGTCGCCCACACAATCATGCACGACATGATGGGTGACTTAACTTAAACTTAATTTCCCTTTGCACCCCATGAATGAGGTATGTGATAGCTTCTCGCGTTGTTGTGAATTAACACGCTTTCAATTTTTAGATTCACAACTATCGGCACCTACTTGTTTATCGACGAATGCGAACGTCACTCTTTGAGAAGCTCTTACTAGACACGACGATTGAATCGGCGCTTAATACTGCGAAGTTGCTGTCAACAACATTCCAAGGGAGCCGACAATGAAAGAAAATTTTATTTCTTTTTTTTAAGATGACTGGAGCCAGGTTTGAACCTGCGATCTCCCGCATGGTAGTCGCGTGTTCTAACCAATATGCCACGGCCGGTCCCATGATGGGTGACATAACGGTTAAATTGTCGTTGATGACTATATAAGCGACACGTCGCCAACACAATCATGCACGACCTGATGGGAGGGAGACTGAGAATTTCAGTTAAATTGTCTTTGATGCCAATGTATGTCTTGAATTGTCATTCAAGCCATATTAGTTTGACTTTGAATATACATTGGTTCTATTTTATAATATGGATTTTTAGCTGTTTTTAGCAGTTTTTTAGTTTTTTATTAGTATGACGAATTGTTAATACTTTTGGAAAACTACTGACCAAGAGAGAAGTGAAGGATATAAACTTTAATACGGCATTTGCCTACATTCGAGATTTTAAACTATAAAATTGCTGTTTAATAAACTACGTCAGATTCCATTTTTTGTTCCCATTATAATAGCAACACATTTTTCCACTTAGAGCGGTTGGATCAAAATTTATAAAAATTTGATTTTTGTGTGGGAGGCCCCTTTGGGGGTAAAGATGGGGGGCAGGTATGTTTGGAAAAAATTACTTGGGTTCGATCATACATTTTACCCCTCTATATGGCACCATGGCAGCAACAGGAGCTGATTTCATAAAAAAAAAATATAAAAATAAAAAAAAAATTATGGGGACCACCTAATGGGTTACAGATAGAGGTAGACATGATCTGGTTAACTGTTAAGGTTGCACAAATATTGGGGGCCGGTTATATATTTGACTACTCTAATTTTATATTACAATTTTATTTTTCCTCAGGGGATAAGAAGGGGGGTAGGTATGTTTGGGAAAAATTTTAGGAGCGAATAATGGCTGGAATCGTTGACACATTTTAACCCATTAGTATATTGGAGTGATCGGATTATGCGTTTGTAAAATAAGATCGGTTCAGAATTTATAAATATCTAATTAAGTTTTTGCGGTTATGTTTAATTTTCTTAAATTTTTCCAAAAGCATTAACAATAACAATGCAATTTTGAATATAATTATTTCTGCATATTCTATTAACGTCTAAAAACGAATCTATACCATAGAACATGATATCAAAGATACTCTGTATTTAATTAAATCTGTTATCATTTGGAGTACGTTTCTCACTAATCACAATAAATTTTAAAATTTCTTTCAATTTTTTGTATAAATTAATTCATAGTAAAACGGTACATATTTATGAAAATAGCCAGAATAAAAACGGTTTTCTTTGGTAAACTGGAAACAAATCATATTTGAGGCATGGATCAGGAAATACATTTTGGTACTTCGTGCATTAGAAAGTCATCATAGGCAATGTGATCTTAAAAGATTTTACAAAAGTAATCGTAGACACAAACTATATTTGTAATTAAAACTCACCTTACTTTAATTTAAATATGCCGCTGAAGTAAATACACTCTGCCACTTATATAAATCACAACACATTTAAAACACCACCAAAATACTTTTACATTTTAAATTTTACAAATATTCTTTTAAACCATAAAAACCAATTATTTGTATACATATAAGCTTAAATAAACAACAAATGACATTTAAACATATTTTCTTCTGTATATTACATTTACATTTTTTCACATTGCAAATTACACGCATTATCACTATATCACACTCAAACACTATTGCACTTTTTCTTCTTTTATCCCTTGTTGTATTTGTAACAGTTAAAACGAACGAACGACAAGAACACAACAAATAGAGCAACCGGCGCCGCCATTATTAGAATTGATGGATTTTTATAAAATTTACAACAATTTTTTGCCAGGTTTCTTTAAACTCGACTTAAGAAATGTTCTATAAACCATTTGTTATAGATAATTAACATTTTTAATGCAATTTATTTATATTTTAAAATAATTTTGTACGAATTTACGGGAGCCACCTGCGCACCGAACTGGACACCGCAATCAAAACGAAAAACTAAAGAGTAACAATGGCCTAAAAAATGCAAATCAGTAGAGAACACTGAGAGCGAAAGTATTAAAGAGCAAAAGCTTATGTTTGTTGAGAGTAAAAATAGCTTTTTTATAAAGGGATGAGATTTGTCTTAGAAACGATAGGAAACGGATATCTTATTATCATAGGAGAAATGCATGACAAAATACATCAACATACGGGTACGTTTCGAATACGAAATAGTACATTTACCGAAAGAGAAAATATTACGTTATACCTATTAACGCATGAAAAGATGTGATTCGTTGATATTAAGCTATTGTCTAAGATATGATTTTAGGTACAGATTCAGGCTACTTTTGTTTTAAAATAAATATGATGTCAAAAACCATAATGTCTCTTAACAAAAAATATTTCCAGAAAAATTATTTTTTAAAAAAAGTGTTCTATTAAAGACTATTTGTGGTGTTTTTGTGAAATATTTGTTTTTAGTTCATACACCTTTTTTCCAGAAGTAGATATTAAAATTCAAAACAATTCATATTCTTATTCAATTCGTTTCACACTAACGTACTATTTTGATACTATTGCTAAAAGTACCAACATTTTGAAAATTTCCCACCCTGATTTGGATTTTTGTTATTCATGCACTTGCCGTATTGTATTCTGACATCCGTTTCCTACCATTTGCGATGACAAATCTCTACCCTTACCAATTAAATGTTCTCTTTCAGTGCGCAACAAGAAAAAGCTTTCTCACACATCCGCTCTCAATATTCTCTCCTGCATTTGCATATTTTGTGTCATCGTTACTCTTTAGTTTTCTGTTTTAGTGGCGGTGTTCGGTTCGGTGCGCAGGTGACTCCCAACAATTCGGTTTAAATTATTGTAAAATAAACACAAATTACATTAAAATTGTCAATAAGTATTAGGAAAAAAATAATAAATCAGTTCTAAATCAATTTCTAAAAATTTGTGTGCATTCGATGTAAACCCACCGCTTCCAATGACGGTGGCGCCGCGCCGGTCGCTCTGTTTGTTATGTTCTTGTCGTTCGTTTGTTCTTACAGCTGCTATGAAGGAGAATTATGAAGATAAAGTGCAATTGTGTGTGTGTGCAATATGAAAAAACGCGGTAAAGTGAGAAAAGTGATGTAATAAAATACGAAATAAAAATATGTTGATATGTTCGTTAAAGTATCAACTGCTAGTAATTGGTCCTATGGATCAAATATATCTGTTTAAAATTTTTAATAGAAAAGTGTTAGTAGTGTTTAAAATGTTGTGTCTATTGATTGAATTCAACAGTGGTACTGTTAAAATGGAGTAAGGTGAGTTGGTTTTTGAAAATCCCTTAATTTAAATAAAATTTATTTGCAATGACTTTTAGATATGTTACTTTTCCTAAACATATCTGCCTCGCGCTAAAGCATATTTTACAAAATTTTTTTAAGTTCTTAACTTAACTCAATTTATCGTGATATAATTTATCAAGGAGTGTTTTTGTTAATGTAGTGTGAAATAAGAACTATTTAAGAAATGTTAAAGGAAATCAGGCTGAATTGCACTTAAGCGGTGGAGATCTTGCCGGAAAAAATTAAAATGACTCCATTATCACTTCGCTGAAACTGAACTGAAAACCAAGATCGAAGAAAGAGCCAACTCAACACATCTTTCGATCCGTTAGTGTACGTTAGACCGGGTCACCAAAAAAAATTTCCAAAGTCGAGGGCAAATATTAAAGATCACCACGAGACAACTTAAAACAAAAACTATTTCGCCGGTAACTATATTAAAAATGAATTATCTCAAGAAAATATTTAAATTGTTTTTCGATGTCGTTAAGACTTATGCAACAATTTAAGCTACAAAGTATGGAATCATTTTTATAAAAATTTTCCGTCAGCGCTATAAAGTATGCAATAATTTGCGATAATAATGCAAACAACATAAAAAAATGTTTTTGTTAATGCTGTAAATACATCTTATCATACGTAACTTTTTCGTTTTTGAATAAAACTGTATACTTCCAAAGCAAAATTTTCTTGGTTTTTAAAGGGCTTTAAGCCTAGAAAAAAATATTTTTAAATTTTTGGGGTAGAAACCGCTCTAAATGAGGCCATCATTACAAGATGATGCCGTTTGTCAGCGACATCTATAGGTCAAATGTAGTACTCGTCGAAACCTATACACCGATGCCTTGTACTTTACGTTTGAGCCACAAACAAAAAAGCAGTGATAAAAAAACGATTTTGGCTGTTTTTCCGGGGGGTGGGGGAGAAAAAAAATTTTTTTTGAAGTTGTCTCGAGGTGATCTTTAAAATTTGCCCTCGACTTTGGAGAAAAAAAAATTTTGTATGGGGACCGACCCGGTCTAGTGTACGTGATTGTGAAATAAAAATTAAAAATATAAAAAATAATCAATAACTAATTACACTGTGCTAGTTTTGAGAACTTTTTTTTGCCGACAAACGGGGCACCCGGTGAGTTAAACTAAATCGACTGTGCTGAATCGAATGGCGTTCGCCGTTTTTTTAGGTTAGCTCTTAAAAAAAAGTTAGGGGGGGTTAAAGTTTCCCCCTTTTGGCCTGTTCTTGCAGAATACCGGTATATAAAACTATGTTTTGTTTACATCTGAGGTGTAGGGTGTGTTCAGCAACTTTGTAGAAAATATTATGCCAAATATTTTTGTTGAACATATTAACCCTCTAACTGCCCCTCATTACGGCTTTTTTTGGCTTTATTCTAACAAATCGTAAAAAACACCCCGAAAAAGGGGAAGGGCGGGGATAAAATGTTCTACAAAAATGTTTGCCATAAAATTTTACTATATACGTCAGAACACACCAAAACCCAAAACTTAACACAAACACCAAAAACGAATCAAATTCAAGATTGCCCACACACAAGGTATGCAACCATATATGGTGAAAAAAAAAAAAATCAACTACATATTAATTTTAATTTATTTTTATTATTTTGTTCTTTCTTTGTTTCTTTGTACTTTCTTTGTTTCTTTGTACTTTCAATGACATTCTGACGATTATTTCTTTACCGTCATTTTTTGTTTTCGGCAAACCCTCAATTATAAAATTGTGCAGTGGTACTAACTTTGAAAAATAAGAAATATTAAAAATAAGTCTAACTTCAAAGTTTTTGACAATCTCTTATCAAGTCGGTTATACTTAAATTTCTTAGATGGAGGCGTGTAATAAATTTAACTACTTTTGTTACGTGTGTGGAAAATTTACAATTATACACAAAAATACCTTTAATTTTGAATAGCAAATAAATTATAAATTGTATTTTTTGTTAACTGTAGGATTAAAAATATTTATTTAGTTTTTCTGAAATTTCTTTTGATTGAATATCAAAATAATAAAAAAAAAATTAAAATTAATATGTAGTTGATTTTTTTTTATTTCACCATATATGGTTGCATACCTTCTGTGTGGGCAATCTTGAATTTGATTCGTTTTTGGTGTTTGTGTTAAGTTTTGGGTTTTGGTGTGTTCTGACGTATATAGTAAAATTTTATGGCCAACATTTTTGTAGAACATTTTATCCCCGCCCTTCCCCTTTTTCGGGGTGTTTTTTACGGTTTGTTAGAATAAAGCCAAAAAAAGCCGTAATGAGGGGCAGTTAGAGGGTTAATATGTTCAACAAAAATATTTGGCATAATATTTTCTACAAAGTTGCTGAACACACCCTACACCTCAGATGTAAACAAAACATAGTTTTATATACCGGTATTCTGCAAGAACAGGCCAAAAGGGGGAAACTTTAACCCCCCCTAACTTTTTTTTAAGAGCTAACCTAAAAAAACGGCGAACGCCATTCGATTCAGCACAGTCGATTTAGTTTAACTCACCGGGTGCCCCGTTTGTCGGGTTTTTCAACTAGCATAGTGTTATTACAAATATAAGAACAATGACACTGTAAGTAAAATGTAAACTTTTAAAATGACACACAAAAACGCCGAGACACCCCAACTAATTTCTGGGTCATAGAATCCAGTGATATTTCGATTAAGGATTAAGGTGTAGTAGATTATGATGATTTTTGATTTTATTTGAGGGGAAAACCTGCAAAAGCTGTTGTTAAATCAATTTATATATATTTTTTTTCGACAAAATATAACCGTTAATATAATATACATCTATTTTTAAAGTGTTTTCATTCAAATAAAATAAAAAATCCCCTTAATGCTACTACAAATTTAAATCCAAAATTAAGTTGACGTGTCTCGGCGTTTTGGTGTGTCATTTTCACCTACTTACAGTGTAATTACAAACATAATACAAGGGAACAAAAATTAACTTTTTTGTGTTGACTGGAACTTTATACCAATTTTCTATCATCAGTTACGGGTACTAATAATATTTTCGACTTTTTTCCAAAAAAAAAAAAAAATAATGAAAAATGCAAAACTGAAAAAAGTGTCTAGTCTCATTACTCTCACGTAAAGTCACTAATCTATAAAGAAAATGCGACATGGATCATGCCAATCTATTTACGCGTTTTGCTTTTATTCACAACTAGCTTTCCCGGTCGTGTTCCTTCACCCGTACTTACAATGAATCTTTTTAAGAATTTAATCAAAACATATAAAATCTAATCGCTTTATAAGACGAACGGACACACATTTATGAGATTGTTGCTTTATCCCATTGGTCTGAGTGATTCTACCGCTTTAATCCCTTTTTATCCCTAAAAGTTCGAATTTCAAAAGATACATTCGTATCTCACAGCTAAAATGGACTGGTACCCCCCTCTAGTTCTATGCTCATATACGATTATAGCTTTAGCTGTTTGGTCTGCCCCACGCCCCATTGTCCAACTATGTGTTTATGTAGCCTTTGATAGAGGCCCTATGGACAGTATCACACAAAGAAAATATAATTTCAATCGGTGCATTTATTTGGCCAAGACAACTATTGTTCAAAAAGAGGCGTGGCACCGCCCATTTTTCACAATAAGTAATTTTTCTTGTACGACCAACATATGTACCAAATATCGCCTTCGTAACTATAATGATTAATAAGATACAACCATTTTAAATTTCGAGTTGTATAGAGCGGTGCCACGCCCATTTTACATCCTTGCAGCCCGAATTTTATATAGCCTATGATAGGGGCCCAATGGACCGTATCACACAAAGAAAATATAATTACAATCGGTGCATTTATTTGGCCAAGACAACTATTTGTTAAAAAGGGGCGTGGCACCGCCCACTTTTTACAAAAAGAAATTTATCTTGTACGACCAACATATGTACCAAATGTCGCCTTCGTATCTATAATGATTAATAAGATACAGCCATTTTAAATTTCGAGCTTTTGATCCCCTTGCAGTCCGAATTTCCAAAAATGCCTTTTTAGGTCGCGTCTGCGTTATAAAAGGAACATTTAATGCAAATTTTAAGATTCTAGTTTTAGACGTTTGGGCTGGATAGTGATCAGTCAGTCACCCAAGCCTTTTATATTATGTGAATTATTTTGAAGAGAATCGTACCATTCTGGGCGGTACCAGAAGGGGCGTGGTTAGACTTCCAATTTTTTCTCCACAACATTATCCTAATAAAGCTTAACAAAATACAGAATTTGTGCCCGATCGCATTAAGTGTATTGATATTATTACTCGATTTCCAAAGTAAGCGGAATAGTACATTTGTATGGGAAGGGGCGTCTTTAGACTTTCAGTTTTTTCTCCAAAACTTTCTACAGTTATAGCTTTACGAAATACAGAATTTAGGCACGATCGCATTGGGTCTTTTGATATTATTATTCGATTTCTAAAGTGGCCGGTATGGTACATTTGTATGGGAGGTACCAGAAGGGGCGTGGCTAGACTTCCAGTTTTTTCTACAAAATCTTAACCTGTTATAGCATTACTAAGGACAGAATTTGGACACAATCTCGTTGGGTGTATTAATATTTTACTCGACTTCTAAAGTGGAGAATTTCGTTTTTTTTTCAATATGGTTTTCTCAGTAAAATCGGAATAAAATCAAAGTTGTGGACCGATTTCAATGAAATAAAGCATATTCCAAATATATTTGGCTATATTAGAACAAAAGTGGGATCTTTGTCGCTTTTTTTATGAACTTTTTAAAGAAAAATTATTTTTTTTTTATAAAATTGTTTATTTTTTTTCTCAAAAACCAACGATATCTCTGAATCTACTGGGCTAATTTTAAAATTATTTAGTCACGTCTTATAGATAATTTTATTGACGATTTTTGGATTTCTTTTTTAATTGAATATAAATCGAGCTGATAGAAAAAACCAAGTGCAGATTCGGATTCATCGTCTCATGTAATTTAAGGAAAACTTTCAACGAACACAAAAATAATCAGAAATTTCATTTCATTCCGGTGAACTGACTGATAAATGCTCTCACTCTATGTCTTTTGTGGTGGATATTGTTTAAACCTATTTTAATGAAAGTATCCAATTTTTTTGTACAAAATTTGACAGGATTTGGTTCAAATGGACAGCAACGTATGGCTCAATCGTTTTAAATAGTAATAAAACGAATTTCGTCTTAAGATACTTGGGGTCCAACTAGTATCCTTCAATGTTTTGCATTTTTTTTTTCTATCATATGATATGAACCCTCCTCTCTATGTTTGAGGGTATACAAAATATTTAATAAAAATTCCTCACATTTTTTTCTACTTCTGCAATGTCTACTGTCTATTTTTTTAAGAAAAATTCAATTTCTCTTTGCTTCCCTTTAATAAGATATGATATAAGTTTCTCGCATTAGAGTGAAACGGCACCTACAGTTTAACGACACTTCCAAATGTCACTTGTGTGAGAAGTTTTTTACTAATCAAATGTCGATTGACTTTGCTACTTGAAAGTAGCTGTCAAGCGTTTGATATTTATTCGTAAAGAGACCCTCAGCGCAACAATGTCCACAAATTATTCAACTGTATAACAAAAATCGTAAAATTGATCTCAGAGGTAGGGGCTTATGAACTAAAATTATTTTCACCGACTACAGTTGGTTTTGCGGATATGCCGACTTCGACAAAGTTGTTTTAAATTAGTCAAGCTTATTCGAAAACTCAACTATAGCTTGTCGAAAATCTATTTAAACCCTTAAAACACTAAACAAAGTAAAAAAAACTTGAAAAAAATGTACGAAACCGTCATTGTAACTCAAAAAACTAATGATGCTGTTCGAACTACGGTAAAATCGTCGAGTCCGGCCATGTTTTCGAAAATTTTGTAAAAAACTATCACAGTGTTATTGTAGATGGGCTGTTAGGGCTTGCGTGTTCTAACTATCAGGAGCTCTTAATTCATTTAATAAAACTTTAAAATAATTCACATATTAGGAATTAGAGCTCCAAAATTCTACCAAAAATTTCCAAACAAGATTTCTATATCTGTTTTCAAAAAAACATTCTATAACATTCTACTCAACATGTTATTGCTGTATTCATTATCTGGAACATAGTTTTTTTTAAGAAATATTAACTAAGACTGTTAATTTTTATATTTTTTAGTGGCACATCGTTGTCGATAGTTTCTTTTTGCCCTTTCCCCATTAGTTTTGTTATCCTATAAAATAAGTGTTCCTTTCTCTAAATAAATTGTTTAAAACGTATTAAAGAGACTGCAGCACTCTTTATACATTTGTATCTCTCTTTATAACCATTCAGTTTCATTGTTTTGTATTGCAAGCTTCTGTGCACTGTAAATGCCCGGCTTTTCTCATGCAACTTCCCCAACTCTCTCAGCTTCAAAGTAGGTCAGGGACGTTGTGCTCATTTTGCCATATAAACAAATACAAAATAAAATTGCACTCAACAGAGCAAATTCTCACACCCCTTTTATGCAGAAATGAAACTGAAAAGCTTTGTAAAATATTTACATCAGTGTACAAAGTGCATAAAAGAGTAAACTGTAAAATTCTGCCTCCCTTTCAACCACAAAAATTATTATTAAGAAAAAGGACTGCAAGATAAAGGATTCATCACATGACCGGCTTTTGAAAATAATAAAAATTTTGAGTACTTTTGTAATTATAACAAATTTATTATAAAAGGTTCAACATGTTTTGTGGTTTCTGACTTTTTTTATTATTAAACATGTATTTCATATAATAAAGGATTGGGATTTGCTTTCTTTTGCAGTTTTTATTATAACATTTATTATAAAGCACTCTTCACGTGCCCGACTTTTGAAATTAAAAACATGCTTCGAATAGTTTTTTGTTTATTATAAAAAAATTTATTATAAAGTTGAGTTATTTTTTCTGTTATTAAATACATTTTAATAAACAATACAATATAAATACAAAATACATATAATTGTGCAGGAATTCCATAGAAATATCCTTGTTTGTTAAAAAAAAATACATTGTATATATCGTATAAATCGAGCACCGCTTAAGAAAAACTCAGAAATAAAAACACACAAACAAAAAAGTTTACGACGAACTTAAGAAAAATTTGTTAAATAAATATTATAGTTCATCATCTCCAGCTGAAACCTTAATAGAAGACACAAACATTTACAACACTTTTCTATACTTTGTAAAGATTACACTTAAGGCACTTTTGTTTCGTATCGAAAAAACATAAAATTTGGCAATAGAAAATATACATGATTTTCATTATAAGATTAAATCCCTAATTTCTGTTTGAAAAACTCCGCAGCAAATTAACGCTTCATTTTCTCTAAAATCGGCACCACCATATCGAATTTAGGCCTTTTGCCAGAGTCCTCATTCATGCAAATATTAATTAATTTCACCATGTGAGCCGAAGTGCCGGGAGGAATTTTAACACGTAAACCTTCCAATGCAATCTTCATGCCACACTCCATGGGAGACCACTCGGCAAAGGGAATTTCACGGGTGGTCAATTCCCATAGGAGAATAGCAAAACTCCACATATCACTGGCTTCCCAATTGCGATCGGCAGGTTTGCGCTGCAAGGCTTCAGGTGACATCCAGGCTGGTTGATAGATGCGTCCCTTTTCTTGGAAGGAGAATTTGGCATCGCCCATGTTAATGCGGGCAGTTAAATCTTCATCAATCTGGGGAATGGGGAATAAATTTAATACAATGTTGTATAATATAGAAAAAAGGATTTTTTACCATAACATGATGACTGTTTAAATTATAGGTGGGTATTATTCTTTCCAACGAATGTAAGTAGGCCATACCTCTAGCGATATCCAAGGCAAAACGTACTGCCTGTGAAGTGTCCACCACAACACCGGTGGCTCCATGCAGCAAATTGAATAAAGAGCCTCTGGGCATGAACTGAAAAGAGAAAAAGGAAATTAAATAGTGAATGACAACCTTTACATAAAATAACTTCAAATTGATAAATACAGTCAGTGTAAGACAATAACAAGATTTTTATAAAGAAAACACTGCAAGACTGATAATTTCACTGTGTCTCAGATGACGCAACACTACAATTCTGAGAAACTGAATAAAAAACAGCGAGAGCTATAAATCTTATTATTTCAAGACTGTTTTCAAAATAAAACCATTCTTGTTCCAGAACTAGGACAAATTTAATAATACCAGACAAAAAGAAATTATCTCTAATAAATTTTAAAATATTATTGTATTATTATTATTTAGATGGAAAAATAAACAAATAGTATTATAAAATTTTAAAATAATTTTTCCTATTCTTTCTCTTAACTACCTCCGACTTACCTGACTGATGACAATCAAATTAGGTGGCGAGTTGCAAGCTCCTATTATAGGCAATATATTTGGATGTGAGAATATACGCAGCTTAGGAAATTCTTCATTAAAATCCCTTGATATTCTTGAGGTACATTGTCGTACCGCCAAGATCTTAGCAATAACATCATTTTTCTGCCATCTGCCACGCCAAGTCTCGCCCGAGGGTGTGACCGCCACCTTAGTGTGTAAATCCAAATCACCCATACTAATACCCTTAAAACGCGACAGCGTAGCATCTCTTGAGCGGGTTTTAAAACCTAACCAACTTTGTTCTTTAAAGCTAATCTTTTTCATCTCTTGACCATTGCGTTCCGCTAAGTCTTGCAGACGTTTTCCCAAGCCGGGCTTTGCTTTATCCAAAGGAGTATCATCATCTTTATTGGCTATGGTCACAGAGGCTCCAGCATTTACTAGATCTTCACAGATCATATCGTAGCCCCAGAAACAGGCATAGTGGAGGGGTGTATTGCCATGTTCATTGACAGCATTAACATCGGAACGTTCTTTAATCAACATTTGGACTACATCTCGATGTCCGTGAGCAGCAGCCAAGTGTAGGGGTATATCGTCACCCATATTAGTAGCGTTGACACGGGCTCCACGTTGTAAAAGTGTTTCCACCAGCTTGGTATGGCCTTCTTTGGCACACCAATGGAGGGGACTGAAACCATGGTCATCACTGGAAAGGGAAGATAACAAAAAATTAACAACTATAAAATAATATTACGTTGGCATTATAAGAATCTTAATTAAGGTTCTGCATGTTAATATTATCGTTCATATCTTAAGCGTTTGACTGTACGAAATTTAGCAAAATATTTGAAACTGATTTTAGAATAATATGTTCTGCTGCTGATATTTTTAAAAAGGACCTTCTTTACATCGACATAAGGACACGTTTCCAGAGACATAAATATGAAAATTTGTTGACATTATTGAACATCCAAAAATGTCATTGTTTTTGTCTATGCAATGACTCGCTTTCTATTCATGGAAATATCAATATTCTATTACTCATATGTTACACATGAAGCCACCGTGAGAGCCCTTCAAAACATTTCCCTAAATTAGATTAGACATTTCTTCTAAATGAGAATTATTAAATAAAAAAAGTTTTTAAAGAATGATGTTGGGAAAATAATTTTTTTTACTTTTTTATTTTATTTTTTATTTTCTTAGACCTAGTTTTGCATTTTTAAGGTTCTTTTTTTGGTTGAAAAATAATTTTTTTATATTTACGGTTTGAATAAAGTCTAAAAAACAGATTACGCTTCTGTTGATAGGAGTTCTCTGGAGGAAGTTTTTCTTCAGTGCAATATTGAAGAGATTTATTATACAAATAATGTTGATGATCAATTAAAAATTTTTAATGATAATTTACAGATAATGCATTCAATTGTGCCTGTTAAAAGACGTCTGTGCAAAGGCATTTCAAATGAGTGGTTTAACTGTCCTGAAATTCAATATTATGTGTCTCTTCGTAATTTGGCATTGCAAGCCTATTTATTTGATAAAACTAGTGAAAATTGGAGATCTTACTGTAGATACAGAAACCGGGCAAAGAAAGTTATTAGAAACATAAAAAAACGGTATCACGGTAATTTGTTTAAAAACAAATCGGCTAAGGAAATGTGGACAATACTAGGCAATAATGGTTTAAATGACGTTAACCAAGAAGTTAACAATATTGATGTAGAACACCTGAATGATGTATTTCTGTCTAACCAGGATTCTAATACAGCAGGGCAGCCACAGGTGGTTCCGAATTTGTATAGTGGATTTTCTTTCCGAAGTATTGATATCCATGAATTGTTTGAATCTTTTAGTAAAATTAAGTCAACAGCTGTGGGGTCTGATGGTTTCAAACTTAAATTCCTGAAACTGATTTTTCCATTAATAGGCGGCCATTTACTGCATATTGTAAATACCATACTTATTACCTCAACGTTTCCTAAGGAATGGTAAATTGCCAGGGTAGTTCCTATTCGTAAGAAGGGCTTATCATGTTCTGTCGATAATTTTCGTCCAATTTCTATAATGCCAATCTTGTCTAAGGTGGTTGAGCATGTAATAAAATCGCAGATGCTTTCCTACTTAGATAATTCGGAGCTGTTGCATGATTGTCAGTTAGGATTTAGAAATAATCGCAATACTACGTCACTGTTACTGGGAATGACTGATGTAGTAAGGGAAAAGATTGGTAGTGGCGGATGTTGCGTGCTCTTGTCATTAGACTTGGCAAAGGCTTTTGATAAACTTAACCATGCCATCCTTGTTGAGAAGTTGCATTTACTTTTTAAATTTTCAAGCAGTGCATGTAATTTAGTGCAGTCATATTTGTTTGAAAGAAAACAGTATGTTTCTTGCAACGGTTGTCTTTCAAGCACTAGCTCAGTCAGTAGTGGTGTACCCCAAGGATCTGTTCTCGGTCCTTTGCTTTTTGTCATGTATATGAATGACTTGTTCGAAAGTATTCATAGCAACAATGCTCATTGTTTTGCCTTTGCCGATGATTTACAAATAGTTTTTAAAGGAGATACCGCAAATATAGATGTGCTACAAAATTTAGTTAACTACACATCGAATTCGGTAGAAAATTGGATGAATTATAATAAGCTTTCAATAAATACAAATAAAACAAAAGCCATGTTTTTTGGTAATATTAGTTATGAAGATATCGCAGTTAATTTATATGGTGCTCACATAGACATTGTTGATAGTTTTGAATGTCTTGGGATAATAATTGACCGCAATCTCAGATTTGAGCTCCATATAAATTCAGTAATATCTAAAGTTAACTTTGTTTTGAGAAAACTTTATAATATTGATTTAGCTTTGCCAAGACACGTTAAATCACAGTTGGTCCACGCATTAATTATGCCAATTTTTTTATACGGCATAGAGGTGTATTCTGGAACAGTAGGCTTTATTTTAAAGAAAATGCGCCTTTTATTTCATAAGGTATTGAGATACGTGTATCCAGTAAAATGGCAACAACATATTTCTAACTATGTTTTAGAATTTTTAGGTTGTTCATTTTCAAACTTTATCAAAAAAAGAACGCTTTTACATTTTTATAAAATTTATAAGACAAGAACACCGTCATTCTTAGTGAATTTGTTTAGATTTGGTCGATCTACTAGGAATTTGCAACTAGTTATGCCGAAATTGTCGCCGTCCTTAGATCGGTCTTATTTTGTAAGAGTAGCAAGAATATATAATAAATTACCTAGCTCTTTAAAAGTGTTTAACAACTCTGTTGCCACGTTTAAGAAGAAAATTAATCAATATCTAGTTTTAAATGATTTGTAATGTTAATTACAAATTAATTTTTGTTGTTGGTTTTACTACGTTGGTGTAGTGAGAATATGTTTATTTCAAAATTTGAAAATAACAATACTTTATACATTTTTTTTATACTCATACTCCTGAAACCATTTGGTCAGTTTTTGTTGTTTTTTTTATAGGTCTGGTTCACTCCAAAACACTCCTATTTGCATGCATTTTGGAAATATTTTATTACAAACTTGTTTAAATTCTGATTACAAACTGAGGATACAAAACTGTTATCATTAGATTTATTATTTTTATATTCAAAAAGTTTAAAAATCGAATTATTGAATATATTTTTTTGCACTTCTAATATTATTTTAATGAACAAATTTACGAGTAGATATTTGTAACCATATAAGGCCCTATAGGCTCGGTTATTGAAACTATACAATAAATAAAAAAAAAAAATTAGTCACAAAGGGGTCTGAAGATGAACTCGTCATGGAGTTCGAAACGCGTCATCCTAGTGCGTGACACACTGAATTTGACCAAAAATATCAAACAATAAATAATATAACACTTTTCTGATCTTGAGCCGAATTTGTTGTATCACTTCGATACACTTAACGTAAATTAATAAAAAAAAAAAAAATAAAAAAAAACAATTTTTTGATAAAAAAAATTTAAAAATTAAGGGTAATGGGGGAAATTAATTGTTCATTGCAATTTGTTTTGTTATTTAATGTTTTTTAAAATTTTTTTAGGTTTTGTATTTTCAAATTTTGTACAGCTGTCACTTTTAAAAAAAAAAAATAATTCTCAATAAAAATATGTACGTTAGTTGCAGATGTTAGTTGCCGGCTTAAAATTTTATAAAAATCATTAATATTTCAAAAAATATCTAATTTTTATGGAATTGATTTTGAAGTTTTAAAAAATGTTTCATTCACTAAAATATTGGTTTTAAAAATCTTCACAAAAAGGATTTTTTTTATAAAAATTAAGGTAAAAAAAATGATAATAATAACAAATTAACAAAAAGTTATTATTACTTATTTACTTTTTTTTTAGTTTTTTGTATATTTTTTAAATTATTTTTTATCAATTTTGTATTTTTTATTTTGTTTTGTTGAATTTCGAATTATTTTTTAGCATTGTTTATAGTGTTAGAATAGAAAAAAATTATTATTAAAAAAAAATAAGTTTTAAAGTATGATATTCGCAAATTTTATTATAATTCATATATTTTTTATTGTAATTTTTTTTATAATTATTTTATAATTTATGTAAATGTACAAAAAAATTCAAATTTTAAATTTTTATGGTAAAGTTTTTTCAAATATCAAATTTTTAAATAAAGATTTTTTTTGGTAAGATTGACAAATTACACCAGCCCATTAATATTCGACTTTTCTTTGCAAAAAAGACTTCATCACAGCACTTTTTCCATAGATTGAAAAAATTTCTATGTGCAGTTTTTTTTATAAAAATTTTTAAAAAAGTTTTTTTTTAATTTTTGGAAATGCACTTAATATTTCGCAAATATTTTGGGTATCTCTTACCCCATGTTCATATATAACCACTTAAGTTAAAGGCAACAAAATACAAAATTCAAATAACTGATGTCGTTTCGATGCTAGCGATTTAAAAAACTTGAAAAACTGAAATTTTTCTGTAAAATTTGGGGTGAAAAGGTCGTAGGAAAAATAGAAAACGCAATGCAAACTAATTTTGAATTTTTTTATAATAACTTAAACTTGATTTCCCTTTGCACCCCATGAATGAGGTATGGGATAGCTTCTCGCGTTGTTGTGAATTAACACGCTTTCTATTTTTAGATTCAAAACTAACGGCACCTACATATTTATCGACGAATGCGAACGTCACTGTTTTGAGAAGCTCTTACTAGACACGACGATTGAATCGACGCTTAATACTGCGAAGTTGCTGTCAAACAACATTCGAAGGGAGCCGACAATGAAAGAAAATTTTATTTATTTTTTTTCTTTTAAGATGACTGGAGCCAGGTTTTTTTTGAACCTGCGATCTCCCGCATGGTAGTCGCGTGTTCTATCCACTATGCCACGGCCGGTCCCAATAATCATATAAACTTAATCATGGAATATTTTTGTTTCTTTTTTGGGTTCCCGCCACATATTCTGCACTTTTGGCTTATTTTTATTATTATATATTAAATATCTTTCGTTTTATTTTGTTTATTCTTTTTCCCGCAGCACATCCTTATTGGAAGGATATATCATCTTTATCAATATCAATTTTAAATTTCCGACTGCATTGACAAATTTGCTCATTGCGTCTTATCTGGCCACCTCATACACATGGTTTGTTTACATTTCTACTTTACCCAATCTCTCACTCTCTCTCTCTCGCCGTCACATCACTCTCCCATTCATATAGTCATCGATGAAATAACATCACTCATCTGAGCGCAGCAATACACAAGAAAAAGTAGGTGTATGTTCTGTTGCTTTTTTTTGCTGTCTCGCATCTTTGATATACAAATTGGTGTTTAGAAGAAAAAAAAACACAGATTTTGATATTCAAATTTCCACAAATAAACACAATGACGTCATGCTTTTTGCACAACACTACATGCGATTGACAAATACACCTTTTATGTTGTGCTTTTTATTGCAACTATTTTTAGACCACAACGATGTCTTCATTTACATGCAGAACCACAATTAATTTGTTCTCCGATGTCTTGTTAATAAACCAAATTCATTATGATTATTACCCCAAATTCATGTCATGCTCCACTTCATCTAACCACAGGCGAACTTGTATGGAGTTGCCTTCGCGACACCAATGGAAAATATCCTCCATTTCTTTGTACTTGTTTTGCACTTAATTGACGAGTATTTGTGGATAGTTTTTAACTTGTACACTTGGTCGTTAGCTGCTGGTGAAAATTATACAAAAATTTCTCGATTTTTAATAGAATTTCGTTGAAATAATAACAGATTGCCAAAAGAGAAAATAAAGATTTGCAGACTAAAGTCACCGACGTAAAGAAAATCACTGAGATGTCAAATGACTGTCATGGAATGGCAAAATTATATACAGTACCATATAAGTGAGACAATGACAGAGTTCAGTGCTGCCAATGAGCGATTGTGTTACATATTTTAGCGCGTTTTCATAGCAAAACTAATTGGTAATTGATTTTTTTACGGAGGAGTTAAAATCACTTGAAACCGAAACAGAGGATTTTGTATAAACGGAAAGTGAAAACTTCAGGTACAATCAAGCTACATTTTATTTTGGCTGAAGTGCAAAATACAGGGCGGGAGCCCGATTAAAAAAAAATATGCCATTGTCTTCGTCTTGGTTCCCAAACATCGGAATGGTAGGTCAAAGTTGGCGCTCAGGCCCATGGGGGCCGGGAGGTCAAAAAGGGGCCCATTTCGGTTCTATGATGACCCCCCCAAGTGCGGGTACTATAATGAAAGATATTTTCGAGACGAATCCAACGATGTTATTTCCTTCCTACGGGTCTCCTGGACAAAGTTAAGTTTATAGCAAATTATAAAAATGGGTACTCTAAGAAAAGTATAAACATTTGTTGTTTAACTAAAAAATTATAGTTTAAGTCAATTATTCAGTTTGAAGTAACTTTAAAAATTCATAATTCAATTACCAAAAATTAAAAAAAAAAAATTGTTTATAACACAGTACAACATTGAAAAAAAACACCCGAACGTGACTATATAGGTTCGATAGTACAACCGGAGCTGAGTAAAACCCTAGCTCAGTTTGGCTAGATTAGCTACAAATTTTTTTTGCCCCTAAACTTTTTGAAATCTCTTGGATCCCTTGAAAAAACGTGACATCAGTTTTTAGCCAACAGTTCCTGTAGTTTTTAATCTAGCGCTTTCTCTTCTTAAGCAAAGTTGTAGCTAATAGTCCGCTTAAGAAATTAGTATAATAGTACTTCCCAATAAAATTAATCGTCCCTCTATTATTTTCAAAAAAAAATCTATTTTTTTTTTAATTTTTTAGTATATGTCGTAAGAAATCCAGATTTTTGCACACTCTATTAAGTGAAATTATAGTTTAGGTAACACCGAATTACTTCTCTGAACAAAGCCACGCAATCTGAACAAGCCAATAGATATTAAATTACTTTCAAAACACATTATCTACTTTAAAAAAATCAGTTTTTTAAGAGTTTTGGGCCATTGTGCAATGTTTTTACTTGCTATCTTTACCAAAAACGTACTTATTGTATAACTGAACAACTTCCGTAAACAATTAATATGATCGGAATACTCCGATCAAATCTAAAAGAGATATGATGAAGGCAAACACATAAATGAACCATGAGCTGTACGAGTTATACCACGACATTGATGTAGTCAAGCGGATAAAAGTGCAACGATTACGCTGGCTAGGCCATGTCGTGAGAATGGATGAGGAAACTCCAGCGCGAAAGGTATTCTATCAAGACCTCGAAGGACGGCGCAAAAGAGGGAGACCGCGACTACGTTGGAAGGACCAGGTGGAGGAATCACTGACGCTGCTTGGTAGGACTGACTGGAGACGGTGCGCACAAGATCGAAGCGAATGGAAATCTTTGATCATTTCGGCCTCTGACTTAGGCACTAAGATATAAATATATATATGTGTCAAGTTGTTTTAAAGGCTAATAATAATAAAAAAAAAAAACACATAAATTTATAGGTCTTCACTTCAGCTATTGAACGACTTATTACTAGTTAGTCTTTCTACAAAAAAAAAGTACTCAGTGACAAAAAAAAATGATTTGAGAACAAATTTGAATTGTAATCTCATTTCGGCACACTCTAATGTCTTATTGTCGATACGAGATTTCAAATAATATATTCGTAATTTTGACAAAAACAAACCTAAGGTGAAGCTAGATGACCAACATCGCCATTATTACCTATTTTTAACGAAATTCGAAAAAATGCCATATAAGCAACACCCTAATGCCTTTTGTGAACAATTAAAGGGGTGAAGGGGAGCTACACCGCCATTTTTACCTATTTTTAACGAAATTCAAAAAAATGCCATATAAGGAACACCCTTATGCCTTTTGTGAACAATTAAATGGGTGAAGGGGAGCTAGAGTTTAACACAGCTCCGTTTGTACTATCAAACCTATATAGTCACGTTCGGGTGTTTTCAAAAAGTTTGATTTTGTGTTAGAGTGTAATTAATTATTTTGAATTTTTCATTATTTTATTTGAAATAGAACGCTGTATCCCATAACATCCATAATTGGTATTTAAATCATAGATATTCACTCACTCCCAAACTTACGAAAAAAACAACCTTTAATCTGTATATAATATTCCAAACGATTGCTTTTGGGATCCATCTATTTTATTTTTCTTTACCAATTCGGCACAGGCAGCATACAAAATAGAAACATCTAATCTAATTTGAATAGCAAATATTTTTTGCCACTTTAAAAAGTTATAGGTTGGGTATTGGCTTTCAGGACCACTGGAAGGAGATCTGTCAAAGATAACTGTAAAACGGAAAAAAAGTTATGGGTTACTTTGCAACGTTTTTAATATTTATTTGAGCTGGCAATTCCTCTTAACTATGTTTTAGTTAATGTGTACAGTACATTTCTCTCACTCGGTCGTGATTACACTCCAAATGTCATTCTTGATGAAGCAATCTAATTTTTCTTATTGTTTACCAATTTCAATCACAACACAACGTGCTTCGCCGAAATTTAGCGATTTGTTGATTTATTTTTGAGTAAATTCTGCCACAAAACTAAACCAAAATGAAACTCAGCACCTACAATTTTCTCACCTCCAAAGCCATCAAAGGTGTGAAAGTAGGTTATCCCTTGAAATTGACAGTAAGTATCCTTGTGTTAGTGCACCTTAAATCCAAACTGAAGTCATCTTTGCTATTCCTTTTAAGATTTCCAAAAAAGTCGACGTAGAGGCGGAGTTCAATCCTACATTCATTGAAAGACTGCTCCCTAAGCTAGATTGGCCCACAGTTTATATGGCCGCTCAAACAGTAAGTCAGATATTGTTTTATTCTTTTTGCGTTCGCTTGGTTTTACCCGGTGTTTCCTTTTTGTTTTTCCTTAAGGTTGAAATGGCCGACTCTATTCCCTCGGAACAACCTGCCCAATTAGCCGACAACGAGGAACTGTTACAGAAACTTCATCATCTGTTGTTGGAGATTGATGTGTTGGAAGGTCAGCTGGAGTGTCCCGAAACCGGCCGTGTATTTCCCATCACCGATGGCATCCCTAATATGTTGTTGAATGAAGACGAAGTCTAGAGGGCTAATGTGTGCTCTGCTTTCCTTGGCTTTTTATATTTACTAATAGAAAATTGTGTTATACGTATTTAACTTGCTTTAAGTTTAGTTTATAAATTGTGACATACATACCTACTATACCAAGAGATGTTATTGAAGCCGGTGGAAGGGATAACTTTGATGCTAGAAGGACGAACTGCTTGATTTTAGTCTGAATGGGTATTTAAAAACAATTCATATTGTACTAGTAGGAAATTGTTTGTATACAAACGTGTGCGTGTAAGTGTTTACTCATTACTTCTTGGGTAGGTAATTGTTTGCTTTCATACATGTCCATATAAGAGTTTACTCATTAACACTTTATGAAGAGTTGTTACGCAGGCTTCTGTATGAAAATAGTCTCCTTATACTTCAAAATAATGTGTGGAGGCACTTTATTTCGAGATAAATACCTTTCCGTAGATACTTTAGGTACATTTTCATATAAAATGTTGTTCCTCAAACACCCACATGAAAGACGTTATCAAAGGCAAGCAAACATAAGTGTCTCCAGTTACACTTCTCTATATGGAAAGTATTTAGACAAAATGTTGCACTATAATTTCTTTTTCAAATACATACAAATATATTAAAATTTATGCATTAGATAATATTCGATTCATAATATATGTTTTTTTCTTTCATTCTTTCTTTCACAAATATATTTGTAAAATGCAATTTTAAAAGATTAACTTATTAATTCTTAATTTAGATATAAAAAATGCCCTGTTATAATTTGAGATCTGATACCAGTTTCATTAATAACACTGTGCTAGTTCAAAAACGTAACAAACGGGCACCCAGCTAGTAAGCCTAATTCGAGTACGCTGAATCCAGTGTAAGTCAGCTCATTATTGCAAATTTTGGTTAAAAGTGTATAAAAAACACAATTATTGGGTGAAATGCATAATTCTATGGCCTAAATAAAAACCGATAATCGAGCTAAATATGAGTGTTTCAAAAACCAATTTTTTTCCGATCGGACCCATACAAATGTACCCTTCCGCCCACTTTAGAAACCGAGTAATAATATCAATACATCCAACGCGATCGTTCCCAAATTCTATATTTAGTAAAACTATAACAGGATAGGATAGGAGTTTTGGAGAAAAAACTGGAAGTTGAGCCATGCCCCATCTGGTACCTCCCATACCCATTAGGTACCGCCCACTTTAGAAATCGAGTAATAATATCAATATACTAAATAATTTTATGTTTTACTGAGGCTGATGGTATATATGTATGTCGGTTTTCCCGACTGAAACTTTCTTACTTATTTAAAATATGGATTTGTATTTTTTCCTGTATAGGGCTGTTTTTCGTGGAATTTCTTATAACGATAATTTTTCTCCCTAAAAAAAGTGGCCATGGTCATTGTTTATCTGACAATTGTCTTCCCAGATATTTTACATAATGTCTGCTTTTAATTAATATTGTGTTTTCCCAAAAAAATTTTATGCGAAAAAGGTCTCCACAGATATTTTATCTATATGAAACGATATTTTTAAGACTGTTTTTGTTTGAAAGATATTATTACAAACATTTTCTCTAATGATATTTAATAGTTTGTTTTATGTTTCCACAGCCATTGAAGACTATTTTTGTATTTTTATCTAGACATCTTATTTTTGGTACGAAACTTTAATTACCTGCCTCAATGTTAAATTTCTTGCTATTTAAATCGAGCGAGTATATGAACAAAACTCTTATAATTCCAAATAAGTAACAAAGCGTTTATATTTATTTATATACCAGCTAACTAATTTCTTATCTTACTATTAGAATCAATTCCTTGCAATTCCGTATATGGTGGCAAGTTGTTCTATAGACCTAATATCAAATCGAAACACTAACCCACATCCGTCCACATCAACCAAAACGTATGTAAACAATGTAAGCTAATCTGATTAGTTGATATATACATATGTATATGGACAGGGCAATAACACCTAATACCATAATTTTGGTTTTCGACGAAACACGGAAGCATTATTAATACATTTTATTAAAATATCCCTTTTAACAACAAATGACCTCTCGATAAAAAAAACCCAAAGTTTTATGTTCGTGGTCAAATTAGCCCTTTTGGGACTTCCTCTCACCAGAGCCATGATTTTATTTTAATACAAATTGAAATTCAAACTCGATTACAGCAAATACAACAATAAACGTGTTACTAATAAATTATTACACTGAAAATAAGGGAACAAGCAACAAATCATTAATACTCAAGCGCACATACTTGTACGTAATCAATTCAAATCGGAAATTGTTAATTGATTTAGAAGACGTGTTGTTTTTATCCATATTCGTAATACTATCACTGTTGTTGTGGCGTTTTGATGTCATATAGGGAATACATATCATTCCATTGCATTTGGATGACACCCTCTCCACAACGTCTCCTAGTCAATGGGTGTCAAAATTCAAACGAATCACGTTCAAATTGACAAGTGGAATGACACATTTTTCATTTCTAATGACTGTTTCATTCATGTTTACATCGAGTACGAGAGAGAGAGAGAGTGTTACTTACATCTTTTGGATTTCAATTGGGTGTAACAAATGCAATCGTATGAATATGGTTTCACTTACTGATGTTAATTGACATTTAATTGACTGTGATTTTAACTGATAGATATCAACAAGGGTTGTGTTTGTCTTGCTTTGGCGAATATTTGTGAAATATGTATATATTTTGTATCAAATTAAGAGTTTTGAAAATCTAGTTTCGGAACTACTAGATGGGCGTGTTTCTCAACACTTAATAAAGATGAGACTGATCAAAATAATTGGGCAAATTATTCAGTATGGACAGGGACAGGACATTAAGGGCGTGGCATAGCCCACTTCCACTCTGGTTGTAATTCAGAGCTAAAATATAGTTTTGCCACGCCCCCACCACCAATTGATCAAAAATTAAAATTTCGTCTACATAATTGTGTTGCAGAATACTATCAGGATATCAACATATATCTCTGTAGTACATAAATACAGTTTGGCCACGACCCCTCCGCCCACTGATCGAAAATAAAAATTTCGACTGCAAATTTTTACCTAAAGTGGTGCCGATAAGGGGTAGGGTAATATGTTAGGACGGAAATACTAGTGGGGTCGGTCATACATTGTATCCCTCTAGAAGATACCTTGGGAGCGGCAGGATCGAACTCTCTAGGGGCGATTCCGTTGTGGATTTTTCCCCAATACGAAAAGTTTTTCGTTCAAAATCGGGGGCTTGATTTAGATTTTAGACCCATGGCTTCTTGGGCAAATTTTGTAAGAATTCATCGTAGATTAATAATATTGATAGCCGCTTGGTCGAGAAAAAAATTGACCCATTCTAACCCACACCTTTATGGATGAAGGTATAAAGGAGAAATGTTAGACCCCAAGTATCTAAAGACCAAATTCGTTTCAGGAGTTTTTAAGACGGTTAAGCTCTGCCCGTCTGTCTGGCTGGTGGGCAGGATAGCTCGAGTAAACCTCAACTGATCCTTATGACAATTTACCAGTATTAATATTTTCCAAAATGAAGTATGTAATGGGATTGTAAGTGAGTAGAATAGCCCCACCCCTTCTGCTACCTTTACCATACAAAATATTACATATTTTTGTATAGTTAATATTTCATCCATAACTTCCAAATGGACATCTAGAGGATATTTTGAATTTGGTCAGTTAAATAATTTTGAAAAAGTAGACAACGCTTAGAAAAACGAAATTTTCACCACGCCCCTTCTGGTACCTCCCATACAAATGACCGGATTGACCCTCATAGTTTCATATACATACATAACTTTTTTGGAATTATCCTAAATTCAGCCATATTTTTCGATAGATGTACGCTTTTAAAAATTTGACACAGGGAATGAATATGGACTATATCAACTGACCGCTTTTGGTACCTCCCATACAAAATAATCAGTTTTTGAAAAAAACAGGTACTTCTGCAATAACTTGCAAACGAACTGATGGAGAACATTTAAATTTTGTTAGTTTAATTACCTTGTAACAGTAAACAAAACCTAATAAAATCAAAACCTTTGTCGCTCCCGTTATGGGACTTCCCATACACATAACCGAGATAACTCTCATAGTACTACATACATATATTTTTTGTATGTACACTGAATTCAGTCAAACTTTGCGTTAAATATACTCTTATGAAAATTTGACTTAGGAATTAATATGGACTATATCAACTGACCCCTCAACTGACTCCCATACAAATGACCGAAATTGCCCCCATAGTTCAACATGCATATCTTTTTTTATAAGTACACTGAATTTAATGAAATCAATCAAGGTAAGAGCTTATTGAACGTTAAATTACGAAAAAACCTGTAAGAATGTTCCAGTCGGAAAACTCGACTTACATATACCCTCACCCTCAGTAAAACATAAAATTTTCTAAAATATTGTTTTATTCTCGATTTCCAAAGTGGGCACTCTGCTAGACTTGCAGTTTTTTTCTCAAAAACTTTATCCTGATTTAGCTTTACTAAATATAGAAATTGAGCACCATCGCGTTGGGTGTATTGATATTATTACTCTATTTCTAAAGTGGGCGTAGTGGTACATTTGTATGGGGGATGCAAGAAGGGGCTTGGCTACCCCTTAATATTTTTTCTCCAAAACTTTATCCTGCTTTAGCTTTACTAAATACAGAATTTGGGGCCGATCGCGTTGGGTGTATTGATATTATTACTCGATTTCTAAAGTTGGCGGAATGGTACATTGATATGGAAGGTACCAGAAGGGGCGCGGTAAGACCTCCAGTTTTTTTTCTCTAAAACTGTATACTACTATATCTTTCCTAAATACAGAGTTTGTGCACCAACGCGTACATATACCAGTTTTTCCTCCAAAAATTTATCCTAATATAGCTTAACACGATCGCGTTGGGTGTTTTGATATTATTACTCGATTTCTAAAGTGGGCGAAATGATATATTTGCACGGGAGGTACCAGATGGGGTGTGGCCATTTAGCCGATTTGTAATACCGTAGGTAGTTTTGGGGAAATATTAACTTGTGCAAAGTTTTAAAACATTTGGTTGCGTCTTTCGAAAGTTGTAGTGCTTACCAGACAGGCAGCCAGACGGACGAACATGGTTCAAACGACTTAGAAAGTCTAGAATTCAATTCTGTCCAAAGAAACCTAGGGTCTAAAGTGACTCCTTCTATGTGTTACACTTTTGGGTTGTATAAAATGATCCAAATGGTTGTATCAATCCTACCCATAGGGTGAGTGTATACAAACTGAACAAGTTGTGCTGCCCCTCGCCCCCTCTTAAACAAATTAGTCAATTTCGCGAAAATTCACGTTGAAAACTAAAAAACCAGGGGGTTTATGCCACCCATTACAAATGATTCGTTAAAGATTGTGAGGGAGTTAATTAGAGGCTTCTAAATTTTTGTTGGGTCCCCTAGAAGACCCATTCGGTACCCCCCGCATTCGTCGATAAACAAGTAGGTGCCGTTTGTTGCGAATATAAAATAAAATGCGTCTTAATTCACAACAACGTGAGAAGCATCCCATACCATAGGGTTAAGGGAAATTAAGTTTAAGTTTTATACCCCATAACCCATAGAAAAACAAGTTTATGTTTAGGTTTTTTTGTTTCAATTTTAGCTGATAATGCTTTTATTTAAATTTTAAATTTCCATTTTGTTTTAAACTATTTTGTTTTCAATGAGCTTAACAATTCATTTGTAAACAATTTTGATAGAATTTATCTTTTTTTCTTCTTCGTCTTCTTCTACTTTCGACAAAACATTTATAGCAGAGTTGATTTTTTGAGGCGAATATATATTTGGATTTAAAAATTTCAAAATTTTATTGCCAATATTTAATATAAAAATATCTTAGTTTTTTTTCAATTCTTAAAGAGTTTATATTTTATGTGTCGTTTATTTTTATTTTTAAAAATTATTAATATTATTATTAAAACTGTAGGTTTGACTTAAAATATAGAGCTTATTTTTAAAGACAAAAAAAAATTGTAATAACTAATATAATTATTAGTTTATAATTAAAAAATAATTATTATAATAAACTTGTACAATAAAAAAAACTGATTAATGAAAACACATGGCAGACTATTTGAACACAAATAGATCACTTATTAGTTGGGGGGAGCATTTGTTATAAAAAATATTTGCTTTAAGTTTTTGATTTTTGTTTCGTATTTACTTGATTTTTTAATTAGTTTTTAGATGAAAAATTATGCAACTGGAGTTTCTAAATGGGTTTTTAAGAAAAAATACTTAATTACATTGATTCGTTTTGTATAAAAAATAATAATTAAAAAAATATAAATATTATTGTTTATTGAATACAAAAATAAACAACAGTTTGAAATGAACTGGGGAGTTAATAGTTTTTACTCAATTATTTAAGGGCCTTGTGGACAGTTAGGTCGCCTTGGACCTAAGGTGCTTAGAACTTAAGTTAACATTCCATAGTGCTTAACATTCCCTTATTAATATGTGCACAGGTTTTTACATCCCCCACCCCCTCCCCTCCCTTCATTTCAAATGCGTTCAACAAATCATACAAAATTCGAGTGTAATTCTGCTGAGTTTTGGGTGGATTTCTGTAAATTATAGATGAATCTAACACAAACATATACACATTTAATATCTAAATTGACCCTTCTTTCCCCTTTCGTTATGGTATACCCTTAGAGGTGAATAACTATTGGCATTGCCATTATTACCATTGCCGTTGCTATTGTTGCCAGCACTGCCATTGCCGCCAGCGCCGTTGGCAAATGTTTGTGAAGCTGAGCCTGAAATCAAATCATCCAAATGTACTGGTTTGGCAGCACAGCGTGGTGCCAATATCAGATTGTATATTACGAAATAGGTCAAGGCGATAATGCAAGCAGCCACTGCCAGCCATTCAAATTTCATGAAATCATCTTCGGTCTGGAAGCCCTTCTCATCGTCATGGACCAAACTGATGATGGCTCCAAAACCTTTACCCAAACCAAAGAATGACAAAACGGCAAGAGCCTGACCAGTGGCGGTCAGTTTACGGGGCATGGCATGGCGCATATACAACACAATCGTAATCCAGATGACTCCTACTATAACGGGTTCCAACACTTCCATAATGTTTGTCAACCACAAAGTGTCCAAACTGGCCAAGGCGGTGAAACGTATGATGAATAGGGCAAAGCCGCCAATGAAAATATTAGAATGACCGCAATATTCAATAAACTTATCCACATTCAGGAACAGCACCAACACCAACAACAGACCAGCAAAGTACACGGTGTACTCGCCAATATAACTCCAGTACAAATAGGCATGGATGCTACCCCAAAAGGTACCGAACAACACGGCGACCAAAGTCAAAACGAATATCTCGGGACTGTACTTGCGTATGGCTGACATGGGATAGACTAACATACCGGTCTTTGTGTGCCACCACCATTCAGGTGGACTCAGAGGCATTTGGGTGGCGAACAACAAGACCACGGCAGCGATGAGGAAACAAATGATGACCAATAGGTAAATGATGTCAACAGCTACAGCCTCGGCAAAAATCAGTTTCAAGGGACTGAACAGCAAAACATAGCCGACAGCACCCCAAGCATATTGGCGGCATACTTCTCCTCTACCCTCGGATGTCTCACGGACCGCAATCACAATGGCTGTATTGAGCAAAGTCAAGCAGGCCAAGGCGAAAATATCACCAAAGACACGTATCACAGTGTAGGCAACAAATGTTACGTCAGCATCACCTTCGGTTCGCACGCATTCGGTGTTGGACATAAGGTTACCTTTAACGCCGTAGGGATTCAACACCTTGCACTCAATCATGGGCGTACAGTCGGAGCCATTCTTTACCTTCAGCATATAGTTGACCTGCTCCCAGGGCAATTGGCACCTAAAACCCTCTGCAGAAAGGATGAAAGTGAAAAGAGAAGGGAAGAGAAAAACAGAGATTAAATTCGGTACTTTTTGTTAAAACAAAAGCAATTTTTAGTACAATAAAAGTATTTTTTAAGTAATAAAAGTGATTTTTAGTGGAATAACACAACTTTTTGATGCAATAAACGTACTTTTGGGGTACAAAAAAGTACTTTTTGATACAATAAAAGTACTTTTTCCAAAAAAAAAACAAAATACTTCTTATCACACAAAAAGTACTTTTTATTCCAATTAAGGAACTTTTTGTTACACAAAAAATACTTTTATTATAAAAAAGTACTTTTTAAAACAACAAAAAAACTGTTTGGTCCAAAAACGTACTTTATGATACAACAAAAGTTTTTTATGGTACAATTAAGGTACAATAAAAGTATATTAAGTAATAAAGGTGATTTTTAGTGTCATTACATAACTATTTGATGCAATAAAAGTTCTTTTGGTGTACAAAAAAGTACTTTTACAGTACAATAAAAGTACTATTTATCCTAATTAAGTTACTTTTTGGTACAAATATAATACTGCTTATCACAATAAAAGTACTTTTTATTCCAATTAAGGTACTTTTTAGTACACAAAATATACTTCTTACCCTAATAAAAGTACTTTTTAAAGCAATAAAAGTACTTTATGGCCCAAAAAGTTACTTTATGATACAACAAAAGGTCTTATGGTACAAAAAAAGTATTTTTTAAGTAATAAAAGTGATTTTTAGTGCCATTTCAGAACTTTTTGAGCAATAAAAGTACTTTTTGATACAAAAAAGTACTTTTTGATAAAATAAACGTACTATTTACCCCAACTAAGGTACTTTTTGGTACAAAAATAATACTGCTTATCACAATAAAAGTACTTTTTTTCCTATTAAGGTACTTTCTGGTACACAAAAAATAATTCTAATCCTAATAAAAGAACTTTTTAAAGCAATAAAAGTACTTTTTGGTCCAAAAAATTACTTAATGGTACAACAAAAGCTCTTTATGGTACAATAAGAGTATTTTTTAAGTAATAAAAGTGATTTTTAGTGCCATAACAGAACTTTGCTTTTCACAATAAAAGTACTATTTATTTCAATTAAGGTATTTTTTGGTACTAAAAAAGATCTTTATGCTACAATAAAAGTACAATAAATTTATATTAAGGAATAAAAATGATTTTTAGTGTCATAACTGAACTTTTTGATGCAAAAAAGTACCTTTGGGTACAAAGAAAAGTAAGAAAAGTACTTTTTATCCAACTAAGGTACTTTTTGGTAGAAATGAAAAATACTTCTTATCACAATACTTTTTATTTCAATTAAGGTATTTTTGGTACACAAAAAATACTATTTATCCTAATAAAAGTACTTTTTAAGGCAATAAAGGTAAATTTTTGCTCCAAAAACTTATTTTATGATACAACAAAAGGTCTTAGGTACAAAAAAAGCTCTTTATGGTACAATAAAAGTATTTTTTTAATAATAAAAGGTGATTTTAAGTGTCATAACCGAACATTTTGATGCATAAAAAGTACTTTTTGATACAATAAAAGTACTTTTAACCCAAAATAAGGTACTTTTTGGTACAAAAAACTAATTCTTATCACAATAAAAGTACTTTTTGGTCCAAAAAAGTACTTTATGATACAACAAAAGTTCTTTTGGTGCAACAAAATCTCTTTATGCTACAATGAAAGTACTTTTTTGTACAATATCATAATTTTTCTTTTCGGAACTAAAATCTCAAGGTAGACTGTCACTTTCTCTTTAATTTCAATTTCAAATGAAGCAACTTTTTTTTCCTTCTTTTAAAACATAAATCAATTTCTTCCTTTGACTTACCCAATGGATAATGACACCACTCAGCACTGTGTGTCTCATTCTCAGCATTGGTGGCGCCCCTCATCACGGTGTGCACCCTAATGCTGGGCGTATCATCGGTATAGACATGACAATTTTTCACCTTCTCCTCACCATTCTCATCCCGCTCAGTCTGGCAAATATGCGGTGGCTCAACATAAATCTTTTTCGTACCCTTGACAGCTCTCGTCTGTCGTGAGTTAATTTCTGCACTAATAACTTCAACACCTGCCATTTCAGAAGATTGTTGCTCCACACTACGACGTGAACGCAAACTTTCCGTAACGGCTGAAGTAGATTCTTCATCATAATCAAATTCCGAACTATGCTCCGTAGAGGGTGATGGTGTGGGTATGCTTTCCAACCAGGGCGTATACAAATTCTCATATTGATTCGGATCCTGACAGGTGTAGGTACAATTGGTTAAATCCAAGTTACCCTCCTTTTTCTCCCAATGACGACAGCTTTCCTCGTTGGTGCAACGTTCTTGGAACATCAATGCACCCTTGTCGTCGCAGGCGAAAGTTACCGAGGGTCGGTGGTCCTCTTCGCGCGTGACTTGGGGTACAGCCAATAAGCAAGCGTAGATTACAGCGGTTATAACCAAACATACTGCAGTTATAATCCTTAGAGCTTTGCCGAAATTATTTGGATTTTTCGCAGCAATACGATCGGCAATGGGACCGAAGATCAAGGGGCCCAAAATAGACCAGAACGAGGCAATGATGGTCACCGTGCGATATTCTTCGAAATTTAAACCCAATTTAAGGGGTAAACGGCTGTGGACTATGTGGAGAGCTGAAATGCCTGTAAAAAGAGGAGGGCACGAAAGGTTTGCGTTAGAAATTTATTTTAATGGTTAAAAAAAATTGCTATAAAAACAAAATTATAAGAAATTTAATGTTAAAATAATATAAAAATTTACAAGACTCAAATAAAAGATACAAAGAGAATATGTTTTAACCAGAATCTGCAATTGGGGATAACAAAGAAGAGCACTTGTTGCTCCCAATAAAACTGAATGGAGAGACAATTTTTGGGGATGAATTAAAGGTAATAATGATTTTTTTATTTAAAATAAATTTTTTTAAAAACAAATAAATTATTTTAATATTTATTAGAATAAATAAAAATTTTTGAAATATTATAAATAATAAAAATTTAATAATCTAAAAATATAAAACTATAAATATATAAAAATATAAAAATATAAAAATATAAAAATATAAAAATATAAAAATATAAAAATATAAAAATATAAAAATATAAAAATATAAAAATATAAAAATATAAAAATATAAAAATATAAAAATATAAAAATATATATATAAAAATATATATAATATAAAAAATACATATAATTAAATAAAAAAAATTAAAATATAAAAATATTTAAAATTTAACAAAATATTAACATTTTTATACAATTTTAAATGTATTTATATTTTCATTTAAATTTTCACTAAAAATCCGTTTTTATACTTACCACTCAGCACAAAAAATGCCACTATTTTCAAACTGATCAGAGTCTTATTGACTCTCGGCTTACTCGCGCCCATTGCGTCTCTTTCAATTTACTCAGCACTCCGGGTTGCAACTAATTTAATATTCTACTTAAAATAGGTGGAGTATTGTGAAAATCACTTGTAAGTCGTTAAGAGCTTTTTAACAAAAGCTCTGGTGGGTTTGTGGAAAGACAATGCGGTACAAAATATTCGTTCGAACGTTGTAATGTTGCGAAATTGTGACACGGCAGTCACGCCTCTAAAGATGACACTTGGTAAAAATCTGGAAAAACAAAATAAGAAAAAGTTGTCATTAGTTTAAATTTATATAGCAAAAGGTTATTATAATTACATTAGTTTTTGTATATACCTAAAAGCCAATGGTGTTATAATTATATATTTAATGTTTATATGATTTTCGAATTGTTTAGATTTGCGCTCCATGCCTTATGATATCAAATTTGTATTTCTTATTTGTTTACAATTTTCAAAATGATTTTCTTGACCTTTAATTGTTTTAAATGGTAAATTGCTTGTATTTGGTTTTTAGTGTTTTTAGTGTAAATAATTTCAATTTTTATAAACAAAAAAAAAAATACCACAATGACTGAGGTACACCCGCACTTTGGTTGAATTTTTGTCTAATGATGGTGATGATGTTTAGAGTGATTCCATTGTTTGGAATTACTAATTTGTTTGAACTGAAAGAAGTCTGTTTATGTTTCAGGGCTTGACCCTCAATGGCGAGGTCAATAACTTTAAACTAAACGTTTAAAGTATTTATAAGTTTTTGTTGTTATATTTTTTTTTTGATTTGTTTGAAAAAACAGATTTACAGTCGGATTCATAAACATATCGTCGGCTAGCCTGCAAGTAGTGTCATGTGTAATTTTGGATTTTTTTTTTATTGTACCATTGTGAAGCTCTACTGGTCATACATAAGCCTACCAAGACGTTTTGCGATATCTTAATGGGTTTAGAAGATAGCAAAAAGTGCTATGTGTAACCCATATACGAAATATTCCTGCAATAGGTGTTATGTGTTTTTTTATATGGTAATTATTATTTTTTTATATAGTAATTTTTTAAGGAGTTACAAAAAGGTTATGCTTATATCGGATGGATGTACCTACCAAAATAAAAATAAGGTACTGTGTAGCGCTTTAGCAAACCTTTCTGTAGCTACTGCACAGGAGTTGGAGCAAATTATATTATAAAGAGGCCATACAATGATGGAAGTCGACAGTGTCCATTCAACGTAAGAAAATTTGTTTACAGCTCCAATATATTCGCCACTAGATTATATTAGTCGCATCAGACAGGCAAGACCAACACATCCATACACAGTAAAATACTTAGAGTATACTTTTTTTAAGGATTACGAACACGTTCCTGGCAACTTTACCTCAATCAGACCTGGTGAACGTATAGGTGATGCAAAAGTAAACAACATCCGTGGATTGCTTATTAAAGACAATGAAGTTTATTTCAAGCTGCGCCACACCGATAATTGGGAATTGATGAGCCAAAAAAAGCGAACAAGGGTTCTTAAGATAAATGAACCAAGAAACTTATATGAATCTCCATTAAAAATTTATGAATCCAAATACAAGATCCTCCAGTCATTAAAGCAATATATGCACAAAGATTACCATTCCTTTTATGATAATCTTCAACATTAAAAATGTATTTGTTAAAGCTTTCTTTGTTTAATTATCTAAGTTTCTAAAATTTTTTTTTAATAAAATGTTAATGATTTTCATCATACATATTGTACCACCAATTTTAATAGCGTTTGGCGTCTTTTAATTGCAAAAATACTTAAATAAAATAAAATAAAAAATCTAAACAAAAAGTGTTATGTGTACGAATTCATATGAATATATTTTAAAAAAAAGTTCCTACAAAAAGTGTTATGTGTAGTTTTTCTTAAAAAACCTATAGCACTCCGTAACAGAGATAAATATCTGATATCTTTTAATGCAGTACTCTGGTATTTGTGGTAGATATTCAGTTAAGCCTATAGTTAACAAAAAATATCTTTAATGGACAAAATAAATCAGTTTTTTGCCTCTCCTGAAAACCTGTTCAAAAACACATAACACTACTTGCAGGCTAGCCGACGATATGTCAAAGGTTTATAAATCAAATTTTCATCGTAGAATCGTTATATAAACTTCTTAGAAATTATTATGAATAAGGCTTTTAATGAGTTTGCTTAAGATTATATTAGTTTTATATTGAATTTTTTTGCTGTTAAACATTTTAAAGCAAATCCTCACTGAGTTTTTACTGACTAACAAATATAACAAAGTTATATCAGACATTGACAATATTTTTAGGTGTGTCCGGCAGCCAATAGCCTCGCGAGGCCGACAATTATCATATTTCTTACACAGACATGATCTGCTTTATACACTTACGCAATGCTCTGTTTGATTCAAAGCAGTCAGTCTATGGTTAGACTCTGCTTGAACGTTGTGATCAGGGATTGAAAAGACTCCAAAACACTCTGCTCAACACATTTTAAACGTCGGTAATGACCCTGTCGGAAATTGAGTTAACTTCAAGCTAACCAATGGTTAGTCAAAGATGAGCCACAAGTGACTCAAAAGCTAACTCATTTTCATTGTTAAATCCTATTCAGTTTTTCCACATGATGGCATTGCAGTGAGTCAGTACTCACTCACTCTGCATAAGTTTCAGCTAACCACAAGTTAGCTCGTTATAAGTTAGTTTGTGGCTCATTAAGAAAAAGTTAACTTTTAACTAGTTTTAAAATTACTAACTCATGATTGGTTATAACGAGTCAGCTTATGGTTAGCTATAAAACTTCAACAACAAAAATTTAATAATACCGCCTTTTTCTTGTTCTTTACGTTAAGTGTATCAAATGATACATCAAATTCGGCTTACGATCAGAAAAGTGTTTTTTATTGTTTGATATTTTTGGTCATATTCAGTGTGTCACGCACTAGGATGACACGTTTCGAACTCCATGACGAACTAAAATGGTACATCATCAGCTGTATATATATCTACAATTATGTGAAACATGTGCATGCGAAGTAGATATCAGTCGAAAATGTCCAGCACCATTTCTGCATCAGTTTTGAGTGATCAAAAAGTTAGTTCAAAACTTATCGAGAAGAAGTCAGATGGAATAAAAAAACAAATGACTATATCTGCATCAGTTTTGAGTTACCTTAAAAGTGCGTTGTAAATGAATGAACCAAAAGTCAACTTGATTTTGAGTCAGCTCACAAAATTCCGACAGGGAAGCGCAGGCGAACTCAAAACACAAGAGTTTAATGATCGAAGATGCTCCGCACACAGAGTCAACACATAACAAAACTCTTTTGTACAATTTTTTCCTAAGCACTCAAAGATGGTGTGCACACATAAACGAGCGACACTAAAAGATTGGTAGAGAAGAAGAAGAAATATAGCTGTATATGTGTAAATATATGTATGTATGTGTTTTTTTCTCTATATGAATATTCATGTGTTACTCCGTGTTTGGGTATTTTCGTTTCTCAGTGCACATATGAGTTGTGTCATCTTTATCGCACACACGACGGGAGTCAGAAAAAAGAGCAACATCGTTTTCCGACACTTAGCGAGATGTGTTTGTATGTTAACATGCTCAACGGTACAGAGTTTGTGTCACATTTACCTCTCAAACACTCTCATGAAAAGAGTTTTGCATACATTTTGTGCACATTTGTGAGTTTTTTTCAAACGCTGGTTGTGATAGCAACAATGACTTAGAACTATTCAATTAACTTTTTTTCAGTTTCAAATTCCCATTCACACCCGACGAAATTCAAACCATTTTGTTTTAAAATTCATGATTAAATTCAATTTACAAAAGTTGCGAAATGTATAATACGGCGATAAAATGTGATCTCATGCTTAGATTCTATTAAGCCGCACCACAATGTAACTATGTATACAATGGCTTTCAACTCCATGCTAAGTTCCACAGAGTGATTTTCAATAATAACGTCATATTTTCACAAAATCGTAAAAAAAAACGATTGCGACTTAAATAACGAATAATAACAACAATGTTGTCATTAACCAACCGCCCATATTAAAGTCTGTCCGTAACGAGCGTCCGTTTGTCTGTCTCTCTGTCCGTCCATACTGCCATCTATCACTGTCTGTGGCAGTGACAAAATGTTCATATCGTTTGTTTTTATCACACTCCCTGCAGTTGACTCCCCCTGTTGAATGGAAAGAAACAATTTGTGTCTCGTTTTTTTTTTCTCATTTTATTATACCTTCACGCATGCTTAGTACAAAGCAAAGTCACCAAGCCACCATTAACAGTTGATGAAATCACAAACAAATGAAATAGAGAAAAAAAAGTTACATTGGTGGCTTAGTGTAAATGTTGAACAAATCCATGTGGTGGCTGATTATAGCCAATGCTTCGGCGGTTTCATTCATACTCGCACTCGTATCGTACAAATTTCAATCCTCAACTTAAGTTTTGTCTACGAAAGGCCTACAAATGAGTTAAGGTATCACCATAAGCAAAATTTTGTTGTTTTTCAACTAGGCGTACATACAAACTTACTGCGCGACAGACAGACAGTCGCTTAATTGTGATAGACAACTTAACGTTTGTCGTCATCGATGCCGATGCCGTTGTCGTTGCCGCCGTGGACGTTGTGCCTAATGTTTAAATTCAATATTAGAAACATAATATTGAATTAGACTTCAGCGGCAGCCAACTTGCACACCTTGAATACAAATGCTGTTGTGGCATATTTAAATACATTTGTTTGTCTAAAACTCTGAAATTGTAGAAACTTGGAAATATCAAAGAAAAAAAAAACACTATGCACTCCTACCTAAACTAATATTAATATTGTTTCTAATCACCACTGTTGGAAATTTCGATAAAAATAATAAAGGTAACCCATGGGTGTCATTCATTGTCTGGGCAAATAAATCGTTTTAACCTGATTAAATTTATATGGAAACTGTTTATTCGTGAAGTTCAACGTGGTAACATTTAAAGAAGCCAGAAAGTGTGTGTCTTTTTCGTAGGGTTTTTTTTTTAAAGAAATTACACTATGCACTAGTATACTGATAATTTCGTTTTAACAAAAAGTTGCAGTAATTTGCACTTATCAAAATAAGGTATCATAATTTTTTTCCTATTACAAAACATAAGGGCAATTTATGAAAATTATGTTACAATGACAAAAGTGGAACCCCCAGAGAGTGATTTCGCGAAAGGCATGATTCCAATTAAGTACTTACAGAGAGCGATTTAGAAAATAAAAATTCGATTGGGATTTAAATGTTTTTAAACTCGGATTGGAATTTTCATATTAGGGGAGATTTAAATTTTTACTCCCGAGCGGAATTTTTACCTTCTCTGATATAAATCAATCTAAGTTAATTAATATAAAATATTTTTTTTTGGAAATATTTGTGGCGAAGGGTTAACTCTCACTAAACTTAACGCATATTTTCCCTTTGAATAAGATGTGAGAGAGCTTCTTAAATTTGGACAAGTTAAACCCACACAACGGTACCTACAGTCTAACATGTCAATTTTGCCGCCTACTTAGCTGATCAAAGAAATGTAGATGGCTGTGACCAGGCTCGAACCCAAGTGATCCGCACACTATTCGTTTGTTCTAACAGACATGACTATGTTCTATTACATTCTAAAAATTACCTAAATGATAATTTTTTAACAGTTTTACATTTTTTTTTTGCACATTGTTAAATTAGTCTCAAACTTTTATCTGAATATTTTTCAAGTTGGACTATGGGATTGAGGATAACAATACATAAAATAGCACAGTACAACATTTTTTAGCTCATTCATTTGGGACTCAATTCTGAGAACAGCACGTGAAAGTAACCACAAAAAGAAGAAGTTCTGCATCATTCGTTTTGTCAAGTTACATGCCATAACACCCTGCTACAATTTTCAATTTATTTTTTCACACTTGATGAAGACCATATATCCGTGAAACTAGAGACCTTATGTAGTAAAACTGCGTTCTCAGTTTATCGCCAGAACGTCAGGATTTTTTTTAAAGGGACTTCAAAGTTTCAAAGGATACGCCACTTTCAAAAAATGAAATCAAAAAAAAAACTAAACTTAAAAACTATCTTGACTTTATTCCCGACAATTTGGGAAATTTCAGTGATGAGCACGGTGAGGGCTTTCATCAAGAAATCGCGACGATTGAAAATCGATTTAGAGAAAAAAGTGCATGTCTCATGTGCACAATATTGTTGGACAATATGTCGTGCCGCAGACGATCAGCATAAGCGGCAAAGTCAACGTTTACTTTTTAATTAATTTTTATTCGGTTTTTTTATATACATACATACAATATTTTGAGACTGGATTAATAATTTTGTTTTTTTTTTACTTAACTAGTAAAGCTAGATTAATAAAATTTACATATAACTTCTTCAACATATATTTTTTTCAGAAAAAATTATTTAAATGATATTAAGCTTTAAAACTTTAAAAGGGCATTTTTGAAATTTTTGGTCCAGATCCATTAAAATCTGTTATTTGTTTGCATTGCTGAGATTCTTACCTTTCATTTGATACCCAAATCATTATCATATGGTTCGTGGAAATATTTGATATATTCTTTGAAAGTGGCGTATCTTTTGAAACTTTGAAGTCCCTTTAAAAAAATCCTGACGTTCGGCGATAAACTGAGAACGCAGTTTTACTACATAAAGTCTCTAGTTTTATGTATATATGGTCTTTATCAAGTGTGAAAACCACTGTTACACGGTGTAATAGTTTAATATCGATTTGAAGTTAGCAAGTATCGTATAGAGAATTTGTCACGTTTTAGGCTCTTTTGTTTGACATAACTCGAGAACCACTAGTCCGATTTAGCTGAAACAAATTTACAAAAAAAAAATTAAGAATTACAATTGCTTAAATCTGTTCAAATAACGTTTCACTTTTTTATTAATCAAATGATTTTGTACTGAGTTTATTTTGTAGCAGTTACAATAAAACTGTTGTACTCCATGGCGTATGAGTTACGTGGAATATTACTTATGAAAATCATACGCCACCATATAACAATATAACAAAATAGCCTAAAACGTGACAAATTCCCCTATACGTTTCTTACTAACTTTAAATCGATATTAAATTATTATTGCATGTAACTTGACAAAACAAATGATGCAGAACTTCTTCTTTTTGATGCTACTTTCCCGTGCCGTTCTCAGAACTGAGTCCCAAAATCATGTGTTGTACTGTGTAATGCTGTGCAACTCATTCTTATAAGATGTAAAAACAAGTGTAAAAGTTCTTTCGAATTAAATTCTGAGTTCGGATGTCCCCTATAGAATTTTTTCCGTACTACTTTTGTACTTTTTGGTACTATAAAAGTACTTTTTTATACACTTAGTGTATTTGTACTGGTACTGTAAAAGTACTTTTTAAACTAAAGGTACTTGTTGATAAAAAAACAAATTATGCTTATAAATGCAACGAAAGTAGTTTTTTTGTACAATAAAAGTATATTTTAGTACTATTGAAGTATATGTGGTACAAAACGTACTTTTTAATACAACAAAAATTCTTTTTGATACAATAATATTACTTTTTGGTTCAACAAAAGTACTTTTTGGGTACAATAAAAGTACATTTTGGACCACAAAAGTACCTCTTGGTTCAATAAAAGTACTTTTTGGTACAACAAAAATACATTTCGGTATAATAAAAGTACTTTTTGGTATAACATAAGTACGTTTTGGTACAACAAAAATACATTTCGGTACAATAAAAGTACTTTTTGGTACAACAAAAGTACCTTTGTGTATAACAAAAGTACTTTTTGGTACAATTAAAATATTTGTTGTTGTAATAAAAGTACTTTTGATACAACAAAGTATTTTTTTGCGTAATTAAAATACTTATTGATACAGTAAAAATTAAAAAAGTTCGTTTTGGCACAGCAAATGTACTTTTTGGTTCAATAAAAATACTTTTACTTAGAAACACATACTATGAACATAGTTATTATTGATACAGTAAAAATTAAAAAAGTACGTTGTGGCACAGCAAATGTACTTTTTGGTTCAATAAAAATACTTTTTCTTAGAAACACATACTATGAACATAGAGTCGCTTGATATTGCGAACAAATAAGTTTAATCCATGCACCCTGCGACCCCCTGAATAGTATGTTGTATCGTCATTTGATGTCCGATTGAAACGAAGCGCATATTGTTATTGGGAGGTGATAGAAGTTTTTGTCGGATCTTGCTTAGAGGATAAAAAGCTTGCATACCAAACTTTAGCTCGATAGCTTTTAAACTGCAGCTGTAATCGCGGAGACGGGAGACGGGACCGACGGTGGCAGAGTGGTTAGAACACCCGACTACCATGCGGGAGATCGCAGGTTCAAACCTGGCTCCAGTCATCTTAAAAGAATAAAAAATAAATAAAATTTTCTTTCATTGTCGGTTCCCCTCGAATGTTGTTGACAGCAACTTCGCAGTATTAAGCGTCGTTCGCATTCGTCGATAAACAAGTAGGTGCCGTTAGTTGTGAATCTAAAAATAGAAAGCGTGTTAATTCACAACAACGCGCGAAGCTATCCCATACCGCTTTCATGGGGTGCAAAGGAAAATTAAGTTTTTTTAAGTAATCGCGGAGACAGATGGATGGACGGACATTTTTAAATTGACTCAGAATTCGACTCTGATTACACTATGCGACAATTTGAGGGTCACTGTCTCAGGGGTGAATGAAACCAATATCAAACGATAGCATTTGTCCTATGTAACAAACCCTTAAACTCCATTTTCCGTCACAAAGTTTTTTTTACAGTGGTTAGAAATTTAATATTTTTGGTCAAAAGTCGAATCGAAGAAAAACCTATCATGGGATAGTTCATGTCTTCGGCGACCTATATTATAATTTTCTGGGGAATATATCCTCGGAACATTTAAAACCTCGAGATCCCACTCGTATGGAACATTTTAGTAGTAATTTTGAAAAAAAGTTTAAAATTCAACTTTGGAGGTAGGTCAAGGGTTAGAATTTCGATAGAAATATTACATATATATATTCGGAAAATTTCACTTGAGTCACCGAAGACAAAAAAACCTCTTTGGGTCAAAGGTTATAAAATAAAATCAAAATTAAATGTTAAGAAGTCTATTTTTCATGTCTATCATGTGTAAAAATACATTTGTAATAGCTCATGTTCTCGATGACCTATATTAAAATTATCAGGAGAATATTTCCTCACAACATTTTAACCCTCTATCTCCCACCCATATGGGACATTTTGATAAAGTTGACTTTCAAACTGGTTTTCAAAATTCGGCTTAAAATGTCCCATACGGTGGGAGCTAGTGGTTTAATATGTTCTGAGGAAATAATACCCTATTGATCTATCTATCATTTTCAATATTTTTTTATGTTATTTAATTTAATATTATGTTATTTTTAAAAACAAAACAAAAATTATGACCAATTTTTCTCTTTTTTATATTACAAATTTTTTATTAATATTAAAGCTTCCATTAAAACATTTTTAGGGCATAAAATTAACCTTCGTCTTCCTCAACTACTGTTTTGAATTCCCAATGATTTTTTGAAGTTAACCGACACTTTTAAAGAACACCTTATTGGAAATATCTACTGTACAACATGTATGTTTTTCTATACTTGGTAAATTTGTATTGTTTCTCATTTTAGATCATAGTAAGCATAGTACGTAAATTGAAAATGTCAAATGTAAAATAATATTTTCTTCATTCAATAAATAACTTTCAAATCTAACAGGTTATGGGCCCAGTCCCATTTGAAGTAATTGTTTTTTTGTTGAGTCGTTGAAAAATAGAAATTTCCAGAAATGAATTCTATGTGCCAGATAGAAAAGCTTGACGATGGAAATTTTGAGAGTTGGTGTATCCAGATGAGAAGCGTTCTCATTCACAGCGGACAATGGAAGATTGTAAATGGAGATACGAAGCTCGAAACCATGAAGGAAGCTGCGGATATAGCAAGATGGGTTGGTGAGGATGAAAAGGCGCTTGCTTCCATATGCCTTAGTGTGAAGCCGTCGCAACTTAATTTAATTAAGAGTTGCGCAACATCGAGGGAAGCATGGCTGAAACTTCAAGCTGTTCATAAGCCTCAGGGTCCAATTCAGAAGGTTGCGGTATATAAAAAGTTGTTGAACCTGTCTATGAATGAAAATGCCAGCATGTCTCAACATATTAATGCTTTTGTCGAAACATCGGACAAATTGGCAGAGATGGGCATTGTGATTCAGGACGAACTTTTGACGATTATATTGTTAACCAGCCTTCCCAAACAATATGAAAACTTCATTGTAGCCATTGAGACTAGGGATTCATTGCCTAGTTTTTCCACGTTGAAGCAGAAACTTTTGGAGGAAGGAGAAAGAAGAAGCCAGAATACGGAACGAGAGGAAAAAGGTGAACAACAAGCATTTTCAGCAAAACCGGTGGGCAGAACAAAAGAAAACTTAGAAAAGAAGAAGAAATTTAAAGGTAAATGTTTCAGTTGCGGCCAGACTGGACATTATGCAAGTAAATGTCAACATCGTGAAAAGAAGAAACATCAGTCGTTTACAATGATTGCTGTAGCAGAGGCAGGTAAGCTGAATAAGACTCAATGGTATCTTGATAGTGGGGCGACTGCACATATGTGCAATGATAGACACATTTTTCATCGATATGAGGACCACAATGAACGCATTGCTTTAGCTGGTGAGAATTTTATAAGAGCAGTTGGCAGAGGAGATGTAAAAATAAAATCAGATGATTTTGAAATAACCCTGGAAAATGTCCTATATTCACCCGAGCTTCAGGCCAACTTCATATCGATAAGCAAAGCAGTTAATCACGGTCTTAAAGCAACGTTTACTAAATCAGAGGCAATAATTACGAATACAAGTGACGAAATTATTCTAAAAGCCAGGAAAATTGATAACATGTTCATGGTATGTGTTGAACATGAGAATAGTTTTGCAATGACCCAAGATGTGTGGCACAATCGGTACGGCCATTTGAACCATAAAAGTTTGGCTGAGCTTTCCAAGAAGAATATGGTATATGGTTTGGATATTGCTCATGATTTTGAAAATAGGAAATGCAAAAGCTGTATGTTGGCAAAGATACACACCCTTCCATTTCCTCAAGAATCGGAAACGAATGCAACTGAACTACTTGAAGTAATCCATAGCGATGTCTGCGGCCCGATTAATGTTCCATCAGTCGGGGGATCCAAGTACTTCTTGACTTTTATAGACGAAAAATCACGCCGGATTTTTGTATATTTTCTAAAATCAAAAAATGAAGTATTAGAAAAGTTTGAAGAATTTAAAAGTCAAGTTGAAAGGCAAGTTGGAAACAAAATCAAATTTCTTCGCAGTGATAACGGGGGTGAGTACATTAACAACAAGTTTGACGAGTATCTGAAGAAGAGTGGAATTACACGGCAGTTAACAGTACCACATACACCTCAGCAAAATGGGATTGCTGAACGCGCAAATCGTACACTCGTTGAAATGGCAAGAACCATGATGCTTCATGCGAATACCGAAAAAAATCTGTGGGCGGAAGCGGTTATGACGGCAGCTTATTTGCGGAACAGATGTCCAACTAAACTAAACTAAACACCATATGAGGCATGGCACGGCAGAAAACCCAACGTCAATCACTTACGGACATTCGGATCATATTGCGTAGCGCTGAAGAAAGGCCATAAGACTAAGTTTGAAAACAGAGGAGAAGAGTATATTATGGTGGGATATTCCTTGGTTTCCAAAGCATACAGGCTGTATGACAAACGACTTAAAAGGGTCATCGAAAGAAGAGATGTGGTATTTGACGAAGGCAAGCTCGATTTAAGTGACATGTCTGAACCAGAAAAGGAGTATGTGGTAATAAACTTCGAAAGAACTGTACCAAATGATTCGCAGGCGTTGCCCAATCAAGAAATTAACGTCTCCGAAGAAATTGACTTGCAAAATGTGGAAGATGGGAGAATTAGCGTTGAAAGCGATGAAGGTGCTGAAGGCGGAAGTTGCGTTGAAGACGATTTCAATACAGCGGATGAAAATGCTAGTTCTGATGACAACAAAAAAGGGAAAATTGGTCCTGGAAGACCTAAAATTCTTCGAACTGGACAACCCGGAAGACCAAAGAAGCAGTACAATGTATTAAACCGAATGCAACACGAAGAGATACCCCGGACAGTGGAAGAAGCGTTATCTAGCAAAAACTCCAATGAGTGGCAAGAAGCTATGACATCAGAAATAAAATCATTACAGAAGAACAAGACGTGGTCTGTAGTTGATCTTCCGCCGAAATGTAAAGCCATAGGATGCAGGTGGGTGTTTGCTTTGAAACGTAATAAAGATGGACAAATTGAACGCTATAAGGCCCGTTTGGTGGCAAAAGGATGTAGTCAACGTTTTGGAGTGGACTACACTGAAACATTTTCGCCTGTAATTCGGTACGCAACGCTAAGAATGTTATTGGCTTTAGCAGTGCAAGAGAAAATGTATTTACATCATATTGATGTATGTACTGCATATTTAAACGGCGATCTAGAGGAAGATGTTTTTATGCGGCAACCAGTTGGATTCAATCTAAAAGATGGAAAAGTGCTCAAGCTCAGAAAATCAATTTATGGCCTGAAGCAATCTGGAAGGACTTGGAACTCAAAACTCGATAATGTGTTGAGGAATTTTGGATTTACAGCATGCGAAAATGAGCCCTGCCTGTATAAAATGAAAATTAATGATATTTTGGTTTTAATTGCTGTATACGTGGATGATATCGTAATTGGCTGTACGGATGAATCGCAAATACTCAAGATTAAGGCGAAGATTGCTGAGGAATTTGATATAAGCGACAAGGGTAAACTCCAACATTTCCTAGGTATGGAGATAGAACGAGAAGGTGATGTCGGTACTATCAAAGTGAGCCAAGTTCAGTACATAAAGGATATTTTGGAGCAATATGGGATGAACAATTGTAAAACTGCTGCAATACCATTACAAGCTGGTTATCAGGTCAAAGACAACGTAGAAAGCAGAAAAACAAATCAACTAGAATACCAGTCCATTATTGGTGCGTTAACATATCTCTCTATCACCACCCGTCCTGACATACAACATTCGGTTAACAAGTTAGCTCAAAGAAATGCAGACCCTCGTGTAGAAGATCTGGTGGCAGCTAAGAATATTCTCCGATATCTGGCGGGGACATTGCAATTGAGTTTGACTTATAAAGCTGGCGATGGCGCAGTGGTTGGTTATGCTGACGCAGACTGGGGCAGTAATGCCATTGATCGGAAATCGTATACCGGCTATGTATTTTTTATAAACAACTGTCCAATATCATGGGAGAGCAAGAAGCAAAAGACAATAGCTCTCAGCAGCACCGAGGCGGAATACATGGCCATGTCGAATGCGGCAAGGGAGGCTGTGTACTTGAGAAGATTGTTGGCTGAACTTTATGGTGGTGACATTGGTCCAATTATATTGAATGCTGATAATCAAGGTGCTTGTAAGTTGGCACTAAATCCGGTATTCCACAACCGTTCAAAGCACATAGATATAAAATATCATCACGTTCGTGAAGTCGTTAGGAACAAAATAATTGAGTTAAAATATTGCCCAACCGACGAGATGGTAGCTGACATTTTAACAAAGAATCTAAGTAAATCTAAACATGTAAATTTTGTAGCATCTTTAGGTTTAAATTAAAACATTTCTTTAATTGTAAAGGAGCATCCATGTTGAGGAAGGGTATTGGAAATATCTACTGTACAACATGTATGTTTTTCTATACTTGGTAAATTTGTATTGTTTCTCATTTTAGATCATAGTAAGCATAGTACGTAAATTGAAAATGTCAAATGTAAAATAATATTTTCTTCATTCAATAAATAACTTTCAAATCTAACACACCTCTCACTTGTCCACTCCATAAGAATATAACGTTTTCTTTGTAGTGATATTGAATATTTTTTATTATCTTAAGATGCTTATTTAGTTTGCAATAAGCTGCAGCTTTGTTTTTGTATTTTATTTCTACCGACCAATAATTGCTTTTTAACACTTAGGTGACTTTATGTTAAACATTTGACACAGATGCCATGTTTCGCCTACTTACATATGTTTTTCCATACGGATAACACAGCAAACAATTTGATAATATTGCATTGAAATATTTTCTTATATTTTACTAATAATTTTGAGAGATGAACATTTTGAAAATAGTGCAAATACAACAAGATCAACTTTATAATAATAATTTTTTCGGTTAAAAATTGTTTTTCACACAATTTTTGGGCGATGCATTTCCTATGCAAATTCTATTTCATTAATTTACAATCTCATATCAGCATTTGAGAAAATATTACTACTTGTAAATGGTTATTCTCATCGATGAAGAATTACTTATTATTCTTCTGGAGTTCTTTAACTTAACAGTTTAAAAGGAACAAATGTTATTTTTTATAAAAAATATTATGTAAAAAATTAATTAATCCGCGCTTCACTTCAAGTCGGAGTAATCATTAAAATTAGAACAACCAAAACCATTAGTTGCAAAAACAAGATTTTTCTATTAAAATATAGTTTTTTATATTACATTATTTTTTAATAACACTTCTTGTGTTACTTAACTTAAAAATTCAAAAGAAACAAATATTTTTTTTATATAAAGAATTATTAAATAAAAAATGATTTGCAATTGATTAATTAGCACTTAACTTCATGTCGACATACACATGAAAGTTATACCAACCAAAAAAATTTGTTAAAAAAAATTTTTATTTTATTTTTTTTTAATTCACTCAAAGCTTAATTAGCTTTTTTATATTTTTAATTTTTTTTTGTAAACCTTAATTTTTAATTTAATTTTCATTCAAAAATCAAATAATGCTAAATTATTTAAAAATTGTTTTTAAATATTCACTTCTCTAACTGTTCCTATTATTATTACTATTTTATGCTTTATAAAAAAATTTTAATTGTAGTACCCCCGAGAATCGTATATTGGACCTTTAAGGTCTCAACAGCGCTTCGAATCAACAACGTTAATTTTCTTATTTAGTGATTTAAAATGTAAAAACTGTGATATATATTTTTTTAGTTTTTCCTACTTTCTTTTTTATATCGAGTCATATTTTTTTGAAAAATTCCTTCACTGCCTATTGCCTGACCCTTTCCCAACAACCACTCACTTGAGCCGAGTTTGAATGCGCCGTATTTTTATCTCTACAGCTTTTTATGTTGTATTGCTGTTTTTTACGCCAATTTCATTTTGTTTCGTTATTTTTTGTGCAATTGTCTATACAATTATTGTGCCTTTATTTGACAATTTAATCATCCGTTTGTAACTCCAGACATTTAAATTGACACCTACTCCTACTATGTACGTACGTCGGATTCGCTGACTGCCAGAGAACGAATGGTGACGACTTCAATTATAATCCCATTTGTATAAAAACTCGAATTGCAATGTAAGTGCGATTTTACAACCTACACACCCACACACACAGAGAGTTGGTTGTTGGTGTTTAGTCAAGAGTAAAGCTGTGCTGTGTAACTTTGAAATTGAACCCTTGATAAAAACCAATGCGATGTCACCGCCGACTGACTGACATTGATACAAATGATCAAATTTAAAAGCACGAGATGCATGTAGCGAGTGCCTGGTAGTTAATGACTTTAGATATAAGCTATGAACTAAAAGGGAAACCAACTTCAATTATAAAGCAAATTCGTTTAAATTTTTTATCTGAAAAATTCAATATGGTCAATTCCATGGTTTTAAGGAGATGAGAACTAATGAAAAACTTATTTTTTGTATTATTTCTTTAACTTTTTGTGTAATACTTAAGAAGCTTTAAATTTAGTAAGAGAGATGAAATCCAATTTTTGTCAACATTTAATTTTTCGGTCACGGTAGACCTTTCTGTGGAAATGCCCATTTAAAAAAACTCAATTTTGTTCTTAGATATTCCTTAACCTTAACTTTTATGGCTGTGCCACCTGTAGCGTATCTGGTAAACAGATCCGTCTCACTTCGTTCTATTTTCGCATTTGCTTTTGTCCATGAAATTACATATCGCTTTCAATTTCAATGAAACTTCAATTAGCAGAAAACGATCATATCTCTAGAGATTTTGCTTTTCAATCTTATATTCTTCTCTGAATTCGCTACAAAACCCTATGGCTTTGACTATTCTTCTTCCATGACATTTTAAAGATACTCGAATACGACACCAGAATCTATCATCTATCATCAACATCAATTGCTGTGATTAAGAGTCTTATTAATTGTCTGTTGTGTATGAATGTGTATGCGTACATCATACGTATCACGTATAAATTCTTGATGATCATAGATTATTTGCATGCGATTTTTTTTTCTTTTTGCCTGAAGATGATGGGCGTATTTGAACAACAATTACAACAACTACAACAGCAACAATGACAATTGTTGAAAAGCGCGTCTTTTTTATGCGTAATTGGTTTTTTATTCGTTACGAATATGATTTGCTCTGTTTCATTTCATACTTTTTGTATGTTGGTCTTTTGTTCTGCTGTCATTCATTCAAATGTTGTGATCTTGATCTTTCGTAGTAGCGGTTGGTGTTGGTGCGTTATGATCGCAAACATACACACACCGGGGTTGTGGTATGCGGTATGTGGTATGAATGACATCATTAGTGATGTCATTTATGTTTGCATGTTTCAACACCATCTCATAGTGGTTGGAAACCGGTTGTTGAGGTGGTGGTGGTGGCGGCATTTTGTTGTTTTATATTTCAACCTTTCTAGATCATAAGGTATAGTGTGTTCTGGTTTTTGGAATAGCCAAATTCGACTTTAGACAGTTTGAAAACCTTAATCAAACAAAATTCAAAATTATCGAATACATATTTTGTGATCACCACAAGGTGACGACATATTTGAAAGGTAATACATATTGTGATTTATTGAAATGTCATTTGAAATCTATACTTTTATAATATTAACCATTAGAGTTTGTCGATGTAGTCGTAATTATAAGTAAATTTTTAATACCGGCATTTCAAAGTTCCAGTTAAAGTATTTTCTAAAATAACTAAGAACATTAAAATAATATTTTTTCTAATAATTGTTTTTTGTTACGAAAAGTTATTTTATTATTAAAAAGTGATATAGGGATGATTTTATAGTGTCACCACAAACATTTAACATAAACAAATCATTTTAGTTTTTTTTGATATAATAATTAGTAACACTAAAGATATTCCTCAGTTCGCCAAATTAAAGGTCTTCTATTTGAATTGCTCTTTTAAACTTTTAGTGAGTTTTGAAGTTTACCGCCTCTTTTAACGAACACCACTCAGTTGTGTGAACCATTAGAACATAACGTTTTCTTTGTAGTGATATTGAATATTTTTTATAATCTTAAGATGCTTACTTAGTTTGCAATAAGCTGCAGCTTTGTTTTTGTTTTGTTATTTCTACCGAACAATAATTGCTTTTTAACACTTAGTTGACTTTATGTTAAGCATTTGACACAGATGCAATGTTTCGTCTACTTACATATGTTGTTCCATACAGATGACCCAGCAAACATTTTGGGAATGAAAACAAATACTAAGGACATACTACAAAAATATGTTTCAAATTGGTAAAATGTAATTTTTCAAATAATTAAAACATTTATTTTTTATATTACACACTTTACGACGCGCACGCACGGACCGAAGTGCACATTCAGTTCGTTCTTCCACTTGTAACGCCAATAAGGAGGCATGGTCGGTATGACAATATACATAGATATACAAATACACAGCGTTAAATTATGAATCGAATTAAAGATGTCCGTCCGTTCAACCGTCTGTCTGTCCCAGCGATTACAGCCGTAGTTCAAAAGATATGAGCTTAAATTTAGATGTTAAGTTCCGTCAAAAACTACTCCTACCTCCCATACAAACTCCTGAATTTCGGTGTCTGGCCCTGCAATTACAGCCACAGTTTAAGATCTATCGAGCAGAGGTTTAGATCTAAGACGGCCAAAATTGGACAAAAACTACTTCACACCCATACACATTCCCCCTATTTTCAACATATTAAGTGTTTATCAAAAATACAACAATGCTTGACCAAATAATCTGATCCTGAATATTCCTTATATTTTTATCATCAATTTAACGAATGATAAAAGTTTGAAAGAACTTTCTTATTCCAAATGTTACGCCCATTTTGCCCCATTTTTATTGACACATGAAAAATCAGTTGGTGATGGGGCAAAATGTGTGCGATATTCGGATATATGATTCAGGACGTTATTTTATATACAAAACAGCAGGAATAGTATTGGGACCGATTTTCATTGCAAGTAGTGTAATTATCTAATTGATTTTTAATAAAAAAGTATTTTTTTATCAATAAATAACTTCTTGCTTTTTGTTTAATCAAACAAGTACATTCCAATTTATAACGACTTTTATTTTTAATTTTTTAATAAAACCAGTACAGAAATTTCAGTCAGTTCAACTGACTGATAAATACCATCACCCAATATAAGATATTGTTTAAGTCTTGAGTTATTGAAATTAACCGATTTGTAATTAAAACCAGTTAGAAAGTTTCAGTCGGGCAACCCAACTTACATTTACCCTTACCATCAGTAAAACAAATAATTTTCTATTATATTGATATTATTACTCGATTTCTAAAGTGGGCGGAGTGGTACATTTGTATGGGAGGTACAAGAAAGGGTGTGGTTAGGCTTCCAGATTTATTCTCCATTACTTTATCCTGTTATAGCTTTACTAATTACAGAATTTGGGCACGATTGCCTTGGGTGTACTGATATTATTAGTACATCCCTAAAGTGGGCGGAAAGGTACCTTTGTATGGGAGGTACCATAAGGGCGTCGCTAGACTTCCAATTTTTTCTCCAAAACTTTGTCCTATTATAACATAACAAAATACAGAATATGGGCACGATCGTGTCGAGTGTATTGATATTATTACCCTATTTCTAAAGTGGGCGGAGTGGTACATTTGTATGGGAGGTACCAGAAGGGGCGTGTCTAGAGTTCCAGATTTATTTCCAAAACTTTATCCTGCTTAAAATTTACCAAATACAGAATTTGGGCTCGATCGCGTTAGGTCTTTTAATAATATTAATCGATTTCTAAAGTGGGCGGTACCAGATGTGTATGGGAGGTACCAGATGGGGCGTGAATAGACTTCCAATTTTTTTCTCCCAAACTTTATCCTGTTATAGCTTTACTAAAAATAGAATTTGGGTACGATCACGTTTAATTTATTGAAATTATTTCTCCATCTCTATAGTGGGCGGAAAGGTAGATTTGTATGGGAGGTATCAGAAGGGGCGTGGCTAGGCTTTAAAATTTTTTTCCAAAACTTTATCCTGTTATAGCTTTACTAAATACAGAATTTGGGGATGATCCCGTAGGGTGTATTGATATTATTACTCGATTTCTAAAGTGGGCGGAATGATGTATTTGTATGGGAGGTACCAGAAATGGCGGGGCCATGTAGCTCATTTGCAATACCGTAAGTAGTTTTGAGAAAATAATAACTCGTGCAAAATTTCAAAACATTTGGTTGCGTCTTTCGAAAGTTATCGTGCGAACCAGCCGGACAGCCACCAGACAGACAGACAGACGGACATGGCTCAAACGACTTAAAAAGTCATGAATCGAATTTGGTTCAAAAAAACCTAGGGTCTAAAGTCGCTCCTTCTATGTGTTACACTTTTGGGTCGTATCAAATGATATATACCCTCATCCCTAAGGGTGATGGTATAAACAGATCTGTATGTTTTGTTACTAAAATGTATTAACAAAACAAAATTTTTGTTTATTACAAATATGACTTCGTTCGTTTTAATTAAATACAATATTCGAATAAATAACAAAAATAAATGAGGCATTTAAAGAAAAAATTCTTATTGAATTTCTAAAAATATATAAACTTTATTTTTTTTTTACTTAAAAATTAATATTTTTATTTTTTTTTACAAAAATATATTTGTTTTTGAAAAAAATATTAAATATTTCATTAACTAATTTTTAACATCTTTATATTGTGATATAAATATATTTTTATATTTTTATAATTTTATATTTTTACATTTTTATATTTTTATATTTTTATATTTTAGATTTTTATATTTTTATATTTTTATATTTTTATATTTTTATTTTTACCCACGCCTCTTTCCCCCCCAGATACCGCGCGAGCTGGGGTCCATTTAAGCTGAACATGACGGTGGTCTCGGCCACAAGTCACTTCAGCACTTCATGTTAAAGTGTTTTTTTTTGTTTTGAATTGAATTGAATTAAATTGAATTGATTTGAATTAAATTGAAGTAAATTATATTGAATAGAATTGAATTTATAATATAAAAGTTATAATTGATCATTTCCACATATCACTGTTTTACGACGTTAGGCGTAACATCAGCCTAAAAACATCCTCATAATCCGGCATGTTCCCAAGGCAATGGCTTTCGACATTTCATGTAAAAGAGATGAAAGTCCCAATTCGTCGAGATGTTGCGTAACAGAATTTACCACAATACCAGTACTCGATATTACAATTGGGATAGTCTGTACAGTTGTTAGGTGTTCTCTCTGTTTCACTTCAAACGCAAGATCTGCATATTTGGAAATTTTTTCACTTATGGTACGATTCACGTTATCCGAAAGTGGAACTGCGACATCTAGGATGTATCCAACCCTTCTGCGTATGTCTATCCATATTATATCTGGTCTGTTGGCGATGATTGTCCGATCAGTTGACATTGTTCGGTCCCAATAAAGTTTAAAATTTCTGCTCACTAACACTGCCTCAGGTTCATACCTGTAATATGGAAGTTTTTCTTCCAAGAAACCGCTTCTTACAGCAAGGCTTTGGTGGATTATTTTCGCCACGTCGTTATGTCTTTTGAGGTATGCCGTACTCGCCATTATCGAACAACCATTGATGATGTGTTCCGTAGTCTCCGCAGCCTGACCACATCGCCGGCAACGGTTATCAATGTCTTCATGCAGGATAACTCGGCGGAAATGCTTGGTGTGCATTATCCCATCCTGTATGGCCATTAAAAATCCTTCCGTTTCCGGAAACAGTTGTCCGTATTGGAAACATATAGTGGAGGCATGTTTATCCACATTTTCGAGGTCCAGTTGGTGTGGAAATTTGCCATGTATGGCCTTATGCTTCCATTGCTCCACTATATCGGCATCACTAGTTACATTTTCCAGGGGTGCAAAACTAGGTGTTGATAGTTTAAGTGGGGTGTGGTTTGCGTCCAGATTTACCAGGATGGAGTATCGGTCAATCTCCGATGCAGTTTCATAGAAAAATTCCCGGAGATTGTGAATCTGGCTATAATTTTGGTTTTTAATGTTAACCACACCCTGTCCGCCCAGATTACGTGGCAACATTACTCTTTCGATAGAAGCCTGTGGGTGGTGTTGTCTATACCTCGTTAGTGTTGTTCTTATTTTTCTCTGAGCTGAATTCAATTCCGTGTCGCTCCACGCTATTATCCCGAATGAGTAAGTTAGTATTGGGATGGCATAGGTATTAATTGCCTTAATCATGTTCATTGAATTCAGCTTAGTTGCACATAGACTTCTCATTCTTGCTTCGAATCGCACTTTTAAAGCTTCCCTTATACTTGTGTGGTGGATTCCTCTCATTTCCTCCACTCCCAGGTACTTATAGGTTTGGTCACATTGCAGCATTTCTATAGTACCATCATGAAGGGTAAACCCTTGTGAATGAACTACTTGTCCTCTTATCATTTCAACAGATTTACACTTATCGAATCCAAATTCCATGCATATATCTCTGCTGAATGATTCGACCATGCGTACCAGATTTAAGAGGTGGTATTTCGATCGAGCAAACAATTTTAGGTCATCCATATATAGAAGGTGGGTGACCGCGGACTGTCGCTGTTGATATTTTATGCGATATCCATTAGGGGAGTTGTTCAATGCTGTGCTCAGAGGTGAAAGGCTTAGACAAAACCACAACGGGCTAAATGTATCTCCCTGGAAAATCCCTCTTTTTATTTGAATTTCCCTGGTAGTTATCCCGTTAAGAATGATTTTCGTCCTCCATGTGGGCATAATCCTTTCGAAAAAAGAAACTATTTTTTCGTCCACTCCGTTGTTTTTGAGTGTTTGGATTAGGTATGGGTGGGGTACGCTATCGAACGCTTTTCTATAATCAATATAAGCAACACTTAAGTTTCGTTGGTGGCAAATAGAATTTCTTGTGATTATAGCATCGATTGTAACCAATTCCTTGCAGCCTCTTGAATTTCTTGCACATCCCCTTTGCTCTAATGGTAGTAAGTTGTTTGTAGTACAATGGTGGTAAATTTTATCAGATATGATACTAGTTAGTAGTTTATACAAAGTTGGTAAACAAGTAATAGGGCGAAAGTTTTCAGGGTTATCTGTATCACCGTTTTTATGCAGAAGATAAGTTCTGCCAGCTGTTAGAAAAGATGGAATTACCGCTTCCCCACTCAATATCTTATTCAGATGTAATACCAGATATGGGTGAGTACTAGTAAGATGTTTCAGCCAATAATTTTGTATTCCGTCAACTCCCGGTGCTTTCCAATTTTTCGTTTTGCGTAAAGCCAGTTGCAGGTCCGATTCAGTGATGGAACTAGAATGCATACGTTCTGGTTGCATCGCTTCAGTCCATATTGGGTTTTCGGTGTATGTAGGGTCTGATTCCCACAATCCTCCCCAAAACGATTCTAAATCTTCCTGACCCGGAGTCGGTAAGTTGTTGGCCTGATCTTGGTTTTCTTTCTTAAGTTCGCGATAAAATTTGCGCTGGTTAACCGTAAAAAGTCGATTCTCATCTCGTCTAATCTTGCTTGTCAGGTATCGTCGTAGTCTACTACTAACTGCCTGTAGTATCTGCGTTTTACGGTCAATTAAATCATCGAGGGTTCTGGGTGTTAATACCTCCATAGCTTCTGATCCTAGCATACGACTGACCATTCGAATTAGATGTTGTGAACGGACCCCTCGTTTGTACTGAGTTAGTCGTCCAATTTCCGCTCGCAGTCTGGTCTTTCTGCTTTCAAGGCGTCTTTGCCAAGGCGGTTTGTTGCATCTGCTCCGATTGCCACTATGGGCCACTCCGATTCTCATTTTTTTTATATTTTTATATTTTTATATTTTTATATTTTTATATTTTTATATTTTTATATTTTTATATTTTTATATTTTTATATTTTTATATTTTTATATTTTTATATTTTTATATTTTTATATTTTTATATTTTTATATTTTTATATTTTTATATTTTTATATTTTTATATTTTTATATTTTTATATTTTTATATTTTTATATTTTTATATTTTTATATTTTTATATTTTTATATTTTTATTATTTTTTTATTTTTATTATTTTTTTATTTTTATATTTTTATATTTTTATATTTTTATATTTTTTTATTTTTATAATTTTATAATTATATATTTTTATATTTTTATATTTTTATATTTTTATATTTTAATATTTAAATATTTAAATATTTAAATATTTAAATATTTAAATATTTAAATATTTAAATTTAAATATTTAAATATTTAAATATTTAAATATTTTTATATTTTTATATTTTTATATTTTTATATTTTTATATTTTTATATTTTTATATTTTTATATTTTTATATTTTTATATTTTTATATTTTTATATATTTATATTTTTATATTTTTATATTTTAATTTTTTTATATTTTTATATTTTAATAATTTAATATTTTACTATTTTAACATTTTTATATTTTAATATTTTAATATTTTATATAAAAATGTAGAAATATTCTGTGTGTCTACTAACATCTTTCGCTGGGTCTGCCTGTGCAAATTGAACCACTTTGTCACTTGCTGCACAGTTTAGCACTAAGTAATACTCTATATTGTAATAGTACATATATTTATTTGTAGTAATTTCTACTCAATACAGATAACATTTCTGTTCACTCAGCCACCGCCTCATTCGTGCGTTAATTAAAAGACAAAAACACCACACAGACACTGGCCGCACATAATTTATGGCCACAGTTTTGTGGTTGTTCGTTGTGTTAGATTTCTTTGATTTCTAACTGATGGAACGGAGTGGAGCGGGGCGCTATGCTTCACAAACGCATCACTCAACGCATTTTCTAGTTCTAATGTATATTTAAAATTTAGTGGAGAGAGAGAGTGAAAGAGAGGGATTGAAGTCAGCCGAGACACTTGTCAGTCGTTTGTAATGAATGGAAATTGTTCATTGTTAATTATGCATTCACGAAATTTTGCAACTGAAGATGAACCACTGTACCGTACGTAGTACCACACACATACAATTTATAGACTATGGCGTTGGGTTGTCTGCGGCGCGGGTTATGGAAACAGGTCAAGGATATGAGAATATGTAATTTGATTTTAAATAGAAATGTAAATAAAATAAAAATATTTTGCAACAAATTAGAAAAGAAAATATGCGTGAGTAATCACTTTAGTAGTAGTTGCACTGAGTTCGCTAATATTGGACAAGAAATTTAAAAAGTTTTGAATAAAGAAAATAAAATAAATATATTTTGAAGTGAAAAAAATACGTTGACAACCATTGGGACAATTTTTATGAATAATCGTTGTGACATTAGAATTTAAATGATTACTTAGTTTCGTATAACAGTATCGTTGATGTATATTGTTTACAAATTGTTCTTTTTTATATCCAATCCTACGTTTCATTTGTTCTTTTGGTGTTCAGTTCTCACTTTTCCGTTATAATTTTTAAATTTAATAGCTGAATCACATTTTCTATGACAACGATGTGATAGCTGTTGAAATGTTCCAAGATTTATGGAATCGTACGTGCTTTTTGTTATAATTGTTTTTTTTTTTGTTTTCTTATTTTAAATTTTATTATTTCATTTTATTAATTAAAGCTTAATGGTACTGTGATGTCGAGTTCACAACCGTTTTGATGACTAATTTGCAGCGCTTGATTAGTAATGGCATTTAATGCCATTGTTGTTGTTTTGCTACAGTTAAATTAAATTAATTAAATTAGAGTACAAGATGAAAGGCTTTAAATGTTATTTATGAGGCGTAGTAAAATGATGAAATACAAGGAGAAGAATTGAAGGTTTTTGTTTTTTTATTGTTAAGTAATAAAAATTTAAAACTTAGATAAGAAAGTATTCTGATATTGTAAAACAAAAATGGCAAATTTAGGAAATATCATAAGTAATTGAGTAATGTAGGAAATTGTTAACATGATGCTGTTTAAATGGCTTTGATAACAAAAATCATTTTGATTAAATTCCTTTTTACAGTCATTACGTTTAAATATTTATTATTTTTTTATATTTGTATATTGTTATATTGTAATATTTTTATATTTTTATATTTTTATATTTTTATATTTTTATATTTTTATATTTTTATATTTTTAAATTTTTATATTTTAAAATTTTTATATTTTTATATTTTTATATTTTTATATTTTTATATTTTTATATTTTTATATTTTTATATTTTTATATTTTTATATTTTTATATTTTTATATTTTTATATTTTTATATTTTTATATTTTTATATTTTTATATTTTTATATTTTTATATTTTTATATTTTTATATTTTTATATTTTTATATTTTTATATTTTTATATTTTTATATTTTTATATTTTTATATTTTTATATTTTTATATTTTTATATTTTTATATTTTTATATTTTTATATTTTTATATTTTTATATTTTTATATTTTTATATTTTTATATTTTTATATTTTTATATTTTTATATTTTTATATTTTTATATTTTTATATTTTTATATTTTTATATTTTTATATTTTTATATTTTTATATTTTTATATTTTTATATTTTTATATTTTTATATTTTTATATTTTTATATTTTTATATTTTTATATTTTTATATTTTTATATTTTTATATTTTTATATTTTTATATTTTTATATTTTTATATTTTTATATTTTTATATTTTTATATTTTTATATTTTTATATTTTTATATTTTTATATTTTTATATTTTTATATTTTTATATTTTTATATTTTTATATTTTTATATTTTTATATTTTTATATTTTTATATTTTTATATTTTTATATTTTTATGTTTTTATATTTTTATATTTTTATATTTTTGTGTTTTTTTCTTCGAGTGTAATTATGACCCATTTCAACATTCTTGTGCCCAAAAAATGCATTCATTTATGGCCAATATAAACAATTTTGCCAATACATATATTTTTATAGAATCATTAACAAATGTTTATAATTTGTTTAACAAATGCCGCCCATCTAACACATGCCAACAAAAATTTAACGCCAACATTTTGTGGCAAAGAGAAAAATAAAAATTTTTTCGCCAATATTTGCAATAAAATCCAATTGATGCTGTTCATGCATATGTAGTTTTTCGCAATTTGTTTTTCCACAATGACATCATCTTCGACTATTGAACTAAATGGCTAATTATAGTTTTGAATGTGACAGAAACAAGAATATTCCACAAGATTGTAAGCAGAGTAGTGAGTGCGTGTGGTAGAAACAAATGTCAGCTGTTGCGTCTGCTGATGATAATGCAAATGATGTTGCTGTGTTATACCTTCGAAAATTAAATTACTCACAAAGTTTCCCTAATTCAGACGGCGCTCATACCCTGATTTTTTTCTAATATTTTAGTGATTATCTATATATAAATAAATCATCGTCATCGGCAAAATTAGAACAACCTGCATTACAAGTCGCAGTTTTTTTTTTATTAATTTGTTCCAGCGTCTGAGTTTTTCTAGTGATAATCTATATATAAATAAATCATAGTCATCGGCAAAAATAAGAACAAACTGCAGTACGAGTACATTTTTTTCTTAATTTGTTCCAGTGTCTGAGTAATGTTGTAGTCTTTAGTGTTTTTGATTTTTCTATGCCAAGTTTGTTGTTTTAATTAATGTTATTTCATTATACAGATAATAAAGTTCACATATGCATATAACTCATTCACACACACACACACACCCATATCAATAAAGAAAAAACAAAATCGAAAACTTATTTGTTTTGATTTTTTTTTGTATATTGTTATAAAATTGCAAACTACAACTTGCGAATTTTTAGTATTTTGCAAATGAGTTTGTTCCACTTTTTTGAAACGTAAGTTCAGAAGGTCATCTAGCTGAAAATTATGTAGGTGAACGAGTGAGAGATAAGACTGCAGGAGCGTATGTTACTAAGTGGTGGATAACAATAGAATGCTGGGAAGTAACATTACGAAATAAATGATGTGGAAAATATGTTTTCCATAAATTTAAATATTATACATGTTGTTAAAAGACAACGCATCTACATAAAGTATTATGGATTTTGAATAATCTCATGGCAACCCATCATAGATGTTTTGTCCAAAGCTGTTTGGGATTTCATTAATACTGCAATATTTTTTGTATGGATTTGGTTGGTTGGTCGGCTTCCTTTTTTGTAAAGCAAAGGATCACTTAGGTGTTTATGGACCCCGTGTTGCACCCATTGGACGTTTGTAGCATCCCAACTGATGATTTCGGCGCATATGGTGCTTGGTCGCGTAACTAGCTCCTCTCATCGTACCAATCCATCAAGTTGATGGTTTTACAAAAGTTGTTGATTCTGCCGATATGCGCTAGTTCTTATATGCCACTTAAGAAGGTGTTTTTTCGAGTTTTAAGTCTCTTACAATATGTAGCACATAGAAAAAGTCACTTTAGACCCTAGGTTTCTTTGAACCAAATTCGATTCATGACTTTGTAAGCCGTTTAGTCCATGACCATCCGCCTACGGGTTGCATATGGGCTATATAGCCACACCACATCTGGTATTCCGAGGGAGAGGTTATATGTTAATTGGTTTACCCGACTGAAACTTTCTTTCTTTTTTTTATTTTTTGCTGTTATTTATTTATTTTTTTATCTATATTATTTACTTCTATTTTTAAATATATTTATACACTCACTCTACGGGTAGGAGGGTATATATCAACTGATACGATCCAAAAGTGTAACACATAGAAGAAGTCAATTTAACCAACTGAAACTTTCTTACTTGTTTTTACTATAATTTTGTTTTATTTTATTATTTTTGTATTTGTTTTTATGTTTATATTTATTTTTATTTAATTTTTTTTACTTTTATTTATTTATCATTTTTTATTTATATTATTTACATTTATTTTCAAACATATTTTTCATTTTATTTTTATATTTTTATATCAGAATTAATTGTTTTGATTTTTAATTTTTGGTTGTTTGTTTTATCTTTTCATTATTTCTTTACTTTTTTATATATTTTTTTGTTTATTTATTCTATAATTATTAATTTGTATTTCTTCTAATTATAATATTTGTTTAATTTTTATTATTATTAGTTTAATATATTATTTTTTTTTTCAATTACTGTTATGTTTATTTTTTATGAATATTAATTTTTATGAAATTAATTTTTTATCTAATTAATTAATAGTTTTAATTTTTAATTTAATTAATATTTTGGCTCAAGTGCAGAATATGGGGCTGGAGCCCGATTAAAAAAAAATATGCCATTGTCTTCGTCTTGTTCCCCAAACATCGGAATGGTAGGTCAAATTTGGCGATCTGGCCCATGGGGCCCGGAACCTTTCGGTTCTATGATGACCCCCCAGGTGCGATATATTGGGTTTAGTAGCGCTGCGGGCAAAAATCGCGGGTTTTTTTTTTTGGTATATTCCGGAAATTTAAATAGATCTAACTCGCTCGGAGACCCGTAGGAACTTAAAAATAACATCGTTGGATTCGTTTCGAAAATATCTTTCATTTGAGTACACACACATGGTTGGTCATCATAGAACCCAAGGGGCTCCTTTTTTTGACCCCCCCCGGGCATTCGCGCCAACTTTGACCTCGATTTTCGTGTTTTGGGGTGGGGTGGCAATATTTTTTTTGGGATCCCGCCCCATATTCTGCACTTTTGCCAATATTTTATTTTTTCTGTTTTCTTTTATTTCTATTTATTTATTTTTTTAATGGGACCGGCCGTGGCATAGTGGTTAGAACACGCGACTACCATGCGGGAGATCGCAGGTTCAAACCTGGCTCCAGTCATCTTAAAAAAAGAAAAAAATAAAGAAAATTTTCTTTCATTGTCGGCTCCCCTCGAATGTTGTTGACAGCAACTTCGCAGTATTAAGCGTCGATTCAATCGTCGTGTCTAGTAAGAGCTTCTCAAAAGTGACGTTCGCATTCGTCGATAAACAAGTAGGTGCCGTTAGTTGTGAATCTAAAAATAGAAAGCGTGTTAATTCACAACAACGCGAGAAGCTATCTCATACCTCATTCATGGGGTGCAAAGGGAAATTAAGTTAAGTTTAAGTTATTTTTTAATAATTAAACAAATATTATTAAAAATAATTGTTCATATTTTTTATCAGTTTTTTAGATTTGAAATTTTTTTAATTTTTTGGGATAAAGTATTTTTATTTTTGAATTCGTTTTTAAATTTTAATTTGTTTCTGCTTAATTTTATTATTTTTTTGAATTTTTTTTGAAATATAATAATATTAAGACAAATTTTGCAATAAAATGTATTCATGTTTTATGAACATTTTTTTAATATTTCTTTAATTATTATTATTATTTTATTATATAATTTTATGTTTTTGTTTATTTATTCTATTTTAATTAATTTTTCTAATATTATTTTTTTAATAATTATTATTTGTTAATAATTATTTTTATTATTATTATTTTAATATTTTTTATGGTTTAACGTTTTTTTTAATTATTTAAGGTTTTTAACGTTATTTCTGCTTTATTTCTGTTTGATTTTATTATTATATTTTTTTAATTATTGTTGATTTAAGAAAAATCATAAAAAAATGTTTTTCTAATTATTTTTATATATTTTTTTATTTTTGTTTTTAATTATTTTTTTTTTGCCTTTGTTTTTTATTATTTTTTATTTTTGTTTTATTTTATTTCTATTTATATATTTTTTTTTGAAATTTAAAAATATTGAAAAAAAATTTAATGAAATTTATTTATGCAAGTTTAATAATTTTTTTTTGGATTATTTAAATTTTTGTCTTTATTTTTATATTATTTTTTGTTTCTATTTTTTTTATTTTGGTGAAATTTAATAAAATTTATTTATGTTTTACGATATTTTTTTATTAATTTGAATTCATGGATTTTAAAATAATTAATATAATTATATGTAAAAATATTAATTTAAATTTTTACGAATCACTAACGGTTGGTAGCAGCCAAAAATACTTTTAAATGATTACTATTTTTATTATTTTATATGTAGTAACAAAAACCATATGCATACAAACATATTTTCCACAGTAATTCCCATTGCCTCCTATAAGACCAACATCATTTCCTCTCATTACCATTAATTTTTATTTTGTGTAAATGTAACCCCAAACAATTAAACGTTTAATTGTCTAATCCAACCTCAGATTGCGTGTAAACCCAGACCTACACATTATGTGTTGAAAGCATAATTTGCCACAATTAAATCTAAGCCAAACCCGTTTAATAATAAAAACAAAAAAACTCCACTGAGCGCTTATTAAATCCATCCTAAAGGTTATTACGACAAATTCTAAACATCTGCCGTTCACCCCTACACGATCACAAGAAGATGAAAGAAAAAGAAAACATCGAACACAGCAGAAACTATAGAGGATGCTTATTAAACGCTAAATGATTTCTGTGTTTGTTTTGATGTATTCAACAAATCTCAAAGCTTTGTTTTCAAACATTCCATCATCATCAATGTCGTCATCATCAACAGCAGCAGCAGCAGTAGGGGCAGTAGCAACATCATTCGTCGTCATGCCATCATCATCATCACCACCACCACTACCATTGACTTCCTCCTCCTCCATTGCCTCTTTCTCTTCTACAGAGTAAGCAACATCATGTCCCAGTAACCGTTTCACCATCAACAACATACAGCAGCTGAGGAATATCAACAGCAACAGTCACAACAACTACAGCAACAAATATGTTGTAGTATTTCCTTAAATGTCTAATATGGATTTAACCAGTTTTCGTCTGGTATTGTTTGTTATGGTCTCGCTAACTGGGTACGAATTTATAAATACAACAACAAAAAAGTCATTTTTCTCTTTTGGGATTGTGTTGCTGCTGCCATGATATTATGAGACCAGAAATATTCGTAATTTTAAGCATTTTTTTGTGTGATGGCTGGCCGATGTTGTTTTTCTCATTGTTCTTTTGAACTTAAACTTGAAAAATGGATACAAAACATACGCATACATAGGAACGACGACAGAGGAAGAAGATTCACTCACATAGACATTGTGAAGAAGAAAAAAAAACGCCAAACACAAATACAACGTACATAGAAGGAGATCTAAAGGCCAAAGGCTGTGTTGAAGTTTAGTAGAATGATAAACAGTATGCAGCCGATTAAGACAACTGAGAGATAGCGAGGGTGAGGGTAATTTTTATAGTATTTGGTTATATTAATTTACAGCTAATGCTGCTAGTTGCAAAGTCACAAATTTGTATTGATAAAAGAAAATGGTTTAGAAAACATGATGCGGCTTAATAGCATGCTTAATAACATGAAAAACCTGTAAGAAAGTATCAGTCGGGAAAACCGACTTAAATAAACACTTACCCTCAGTAAAACATAAAATGTTCTAGTAAATTGATATTATTACTCCATCTCCAAAGTGGGCGGAATGGTACATTTGTATGGGATGTACCAGAGGGGACGTTTTTTTCTCCAAAACTGTATCCTGATTTAGCTTTACTAAATACAGAATTTGGGCACGATCGTATTGAGTTTATTTATGTTACTATTCGCTTCTAAAGTGGGCGTAATGTATATTTGTATGGGAGGTACCAGAAGGGGCGTGGCTAGACTTTAAATTTTTTTTCCAAAACGTTATCCTGTTATATCTTAACAAAATACAGAATTTGGGTACGATCGCGTTGGTTGTATTGATATTATTAATCGATTTCTAAAATGGGCGGAGTGGTACATTTGAATGGGAGGTACCAGAAGGGGTGCGGCTAAACTTCCAGATTTGGTCCAAAAACATTTATCCTGCTTTAGCTTAACATAATACAGAATTTGAGTACGATCGCGTTGTGTGTATTGATATTACCAATCGATTCCTAAGGTGGGCGGAATGATGTATTTGTATGGGAGGCAACAGAAAGGGCGTGGCCATGTAGCCCATTTGGAATACCGGTAGTAGTTTTGGGGAATATTAACTCGTGCAAAGTTTCAAAACATTTGGTTGCGTCTTTCGAAAGTTATCGTGCTTACCAGTCGGAGAGCCAGATGGACAGACAGACAGGCAGACTGACATGGCTCAAACGACTTAAAAAGTCATGAATCGAATTTGGTTCAAAGAAAACTAAGGGCTACAGGTACTCCTTCTATATGTTAGACCTTTGGATCGTATAAAATGATATATATACTCCTACCCGTACGGTAAGGGTTTAACAATACTCTCTCTTGCTCTCTATTATTAAAATTAGTTGTATTAGAGCAGGCATGCATAAATGGTCGCAGAAAGTGCATGTCTGGATCAGAGATGTTTGTAACGAGTACACTCTGAAACTCTTAAACTAATTTTTGTAATTATTTTGCCAAAACATCACAATTTGTATAAAGAAATATGTTGGATACCTCTTTTTGCTATTCCCAAATTTTCAATAAGTGGGAGCAATTTTTACTATTTTTACAAATCTTACTCTTCTTAAAACTTAACCTCCGTTTAGAGGATGAAAGCTTCCATATCAATTTTCACTTCGATAGCTCTTAAACTGCATCTGTAATCTCGGGGACAGACAGATGGACGGACATCTTTTCTTTTCTTTTTTAAATCTTTTTGGCTTTTTTGCCTCGTATTTGCTCCACGCCAGTATTACTTCAATCTAGCTTCCACTGTATGCCATTGCCATCATGGTCTAGTGAATAACAAACGATACTTTTTATGTCGTTAGTTCACTTTTTATTCTTTTTGAAAGTGCGACTGTTGTTATAACCGGATTTTGCTGCTGTCATTTGTTGATTGTCGAGGATGTGGTTTTTGTTGTTGGTGCCAAAGGAAATGCTACTGAAATAATTACGACGAAAGGGAGTTAGACCATGACAACTTGGCGTTGGATGTCAGTTAATGAATACTTTCAGAGTTTGTAAGGTAATGATGGACTGGTAAGAGCTTTCTGGTAGAGAGTCCCAAAAGTTTCTTCTGAGCCAATAATATCTTTCTATGACGATTGTAAAGAGTAGTTTAAAAATTACAACAACAAAAAACACACAAATATCTTTCCAAAGGATTACTGAAACTGTACCTGAAATTTACAGATTTTGAATGTTGACCCAGCATCGTCTTATGCGCAATTTCGTTATTTTCATATTTTGTAAACAGAGTTTAAGTTATGTAATTGACACTATTTTGGTTGTAAAACAAGTTCATTGGGTCGAATATCGTATAGATGTGTGTAATATGGAAAGTTACCCTGCAGGGCCTAGAACTGGCATAAAACTTGCTAAACCACTATCCCCAAAAGTACAGTACTATATCCGCTTCTATATATACGCAATGCGTTAAAGAAGCGAGTTTAACATTGACATGTCATTGGAAGGGGTTAATTGTCCCCCACCTGTATTACCAACTAGCCACGTGACTAGTCCACAAGGACTAGTCACTTCTATAGTCATTAATTTTTTCAAATCTGTCTTTGGTATTTTTTTAAAGCTTTTCTCCAACTACATACTTGAATGTATTGAACTCGTTTTTGCATCTGATGTACTGAACTCCGTTCCAAAAGAAACGGTATTTTTTAGTGGAATGTCCAAATACACATTGCGATCGTGAGGGTGGGTTGCAGATCTACAACAGAATATACCTGTTGAACTGTCCCCGCTTTACATTACCTTAGGTATAGCGAAGTAGATATATGTATATGAAGTAGTGAAATATACAGTCCTGCAGTGGCAATTGCCACATCAAAAACTAGAGGGCATTTTTTTAAGACTAACACAACGAGATCTGCAGTATAGCGAATAGGCTTTTAGTAGATACGTCGATTGTTGCTATCGACAACATGGAGTTGGCCGCCGATCAGAGAAATGTATACAGCTTTGGCAGAGTTTGCAATATCCATCATACTTTCGTACATAAATTGTATGTGACGTCTATCGGATCTCACCAAAATTTATAAAGGACAACATTTTCCATTTTAGCGCTTAAATGACCAAATTAAACATTAATCAATATTTGTGTTTTATTTTTAACGTTAATAGTTGCTGTTTCCTTATTTTCCTCAACTTTGCATAGTTCCCAACATACTACAGTGTTCGCTATTAAAACGAAGCGCTTAGCTTGTAAACGAAGCAATAAATTTATTATATTTTGTAAAGAACTAAACAGAATACTGTTAAAAATAAATTTACCATAATATGTAAAAAACATTGTCGAATATTTCGAAAAAAAAAACAATATATTCAGAAATAAAGTCGAACATCAGCTTGTACCAGAGGCAATAAATTTTATTCGATTTTCTAATAAAAAATCTAAATATTAATTTATTCTAATTTCCCATAAAAAAACACACAAAAACTAATTGAAAAAATTCGATTTCAACTTTACAAGTTTTATGTTTATTTTCATAATAAAAACGTATAAAATCATTTTCATTCACCTGCTCACCATTCAATTGTCTATAGTTACTCAATTCAAGATAACGTAAAATATATTAATTAATTTTCAACAAATAGTTGCTAGTTTTTAAACAATGCCCCAAAGATTTGAGATTTTGTATGGTTATAACAATAATAAAAAGTAAAAATATTATACAGAGAGTTTATCAAACAGACAGACAGACGGATGAACGGATGCATAGCTCGTCGATAGTGGTTGTTGTTGGCATGTTTTCATGGTGAATTTGTTCTATGTAACAGGCATTTGTTTTTGAACATTATCTATTGCTTCTGAATGAATGTATTACGTTCATATATATTTTTATATCTATTAACAAACACAACAAAAAATTAACATAAATAGCTGTAGAAAGATCAATAAGACTAGTTTGAAGTTGAAAAGATTTAGATACAAAATACACTGAGAAAAATGTGATGATTAAATTGTTAGTGGATCACAGTATACATGTAAATATTTCTAATAATTATTTAATAGGAGACTGAGTTTTGGGTAAGTTTTTGTAAACTTTTTGTTTGGGCAATTTCACTCTTAAGCAGGAATTTTACTCGATGTCAGACATGTTTTATTAAAAATTGTTAATTAAAAAAATAATTAATTTTTAATATATTATATTATTCTATGTGAAGTAAATAATAAAATATCTGTTTTTTTTTGTGGTGGATTCCTATGTCTCCTAAAAAAATTATAATAGATACACCAATGACATTTAAAAAGTTATAATATTGTTTTTTCATATTTTAGTAACAAATGAAATTGGTTAAAAATATTTTTTTTATCTGAAATTTATTTATTTTTTGTTATTATTTTTATTCGACCTTTTTTGTACAAATTGATAATATTTTCAAATAATCAAGCTCGAGGTCATGTTTTTTCGTATTTTATATTATTTTTATTCGATATTCATATTCATAATTATTCAAGACAAATAAGAAATGAATATTAATTTAGTGTTAGAGAACATCTCAACGGTGACGGCCGGTGACGATGATCTATCGCTCATCTTTTAAGTTTTATGTAGTTATAAATTTTGTAAGTTATAATACGTAAAATTGTTAGTATGTATGTTACAGTGTGTCGTATCGTTAATGTATTTCAGGATTCCTAAAGATGATCCTCGAAGAGGATAGAAATATCGAATAAAAATAATACAAAATACGAAAAAACATGACCTCGAGCTTGATTATTTGAAAATATTATCAATTTGAAATTTATTTAGAAATATGTTTTTATTTTTTTTTACAAATTTAAAATCAAAGAAGTTTAAGCTTTAAGGTAAAAAGGGGAATCGTGGGGAAAGAATTTCCTCCATTTCTCATGTTTGAATATTAACGGTCAAATTCAAAAAATACAACACTGGTGCTGGACATTTTCGGCTGATATCTACTTCGCATGTACATGTTTGACATAATTGTAGATATATATACAGCTGATGATGTACCAATGTGCAACAGTTGGTCACAAAGGGGTCTGAAGATGAACTCGTGAGCACACTGAATTTGACCAAAATATTTAAACAATAAAATAAAAAACACTTTTCTGATCGTAAGCCGAATTTGATGTATCATTTCATACACTTAACGTAAATTTAATATAAAATCAAAATTTTTAAATTTAGTTACTAATGTCTTAAAAAGTTAATAACAATAAGAATAACATATTTTTAAAACAAAATTTTTTCTTATCAAATCTTAATTTTAGAATATATATACCAATAACTTTCGAAAAGTTTTTAACAATAAGTCTAACATATTCTCAAAACAAATAATTCCGGAAATATATGTATTTGTTCAAAATTTAAAATAAAAATCTTTAACCTGAATTTTTCCATAAATATCATTGTTAAAGTATTAAAAAAATTCTCCCTTTTTCATCAAGAACTTGTTTTTAGAAATGTTTATTTTATATATTTATCAGACATTTAATCTTTCGAGAGTTTTTAAAAATTTTAACTTAACATTTTCTAGTGATGAACATTTTCTAATCTTATGCCATTTATGCACAATGTTATTCTTTTTTGTCACAAATTTTTTTTAAACATATTTTATTTTTATTTTTCAGATAACTAAAATGCGTGGATTTAAGGTATGATTTATTTAAATATAATATTGTTTTATTAAAAATGTCCGTAATAAAAAAAATTTTAAATAATTCGACTAAGGTAACTACATGATATCCCTTTCCGTCCACCGATCGGAAATAAAATGTCCACTTTCGCCGGCTGACGGTTCTAACAAAAAAAACCGGTTTGCCGATTTCGGTTTTGTATACTCAAGGTAAAGTCCATGAAAAAATAATTTTTGACTTTAATTTCAAATATTTTTTGGATTACGACCAAAAAATTTTGAACTTCCGCAATTATTGTGAGCATATGTTACAAATTGAACTAAGTACATTTTTTTGTTTATATACCAAAAATTCAATTATTTTGTGTTTACAAGTAGGCTAAGTAGTGTGATTTTCATTTAAATAGACCAATACAATAACATGTTACATCATCTGTCAAAATAAAGAAATTTCATCGAATTTAGAATAACAAATCTTTCTGTGCACAACTTTGTTATACTCGTAATACAATAAAAGATTTTGAAAAAAGGTCAAGAATTGGGGCCTAAAATTCCATATGTCCTAAAAACCCTTTTTTCCACTGTGGACCGTAGGCTCAAAACAGTTTTAGGTTGCATGAAAATGACGATGAAAAGTGTAAATGCCACTGTATTCTGGGTTGATCATACATCAAAAAATGCTTGAATTAAAATCCTGGCTGATCCTTTTTGAAAATATTGATATTTTTTATTTCTTCAGACTGGATCAAAAATCTTTGTAATTTTTAATCAACGACAGTACAAAAACTGGACAAATGAGATAAAATCATTTTCTGTTAGTGCATCATTCGATACTTTGGCTAAATGATCAGAAAAGATTTTTTATTGTTGATATTAATAGTCAATTCATTGTCACGCACTAGGATGACGCGTTTCGAACTCCATGACGAGTTCATCTTCAGACCTCTTTGTGATGAATTGATGCAATCTGCTACATCAGTAAATGTAAATCTGGTAAATCTGTTTGGTTATTATAAAAGTACACAAACAGGGATTTAATTATTATTCTCATATTGTCTTCGATATTTTGACATTGCTACAACCTGGAGGCCTGGAGGCCTGCATTACAATTTAACATTTAAGGTAAAAAAACCTAGTTTGATAGATAAAAAGAAGAAATTTAGCATGCCATAGCCTCCAACTAGGAGAAATACAGAAATAAATTGTTCAAACTTATATATCCTTTAAAATATGAAAGTCCTTTACAAATTAACGAAACCGAGGATGAAAGTAAGTATGCAGTTTCCTATACATAGTCACTACTATCACTTGTATATAGTTTCGATCATTGGTCATAATTGGTGTCGCATGGTGTCATACACTTGGTATTGGATAAAGGATTTCAATTACGAACATTAGTTTTAACTGGTTTTCTGAATCAAACCTGGAACAACTTTCTTAAAAAAAAATTATCGAGACAACCAACCGAAAAGAAGTTATAGGCTGTTAAAATTGAGTCAAAATCGGAAAATAAAAATAATCTACCATTTTTGTAAAAACAAAAATTCTCTGTGAAAAAGTCATAGAAACTCAAAAATTAATGATGCAGTTCGATTCCTTGAGTCTGAATTAAAGTAGCTCAATCTGTCACACCAATTTTCCAAGACCTTGTTAATGCTTTCGGGCTGTAGCTCAAGTATTGCTTTAATGATATTGGCCTTAAGTGTTTGAATCGCTTCTGGATTAAAATAATCTATGATTTTAAAATTAACTTGTATTTGGTCCACCCTCTATATCATTTGACACGAGAAAAAGTGTAACGTATTAACATATTGGACCTTAAGTATCTGAAGAGCGAATTCAATTCTGGAGCCATGTCCGTCTGTCTGGGCGGCTGGCTGGTGTGCAGGGTAACTCGAGTAAACTTTACTGACCTTTTAAAGATTTAACAGTTTTATTTTTTTCCAAAATTTAGTTTGAACTTCCTAATGAAAAACTAGACGATATTTGAATTTGGTCAGTTTAATTATCTTACAACAATAGGTAAAATCTCAGAAAACCGAAATATTTTCTATAACCCTTTTGGTACCTTCAATACAAATTGCAAGTGCACTAAAAACAGTAAAAATTTTTGCGCAATCTTATCGCTTATTGAACGTTAACTTACGAACAAAAAAGGGCCTCGTTCTGACTACTACTACTTCTAATACAAGGTAGTCTAAATTTTCCCTATAATTTCGGGAATTCTTTGTTAAAATATCCACTAGAATTTTGGAGAATGAACATAGGGTGAATGTTCTTATCAGTTTGTGAAATTTCTGTCAATTTTTTCTACACCTTTATATATTACGGAATTTTGACAGATTTTCCAAGCTGTTGGGGGGGGGGGCAACTGCTCCCCCTGCTCCTACCTGGCTACGCCCTTGCTCTTTAGGGCTAAAATAAAGTTTGGCTACGCCCACTGATCGAAATTTTATAATTGCTGTGCCGTGTTCTATCTACATAACAAGTGTTATCTTTCCAGGGCTAAAGTACAGTTTTGCCACGCCCTCCTCCGCCCAATGATTAAACATACAAATTCAAATTTCGTCTGCATATTCATACTGATGTTGCAGAGTACTATCAGGATATCAAATTTTATCTCTCTAGGACTTAAATACAGTTTGGCAACGCAACCTCCATCCACTGATCGAAAAAAAAAACAGTACAACAATTTTAGTCAGGTGAACTGACTGGTAAATACCGTCACTCATTGGGTGTATTGAGCGGAATAGTACATGTATATGGGAGGTACCTGAAGGACATTGCCTAGACTTCCAGTTTTTTCTCTAAAACTATATCCTGTTACAGCGTTACTAAAAAAGAATTTGGTCGCGTTATGTGTTTTAATATTTCTTCCCGATTTTTTAAGTAGCGGAATGGTACATTTGTATGGGAGCTACCAGAAGTGGCGTGGCAATGTAGCCTATATGCAATCCCCTAAGTAAAAAACTTACCATCATGCTACGGCCGGTCCCGTAGTAGTAGTTTTGAGAAAATATTAACCCATACCAAGTTTCAAAACAATTGGTAGCGTCTTTCAAAATTTTACGTTTGTACCAGCCGGACAGACGTACAGACGGACATGGATCAAACGACTTAAAAAGTCACGAATCGAATTTGGTTTAAAGAGCCTATGATCTAAAGCGACTCCTTCTAGGTGTTACACTTTTGGGTCGTATCAAATGATATATACCCTCCTATCCGAGGGGTGGGGGTATAATAAATTAAATCCATCCACGTGATCTCAAGTGATGCGTTTACCAACGCATATCGTTTCATTTTTATTAATTAAAATTTTTTTTGCATATTTCAAAATTTTCTCTTGTTTCAAACTTGTATGTTGTCTTAACTATTAAATATTTACAAAAGAAAAAAATTAATATAAAAAAATGTTCTAGACATTGAGCAAAATGTAACTTTTATTAGGAAAAATTGTGTGAATATCAAAAAATTTTCTAATCAATCTCCAATAAACTATAACTATTACCGTAGTTGTATTACAATATATTCTCTTACTTTTTTATCAGTGTATTTGTCGTGTTACCACTACTTCACATAGTCTAATATAGTTGAGTGGCTGTAAAAGCCGGCTTATGAAAATGACATCATTAGTTTGACTCTGAATCAAAATAATTTGCATTAACAAATGTTATTATAATACAAACATCTATGAAACATTTTGTTGCTTTTCTATTATAATTTTTGTTTTGCGCAAAATCTACGCTAATAACAGGTTTGACAGCTCAAAGCCGTTAAAGGCACAATTTATTATTATTTACATGTTTTTTTTTCATATATATATTTGTCTATTTAAGTTATTACATTGATACCTTTTATAGCAATTCGTGACAGAGGGCAAGTACGTGGCAGCCAAAGGCTAAAGCTAGTGGGATAGGGCCATATCCGCCGTTAAATGTTATGACCTCAATGATATGGAAAATGTAAAAATATAAAATATAAAAAATATTGAAAAATTTGAGTTATACAATTTTTAATACTGAAAAATAAAAACTATGAAATTTGAAACATTGAAATTATAGAATTTTTGTTTAAATGCTAAATGTCTGCCGCTGAACATCATTGGAACAATTATTCTTTATGTGTGTGTGAGTGTTTCTTTTTCTCGATATTAACCTTATTGTGGTATGTGGCAGCCATCGTCGATGTTCTCATCGTTGTGAACAAAATTTTAAAAATATCGACAATGTTGTAAAATAATATTTCAAATGTTTTTAACAATTTGCCAGCGTCGAAGGAAATTATTATTAGCTCTGTAGACATTTTAAAAGCAAAAAAGAAAATTATGATCGACATTCGTATATTAGCTTAGTGATATATGGTCAACATTGAGCTATACAAATTGTTTTCTGGTATAGTGGTTTTGCAATAGCTTTTAGGCCGATGAAGGACAAATTGGATAATATTAAGATTTCGTAAAAAAAAATAAAATATAAAGAATAAACTAAGGCCTGTTGACTGTTATAGTTTAAAAATATCAGTGGTCACAGAACAATCAAAAAAAGCACGATTTCTACTTGTCAGTGAGTGTTTGAGAAATTGCTCTTGTGAAAAAATGAAAACAGACTTAGGCTATTATGACTTGTGACCACAGATATTACCCTTTCCTGTTGTAACTTCCACCAATGCCATTCTATCATTCTTTACAATTGTATGACTAGATTTTTGTAACTGCTAATAGCAATTAACGCTTGGTACTAACTACATGACTTCATCGCCATAATTGTTAGAGTCCACAAAATAGAGTTGTAGTATCAGCAATGCTGTAAAGCTGTTGTAACATTTTACAGCAGCTGTGAACGATAACATCATCATCATCATTATCGTGATGGTTTCCATTTAACTTACAATTGATCAATTAATTAAAATACAATTAACATTCAATTGTAAATTCCCAAATCGCATTTGGTTTTAACCAATTTGTAAACTCAATTTGGTTAAGTTAAATCGACGTTAATTTGCAGTTATTGTGGAATGTGCTAAAAATTTGTAATATTTTTGTGTTTTGTTTTTTTTTTTTGCTTTTCGCTTTCAATAGTTTTTGCGGTTATGGGTATTCTGTTTATGGATACCCATAAAATTAGACTTTATTTGTATAGGCCACGTTTATCTATTAGCGGTATCGACGGTGGTGGTACAAATGTGGTGCCGCCAAAAAAACTTTTGATTTTTTGATCAATCAAAATGTGAAACAAACATTGCAAAAAATTTTCTTTTATGGAATATTCAATAACATGAATAATAAAAGATATGTTTTGCTATTATTTTCTCAACATCGTATATGGTGGGCGTAAAGCGTACTAATACGAAATTAGGCGTGTTTTATTTGTGATTTTAAGCCATGAATTTAAATTATATTGAAGAGGATCAAAAGCGGCTAGCAGCTTAGATTTCACTGATAATATTTTTACATATAACATATACTTTTTTGAGGGAGAAATATAATTTTGACCTAAAAGTCTTAAATAAACTCATTTAAAAAAATTACATTTTTAAAAATTGTGTTAACTTCTCTTGTCTTTATCTAAATTATGATGTTTTAAATATAGTATTTCCAAAACCGGTTCGGTAGTTTTTAAGTTTATCCGTTATATACCAAGCTAACCAATTTTGTAAACTATAATAACACAGCACAACATTTTTCAGCTCATTGATTTGGGATTCAATTCAGAAAAATGCACGTGAAAGAAGCCCCAAAAAGAAGAAGTTCTGCATCATTCGTTTTGTTATGTAACTTAACATAATAATTAAATATCGATTTAAAGTTAGTAAGTACTTTGGGACCGGCCGTGACATGATGGTTAGTACACGCGACTACCATGCGGGAGATCACAGGTTCAAATCCTGGCTCCAGTCATCTTAAAAGAAAAAAATTTCTTTCATTGTCGGCTCCCCTCGAATGTTGTCGACAGCAACTTTGCAATAACAGTGTTGAGTCAATCGGCATGTCTAGTAAGAGCTTCTTAAACAGTGACGTTCGCATTCGTCGATAAACAAGTAGGTGCCGTTAGTTGTGAATCTAAAAATAGAAAGCGTGTTAATTCACCACAACGCGAGAAGCTATCCCATATCTCATTCATGGGGTGTAATGGGAAATTAAGTTTTTAAGTTTAAGTGTCGTATAGGGGAATTTGTCCCGTTTTACATAACTCAAGAACCACTAGTCCGATTTAGCTGAAACAAATTTAAAAAAATTAAGAATTTCAATTCCTTTAATCTGTTCATGGTATAACGTTTCCCTGCAACAGTTTCGCTTTTCCATTCATTAAATGATTTTGAATTGGGTTGATTTTGCAGCAGTAACAATAAAACTGTTGTAATCCGTGGCGTATGATTTACGTGAATATTATCTATGATAATCATACGCCACCATAGAGTATTTATATTATGTCAAACAAAAGAGCCTATGACGTTACAAATTCCCTTATATGATAATTACTAACTCCAAATCGATATTAAATTATTATGGCATGTAACTTGACAAAACGAATGATGCAGAACTTCTTCTTTTTGGGGCTACTTTCGCGTGCAGTTCTCAGAATTGAGTCCCAAAATCAAGTGTTGTACTGTGTAATACAAGGGAACAAAATTTAACTTTTTTGTGTTGTTTTTTATACCAATTTTAATTTTTCCTTAATTTTTCTCCATCATCGCGAATTTGTATACTACAGATACTAATCGCATTTTCGACTTTTTTCCAAAAATTAAAAAAAAAATTAAGAGCAATTTTAAAAAAAATTATAACTTTACTCTTCACTTTCAAAATTGTAGGTTTTTTTAAAGAAATAATTGCTATTCTGGGCGGAATGGTACATTTGTATGGGAGGTACCAGAAGAGGTATGGCTAGACTTCTAATTTGTTCTCCACAACTTTATCCTGATCAAGCTTAACAATATACAGAATTTAGGCACGATCGCTTTGGTTGTATTGATATTATTACTTGATTTCTAAAGTGGGCGGAATGGTACATTTGTATGGGAGCTACCAGAAGGGGCGTGGCTAGACTTGCAATTTACTTTCCACAACTGTATCCTGTTATTGCATGATCTCGTTGGGTATATTGATATTATTACTCGATTACTAAAGTGGTACATAAGTATGGGAGGTACCAGAAGGGGCGTGGTAAGACTTCCATTTTTTTTCTTCAAAACTTTATCCTGTTATAACATAACTTAGTGCAAATTTTGGGCATGATCTCGTTGGGTCTATTGATATTTTACCCGATTGGTAAAGTGGGGAATCGGAACTATTATCCAATTTAGTTTGCTCAGTAAGTTGTGAATAAAATCAAAATCAATTTCAATGGCATAAAGCACCTTTTATTCAAAATATATTTGGCTATGATTTTAGACCAAAACTTGGTACTTTGTCGAATTTTTATTTTTTTATGAATTTTAAAGAACAAAGGTTTTTTTTAAAAAATTGTATTTTTTAAACTTCAACGATATCTCTGAAGCTACTGGGTAAATTTTAAACCAATGTAGACACGTCTTAAAGATAATTTTATTGACGAATTTTGTATTTCTTTTTCAATTGAATATGATTAACCGTTTTTAAATTATTCAAATATATGTAGTGAAAGAGCCTTAATTTTTGACATAACGGTATATCGCAAAAAGTCGAGCTGATAGAAAAAAAACCTAGTGCATATACGAATTCAGCATCCCAAAAAACCTTCAAAACAACATTCAGTTCTTAATCAACAAATACCTTGTTCCCTTGTGTAATATAAGGCAGTCGGGGACATGCGGGAGACCAGGGTGCCTTAAGGGTAATGAGAAAATTTTATTGAAAATAACAAAATTATGTATGCTATTGTGTTTTTTATCTTATCTTTTATGTTTTAAGAAATAACTAATTAAAACCGGTTTGATATATTTAGAGTTCACTCGTTACATACATTTCATATCTAATCAATATCGAAGACAATATTATTATACGTTTTGCCACGCAGTGACCGAAAAGTATTTTTAATTTGTTCTTCCGTTTGTAACGCCCATAAGTAGGCGTGGTAGGATGTCAATATATAATTATATTTATAAATGATTATTGCGAATTCTGAGTCGAATTAAAGCTGTCCGTCCGTACTTTAGTTTTTGCTAACATTTAAAACTATAATTACTTAAATAACACAGCGCAACACACTTTTTTAGGGGGTGAACCAAACCAATATCAAATGATAGCAATTGAACTCAGTAACAAATCCATAAACTCCATTTAGTTCCACTATGTCACAATTTTTTCGACAGTGGTTTGAAATTTGTTATTTTTGGTCAAAAGTCGTATCTAAGAATAGAAAAAATTATGTATTGTTAAAATACATTTCGAATAGTTTATGTCATAGGAGACCTATATTATTTTCAGGGGAAAATTTCCTCGGAACATTTTAATCCTCTAGCTCCCACGCGTATGGGACATTTTTGTCCCAATTTTAAAAAACTGCTTAAAACCACTGTAAAAAAATTACGACGTAGTGGAAGAAAATGGAGTTTAAGATTTTGTCACTGAGGTCAAATGCTACGGTTTGGTATTGATTTCGTTGACCCCCGAGACAATAACCATCTAATTGTTGTAAAGTATAATTTACGATGTTTTATTATACTTGACAATAATATGAATATTACTTAATTTCCCTTTACACCCCATGAATGAGGTATGGGATAGCTTCTCGCGTTATTGTGAATTAACACGCTTTCCATTTTTAGATTCACAACTTACAACTTATATTATTGACAGATAAAATTTCAAATTTTTTTGTTTTCTTGATTCCACATTATTTTTCAAACAAAAAATATTCATACATTTTAACTTTAATGACTCCTTTGGAACTTTAAATGAGAAAATTTTTTATAATTTCTTTGAGCTTTACTAAGAATTTTTATAAATTTGCCAAAAACGTACTCTGTGTTATGTTATTAGTTCCCCCACTGTGCGCAAGCAAAGTAGCGTTCGTGGCATCGCCGCTAAATTGAAAAACTATTTTAAAATAAAACACACACACAACCTAAGAGAACAGAAAACGGTCATCACAAGAAAACTAGATACAGACCAAACACACAATAGACAGAGGCTGACAGTTAGAAATATAAAACAAAAATAAAATATTGAAATGTAAAGACAAACAAAATAAATATCGAAACATAAAATATATTGCGTATTCAAAAGTTATTGTTGTTTGATATTCAAAAACATGAGCGAGACAATAACATAAATTATTAAAACAGACAAAACACAGAGAAGAGAAAAGATAAAGCTATCATAAAAATTCATAACAGCATTTATAGGACGTCTTTATAACCTACTACACAAGAAGTTCTATTACAACGTGATTCCTTGAAAAATAAAATTCCTATTGTTTTCCTATAATCTCCATTTAGTATTGTGCTATCCTGTGTCATTAAACCTCCCCCCCCCATCCACAGATATGCTAACAAAGCAACTAAATGTATGAATTCCTGAGAAATAAAAACGTCTCTTCCTAGCATATATGAGAAGTCTTTATAACCCACTTCACAAGAAGTTCTATTACATTGATAAAATAAAGTTATTTTGTTTTCTTATCCCTATCGAAGTAATTTATTATTGTGCTATACTGTAGCCACTAAACTTCCCCCCTCTTGAATATGGACAAACTGCTTACAAAGTAACTAAAAGTTGGAATTCCTTACAAATAAGAACCTATCATAAACATGTCTTCCCAGTATATATAGAACGTCTTTATAACCTACTCCAACGAAGTTCTATTGCAGCATATAACAGAATATAATTTCTTTGTTTTCTAAACCCTATATCGACTTCATTTATTATTGTGCGATCCTGTCCCCACTTAACTTTCCCCCTTATATAAGGACGAACTGCTAACAAAGTAACTAAATTACGTTTCTTAAAGTTTTCTATATATATTATCTATCTATACAATTCTATGTCCTTATATCCTTTGACAAGTCTTTAACTATTGATGCAGTAGCGTCTTTTCAATATTTTATTGTTATTCACCATCTATGTCATTTCACATTCCTTTGTATTCTGCAGTCATAATAATCCTTGTCGACATCATAAAAAAAACTTATTGCTAATCTTATGGAGGAAAACAAATTGCGACTTCATGTCTGTATTTTGATTCGTTTTTTTTTGCTTCATCTTCTGCTCTTGCTTGTCTTGTCTATTCTACTCCACTTCCTTAATAGTTTAGTGTGCCAAGTAGTGAGTGGCAAATTCTTTGGGGATGATGTAAGTGTACCAATGAGATTTTTAGTAACTAGGACACATTTGTTTATATTTACCAAGGAGTTCCTTGAACGCGAAATGCTTTTTCATTGGGTTTATTATGTCTGACTCATTGGAAATTTCATGGTCATAATATAGTGGAAGAAGGATGAGCAAGAAAAATGTAGTCAGACATTGTAATAGATAATCAGAATATAAGTGTGTGTGGGTGTAATTATTTGTAGGATCTGTTTGAAAGGAGTCACAATTAGGGGCGAGTGTTTTATGTTGCAATATTTGCGATAGTTAGAAATTAAAACAAAACTGGTTGTATTTAAATCAATGATAATGTAATTTAAAAATTTATTTGGAGAGTTATATTTTGGTATAAAAAAAGTTATGCTTCAAAACGGAAAAGTATTAAGGAATTTGGGGTGTAACCTAGTGCATATTGTTGGTCTGGTCGAGTATAACATGAATCTGTATACAAAATTTTCCTAACACCCTCAAAATCCTGAACTAAGGTTCAAAAACCGGATATTCGTTACTTTCCTCACTTGTAAGCTTATAACACAGTCAATTCGTATCCGCATTTTAATTGTACCCTCACCCTACATATATCATTTGATACGACCCAAAAGTGTAACACATAAAAGGAGTCCCTTTAGACCCTAGGTTTCTTTGAATCAAATTCGGTTTATGAATTTTAAAGTCGATTGAGCCATGTCCGTCTGGATGGTACGCACGATAACTTTAGAAAAAATGCAACCAAATGTTTTAAAATATTGCATATTACACCAAAACTACATAGGGTATTGCAAATGGGCTACATGGTCACGTCCTTTCTGGTACCTTCCTTACAAATGTGCCATTCCGCCCACTTTAGAAATCTAGTAATACTACCAAACACCCAACGCGCTCGTGCCAAAATACTGTATTTAGTAAAGCCATAGCAGAATAAAGCTTTAGAGAAAAAACATGGAAGTCTAGCTACGGCCAATCTGGTACCTCCCACACAAATGTACCATTACGCCCACTTTATAAATCGAGTAATAATATCAATACACCTAACGCGATCGTGCCCAAATTCAGTATTTTGTTAAACAAATTTTATGTATTTACTGAGGGTAAGGGAATATATTAGTCGGTTAGCCCGACTGAAACTTTCTCACTTGTTTTGGAAAGAAGAATCTTAAACTAACCCAATGATATATTTATATACATACATTAGGGTGACAGAGAAAATTCAACTTTGGATTTTCGGTACTGCCCGAGCGGAATATTGTGTCAGTTGTTTTAGAACGGTCAACATTTGAGCAAAATCGGATAACTTTAAGTCGCGCCCCAAAGAGGTGAAATGTCAAATCTATATATATGAAAATGAGTTTGTTTTTGTTTATTTTCTCTTTTTATTACCGTATAGACTCAACATCGGCTTGGCGGATCTTTTTGAAATTTTTACAGAATTTAGCTGTGTGGTCGGTGGTGAAAATAGGGTACATGATTTTTGATATATCAATTGGGCGTGGCTCCCTATGTTAAAACCCGCAATATCTGGAGGACTGCTTCTCCAATCGCGTTGATTATGCATTTGGCAGAAATCCAACTAAGAATGGACGGGATAGGATCAGTGTGCGTGGTATAAAACTAAAAACTTTAAACGGTTATATCTCATGAACTATTAGAGGTATGATGATGATATTTGGTATGCGTTGTTGACAGTATAAATTACAGCCAGGGTGGAAGTGGGCTGTGCCACCCCCCAATTAAGAGAGCTTTTTAACAGGTATAACAAAAGTTTGATTGTCCTGAAAATTTCATAGTACAGAGTAGAGATATAACTATTTGGAACCAAGTTGGTAAAAGAGACCGAGGTGTGGCCCACACACGTCAATATTTGAATATTACATATTTGCGGGAGAAAAAATACAATTCCTTAATCGATGATTAGTAAAAACATAAGATTTACTATGGATTTACTAAGAACCTGACCTGTGACCTGGGGCACGGGAAATAGTTATCCTATTTTACTCAAATGTCCGTCATGTTTTTTTTCTAGCATTCCGTCGAGCATTGTTAAATTTCACATAAAATATCGTCCATTGAGCTACGTCCAAGCCACATGCATAATGTGCAAGCTTTTACCAACTTCCACTTCCCATGCAAACTTTACCTTTTTGGGGTTAAAAAATTAGGAAAAATATTCTCAGATCGTAAAAACAATTCAATCTGGATATTTGACATTCCAAAGAATTATTGACAACAAATGGATGTGATCGGTTAAAAGTAACGGTCACCTCCGCTTTTTGCCGTGCAAAATTTTTTAAAATATAGTCGTAGTACAAGCACGATGTCAGCACGGCGATCCCAAGGCTTAATAAAAATAAAGATGCGGGAGCCAATAGACTGCCGGCAGAGCTTTTAAAAGCCGTCGGCGATGAGCTGGCAACGTGCATGCACGAAGTCATAAACACGATTGGACCGAACCTGATTGGACCCTATCAGTGTGGCTTTAGACCTGGTAAATCCACGACCGACTAGATATTCACACTACGACAAATCCTGGAGAAGAGCCAAGAATTGCATATCGACACCCCTAACATCTGCTCATCGATTACAAAGCTGCATTCGACAGTCCGATACGACAGAAATTGTTAGATACTATGGCTGAGTTTGGTATCCCCGCGAAGCTAATACGACTTTGACACTGATTTTTTAAATTTCCATCTGATAGATAGGCAAATATTCAGCTTTTCCCCCCATTGTGCATAGCGTTATATACAATACCTAATCACGTTCCGTGTGGGGTGATTCTATTCAAAGATTCAAATAATTTCGATATTTGTATTTGTTTTTTTTTTCTCGCGCTTCATTCTTGCGCTTTTATATCATTTGGTTAAATGTTGGCAAGTTTTGCCAGTTCTGCTGTCTGTCCGTCTAATAGAGTCTGCCTGCTGTTTTTGTTTCATTTTGTTGTGGGGCTTTTTTACAATAAATGTCTTCTTGTATGTTTTGAATAATTTGGTTGGTTTTGTTTTCTGGTTGGCGTTTTATTTTTTTTAATTTCTTGTTGGTTTTTCATTCTTGTTAATAAAACTTTTAAATGTTGTTGTGGTTGTTAGTTTTTATTTTTTTTTGGCAGACTGATGTTTTTGTTGTAACCATATTGTTGGAGGTGTCAGTTGGGTGAATGGATGTGAGTGTGTGTGTGTGTTTCTTGTTTAATTTTTGCTTATAAATCTAGAAATGATGATGACGCAGATGATGTCATCAGCAGAGCGTTCGTTTTTGTGACTCGACCCATAATTCCACTCTAATAATAATCATAAGCAAGCACCTACACCATCATCACGATCATCAACATAATCGTCATCATCATGATCATCTTGTGCTTCTGGAGCAAAGCATTAGGAACATGGTTCGTTGAGTTTTGTTGCGTTGTCGGCATTGTAGCATAAAAAAATGTGTTGTTTTCGGTTATTTTTAAACTTAAGTTTGAATTAGCTTACTTCACCTTACCAAAGGGGTGAAGAAGTTTATTTTATTTTCTTTTCTTTTTTTGGAACAAAAAAAGAACTTATGCTGTTAAGCTTTCTCAAACGTATACGCATATTTTAACATAAATTTACATGCCTCTTTAATTATTTGCGGTATGTGAAGTATTAAGACTCGAGTCAGTTTTTCGAATGTTACTTAAATTAATTCCTTTACTCGTTCTTTAAGATTAATGTTTTTATTTCATATGTTGTTTAATTTAAGGGTGACTTCCAAGTGCGTTTTATTTGATTGCCATATTTTCGTGACCAGACGCCGGTAGTTTTGTTGTAATGTTTTTGTTTTTATTTTATGTCAGGACACTCCTCTGTCCTATATAATGTTCGTGCACATGATTTCATTAAAATGTTACCGGCGGCCAACCCTTAGTTATTTTGATGTGATACGCGGTATCATGGAATGCATGTCCTTGTTTTCTTTCTACAACCACCTAAAAACACAACTTCCGGCATTTTGAGTGCAACATTTTTATGTTTTTTGTTGTATTTTATTTATTTGGCAAGGGAATTCCTGTAAACTCAATTAAGGACATTCCATTAAACTTTTATGCTTTCAGTGTAAATGTAAACTGCTTTAAGGCCTGAGGGGATATATTCTGGATACAGGAATTTAACAAATTTTTTAAATAAAGTGCTATTATTTAGACTTAAATATTTAAAATATAACAATAATATAAATACATAAAAATATAAAAATAAAAAAATATAAAAATAAAATAATAAAAAATTATAAAATTATAAAAATATAAAAATATTAAAATATAAAAATATAAAAAAATATAAAAATATTAAAATATAAAAATATAATAATATAAAAATATAAAAATATAAAAATATAAAAATATAAAAATATAAAAATATAAAAGTATAAAAATATAAAAATATAAAAATATAAAAATATAAAAGTATAAAAGTATAAAAATATAAAAATATAAAAATATAAAAATATAAAAATATAAAAATATAAAAATATAAAAATATAAAAATATAAAAATATAAAAATATAAAAATATAAAAATGTAAAAATATAAAAATATAAAAATATAAAAATATAAAAATATAAAAATTTAAAAATGTAAAAATGTAAAAATATAAAAATATAAAAATATAAAAATATAAAAATATAAAAATGTAAAAATATAAAAATATAAAAATATAAAAATATAAAAATATAAAAATATAAAAATATAAAAATATAAAAATATAAAAATATAAAAATATAAAAATATAAAAATATAAAAATATAAAAATATAAAAATATAAAAATATAAAAATATAAAAATATAAAAATATAAAAATATAAAAATATAAAAATATAAAAATATAAAAATATAAAAATATAAAAATATAAAAATATAAAAATATAAAAATATAAAAATATAAAAATATAAAAATATAAAAATATAAAAATATAAAAATATAAAAATATAAAAATATAAAAATATAAAAATATAAAAATATAAAAATATAAAAATATAAAGTTATAAAAATATAAAAATATAAAGTTATAAAAATATAAAAATATGAAAATATGAAAATATAAAAATATAAAAATATAAAAATAATATATAAAATAATAATAAAAAAATATAAAAGATCTTGAACCGAACAATGAAACCAAACTCATTATTTACATATACAGATCAACTATACAAAACAAGAGAAATCAATACTTAAAATATTGAAAATATTAAACATAACAAAAGTAAGCAACTTTTTAAATACATATTTATAAAATTCTAGGTATCAAAAAAACTTTATAAAGGCAGCTACATAAATTTTTTTTAACAAGTTGCTAATGAAATTTTTTTTCTGAACTAAATTCAATTTTGTTACATTTCTTTATTGCAAAACATGATTACTCAAAACTATTAAGGTTTTCAAGTTATTTTTCCACTCGCCATAAATTACAGTTCGATATCAGATAATTTATTATCAAATTGTTATAACATTTTGTAACACTGTGGTTTTCACAAAACTCATTATTTTACCAATCGAGCACTCCAGCACTCCAACCAAAGTAGACACTCCAATTCTTTAAACAGAAGCAACGGAACCGCTTCATGGTGGCATACAGCACAAATAACTCCCACTAAAGTGTGGAATAACACAAAATTATTTTTGAAAATCTAAAAATAAATAAATCTACACAAAACCAATTTTAGATAAATAAACAAAATTACAGAACAAGAGCTAGGGGAATGTTAGGCACGGAATAGGATCTCCCTCTGAGTTGTGCACTGTAGTAGGGTAAGAAATACCAAAATGCAGTTGAATTACATGAAATGGAAATTTTCCAATTTTGGTATAGTAAACACATACCTTTGGAGGCGGAGACTGAAAATTATATTTCGATAAATATTTTGCATTGCAAAACGTGAAATTATGTTTGATTGGGGTTTGTTAAATACATCGCAATCCATATAGATGGTTAATCATTTAGGAAATGATGGATACAAATTACATTTCTGTTAGAATAGAAATTGATATAAAAGGGTTCAATTTAAAATATGCAAAGTTAATTATACTATACAATAGTTTAAATACATTTTTTAATATTTTTTTTAATATTCTATTAGCAAATATAGAATAGATCATGAACCGAATGATTAAAGAAAATTCAATTTTATATATATTTTTGTTGGTATTTCCGTGGAAGTGCAAAGTCCGTTGTTTAAGTTTAAACGAATTTTATTAGAATGAATAGAGAATAATTTCAATTGACATAAAATGCAAACACATAAAAACAGAATACTAGATCTAAAACTAGGTGACTAGATGAAATATACATTTGATTGTTACAGTAGATATTTTGAATTCTTAATACAGTAGCTTATATCTAACAATCTCCCGCTCAATCAAAACGTATATCAAAATCAAAATCCAAATTTAAAATTCAATTTGTAATAATTTGCAAGCTTCAATATGCTTCTGCTTCTGTAAAACCTTTGTCAGAATATCGGCTGCATTTTTCTCAGATGTAACATATTCGACTTCTATTTCCTTGCAGATGTACTTCTCACGTAGATAGTGATATCTAATATCAATGTGCTTGCTTCTCTTTTGCACCATTGGGTTTTTCACCATGAAAACAGTACTTTGGTTATCACATAACATCGGTGTAGATTCTTCAAAAAACTGATTGAATCCCAACTCTTTCAGTAGTGTTCTTCCAAAAATCACTTCTTTTGTACCTTGGCATAGAGCTATGTACTCAGCCTCCATTGTACTGAGAGCGGTTACATTTTGTTTCTTAGATTCCCAGGCTATTGCACCACCTGACATGAATATGACGTAACCTGTGTATGATTTCCGGTCAGTGGAATCACCACCCCAATCAGCATCTGTGAAGCACATTAGATTTTCATTAGTAGGGCTGTATCTTAATTTACCTATTGCATTCTTCGCCAAGTATCTCAAAACATGCTTCGCTGCTCGTAAGTGTTCCTCATGAGGGTGAGAATTGAATTGGCTTAACTTCGATACAACGTGCATTATATCCGGCCTTGAGATCACTGCCAGGTACATTAGAGCTCCAATTAAACTTTGGTAACTACTTGCGTCAATATTTTTGCATTCCTTTTGACATTTTTCTAGTATTGCTCCACTTGCCCACGGAGTTGCCGCTGGCTTACAATTTGTCATTCCCCATCGCTTCAGCAATTCTTCCGTGTAACGGTTCTGATGAACTACTATTTCACCATTATTTTCACGATTTATCTCCATTCCTAAATAGTAAGAAATTGGTCCACGATCTATAGCCTCCACATGATTGTTAAGTGTATCGATGACATTCCTCATCTCCCGCTCACTCGAGCACGCCAACAACATGTCGTCAACATAAACCGCTATTATACTCATCGCTTGACCTTCCCTCTTGACATATACACAGGAATCCGACTTGCATCTTTTGTAACCCATTTGTACCAATATGTCTGTTAACTTTTGGTTCCACTCACGTCCCGCCTGCTTAAGCCCGTACAATGACTTCTTCAATCTGCATACCTTGTCGCTTTTCTCACCATTCTTGAACATATGAGGCTGAACCATATATACTTCATCCTGCAGATCTCCATTCAAGTATGCAGCAACAATGTCGACGTGATTAACCAATAAATTATACTTCGCTGCAAGCGCCAAAATTAACCTTATTGTTGAATGCCGGACTACAGGTGCATAGGTTTCTTGATAATCGATGTTATGTCTCTGCGAACATCCTTGTGCTACAAGTCTTGCCTTATATTTTTCTACTGATCCATCCGGATTTCGCTTCAGTGCAAAAACCCACAATTTTTTATTATTGCCAATAGGTTTTTAATCAAGAGTGTGAAATGTATTATGTTGATAGCAGGTTAGGCGTATGACGTCATTTCGACATTAACCGCAATGTCTCGTCAGCGCCCTTTGCTGTGCCTTCTCCTCTATCATCACAAACCTTAAGGGAAGAAAGCATCTCAAAGTTAATGAGAACTTTTCCCAACGGTGCGAAGAAAGCATCCTCGAAGCGCACAACATACATACATTTCACAAACTCTTGATTAAAAACCTATTGGCAATAGTTTTACATAATTTTAATATTTTAAAATTATTAAATATTTTTTTTAAATGTTTTCTGTATTTGTGCTATATTTGACTTTTTTAATTTATCCACATTTTTTCATATTTTAAATATTATTCTTCTATATAAATAAAAATGAATTGATGAGCGTATCAGTTGAGAACGCCTGCAGCGTATTGAATATTTTTTTTCTAAATTTTCGATATACATAGTCCGAGTATGGTTTAAGGAAAAAAAATTATCCACGTCCATTTCTACTCCCAGTTTACCTAATATTTCTAAAATTTCCATCTATCTTTAAACAAAAGCTAGCCTTAAGGGAAGAAAGAAAAACTTTTCAACGTTGCCAAGAAAGCATCCTCGAAGCTCACAACATGACAGCAAAAGGGCGCTGACGAGACATTGTGGTTAATGTTGAATGACGTCATACGCCTAACCTGCTGTCAACATAATACATTTCACAACTCTTGAATAAAAACCTATTGGCAATAATAAATAATTGCCAACAGAACTGATCTTAAAATGAACTATGACAATATCATATTTATAATATTTTTAATATTTTTTATATTTTTAATATTTTCAATATTTTTTACATTTATAATATTTTTATTATGTTTAATATTTTTAGTATTTTTTAAAAAATATTAACAAAACTTACATTTTAAATAATGTAATAAACTAATTTTACATTTGTTGTTAAAATTATCATACAATTCTCACAATCACTCTATGCAATACACTAATCTCCACCTAAAACTAACTGCCTTGCATTGCACTTCTCTGTTCAAGTAGACATGTATGCAAATATAAGTACATGTACATCAGTGTGGCAACTCCGTCGTGACTAAACGCAAAATTTGACACGGTCCGTACTCGAGAGAAAGAATAAGCGAATTTCATAAGACAACCAGTGTAAATACATACAAATCTATATTACACTTAAAGATCAAGTTGTGGTGTCTGTGTGAGTTGTAAAAAAATGCCAGGCAAAACGCGAAAAAGCATAAACACGAAAAGTAAAAAGGTGATGTGCATTCTTTGCAAAACAGAAGTGTTGGAAAGCGACGAAGCTATTGAGTGTGACTCTTGTAAAAAAACCCTTCACTCTCTCTGCACACAGCTGAATAAGGTTGAGATTGATGAGCTAATGAAAGATCCCTCTCTTGAGTTTAAGTGCCAAATATGTGAGCCTAAAGATGATGGCAAATCAGAACTTAAAACAATTTTAAAAGAAATGAGAGAAATGAGAGAAACGATGAACTTTATGTCATCTCAATATGACAGTATTTTAAATGGTGTTAAAAAAAATACTGCAGCTGTAAAGAAACTAAAAAAAGAAAATGAATCTCTCAGAGAGGATGTAAAGAAACTTAAGTCTACTGTGACATTTTTAAATGATGTTCGCGTTCAGAACAACTGCATAATAAATGGTGTTGTAACTGACTCTGAGAGCAATGCTCTTGATGTTGTGCTAGATATAGCGAAGAAGGCGAGAGCTGATGTGTGCGAGGATGACATTGATGACGCGTATTTCATGGGTCGTAATAGGCAATCCAATAAATCATCTGTTGTCGTTAAATTTGTAAACAAAAAACACAAAATGGTTTTAATGAAGAACAAGAAGAACTTGAAGTCGTTGGAAGATACGAAATCAGTTTACATAAATGATTTTATGTCAAAGGATAGTCTGGAGGTGTTAAAGCATGCGAAATCTTTGAAGACTGTTGGGTTTTATTCTGTTTACACGAGAGATGGGAAGATTTATGCTAAGAAGGAAGCTAATTCTAGGCAAATCAGAATAAGGAGTATGGAAGATGTGGATAAAATGCTCTTAAGCTCTACGTGTAAACGTCCCAAGACAGTTCGTGGTATGCAGCATGTTGATGATGAAGATAGCGATGATGATGATGAGTTTGATGATGCTGATGCACTATCCTAATTTATTAAATTATAATTGTGTTTAAATTTAAAATTTGAATAATTTAATAAAATTAATTTGTTTTTTATGATCTCAGGTTATTTTAAAAATACAAATGCATATAATGAAAGTGTTATTGTTGAAAATCTAAACTATTTTAATATTTTATCGATAAACGTACGAAGTGTTTCATCTTTAGACAAATTTAATCGTTTCAAAAGTGAGATAAGTGAACTTGTTAAAATTCCGGAAATAATTGCTATCCAGGAAACATGGTTTAGTGGGAATAATTTAAACTTATATTCTATTCCTGGTTTTGATGCTATACACTGTGATAGATCTGATGGTTTTGGTGGCACGACAATGTATGTAAACTCCAGTTTGCGGTATAAAGTTGTTATTAAAAACAGTGAAAGCAGCTTGGATGTAATTGCAATTGAGTTGGATGATATAAAATTAGATAATAGAAAATTGTGTGTAATGTCTGTTTATCGATCACAACGATGTGTTTTAAATTTTTTAATGAGTAAAATGGATCATTATCTTCTTCAATTTGCCACCAACCCTGTATTGATCGTCGGTGATTTTAATATTGACTTGCGAATACCTAGTAGACAATTCAGATTAATAAATGACCTTTTTCAGGAGTTTGGTATGCAAATGTGTCACAACCATATAACAAGACCTACAAGCAAAACTTCAATTGATTGGGTATGTTGTAATAAACCTGGCAAGATATCTGTAGATTGTATAGAAACCGAATTATCCGATCATAACTTTTTAAGTTGTAAAGTTTGTGTAAATTCAAATCTGAATAGACAGTGTGAGTCACGAAGACAAATTGTACATTATTCAAAAATTGGTCAGATTTTGGACAACAAATTACCGTCTTTAAGAAATGTGACAAGCTCTTCAGATTTGTGCCGGCAATTTATTGATATTTTCACATCAGCTGCTTTGGAAAGTACAGAAATTATTTCAACTCCGATAGATATGAGAAGAAAAATAGCTCCGTGGATAAATGAAAACCTTGCTGCTTTGAAAATCCTTAAATGTAAGCTACTTAAGTCTAGAAGAAAGCATAGACACAATTCTACAGAAGAACGGCTAAAGAGAATTAGTAAAGTTATAAAGATTTGTAACAAGTTTTTAATGGAAGATTATTATGTACATAATCTTAGCTTTTGTAAGGATAATACCAAGAAAACGTGGGATTTTCTAAATAGGGAACTTGGAAGGAAGAAAGAAGCAATCAAGGAAGTAATATCTGAAGAAGGAAATTGTTTCAGATCAAATGAGGAAATGGCTTCGGTTTTAAACAAATATTTCATAGATTCTGTTAACAATATACATAATAATATTGAACAGCACTCTAATGATAATGTTAATGTTTTCCGAACGCTACGGTCTGAGGTTACCACCTTTACTTTTCAAATGGTAAATAAAACAGAAGTTGAAAACGTTTTACGACAGTTAAAATCCTCAAAAAGCCCTGGTTTTGATAACATTACTACTAGAATGTTGTTTGTAAGACAATCAGCTGTTTCTGATTTATTAGTATGTATTTTTAATAAAATGATTATGGAGGGAACGTATCCGAGTGTTTTAAAAGTTCACAAGATAATACCCATACCAAAGAAACCAAATGCAAAGTATGTTTCTGATTTTCGGCCTATTTCAATTCTATCAGTGATAGATAAAATATTTGAAAAGCTTCTTTTTAACCAACTTTCAAAGTATGTTAATGATAATGAAATTTTATATAAAAATCAATTTGGATTTAAGAAAGGATCGGGAACTAGGGAGGCTTTAGTCAACGCTGTAGAATATATTTGTTCTGGAATTGATGATGGTTACAAGGGTGTAGCAGGTGTATTTTTTGATTTTTCGAAAGCGTTTGATCTTGTTGATCACAATATTTTAATGTTGAAACTTGAGAGCATCGGCTTGATAGGCTCTTCTCTAAGATTATTGAAGACTTTTCTCGAAAGCAGATCGCAATTTGTTCAAATTGGTTCATCGGTGAGTGAAATATTACCCGTTAATCATGGTGTTCCTCAGGGCAGTGTCATTGGCCCACTTTTGTTTAAAATATTTATAAATGATATTAAAAATATTGAATTCAATGGAAGACTTAATTTATTTGCTGATGATGTCTGTATTTTTTACAAATACCAACATGAAAAAGTTCTGCAGGCCCATATTGAATATGACGCTGCAATATTAGCTGAATTTGCCCGTGTGAACAAATTAATGTTGAATCCGTCAAAAACTAAATTTATTCGTTTTAGACCGCATTGTATTAAAAATGAACAATTGATGACAATTCACGTTGGCGGCACAATAATTGAAGAATCATTAAGTGTAAAATATCTTGGTGTTACTTTGACACAAAATCTGAAATGGGATGAACATATATCCCAGGTAAGAGCAAAGGTATCATCTGCAACTGGAATACTGTTTAAATTCAAAAACAAGTTAAGTACCAATGTCAAAATGCTTATATTTCAAGCTCTTATTAATTCTGTAATATCGTACCTTCCCATTGTGTATGCTACCAAAACATCAAATTCACTAAGATCTCTACAATCTGCTCAGAACAAAGCTTTAAAAATCGTATTCAATTTGCCAATGCGTTACCCTACTTTGGATTTGTATAGAACCAAAGCAACAAGCATATTACCTGTTCGTGGTCTGTACAAACAACAATTATTTTTATTTATGTTTAAATCCATAAGATCCCCAGATTCCGGGGTGTCTTTCAGCCGAAATGTGCAGACAACAGGGAGAAACACAAGACAGGCTAATCACCTACAAGTTGCAAGATGCCGAATCGATTTAACAAAACAACGAATAAAACATGCAGGATCACTTGAATACAATAGTTTACCTGACGAAATTAAAAATATAGCAATTATTTCCACTTTTAAACAATCTGTAAAAGAATATCTTCTTAACAATATAGAAGCACTTCTTACGTAATATCAAATATATTGCATATATAAAGTATTTTTTTTTTTCTTCATAAAATAATTTTTGAAATTGTTTTAATTGTAAAATTTTTAATACTTTTTTTGCATAATTGTTTTAACTGTAAAAATTTTTAAAAACTTTTTTTTTTTTGCATAATTGTTTTAATTGTAAAATTTTAATACTTGTTATTTATATAGTTGCCAGTTAGCCTCTACAATGCCTATAAGGCGCTGGGGCACTTAATAATAATAATTGTACTTATAACTAATGAATTAAAATAAATGAAAAAAAAAAAAAAAAAAAAAAAAAAAAAAATCTTCGAAGTCATTATGTGTTTTACGTGCGTAATTTATTAAGTAAGAGCTTTAACAAATTTTTACAATTAGAACAACGCATTTGCACAGCTGCGATTCGCTAAGTATTACAGTAAACATTTTTTGCACATACCGTTCTTCGTCTCAATTTGTGTTCTTTAGTCACTTTGTATTAGAATTGTTCAAATGACAAACTGTTAGTAATTCTATTTAGCTGAATACATCAAACGTAAGTAAGTAGTTGTTGCAACCATTACCGTTGCTGCTGTTGGTTTTGTTGTTGTTTAATAAAAAATTGTCGTACACACCCTCAATGACCTAATAGGTCATTAGATGAACGCACATTTTGCTACATACTCGTAGTAGATTTTTTTTCATATGTTATGTAGGTTTGAGTTTTTTTTTTGGTTAGTGGAAATACAAAAGTTATTGAGAGTCATAGAAGATAAATTGAGGTCGCTCTTTTATGATCTGATGGGTTAGACTTTTCTATAGAAGAACATTGATAAATAGTGATGCAAACGATCATCACTATTGATTTATTGAAGAGGAGATAGTGACAGTCATGCAATTAGAAATACATAATAAGAAAAACTGTTACTGTTGGTATGACATAAACCTGCACTGACTCATAGTAATTAACTTATATAGGATCGTGTTTTTTGTTTAAGAATGTTTGACAGCACCGCGTGCGAATTTTTGAAAAGCGTTATGGTGTCTTTTATAATTTTTTTTTAGAATATATATAATTTTGTATTGTTGATCTGTATTATGTAAATAATGAGTTTGGTTTTATTGTTCGATTCAAGATCTTTTCTATTATTGCTAATAGAATTTGTTTTACAAGAGTTGTGTGAAATGGATTATGTTGACAGCTGGCAGGGCAGGTAGCTATTTCGATGGTTGCCAAACCATCATCATCAGTGCCGTTTGCTGTGCCTTCTCCACTCATTATCACAACTTTAAGTTTTAAAAGCTTCAAGCAATCAATGTGAAGCTCACACACTTAAAAAAAAAAAAAACTTAATTTCCCCTTTGCACCCCATGAATGAGGTATGGGATAGCTTCTCGCGCTGTTGTGAATTAACACGCTTTCTATTTTTAGATTCACAACTAACGGCACCTACTTGTTTATCGACGAATGCGAACGTCACTGTTTGAGAAGCTCTTACTAGACACGACGATTGAATCGACGCTTAATACTGCGAAGTTGCTGTCAACAACATTCGAGGGGAGCCGACAATGAAAGAAAATTTTATTTATTTTTTTTTTCTTTTAAGATGACTGGAGCCAGGTTTGAACCTGCGATCTCCCGCATGGTAGTCGCGTGTTCTAACCACTATGCCACGGCCGGTCCCGGTTGAAGCTCACACACACCGGTGCGAAAATGGTATCAACGAAGACCACACGTCAACATTATCAATTTTACACAACTCTTGTAAAACAAATTCTATTAGCAATAATAGAAAAGATATTGAACCGAACAATGAAACCAAACTCATTAATATATTATATATAATTTTTAAGAAATATTTCATATTGCCAATGGAAATATATGTATTTGTTATTTTCTGTTTTTCAACGTGACCTTATATCCTTTACTGACAGTAAAAAGTTCCTAGTGTATTATATATATTATAAATATTCCACCCTATTACTGTTTTCATAACTAAAATTTAATATTTTGAAATAAATTTTCTCTTCCACTATCTGTCAATTTACTGCCATGATTGCTATTCAAGTTTATGTCCTTGTATTCCATTGACAAAACTAATAATTCTATATTATCTTTTCCTCCCATTGCTCACTCTCCCACTGTAATTGATTTTATTTAAATTAAGTGTGGTTTCTTTTACGATTTCATTTTTTCATACAATTGTTGGTCATCTGATGTCACACGCTGTGACGCACGCATTCGTAAGAGATCCCAATCGAATTGAATGCATCGTTGCACACGGAGCCAACATGATGTAATCCCAAAAGATGAATATTGCCACCACAAAAGTGACTGCAACAACTAGTACTACACTATAGAGAAACAGGATGACTTCATTGTAGTAGCATTGAAATATCCTTGTTTTAAGCACGTCGTCGTCGTGGTCGTTGTCATCAAATCGTCGTCATGCAGTCTTCTTAAAGCTGTCACAATTAAATGAAGTTGCACTACAAACTTGTGTGGATTTAATTGAAAGCGAGTAAAATGCAGTCACACTATTGTCGGCGATGAGAGATGCACATGATGATCAAGGACATTATGTGTGGAGGGAGAGGGGATTTATATACAGAACAATACACAAGCTTTAATACAGCCTCTTTAAGTAAGGCAGAAGTTTGTAGTAGCTTCTTAAGACTTTGAGTCACAGCCGCTGCTATAAATTCTCAGCTGTTGTGTTTGATTGCACCCTTCTTTTATTTTATTTTCTTATTTCGTGTGGCAGATGCATTTAGTTATGCGCTCATCGTGCAACACGCAAACTTTCGATTGTTTATGTGTGTTTGCGTTTTTTTTTTGGGTTTATAGTGTTTTTATGTGTTTTGCTAAAAATGAGCGAATTATTTTTTTTTGTTTATTTGGGTTACAACATCATGACTCATATCGTCAAACATTTGTTATAGTTTTGAATAAGTTAAGAAAATTGCAAGGAAGCAAAAATTTAAAAAAATTTGTTTACTTTTGGTATCCGAATTTACTATATTTCCCTTTTATAACTTAAAGATGTAATAAAATATGTTTGTCATCCTATGGATTCGTTTTGAGGTGACTTAAAGAGTCTAAGAATTTATTATTGAATGAAACAAAAAATACAATTTTTATGAAACTTTATCTCTCCTATCCGTGAGAACCAGGTTGGAATTTTAAGAAAAGTATACTATGGCGTATACGAGCCGTATTTAAAATGTATGTAACTCATACGAAGCCAAAATTTAAATTAGAAACTTATTTATCAAATTTCACATTTCGGTCATTTAAATTAGGGCGGAAGTAAATTGTATCAAAGAATATAATAAAATTGTTTCCATAAACTTAAAATTATCATTTAATTTTAAAGTGGCGTACAGAAAATTACAAATATTTGTAATGTCCTTATTATACCCAGAGCGAAGAGTACATTCATCCATTTGTGACGCCCCATAGGAATGTCCGTCCTTCCGCAGGTCCGCCTGCGTCCGGGTTACAGCTGTACTTTACGAGCAAAAGAGCTGAAATTTGGTATGCCATATTTTATCCCTTAAGAAAAAGGGTTTCAGGATATATGGACATATATGGTAAACAAAGAGCCGATGCATTGACGAAGGCTGACACCCTCGCAAATTCGGGCGAAGTTAACGATCTCAAGGGTTGAACTGAACCTTATTGCTAAGAAAAGATGGGTGATAGAACCCACTTGCAGAGCGAACAAACAGATTTGTCCTACCTTTAATGGCTTACCAAAAATCGCCAAAAAAAAAATTTAAAATAGCCGAAAATAGTGGGTGGTTAAAATTAATAAAAAATCGCCCAAAAATAAAAATTAAATATTGCCCTAAAAAATTATATTATGCCCCAAAAATTTGTGAAATATCGCCCAAAATATAGAAAACTCAGATATAATGACGCACTTACTTTGGCCATGTGATCCCTCCTTAGGCCAATAAATTCGTTGTAAATGTAAAGTCAGCAGAGAGAGAACGGAACAAGTCTAGTACACGCCGTAGTTGGTTTCTCTCTGTCTTGAACACATTGCAGCGCAAAACGAATTCCGTGGTGGAAACGCCCCCCGCAGCAAAAGCCGCAGTTAGTTTCGTTGTCTACTTTTTGTCTCCATTTTTTTATTTAGTATTTTAAAAGTCGGCGATATTTTATTTCAATTATGAAAATTTCAATTTATTTTTCATATCAAATTTCGCCATCTTTTGTATGGGTCGGGACCGGCCGTGGCATAGTGGTTAGAACACGCGACTACCATGCGGGAGATCACAGGTTTAACTCCTGGCTCCAGCCATCTTAAAAGAAAAAATAAAAATTTGTTCTTTCATTGTCGGCTCCCCTCGAATGTTGTTGACAGCAACTTCGCGGTATAAGTGTCGAGTTAATCGGCATGTCTAGTAAGAGCTTCTCAAACAGCGACGTTCGCATTCGTCGATAAACAAGTAGGTGCCGTTAGTTGTGAATCTAAAAATAGAAAGCGTGTTAATGTACAACAACGCGAGAAGCTATCCCATACCTCATTCATGGGGTGTAAAGGGAAATTAAGTTTTTAAGTTTTGTATGGGCTTTTTGGAGGATATTTTTGTAGGCGATTTTTGAGGAGACACCATTAATATACAGAGGACACGATTAGCGCTGAACCTGTCTAAAGTCCATGTGAGGAACATCATAGCAATAATAACCGGTCACTGCCCAGTTGGCAGAATGATGAGGAAGACGAAGAAACCACTGAGCATCTTCCATGCCACTGCCCTGCTTTTGGCAAAAACTACCCCCACCTCCCATACAAACTTCCACTTTTTGAGGGTGTTTGTCTGTCCGTTCCCGCGAGTTTATGAGTTATCGTGGCATGCAAGCTTCTATTCTCAAAGCGGAGGGTAAGTTCTAAAATGAACTCCTCACAAACTTACCCTTTGTGAGGATGTCTGTCTGTCTGACGCCGCGATTACAGCCGCAGTTTAAGAGCTAACAAGCAGAAGTGTGGCATGAAAGCTTCTATTCTCTAAGCGGAGGTTAAGTTCTAACATGAGCTAGATCGGACAAAAATTACTCTCACCTATCATACAATACACTCTCCCTCTCTTTGGGGTTACAAAATTCATAAAAATATTCTCAATCCATATAAACACGAGGGTGGTCGCAAGTTATATGGGAAAAAAGTGCAGAATTTTGTCGGTCTGACCCCACAACAATGATAAGTCTTTCAAAATTTTGGTATAGCCAAAATTTAAGCACGATTGGAGTATGTTAGCCCTTGCCCCTTTGGACTTACAGTTTTTAAGCTCCTATAGCCATGTTGCGAAGGCATAACTCAAAAAATACGTCCAATTTTGCTAAAATAAAAATCCGAAAAAAAGTGAAGAATTCAAATCATATCTGACGAAAATCCATGAAAATTTAAACCTTAAATGATTTGCGTTTACTTTAAGATGTAGAATGTATATGGGCATTTCAAGAATGGCGAACGCGACATTTGTACGCCTTTAAATTTAAAAATTAATAATGAAATTTTTGAATTTGGTATGCTTGTTTACATTTTCCGATAGCATTTTAGTGGCAATCTGCTTAATGCAAAATTCAGCTTTTGTAGATTTGGTGTTTCTAAAATATTAGGAAATAACATGCGATGGCGAACGTGGCAAAAAATAAAGGGTTTTTTTAAATGTATGTAGAAAATGCTAAATTCAGCGTATTGGAACATTGATTTTTAACTACATTTTTTAAGCTACAATAGAGGGATGTGTCTTTCTATTGGTAGTTGTCATGTTGCAATATGAACACCTTTTTTTCTAGAATAATTTTTCATATTTAAACACGCGTCATTTGTCACCTGACAGTTTTCTATGAATATATCTTTATACATATATCATGGAATTATTTTCTTTTTATTTGCGAAATTAGGAAATTTTATAAAGTTTATATGCCACAAATTGTTGACCACGAACTTCAATAAAATATAATCAAAACTTTGCAGTTAATTGATCAATTTTTACTATTATTGAAGTTATTTACTATTGTAACAAATATTTCAGAGTGATCAGAGTGCACTTACATCATCACTAAAAATGCCATTAAAAATTCATTGAGGTAACCAGATCATTAATGTAATTTTGCAGTCCGTATAATCATAAACGAAAGTAAAATAAGCTTTCGACATTTAAATTTAATAAAATTAAAGTATTTGTCTTTACTAATACAAGTAAAAAAAAAATTTAACAACTATTTATTTTTCGATCGCGGTAGACCTTTCTGTGGAAATGCCTATAGGTAAAAAAAAATATTTTTTTAATCAACCAATGTTTACCCATTACACTGTACGACACGATTTTTCACCCATGATCAAACTGACCAGATTCTGAAAATATAGCTCAAAAAAATATATACGTATCTCCCAGTTTTTCTAGATCAGCTCATTTAAGTTTTTTACGAGCAATTCAATTTTTGGAGCGAAGCTCCCATACAAGTACTCGAAAGTGAATTCTTAATGTTCGCAGAACTCTGCAATTGTTAACAGATTTTGATGAATTTTTTTTTAGTGTTTTTCAAATGACAAGGAGCTGGTTTTTTTAAATTTGTGACAAAATTTTAAATTTTGCTTCGTCAGAAATTCGTGACAAATTTTAAATTTGGGCTTCGTTAGAACCCGCCCCTGGCCATTTGAATTAAACTAAAAAAAAATTCATCAAAATCTGTTAACAACTCGCAGAGTTCTGCGAACAGGAAGAAGTCACTTTCAAGTCGTTGTATGGGAGCTTCGCTCCAAAAATTGAATTGCTCGTAAAAAACTTAAATGAGCTGATCTAGAAAAACTGGGAAATACGTATAAATTTTTTTGAGCTATATTTTCAGAATCTGGTCAGTTTGATCATGGGTGAGGTCAAAAGTTCAAATTTGTCTTACAGTGTTATATTGAAAAAGTAATTCTATACTTAAACTTTTTTATGGAATGTGGAAAAAATACTTTTTCTACTTTCTAAATAAAAAAAATGTTGTAACCTTAAAAACCGTAGAAATCGTTGATGTTATATTTTATTGCAAAATTGGCATAATTTTTTTCCCATAATATACCTATATTATAGATACATTTAATATTTATAAGAATACCGTTGTTTTTATATTTAAAAAAAAACAAATTTTCGTATTTTTCGCATTTTAAATCATATATAAAGAAGTTGGTAAAAGGTATTTATCCCCATTCATCTTCTCTCTGATTTTCATAAGAATATGTAGCACATGAAACTGTTTCATTTCTCCCTTATAAGCACAACTTAAAAAAACCAAAAAACGCTAAACATATTTATGAATGACAGTTTCAGTTTTTTTTGTCAGACTCCTCTTAAATTTATGTTTACATCCTTTCCAAATACCGCAACATGTGGTAGCTTCAAAAAGATTGAGTTTCAAAGATTCTTCATTATTTTTTGTTTGATGCCTTCTTTATGTTACGGTTAATTGGGTCTGTTGTTATCTGTTGTTTATCGTTTTCACTTTCGTGAATTCCTAAGAATTTTGTAATTTAATTTTACTTAATTCAAACCAGAATGTTGAAAATCATTTTGAAATCTTGGTGAAGGCCATGAAGCGCGACATGTCCGCTGTTTTTTTAAACATTTCACTCTTTTTTTTCTGTTGTTGCTGTTATGACATTTAAACGAAATCTGCGTGTATATTGACTGCATTAACATCTTTCGTTTTGGTGTTTATTTTTGTAAGTTTCTTGTTGTTGTTTTTAAATGAAGGGAACCGTTTCTTATTTAATTTTAATACTAGCATTTTTTTTAACTTTCAAATTTTGTTTTTTTTTTTATAATAAATCAAAATTTTTAAATACACATATTTCATGTTAAAACGTTTCATTGGCTCTTTAAATAAAGAACATATATATAAACATTATTTGGTGACATTTCAAACTATTTTTTTTTTTGTTGTCAACTTTTCTTTTCTATTCACCTTTTATTTTTGAATTTTTATTTTAAGAACCAAAAACACTCTAAAAGTACTCGGTATCCAACACAACACAACACGTTTTACTCTTTTCGTTTCGCTGTTTTTTTTTTGGCTTTTTCAATTTGTTCTTTGCATTCACCTCTAAAAACGTTAAAAAAGTTTATCTTTTTTTTTCCTTCGCACGTCCGTCTTGCGCCAAATTCAAAATTCAACTAAATCCCCTCGACGGAACTTGAACACACTGTACCGTGGATGGATGAATGGATATTGGTGGGTAGTTGTTTCATCGTCGCACGTTCGCTCGTTCTACGCTAATACTGCTCTACTACTGCGAATACAACAACTTGTGCGCTAGCACAATATTATTGTTTTGGTTTCTTTCGGTTGTTGTTTTGCGTTGGTTTCAATACTGCGAACTGCGGCTGTATGAATGTATTCACAATTCAAACAAAATGTGTATTTCGATTTAACCACTGCGTTAGCACAATGAGCGCCATCTATTGTCGCAGTGTTATGGGAGGCATTTGAAATTCACCACTGTCGTAAAATTCTTATACATCAGTTTTGTACGATATACATAATTGTAGAATAGACTGTATTGTGGGAGGTAAATAAAGCTGCGACAGTGGGCCTAGTGTGTTGAAATTGAAGGCAGGAGTCATGAATATTTATCAAAACAGAATTTTGATACTATTTTTGAAGTTTTGTTGGTATTATTCGTAACTAACAGTTTAATTATATAAAATTGAAAAATTCAAAAAATTTTATTCAAATGTTCATTTCTAACAAACCAAAATTTTTGTTAAGGTAAAATTTTCTTTCGTAATTTATTTGAAGTCACAATATTTTAAAGGTTATTTTTTGTAAAAGACAAATAAAACAAGTTCAGAAATTTTAGACTGATAAATACCATCGCCCGATGTATAACATTGTTCAGCTCTCAAGTTAATGAAATTAACCGATTTTTAAATGAAATTACCTTAAAATAACTTAATTTACCTTTACACCCCATGCAAATTTAAAATTCTATTTAGATTCACAACAAACGGCACCTACTTGTTTAGCGACGAATGCGAACGTCACTGTTTAAGACGCTTTTTATTAGAAATGCCGATTGATTCGACACTATATATATATATAAACTGTGGAAAATGTTATTGCCAACAATTGTTGTTCATTTCAATATCTCAATATTACCATATATGGTAATTTGGTATAAGGTACCGAAAGGGTATTTTACACTACCAACTAAGAACAAAGGAAAAAGTCTCTTATTAATCACAATTTACCTTAGTGTATCAAATGATACATCAAATTCGGCTAACGATCAGAAAAGTGTTTTTTTTATTGTTTAAATATTTTGGTCAAATTTAGTGTGTCACGCACTAGGATGACGCGTTTCGAACTCCATGACGAGTTCATCTTCATGCCCCTTTGTGACAATTGATGCACTATGGTACATCATCAACTGTATGTATATCTACAATTATGTCAAACTTGTACAAGCGAAGTAGAGATCAGCCGATAATGTCCGGCACCAATTATAGTTTGAATTTGACCGTTAATATTCAAACATGAGAATGGAGGAAATTTTCTCCCACGATTCCCTTTTTACCTTCAAAGCTTAAGCTTCTTTACAAGGTTTTGTTGTTAAACTAAGTTTACTTCAAGTTTGTTAGTTTTAGACGATCGTATTGATATATATCACAATTTACGTTAGTGTATCAAATGATACATCAAATTCGGCTAACGAACAGAAAAGTGTTTTTTTTTATTGTTTACTTCTCGAAAAATATCTAAAACTAGTAAGGTAATTAACCCGAAGCTAAGATACCCTTCACCAACTGTAAAAATAGCGACAAAACTGGTTATTTGCACTACAACTACAGTTTTTTTTAACTTTGTGCCGCAGAAAAGTGGAGTTTGTAAGAGATTTGAACGTTACTTTCAGCCTCTCACGTCAATTTTCTGTCAATAATTTTTTATTGAAAAGTCAAATACTGAGCTTGAATATTTTATATGACGTGAGCATATTGTTATGCAATTATTTGTTTATTTGCTTTGTATAGGTAGTGGGAGTAGTTTTCGTCCGATTTTTGCTCAACTTAGAAAAAAAACCTCCGCTAAGAGGATAAAAGTTGTTATACCATATATCAGCTCGATAGCTCTTAAATTAAGGCTGTAAACGTGGGGACAGACAGACACCCCCAAAATGTGGAAGTTAGTATGAGTGGTGCGAGTAGGTTTGGTCCGATCATGTTCATTTTATTACTTAATCTCCACTTTAGGAATATAATCTTGCATACCAAATTTCAGATCGATGGCTCCTACTCAGATTTCGATGCCGATCATTTATAAACTAACTTACTTAATTTCCCTTTACACCCCATGAATGAGGTATGGGATAGCTTCTCGCGTTGTTGGGAATTAACACGCTTTCTACTTTAGATTCATAACAGACGGCACCTACTTGGTTATCGAGGAATACGAACGTCACTGTTTCAGAAGCTTTTTACTAGACATGCCGATTATCTTGACACTTATACTGCGGAGTTGCTGTCGACAACATCGAGGGGGCCGGCAATGAAAGAAAAATATAGATGACTGGAGCCGGGAATCTAACCACAGATCTCCCGCATTGTAGTCGCGTGTTCTAACCACTATACCACGGCCGGTCATTTATAAAAAAAAAAAAAAACTTAATTTCCCTTTGCACCCCATAAATGAGGTATGGGATAGCTTCTCTCGTTGTTGTGAATTAACACGCTTTCTATTTTTAGATTCACAACTAACGGCACCTACTTGTTTATCGACGAATGCGAACGTCACTGTTTGAGAAGCTCTTACTAGACACGACGATTGAATCGACGCTTAATACTGCGAAGTTGCTGTCAACAACATTCGAGGGGAGCCGACAATGAAAGAAAATTTTATTTATTTTTTTTTTCTTTTAAGATGACTGGAGCCAGGTTTGAACCTGCGATCTCCCGCATGGTAGTCGCGTGTTCTAACCACTATGCCACGGCCGGTCATTTATAAAGGGTGGTTAAATTTAAAGGGCCAATGTTGATTTTGAAAAAAACACAAATTAATTAGGAAATTATTGTCATTTTTATTATGATAATATTGGCATGTTTCAATTATGAATGGAACAAAATAACGGCCAAATGGCCGCCGTGACATCCGCGGCACATCTCCATCCGATGGTCCAAATTTTCGATGACGCTGAGGCATAATTGAAGTTCTATGCCGTTACTTACTTACTTAATTTCCTATTACACCCCATGAATGAGGTATGGGATAGCTTCTCGCGTTGTTGTGAATGAACACGCTTTCTATTTTTAGATTCACAACTAACGGCACCTAGACATGCCGATTGACTTGACACTGATACTGCGAAGTTGCTGTCGCAAACATTCGAGGGGAGCCGACAATGATTTTTTTTCTTTTAAGATGACTGGAGCCAGGAGTTGAACTTGTGATCTCCCGCATGGTAGTCGCGTGTTCAAACCATCATGCCACGGCCGGTCCCGGTTCTATGCCGTTAATGTACCGAGTTATCTCATCCTTTAGCTCTTGAATTGTTGGCTATGGTTAACATTTAAGAAAAATCAGACAACTTTTAGCCGTGCGCAAAAGAGAATAAAGGTCAAATCTATATATATGAAAATGAGTTTGTGTTTGTTTATTTGAATAAAGACTCGAAAACAGCCTTGCCGATTTTTTGTGAAATTTTCACAGAATGTAGCTGTGTCGTTGGTGGTGAAAATATGGAACTTGCATTTTTGATATATCAAGTGAGCTTGGTCCCGCCCATTAGATCCCATTTGTAGAACCACAATATCTGTAGGATTTTTTCTCCAATCGCTTTTAAAATTGTGTCGAAACATTTGGCTGCAAATTTCGTGATCAAACAAAATATGGGCGGAATCCTCATGAACTATAAGAGTTATAAATCGTTGACGCGCTAACATACATATGTCTTACACAAGAATGAAAACATGATCTCCCTAATGATAGTCGCGTTTTCTAAACCATAATGCCACGGTCGGTGACTCTGCTTCTAAAATACAAATAACAAAGTTCTTTTTTTCCTTTTTTTATGTGACTAGGTCAAATTTCTGATCAAATTAGATACAATTAGGTACGCTCAGATCTTGTTTGATCCAATTAGATATAACCATTTAAATATATCCATATTTCAGATCAATTGTTACACGGGAACTCTGCAGCTTAAAAAGAGACATTTTGAAGTTACATGTCTTATAATCATAGGGCAGATAGGATCCGAATTAAAGAACATCGATTCACTAAGAAAAAAAATAGCAACAATGTGGACACTACTTATTTCATGCAATCTGCGAGTTTGAGTTGTCATAAGGCAAGGGAAGGATTAACCTTCCTTCGCTGTGGTTATTTGGTTACTTGTTTGATAACAAACCATTTTTTATGTCGCACAGTCAATTTTGAGATGAGACAAATTCGTACCACTGTTTTATTACTGATCGTGGGTACAAGTACATATAAGAAAAGAGATTAACGGGAGTGCCGATATGGTGGTGATAATAGTAGAATAATTTTCTCATTCTAATTATTATTGGGTTTGTGAATTCGCTTTGGTGGTGAACTGTGCTTAGGTGGTGAAAATCTCATACTGTTGATCAGGTATGGTAAATTAGTAGTGTAGCTCTTTTTAAAGTACACATGCTTCCGCTGAAGTAGGGAATTTAATTTTGAGGTTTAATACCACTGTTATTTAATTAAAAGCACGTATCTCTATATCCGGCATGTAACCCGCTTTAAAATGTTACCCACTCAACTAAAATTGTTATTAGGGTGCAACCACAAGAGGAAAAAGGAATGTCAAATAATTGTTTGGCAAAATAATTCTTTGGGTTTTGACAACACTTTGCATAAAATATTTAACTTAATACCAGCGAAATACTTTATACGGGTACCCTAGGAAGTTGTGACTATAGAACTTAACTCTGACATTGGAATTATTATGGAATATTAAAAATCGAAATGAATATCTTAAATATACCACACACATCTTGTTTTATTCTACCGACCCGCCCTTATTGAAGGACTTGTGAAAATAATGATTTTTGTATAAAATATTTCCTTATGTTTTAATATAATTTATTTTTTTCTTCTATTTTTGAAATGAGAGTTCTAAATAAGCCTTTTCATTTTGAAAGAATAATATACGACACTTCAGCATTATTATCTCAAAGAACCAAAATAATTGACATTCTTTTATTAAGTGAACGGCCGCTTTAACAAATTTAGAGTTACTTACGACGTTCCCTTCCTTATGATTCCGAATATTCCTACAGTTCACCAAAGGAAATATCAAATTGCACTATTCCTTCCGTCTTTCATAATTGCGTTCTTTAACCACTTGTAACCAACAGGACAAACTTAAAGACAAATTTTCTTCATCATAAGACATCCCATTGAGTCTAGAAGAAGTTGTCATCCCTTAATCTTTACCAAAAGCTATGAATTTACAACTTGATAGCTTCCCTTTCTTGGACTTATGTTCTCAAGCCAAAAAGGTAAAATACTCAATTCTATACGTTATGAAGGCACTTAATTAAAGCTGCTGCTGCCAAGACGCACAACGCAATTCTTTGAATTCTTTGTCTATGAATCCTGCAACTCACGCACAATTTCAACCCCCATTCAATGACAGTATTTTTGGTTTTGGGGGAAAAAAATGCACAGACACGCAGTTAATGAACGGCGTTCGCACACTCACACACCTTGCACCTGATTTATAGCAACAAAAAAACCCAAATTCATTCAACCCTCGGTATTTGTAAAGGGACTTTCTCAAACTTTCTTCATTTGCATATGAAACGAAATAAACAAAGCGGAAGTTTATACATTTTTCTAGCGAGGAGCGAGTTGCGCCACTAACCGGTCGCTGGAAGGAGCGAGAGTCCTTTGCGGCCATAGGAGCACAACGACGAGGATGATGGCGGCGACGACCGGATAAACGTATGAATGAATTCATGAAGTAATTGTCTGTCCTTGTTTCCGCGGTCTTTGGCTTTGTGCATAAAGTGTTTACATCTGCATACAATGACAGCAAAGAGTACTCCTATGTACTGTCGTATATGAGCCTAAAAGTAGACTATGAATGTGGGTATTTCATTTATCGCAATTTTGCAACTGGCTGTCTAATAAAAAGAGGTCGCAACGAATCAAAAGTAACTCTACTTTGTTGAATAATAAAATAACATATACTGATATAGTGATATATTGATATATTGATATATTGATATATTGATATATTGATATATTGATATATTGATATATTGATATATTGATATATTGATATATTGATATATTGATATATTGATATATTGATATATTGATATATTGATATATTGATATATTGATATATTGATATATTGATATATTGATATATTGATATATTGATATATTGATATATTGATATATTGATATATTGATATATTGATATATTGATATATTGATATATTGATATATTGATATATTGATATATTGATATATTGATATATTGATATATTGATATATTGATATATTGATATATTGATATATTGATATATTGATATATTGATATATTGATATATTGATATATTGATATATTGATATATTGATATATTGATATATTGATATATTGATATATTGATATATTGATATGTCGAAATATTGTTATGTAGTGTTGTACTAGGTCGTCTTTACCGCACACCTTCATGTGTTGATGTTTGTGCCATAGATAAAGGTGGCGTTGTTAACAACTGCAGACAGCCGATACAGCTGCTTGCACACCGCTGGACAGACTCAACCAGACGAAAGGACAGACACAGATACAATGTTATTTCATACAACCGTATATGGTTTTATTGTATATATGTCCATGTACGCAGTGTTGTGGATTTTCAATATTTCCACCACTTGTTCCTCTCTCTTTAATCATCCGGTGCGAGGAATTACAAAATTTTATATCACTACAATCGAACAGACACAATGTTTCCTTCAATTCGTCTTCGCAATTATATTTTTATGGAAACGTTTAAAGAATTCGATAAACAAATAATCGAAAGTGTTTAATATTGAACTTTTGTTTATGTTTTCTTTTCATACAAGTTCTTCATGTTTTGCCTGAGTATTTTGGATGCACTTGGCATCCATTTAGAATTTACGCATTTTTCTGATACGAGTATCCGTTTGGATATAAGATTAATCGTTCGTTAGTTAGTGTTTTGCTTTTGTTTTCATTTCATTTGCTTTTGCATATTTTCCTTTCATTGCATTGCATGTACTAAACATATGATAAATTATTATTTATTGTTAATAACTATATGCGTTAAGGGGGTTGGCAGCTGTGGAATGGGGTGCGAGGGTGGTATTTGGCAATTAGCCCATTTTTGGCGGTTTAACAAATGTCTTCCCATAAATTATAGTTTATGGATTGATCATTAGGTGGTCGTTGATTGTTTCAAATTAGTTGTATAAGTAGTAGTAGCAAAATAGTACAACTTGTAAAACTAATATTCAAATGAATTACACGATGAACATAATAACAAAAATTAATTTACTAAAACAAATGGCATAACAATGAAAAAACGTTATTGCATTTCCGCATTTGAATGAATAGAGCTTACAGTGAACGAAAAGAACTTTAGAGATGTGATATCGAAGTGTGTTATTGAATTATAGATTTATGAGGATACTACAATATTATTGTTTAAATTAATCAAATATGCTATATTATAATGCATTTTGAAGTGCATGTCCCTCCATATACATACACAAATGTAGGCATATTAATATGAAAACAATAGCTATTAAAAAAGCATGATTGCTATTTTGTTTTAAGTGTTGTTTCACTTAATGAATCCATGTGATATTTGAAACGTAGTGATATTTTCCGATTGACATATATAGTACTAAGTTTTATGATACAGTGCTAAATTTGTATCCCTATCCCCTTTTGGAAAATGTAATGTCCTAATTTCTGTATATTTTTTACATATTAATATTCGATGATCCCTATAATGATTGCATTTAACCTCTTAATATATGATCGATTTTGTTATATACAATATAATATTCCATCTCCGTAAAAACATACAACTTCCTTTATTCATTGATATACTGAAATTACCATTAGAAAATTCTTTAAATTCCATTAATGAAATATCTCTCTGTTTCGCCATATGGCTAAGAATTGTTGTTATTATGGCCAAAAATAGACCTGTCTAACCTACCTTAAGTGTTTGTTGTTTTCTAATTTTCCACCAAAAAAAAAAGTTGAAAAGATAAACAAAAGTAAAATTACCCGTGAATTGCAGATATTTTAAAAATTTTTCACACATTTTCATCATAGAAATTGCCAACATTGTTTACAAATAATTTATGAACGGCCATAAGAAGGAACCAAGTAGTTTGGTCGTGGTCTTGTCAGAGTAGACATGACAAGTTAGACAAATTATCGCTTCCAAACGGAATCAAGATCAAGAGTGTTGGCTAAAATTTTAATTACTGAGTTGAACAGATAAATACCGCATTGGTGAGAAGAAATATTTAAGACAATTTTTTTCTGTAATAAAAATATTATTTGCAACATGAGATGAACAAAAAAAACAAAAACCAAAGTCGGTTTAAAATATATTAGCTTTCCCGGCTCGGGTTGCTTTGCCACTACCTACACCTGAATGACTACTGCAACGTAGCATTCTACTGGTGTAAAAATTTTAAAAATCAGATGAGTAGTTTAGAAGATTTGTTAGTTTGTTTATTTGTATGTTGGGGATATACAAATAAACAAACTAACAAACTCACAAACATCTTCTCATTATAATATTAGTATAGATTTTATCATTTGCACCAAAGGATCTTGTATATTTGAGCTGATCAGAACTATGATTTCTATAATATTATTCATAATGTTTAAGGTCAAGCCATATTGTGGTTTGTTACTTTAAACGTTTCCATAGTTAATTATCGAAATTCTTCATATGCCTGTCAATGACGCCCTTTTACTTTACTCAAAGAAGAGTCGTAAACATATTTATAAGAAAATACAATAGTTATTTGATTGAATGAATGATCATCAATTACGTCCAACCAATGGATTCAGGTATTGCATTAGGGGGACTCATAGCAATGTAGTAATGTTCGAAATGTATTCAGTAGTAGAGAATTACAGAAGGACAACTATTGGGCAACAAAAAGATATGTAATCCTTATGTAATGTTCCAAAATATGATTCCAATATGTATACTTAAAACTTTATTTCCCTTTACACTCCATGAATGAGGTATGGGATAGCTTCTCACATTGTTGGGAATAAACACGCTTTCTATTTTTAGTTTCACAACTAACGGCACCTACTTGTTTGTCGACATATGCGAATATGCAAGAAACTGGCTCGACACCATAAGTTGCTGTCGACAACATCGAAGGACCGGCAATGAAAGAAAAAATTTATATGACTGGAGACAGGAATCAAACCACGGATCTCCCACTTGGTAGTTCCGTATTCCGATTCGTGTAGATAAAACCATTACACTTTAATCTCGGGTTATTGTGTAAAATTAAATTCTTTTAGCCATGCCTTAAGCTGGAAGTCGATATTTATATATTGATTACAATAAAACTAGATTTTAGAACTGCAAAAGTAATTTCATATACAATAAAAGTACTTTTTAGAAAAACCAATGCACTTTTTGATACTGTACACGTTCTTTTTGGTACACGAAAGTACTCTTGTGTATAGACAAAGTATTTTTTGGTACAGTAAAGGTACTTTATGGCACAATAATAGTACTTTTCGGTAATACAATATATTTTTTTGGTACAATAATACTACCTTTTTTGTACTTTTTGTTAGAAAAAAATTCTTTTTGGTAATACAAAAGGACTTGTTGGAACAAAAAATTTACTTGCTGGATAATAAAAGTACATTGCGGTACGTTAACAGTAATTTGTAAAGTACTTTTTGGTACAATAGACATAATTTTTGGTGCAATTAAGGTAAATTTGGGGCAATTAAGAAACTTTGAGATACAATAAAATTCTATATGGTAAAATAAAATTATTTGTCGATACAAAAAAAAGGACTTGTTGGTACATAAAAAATAAAGTTTAGTATAAGCCTTATATATGTACAAGAGCACAATAAAACTACATTTTAGTACAATTAAAAATACTACTTCATACTTTTGATAGTAGTTAGGTACTTTTTGTAAACATAAAATCTTTTTTTTTGCCACGGCCCACAATGGTCCATTTGCCTGATTAAGCGTAACGAAATTAATAACTTAAAAAATAATAAAATTTTTGTCAAAATTAATTTTTTTTTTGGAATAATATATCGAGAAGGAACCTAATGAAAAAAAAAATTTTTCACCAAAATAATTTTTTTAATTTGGTAAATTTTTTATGTAATTTTTTTTCTTTAAATTTTTTCTATTAAATTTTTTTTTTTATTTTTTTTTAATGTGTAGAAGTATCATGATTAAATTATTTCGAGTCAATACTCCACTCTAACCCGGATTGCCATTCTAAGGAAAAGGTGCATTTGCAGACCGACATGGTGCCTAAAAATTACAATTTACTGAACAAAATCAACTGAAAGCAGCAGATGTTGGTCATTTTACAAAGTAAACAAAACATATTAACATAAAAGAACAGTCCCTTCACCGGCCGATACCGGCTAACTAAGTTTTACTCCTCAGAAGTTCAAGTTCGGTCCAAAAGAGGGTTTAACAAAAGTGTTGATTTTTACCACAATTTTCGACCACCTCATATATTGCACAGGTCACGATACACTTTTTTTGTAAACTACATTCCTTTATCTTTTAAAAAATTCCAAAAATTTTTTAGCAATATGAGTTTTTCCAATTTTTCAGCACAATCTGCACACTTGTAAAAACGCGCTAAAATCTTCTTGTAGCAGCTGTGTTGACATTTGTTGTGTTTGAAAGCCGACAGTTAATCAATTATAGCAAATTTGTAAATTTGGTCGGGAAATCAAATTTTGGTATATTTCGAATGTCGAAAATTTAAATTTCGTTACGCAAGATCAGGGAAACTTTATGAACAAGTTGAGCGAATACAATTTGTACAAAGCCAATGTAAATGGGGTAAATTTGCACACCCAATTTCGATATATCAAAAACTATTGTACGAGCGACAAAATTATGCAATGGAGAGAAGACAATGTTTCGATTGTGGATCGGTGGGTGGAGATATTTATTCATCTCAATAACGCTGAGGCTGCGAATTCAAAGAAATGGCCACGATCATTGAATATATTTTATGCTTGCCAGGAACTTCAGCATCAGTGGAACGAATCTTTTCTGCAGTGAACAAAACTTGGACATCAGACAAAACCCGATTAGGTGTGCAAACATTGAAGGCGATTCTGACCGTCAAATGTAATATGAAGTACAAATGCGTTGATTTCTACAATTACCTCAAAACGAAGCCGGCATTGCTTATTAAAATTGCTTTAAACGACAAATACACAACAACCACAAAAGCTGATTCTAATGGAAATGATTCAGACGATGGAAATGATTGTTAATTTTTTTAAAGTTATATTGAATAAAATATATACTGCGAAAAGTACTGTCTTTACAAATCGATGTACTGCTTTTTAAAAAATTTCAGTGAAATGTGCTGTTTTTGTCCAAAAAAATATACGAGCATTACGTATGCCACATAATCTATGAGCAAAATGAGACATAGATCATGATAATTTGATACTATGAACATTGATAATCGTACTGAATGAAATTAATTCCAGAAATGGAAAATCTTAAATTTCTTAAAATTGTTGTTGGTATTGGACTAAATTTGGCTCGATTTGTCTGTGATATGTTATATTACAGACAACTCTGTTAAATTATATGAAATTATCTCAAAGGACAAGCCCTGAAATGAAAAAAACTTGTATTTTCCAAAATTGTTGTTGGAATTGAGTCAAATTTGCCTCAATTTGTCTCTGATAAATTACTAAATTGCGAAGGACATGCCCAGTTCACATATATCCTGAATGGAAAAAACGTATATTTTCCAAAATGGGATACATTCACTTAGTTGTGAATAATCGATTTTCATGACGAATATTTTATTTTGTTCATAGTTATGTGGCATTACGTGAAAGTAGTAAGACTTGACACTTATTTCCATTTTTTTTTTAAATGTAAAAAAATTTAAATGTTTTTATTTATTTTTTCATAAATATATTTATAACTGCGAAACTGTTGATTATGCACAGAAATCATATATGAAGAGATTAAAGGAATTTTGATTCTTAAGTTTTGGAAATACTAGTCGTTCTTGAGTAATACCCCCTGAGCTTGGCTGTAGGAGCTAGAAAGCTTTAATCCCAAAGCGCCACGGGTTAATTTACTTCAATCGTGCTCATGCTTTGGCTATCCTAAAACCTGCGAAGACTTATCATTTTTGGGGGGGGGCACCGACAAAATTCTGAAATTTTTATTTTCCGATATAACTTTCGACCACCCTTTAGTTCATGAGATACAGCCTTTTAAAGTTTCAAGTTTTATACCACGCCCACTGGTCCGATCCCGCCTATTTTTTGTTGGAACACCAACTTTGCTGCCAAATGCATTGAGGAGCAGTCCATCAGATATTGCGGTTTCAAAAATAGGGTTCACGTGGCGGAGCCACGCCCACTTGATATATCAAAAATTAAAGTACCATATTTTCACCACCGGCCTGTAGCTGTATGTATGTGAAAATTTCAAAAAGATCGTTCAAGCTGTTTTCGAGTTTATACGGTACTAAAAAATTCAAACAGAAAGATAAACTCATTTTCATATACAAGGTGGACCAAAAGAAGTCATCCGATGTTGTTTGGCTCTCATTTTTTTCTAAATAAAAAACTTGGACTCTGTTTTTTTAAATCTTTAAAATTTTATTGATTAAGTTGAGAAGATGATATCTGCCAAATGGGCGCCGTCACAATTGATTGCTATACGGGCTCGTTTTATGGCATTTTTCATCACTTCAGCGAGAACTTCGGGCGACAGATTCTCGCACTCGTGTCGAATGTTGTCCTTAAGGCGTTCCAGGGTCTCGGGCTTGTTCACGTAAACACGGGACTTCAAAAAATCCCACAAAAAAAGTCTGGAACGGTTAAATCGGGCGATTTTGCGGGCCAGTGCAAAACGCTCAAACGACAGATGAGGCTACCCGGGAACGCCGCCTTGAGAACGTCGGTTGTGGCTCGCGCAGTGAGTGCCGTTGCTCCGTCCTGTTGGAACCACATGTCTTTCAGTCCTAATTCGTCCAATTGTGCCAGAAAAGACACGGTTAACTTGGCCCTAAAACGCGCACCGTCCACTGTTGTCGTTTGGCCAGCGGCGTTCTCGAAAAAAATGGCCCGATAACTTCTGAAGCGTGAACAGAGCACCATGAAGTCACTTTGAGCGGGTGTAATGGCTCCTCGCGGATTTTCGGTGCCCCAGATGCGGTAGTTTTGCTTGCTGAGGTGGAAATGAGCTTCATTGCTCATTATGATTTTGGTCGGAAAATCGTCCACTACGTACTCGAGATTGAGAATGACTTTGGCGTAGGTTGCACGCGTTTGGCGGTCCACAGGCAGCAGTTGATGTATGGTCTGGACTTTTAGGGGAACATGCGGATGTCTTTGACCAAAATTCGCCTTATGTTTCCGGCGACAGCTCGACATCCTCGGCAAACAGCGGCTCGAATATTGCCGAACGGGTGCTCCGGGGCCGGCCACTCCTAGCAACGTCCCGTGTGGTCCCTTACTCTTCAAGGTTGGTGACCAAACGGCGCGTGTTTGCGCATTCGGTGTCGGACGGCCGGGAAATCGGCGACGGAATTCGCGCTGCGCCAACACCATAGACGAATTTTAACGCAAAAAAATAGACACGATTATTCCGCGTCCTTGGGGGACAGTATCACTCCATCTGTCTAGTACACAAATGTCAAAACAAATTTGACATTGGCGGCCATTTGCAAAAATAAGAGCATCTTCCAATAGTGTGAGCATTGTATATATGGATTTGATCTTTGACCTCTTTGGGGCACAATTTAAAATTGTCCGATTTAGCTCAAAGTTTGACCATAGCTATTTGATAACAACTGACAAAATATTCCTCTCGAACATTACCGAAAATCCAAAGTTGAATTTTCGCTGCCACCCTAATGTATGTATAAATAATCAGGGTCAAAATTTTAGACGATTTCAAAATTTCCGTCCGTCCATCCTTCCGTCTGCGATTACAGCCGCAGTTCAAGAGCTTTCGATTTGGTATGCAAGCTCTTATCCTCCAAGCGGAGATTAAGTTCTAAGATGAGCAAGATTGGTCAAAAACTACTCCCACCTTCCAAAAAAAAAAACCTCTATATAGGGGGTTTTCGTCCGTCTGTCCCCGAAATTACAGTCGTAGTTTAAAAATCTACCTGGAGGTAATGAATAGTTATATTTAGTATTTATACAAATGGTGAGGAGTATCAGAATGACCTTTTTGAAGTTCTTTAAAAAGTACATGTTCGATAGTGCATTATCATCTGCTACTAATCAGTGATTCCTTGTGAATGATTTCTCATTGTTTTTTTTTTGTTTAATGAAAACGTTTCAAATATGTATGTAGTATCCATCACATTAGCGATTTTTCCATTCATTTACTCTAGTCTAATTGCCTCAATCTGGCAACTCCTTATATAGGAACTATAAACAAGTGTTTTTAAGAGAGAAATTCTACATTAACATACATTAAATAAACTAAGAATAACGTAAAAGAAAACATGTAAAATAGTTTTTCAAAATTGTGTTTATCTTTCAATACGCTCAAAAGATTTCGCAATACATATGAGTACTTCCCTACCTACTATACACCTTGCCACTGTGTGTGTGTGTGTGTAGAACTTTGATCGAGGTGCAAAAATTAAGAGAACGTATTTCAACAAAGAATTTAAATTGATCGTTGGTCAGACGTTTTGTGCTCTTAGCTAAAGAAAATGTACAAAATCTATTTATAAGATGATTTGTATTGGAAATCGAAAAAGATACAAGAAAACAGAGACCAGAGATCAGAACAAGAGTAAAGATAACAACAACAACAACAACAGCAAGAACAACTATAAGAAAAACAAATCAACGAACGATGTTGTTGGCAGTATCTTACGGATGATGTTTTTTAATAAAATATCTCAACGAAACGATTTAGTACAAATCTGCAAAGCAAAGAAACATGCACAAAACGTTTTAAAGTCTAACACGACAGAAACGAGTGGAAACGGTGGAAAATGTGAAATTCAATTGGAAATTTATAATAAAAAAAAATTAACAGAATTGAAAAGAAATTTTAGAAATTTTATAAAGACACTAAAAAACATAAAAGAAAATTAATGTTAGTAGAATTTCATAATAATTGAAATGTTTGAAAGTATTCTAAGTGAAATAAATCTTGAAAAAAAAAATAAATGAAATCGGAAAAAATCTAAAGAATTTTTGACGCCAAGTTTTCAAGTAAATCAATCAAATTAAGTGGGCATCAGCAACTCAAACGTAGAAATGCAGAGGGAACCAAAAATAAAAACAAATTTAATGCATGGACGCCAAAAGTCATTAGGAAATCTTTGTCAAGTGCTGTGGCGTTTCACAAACAATTGTTGAAAATTCTTTAAAAAAAAATTTAATAGAAAAACAATTAATGAATGTATTTGTAGCCCAGTGGAAAAGTCTTTTGAATTTTGAAACCAAACACGAAATTTATTTAACAGTACTGTGTTTATTTTGTGAAATCAAAACTGAAACATTGAGCATTTCAATTCAGCCTTGGCAGTTTGTGCTACGTCTGGCCTCCCCCTTCTACCTTAAATTATTGGCAGTAGAAATGGCGGCGGCGGTAGTGCTCCAACGTTGATATGACATTGAAAATTTTTTAAAAGCTACAAAAGAACATTTAAAGATTTTTCAAAAACACAAAAAATAAATAAAACTTCCCGCTGTTTGGCATTTAATTTTATGTTTTCGTTACTAAGTGCGTGTGTATGCATAACTGTGTGTGTGTGTGCCAGTGTTAATGAAATAAAATAAAAACAAATTCATTATTTTAATAAAATTGAAAATTTATTTCCTTTTTTAAATAAAAGCAAGTGGAAAAAGGCAGTATTTACAAATTAACACTTAAAATAACAAAGCAAAAGAAATAAATTAAACAAACATTAGCTTTGAGTGGTGGTGATTAGTTGAAATTTTGGAAAATTTTATCATATAAACTAAAAATCATTGCTATGTAAAGTGCGTGTTGTTGTTGTTGTTGCTACTGTTGTATACCTTTGCCAAATGTAAACATCCACAGAGATACAAAAAATATAAACTTTGCCATAGTTTTTGTCTTAAACACCCAGAAAATTTTAACTACATCCCCTACCACTTCGCGCCTTACCTTTATTTTGTATAAACAAGATTTGCTGTTGTTTGCTGCCACCTTTAAACGCCTGCTGAAATGACTACACGTGGCATCAGACGCAAAAAATCCACTTTAACCGAATTGAAAATTGCGGTTGTTGGAGCCCCTGGTGTTGGCAAAAGTGGTAGGTATATGTGGACTCTTACCCCTTTTATACAAAGCATTCTTATCGGCCCGCGTCCAGAAACAAAACAACAGACCAAATTCCAATACGAATGACGACAGGGGCGATGATTACGTATTTGTATCATTTGCTTATGATTATGTTTATTATTATAGATAGTTTCTATTCTTGTTGTGTTTAATTAAATTATCAAAACACTAGTCTGCAAAAGGGTAAAAGGAGGATGTTTGCAAAAAGTAGGAATGTTGTATAGAGGTGGGCATGTCCGTTGAGATAATTGCATATAAGTTAACAAAGTTGTCAGTAATATATCTGAGACAAATTAAGAAAAATTTTATTCATTACCAACAACAATTTAAAAATAAGACCGCCAAACGTAACAAATTCTTGCAAACTTTAAATAGATTTATTTAGCTTGCTAGACGTTATCCGGCGAAACGCCGCAATCAATATCCTTGGAAGTAATGAAAAACTTATTATCTAAAAAGTATTTCCTTTTGTTTTTGCTGGGGTTCTGTATTGTGCCATTACATTTTTGAAATTGATTTTATTATTATTGTGGAAATATCATTACGATTTTTTGAATAAAAGGTAATGCCGGTTTGTAGGCATTTCATTATTTCAGACAATTTTCAGAAAAAAGTCGCTAACCATAAAATATCAAAGATATGCACATTGATTTAATGTGTTCTGAGTTCACATGTTTACAGAAATATAAAAATGTTAAATCCTTTGAAAAAATATTAACTTTTCGTTGGGAATGGTTTTACCTTATGCGCATTATTTAAGATTAATCTAGTAAGGTAATTATCTTCGGCTATGCCGAAGCTCAGATACCCTTCACCATTTGTAAAAGAATGTGTGAGTAGTTTAAATCCGATCTTGCTTATCTAAGAACTTATCCTCTGCTTTTGGACAGAAGCGTACATACCACATTTCAGCGCGAAAGACCATAAACTACAGGCTCATACAAACGGGCACCCCCAAAAAGGGAGAGTTTGTATGGAAGGTGGGATATTGCTCATCTTACAACGTAAACTCCTATTATAGGATAAAAGCTTGCATATCAAATTTCAGCTTGATATTTCCTAACCTACGGCTGTAATTGCAGGGGCAGGTAGGCGGACACCCCAAAAAAGGGGGAGCTTGTATGGGAGGTGGGAGTAGTTTTTGACCGACCTTACTCATCTTAGAAAGTAGCCTCCGCTTAGAGATTGAATCTTGCGTACAAAATGTCTGCTATATACCTCTTAAAATACGGCTGCAATTGCAGGGACAGACCCCAAAAAGGTAGAGTTTGTATAGGAGGTGAGAGTAGTTTTTGACCGATCGGGCTCATCTTAGAACTCAACCTCCATTTAGGGCAACAAAGCTTGCATACAAAATTACAGCTTGATTGCTCTTAAATTACTGCTGTAATCGCGGGGACTGACACACGGACACCCCCAAAAAGAGGCATTTTGTCTGGGAGGTGGGAGTATTTTTTTTTACCGATCAGCCTCATCTTAGAACTTAACCTCCATTTAGAGTAGGGAAGCTTGCATACAAAATTTCAGCTTGATTGTCCTTAATCTACGGCTGTAATCGCAGAGACAGACCCCAAAAAGGGGAATTTGTATGGGAGGTGGGAGTTATTTTTGACCGATCGGGCTCATCTTAGAACTTAGCCTACACTTTGAGGATAGAAGCTTGTATTCCAAATTTCTCGATATCTCTTAAACTGCGGCTGTAATCGCAGGGATACACAGACAGACAGACGGTCACCTTTAAATCAACTCAGATTTCGATGCTGATCTTTTAGATATATATACTGCAGAGAGCAGCAGCGATAGACCGCAACCGCCGGTACACCGCGTCCGAACTTAGTCTTTTTCATACGCAAGTGTTCGAAATATCGAACGAAAATTGATGCGGTGGAATAAAGCTCTTTCTTGTGTTTACTTTTTTTGTTGCAATAGTTTAGCATCGTATCAAAAAAAAAAAAACAAAAACAAAAATATGACTCCACTCCATATGCCACCACAGCGAGGCGGTTAGTATGTTGGTGGCGATCGCACCGACGTCGTATTCTTCTTCGTAATATTTTTGTTTATGTTTCTTCGTTGTCGTACTTAACCACCACCATAGAAAAAGCTCACACAACAAAGATTCATTTTTTTGTTCATGGTTTTTTGAAGCGGTTGCAAACTATCCCGGCAAAAGAAAACAATATAACAAAAAGCACGAAAACATCCAAGCAGTTTGCTACCGCAACCGCATAAACAGCGAGTACACCAGTAGTGGCGAAAACTCCTATCGCCGTAGATCACTGATATACTGTCATACCTACCACGCCTCCTTATGGGCGATACAAATGGAAGAACAATATTAATACACCCTTTACACTGTTCATGCGCGTGGTGAAGTGTATAGAAAACCATCTTAAGCATTAAATGGTCTTAATTTAAAGACAACTATATGACCTCTTCCTGAACTCAACTTCAACCCTGGATTGCCACAGATCTCTTAACGAGATGGCTGAGCATTTCAGCATCAACATTATGTGGGTTCCTAGCTAGAGAGAACTGCAGAGCAGATGGCACGAACTGAAATCCGTTGACATGTCTCTAGTCACTTGAGAGCTTCTTAAAGACCGTATTTAGCAACAAATTATACGTGGGCGTCATTTCGAGGTTGTATTTAATCCATATATTAGTTAAGATTTGAAGCGTTCTTACACAATACTGTCGCTATCAAGACCCGACGATCCAGTTCTTTTGTCCGTTGATAGTTCGCGTGGCTTTCGGGACACTTGCAAAAACTCATGTTGAATTTCTACTTTAGATAAACTTTCTGGAACATTTGTTTTATTATCAATTTACCTAGGAATATTTTTTCTGTCTTTGTAAAATAAAAATGTATAATATTTTTTCACTCTCTGCCTGAATTCTGAATAATAAAGACGTTTTTGTAAATAAATATGGATTGTATTTCCATTAATTCATCAAATCCAATTGTTGTTTTTCGGAGTTATTGATGATTTAGAGTTTTTGGCAGTTTATGTTTTGATATCTACAAAATTGGGGATTTTTGTTGACTCTTGTGACACTTTTCCATCATTAACCCATTTTGACACAGATGAGTAGTTTACTACCCCCGAATTCAAAATGAAATTTCTGCCAAACCAAACGAAGTAAGAAGTTTATATTAACACAAGTTGATAATTTGGAAAATTTACTTCGACTTAACATTAACTGTTTCACTGCACAGAATTCCGCACTCAAAAACTTTGAAAGCGTTTCATGAGAAATTTACATTTTATACTTGGCATGGTATAGAATTAAGGTATCGGTTGGATCTGAATTTTTTTGACAATTGGACCTTAGAATAGGAGCTATATCCACTTAAAGTTTTTAGTACTTTTATATTATCAAAAAGTACTTACGTACCTTATCCTTATCCTAACTTTGAACGCGTTTCATGAGAAATATACATTTTACACTTGGCATGTTACTAGGGTGATCAATTATTCGGGTTTTTGCGAAAACCGGTTTACGAATTATTCGAAAAATGACATTAAAAAAAAACCGGTTGCTTTTTTTGAAATTCACAAAAAACCGGATAATCCGGTTTTCAAATGTATGCCAAATAACAAATTAAAACATAATTTTTGACAAAAAAATTTATTAAAAAATAACAGTAAACAATTTAATTATACCTATAAAAAGTAAACTTTTAGTTTAATTATATTAATTACAATGCAAAACATTAGTGAGATCAGTTTGTTATTTTCACAAAGGCAAACAAAACAATTAATTGTAAATACTTGATTATAAATAAATATATTTAATTTAATCTTTAGTTTTCCCTAAAGTAACATTTAAGAAATAAGATACAATTTAAGTGCGTGAGTGTATACCTATTTTTTTTCCTTGGTTTTTATAAAACTTGACATTGAAAATGTTCTTTCACTCAATGTACTAGTTGGACTTATAGTGTTAAAGGCGTCTGTCAAGGCTTTGAGTCCTTTTGCCGACTTATTACACATTGAAGATTTATAAAACTAACAATTAGGTTGTTCGGCCGAAACACTGGAAAAATCATGTACGAGTACACTTTTAACACAATTATGAATAAATTTAAATAAAAAATATCGAACGCCAAAAAACCGAGATTCGACAAAAAAATAACCGGATTATTCGATATTCGAAAAACAGGGATTTAAAAAAAACAGACGGTTTTTATGAGTGAAAAAAACCGAGTAGCCGGTTTCTGAAAACCGAACTGATCACCCTACATGGTACAGAATTAAGGTATCGGTTGGATCACAATTTTTTTGACAATTGTACCTTAGAATAGGAGCTATAGCCACTTAAAGTTTTTAGTACTTTTATAGTATCAAAAAGTACTTACGTACCTTATCCTTATCCTTATCCTTATCCTTATCCTTATCCTTTTCCTTATCCTTATCCTTATCCTTATCCTTATCCTTATCCTTATCCTTATCCTTATCCTTATCCTTATCCTTATCCTTATCCTTATCCTTATCCTTATCCTTATCCTTATCCTTATCCTTATCCTTATCCTTATCCTTATCCTTATCCTTATCCTTATCCTTATCCTTATCCTTATCCTTATTCTTATCCTTATCCTTATCCTTATCCTTATCCTTATCCTTATCCTTATCCTTATCCTTATCCTTATCCTTATCCTTATCCTTATCCTTATCCTTATCCTTATCCTTATCCTTATCCTTATCCTTATCCTTATCCTTATCCTTATCCTTATCCTTATCCTTATCCTTATCCTTATCCTTATCCTTATCCTTATCCTTATCCTTATCCTTATCCTTATCCTTATCCTTATCCTTATCCTTATCCTTATCCTTATCCTTATCCTTATCCTTATCCTTATCCTTATCCTTATCCTTATCCTTATCCTTATCCTTATCCTTATCCTTATCCTTATCCTTATCCTTATCCTTATCTAAAAATAGAAGACAAGTTAATGCACAACAACGCGAGAAGCTATCTCATACCTCATTCATGAGGTGTAAAGGGAAATTATTTTTTTTAAGATCTGAGATAAATGAGATAACCTCTACGAATCAAAAATTTGTCTGATAACTTAGTATTAGCTAATGTATACTGTGATAATGGGTCTCCTTCTAATACCTCCCATGCAAATGATTTTAACATTTAATATATGTATTCTATTAAACAAATTTTAAATTCAGAGACAATATTATTAACAACTTATTTTTTTCCGTACGTCCCAAGTATGAAAAATTTCAGATGAGAACAGAAACAAAGTTGAATTTACTACTTTATAAATGTAATATTAGCGGAAAAATATATTTTATATATATTACCATAACCATAACCATTTGATTGTCGAAAATCTTTGTTGTTTAGTGATATTATTATTATTATTTTTTATATATATTTTCTCTTAATGTATTTTTTTGTTTTTTGTTTGCAAAATCGCCCAAATAACATGTGTTTTTAATGGCATCATAATAATAATTCATGTATTATATCCACACAAATATACCTCCTCTATATATATATATTTGGTTTAGTTGTTGTTATTATTATGTGATAATTTCGATATAAAAATCACACACATTTGCTGGCTGGCGTGTCATTATTAATGATATTCTCAACATATTTTTACAAAATTCAAATTTCACCCACACATCTGCCAGAGAGAACGCATCGGGATGGTCAATGTCTGTCCCGAATTGAAAGAGGAAATGTGCAAAAGTGTTAGAAACAAGGCGTCCCAAACTAAACGCCACACCTGACAGCAGATAGGCACGAGACGGTGATGTTATATCTAATATCATATAATATAAAATATATGTCATTTCAAGGGAAATAACAACAAATTGTTGCAATTTGAGGATATCACAATGATGCTGCAATGTAATGTAAAGAGATGATCATTAGAGAATCATAATTTCACACTTGTTGGGTTGTTGTTGTTGTGGCGCACCTCTATGTTGTATGCAGCATTACGTGTTGGTTTTATTCATTTGTTTTTAGACCAAACACTAGATTTTTATATTTACACTAACTTAGACGCAAAAATGAGGAAAAACAAAATAATTCTTGCTCTCTCTCTCTCTCCTCGTCTCCCTCCTCAAATGAGAAGTTTGTGTTTATATAAATAATTCAAATGTTTGTATGTGGAAATTATATTTATTTTTGTATTTGTACATTTAAGTCGTTTTTTTCTTTCTTGTTTTCATTTTTAATTTATGGATGTGTATCATAAAGGATTTTTATTTGGAAATCGCATAAATTTATGACTTTTTCATATGAGACAAATGTAAATAATTACAAACTTTGCACCCGCATTGGAGGTATGGAGGCAAAAGGCTATGGCCTCAGCAATAAATCAGGCGGCAAAATTGGAATAAAAATTTTAATGAGACACAGAATGAATAAAAATGCCATAAGCAAAGTAAACAAATAGTTATCACCTTAATAAGTTAAATTTTTAATATTTTTGTGTGTGTTTTTTTTTAAATTATATTTAAAGAAAATCCTTTTGGAAATCAACTTTCTTAATATCAATTACCCATCAACTTAATGAGAATTATATTCAACGACTTCCTGCTGCCATATCCATTAACGAATGTCATTGCATATAATGGTATTTTTATCATAACAAAAATTTCCATTTCATTTACATGAGAATAAAATCAAAATTACAAAAGAATTACAATGTCATGTTAAAAGTTTTGCCCCCATTTTCTAACTTAATTCATAGAACCATTAATATTCGCAGTTGTTTCACTTTTGATACCAATATACAGTCGCACACAAATAGTTGCACGTCATGTTGTTGGTGGTAGCAAGTGCGACTTATGTAATATTTTAACCCACTAGGCCAACGTACTCAAATCAGGTGTTGTCGTTAATATTTCCAGCTACACACATTTGCATAAGGACTCCGGCAGGATAACAAAACAAACAAGCCTACATCATTGCTGCCACCTTTCAACTCATTTCTCTAATGCACCTTTCCCCTGTGTTAGGCAAAGAAGAAGGAAAGCAAAACTCATGCCTGGGGCTATTGCAACATCAACCCTTGGTCATATGCCAGGGAATGCTAAATGACCATACAATGAATGAAAAATGTTTGTTATATGCGAACACGCAACATTAAGGTGCATGCACCGACTCATGCCACCAGCCGGCCGGCCGGCCGGCATGCAAACCACTCCATTCGAAAGGGGTGCCGTTGAAAATTACCGTTGTTGGGAGTTCTCGTGTGGGGACTCTATATTGTTAAATTTATCGTTTTGTCGATGTTGAGTTTTATAACTTCAGCTGGATAATGATGTTGTTGCTAAGCAGGGCAGCAGTTGGCTGTCGTTGCCATTGTAGAAAGTGAGCTGCATTTTTCAATAGTTGGTTTTTTTATTTTGGTGGCTTAGTTAGTTTTTGTTGTTGATTTTTTTTTGTTATTACCCAACATTTATTTGACCTCATTCTAGTTTTATTTATGCTCATGCGAGGGTGTTCTGGAAATAAATCAAGGCCATTATAAAATTAGATGTTGCATTAAAATAGTTGCAAGTCGCTAAAAGTGGGTGTGTAAATACCTACCGAGAGGGTTTATTTTGTTGTTAATTTTACTTTATTTGATTCGATTACAACATTCTCTTTGCCAAATCACTTCTCTTATGTGTTCATTTGTGTGTAATTACACTATGTGACAGTCATTTGGAACATGGGAAGTGACCAAGTGCATGTTGTAGGTCTGATCGAGTACAACATGAAGCTGTATACCAAAGTTTCCTAACACCCTCAAAATCTTGACTAACGGTTCAAAAACATGTTTTTCGGATCTTTCCTCACTTAATAGCTTAGAAATCAGTCAATTCTAAACCGTTTTTTGATTTCTTTACGTGTTTGGAAAAAATGAGTCTTAGACCTTTCCAACGCTATACCCATTTATAAAGATAACTTGTCTCATCTGTCTGGGAGACGAGTTAGACCCTGAATATCTTAAGACCAAATTCGTTTCAGGTCTTTTTAAGACGATTGGCTGGTAAGCAGGATAACTCGAGTAAACCTTAACTGATGGTATGAAAATTTACCAGTTTTAATACTTTTCAAGTAATGAGATTGTAAATGGGCAGAATAGCACCACCCCTTCTGCAAAACTACCTATTTTTGGAAAACTACTATTTCTTCCATAACTTCCAAACGGACATATGTAGGATATTTTGATTTGGTAAGTTTTATAATCTTGTAATAGTAGACAAATTCTTATAAAACAGAAATCTTTGCCACGCCCCTTATGGTGCCTCCCATACAAACTACCGAATTCACACTCATAGTTTTTTATACGTATCCTTTCTGAAAGTACACTGAATTCAGTCATATTGTGCGAAAGATGTACGCCTTTGAAATTTTGGCTCTGAAATGAATATGGTCTTCATTGACGGACCCCTACTGGTACCTCCCATACAAAATTATGTATTTTTAAAAAATTATTATTTCTTCCAAACGAAAACTGGAAGATTTCTGGATTTGGTAAGTTCAATTAATTTGTGCAGAAGTTAAACGTTTACTAAACGTTGATTTTCAAATCATTAGCTGACATATGGGCTCATATATTTGGTATAGCTGTATTTTTGTTCGTCAAAAGACGGCTCTGTCATTAAATCGCTTGCTATGTTCAAAGTAGCATTTATTGGAAAACAGAATTTCGAGGCTGACGTTATTTGTTTTATTATTCTTTGTTCGTTGAAACTAATAACTTTGTTTTGTCCTCGTTCACCGTTAGACCCATTTTCGCTTATTCCTTCTGTATACCTGAGAGGGCTGCAGTTACATCCCCCAGTTTTCGACGATGATGTCTAATTCATCAGCGTACGCAAGTAGCATTTTTGCTTTTGTTGAATATCGTGCCACTCATGTTTATTGCAGCTTTCCTTACTATCATTTACATTAAAATGTTGCAGAAACTGCACGATAGGCTGTCGCCTTGAGATGTTGATTTACCAGGTCTAAAGCTACACTGATAAGGCCCGATCAGGTTTGATAACACTGGCTTTAGTCTTTTACCTAGCACACTCGACAGGACCTTATATGCAATGAGTAAAAGGCTGATACCACGGTTGGTGGAGCACACACATGTATCAATTTTTTTAACACAGTCTCCAATCAGCCGTCATGCACTCGTTAAGCCAAACCGTGTGAAGGAGCTTGATGCATGCTCGTTATCAGCTCTTAAACTTAACTTAATTTCCCTTTACACCCCATGAATGACGTATGGGATAGCTTCTCGCGTTGTTGTGAATTAACACGCTTTCTATTTTTAGATTCACAACTAACGGCACCTACTTGTTTATCGACGAATGCGAACGTCACTGTTTGAGAAGCTCTTAATAGACATGCCGATTGACTCGACAATAATACTGCGAAGTTGCTGTCGACAACATTCGAGGGGAGCCGACAATGAAAGACAATTTTTGTTTTAATTTTTTTTTTAAGATGACTGGAGCCAGGAGTTGAACCTACGATCTCCCGCATGGTAGTCGCGTGTTCTAACCACTATGCCACGGCCGGTCTCTTCGACACCAGACGTAAAAATCTCTGCCGGAAGTCTGTCGGCACCGGCTGCTTTATCATTTTGAACCGCGACATGGCTCTTCTTACCTCGGTTTGTCTTAGTGGTGGGAAATCTAAGCCGTCGTGGATAATTGGCGTGATACCTTCACGTGCGCTACCTTCTGGAAACAGCAGTTGCTGGAAGTGTTCTCTCCATATATGCAGCACACTCTGCGTATATGAAACCAGAATTCCACCCTTGTCCTTACAGGAGGGGAGCCCATTACCGTAGCCCTTTGCTTTTACTTTCTGGCTTAACCTCTATCCCTGCACCTTTCTAAATCATCGTTCCCCCGTTCCTTTAAATAGCTGCCACTCCTGTTTTACTGCCTCCTCGTTCTCCGTATAAAAAAATTAATTTCCCTTTACACATCATGAATGAGGCATGGCATAGCTTTTCGTGTTGTTTTAAATTAACACGCTTTATATTTTATATTCACAACAAACCGCACCAACTTATTTATCGACGAATGCAAACGTCACTATTTGAGAAACTTTTACTAGACATGCCGATCGGCTCAACTGTCTACAACATCGAGGTGGACGGCAATGAAAGAAAAATTTATATGACTGTAGCCGGAAATCGTAACACAGACCTCCCGCATGGCAGTCGCGTAGTCTAATCACAATGCCAAGGGCGGTCCAATTCCCTCACAGACCAGGTTGTTCCATAAGCAGCATCCAGTTCCTCCGTGAGCCGTGTTTTATATCCTAGCACGGTTGTTGAGACGGTTGCCATGGAATGTGGAATGTCTTGCCTCTGTACATCTAGAGCGTCAGAAGTAGAGGCGTTGTGTCGTAGTAGATGGGAGAGCTGATTTGAGTAGGCGGTGGTTATCTCTGGGCTTTTCAGCTTTTAGCCAAGTTGCCTTCTTGAAGTTTTTATGCTGAAATCTGGTTCTCCTCACGGCAACGGTTGTATCTTTTCTCTAATCAATCGAATAATGCATCTTTAATGCCATCGTCTTTATCATCCGTAGTGGTATATGTACAGGTGGGCCAAAAGAAGTCATCCGATGTTGATTGGCTCTCATTTTGTTTCTAAGTGAAAAACTTCGATTCTGTTTTTTTGATTTTATTTATTTGAATTACATCTCGTTGGGAAATGGGAGGTGCCACTCCCCTTTTTAAAAAGTCGTTATGTCGGTCGGGATGGGCCGTGGCATGATGGTTAGAACACGCGACTACCATGCGGGAGATCACAGGTTCAACTCCTGGCTCCAGTCATCTTAAAAAAAAGAAAAATATCTTCTTTCATTGTCGGCTCCCCTCGAAAGTTGTCGACAGCAACTTCGCAGTATCACTGTCGAGTCAATCGGCATGTCAAGTAAGAGCTTCTCAAACAGTGACATTCGCATTCGTAGATAAACAAGTAGGTGCCGTTAGTTGTGAATCTAACGTTCATCTCGTTTTTATCTCTTCGGCGAGAACTTTGGGCGACAAATTCCCGCACTCGTGTCGAATGTTGTCCTTGAGGGCTTGAGTGCTTGTTCAAGTAAACACTGATTGATGTACTGTCTCTATAAAGTTCCTGGTACATATCCTTAAATCATTGTCCTTATAATGTTTGCGGGTGTCGTCAACAGTTCGGAGTTTCCGATTGTTACTTTTTCTTTTTCATGTTTTCTTAGCCAGTGCTTCATCTGCTTCATATACAAGTTTCACTTTGCATCGCGAACGGCACCCAATATAGAACTATTAATTTTTTTTATTTAGGATTTATTTCATATAATTTTAGGGTTTTTTCACATTGCCTATGTGCAAATTTTTATACCCTCGCCATGCGGGTAGGAGGATAGGACCCAAAAGTGTAACACATAGAAGGAGTCACTTAAGACGCTAGGTTTTTTTGAACCAAATTCTATTTATGACTTTTAAGTCGTTTGAGCATTGTCCGTCTGTCCGTCCGTATGTGTATGTCTGTATGTCTGTCCGGCTGGTATGCAAAATAACTTTCGAAAGACGCAATTAAATATTTTATCAATATACTAGAAAATTTAATGTTTTAATGAGAGTGAGGGTATATGTTAGTCAGTTTTCTGAAACTTTCTTACTGGTTTTAGTTTATTTTGTTGTTAACCTGATTTTGGACAACTCACTAAATGTAGTTCGAGAATATTTGTCACAGATTTTTGTTTGATCATTACATCGGGCTTTCAACCCATGATCGTATGTACTAACCATCTTGCCAGCTTATACGAAATAACAATCTAGTTCGGTGACCTATTTCACACGATATGTTGACTGAAATCCATGATGCAAGAATAGTATTCTTCGCTACAACCAAACTTTGTTTCCCCTGAACAACTTTCCACCTGTCAGTTTTTATCTTCTGTTGGTAAATTAAGCACTTAAGACGATCTTTTATATAATCGAATCGAATATATCAATATGTATTGCATTTTCAACTTGTTAAATTTCTTCGCCAAGAACAATCTTCGTAAGAAAATTTACTGCTCATAAAATGAAAATAGGGAAAACGCAAACAACAAAGTTGCTTCATTAAAAATGTATAGCAGTATTTGCGACTAACTACTTACAGCACCAATAGACAAGGATTAATGAGATAATTTCTTTATGTCTTTTTTCCAGCCTTGATAGTGCGATTTTTAACAAAACGTTATATTGGAGAATATGACCATCAAACTGGTGAGTTATGGCACAATTGTTGTGTGTGCTCTGCTCGCTTAAATAAAATGCACTTTACTACAGCTACAAAATAATAATGCATGACTTTTTAAATAATTAACACAGCGAATACACTTTACTATTTACTTTAGTAAATTGCCAAGTGTTCGTAACCGTTTTTACTATACTACATAGTTGTTTGCTTTCATGTTTAACTAATAATTGCTGGAGTGTATTTATTTTCTTTTTTCATATGCTTCAGTGTGGCCTTGCTTGCTTCATTGTGTTGCCAACATCAGTGTAATTTTCTAAAGTTCCCTTGTGTTTGTTAGGAGAGAGAAAAGTGAACATTTTTGCGTGTAATTCTCATGATTGCTGTAGTATGTATTTTTGTGCTGTTCTTATATGTGTTAGAATACTAATAATATGTGTTGTATGTGTGTGTGCAGTTCGTCCTTTTCCTATTTTATTATAATATTATAGTATATTTTACATTTTGTATGTTGTTGGTTTATATTCCAGAAAATCGATATAAACATGAAGCCATGGTTGAAGGGGAGCCAGTGCTGTTTGAATTGCTCGATACATGTCCCAAGGTAAGTTGGGTTGCTAATACACTCTTTTGTTTTGTATATTAGGTGCTTGCTTGCTATCCCTTTTACCTGTATTTGCCGCTATTTTTATATGGATGACTCTGCGTGGATTTCACTGCGTGTTGGCTTTGTAGTTTGTAATGATGGCATACATTGTTGCCTGGGTAACCCATATTATGGTGAGAGTTTTGAAGAGCTTATTTATATAAATGGGAGGTCATAATTCTTGTAAAGCTCTAGAGTCGACGATAGTTTTTGTATTATAGACTTTATGGTGTGTATTAATTGTTATTTGATTACACTAAGGCGGGAATTGACTAAAGAGAGGAACAGGTGGTTCAGCAATTATGAATATTGATAAATATTGCCAGTTATGGGTTTAACTTACCGAAAAGATTTTAATAAATCAATTCTGATATTATCTGAGTCAGTTAGATATAACTATTTTTGGGGATTGGGGAGCTCTAATATATCACAGTACAATACATGATTTCGTGACTCAATTCTGAGAACTGCATTTGAAAGTAGCCCCAAAAAGAAGAAATTCTGCGTCATTAGTTTTGTCAAGTTGGTTGAATTAATAACACAGTACAACATTTTTCAGCTCTTTGATTTGGGACTCAATTCTGAGAAATGCTAGTGAAAGTAGCCCAAAAAAGAAGAAGTTCTGCATCATTCGTTTTGTCTAGTTACATGCCATAATAATTTAATATCGATTTGAAGTTAGTAAGTATCGTATGGGGGAATTTACTACGTTTTAGGCTATTTTGTTTGACATATCTCGAGAACCACTAGACCGATTTAGCTGAAACAAATTTAAAAAAAAGTAAGAATTTCAATTCCTCTAATCTGTTCATATAACGTTTCGCTACATAAGCAACAGTTTCACTTTTCCATTCATCAAATGTACTCCGTGGTGTATGATTAACGTGGAATATTACTTATGATAATCATACGCCACCATATATCGTGACTTACGTGCCTAAAACGTGACAAATTCTCCTATACGATACTAACTAACTTCAAATCGATATTAAATTATTATGGCATGTAACTTGACAAAACGAATGTTGCAGAACTTCTTCTTTTTGGGGCTACTTGCACGTGTAGTTCTCAGAATTGAGTCCCAAAATCTCGTGTTGTACTGTGTAATTTAATGGTCATATAAATTTGTTTTTCAAATAGGATTTTTAGCACATTTTTCTATATTTTACGGGGTTATAACTCAGTACACCGTACGGAATATCTCTTTTGTATCTGCAGCGATTTTGTAGATATTGAATAGGTACAATAAACTGTACTTTTTGGTACAGTAAATTGTACTTTTTGGTACCATAAATTGCAATTTTTGTTACAATAAATTGTACATTTTTATACAATACATTTTACTCTTTGGTACCATAAATTGTACTTTTTGGTACAATAAATTTTACTTTTAAGTACAATAAATTTTACTTTTTGGTACCATAAATTACACTTTTTGTTGCAATAAATTGAACTTTATAATACCATATATTGTACTCTTTGGTACCATAAATTGTACTTTTTGGTACAATTAAATTATTGTTTGGTGTAATTAGTTGCACTAGTTGGTACTTTTTGTTACAATAAATTAAACTTTTTGATTTGTAATCCAGTTAATGGTAAAAATTGGCATTTTTGCGATTTTTAAGGGCAACATTTCAGGGCATGAGGCAGGCGTCAAAAATTTTGTAAAAAAAAAAACTGAAACTAAAAAGAAAATCAAGAATGCGAGAAATCGGATAATTATTCGTCGGACGGACCTATGTGGGTCACAGGTAGTATTGGGACAAGGGTAAATACCCAAATAGTAAATTGGGAATTTAAAGGTAAATACCCAGATATATACCCAAGCACCTGGGTATTTACCTAAAATGTGGGAATAAATCAGAATAAAGTAAAATTTAAATATTAAATTTTTTATTATTTTACTATTTATTACACTATGACACAAAATCAAACTTTTTAAAAAACACCCGAACGTGACTATAAAGGTTCGATAGTACAACCGGAGCTGAGTAAACCCCTAGCTCAGTTTGGCTAGATTGGCTACCAAATTTTTTTTTGGCCCCCTAAACTTTTTGAAATCCCTTGGACCCCTTGAAAAAAGTTGACATCAATTGTTGGCCAACAGTTTCTACAGTTTTTAATCTAGATCTTTCTCTTCTTCAACAAAAAAAATTAGACTTCCCTCGTTTATTTTCAAAAAACTTCGATAAAAATTTTAATTTTTTCACTTTTTTTAATATAAGTCGTTGGGAATCCAGATTTGCATTCAGTGAAACTGTAGTTTAGGTAACACCGAATAACTTTTCTGAACAAACCTATGCAATCTGAACAAGTCTAGGGATATTAAATAGCTCTCAAAACACACTATCTACTTTAAACAAATCAGTTTTTTAGGAGTTTTGGGCCATTGTGCAATGTTTTCACTTGCTATCTTTACCAAAAACTTACTTATTGTAGAACTGAATAACTTCTGTAAACAACCAATATGATCGCAATACTCCACCCCCTTAATTGTTCACAACGAGCATTAGGGTGTTCCTTATATGGCATTTTTTCGAATTTCGTTAAAAATATGTAATAATCGCGATGTTGGTCATCTGTCTTCACCTTACGTTTCTTTTTGCCAATATTAGGAATATATTGTGAGAAATTTTGTATCAATAATTGGACATTAGGGTGTGCCGCAATGAGGTTAAAGTATGAATTTGTTCTCAAATCAGTTTATTGCCGCTGAGTATTTTTCTTTCGTATATAGACTAAGTAGTAACAAGCCGTTCAATAGCTGAAATAAAGACCTAAAATAATATGTGTTTGCTTTTACCATATCTCTTATAGACGCCGAGATATTTGATATAGAAGTGGGGGTATTTTTAAAAAAAATTATTAAAAATGTTGAAATTGAATTTCGATGAAGATTATTATGGGCAATTATATATTTCAACTTTTAAAGGTTAATCAAGTTAAAATCTATATGTTAAAAAAGTAAATGTGTATATTATCACTATCTCTATCAATTCTCGAGATATCAGGGGCTTAAAAAGCAATTGATGTCACCTTTTTTCAAGGGGTCCAAGGATTTCAAAAAGTTTAGGGGGCCAAAAAAAAAAAATTTGGTAGCCAATCTAGCCAAACTGAGCTAGGGTTTTACTCAGCTCCGGTTGTACTATCGAACCTATATAGTCTCGTTCGGGTGTTTTTTTCACTGGTGCACTGTGTTATCGGCTCGCGAGCCAGGAGCCAAGAGCCCAAAAAGAGCTGGCTCGCGAGCCAGAGCCAAGAGCCAATAAAAGAGCCAGTTCGAGAGACCATTTGAAATTTTGTGACTTGGATCCCGAACTAAGTACCAAAGTTACATACCAAAAGTACTTTTTTATGCCAAAAAGTACTTTCATTGGCTCAAAAAAACTACCAAAAGTACTTTTAATGTATTTTTCGGCACAAAGTACTTTTTTTGTACAAAAGTACTTTTTAATGACAGAAAGTACTTTTTGGTACAAAACATTATTCCGGTACGAAAAAAGTGCTTAGTGCGGAAAAGTACAAAAAAAGTACTATGGTACAAAAAAAATACTTTGTGCCGAAAAGTAAATTAAAAGTACTTTTTGGTGCAAAAAATACTCTGGTACAAAAAAAGTACTTTGTGCCGAAAAGTTCATTAAAAGTACTGCTTGGTACAAAGAAGTATTCTGTTACAAAGAAAGTACTTTGTGTCGAAAAGTACATTAAAAGTACTTTTGGTACAAATAAGTACTCTGGTAAAAAAGTACTTTGTGCAGCAAACAGTGTTTTTGGGCCAATATAAGAATTTTTTAGCATAAAAAAGTACTTTGGTGCAAAAAAAGTACTTTGTGCCGAAAAGTACATTAAAAGTACATTTTGGTGCAAAAAAGTACTCTGGTATAAAAACAGTACTTTGTGCCGAAAAGTACATTAAAAGTACTTTTTGGTACAAAAAAGTACTCTGGTACAAAAAAAAGTACTTTGTGCCGAAAAGTACATTCAAAGTTCTTCTGGTACAAAAAAGTACTTTGATACAAAAAAAGTATTTGTGCAGCAGAAAAGTTTTTTTGGTCTAATGATAGTACTTTTTGGCATAAAAAAGTTCTTTTGGTACATAACTTTGGTACTTTTCTCGCGAACCCTGGCCAAAACTGCCTTATCAAAGTAAAACACATCAAGAAATGTTTAAACAAAATATGTTCAAAATAAATTCGAAAATTTTCACATTTCCCTTACTGTACGTAACAACGAGTATTTCTTATTCAAATGAGTATTTACCCGAAATTTGATAAATACCCGGGTATGAAAATGGGTATAAAAGGTTAAATACTCAGCGTTGGGTAAATATCCAGGTCTAAACCCATCTCTAGTCAAAGGGTCTAAAACTGGGGCCCTTGTTAAAATAATTAAAATATTTAAATTTTATAAAAAAAGTATTTTTTTATCTCTTTTTATAGTAGGGGGCAAAATAAAAGGAAAACAAAGTATTTTTTATCGATAACTGTCTTAGTTATCGAGTTATCAAAAGATAAAATCAAAATTTCAGGAACAGATATTAAGAAATAAAAAAACGAAATTAATGAAAAAAATCAAGAGTGCGAGATATCGAAACATTAGGCGTCGCAGTTTTTCGATATTTGTCTTAGTTATCGAACAATAAAATCGAAATTTCAAGGCCAGGAACAGATATTAAACTTAATTTCCCTTTGCACCCCATTAATGAGGCATGGGATAGCTTCTTGCATTGTTGTGAATTAACACGCTTTCTATTTTTATATTCATAACTAACGACACCTACTTTTTTATCGACGAATGCGAACGTCACTGTTTGAGAAGCTCTTACTAGACACGCCGATTGACTCGACACTTAATACTGCGAAGTTGCTGTCAACAACATTCGAGGGGAGCAAACAATGAAAGACCAATTTTTTTATTTTTTTAAGATGACTGGAGCCAGGTTTGAACCTGCGATCTCCCGCATGGTAGTCGCGTGTTCTAACCACTATGTCACGAGCAGATATTAAAAATATTAAAAAACTGAAATTAAAGAAAACATCAAGAAATCGACTTTAAAAAAGAGAAAAATGATATTCGTTACAGATTTTGTCCTTTAAACAAATTATATTTGAGTCTTTTAAATAAATAAAATAATAAAAACAAAAAATCAGTTATTCCGGTTTCGCTGCCCGATAAGGAATCCTCAGAGAAACCGAACATTTAAAAAAGAATTATTTTGAATGTATGAAAATTCTACCGAAATGAAAAAATTAAATAAAACGCGGCAGTCTGTTTTCGTACCTGTCTTTTCATAAAATTTTTTGGGCAAATATGTGATTAAATCTTACCGTTTCTGTTTAAATTTCTGTCAATTTAAAATAAATATCACATAAGCCCCCAAACCAAACCTTTTTGCCCAAACAATCGTCGACCACAATTAGCTTATTTAACTATTTTCACTTTCATGTGTCAAAATGTCACTCGCCTCAAGATAAAGACGGTAAAATATGAGCAAACACAATACAGCCATCCATCTATTCATCCATCCACCGACCGTGTAAATGAAGCCAGCATGAAAAACTGGGTCAAATGACAGGAAGTGGCGCTCTATCCAAAGGAAGCGCAAGAAAGTGAAAGTGTCAGGAAAAGGACGATAAGGACAATTGGTGTTTACTTGCAAAATAAACATACACAGCAGGCAAAATTCATGAAATAAGCGCATACGGCGGCCACTAATAAGAGACGCGCCCGTACACAACAGGCAAGACAATATTATAAGGAAAACACAGTTAGTCAGTAAAAGCAGACAGGCAGATAGTGTAAAACACTTTAAGGATAATGTGAATGGTGTATAGTGTCATCGCATGTTTTGACTCAAACACAACCTTGTGCTAGTTTAATGGTGTCTTCTACAAAATTGTCATCTTTCATACGCTTTTGTTTTTGCTTGTTTGTAATTTTTTACATATGCAACAACCTTGAGCTAAAGTTTTGCTCTGCACGATTATTCATTTCATTATCCTTTGTTGTATGATGTCATTGGAAAATATAAGTTTATTACTTTATTCAGCTTTTCCCTTTCTCCCTCTCTCTTTCTCTCCCCAACTTTTCTTCCTTTTTTGTGTATTTTACAGGCTGATGACGAATTTCCCAATGCCGCTGAACTAATACAATGGGCCGATGGTTTGCTGTTGGTCTACTCCATAACCGACCGCAATAGCTTTAATTATATACGACGCACCAAATCGGATTTACAGTCGGACACTCCTGTTCAACTGGTGGCCAATAAAGTCGATATGGTCCATTTGCGTCAGGTCAGTCGTGACGAAGGAGAAATATTAGCCAAAGACTTTGAGTGTAAATTCAATGAAGTGTCAGCGGCCGATCATGTGGACCAAGTGGCCGAGGCCTTTCATGAGCTGTGCAAGGAAGTTATAGCCTCCAAAAGGAAATCGAAACAAAGTCTACTGGAACGTATGTTGGGCAGTTCACGACCCTACAGTCGGGGGAAGAGTGATAGTAATTTACCTAAGGACTAAGGAGAACAAGAAGACATGAAATCAACGGAAGAAATTTAGTTAAAAAAAGGAAAAAAAAATTGAAACGTGGTTAGCAGGAAATTTTAAGAATAAAATTGACCTCGAGCTTGATTTCAAAATAAGGAAAGGAAAAATAACGAGAAAGATCGAATTTAAAAAAGAAAAATAACAAAAAAATAATACAATTTTTTGATTTATTTTATTTTAATTATAATTATATTTATTTTGTTTTAATTTTATTTATTTTAAATAATTTTTATTAATCTATGTACTTAATTTAAATTATTAATATTATTGTAGTTAAAGTTTTCTTAAAAATTATGTACATTACGTAATTTGTTAAGAACGCATTGTCTTCTTGCTAAGATTATGTACATTACTTAATTTGTTAAGAAAAAAACGAAAATATTTTTTAATAAATTACAAAGTTGATATTTTATATAGAACATGGTTAATATTTTTGAATTTTAACGTTGTCGAAGTCTAGAACAGAAAAGCTTTTGTTGTGTAAGAAATAGCTTTACTGTGGATACAGAGAGGTGAACTTTCATCGAAGCTCTTACCTTAATTGCGAGACTGTAATAATATGCGTGACTGTAATAATATGTTTTGTCCTTTTTACTATTAATTTGTGCTTCTTCTCACATTTGAATATTCTGTCATTATGTAATTTTCTGTTCTTAATGATGTTATTATGGATTTTATTAAAATACGTACAGTAAAGTCTAATCAGATGCAACGTTTGGTAAACAATGAAGTTTGAAATATTCGAGTTATGGATTTTTTTATGTAAATTACATATAAAAATTCCTTCCTTGGTCATAGGCATTTTGCAAGATGTGTAAAAATTATTGTATAATATCGCTTGATTTGGTATAAGTTAATACTCAATAAAGATTTGTTGAAAAAGATATCACGTTAAAACTTGTAAAATATTATATGTACTTGCAGGGATATTTATTTTAGCCAATTTTGTTGTTAATATTTTTTTTAAGAATTTGAGAAAAATACATCCCTTATCCTCCATTGAGTTTATGATTGCTGTGGAGACTTCACATATTCTAATCTTAAAATTCTCAATAACTTTCAACGTAAAATTCTTGAAAATTCTGCTTTAAATTTTAGGATCTAACAGGCGAAAAAATGTTCGCCCAGGAATTGATCAGGAATATTTACAGTTTTTTTATACCCTCATCCTACTGGTAGGAGGGTATATATCATTTGATACGACCCAAAAGTGTAACACAACGAAGGAGTCACTAAAACCCTAGGTTTCTATTAACCAAATTCGAATCATGACTTTTTAAGTCGTTTGAGCCATATCCGTCTGTCTGTCTGGCTGTCCGGCTGGTACGCATGATAACTTTCGAAAGACGCAACCAAATGTTTTGAAACTTTTTGAAAATGGGCTACGTGGCCTCGCCGCTTCTGGTACCTCCCATACAAATGAACCATTCCGCCCACATTAAAAAACAAGTAACAATGTCAAAATACCCATCGCGATCGTGCCCAAATTCTGTATTAAGTCAAACTAAATGAGGAAAAAGCTTTCGAAAAAAAACTGGTAGTCTAGCCACGCCCCTTCTGGTACCTCCCATACAAATGTACCATTCCGCCCACATTAGAAATCAAGTAACGATATCAAAATACCCAAATTCTGTATTTAGTCAAACTAAATCAGGATAAAGTTTTGGAGAAAAAACTGGTAGTCTAGCCACGCCCCTTCTGGTAGCTCCTATACAAATGAACCATTCCGCCCACATTAGAAAACAAGTAACAATGTCAAAATACCCATCGCGATCGTGCCCAAATTCTGTATTAAGTAAAACTAAATGAGGAAAAAGCTTTGGAGAAAACTGGTAGTCTAGCCACGCCCCTTGTGGTACCTCCCATACAAATATACCATTCCGGCCACTTTAGAAATCGACTAATAATATCAATTCATCCAACGCGATCCTTCCCAATTATATATTTAGTAAAACTATAACAGGATAAAGTTTTGGAGAAAAAACTTTAAGTCTAGCCAAGCCCCTTCTGGTACTTTTATGTTTTACTGAGGGTGAGGGTTAATGTAAGTCGGTTTACCCGACTGAAACTTTCTTACTACCATGCGGGAGATCGCAGGTTCAAACCTGGCTCCAGTCACCTTAAAAACATTATTCTTTCATTGTCGGCTCCCCTAGAATGATGTTGACAGCAACTTCGCAGTATTAAGTGTCGAGTCAATCGGCGTGTCTAGTAAGAGCTTCTCAAACAGTGACGTTCGCATTCGTCGATAAACAAGTAGGTGCCGTTAGTTGTGAATCTAAAAATAGAAAGCGTGTTAATTCACAACAATGCGAGAAGCTTCCCTATACCTCATTCATGGGGTGCAAAGGGAAATTAAATAAGTAAGCAATTGAAAAAATCACATACATATATTTGGTTGTTCTATTATAATATTTCAAATATTACTATGTAGCCAAAAAGTATGAACAAAAGTTTTCACAAAATAATATGTTCGTTAAAATTTATCAAGACATTTTTAAAATTTAGCAAATTTTTGTATGGGAGCCCCCTTAGGGTCTGAAAATACGGGGTAAGTCTGTTCAAGAAAAATGTTAGGAGGGAAATACTAGTGGGTTCGATCATACTTTTTACCCATCCAGTAGGAACCATGGGAGCGACAGGAGCTGATTTCATAAAATATTGATAGATGCGTACTCTTACAAACAATATTCGGACATTGGCAAAGTAATGTTTTCACACGATTCTCAGATATCTGACAATATTATTGTCTTAAAATGCTTTTTCGACAACGATCTGACAATTGCATAATATATAATTTAACAACTTATTCAAAGATTAAAAAAATAATAACAATAATAATATAAAAGAAATCAACATTAATTCGATACCTTCCCATAAAAATGTATTATATTTGGAAAGCGATTTTCACAATACAAAACTTGACATCATTGCAAAACCAAAAGTTTAATCAGATAAAATTTAAAATTTCAGGGTGCAACATTATTTCAGTGAGAAAACTTGACTGTTGATAAAATTTTATTTTCTCTCTAGTTTCCTTTGCATCCATGATAGGGCTTCGAAACACAGGCCAAAATGTGGCACTTAACTTCTAGTATAGTTCTACATCAGAAAGTCATTTTCGAAAAAAGTGTCGCTTAATACATTCTTATGGGAAGGTATCGAATTCTGTTTCTATAAAAAAAAAACAAAAATTTATATTTATTGGGAAATTAATTTTTTTTTAACATATTCTTTACATCCAATTTTCAAAAATTATGATTTTGGATTGACCTTTTGTCGTTTTATTTTCTTTAATATCAACAGACCGCTGTGCTTCTCCTTCTTCATATAGAATGATGAGTAGCAAATTAACAAATACGGTCAAATTTAACGGAAATTAGTATATCCAAAAACAAGCTTTACTGTTAAAAAGCTATCACTTAAAGCTTACTGTTCAGCTTTAATGTACAAAAAAAGCTTTGCTATGGCAGCGCCAATAACAGCTAACACTCAAGGCAAAACAATTAGAGACATATAAACCGAACAAATTGAATGTTAATACACATATTTTATGTTTGATGAGTACAAATTCTACAGGAAAAACAGTGCTTAAAGGGTTATGGTGGTCCTAGGCGCTTAATTATGAAATACATCTTTTTTGTCATATGTATGTCATTAAAAAGTAATATGCAATATTTCCTCCAAGCTTAAAACGTCTAGTTTTCTTAGAACTATTTGTACACGCCTGTAGTAAAAAAATTCATAAAATTAATGTCGTGAAATTGGAAAGCAATTTTATCGAAAATTTTTTCTTTATTGTCATTTTATATAGTCAAACTCGATTTTCTAAAATTTTACATTTGAGTTACAAACAGTTTAACTCAAAATAATTTATTTAAAGTATATAGAACGATTTTACTATTAAATTATGATTTATAAAGCATTGATAAAACGGCTGAATTTTTTATTTATGATTAAGTTGTTGTGCACCTTTAATTTTGTGGATTTTTATGATTAATTTTGCTTCGGAAACGTATAAATATGACATCCTCGCAAAACCGTCTCACACTTATACCTTTATTTTCCACTTTTATCGTAAAAAATTTCTCAAGAAAATGTCATCACAATAATTTAGATTTGGTGCATAATGACCCTATTTAACAGATAAATTATGCGCTTCAAAAAAATTGCAGTGACGCAAGCTTGAATTCGTGCAGTACTCGAAGTTGTGGTAATTTTGTATGATGGCAATATGTAATATGTCCATTTTGCCCATATTGAACCCGAGATCCCGATACGAGAAAATATTGCAATTGATAATTAAACCCTTTCACCACGCGCACGAACGGAATGAAAGGTATATTAATTTTGTTCTTCCATTTGTAAAGCGCATAAGGAGGCGTGATAGGTATGATAATATTATTAGGGCGGGTCAATTAAAAATGCCCAAGTGACAAGGAAAATCGTATTCTAGGGATCAAAATAAGAAACTTTGCCCGTGGAACCATATCTCTAAAACGAATTCTAATGTCCCGACTTTAGACCCATAGTGTCAAATTTTGAATAATCCCACTTTGCCCATTTAGAGTGCCCACTAACTTTCGATGGCCGACCCACCCATGTCAGTGGCACATCCCCTGGAACCCCCCTGGGGGTTCCCATACAAACATTTCAAAAAATCACCATTTTTGGCACTTTACATGAAAAGTCAGGACATCAAAATTCGTTTTAAAGGTATGTTATGATGATTTGTTAGCGATGATTTCCCTTGTCACTTGAGCATTTTTTTTTCCTACAAATCGGCAAGCCCTAATATGTGTATATTAGGGTGGCAGCGAAAATTAAACTTTGAAATTTCTTGAAATAATTCGGCTATGGTCAACATCTAATCAAGATCGGACGACTAGAAGCAGTGCTCCAAAGAGGTCAATGGTCAAATCTATATAAACGAAATAGAGTGTGTCTTTGATTGTTTGGTTTTTTGTACCGTATAGATTCGAAAACAGCTTTACCAAAATCTCCGAAATTTTCACAGACTGTGTCTGTGTGGTCCGGCCGTGGCATAGTGGTTAGAACACGCGACTACCATGCGGGAGATCGCAGGTTCAAACCTGGCTCCAGTCATCTTAAAAAAAAAATTGTTCTTTCATTGGCGGCTCTCCTCGAATGTTGTTGACAGCAACTTCGCAGTATTAAGCGTCGAGTCAATCGGCGTGTCTAGTAAGAGCTTCTTAAATAGTGACGTTCGCATTCGTCGATAAATAAGTAGGTGCCGTTTAGTTGTGAATCTAAAAATAGAAAGCGTGTTAATTCACAACAACGCGAGAATCTATCCCATACCTCATTCATGGGGTGCAAAGGGAAATTAAGTTAAGTTAAGTAGGTGTCTGTGTGCTCGGTGGTGAAAATAGGGCCATTACATTTTTGATATATCAAGTGGGCGTGGCCCCGCCCATTGGTCCCTATTTAAACATACTTACTTAATTTCCTTTTACATCCCATGAATGTGTGTTCTATTTTTAGAACGTCATTGTTTTAGAAGCTTTTACTAGGCATGCCGATTGACTCGACACTTATACTGCGAAGTTGCTGTAGACAACATCGAGTGGGGCCGGCAGTAAAATAATTTTTTTTTTTTTAGATGACTGGAGCCGTTGGACTGTTATATCCCGCATAGTAGTCTCGTGTTCTAGCCATCATGCCATGTCAATATCTGGAGGACTGGAGGATACATTTGGCAGCAATGTTCGTGATCCATCAAAAAATTGGCGGGACCGCATCAGTGGGCATGGTATAAAACTTGAAACTTTAAAAGGCTGTATTTCAAGAACTACATGAGGTAAAAACATGATATTTGGTATGCGTTGATGGAACATTATGAATGGAAGTGGGTTGTGCCACGCCTTATTTAAAGGAAACCGTTATAACAGCCATAATGGTAGTATGATCCACCTTTCTCAATATAGTAAAGATGTAACCAGGCTATTTGGAACCAAGTTGGCAAAAGGCCAAAAGGGGCCGTGACGCCACCCATACGCGTCTATATCAGGGATGCACAAATTGGTACAATTGTACTTTTTTGGTACATTTTCGGCTTTAAAAGTACCATGGTACTACCGCGACTCATTTGGTACAATTTCAAAAATCTTCGATTTTATCATTTTATCAATCGGGTGAGTTCTTATTTCGCCAAATAGCGCGATTTTTAAAAAAAAAAAGATATCTTAGATAATTATAAAATATCTGAATTAGACCTCAACCATATTATCATTATTGATGATATGCACCGTTATTGATGATATACAGATACAGAACGTGGTTACAAACGAAATAAACAAGGAAATTGTTTTAAAATTTAAAGAAGGTGCAAAAAAAATTATATTAAATTGTGTGATGTTCTTAGAACTAAGATAAATTTTTATGATGAAGCGGTTTTCGAAAGTTTCAGAAGAAACTGGAAGTATTGTTCTATTTTTGGTGAAAATGTTTCCAAACGTATTCAAGAACTTTAATTCGATAAAAATCAATATAAAGCCTTAGCCGATCTATTAGAATTAAAAACAGCAACAAATGACGATATTTGGCATAAAGTTTCAAATATAAAGAATGAACTGGATGAGTATATGTTTCCAGACATGTCAAGAGTGGTTGGAGGTGTTCCCAACTCATCCGCAAATTTGGAGATAATATTTTCTTTCCAAAATTTAATAAAAACCAAAGAGAGAAACAGACTAAATGTGCAACTTTATCTAGCATAATACAGACGGAAGATTTACTAAAGTCTACAAATTCCTCTTGTTATAAAATGAATATAACAAACGTTAACTAAATATTCTACCTGATTATTAAAATTTATTTTTTACTTGTAGTTTATACAACTAACCTCTATACCTATGTACTTCAGTACGTGCCTGAATTACTTTTTGTGTTTTTGTACCTTTTATGTACATCTGAATTTTTTTGTTCTTCTTGTTTTTGTTTTGTTGTTTCAATAAATTAAACTTTGAAAAAAAATATTTTTTGGTACCGTGGGCATCGAAAAAGTACATTTTTCAGTAGTAGATGGTACAAAATTAAAAATCGGGAATGCATCCCTGGTCTATATTTGACTAATACATATTTGCGAGAAAAAAATACAATTCCTTAATCGAACATTAGTTAAAAAGATAGGATTTACTTAGAACCTGACCTTTGACCTCTTTGGGGAACAGGAAATAGTTGTTCGATCTTACTCAAATTTCCGTCATGTAATTTTTGCATTTAGTGGCATAATATTATGATGGGAAAATTGTACATTTCCGCAAAGAAAAACGTCCTTACATTTCGTTGACTGCCTGTCCCCTCGATTACAGCTGTAGTTTAAGAGATGTCGAGCTGCAATTTGGAATACAAGCTTATATTCTCAAAGCGGAGGTTAAGTACAAAAATGAGCCCGATCGGTCAAAAATTACTCCCGCCTTCCATTCAAACTCTCCCTTTTAAAAGTTTAAAAGCGATTATAAAGGGTTTTTTCCAATAAGAGGTGTTATTTTGGTATTCAAAGAAAAATTTAATTTTTTGAGATAAATGATCTGCTGTTTATTTCATAATAAAGAGGAAGGTATGCCGTCAATAATGAAAAACAACATCAGCCAAATGGCCACCACGAGCACGCTTACAGGACCATATATTTTCATGAAATTTTTCATTAGCAAATCGCAAAGTGGCTGCCCTATTTCCTCGATAGTCTCACGAATTTTATTTCTGAGGTCTTGAATCGACGCTGGGCTGTTGGAGTAGACCTTATCTTTCACGTGGCCCCAAAGAAAGAAGTCGCAAGGTGTTAAAACACGAGATCTCGGTGGCCAATTGTGATCAACTTTTCGAGAGATAACTCGTTCCGGAAAATTTTCCCGTAAAAGGTCAATGGTAGCGCCGTCTTGTTGAAAGTAATCGTTGTTCAGATCAATACTATCCAACTCCGGCCATAAAAAAAAATCATTAATCATCTCCCGATAGCGCAATCAATTCACCGTTACTGGTGATCCAACCTCATTTTCGAAAAAGTAAGGTCCAATGAACCCGCCGGACCATAAAGCGCAATGCCAAAGAACGACGAGGAATGGGCAAACCTGGGTTTTCTTCAACACTTTGGGCTGCAGCAGCAATATTCTCAGTTGTTCTTGAGCGACGTGCACGGGTTTTATTCTTCACATCACTAACTTGTCCCAACAGCTTAAATTTTTCAACCAATTTCTGTATTGCGGTCTAAGGAGATGCTTCACGACGACTATTTTTTTATAATTTGAATTTTAATAATTTCAATGCATTGTTGAAGCGTGTATTGTTAAATTTTTAGTAATGGCGTAGTTTCTACTTGTTAAATGTCAAAGAATAAAAGCTACAAAAGTGACAGATACCGAAAAAGCGGGTCATTCACAATAGCACCTCTCATTGGAAAACCCTTTAGCTGCAGTAAAGAAGCTATTGAGCTAAAATTTGGTATTTAAGCTTCTATGCTCTAAGCAGAGGTTAAGTTATGAGATGAACAATATCAGACATAAACTACACCCATCTCCTATACACATACCCCCTTTTTGGGGTGTCCCTCTATCTGTCCTCACTATCACAGCTGTAGTTTAAGTCCCATCGATCAGAAATTTGGTATGCAAAATTGTATTCCTAAAGTGGAGATTTAGTTTTAAGATGAGCAAGATCAGATGAAAACCACTCCGTCTGTCTGTCCACGTTACCATAGCCGTAGGTTAAGTGTCATCGATCTGAAATTTGGTATGCAAGATTCTATCCCTAAAGTGGTGATAAAGTTCTAAGATAAACAAGATCGAACAAAAACTACTCCCACCTCTTATACCAATTCCCTTTTTTTGGAGGTGTTCGTCTGTCCCTGCGATTACAGACTTAAGTTAATAGCTGAAATTTGGCATAAAAACTTATATCCTTTAAGCGGAGGTAATGGTCAAAAATGAGCAAAAATTGGACAACAACTAGTCCCAACTCCTATACAATACAATTAAATCCCATAAATTATATATTTTTTACCTTGCTAGTTTTTTTTTATTTCGTTTAATTTTTTGACGCTTTGTTATTTATTTTGCAATCTCTCTAATATTTAATTTTTATTACCGTATCTGGTTTTATAACTTATGTTTTTTCACTTTTGATATTAAAAATTATGTTGATTTTAGCGATTAACACCATTTTAATTTAAGATATTTTTATTACTCTGATTTTTGATTTAATGTGTTTTTAATGTTACTGTAAATTTCTTTAACAAAACACTGTTTTTGAAAAATTTAACTGGTTTAACAAAAAATAAATACAACAATAGAAAATCTTTTTTTTTCTCAACTGACTAGATAGAACTGATTCCATCAATTGTTAAACTAATTACTTCTTGACTAATTTGACTAATCTTTTACAAATTAACACTATTTATGCAAATATCATTCTAATGTTAAAGTTGATCACACAACAATGTGAGAATAATATTCATATACGAACGACGTACACAACGTATGTAAATTAGATACATCGTTTAAATGGCGTTTTTTCATTGAAAACTCAACGTCGTACGTAAGTGTGTGTTTAGCTCATTCATGAACGAAAGCGATATTTCAAAATTCTAAATGAAGACGATTAGCAAACATCACTAGTTTTGGTATTCTTTTGATCGTTATATAGAGTAGTAATAATAAAAAAATTTTAGCTTATTTAGACATAAATCGTTGTAGCTTTATAAATGAGAACTCATAAATTTGTCACATTGACCAAAATGATATAGGTTGGCATAGCGAATTATATAGAGCAGCTGAGTGTGTGTGTTTGTGTTGCCTGGCTTAGAATTTTTACTCAAGCCTCTAGAGAGGAGTTTAGACAGCAGGTTGTATATGCTTATTTATGGCCATATGGCAGCAGCCAGAATACCTTTGTGGCATTTTACTTGTTAGATAATTATTCAAATCTATTATAAGTTATTTATGAATTCCAATATGTCTGATCGATTAGTTTGTATTTAAAATATGTAGTAGCTTAGTACCTGTACTAGTAGTAGTATTGGTTTTCATATCGATAGTGAAATTAGCCTTAATGCATTTAGTTACTAAGCTCATAGTTGTTGTGAAATTGTCGACGACTTTATATGTACACAGAATTCCAGGTGTTATAATTATGTCGGAATTACTTGTTGCAATATAAATCATTACGGGTAGGGGCGTACAAATAAATTAATTTTAATTGAATGTAATAAATGTATAAGGTATGTACTAGGCAGATAATTAAAGTTGTTAGCATAAGACCAAATGTTTTAATTTTAATATTCGAATAGTTAGTGTATTAATATTTATAAACCCAACTTAAGTTTGGCTTCATAGGCTCCCCAACTTGTCTGTTATAACACTGTACAAGATTTTTCAGCTCATATGGGATTTGGAACTCAATTCTGAGAACTGCACGTGAAAGTAGTCTCAATGACAAGAAGTTCTGCATCATTCGTTTTGTCAAATAACATGCCATAATAATTTAATATCGATTTGAAGTTAATAAGTATCGTATAGGGGTATTTGTCACGTTTTAGGCTCTTTTGTTTGACATAACTCGAGAACCACTAGTCCGATTTAACTGAAACAAATTTAAACCAGTAAGAAAGGTTCAGTCGGGCAACTCGACTTACATATACCATCACCCTCAGTAAAATAAAAAAAATTATATTATGTTGATATTATTACTCGATTTCTAAAGTGGGCGGAGTGGCACATTTGTATGGGAGGTACCAGAAGAGGTGTGGCTAGACTTCCAATTTTTTTCCCAAAACTTTATTCTGTTATAGCTTTAGTAAGTACAGAATTTAGGTACGATCCTGTTGGATGTTTTGATATTATTACTCGATTTCTAAAGTGGGCGGAATGATGTATTTGTATGGGAGGTACCAGAAGGGGCGGGGCCATGTAGCCCATTTGCAATACCGTAAGTAGTTTTGGAGAAATATTAACTCGTGCAAAGTTTCGAAACATTTGGTTGCGTCTTTCGAAAGTTATCGTGCGAACCTACCGGACAGCCAGACAGACAGACGGACATGGCTCAAACGACTTAAAAAGTCATGAATAGAATTTGGTTCAAAGAAACCTAGGGTCTACAGTGACTCCTTCTATGTGTTATACTTATAGGTCGTATCAAATGATATATACCCTCATCCCTAAGGGTGAGGGTATAAAAATTAAGAATTACAGTTCCTTTAATCTGTTCATTTAACGTTTCCCTACATAGACAACACTTTTACTTTTATATTCATCAAATGATTTTAAACTGGGTTTATTTTGTAGCAGTTGCAATACATCTGTTGTACTACGTGGCGTATGATTTACGTGGAATATTACTTATAACTATCATACGCCTCCATATAACAATATAACAAAAGAGCATAAAACGTGACAATTGTTATGGCATGTAACTTGACAAAACGAATGATGCAGAATTTCTGTTTTTTGAGGCTACTGTCACGTGCAGTTATTAGACTTGAGTCCCAAAATCATGTGTTGTACTGTAGAATAGTCTTTTTAAGAAGCTTTACTGTACATTCATTCAAAAAGCAATTCTTTTGAGCTAAATTAAAAAAAAAAATTGTCTAAGACACTTTTTAGCATTTTTACAAGTATTTAACATCTAGAACACAGAAATGTTTAACACTTAATTAAAAAATGTCCGCAACAATAAAATGACCACACTCCTCATCACTTAAAAGATGACCATAATCGTTCATAATTTATTTAGCCATTGTTATTGTTAAAACGGTTGGTCGGTCGGCTACTGATCTTAAGTCAATACTTACTTTTATGTTAAACAAATAAACAATAATTTAATGTCATCAAAAACTAACTACGCGTTGACTTTTTCTTTTTCTTTCGGGACCAGCAACTGCCGTCTATTTACCTTCTGTCGTAGGAGCGCAAGTGAAGTATTCCCGATGTTTACACTAGTAAACATTATCGAAATTGTCAATAATCTTAATATTTCATAGTCAACGTTTGGTGAATGGGACGCCGCGTGGCCGTTTTATAATCGCTTAGAGTTTATTTACTTTATTTACTCTCACACCACACTTCATACTTAAAAATCTTTAAAAAGTAATATCAATAAGATTTGCGCATGCAATTAAAAATTTATTTTGTTGATTTACTTCTTCATTAAAATAAATATAGAAAAAAAACTTTGTTTTTTTGAGTGATTGTAAGTTATAAAGCTAGGAACGTAGATAAGTATTTGCCAACTGGGTCTATGTAGGGTTGTTATAGAATGGGGAAAGATGCGAGAATAATCTAAGAAAAGTATTATTATAACCTCACCCTACGTGAAGGAGGGTATATATCATTTGATACGTCCCAAAAGTGTAAGAAAGAGAAGGAGTCACTTTAGACGCTAAGTTTCTTTGAATCAAATTCGATTCATGACTTTTAAAGTCCTTTGAGCCATGTTCGTCTGTCTGTCTGTACGGTTGTCCGGCTGGTACGCACGATAACTTTCGAAAGACGAAACCAAATATATTGAAACTTTAAACAAGTTAATATTTACCCAAAACTAATTACGGTTTTGAAAATGTACCATTCCGCCCACTTTGAAGATGGAGAAATAACACAGTACAACACATGATTTTGGGACTCAATTCCAAGAACTGCACGTGAAAGTAGCCCCAAATAGAAGAAGTTCTGCATCATTCGTTTTGTCAAGTTACATGCCATAATAGTTTAATATTGAATTGAAGTAAGTAAGTATCGTATAGCGGAATTTATCACGTTTCAGGCTCTTTTGTTTGATATAACATAAATACTTTATGGTGGCGTATGATTATCATAAGTAATATCCCACGTAAATCATACGCTACAGAGTACAACAGTTTTATTGTAACTGCTACATAATAAACCCAGTTCAAAATCAATTGATGAATGGAAAAGTGAAACTGTTGCTTATGTAGGGAAACGTTATATAAACATGTTAAAGGAATTGTAATTCTTAATTTTTTTAAATTTGTTTAAACTAAATTGGACTAGTCAGACGAATGTTGTACTGTGTCCACGCACAATGATCCGATCCCGCACATTTTTTTGCCAACATTTTTTTTGTTGGTCAACATAGTCCCCTTTTAGGGAGATACAATCATTTCAACGCTTTTCAAATCTTTCGATACCGCCTTTGTAAAACGATTTTTCTTTGCCTCCAAAATAGGCTTTAGTTTCGGCGATTACTTCATCATTTGAGCGAAATCTCTTACCACGGAGCATCTTTTTGAGGTCTGCGAAGAGCCAGTAGTGGAGAATACGGTGGATGGGGAAGCAATTCGAAGCCCAATTCGTTAAATTTTGCCATCGTTTTCATTGCTTTGTGACACGGTGCATTGTCTTGGTGGAACAACACTTTTTTCTGCGCCATATGAGGCCGTTTCTTAGCGATTTCGTCTTTCAAACGCTCCAATAACGCTATATAATAGTCGCTGATGATGGTCTGCCCCTTCTGGAGATAGTCGATGAATATTATTCCATGCGCATCCCAAAATACAGACCCCATAACCTTGCCAGCCAACTGCTGCGTCTTTGGTCACTTTGGGCGGCTATCACCGGCTGCATGCCACTCAGCAGACTGCCAATTTGGCTCTGGAGTGAAATGGTGGATCCATGTTTCATCCATTGTGATGTACCGACGCAAAAACTCCGACTAATTGCGCGTAAATATGTCCAAACAGGTCTTTGATTAATCGATTCGTTGTTGTTTTTGCTCCGGTGTGAGCAAACACGGCACCCATTTGAAAAACACCTTTTTCATACCCAAAATAATAGTGGGCGGATTGGTAAATTTGTATAGGAAGTAACAGAAGGGGCGTGGCTAGACTCTCAATTTTGGCTCTCAGAATTTGGGTACGATTCCGTTGCGGGTATTGATATTATTACTCGATTTTTAAAGTGGGCGGAATTTTGTATATGGATGGGAGGTACCAGAAGAGGCGGGGCCATGTAGCTCATTTGCAATACCGTATGTAGTGCAAAATTGCAAAACATTTGGTTGCGTCTTTCGAAAATTATCGTGCGTACCAGCCGGACAGACTGACATGGCTCAAACGACTTAAACGGTCATAAATCCTAACCGTAGGGTGAGGGTATAAAATTTCAAGTTAAAATGTAACACATTGAAAGACGACGAGTTGAATCCCAAGTATCTTAAGACGATTGAACCAGTTTGGGGGTATATATGTTTGGAAAAAAAATGTTGAGAGCGCAAAATGACTGGGGGTCGGTCACATATTTTAACCCTTTATGAGCGATTCTGAGACAGTTGCGGGGCTTGTTGTAGATTTGTTCCGCTTCCACACCATTTTTGACCACGATGCGCAGCCATTTGCCATCAGCCCACCTCCTCTATTATTTGGCTCATGAATTTTTGTTTCAACCACACAAAATTAGGTTGGTCGCAGTATCCAAATATTGTTACTACGGATCTCCATACAAGACTATCGCACCCCTAATATTAAATTTAATATTTTATTGAGTATTAATATTTTTCCAAATATTTCTAAACGAAACTCTTTTAAACGTTGGAAGTATTTCACATTTTATACATAATAGGTGAAACCAAAGAGACCGGAAATTCACCTCACCCAATAGAAATTACTTTTTTTTGATCCGCAATCTAAAACTGTCTAACACAAATGAAAGTCTGTGTAAAGAAAGCGGTTTAAAGGCGATCTGGACACATTGACGATCTAAGTTTTTGTGAACGAATTGTTGTTTCGATAGTACTCGCGTAAGCACTGCACACCGCGTGGCTGCTGCTTCTGATTCAAATGTAAACAGACTTTTGGTCCACCCTCAAATAACAACATGATCTTTAATACAAAATTGAATTCTTAATAAAAATTGAATTTAAATAAATAAAATAAATACCTACATTAAATTGTATTTTTATTAACAACAATTTATTTAGTGTTACCAACGCCACCAGAAATGTTTTAAATAACAAATTCTTCTATTCTGTAAAATAATCTCTACCATTGTACATTTCGTCAACTTATCCGCCACACATTTTCTTTAGTATTTTTCTCTCATTTTGTCATGCAACTCAACCCCAACCACCGCAAAGCAGTTTTAACCGGATTACCAATTTATTCTGCTCCATCGTTTTTACAATCACATCTGTGTCCCAGTGTTGTCAGGCAGCACATTCCGTTCGAACATCAACATCTATCTGTTACCCTCCCAGGTGGTTTAAAATGTGTGTGAGTGTGAGTTTTAATCTAGATATTAAATAATAATTAAATATTAAAAATACACTTAAACCGCCACAATCCTCGGAGTGCCCTAACTAATTTAAATAAATCAACAACAAATGTAAACTTGGACGACTTTTGCTAGAATTAGAATAAATCGAAATAGTGCAGTGAGTGCAGTGCAGTGCAGTGGACACCTGTTCCAATGCTCAAGTTAGCCCAACTAACTAACTAACACATTGAGGCGAACGGACGGACGGACATGTCCAACTGGACCGATACAAGAGTCGGAAATTCTTTGTTGTCAAGTAAAAGTGAAATAATTCTAAAGTAGTTAGATTAAAAAACAAAAAAAAAAAGACAAAAGAAGTAGCAAAACAGATAAAAAACATCATATCAAACTGTGTAATTAATTAAGAATTTATAGAGCCTCGGGGCAATGCAAAGTATGTAGATACTCGTACTAGCAGTGTTAGTGGGTTATACAAATAAATCGGCATCCAGTGCAGCCAGTACAGTAGTTAAGTGTAGCAACACTCACATGTCATAAACGTTTGTCTAATATAATTAGTCAACAACAAATGATTGCACAGCAACAGATGTTAAGATTATTGGTTCGGTCAAGTAGCTTTTTGTTAATTTGTAAGCAATTGTTGGGTACATAAATTTAAATATTGATTTAGTTTTTTTCTAATTGTTATGACCGATAAAGACCATGTTAGATTAATAGAGTTTTGAGATTGTTGGGGGGTTCATGACAAACAAATATTATTAAAATTATTACTAGCAGAGCCCTCTTTGGTAAATGTAAACAATGTGTAACTTTAAAATGTTTACGATTCCTAATCTGACTTTAGTTATTGCTGGTTAAAGGGGACGGGAAGAAGAAATGTTTCCATAATTTTGAGACGATTGCAGTGGCAATGGTCTCAATTCCCTCTTCATCGTACCATAGTCTACAATAGTCTTCTTGTGTTGTCTTCCAGTACGATTTAAGGCTCCACGAAAAGCCCCCCAATGAAATAACGCCCAGGAAATAACGCCCAATGAAATAAACCCCAAAATATAGGAAATAACACCCAAAAACAGTGAATGAAATAACATCCAAAAATAAATGAAATAAACCCCAAAGCGAAAACGAAACAAACCCCAATATTTGGGAGTTATTTCCCATATGAAATAACACCCAATGATGAAAATGAAATAACTCCCAATAAAATAAACCCCATCAGCAACAAATATGAAATTATGCCCAAAATTCATAAAAGAGTCAGTTTCACTAAGAATTTCATGAAGTCAATATGGACCAACAGCAAAGTCGCAAAATTATTGAAATGAATCGTGTGGATCGTAGATCGTTGTAGCCCTGCTTTACTTTTGCAGTTCGGAAGACAATTTGCCTTTTACGTTTGGCCTTTACACAACCTCCTCCACTGTTCACAAGCAAATCAAACTCTCTGCTGTAATTGAATTCCTCCTTCTGAAGAACTTACAAATTAAAAAAATTTCCATTCTTAGATATCATTCTCAAAATGAAAAAATGCTCTTAGCATATTGTAGATTTTCTATCCGTCAATATGAACACATATGGAAATATCTGTAAAAATTTAAAAGATATTGTAATGTATTCACAGGCTAAAAGTTTTCTTGTAAAAGGCCTATTTTTATATTATTATATAAATAAAACCCCCAAAAACCAACTGCTTTAACAATGAAATAACCTCCGAATAAAAAATGAAATAACACCCAAATTATACACTCTATGAAACAAGCCCCGAATTTTAAAAATTTGTTGGGTGTTATTTCATTGGAGATTATTTCATAATTTGAAAACCCAAAATGAGGAATGAAATAATTCCCAAAAATAAATGAAAAACCACCCAAAAAATTTGGGAGTTATTTCATATGAAATAACACCCAAAAATGTATGAAAAAAATATGGGGAATATTTCTTTTTTTTTTTTGGCGTTATTTCATTGGGGGGGCTTTTCGTGGAGCCACGATTTAACGGTTCTAAAATTACAGCGTCCTGCAATTTTTATCTTGTTTTAAATGTTGTCTAAGGCTCTATGACGATAGTAAAAAGTTCATCAGTAAATTTATATCTGTAGTGCCGACATGCATATCAGGATTTGTTTGTATGTAGGGCATAAAATTACTTTTTCAACTAATTGGAAACAGACATTTCGCTAAAGAAAAAATTTAAATTGTTACTTTTAACTGTAGTAGCGGGAACCGTATGTATACTAACTATATCGCTTTGGGCGTAAAAAACTCTTTTATCATGACTTCTTCAAGTCTTTAGCCATAAAAAATATGCGTTGTTTGGCATGTTACGCCGTCGTGTTGGAACCATTTCTTCTTCCAATGATTTACAACGACAATAAAAAAAATCAATTGACCGTCCGCTGGATCTAATCCAAAACAGTAAATGTGGTCGAGCCATACATAGTATTGCGTGTTAGCTACTTAAATGGGTGATTATGTACACCATAAACTTGACAAACTGCTCCGTAAGTTTGCTGAACAGAGCGCGCAATTTGAAAACAAATTTCCACGATTTGTAAACGTTGTTCTAGCGTTAAAAGTCTAACACACCTCATTGGTATTACAGCTAGAATTTTAATTATACCTATTAGAAGTTATATAGGTTTAATAAAAACCCTCATGCATAGATTATTTTCAAATGCACGGTAATGTTACTTCTGACATCCTATGAAATTTCAAATAGTACATCCCAGTCAAACAAAAGCTGTTTTCCAGTCCAACTTCAATAAACATTGTTTAAATATTCTATTTATAGGAATTAGTACCAATTCGCTCTCCTGGAAAGCAATTAAAAACACATACATGTAAAGTAAACGATACACACATTACTGTTTAAGTCGGCGTAACTACCTCAACTACCTGGTGTCCGGACAATTGTTTGATACAGTTTAATAGTCAAATATTGACTTGCGTGGGCAGCCCCTCGGCACTTTTTACCAACTTGCTTCCAAATAGCCTGTTCATAACTCTAGGTGAACTGCAACATACTGTGGAATTTTGAGGAAGATCAAACTATTACTAAGGCAGTTATAACGATTTATTTTAAAAGGGGCGTAGTACAGCCTACTTACACCCTGGCTGTTATTCATACTGTACCAACAACATTTATAACAATTCTCATCTGCATTCCCAGGGTAGTTCATGAGATATATCCATTTTAAATTTTAATTTGTATGGGCGGTGCCACTACCCTTTTTCAATTCATTACCAAGTATGGCCAAGGACTATCAACAAGTCATCAGTACGACATTGTAAAGTTTCCGTATCATTCGGTCTTCCGCCACTTCCGCCCTGACTGTAATTCATACTGCACCAACACATATACCAAATCTCATCTTCATACCTCTGATAGTTCATGAGATATAGCCTTTTTCAAGTTGTATGGCACCGCCACGCCACTTTATCCAATCACAACCAAGTACAAACAGAGACTACCAACAAATCATCAGTAGCACTTTGTGAAATTTTCTTATCAATTGGTCTATTTTAAAAGCCGTCAGAGCGATTTTCAAAAAATGGATGTGGCACCGTCCACTTCTCACTATACTAACAATATTTAAACTATAAAACTTCTTCATACTTCTAATAGTTCAAGATATTTAGACGCTGAATAGTGCCAAATGCTTCCACACAAATTTTCAAGGCGATAGGTGAAGCAGTCTTTCAAATATTGCGTTTTCAAAGAGCCACGCCCACTTGATATGTCAGAAGTTGAGGTAGCCAATTTCCACTACCTATCGCACAGCTTCATTCTGTGAAAATTTCAGTTCAGGCGTTCTCGAGTTTATACGGTACATAGAAAATTCAAACAAACAAGCCAAAACTTATTTTTATATGTATATAATATATATAATTCAATATATACTATATATAGAAGGTATATAATCTATATATTATAGATGATCTGCCGTCTGTCTGTCCCCGCTATTACAGCCGCAGTTTAAGAGCTGTCGAGCTGAAACTTTGTGCGCAAGCTTGTATCCTCCAAGCGCAGGTTAGGTTCTGAGATGAGCAAGATCGTTCAAAAACTACTCCCACCTCTCATACAAATAGCCTCTTTTTTTGAGATCTGTCCAGGCGATTACAGCCTAAGAACAGTAATTTTGTATGCAAGCTGCAATACTCTAAGCGGACGTTACTTTCACAGATAGAAAGTTCGGACAAAAACTACTTCCACCTCCCATACAAACTCCCCTTTTTGGAGGTGTCCGTCAATCTGCCCCCGCGATTACAGCTATAATTTAGGAAATTAGGAGCTGAAATTTGATGTGCAAGCTTATATCATCTAAGGGGAGGTTAAGTTCCAAGATGATCAAGATCGGTCATAAACTACTTACACTTCCCATACAAACTCCCCCCTTTTGCGGGTGTTCGTCGATATGCCCCAGCGATTACAGCAGTAGTTTAAGAGCTATCAAGTTTAAATTTAGTACACAAGCTTCCATCCTCTAAGCCGAGGTTAAGTTCCAAGATGAGTAAGTTCGGCAATAAACTACTTACATCTCCTATACAAACACACCATTTTTGGGGGTGCCCGTCTGTCTGACTCCATTATCTTAGCCGTAGTTTGGTATGTAAGCTTCTATCCCTCCAGCAGAGATTAAGTTCTAAGATGAACAGGATCGGACAAAAACTACCCCCACCTCCCATACCAACTCCCTCTTTTTGGGAGTTTCCATCTGTCCCTTTGAAACAGTCTTAGTTTAAGAGCTATCGAGCTGAAATGGTTAAGTTCTAATATGAGCACGATCAGACAAAATCTACTCCCCAACTACCTTACAAAACTTCCTCTGTTTGGGAGGTAAAAAATACATAACAATATTCTCAGGTCATATAAAATATTGAAGCTCAGTATAGGACATTTCAATAAAAAATATAGTCCATATCCATTCCTGACTCAAATTTTCATAAGCGAACGTCCAACGCAAAATATAATTGAAATCATTGTGCTAACAGAAAATCTAAAATCCTTTAATGGATTTTTAAAAACATTTATTCATAAGCCTTTTTTTGATAAAGGGTTTTTCAATAGGAGGTGTTGTTGAGAATGGCCCGCTATTTTGTTAGCTGTCACTTTCGAAGCTTTTATTCTTTGATATTTGACAAGTAGAAACTACGCCCTTACTAAAAATGGAACGATACACGCTTCAACAAGGCATTGAAATTATTTAAATTCAAAATTTTTGCAGTCACTGTTCGTAAAACGTAAGCATTTTTTGGGCATCGTGATGCATCTTATCGGACCGGAATACAGAAATTCGTGGCAAAATGTCAGCTGTTTGGAAAAGTTAGTGATGTGAAGAATAAAACCCGTGCACGTCGCTCAAGAACAACTGAGAATGTTGCTGCTGTAGCCCAAAGTGTTGAAAAAAAAACGTAGTTTTGTCTATTACTCGTCCTTCTTTGGAATTGGGCATTCCACAAACGTCATTACACCGTATTTTGCATAAAGACTTGGTTCTTAAGGCTTATAAAGTTCAGTTAACACAAGAACTCAAGCGGGCCGATCATCAACACGTCATGTCTTTGCTGATTTGGTCCTTGAAATGCATGAAAATGATCCGGAATTCCATCGAAAAATCATCTTGAGTGTTGAGGCCAATTTTCACCTCGGTGGCAACGTCAACAAGCTAAATTGTCGCATCTGGGGCTCGGAAAACCCAATAGTTATTGTTGAGAAGCCTCTACATCCTTAACATGTTACTGTTTGGTGCGGTTTATGGTCCGGCGTGGTCATTGCACCTTACTTTTTCGAAATTAAGGTTGGATCCACAGTTGCAGTGAATGGATTGCGCTATCGAGAGATGATTAATGATTTTTTTATGGCCGGAGTTGGATGGTATTGATCTGGAGAACGTTTCCTTTCAACAAGGCGGCGCTACGTGCCACACAAGCAGCGAAGCCATTGATCTGTTACGCGAAAATTTTTCAGACCGTGTTATCTCTTGAAGAGGTGATCACAAGTGGCCACCGAGATCTTGTGATTTAACACCTTGCCACTTCTTCCTTTGGGGCCACGTAAAAGAAAAGGTCTACGCCAACAGCCTAGCGTTGATTCAATCGTGGAATTAGCAACAAAAAGCAAAGTAAAATAATATAAATTTTATTCGATCATACCTCGACGTGATTCAAGTTGGCTATATTTTTGACGGCTCTCGGGTTTAGATAAAATGAGGCCCATGCGTTGCTCGTCGGTGACCGCCATGGCAGATTCATGTACTACATGAACAAAACCCTCGGCGAAGTATGAGTCACTTTTGAAGTTTATAAAATTAACAACTTGTGGACCGAATATTTGACGAATGCATCCAGTTGCATCCATATAGCCATCTGAACGCACTATCGCATCCGTTATGATCGATAACAAAACATTCTAAGGGTGGAAAAATTTTGTTAGTAGTAAGGGTAATTTGAGATCAAAGACTTTTGAATTAAAAAAAATTGGTCTGCCACAGACAAACACGTCGACATATCATACTTTAATATCTGAAAGCAAATACTGAAGATATGACAAATTTAAAAAGGTGACCCCTTCGATCTGCAACAATGAATTTATAAAAGCATTTTTTAGATAGTTGTGCTGTATTTATCGAGATACTTTGTTGGCAAAAGTTTTATGGTTTTTCGCGTGCTATAAATTTCTAACATTAGGGTGTTACATTAGGGTGGTAGGAAATTAGATTTGGGGGGTAAGTACTAGAAAGGTACACTTGAGGTCAATGGACCTAAGAGCAAAAATACTGGCCTCGCCCAGACAAAAAATCGCTATATCAAGCTTTAAGATCGGACTGTTAATATGGAAGATATAACGAAAAAACTAAAAAGGCGAACCCTACGTTCGGCAAAAAAAAATTTTTTTTGAAATGTCCTTGGAACAATGTTTCATATTCGCTGGTGTACGGATAACTTTTTTTTGTGTGCCTGTAAGGTGATACGGTCTAGTGCTCGTGAAGGCCATTTGGCTGATGTTGTTTTTTATTATTAACGGCATACCTTTATTATGGAATAAACATCCGGATTTATATAAAAAAAATTTCATTTTTCTTTGAATACCAAAATTACACCTCTTATTGGAGAACCCTTTATTATAAAATGTAAAAACTTAATTCCCTTTGCATCACATAAAAAGGATATATGAGACGGCTTCTCGCATTTGAGACTCTTATTTTAAGATTCACTGCTATAACCAAACGTATTGTAATAATATCCCGAGTTTTTCTTAAGACATAATATTTTTTTGTTGTACCATATTGTTTAATGTTATATTAATTATCGCATATATTTTTTTTATAGCAATTTTAATTATAAAATCTCCATAGATAAGAATCACTATCGTCATGTTCGTTCGCATGACGAATTAAGTTCCTCATCTCCTCCTCGGTATATGCTATATACAATGTAATGTTACATGTCCAATTATGTCCGTCTGTAATCGTTATTGTCTACTTTGATGTCCAATAAAATCGACAAGTTAGCACAACATAACATAAGATAACACACATTGTAATTAAACTGAAAATAATTATTAAAACAATTAGGTTTTTGTTTTGTTTATAATGTTTTGTTTTTTGTATATACTCTAATCGTAGCTTCGAATATTGTCTTGTTAACAACACAAAATGCACAACAAGGTTTTCATACGTTAGAGTTTAATGAACCTAAAATCTCAGACGCTGTTTAACATTTTTAAGCGGAAGTGGTAGATAGATTTCGATGGCGGTGTCAAAGTGTCATAATGGATATTAAAGAACCGCTCACTACAAAACATTTGAAAGATAATCGAGAGGAGAAGAAAACAATAACAAGCTAAAAAAAAAATTGATTCATTGTAATTGACATGGCACCACGTTCACGTCTGTCCGCTGTGACATTACGCTGTTATTAACATTGGCTTTGACAATAACATAGATACATAGACGGCTAACGTTTAATGTTAACGCTTAACATCTGGCTTACACACACACACACACACATCACTGGTCGACCAGCATTGTTAAGCTATTGATTAGCTGGCTCACTAGTGACTAGTGACTGAGGCGTTGGTACTTCTTTGTGTTCTTTTGCCATAGCCTTGAGTGAAGCCAATTTTTTGGTATTGTCATTACTTTAGGAATTCAAGACTTTGGCACAATCAGTGCCAACTTCTTGGCGTTTAAGACAGTTTAAAGTGCGCTTATATATTCTATAATAATTAAAATTTTGGCTATTGCTCTGCATGGCTCATGGTTATGGTTATGGTAGCCTAACAGCCTAAGTAAGTGCAATGTTAATAGTTACCATATTTTCAAGAATTTTGGTCATGATCTTCAGTTGTATTGACTTAGTGGCGGTGGTGGTGTTGGTGTTAGTAAAAAATCCCCTCATACTTAAATATATATAATTAAAACTGAAAACAAAACTATATCAAGGCTGCTTTGCCAATGTGGAAAAGACGCTCTTTGGCGCCTTTGTCACCATAGTTACCATCATCCGCCATGGTCAGTCAATATGGCCATTAGAATGGTTAACACCCAGATTTGTTGGTGGCTTAGTAGCTGTAGCTCTTTTGGTTGTTTTTGTTGTATAATTTATTGATTTGGCTTTCAACAACTCAAGCGGTAAACAAGTGAGTCATTAATTAATGCCAATTAAAATTATAATTGAATGTGTCAATTTTATGCGAACACAGTCGCAGAGATAATATAGTACCAAATTACTTATAAATAATTTAAAGCAGGTTAATAATTTTTGGTTTAACTTTAACTTATTATACTAGAGCCGGTTCTTAATGCGAGTCCTACTGATTTGCATAATATTTGATGTTGTTTCGATAGTACTTGTGTACGCAGACAACACGTTGTGTTTCGGTGAATGATGTTATGTCACTAAATTCCCATTGGCTGCAATTGCATTTGAAATTCGTAACCCCTCCGCCCTACCTCGCCTTGCCAGCTTGACGCATCTACCGATATAAATGGACTTTTGGTACACCCTGGGTCACACACCAATACTGTTATGGTTCAACAGACATGAATGCGAGGGAGAACTACACAGCGGAACAGATTATATTGTTGCGAAATAGAGATGACCGGAAGGATTCCTTACCATTAGATGGGTTAAATGTATGTCTTCATTGATGGTTAAAAAATAGACGTCGTAATAGCAGCCAGCATTTTTAGCGAGGATCTTAATTGCAGCCAATACTTCATATTGGATAAAGATAAGAGTATTATTCAGGCGGAGCTCTTAACCATTATGAAGTCTGCGGAAATACTAATACTACTCTAAAGGAAACCGTCAACGGTCAAGATGCTTTAAAAGGTTTGGCGTCAAAACCAATAAAGTCGATATTGGTGCAACGATGCAGAATGTCGCTCTCAACACTTCCAGAAAATGGTGTTCAAATCTGCAGGGTCCCTGGAGGGCTAAATCGATGCAAACCCCAATCTACCTTCTATGTATCTTCTAGATATATAAAAATGAGTTTGTGTTTGTTTGCAATTTTGTATGTACCGCATAGACTCGAGAACGGCTGGACCTATCTTTTAGAAATTTTCACAGAATATACCTATGTAGTCGGGGACCGGCCGTGATGGTTAGAACACGCGACTACCTTGTAGGAGATCACGGGTACAACACCAGGCCCCGGTCATCTAAAAAAAAACATTGAGAATGTTTCAGTAGGGCAACCCGACTTACATATTCCCTCACCCTCAGTAAAACATCAAAATTTCTATTCTATTGATATTATTACTCCATCTCTAAATTGGTCGGAGTGGTACATTTGTATGGGAGGTACCAAAAGGGGTGTGTCTAGACTTCCAGTTATTTTCTCCAAAACTTTGTCCTGTTATATCTTAACAAAATACAGAATTCGTGTAGAGTGTACTGATATTATTACTCCATCCCCAAAGTGGGCGGAGTGGTCCATTTATATGGGTGGTACAAGAAGGGGCGTGTCTAGACATTTAAATTTTTCTCTGAAACTTTATTTTGTTATATCTTAACTAAATACGAAATTTAGGCACGATCGGGTTGGGTGTATTGATATAATTACTCCATCTCTAAAGTGGGCGGAATGATACATTTGTATGGGAGGTACCATAAGGGGCATGCCTGGACTTCCAGTTATTTTCCCCAAAACTTTTTCCTGCTTTAGCTTTATTAAATACAGAATTTGGGCACGATCGTGTCCCAAATTCTATAGTGGGCGGAGTGATACATTTGAATGGGAGCTACCAGAAGGGGCGTGTCTAGATTTTCTGATTTTTTTCTCCAAAACTCTATCCTGCTATAGCTTAATTATATACAGATACGATCGCGGTGGATTTATTGATATTAATACTGCATCTCTAAAGTGGGCGGAAAGGTACATTTGTATGGTAGGTACCAGAAGGGGCATGGCTAGATTTCCAATTTTTTTTCCAAAACTTTTTTCTGTTATAGCTTAATTAAATAAAGAATTTTGGTACGATCCCGTTGGTTGTATTGATATTATTACTCGTTTTCTAAAGTGGGCGGAATGATGGATTTGTATGGGAGAACCGGAAGCGACGGCGCCATGTAGCCCATTTGCTATACCGTAAGTAGTTTTGGGAAAATATTAACTCGTGCAAAATTTGAAAACATTTAGTTGGGTCTCTCGAAAGTTATCGTGCGCACCTGCCGAACAGACAGACTAACATGGCTCAAACGATTTAAAAAGTCATGGATCGAATTTGTTTGGAAGAAACCTAGGGCCTAAAATGACTCCTTCTATCCCAGTAGAAAGTATCGTCATACACGACTTTGTCGTCCTCAAGACAAAATGTGCAAAATGTATGTACTTGTCGTCAAAACACTCGGTTGAGGACAAGCTGACCGACAAAATACTAATGTTGTCGTGCATCAAACAAAAAATTCAATGTCGCGGAACAATAACGACATAAAATTGAAGAGAGGAAAGTAGAAGTAACAAATTTTCAGTTTGTTGGAAACAGCCGTGCGTGACGGTTCATGTATCACACGTTTTTAATAAAACTACTTCAATTTGTTATTTTAAATTATGAAGCACTGGTAACGACAATTTGACCGACATTGTCGGTCATTATGTCGTGCATGATTGTGTGGAAGACATGTCGCTTATTTAGGCATCAACGACAATTTGACCGACATTGTCGCTCATCAGGTCGTGCATGACAAAGTGGACACTTGTATAAAATTTTCGTCGACGATTTGTATGGACGGTCCCCTACGTGTCATCAACGATTTACTATGGTCGTTCACCTATCCTTGAGGATGTCTTGCAGACACTTCCTACTGGGATGTGTTACACTTTTGGGTCGTATCAAATGATATATACCCTCCTACCCGTAGATTGAGGGTATAAATGAGTTTGTGTTTGTTTGCATTTTTTATGTTAAGTATAGACTCGAGAACGGCTGGACTGTTCTTTAAGAAATTATCACAGAATATACCCATATAATTGGGGACCGGTCGCGACTACCATGCGGGAGATTACAGTTTCAATTAATTTTTTTAATTACCTATGTTTAATACCTGTGGCTACCACGCCACGCCCTTTTTCAAAAATCGGTCTGACGGCCATCACTGCTGTAGACGAGAGTGTGAGAGTGGACTCGATCATACGCCGTTCTCAGCAATTCGTTCGCCGCCCAACTACTACTTGGAAAATCTTATATGGATGAAAATATAAGATCCAACTGGTGCAAGAATTTTAGCCAGAGGAACATTAACTGAGTCGTGAGTTAGGTGAATGTACTGCGAATCAAGTGGACATTTTACTATGAAGGTTTTAATCGTCCAATCATCTTTAGCGAATTGGTTCATTTCAGGCTTAACGAGTATTTAAAAAAGGAAAATTGGCGTTTTCGAAGATAGTACAATCCTCAAAAGACTCTTCATACTCCAAAACATTCTATTTTTTCACAATGTTTGGTGCGGTGCCAAAGACGTCATCGGCCCATTTGTCTTCAAATCCGAAAACGGTGCCAAAATTACTATGAATGACAAACGCTACCGGCAAATGATTCGTGACTTTTTTTATTCCTTATATCGTCACAAATCATTTGGAGGAGAAAGGGTACCGACAAGATAGCTCAACATGCCATATAGCGCGTGAAACCATCACTTTGTCAGGACTAACGTTTGGTGACCGAATTATATTAAGAAATGGACCTACGAATTGGCCACCTCATTCATGAGATAACTTAATCGCGCGATGCGATGATTCAAAATTTCAGTCACACATTTACTTTTGTTATTATTTTGTATAATTAAATCATTAAGCCGTTTCGTCATCAAACATTTTGCAATATTTTAAATAATATTATAATTACAACAGATGTCTCCCCCCCACCTCCCCTATTTTGAAAGGAGCTGCCTCGATGCATTATATTTTAAATAGAATCTATTTCGAATTAACCTTGACTAAATACATAACAAAAAGTGCATTAAATAAATAAAATTAAAATAATTTATTAACGGACATACGTTAACTTTAGCATAGTTAACTCTCCACTCGTTTATACGTAACTAACCTAAGTAAGTGATAAGAACTAAGTAGCAACCATTTCCAGAAGTTTAAATGCTCCGGGTTTCTATAGTTTATTTTAGCACCACAGCACGAACAGTAGAACAGAAATGTGTCTAGTGTCAGGGTTAGTAAAGGCGAACCAATGAGACCGGGTTTTGTAAATTCTCGAGACTTAAGAAACAGGTGTGGGTGATAACTACGTAGAGAAGAATTATAATGGAGAAGGTTGGAAAAAGGAATCAACAGGCTTTCTCTAAAAGAGTCTAAATGCTTTTTATAATACGTATAATTAAGATATATGCAAGTTTTTTTTAAATTTTTGTAAAACTCTTAAATTTGAATTAGATATCGAAACTTTTATTAAAAGCAGAAAGACATATCTGTGGCATTTACTTTTTAAAGATAATTTCATTGCAATGTTGGCCAGGACTACGCCATAGATGGTCCAATCGGAAGGTCTAAGTTTTGATTACTCTTTTCAGCATTTAGACCTGCATCTCGCAAATTATGACGTGAGTTGTGTTGGTTTCCATGTCTGGCTTATTGACAAAAACTTGTGTATTCACATAAGCCCAAAGAAGAAAATCCAATTTGAATATATTATACCACCATCAAAATCATTTCGCTAGTTATCATACAAACCCCTTTATTTTGTAATAGAGGGATACTTTCATAGCCAATTCTCTAGTTCATGTGTTGTAGTATATTCGTACATATCGCTGTATGTACTTTTGTCTAATTGAAATATTTATCTATTGAAATGTATTTATTTCTACTAACTTATACATAATAAGTCTGCTGTCGCTTTACTAAGTGTGATTATGTGCCTTTGGACACGTAAGTCCATTTTTAGTTTTCATTATTTTAGAATTGTACTCACTCTGCTGATAGCCGTCGATTGTTGGCTTTGAGTCATAGCCGGCTTTACGCTTGACTTAATTACACAATCAAGTTTAAGAAATAGTGACTACGACTATTTATTGTATGAATTTATGTTTTCGATATTCTTGGTCGCAGTTACACCACTTCAGCGCATTTAGAATTGGGAAATTGATATGAAACCATAAACTATTTTATTGACCCAAATGCATAGTTATCTGCTACTGGATACACAATGACAACACGATCAGTTAGTTTGGTAAGTAAGTAATTGTGACTAAGTTTTGTGGTTAGTTTAAAAAAAAAACAACCCTTCAAATGAATTTGAAATAAACAATGGCATATGTTAGACAGTTGCAATCTTTGTAATGTTTATAAACACAAGAACAAATGAAGTAAGGCTGTTCTTGATTTTAACTTTAATATCATTTCAGAATTCCATTTACTTAACGAGTTAAGGCTATATTTCAAAAATGGATATTTGATAAAAAAAAAACTTACTCATCTAACAGAAAATAAGTTGTTTTGTTCCTCAAATTGTAATTTTGAAATCTTTTGAAGACGAAATTTATAAAATATTCGCATATAGCTATTTTTTTTCGAAAAAGTAGTAATACAGCCGAATTACTCATTCAGAACTACATCGCATTTTAGAGAATCACAAATGATTTTAACATTGGCTTATAATAGGAAGGTTACGTTTTCCTTGACATTCACTTAAATCTGATGTACAGGTAAAAAGTGCCACAGTTACGATACAAAGTTGCCTTATAATGATGATGAGATCAGGTTAAAATAACCTATTAAAGTAAGTTTAATTAAAATGACATTTGACTTTTTACTAATATAGAGTCTTTAAGCAGTGACCTCTGGCTTCTGCCTTATATTTTAACATCGTTTAAATTTAGGATAAAACACTTGTATATTTGCTTGTTTACTTATTGGTCCATTTAGAATCAATTTTTTGAACCGAATCAGCGATGTCTGTCCGCACGCAAAAATTTAGCAAATAGTTAAATTAATATGTTTTGGACTTATGTAATTTCTTTTTGGCATTTAGATGATTTCAGAATTCAAAATCAAAAACTTTATGACAATTTCTGCAGCAAAAGTCTACATAAATATAAAGATTACAAGGAAAATACAGTTTGGAACAATAAGAGTACTACTTGGTACATAAAATGTAAGTTTGAACATAATCACGTAATTTTGTGGTACAACAGCAACACTTCTTCTTACAATGTATATACATTTTTTTACAATAGAAGTACTTTTTAGTACTACAAAAGTACTTTTTGTTACATTAAAAGTATTTTTTGGTACAGTTAAAGTAAATTTGTGTGCCATAAAACGTCTTGATGTTACAATAAAAATACACATTGGCAGAATTAAATTACTTTTGTGTATAATAAAAGCAGTTTTTTGGTACAACAAAAGTACCTTTTAATGCTATAAAATTACTTTTTGTTCTTGATACAATTAAAGTAAATTTCTGTACAATAAAAATACATTTTCGTTTAATAAAAGTTGTTTTTGGTACTATCAATGTTATTTCATTTGCAATAAAAGTACTTTTTGTTAAAAATAATGATACTCCCTAGTACAATAAAAGTACATTTTTGTGTGTGTGTACTTTTTTGTACAATAAAACCACTCGTTGGTACAAAAAAGTACTTTTTGTTATGATAAAAGTACACTTTGATAGGATTAAATTATAATAAAAGTACTTTTCGGTGCAATAAAACTACTTTCTGGTGTAAACATAGTACTTCACGTTACAATGAAATTACATTTCGGTACAATAAAAGTACATTTTTGTACCATAACAGTACTTTTTGGGACAATGTAAGTACTTCTAGCTTGAACTAAATTAATTTTTGGTGCAATAAAAATAACTTTTGGTACTATAATAATGATTTTTGATACAAAAAAGTACTTTTTGGTTCAATATAAGTACTTGTTGGTACAAAAGAAGTACTTTTCGGCAGAATTAAATTACATTTTGGTAGAACACAAGTACTTTTTGGTACAATAAAAGCACTCTTTAGTATAATAGAAGTATTTCTTGGCACAGTAAATTTTCGTTTTAACACAATAATAGTACTTTTTGTTATTATAAGTGCACATTTTGCCACTGTGAATGTAATTTTAGGTAAAGTTTTTTACACATAAGGTAATTTTCCGTACCAAAAAAGTACTTTTTTATACATTAAAAGTATTTTTTAAAAGTAGGACATAAAATATAAGCAGCTCAAATCATTGTATTCTGTACCATAAGATTTTTATACCATCACCCTTAGGGATGAAGGTATATATCATTTGATACGACCCAAAAGTGTAACACATAGAAGGAGTGACTTTAGACCCTAGGTTTCTTTGAACCAAATTCGATTCATGACTTTTTAAGTCGTTTGAGCCATGTCCGTCTGTCTGTCTGTCTGTCTGGTGGCTGTCCGGCTGGTTCGCACGATAACTTTCGAAAGACGCAACCAAATGTTTTGAAATTTTGCACGAGTTATTATTTTCTCAAAACTACTTACGGTAGTTTTGCAAATGGGCTACATGGCCCCGTCCCTTCTGGTACCTCCCATACAAATACATCATTCCGCCCACTTTAGAAATCGAGTAATAATATCAATACACCCTACGGGATCGACCCCAAATTCTGTATTTAGTACAACTATAATAGGATAAAGTTTTGGAAATATTTTGAAAGCCTAGCCACGCCCCTTCTGGTACCTCCCATACAAATGTACCTTTCCGTCCACTTTAGAGATGCAGTATTAATATCAATAAATCCACCGCGATCGTATCTGTATATAATTAAGCTATAGCAGGATAGAGTTTTGGAGAAAAAAATCAGAAAATCGTACCCAAATTCTATGTTTAGTAAAGCTATAACAGGCTAAAGTTTTGGAGAAAAAAATTGGAAGTCTATTCACGCCCCATCTGGTACCTCCCATACTCAACTGGTACCGCCCACTTTAGAAATCGATTATTATTATTAAAAGACCTAACGCGATCGTGCTCAAATTCTGTATTTGGTAAAGTTTAAGCAGGATAAAGTTTTGGAGAAAAAATCTGGAAGTCTAGACACGCCTCTTCTGGTACCTCCCATACAAATGTTCCACTCCGCCCACTTTAGAAATAGTGTAATAATATCAATACACTCTACACGGTCGTGCCCAAATTCTGTATTTTGTTATGTTATAATAGGACAAAGTTTTGGAGAAAAAATTGGAAGTCAAGCGACGCCCTTATGGTACCTCCCATACAAAGGTACCTTTCCGCCCACTTTAGGGATGTACTAATAATATCAGTACACCCAAGGCAATCGTGCCCAAATTCTGTAATTAGTAAAGCTATAACAGGATAAAGTAATGGAGAATAAATCTGAAAGCGTAACCACACCCCTTCTCGTACCTCCCATACAAATGTACCACTCCGCCCACTTTCGAAATCTAGTAATAATATCAATATAATAAAAAATTATTTGTTTTACTGAGGGTAAGGGTAAATGTAAGTTGGGTTGCCCGACTGAAACTTTCTAACTGGTTTTAATTACAAATCGGTTAATTTCAATAACTCAAGACTTATATCTTATATTGGGTGATGGTATTTATCAGTCAGTTCAACTGACTGAAATTTCTGTACTGGTTTTGATAACTTTTACAATGGACCTTTACCATCTTATACTTATCTACTTGTAATTTATAAATGACTGTTTGTAATGCCGTTTTCGATGGGTACAGTTTAGACAGCAACTTCACAGTAAAGTGTCGAGTCAATCGGCATGTCTAGTAAAAAGCTTCTCAGACAGGGACGTTCGCATTTCTCGAAAAACAAGTAGGTGCCGTTTGTTGTGATTGTAAAATAGAAAGCGTGTTAATTCACAACAACGCGAGAAGCTGTCCCATAGCTCATTCATGGTTTGTAAAGGGAAATTAAGTTAAGTTTTTTCATTTTAAAATTATTCTTTTCCTTAAGAAATTTTAGGTTTGTCTGCTGCAGATTTGGATTTAAAGAAAATAAAAATAAATTGTTTTAATGAAGGTTAATGAAGTTGCATTTGAACGTTTAGTTTTTTTTTGTATTTGTCTATAATATTTTTAAATTTATATGTTAAAAAATATGTATTTGGTTTCTTTATTGATAATAGTTATACGGCCATATTCATAAAAACTTATAAGAGGTTTATACACCACTTTTAAGCAAATTTCGAGAAAACTATATTCATAAACGATTTATATCTTCAATAATTTAAAGTAGGGTTGTCTCCACTTTAAGCATGCTATATCTTGACGTTTGTACAATTTATTGCATATTTATGAATTTGTGATCTTTATTTTGAGTTTTTCGGCATTTTTCCTATTGAAAAGAGGAATTCCATTGAATTCCATTTTGAAAAATATTTCTCCAAAATTTTTAAAAATAATTTGTAAATAATGAAATAAATTCGTGATGTATAAACAATTAAAACAAGAAAACAATGTAATCGGTATCCGATTATTATTTCAACATGAGGAAAAGAAAATGCAATCTTTTAATGCCGTTTTTACTTTAACGTCTTTCTAACCGACATGAGGATCGTCGTTAATGTCAAATTGAGCTACAATTATATTCATAGTTAGTATAAGTGCAAAAAAATGTTTGGTAACCGATTATAAAGCTTTTGTATCCGATTATAAAGCTTATTTTTATACATCATTAATGACCAAAAATAGTCGGCGTTGCCACCGGAACACAAAAAGCTAAAGTATTGATAAAAAACGTTAATGAATACAATTTCTTATTAAAGCTTTTTAAGAGCTAAAGAATACTTTAGCTAGAGAACGCTCCATACCTACTTAAGAAATTTTTTATGAATAAGGCCGTTACTTTTCCTAATCAAAAATAAATATTGAACTCAAAATTTAGGGAAAATTCTCAGAAAAAAAATTAAAACAATTATTTTTTCATAATTATTTAAAATTATTTTTAAAAAAAAAAAGAAAATACTTACTATTCCTTACTGTAACAAATTTTGATAAATAACTTTAACACAAACTAATTTCATGCTGCATCAAAAAAATATTAATAATTTTAAGATGTTAGCGACATGAAATTAAAAATGTCGTTATCTTGTTTTATGCAATAGTTAACTTTATCAATAATTTTACGAGTATGTCTTTACCTGGCACAGTTTACTCTTAACCCTTTATTTACCGCCAAATACAATGCATCAGAATTGAAACACATTTTTTTTATCACTTGCAGTAGTCATCTAACACATTTATTTATTAATTTTGGCATTAAGATTACATAAAGATGTTGTATAAGAATACATTTTACAATTATTACACACATATCATTATTTGATTTATTTATTATTGGTCCTTTCTTTATTTTTACATTATATATAAAAATAAACACAACATTCATAAAGCCAAAAAGTTTGTTATTTTTGTTAAAGAACGTGCCCTTTGTATGTACCCTTTTCAATCACAAGCTACCAAGTTTCAATCGTATTAATTGTGTCCGCTGTTTTTATTATGTTTATATGTATTTACAAATATTTTAATTTCAGTTTCCGAACAATACATTAACATAAATTAAACTTGGTTACAAAATCAAAGTAATACCAACTGTTTAAATGAGTAAATAAATTATATAGGATTTTATATTATAGGTGAATTATAAATGTAGTATGATTGCCACTATATTAATATTATATTAACAAAAATAATTTGGTCTTTAAGAAGCGGACAACTGTTAAATGTCTTTTTCAATACAACTTAGCAAAAAGTTCATTAGGTTTATTTTAAATGTTGGTCAACATACAATTGTATATCTCCCTATTTACGATTTATATTAACAATTAAGTTTTACAGGTTATTTGCTAATTGTATAGTATTTTATATGATCGGCAAGCAACCTCTACCAAACTTTGGTTTACGTTGAAAACCAAAAACAACAAAGAGACGAAGAAGAAGATAATGAAGAGAGAAGCAAGCGCTTTAAAAATACACAAATTTCATCAAATAGTGATCAAAGTGATAATTCAGACAAAAGTGATTTAAAGAGAATTTTGGAAACTGTAGAAAAAACTGCAGCTAGTATTGTCTCCATGAACTTAAAACTTGAATCACAACAAACAACATTAGCTCTCATCAACGATAATCTCACTAGTTTGAACAAACAAGTGCTTGATTTACAACAACAAAACATAGAAAAAGACAAAAAAATAAACGAAATGGACGCGCGCATAAACAAACTAGAACAAAAACTAATTGAGAAAAACGTAGAAATAAACAATGTCAAAAACAGTGAGATGTGTGTGAAAGATGTGGTGATGAAAATAGCGGCAACTGTTAGTGTTGATGTAAGCGAAGCTGACATCAGCGACGCATATCGCACAAAGAGGAATGATAAACTAGTGGTGGAGTTCTCCTCTCTCCAAAAAAAGAGAGAACTCATGAGCAAAATAAAAAGACATCGCATTGAAGCAGGTGATATAAACAAAGAACCAAATGACAACAGCTTCATATATGTTAACGATCAGCTGACTGCCAACAATAGGCGTGTTTTATGGATGGCCAAAACCAGGGCAAGAGAAATGAAGTGGAAGTTTGTTTGGGTTAAGAATGGCAATGTATTTGCAAGAAAAAGTGAAGGTTCTCCAGCTCTGATAATTAATAATACTTCGGATATTGAAATGATATGTCAATCAATTTAATCAATTTTATAAACTAAATCAATTTAACAAAAAAGCGGAGTCTTAAACAACAGAGACAATAAAAACAAGTTTAAATAAGAACAAAATAAAATATTTTCAAAGCAATTGGACTATTTTTCTGGCACTTTTGCCTACCTTTAGCGATAATTTTGTTAAATATAAAATTAAATTATCAATTAAAAATACAAAGGAAAAATTAAAAACAAAAAGCAAAAAATAATTAAAAACCAACGTAGTAAATACAAACAAAAAATATTAAAAATCAATAAATAACCCAAATAATGAATACTGAACACACCAAAGTCATCGATAGTTTTCACCAAATTGATGTCAAACATCTCCATAGTCCGTTGTCACTTATATGTATGAATATTCGCTCTCTACGCAAAAATTTCATAAACTTCCTGGTCAATATTAATAAAATTATCCGCGATATTAAAATAATAATATTAGTAGAAACAAATATCACAGACGATGAAAACAGTTTCTATAAAATAGATAACTTTAGCTCTGCTTTCCTAAATAGAGAAGGCCGAGGTGGTGGAATTGCCATATACGTACGGGAATCCATCAATTATGAAATATCGCAAATGAACACGGAATTTTTTGAGTCGCTAAAACTAGACCTAACAATAAACAATAACATTTACTCCATTCTTCCAATATACCGAAAACCGTGCCTAAATCCAAGCTCTTTTATAAATGAGCTAGAACAAATTGTAAACAAAATAAACAAAAAACAAGCAGTGATAGTTGTTGGAGACATAAATATTGACATCGCAAAGGAGAGTGCGATAACAACCAAATACATTGATATGTTAATGTCAAACGGGTTGCACAGTGCAGTAAATGGAACAACAAGAGAAGATCTTAACAACAACACAAAAACATGTATAGATCATATTTTTATCAGAAGCAGTAATGCAACAACTAATGTACATGGAGCTATAATTACAACAACAATATCAGATCACTACTCAATATTCGCGTGTGTAGAAGAACAAAGCAAGAAAGAAAACGAATGTCAAAAATGCAGTCAGGGTTCGGAAATCAACACTTATAAAGTAAATAAATACATAAAAGATGTAAACTGGGATGAATTAGTGTGTGATAGTAATAATACAAATGAGATGTATAACAAACTAAAAAACAAAATCAGTGACATATACGAAAAAGCAAAACAACCCAAACGTCCATTAAAAAAAAGAAATCCTTATCCGTGGTTAAACGACGAGCTTATCCGTTACTGTGATTTTCGGGATAAGCTTTATAAGAAGTGGAAAAAAAGTCCCAACAACAAAAGAAAGGAAAATGAATATAAAACGTTCAACAATCTTACTAACAAAATAATATTTTACACCAAAAACGAATATCTTAAGCTAGAATTTATAAAAAACAGATATAATATGAGAGGAACTTGGGATATAATAAATACTATAATTGGCAAAAAAGTTCAGAACATTGATGAAACACTAATCAAAAACTTTAAAAATGAAAATTTAAAAACAGTGTCTGAAAATTTTGCTACAAAGTTTAGTGAAAATGTCCTGTCCGCAATACATAAATGTGATATTAAAACTATAAACTGTACCGGCACTAGAATCTCAAAAACAATATATGTTACACCAACAAATGAAATGGAAATTTACAACATCCTTAAAACCTTAAATATAAGAAAAGGCGCTGGTGTAGACGGAATAAGACCAAAAGATTTAAAAAACAATGCAGAGGTATTAACTCCTGTATTTGTTAAACTTATTAATACAAGTATCGATGAGGGTATAATTCCTAAAATACTTAAAACTTCGCTCGTTAGACCCATCCACAAAAAAGGTACACGATCAGACTATGACAACTATCGTCCCATCTCCATACTGTCAGTTGTTGAAAAAGTACTTGAAGAAGTAGTGGTAAGGAGATTAAATGATTTCCTGACAAAAAACAAAATCATAAGCAAAGATCAGTACGGGTTCCAGAAAGGTAAAAATATCAATAAACTGCTAGGTAACTTCTCGAATCACATAAATAGATGCCTTAATAAAAACAATCACTGCTTAGCTCTATTTATTGATTTTACCAAAGCGTTTGATACCTTATCGCATACAAATCTACTACAAATACTAGACCGATCTGGAGTAAGAGGTCACTGCCTGAAGTGGTTTCAGGATTACCTCGAATGTAGGGAGTTCCGAGTTAAGATACAGAACAACATCAGTAGAGAAGTCAACTCAACATATGGAGTACCTCAAGGATCCAAGCTTGGGCCTATCCTTTACATTATATACGCCAACGAAATGCTAACTATGCTCAAACACAGCTCAGTATTCGCCTATGCGGATGATACGGCAATCATCGTAGCACATGAAAATATTGATGTGGCAGCCAAAATCTTGCAGCAAGAACTAAACATAACAGCTAGATGGTGCCACGATAATGGACTGCTGATAAACTCCTCCAAAACCAAGGTTATGCATATAAAACCACCCCATATCAGATACTGCGATATAAAACTAAAATTCCATAGCACCACTTGCCTTCATACGACGAACATAGACACACAAAACGATGAAAATGACGCATGCTCCACATATATCGAACTCGTTAATAATTATATGTACCTCGGAGTTAACGTCGATCACAATTTGAAATGGAAAGACCACATCGTAACAGTACAGAAAAAGCTGCGCAAAGTTTCTTATATTCTTTACCATTTGAATAATTCCGCACCATTGTCCGTTGTAAAGCAGGTTTACTACTCATTAGCCGAATCTTATGTAAGACATGGGATAACAGCCTGGGGAAATGCCCCATATTGCAGACTGCTCCAGCAAACTCAAAACAGACTGATTAAAATTCTTATGAAAAATCAAAACCGAAACCAACTCAATTTAATACCACAAGATAACACACAAACCAACTACAATGATAATCAAATACAAAACAACCGAACACATTTCAACCAACAAATAAGTTCATCTGATCTGAACCTACAACAATTTCAAAAAACCCAGAACATTTTAAACATTAAAAGCATTTACCAAACCACACTACTAAACGAATTTGATGACCCAAGATTTTTGAAACGCATTGATCATCATCACAATACACGGCTCAACGTAGAAGGAAGATACAAGATCCCCAGCCATCACAACCACTATGGAAGATGTACTCTAGATGTCCAACTGCCTACTATTATTAATCAAATGCCACAAAATATTTTTAATATTAGAAATAAGTTTAAAAAGAAAAAAATTATAAAACAATATTTCATAAATTCGCAATGAAGCGAAATATATTTCACAAAAACTGAATTTATGTATTGAATTAATTTATAATAGTTATATGTAATAATATGTTTTTATGAATTAATGTAATTTATGCACATTCCCTGCATACAAGCCAATATTGGCTTCGCGGGGCAAAACACATATATTTTTGAAAATTTCACGAATAAAAATTTATTAAAAAAAAAAAAAAAAAAAAAAAAAAAAAAGATTAATTGGTAGTATATTCATTTAGTTTACTTTTCTCTAATTCAATTGTAGTTTACGACCAATAATGTTTTTTGTTTTGTAATTATTTTTATTCCCTCTATCAGGTTATTGTCCTTTCATGTGGTGCTGATCTAGTTCATAAAAAATGCTGAAAGTATAGCAGAGATTGTTAAAGGCAATAGGTTGTTAACCCCTATGCAACTAATGGCAAATACTTGTTCGTCTATTTATTTACTTTTGTGTTGTTAATAATATTTTTTATTTGTTTTTGGTAATAACTTTTCGTTTATTTATTACACTGTTCGACAGAGGTTCTGCAAATTAAGCGCCACAATGACGGTTTGCTATTTTATCCAAACGATTTGACGATTGCCTAAGGGTTTTTTTGACATACCCTTTCTGGTTATTTGTATCACAAGATAAATTCACCGACCAAATTTCATTATTTCTCAGGTAACCGTTTGCAAGCTATGGGAAAATTAATACTTACTTAACTTAATTTCCCTTACACCCCATGAATGAGGTATGGGACAGCTTCTCGCATTGTTGTGAATTGACACGCTTTCTATTTAAGATTTACAACAAACGGCACCTACTTGGTTATCGAGAAATGCGAACGGCACAGTTTGAAAAGTTTTTACTAGACACTATACTGCGGTCTACAATATCTAGGGGGCCGGCAATAAAAAATATATTTTTTTTTAGATGACTGGAGTCAGGATTTGAACCTGGGATCTCCCGCATGGTAGTCGCGTGTTCTAACCATCATGCCACGGATAGTCCCGAGAGAAGTAATATTAATTCTTCAAAAATATATGATTTGTTAGGGAGGAACCAGAAGGAAGCAACTGATATAGTCTATATTCATTGCTCATTGCTCAGTCAAATTTTTATAAGCGTACATTCTACGCAAAATTTGACTGAATTCAATGTACCTACCAAAAGATATGCATGTAAAACTATGAGGGTCAATTCGGTAATTTGTTTTGGAGGTACCGGAAGAGTTGTGACAAAGGTTTCGGTTTTCTTAGGGTTTGTCTTCTATTAAAACTAATCAAATTCAAATATGCTACAGTTGTCCCTTTGGAAGTTATGAAAGAAATATGAATTTTCCAAAAATAAGTTATTTTGTATTGGAGGTACCAGAAGGGGATAGATACCATACTTAATTTGTAGAGCCTGCGGCACCATGAACTATCCATAGCGTCTTAAAGTGCTATAAGATTAAGAGAAACTGGCCTCTGGCGGCAATCGGTGTCGGATCATGCATCAATACTTCTATCAATACAGATTGTAGTCGACAACAGTAATATGAATGCGCAGATGAAATTGTAATTTTCGATCAACGGGCGGAGGGAGCGTGGCAAAACTGTATTTTAGCCCCAGAGAGATAAAATTTGGTACACAAATAGTACTCGACAACACAAATATGAATATACAAACGTGACTTTAATTTGTGATCAGTGGGCGTAGGGGGCGTGAAAAAACTGTATTTTAATCCAGAGGGACAAAATTTGGTACACAAATAATACTCGGCAGTTCAGGTTCAAATTTCCAGTCGAAATTGTTATTATCAATCAGTGTATTTAGCCATAGAGAGATTATATTTGATACACAGATAATGCTCGATACCAAAAATTACAATTTAAAAATTACATGTCTACTCCATTTCCAATTGAAATTCAAGGAATATCAATTGAAATTCAAACATTCCATTTGAAATTTAAACATTCCATTTGAAATTCAAATATTCCCTTTGAAATACAAAACTCATCATTTGAAATTCAAAAATTCCATTTGAAAATTTGAAATTTTCGATTTGAAATTTAAAAAACATCAATTGAAATTCAAAACTCGTCAATTGAATTTGAAAACACATCAATTGAAATTCAAAAATCATCAATTGAAATTCGAAGTTCGTCAATTGAAATTCAAATTTCGTCAATTGAAATTCAAACTTATCAATTGAAATTCAAAAGTCGTCAATTGAAATTCAAAACTCGTCAATTGAAATTCAAAATTTGTCAATTGAAATTCAAAACTCATCAATTGCAATTCAAAACTCGTCAATTTAAATTCGAATAATAGTTTGGTAGTTTTAATCATAATACACTCTACTTGAACTAAACTATATGTGAATGTTTTAAGTATTTGTATTGAATTTACAGTTAAATGCTACAAATTTTACCGCGAATGGAACAAATAATGTTCGTATGAAAATATTATGAGATGTCACAAAGTAATATTATTCTACAAGTAAATTTTTTCGATTTCGCTACCCATTGCAAATTTTGCATTTGTTTCCATTTTTATCAATGACTTATGCCCATATAACTATTAAGGTGTAGCATATTTTACGGTCGAAGTGAACCTACTATTAATGATTCAATACTTTTGAATTTAAAATGATACATTTTGAATTTCAATTGATGACTTTTGAATTTCAATTGATGAGTTTTGAATTTCAATTGACGGGTTTTGAATTTTAATTGACGACTTTTGAAATTCAATTGATAAGTTTTGAATTTCAATTGACGAAATTTGAATTTCAATTGACGAGTTTTGAATTTAAATTGACGACTTTTGAATTTCAATTGATAAGTTTTGAATTTAAATTGACGAATTTGGAAATTCAATTGACGAGTTTCGAATTTCAATTGATGAGTTTTAAATTACAATTGATGTGTTTTAAATTTCAATTGACGAATTTTGAATTTCTCTTGATATTTTTTTAATTTCAAATGGAAATTTTGAATTTCAATTGACGTTTTTTGAATTTCAAATGGAATTTTTGAATTTCAAATGACGGGGTTTGAATTTCAAATGGAATATTTGAATTTCAATTGGAATGTTTGAATTTCAATTGATTTTCTTTGAATTTCAATTGGAAATGGTGTAGTAAAAGCTTCTCAAACAATTACGTTCGCATTCATCGATAAATAAGTATCCCATACCTCATTTATGGGGTGGGAAGGGAAATTAAGTTCTTTTTTAGGTCGTACAATTAATTGTTGTTTTTGTGTATAATAAAAGTACTTTTTAATACAATAAATGTACTTTTGAGTAGAATAAACTGTACTTTTTGATATCATAAATAGGTGCCGTGACATAACCCCACACGGACATAATCCCCAAAACGATTTTGGGGCTTATGTCCGGACAACTTGTCGGAAATGAAATTGGGGATTATGTCCGACATTAATCTGCGGACATAAGCCCCAATGGGGATTATGACCGAATTTGTTGTTGTTTTTAGTATTTCAACATATGAAGAGAACAATTTAAAATATTGATATTGTAGCGAGGGACGAATGCGGTGGGGGGCACGCCGTAGTTAGTCAAGTTGCGTACTTAATCTGTCTCTCTGCAGCTAGAGACGAATGCGGTGGGGGGCACGCATATTTGTTGGGGCTTATGTCCGTTAAGTCCCGCGGACATAATCCCAAATGCAAATTGGGGGTTATGTCTGCAGAGCGTGGCGGACATAAGCCCCAACATCGTGTTGGGGATTATGTCCGTGGGGGCTATGTCCGGGCACCTCATAAATATTCTTTTTGGTACAATAAATGTACTTTTTAGTACAATAATAGTACTTTTATGTAAAATAAATTGTACTTTTTAGTACAGTAAATTTTACTTTTTGGTACAATAAATGTACGTTTTGATAAATTCAATTGTACTTTTTGGTCCCGATTATTATCTGTGTATCAAATATTATCGCTACAGGGCTAAAATACAGTTTACCACACCCCCTCGCGCACTTATTGAGAATAACAATTTCATCTGCAAATTTGAACCTGAAGTGCCAAAGTACTATCAGTGTTTCAAATTGTATCTCTCTGTGGCTAAATTACAGTTTAATCATGTTTCAATCGCCATAGCACAGTGCAACACATAAATTGGTGCCACATTCGTACCCAGCTATTTTTGAAGTATATACCGAAACTAAAATTGTCCCCAAAGGACTTGGCCCCATCACATCGAAACATTTTTTTATGGATACCCCAATATTTTCACCCCAACACGTTTTTTTTTTTTAAAAAAAGGACCATTTTAACGGAGTCCATATTTCATAAACCGTTCGGGATTTATTCTTTTTGTCTTCGGCAAAGTTGTAGATCTATACCAGAGCAAAAAAAGCTTCAAATAGACCGACCCAAAAAAATTGTATCCAATGCATGAAAATAGCAAAATCCAAAATTTAAATTTCGTTTGCGTATTCATATTCGTGTTGTCGAGTACTATGTGAATGCCAAATTTGTTCTCTCTGGGGCTTAAATCAAGTTTTACCACACCCTAAGTTTAAATATTCCCCTAGATGTCCGTTTAGAGATTATGGGAGAAATATTTATGGGCACTTGTGCCCATTTACAATTCCATTATTTCGTTGTGGAAAATATTAGCAATAATGACAATTTTTCATAAGGATCTGTTAAAGTTTACTCGTGTTATCCTGCCTATCCCTAAGGGTGACGGTATAATTACAAATTTCGAACCCCGGTGGCAACCCTAATGCCCATATAATTATATGAGTTTACGCGTGTAGTGATGTCGTAGTCGGGATGGTGTCGTGTCGGCTAGTGTGAAAATGTCCATTAACTTATAACATTTTATTTACATAAAAATATTCTCTTCTATAAATATTTGGATACATTTTTGCTAATTTTTTTTATATTTTAATTTTTAATTTTGTTTATTTTAACATTTTTATAAATATTTTTTGGAAATGCATTTTTTTCTTTAATTTTTAATAAAGTTAATATCTAATGATTTTAGATTTGATTTTTATATTTTCATGTACCACGTTTTACTTTGCAACTTTTCTTTAATATTAATATTAAATTGTTTCTAATTTCACACTTTTACGTTTGACACTCTTGCTTTTTTTTAAAATCATTTTTCGTTTAATATTTTATTAAATTAATTGCAAAATCGAAATTTATGCCTCAAATTGATGAATATTTAATAAAAAAAATTCATAGACAACACATAGATGAGTCATATACATTATAGCCACCTTAACAGTTTTGTACATATTCCCAATGAGTCCTCCTTATTTATTTTAAGTCTTTGCAACAAATAATTTAAATATTTTTTTTTTTTTTTGTATATTTTATTTACAACATAGTTTTTTCTTCCATTGATGGCTAAGTTTTACAGTTTTGCTAATAACAAATATTTGCATAAAGTTTTGTTGTTTTTGTATAATATTCATTTTTTTCCAGGTGGCATTTCATGTCTTTTGGTCCAAACATATGTGTTTTTGTGGCCAATTTTTGTTGTTGTTTTTTTCCTGGTAACTTTTATAAGTTTTTTTCTAATTTTTTTTATATATTTTTAATTAACTTTTGTGTTTTTTTTTTATTCGGATATCTTGGAAATTTTGTTTTATATTTCTTTCAATTTTGAATTTTAAATTTCTGTTTCCGAAATTCCACATTCTCAGATATTTCTTTTTGATTTTATTTTTCAATTTATCATTTATTTTAGTTATAATAAGACCATTTTCTCATTTAATATTTTTAATTTTTTCAATTTTCTTATTATTGTTATTTATATAATATTTATTTTTTTTTTCGTTTTTCTTCTTCACCATTTTTTTTTTTTTTTTAAATTAAAACTCCTTTTGGATTCATTGGTTTTTCTTTATTTTTGCAATTCATTATATTTAATCATTGAAAATCTTAAATAATACTACATATAAATCTACATACCTATATTTTAATACACAAAAAAAATATAATAGTTACATTTAATTTATCATTTTTTAAAATTAATTAATAAAAAAACGTAAAAAAATAAGAGAAATGTGTAAAAAAATAAACTATAAAATTAATAAAATAAATTCTTTCATTCTATTTTCACACAAACAGTGGCAATACTCTTGCGCAAAAATCAAAGGAAATTGTTTACCAAAAAATTAAGTGTAAAAAATATTACATAAAAAATAATACAATAATTAACAAAATTTTCGGTTTTATGGGTCAGCGAGTGGAATGTACGTATGGGGGGAAAAACTCATGACATATGACGGATGACAAATATTGGCTTAAAAACTAGAGATTTTTTGGTCCAATAATAGTTTGACAAAATAAAAACAATAAACAGAAAAAATAATAAAAATAAATAATAATAAAAATATAATATAAACAAAATGAGGGGTTATTAAGTAGTGCAAACTTGGTAGAGGTTAAATGTGGGGGGGGGGGCGCGGGACAAGATATGCGGCTAAATATATATTACGATATGATTTTGCTATGAGTGTTGTGGTTGTTGTTGTTGTTGAGTAGAGGTTGTACATTTAATAAAAAAAGAATACTTTCGTTGGATATTTAGTGGTTGTTGTGTGTTTTGTCGTAGCTTGGAGTGATTGTTGTTGTTGTTGTTTGCTTTAAAATTAATTAACTTTGCTTTAAAATTAAACGTAACTCATGTGGGGGGGAGGGCATGTCTCTCGCGAATGCGTTCGCATCCCGTATTAAAGCTGCTCTTAACGTCTACATGAGTACCGGCAAATAGAGCTACGTTTTTTGGTTTAAATCTCTCTCCCTTCTGAGCTTAACCCTTTAGAAAGGACGGCGCATTTTGTTGATGGCATTGGTCAAGTGCAAGATTTCAGTGTTCATTTGCTGCAACAAAGTGTCCAATTTGTCTACGGTGTCCAAGATTTCTACACGCTCGGTATGAGGGTTGAAACGGACTTCGAAGGGACGCGACATGGTGGATACCCAACGACGGAATTTCTCCTTGGCATCTTCGAAACTCTCGGCTACATAGTAAATGGGCTGGTATTCTTGATCTTGATAGGGCTGCACGGCGGTGGAAGCGGGCTCGAAGGCGCGGTGTTCGCACTTGTCGGAGATGGCATGCAACAATTCACCGTAAGCGGACAAGAGACCAGCACCATAAGCCTTGACTTGGCCATGTTCTTTGCAGAGACCAAATTCAATGGTGAACCAATAGACCTACAAATAAATAATGAAAAACAAAAAATACTTAGTAAATACGATAACAAAAAATATTTTAAGCTTAAGAAGTGGCCTAACGAAAAAAAAACCAAAAACCTTGAATTATACAAAAAATTCTTTTCTAGTTAGCTGCACATTTAAGTCAAGACTACACCACATACAATGCAAGTGCAACAACGTTACCGCCCGTCGTTTGTCGGCCAGCTAAAGGTGCCAAGCATTGTTATGCTTGCTTGCTTGCCGCTCATGCTGCCGTTTTAGTTTAGTTAAAAGCGAACTTGACTTTTGTTGCTAACACACAACACTTAAACTTGGCTTAGAACTTACAGCCATTATTGCAGTGCCTTCAAACCATAGAGACCTGAGCAAGAAGTTGGCTATTTGGCTAGAAACTTGTTTGTTGTACTATGTAAGCTTAAGAAACTTTTTTTTTGTAATTTAAAGGTCAATTGTTACGAAAAATTAAAACGGTTTACAATCGTTGAAATCGTTTAAAGCGAAACTATTAAACGTTGAGCAGCTAACATTATTAGCTGTGAAATGTTAATGATGGCAATTAGACTTAAATCTAAGCCGATCTGCATGAAATCTTAGGGGCAGAATATTAAAATATTGAAAGTGGATTATGAAACTAAAGCTTTCACAACAGATTTCACTGTATAGAAATTGAAATAGATAATTTTGTACATATACAAAAAAGTAAAACTTTTGAAAAGTTTAATTAATAATTTTAGTGTTTCCAAAGATTTTGTTTTGGTTTTGAAAGTGAAATTTTCGAAAAATCGTAAAATATTCTATAGAATGTTTAAATACTGTAAAAATATTTGTAACGCTTACAAAAAAGGATTTCACTAATTTAATTTTATTAAATTTGAAATTTGGAAAATTTTCATGTCCCTCAGTTTTTGAAAATGATAATTTTGTCATAAAAATTCCTAAAACATTCACCTGTCGGTATTAAAGCTTTGGAATGTAATATAGAGCTGCCAACAATTAATTCCTAGTTTTTTGTATAACAATTCTTAAATTTGGAAATTTTTTAAACTGTTAAAAAAATTTGTTAATTTTGAAAAGTTGAAATTTTTCATACCCTCAGTTTGTGGAAAATAAGTTTTAAAAAATTCCTAAAATATTCTCTATACAGTTTAAAAACTCTATAAAGCTTATACGATCTTCAAAAAATGCTTTCACTGCTTTAAGTTTTATATTCCTGAAATTTGGAAAAAAAAATTTCCCTCAGTGTGTAAAAGAGGAATTTATAAAAATTCTTAAAATATTCACCGTAAACTTTGAAAAATTTTAAAAGCTTATTTAAGTTACAAAAAATGTTTTAGTTGATTTAAATTTCTTGATTCTGAAATTTGGAAATTTTTTTTTGCCCCTCAGTTTGTAAAAATGAAGTTTGAAAAAAAATTCTAAAATATTCAGCTAGTGCTATAAAAGCTTTGGAATGCTTAATAAAGGTTCAAAAATTGATATCACTGATTTTAATTTTTTACTACCGAAAATTGGAAATTTTTCATGACCGTCAGTTTGCGAAAGTGAATTTTATAAATTATTCAAAACCCAAAAATAATATTAAAATCTTGAAAAAGCCTTTTAAAGTATCAAAAAATGTTTTCACTGATTTCAATTTCGTAAATTTGAAAATTTTTCAAGCCCTTTAGTTTGTGAATATGAAATTTTTAAAAAATTTTAAAAAAAATCCTAAAATATTTCCCTAAAACATTTAGAACCTAAAAAAGCTTACTTAAGCTTCAAAAAATTATATCACTGACTTCAGATTCTTAAACTTCGAATTTGGAAATTTTGTATGCCCCTCAATTTGTAAAAGTGAAATTTTAAAAAATTTATAAAATATTTCAAAAACACGTTTCACAAATTATAAAGATTGAAAACTGTTATTTACTGCCTAAGATATGATAAATATTCATTATTTTTTGTAAATATAAATTTTTCGAATTATTTTTTTTCATTTCCCTAACTTAATTTTTCCTATCCCTTTTCTCTCATTGTTACACTTCTTATTACTGGACATAATTTTATTATTCATTAATACTTACGGTAGATAATTTTTCAATTTCTTCATCGGAAGCACCCAATGATGCTAAACCAATTTCCTGAGAGAACTGAGCAAAGCTGGGATCAGACAACAAGGGCATATGACCCAACAATTCATGGATGCAATCACTGTAATGTAAATAAAAAGAAAAGAAAAAATAGAAACATTATGTTTTAGTAACATTATTCTAATAACACAATTAAAATGACAAAGTGTTGGAAAATTGTTAAAATGAAAAAAAAAACTACAGCGAGGAGAAGGAGCAGAGGCAAGCGACGAGACAACAATACAAGTGGCGTTAAATAACTCAATTACAATGTTAATGGAGTTGACTCAGAGTGCCTCTGAGCAGCAATAGCAATAGCATCAGTTATCAACACCCATCATCAACACCCACTAACAGCTTTTTGTACTTGTTGCTTGTGCTAAGGCCAATTATGAGGTTTCCTTTGTGCTGCTGCTGTTCGTATTTCTAAGGAATGGTGGGGGAGGCCTAAATGGCTGTGGCAAATAGGAAATTGTGGCCAAAAGTTATACTATAGTTTTGAACTAAAGCTGTCATTATAAATGGCTTGCCAAGCAGATATCCTGTATGACAAAGAACTTTTTGAAAATGCACCAAAAATGGGGCACTGGATGACAGCAGGAATTCAAAGAAATTTAGGAGTAATTAAAAGTTAAGGAGTTTCTGTAGTTTCTTTATATGGTACAGGAATGCCGTGCAGGCATCCTTAGACATCATGCCAAAGTTAACATTTGCAGTATCTCTTTTTGTAGAAAAAGTGGCGCAGAAGGACAACATGAATTCTGAATAACTTAAGGTTAATTATTAGTTATAAAGTTGCACTAGTTTTAGAGTGCCATGGAAGGAACCTTAAAATTCAAACTTTTTCTTAGAAATGAAGGCTCAGAAAGCCATCTGGGATATTAAAAACCATTAGGTTAACTAATAGTGATGAAAAACATTTTAACTTTTTTTTTGTAGAAAAAGAGGCTCAGGAAACCATTTGGTAACCTTTAGATTACTTAATAGTTTTGATGATACAATAGTTCTTTCATATCTCAGGATAATGCTTTGCCTTCATCCTCAGCCAACATTTTCCGCACATCTTTTTCATTTTCCAATATTTTTGCTGTAAAAATTCCTTTCAATTTCTCTCAATACTTACGGTTCGGGTGTGTGGAAGGGTGAGTTCACATGACGCACATATTGGGTACTCTGGAAGATGCGGAACGCCAACGAAGCCAAGAAATCGCGAGCGGTCAACAAACCAGCAGCAGGTCTCAAAGTGAAGCCTGTGTTGCGACGCAAGAAATCGGACATTTCCTGCAACTGAGGCAAACGATCCTCAACGAAAATATTTTCATTCTCCAATTTCTTGAAGGCATCACAGTACTCCTTGCAGGCATGTTTAGGTGTCAAATCCTTGACCATGCGGAACACGGAACGCCAGGTCTTAACCTCAACCTCAGTGTAGTTGATGTGAGGAATTGCATCTCCGTATTTGTAAGCGAAAGCAATTTCGGCAATTTCCTTACGACGCTGGCGATAGACTTTATCAGCAAAACCAGGATGGTTCATGTCCAAATCAGGTTCGTATTTGGTCATCAAGTGATTGCAGTTGTCCAACTCGGAGGCGTGCTTGGGGAACCAAGGAGCCTTTACGCTAATGCTGTTCTCCGACAACAAGTTAATGCTCGAGAACGAGCCAGTTTGACGCAAAGAGCGGATCAGTTGCAACAAATTGCCACGGGTCATTTTCAGCTTGATCAAGACATCATGATCGACGCCATCAGAGCGCGATTGGCGTGACTCAACATGTTGAATGGTGCCATGGTAATTCTCAATGGCTTTCAAGATGCGGCCCAACGAGCTGATGCCCTCCTTAAGGCGCACAATTAAAGCGGCACATTGCAAGGCATTCTCGGCTTCGGGGGATTCCGAGGCAGCATTGGATAAAGCGATTTCGTCTTCAGTCAAACCAGCATCTAAAAGTAAAGGATTAAAAACGCATATGAAGTCAACATTATCACCACATCACATATAAAAGGGGCAAATTGAAAACTGTCAAGCAATTTCACATAGTAACTTGTTGCCAATGCAAGGCACGTAGGCTAAAAGCTTTAACACATAGATGATGAATGGTTATAAATCCATAATGGTAAAATGACAATTGTTCATGGTTAACACCCACACACAGGCACATAAGAGCAGAGGCGTCCTTAGTAAAACCAAAAGGATATTGCTGGAAACCCCTAAGGTTAAAAAAAGCTAAATATAGCTATAACTTAAAGCTGGCAATGTTTTAAGCTAAAAATGGTTTTAAAAATGTATCCTCAACTATTCCCCTTCAGACCACCACCGCTCTGCTTAATAGTGCTACATTAAGTGAAGCATATCCTTTAGCTTCTTTTATAGTGATTGTAGTAAGTAAGTAATAGAGGAGGAATAAAAAGCTTAAGTGTTTTCAAAGGTCGCACAAAAAAAAAAGCATAGACTTCTACTTCTACACTTCTACGTCTTGCGTTCACTTTAACTTCACTCTCTCCCTCTCTCTCACACCACCCACACTTGACGCACACTTTATTGTGGTAATGCCAGAGTATTATATTTTTATTGTAATATTATAAGATTTTTATAGACTTATGACATTACCACGCTCACACACACAAGCAGAGTATACCGTTTACTCGTCATTGTATGCTGTGAGGCATAGGAAAACGTAACGGAAATGAACAATTTTCCATTTGAACTCTTAGTAGCATTGAAAATGAAATCTTAACGACGGACGACATTTAAAAATGTCCTGATGATTTGTCGTTAGAAGAGGAGATTTGAAAAGATTTAAAAAATATTATTTATATGGCTTTTACTTAAGTGGGTGACTTTAATGGGGGGCAGGGGGTGCGTAATAGTATTAAGTGGTAACTAGATCAACAGCTAAAAATTACAATGTAAGGAGTTTAACCAGATTAATCCCCGAGATGATTGCAGAGCATGAGAAACAAGCCCTTAAGCAGGAGATGTAACAAAATTTCAATACAAAGTATGGAGATAGGGGAAAATATTTAGGTAAGAACTATAAGAACAAATCAAACATTGCTTAACACTTTAAAAGGTTTTTCGTTTTTTTTTTGTATTTTTGAAGTCATATTGTGAAGTTTTTAATTTGAACTGTGTTATCGACAACAAGAATTATCACAAAAAATCAAACATTGCTTTGCACTTGAAAAGGTGTTTCGGTTTTTCTCTTGAAAGTTTATTTTGAAATTTTTGCACTAATGACTGCATTATCGACCAAATTGTGAGATATATTTTAAGAAGATTAACTAATAATTTTCATCTCCAGTGTGCTTTTCTAGAATAGTGGTCAAACGTTTTTTGCTCTGACGACAAAAATCAAAAATTATTGAAACATACTAAGGAAATATAAGTTTCATGATAATTTGCAAATGTTATTTGTATACACTGCCTTATCGGCGTAAGCTTATTATGAAAAAATTTGGAATATGTCGAAGAATTTAAATAAAAATCTGATAAATTAAATCAAAACTAACAAATTAATTTAAATAAAAAATGCGCCATTGTTATTGGCAAAATTGCATTACCGACATTCAAAAGAGTTTGTTATTCATTTTGAGGGTCTTTGAGCACGTTTTGACAACAAAGACTAAATATTATTTAAACAAATTAAAATATTTGTAAGTTTAAAGTAAGATTTACAGATTTGATGCCATGTACTGCTTTATCGGCACAAGGAAAATATAAAATAATTTGGTATATGTTAAGGAATTTAAATAAAAAGCGACGTTTTACGTCAATTTAAAATTAAAAATTATTATTAAAAAAAGAACAATAAATATAGTGAAGTACTGCATTATCGATATGAGGTAAATAAAAATAAATTTTAATTATTTTTAAGTTTTTATAGAAAACGTGACACAATTAATGTAAATTAGCAAACTATTTGAAATGCCAATGTTTGTTGATTTTGAACTGCATTACCGACCTAAAATAAGTTTATAAGTTTAAGGATTTCAACAATTTGTGGCAGAATTTTGTGCCATGAAACATTTATATTAAATGGCTATATATTCTTAGTTGGAACTGCATTACCGACTCACCAGAAGTAAGTCTAATTCAAAGAGTTTTAAAATGCTCTTAGAAACGAAAAATTATACAAATGCAATTTTGAATTTTGAGACTGCATATTAATAGCAAATGTAAAGCACTGTATTATCGACGTGAACCTAATATTTATGAATTTGGACATTTTTAAAGAATTCTGTCTAATGTGGCAAAATTTCATGCTGAAAAGCATTTTATGTAAATGTTAATGTAACCATGAGCAGAAACAGTTTTACTATCTCACAAGCGTTAAGAATTTTTTTTACTGTAAAATTGCATTTCAGAACTTTTTCATTTTCTGTTATTTTGTTTTTTTTTTTTGTAATTCCTTACCATCTGTATTATTTTTATCACTAGATTCATCATTAGCATAATTTTCCTGAGTTTGTTCAGAATTAACTGGTACATCATCAACGATTTCGACTGTTTTGTGTTTTGTGTGTGTTTTAAGGCAAAATGATATAAAAAGAAAGAAAGAAAAAAAATAAAACATAAAAAACTGATACTTAAAAAAATAAACAAAAATATTACTAAACTACCTTCATTATATTCAGGTTGTGGTATATCATCGACAACATCCAAATTTTCTAATTGTTGTTCATCTTGCAATTCAATTTGTTCCTGAGTGGGGACATGCTCACCTTTGGCTTGCAGGATGGCTTCCTCCAAGGTACCATCTTTATAAAAACAAAAGAAAAAAAACGAAAAAAAATTAAAATTAATCAAAATTATATTTAATTTTTATATATTAAAGAAAACTTAAAAAATAAAACAAATTATAGGAAAATATGACCCAATGACCCAAAAAACTTAAAAAATATAACAAATTATAAGAAAATATGACCCAAAAACATTGCTGTTTTTAAATACATTTCTGCAGACCTTTTGTGTGTGTTCTTCTGTAATTTTGTTTTTTTTTATATTTTAATTTGTTTTATTTTTTTTATTGTTGAGATTTTTGTTTTTGAAACTTACCATTGGCTTTGGTGCGGGCTTCTTCCAAAACAATTTGCTTGTTTTGCTTAACGACCAAACTTTCGAAACGGGCATCATCCACCAAAGAGCGGCGGCGAGAGGGATAACCGTTCTAAAATGAGAAATTTTAAAGATTTAATTATAATTTGTTAATTGTTTCAATAAATATTATCAAAAGTGTTATTTTTTGTAATATAACTAACGAAAAACTGTTTCACTTAAAGTTTCTCATACATTTTGTATCAAAATTGTGGAAATTTCCCGAGACTGCTTTATCGACCGTTTCTTTATTGGCTGTTTTAGAGTGAAAAATTTTATATTTTTGGAGGCTTTCGCTAACGATATAGTAATTATACAATAAAGGTAAAATTTTGATTTTTTTTCTTTCAAATTTAAATGGTTTTAAACTGCTTTACCGACATTTGCCACATACTTCCGTATTTTTACTTCTCTTACATATATAAAGTATATTTATTATATGCATTCGAATTATTTAACATTTCCTTTGTGTTTTCTTTTAGGTATTTAAAATTAATTTATTTTATTTCTTAAAATTAACACCTTTTTATCTTGTTTACTGTTAAAATCTCTCCCCACCCAGCTATTAAGGTCGCCACTTAAGGCAAACTACTGTCAAGCGAAAGTGAAAGTATTAAATCAAAGTTGATGTTTCATACTCGAAAACATGATTTTATGTTCATTGTCAACTTACACTGCAGCTGATGCTGATGATACATAAAATGCAACATCTTTCATCAGCCAAAAATAAAACACAAAAATTCTTCATTTCATAAGACTTGAGGACACATGACCGAACGAATGGATCGTCAATAAAACATATCAACAACATTGGTAACGGCCTCATTGTAATCAAACCATGAACTGCAATATCTTATGGCCGCTGCTGCCGCTAAATGTTTTCATATGTTAATTTTGCCTTGTATTGTTAATGCTTCAAACCGCATGCCACACTTTGAGCAGCGTGTGTGTATTTAACTTCTTTGTCAGAGGTGTTAATAAAGTTGTAAACATAAATTTTAACAGCGCAATCAAAACATAAGATAACCACTAATCATATAGTGTGTGAGCAGAGGGGAAAGAAAGAAGGGGGGGGGGGGGGGGCGAAAATAAGATATATGTGAGGCGATTTTGAAAGATGCCTCCCCATATATGAATAAATTTATTCATTGGATGTGAAGAAGTTTGCACGTACGCCCCAAAACTTGGCTATTTTGTAGGGCATTTCATTATAGCCGGTATCTGGGCAAAACAATAACAACAACAACGACAACATCAACCGCTTTATGAAATGGTTAACAAGTTAATCACTCTCAATAACTTGTTTTGATGTTATGAATAACTTTATCAATGAATGTTGATTGTTTTGGAGGGCGGCGGACTAGGTGGCTAAATCGATCAATTGGAAAAGTTTGAAAGGGGGAGGGTGGAGAGAGAGAGATAGAGATAGAGATAGAGATAGAGAGATGACATGGGATGTTTTGGGATGCTCATAGCATGACTTGAAGTTTTAAGTTAAAATTTTTTCCCAATGTTTTGTTTTTTTTTTTGGAGCCACCAAAGAAATGTTGAAATTTCAATTTATTTGGCATAAAAGCAAAAAGATTTTGACACTTTGATGTAGACAATAATTAATGGTATCAAGAAAAATATCAAAATAAAACAATAATAATTTCATGCTATCAACAGCAACAACAGCAAAAGCTTATATCATTTTATATAGCCGTGACAGAAAAAAAGGTGTTAAAATGGCTATTAAATCAGGAATTTCAATGTTATGGTAAAGACCTGAATTACATAATGCGCCGGGAGATAGAGAGACAGAGAGAGAGTTATTGATTTTGGGAGCCAAAGAGGGCACGTTTTCATGGGCAGAGATAAAAGTAATGCTTTAAATTTATAAAATGTTTTAAAGATTTAGGCCAAGAGGCCAGAAAGTTAAAAATATTTTACTACATAGTAATAAAAAGTAGGAAGCATTATTCGTAGCAAAATAACTAATGTGGCAACTGCATTATCGATAGTACAAAAAAGGTGACAATGGCACAAATATTTAAGTGGAATGAAAGAAAAATTAATTTCTATAAAAAAATTATTGAAAGAGTGACAAATAAAAATCTGTAGTAACTAAGTAACAGTATAATCGGTTTCTCTTAAGAAACGGCAAAGGACATTTAAGTAAACTAAATTATCGATAGTACAAAAATAGTGACAAAGGCCCAAATATTTAAATGGAATGTAGGAAAAATTAATTTCTATGAAAAATTATTGAGAGAGGAAGAAAAATAAGAAATTCTAGTAACTAAGTAACGGCATGATCAGTTCATCTAAAACAGACGGCAAAGGACTTTTAAGTAAACTGCATTATCGATATAACAAAAAAATTGCAAAGGCACGAGTTTTTAAATGGAAAGTAAGCAAAAATATTCGGTAACAAATATTTCAAGAGAGAGAGAGAAATAAGAAATTCGTAACTAAGAAACTGCATAATCCATTATTCAAAAGGAAATTTATGTGAACAACTGAATTATCGAGAATGAAAAAGAAATGACAAAGGCTTAACTATTTAAATGTAAAGTAAAAAAGATAGTAAATTTTCATTAACACGAAATTGCATTATCGAATCCCTTAACTGATACGGAACGGTATAAACTGAAAGGATACATTAAAGTTGTATGGTATGAACTGCATTATCGACTTGTCAATAGAAACGTTAAACAAATAAATTATTTTTATAAGTTTTAAGAGATAACATATATGACCGGGGGATTTTAATATATTTCGGGTAAACTGCATTATCGACAAACACAAAAAGTAGAATTTTTGACAACAAAAATTAAGGAAAAATTTTTATATGAAAACGTCTAAATCAATTTTTTGGTATAATTGTGACAATTAGGACTAATTTTCATAAAAAAATTCGAATTTTTGGCGTAGTACTATTAACAGATTTACAAATGCTATTAATAATTTGGACAAAGATTGAAAGGATTTTCTAAGGATAAACTAAATCTATATTATAATTTAAAAAAAAAAATTAAAGAAAAATTGTTCAGTTTCAAATTATTTCCGTAACGAACAAAATAATAAATATTCGAATGCATTAACTTTAAGAGATTTTCAAATTTGTTTATAAGTTTGGAAATTTTTTAAAAGTATATTTTTTTGAATATATTGAAGAAAATAACAAATTTTTAAAAAAATATTTATTTTTTAAATATATTTTTATTTATATTTATATTTTCTAGATTTTTTTCTGTAACTTGAACAAAATAATGAGTATTCGAATGCATTTGCTTTAAGAGATTTTCGGATCTATTATTAACTTTTAGAAATCTTTTTGAAAATTATATTTTCTTGATTTTGTTTTTTGTTGAATTGTATTGAATTATTTTCTAGAATATTTTGAAGAAAATAACAAATTTAAAAAAAATATTATTTTTCGGGCCTAATTTCTCAACATTGTATTTGATATGAACTTATTGCCTCTTTATAATTTATTAAAATTTTTATGTAATAAATTTTAAATATTAAATCAAAAGTAGTGCAGACAATTTTACTCAACAATTTTAGTTTTACTCTAAATAATAAAATTTAGATTAAAGTAATGACAATGTCCAAATAAGTAGAAATTTTTTAACAACTTTTTCAAAACTATAAAATTATTATTGTTTTTATTTTTTACAATTATTTTTTTTTAACTTAAAATTTTTCTTTCAAATTTTATCATTTGAACTTAATTTTCTTATTTTTTGGAGCATTTTTCTTGTTTAACTTTCTTAATAATATATTTTTATTAAATTGAATCAAAAATTGTAATACATTCACATTTCTTTGTTTCCCTTATAAAGCTTTGTTATCCATTTCTGAACTCTGTTAATACTAAATTTTTTAAGCACTTGAAATTTTTTGTTTCAATTTACTACTCTTATTTCTACTTTCCTAACATATTTCAGCACTTTTCATTCTCAACTTTTTTAATTTCTTTTGTGTTAACTTTTTATCATATTTTGTTTTTTCTAGACTTACCTCAATACTGTAGGATTTTTTGATAGCGAACATTTCGCGGTTCTTTTGAGCAGCAGCGACAGCCATCATTTTGTTAAGTTTTTGTTTTTTGTGTATAAAGTTAAAGGGTATGTAGAGTTTTGTTTTTTAAGTTGTAGTTTTTTGGAATTTAAGATTTTCTTCCAAAAATTTACTAGGAGGTGCTGGAACACTTCGTAATACTTTTTGTAGCGTATAGGTAAGTTGGAGTTCTAAGCCTTCGAAAAGTTACACTTTTTCACTGCTTATTTCTTTTTTGTTTTTAAAATATAGACTTGCTTCTATTTGTTATTTTTTCCAGGTTGTCCTAAGTTTAGGCGATCCGTTTGAGTCTGCTTAGCTTTCAGCGGGAATTTTTGTAGTTTTGGGCGGGAGTAGAACAAAAATTTTGTTTTCTTTTTGATAAAACACAATTATTTTTCTTTAAAATTCTTCTTTTACGGCGTTTTTGCACAATTTAATATCCTTTTTAGGGGTTTTGATATCCAAGGCAATTAATTGAAGCTAAGAATTACAACAAACGGTGCGGATTTTACGTTATTTGATTAAGTTAAGACTTTGGGTTATTCAAACTGATAAAACGTTACGACGTTTTTTCCTTCTAACCAAAGAAGCAAGTTTCTAGAGCGAATGATAGCGAATCAATGCATACTGGATGTCGGAGCTCCCAATGCTTTTATACCCTCAACACAGAGTATTAAGGTCCACACACAGTCGTTTTCGGCTGTAGCCGCTGTTAACGAACCTTTAAGCCCGAACAGCGCCAATGTTAACAGAGAGTTTCAAATGGCCCAAACACAACACACACTCGCACACACACTCTGCTAACACAGTGCTCACTCGTTCGTTCGCTCGCTGACGAACGTCACAAAAACCTGTTAACAACAGAGCGACAGCCGCTACACAATGTTAAAGTTGGCCTAATGGTGGCTGGCGGCTGGTCGGTGATTTTTTTGTTTTTATCGTTCGTTTGTTTGTTTTGATGCTTTAGCATCTTTCGTCGGCGTGAGAGTATCTGGCAGCTACGTCACACGCTGGTTTTTGTTTTTATTCTTTGTATTACTATTATTAATTCATAATAATAATAACAAATGCTCGTCGTCGTCGTTGTCGGCGGTGACGACCAATGGACCAATGAGTTTGTGCGTAAGAGCGGGTGAGAGCGCGCATGCTCCACAATACAACACAGAAAAACAACAACATGAAACCAAATCAATTCGCAGAAGAAAGCAGCAACAACTGCGAGCAAATAAAGGCCAATCTTTGTGGGATTTACCTCTCGCAGTTACGTAGATGCAAAAGTCACACACACACAAACACACACAGAAGCTGATCTGAGCAATTGAATAATCAAGTTCAAGTTCCAGATGACAGACAGACAGTCATACGTACGTACATAGAGCTCCAGCTTGAGCAGCAGTAGTAATAGTAGCCACGAATGCTACTATGCACTACTGTGGGGGCATGAGCGGCGGGCACGGCTTAGTTTAAGCATCTGTTTGGTTGGCTGGTTAATACCAGCAAAGAAGGGGGAAGGGTTCCATTTGGAAATAGAACATTGTCAGCTGACAAATAGGAAGTTAATGAAATAATTTAGTTAATAGGAATAAAATTACATATTACTTGTTACTTTTACTAGCAACGGATTTTTGTGGCATTTCTTGGAAAATTGAAAGCAAAGTGGATTACATGTAAACTACACAGTATATTTTAAAGCGATTTTTCGCAAGGATGGTCTACAAAGTTCGGAATAATTGTAAATTAAACGTTTTAATATTATTTGGAAAATATATTTGTGGTATTTCTGTAGAAAATGATTCGAATGAATTATTTGTAAGTGCAAATTTAAGATGCAATATTCAGTGCAAGCAGTTAACTACTTAAATTATACCTGAATTGAAACAAGTCAAACCTTTGAAATTCTTATTATATATATGATACGTTCAATGGAAGCTACGACAAAGGATGACATTGAATCTTATATTGCAAATAACAATTAGTCAAAACTGATCTCATAAACAAGTTATAAAAATAAAAAAAATGTTTGGGAACACCTTAAGGGTTGAAGATAGAGGGTATATAGGTATGATCTGAGAAACCTTAAGGGTTGCAACAATATTAGGAGACGGTTATACATTTGACTCCTCTTAGGGCATTTAGAGAGGTGGAGAAAAATTTTACAAAATTAAATTTTTGTATGGTGGATCTTTGTAGGGGATAAAGATGGGGTTTAGGTTCGTTTGGAAAAAATATTAGGAGGGATAAATGACTGGGGGTCGGTCACACTTTCGAAACCTCTAGGGGCGATTCTGGGGCAGTTGTGGATTTTTTCCCCAATACGAAAAGTTTCTCTTTAATAACCGGGGGCTCGATTTTAATTTTAGACCCATGGTTTTTCTTTGAATTCATCATAGATTACAATTTTAACAAAAAATTGACCCACTCTATGTACTATTTGGTACAATAAAATTGTAATAAAAGTATAATAAAAATACGTTTTAGTATATAAGAAATAATGTTTGATACAATAAAAGTACTTTTTGGTACAATAGGTATATGCAAAGTACTTTTTAATGCAATCAAATAACTTCTTGAAAAAAAAACAGAAGTATTTTTAGAACAATAAAAGTACTTTTTGATACACTAGAAGTACATTTTGATACAACAAAAAAATACTTATTGGTACAATAAAAGTACTTTTGGGTATATAAGAAGTACTTTTGGTTACAACAAAAGTACTTTCAGATATAACTTAACATTAACATTAACATTAACATTAACATTAACATTAACATTAACATTAACATTAACATTAACATTAACATTAACATTAACATTAACATTAACATTAACATTAACATTAACATTAACATTAACATTAACATTAACATTAACATTAACATTAACATTAACATTAACATTAACATTAACATTAACATTAACATTAACATTAACATTAACATTAACATTAACATTAACATTAACATTAACATTAACATTAACATTAACATTAACATTAACATTAACATTAACATTAACATTAACATTAACATTAACATTAACATTAACATTAACATTAACATTAACATTAACATTAACATTAACATTAACATTAACATTAACATTAACATTAACATTAACATTAACATTAACATTAACATTAACATTAACATTAACATTAACATTAACATTAACATTAACATTAACATTAACATTAACATTAACATTAACATTAACATTAACATTAACATTAACATTAACATTAACATTAACATTAACATTAACATTAACATTAACATTAACATTAACATTAACATTAACATTAACATTAACATTAACATTAACATTAACATTAACATTAACATTAACATTAACATTAACATTAACATTAACATTTTATTGTACATTAAAAGTACTATTTGGTACGATAAAAGTACTTTTTGGTACATACAACAGCACAACAGAAGTACTTTTTGATATAACAAAAGCACTAATTGGTACAATAAAAGTACTACTGGGGATATAATAGGTACTTTTTAATACAAATAAAGTAATTTTTGGTGCAACCTAACAACCAAAGTAGGTACAATAAAAGTTCAATTTGTTACATTAGAAGTTCTACTACTACGATAGAACAAAAGTACTTTTTGGTTCAATAAAAGTACTTTTTGGTATATAAGAAGTAATTTTTGGTACATTAGAATTACTTTTAGATAAAATATAAGCACTTTTTGGTACATTCGATGTACTTTTAGATACAACAAAAGTACAATAAAAGTACTTTTTGCTACAAAAACAGTACTAGTTGGTAAAAGAAAAGTACTTTTTGATACATAAGATGTAGTTTTTGAAACAACAAAAGTACTTCTTGGTACAATAAAAGTACTATTTGGTACAATAAAAGTACTTTTTGGTACAAAAGAAGTACTTTTTGATAAAAAAATAAGCACTTTTCGGTGCATACGATGTACCTTTGGATACAACAAAAGCACTTTTTGGTATTTCTTCCATAACATAACATAACGTTTTGGTACAATAAATGTACGTTTCGGTCAACAAAAGTATTTTTGGTACAATAAAAGTACTTTTTTGTACAATTAAAGTACTGTTTTTACAATAAAAGTACTTTCTGGTATTTAAGAATAAATAAAAACAACAATAAAACAATTTTTTGGTGCAAGTAAAATACTTTTTAAGGAGCAAAAATATTTTTTGGTACAACCAAAATTGTTTTTGGTATAAAAAAGTACTTTTTGGTACATTCGAAGTACTTTCTGATACAATAAAAGTACTTTTTGGTACAAAAAAAAATTACTTTTGGTACAACTAAAATGCGTTAAATGTTGGAATCATAATGATTAATTCTTGCTGTTTTATCAGCATAGACCGTAGATATGACATAAACCCTTAAAAAGTAACTCAAAGGTGTCGAATCACACGAACAAGTTGGTCAACTCACAGGTTCATTTCATGAGATAATTCGGTCACCAAACATGATGACTTTTGATGAAGATTGAACTATTTCACTATGTCTGGCTGGCTGGATGGCTGGTGGTAAACCTTAACTAATCCGTATGAAAATTTACCAGTATTATATTTCCTAAAATGAAGTATTGGAATCTTAAATGGGCAGAATAGACCCAACCCTTTCCGGTACCTTCCATATTTTAAATTATCTATTTTTTGTTGATTGATATTTCTTCTATAATTTCAAAACGGACACCTGGAGCTTATTTGAATTCGGTCAGTTTAATTATCTTGTTATAGTAGACAAGCCCTCAACATACCGAAACCTTTGAGACGCCCCTTCTGGTACTTCCCATACAAAATTACCTATTTTTGGAAAAATAATATTGCTCCTATAACTTCCAAAGGTGCACCTGGGGAATAATGAAATTTAGTCAGTTAATTTATATTGTTTTAGGTGGGAAAACCTCAGAAATCTTAACTTTTTGACATATCCTTCTGGTACCTTCGATACAAATTACCGAATTGACCTCATATCTTTACATACTTCATAGTTTTACATACATACCTTTTTGTAAGTACACTGAATTTAGTAAATTTGACTCAGAAATGAATATTGACCGCATCGGTTGACCCCTTCTGGTACCTCCCATACAAAATGACCTATTTTTAATTACAACCGGCCCCTGGGGGACAATTGAATTTGGTCAGTTTATTTGAATTATGAGGCAAAGCTTCGGAAAACCTACTTGATACACCCCTTCTGGTACCTTTCATATAAATAACCGAAATTGACCCTTTTTCATGCATAGGTTTTTTAAGAGAGACACTCGTTTAGTTTAATTTTGCTAAGGTAAGTAATAATTGAACGTTGATTTACGAAAAATATCGGACACGTTATGCTGGCCCTAATGTTATCTCCTTTACAAATTAGTTAAGTTATAACGGCTTTGCTACATGTCTCTAGACCGCTGGTACTGTGACTGAAAATCATATCTACAAACGTTTACGCTCCACAAGCAGAAAATTAATAATACATAAGTAATTTTAGTTACAAATCGATTAATTTTAATTACTCAAGACTTATATTGGGTGGTGTTATTTATCAGTCAGTAACTGACTGAAATTTCTGCACTGGTTTGATTCCCAACTGGCGACTTCAAAATCTCCTCACATTATCGACACTCTACTAGGGATACCTTCCCCAAATGTAAACCACTTTCTGAAATGAGAGTTTTTAGCGTAAAAAACCACACCAACAACAACAACAACCAAAGCATCACTGTGGGTTATTCATACGAAATTCATTCAGTTTAGTTATTTAGTTACATACAAACGGGCGAAACGCTCGAAACATTTTAAAGTTGTTCTTAACATTTCGATTTTGTTGTTGTCAATTCTAAGATTCTGTGAACTCGTGCTAATCACGGAATATCCCTTTCACAATTATTACGACTATATTAAAGTCATTACTGCTTATGCTATGACTGTTTACAGGCACCATAGAATGTTGGCTGCTGCAACAACAACAACAAATCTATAAGAATCCATTAACAACCACAAAACTGTCTATAATAGCTTTGTGAGCTGGGTCGACGGGGAGCTACCGCTTAAGTTTGTGTTAAGTGCGAGCGTTTGTGTGCTGCCAACAGGTGTGAGAGTTGAATGTTTTGCGGCGGCGGCGGCGACGGCTTAGTAAGCGTTAACAGTATGATGCCTAAGCGGGGTTTGCACTAACATTTGGCTCATTAACGTTTGTTTAGAGCACAAGCGCGCACACGCGTCATCTGCTGATGAAATCTGTTTAATCTGCGAATTAAGTTGAACAAATTGCTGCCAAATTGCTGATTCGCATTAACGGGGGGATCTTTTTGCTATGACGTTGAAAACGGTGTGATTTTGGCCAAATCAATGGCAGCAAAAATAAAAAACGTGATTACAGTAAAAGGAAGACTTTTACCATGACGCCAAACGACGTGGAATGAGTCAATCATTACCGTGACACTTTCCGTGGCAGCGAGGGCGGCAATTCCCGGTTTAGAAAGGTGCTGACGGTGACAGCAGTGGCTGTGTTGTGCGTTTATAATTAGAATACTTGTTTGTAATTGAGATATGGGATTTTTTGCGCCAGATTTCCCACAAATGTGTCATTTGTCATGAGTGTTAAGTTGTGTGTATTGCTGGTGGAATTTGAAGTGGCTGTTGTGTTGTATTTGTTATTGTTGTTATTACTATGTGCTTAATAATAAATAAAAAATAAAATATTAACAACCAATTGAATTTATGTTTATTTTAATGCTTGTTAATTATGATTTTTGTTAAATGGCTATATTACGGATCAACAACAACAACAGCAGCATTTGTGGCGGTATCTTTTGTGTGTGATCACTTATAAACTTAAAATAGTTTTTATTGGCTTTTGTTGTCTGTTGGTGTTGTTGTTAGTTGTTTTTTGTTGTCTTTATAAAAAAGCGCACAGATCATGATACAATTTGAATGTGCTTGCGCTCCTAACGAGCGTTCTATAATTGAAACGGATACGGATGTTGTTACACTTGTACAAGGTACCACCACACCAGTATTGAGAGTAGTTTCCCCATATGTTCTAGTTGTCATTTGACGTCTGTCTCAGTGTGTCACTCGGTTTTGTTTATTAAAGGGGTTTCAATCTAGAACCGTCGCGCGGTTTGACTCGTGAATTTCATATGAGTAATGACCGGTAAATATCCATAATTTGGAACATGACTTTGCTGTTGTTACTCGTGTTGTTTCACGGTCTTTACTACAATTTTATGGTCATTTTAATTTCTATGCGTGGCTACTAAACGTAAGTAATTACACGTTTATGATGGAATTTTTGCTGTACATAGGAATATACTATATAGAATCATATGATAATAATTAAGGCGTAAAATTCTTAAGCGTGCAGTAATTTCAAGAAACTTAAACTTTAAGACGTGACACGAAAATGTATTTCCTATTTGGACCAGATTTGTGGATTAAGGAAGAGACGAGTTTTAATGGCACTATGTCTGTTGTAAAGATTTGGGTTTTTTTTTGTTGTTTTGGAAATCTTTAAACATTGTTCAGTTTTTTTATAGTTTAGTTTTGTAATTTTTTTTCTATGTGCAATGATTTTCTGGTTTATTAAAACAATTTAAATGTTGTTAAACTGATATTTTATTTATAGAAAAATGTTTATACAGTTTATGTACTAATATAATATTAGTAAAATTGAAAAATTTATGAATAAAATATGTTGGACGCTTTGAAATTTATTAATGATATAACTCTGTTAATATAAGTTTTTTTTTTATTTAAGAAAATTATTAACCAGATAAACTAAAGTAAAATAAATATATCTCAACAAACCCTTTCATAGACTTTCACGAGCTGATTTTTTTAATAGAGAGGAGATTTAATATATTTTGTTCTAAAATTATTTTATTTTTCAGTTTCTAAACATAAAGTTTGGCATTATTCTATTGAAATGCTGTCGGAAAATTGTACGAATTTTAGTGATTTTGAAGTAATAATAATTTAAAATATGTTTGATTTAATAAAATTAAACAGCTTTATAAAGTAGTTTGTAAACTAAACTCTGGAATATTTAGCTTCCAGTTAGTACTTTTGATCATCTAACAGTAGTCAGTCAATATACATGATAACGCTTTCCGGGAAAATCTCAAAGGATGCTTTCATTGATATTTCCTTAAGCTATACGAAAATTTGTTTAAACAATGCAACTAGATGACTGTTTCCTCTCCTCTTGAAATATGTATAAGTTCATCGATATTCATATGAAAAATTTTAATTGTCGTTATCTCCTGAAGAGCATCCAATAGCAAAATGGAGCTTAATTTGAGAAACCTATACAATAGTTGTGAAATCACTAAGATATAGTGGGAATCTCGCCTTGTAGGTGGTGGGAACCATTTGAAAAACGTTAAGTGCAGTTATCTACTAAACTCAGTGTCCAATTGTATAAAAAATTATAATTTATGACCACCATGATCACCGTGGCATAGTGGTTAGAACACGCGACTACCATGCGGGAGATCGCAGGTTCAAACCTGGCTCCAGTCATCTTAAAAACAACTTCGCAGTATTAAGTGTCGAGTTAGTCGGCATGTCTAGTAAGAGCTTCTCAAACAGTGACGTTCGCATTCGTCGATAAACAAGTAGGTGCCGTTAGTTGTGAATTTAAAAATAGAAAGCGTGTTACTTCACAACAACGCGAGAAGCTATCCCATACCTCATTCATGGGGTGCAAAGGGAAATTAAGTTTTTTTTTAAAGTTTTTTTTGATCAACATTAAGGTGTCTTTATAAAATAGTGGCTACAAACTTCTTTAAACTTAAAAAATATTGGAAAGATCCAAAAAGTTAACTATATAACTATATATTATATATCCTTGGAAAGGCCACAGTCTCTTCTTTCTAAACCCGCTGAGAAACTTAAATGAGGTTGATATTTAAACATGTTACTGGCATATAAGTGAGTAAAGGTATGAAAAACAAAAAATGTTTTACCTGTAACTCAAGATTTTGGGTGTTTGGAAATTTACAAAAACAGATACTTGTTGTGCACAGCAGCATATATCAGAAATATGGTATCATATTCCACGTGTGACCAAGTTTAAAAACTAAAAAAAACCTCTGTCTAAAATCTTCATGCTTCTCAGCGGGAGTTAGGAATTGATTTTAGACAGATAGTTTCTTGATGAAATTTTCTTAGAATTCATTGTAGATTACGATTTTGGGGGAAGCTTTTAACACCTTCACCTAGGCGGTCATCATAGAAACCAACAAGTGGCCCCTATTTTGACCATTCCTAATATATACATATTGTGGCATCGATTTTTGCATAAGGAATAGCTTAGGCATAAGGAAAAAAAGTTACCTACGACATATCAAAGAAATTATTTTCGAGGCGCCAAAATTTATTTATACCCTCACCCTACTGGTAGGAGGGCATAAACCATTTGGAGTGTAACACACAGAAGGAGTCACTTTAGACCCTAGGTTTCTTTGAACCAAATTCGATTCATGATTTTTTAAGTCGTTTGAGCCATGTCCGTCTGTCTGGCTGTCAAAAGTAATTACGGTACTGCAAATGGGCTACATGGCCCTGCTCCTTCTGTTACCTCCCATACAAATACATCATACCGCCTACTTAAGAAATCGAGTAATAATATCAATACAACCAACGGGTTCGTACCCAAAAGTCTAGCCACGCCTCTTCTGGTAACAAATGTACCATTCCACCCACTTTAGAGATGCAGTAATAATATCAATATATCAGACGCGATCAAGCGCAAATTCTGTTTTTAATAAATCTACAGCAGGATAACATTTTAGAGAAATAATATGGAAGTCTGGTCACTTGCCTTCTGGTACCTCCCATGCAAATGTACCACTCCGACCACATTAGAAATCGAGTAATAATATAAATACACACATCAGGATACAGTTTTAGAGAAATAACTGAAAGTCTAGCCACGCCCCTTCTGGTACCTCCCATGCAAATGTACCACTCCGCCCATTTTAGAAATCGATTAATAAAATTAAAACACCCAACTTGGTGGTGCCCAAATTCTGTATATAGTAACGTAAAATCAGGACCCAGCAAAACGCCGGGACACGTAATATTATTTTTTTTTTTTTGACCCATATATCTTTCCTCGGTAGTCCGAACCCCCGCCAATTTTCCCTGTCGCACAGTGTTATCAAGCTGTAAAATCTTTTTTAACTTTGCAATGAAATTAATTTGTTTTTAAATAACTTTTTAAATATTTTCTTAATTTATTTACAACTAATTGAAATATCGTATCCCAAGGCAATATTAATGCATTTTACAATAATTGGATGTCAGATTTTTTTGTCCGCTCACGTTTGTATTAATTTATCCATTTTCTATAAATATTAAATTCCGTTCAGTTAACAATTTACTGTTTCATTTGATAGTATTCGAATTTCACAAATTGTTGCAATTACTAGGAGTTAGTAGAATCACAAGTTGGTTGATATTTCAAAGTATATTCAATTTTTATAATAACGTTGTCATTATTCAACGGGAATTTTAGAATTTTTCGTATTTGTCTAGATGTCACAAAGAATCACGTGATTTTTCAATGTATCTATTCATTTTGTAAATCAATAGGAACGTAATCCTATATATAGGGAATCAAGTGTCATTTAATTAGCTTATACATATTAGAGACAAAAAACATTTACAAGCGACGAAATCACATTCTTATGACTGATAGATAGTCCAACTTGTAAATGCAGTGTTATTAAAAATGTTTTTGTTTGCTAACATGTTGTGCAATACATTAATAAATAATGCAACACCTAACGGATATCATATTTATTTAATTTATTGTACGTTCAAACGAACTTAGAAGCAACTTAATAAAGCTTCTCCTTTTGCATATATATATATAAAGTTGAAACTCATTATGGCTATGTTCGTCATAATTTGCACAATGTTTCATTCAAAATACTCTTGTTGGAACTAATCGCCCATTGAATTCTATTTTTGCTTATCATGTTCTGCCAAGTTTTACGGATAAAAATAACTTATTTTTCTTTCAAAACTTATCTATATATATAAAAAATTGTTGCAAGTGTGTTGTGACTTCATAACTCACGAACGGCTGGACCGATTTGCATAAATTTTTTTGTATGCGTTTGGGTGGCGCCCCGGGTGGTTTATATTTACAATTCGGTCCAATTGGACAAAGGGGCGTGGCACCGCCCATACAACTTGAAAATCAAAAGGGCTGTATCTCATGAACTATCAGAGGTATGAAGATGAGATTTGGTATATATGTTGTTGGACCAGTATTAAATACAGCCAAGGTGGAAGTGGGCGGTGTCACGCCCCCTTTTGAAAAATCGCTCTAACGGCTTTTCTAATAGACCGATTGATACGAAAATTTTACCAAGTGGTACTAATGACCTGTAGATAGTCCCTGTCCCTGGCTATATTTGGTTGTGATTGGATAAAGGGGCGTGGCACCGCCCATACAACATGAAAACAAAAAGGGATATATCTCATGAACTATAAGAGGTATGAAGATGAGATTTGCTAGATATGTTGTTGTTGCAGTATAAATTACAGTAAGAGTGGAAGTGGGCTGTACCACACCGCTTTTAAAATAAACAGTTATAACTGTCAAAATTCCACAGTATATTGCAGTTCGCCTAGAGATATGAACAGTAAGGTGGAACAGTTTTTTTATTCGCAAAAATTGTAACCAAATCTACGATGAATTGTTAGAAAATGTCACCAATAAACTTTGTGTGTAATATCAATTCCTAGCTCGCGCTGGGAAAGCTTAATTAAGTGCAGAAAACTTAAATTTTGATAGATGTGTCTTAAATCTGAAGTCTGTGCACTTTCAATAATCATGGGGCAACGAACGTCACTTCCAAAAGAAGCGCAAAACGGAGTAAATAAACGAGAAATTCTTTTATCTTAAAAAAAGTATCAGCTAGGATTTTGAGTCATGTGGATTTTTAATGTACAATTGACACCCAACAAAACCCCTTTTACCGTTTTTGTTGCCATTTTAGGTTAACCAATTCGTCATTCAGGCGAGGTGTGTGAAGTGTGATAGACTTTCATTGAGACTTTCTTTGAAAAATCACCATGTAAAGACTACACAAGAACAACGTTTACAAATCTTCCAAATTAATTTCCAAATGCGCGTTCTGTTTGCCCTTTGTGAAGTTTATGGTGCATATACTCATCCATCTGAGCAGCTAATAGAAGCCATCGACGCTGTAGTCGTAAGTGTGACAGGGGACTCGAATTTATCGAACCGACGCCGTTCTCAGCAACTCGGTATCTGCAAATGCTGAGGAAAGGTCTTGGCCTATATTCATATATCCAACTGGTAGAAGAACTAAAACCAGTGGACGATCAATTGATTTTTTTTATTTATCATGTCATTGCACATTATTTGAAGGAGAAATGGTTCCAACACGACGGCGTAAAATTCCATACAGCGCGTGAGATCATCACTTTGTAAAGCCAAACGTTGGTGACCGAATTATCTCATAGAATGGTAATACGATTTCAATACAAAGATATTATTCGGAAATATTCTTGATCCATGTGAGAAGAAGGCATGGCAAAAGAGGTTTTTATGGCTAAAGGCATAAAGCTTCAAACGAAATTTCCATTTTCGGTCAATAGGCGGAGAAGGCATGCCAAAAGTGTTTTTTACGCCCAAAGAGATAGTTAGTATACAGACGGTTACCGCTACTACATTGAATTTTGATCTTAAACGGAATGTCTGTTTCCGATTTGTAAAAGATATGACTTTGCTGATGAACTTTTTACTATCGTCATAGAGCCTATGATATTTAGAATTTAAAACAACAACACTTAATTTGTTAACTTTCATGTTAAGGAGTTGCTTGAAATTAGTTACATAAGTTAATAAACTTAACATATCATTATCGAGCTTAAGTACCGTTTTCGAAGTACTTTGTAGACCTAAATGTGAAATATATTACAAGTTAAAATGCAATAGCGAAGCATTGCCGGGCCCACTAGTTATTTATATATGATGATTTTATAATACATCAAATAATCGTATTCTAGAATAATTAATCATTTTAGGCAAATCACAAAGAAAATGTCTGCATATTGTTCGTTATATAAAACTTTTGCAAATTCCAGTTTTAACACATCAACAGATAAATGTTATCGATCGAGAATTATAAATTGATGGTATTCATAATTCTGGCAGGAGGAGGGATAAGTCTACAAATAAGTTTAAGAAGAAAAAATTGTATTAATGTATTTGAAATACTTTCCTGATATTTCAATATAAAAAGAAATAAATTATTTTCAAAAAAAAAAATTAAATATTAATGTTTCATTTTTAATGCCATATTAATAATCTATAAAAATTGGATTAAAAATTTACTTAAAATTATTTTTTTTGCAAAGAAATTGTATTTCTTTTTAAAATATTAATTCAATTTTTAGATAAAGCTACATTTGTATTATTATTGTTCATTTTTCGGTATATTCAATAATTTTTGTTCTTTCTTTCGACATTTTGAAAATCCAGTTAAAAGTAGTTAAAATTTTAATTTACCTAAGTAGGGATTAAAATAATTTGACTGGTTTTTTTTTCTTGCACAGATATAAATAAGGTGAAGGTCAGTCAACAAAAAAAAAATATAACACTAATGCTTTGTTATAAAGCCTGCTTTGAAGTAACAAAATCAACGGTATTATCTAAAACGAAAAACTGGTATGAAAACTTATGATTTTTAATATAAAAATGTCACAACTTTTCCAATTTTGTCAATGTCTTTAAGTAAATGTAATTTAAATTACACTGATCAATAGCAGTGGTCTTGTCACACGATCTCTTATATGTTATGGTATTATGAATACTTTCACTTATTAAGAAAACGCAATGATTTTGTTGCAGTTACTCTCAGCTAACTTGTAATGAGGTCAAGTTAGTTATCAACATTTTTACAATTCAGTTTTTGGACATATGATAATTTAGTGCAAAAGACTCGATATTCAGCATAGTTGTATGTATTGAATAGAATACCAAATAATTGATCTACACATAATTGCTATACATATCATTAAAATGGTTTGTTAATGTTCAAAGCATGAAAACTATTCAAAAGAATAATATGTTAAGGATGATATTTCTCAATTTGTATTAACTTATTCTACACAGAACACCTGCTGTTCATACGTAAAGCTCACACTCTATTTATCCGACTACACAATTGGAACAAATACTATCTCTAACTATACCTGTTGTTGTTTTAAATTCTAAATATCATAGGCTCAATGACGATAGTAAAAAGTTCATCAGCAAAGTCATATCTTTTACAAATCGGAAACAGACATTCCGTTAAAGATCAAAATTCAATGTAGTAGCGGTAACCGTCTGTATACTAACTATCTCTTTGGGCGTAAAAAACACTTTTGACATGCCTTCTCCGCCTATTGACCGAAAATGAAAATTTCGTTTGAAGCTTCATGCCTTTAGCCATAAAAACCTCTTTTGCCATGTCTTCTTCTCACATGGATCAAGAATATTTCCAAATACTATCTTTGTATCAAGAATATTTCCGAATACTATCTTTGTATTGAACTCGTATTACCAACTCTGAGATAATTCGGTCACCAACGTTTGGCTTTACAAAGTGATGATCTCACGCGCTGTATGGCATTTTACGCCGTCGTGTTGGAACCATTTCTCCTTCAAATAATGTGCATGACATGATAAATAAAAATAATCAATTGATCGTCCACTGGTTTTAGTTCTTCTACCAGTTGAATATTTGAATATAGGCCAAGTTTTTTCCACAGCATTTGCAGAGACCGAGTTGCTGAGAACGGCGTCGGTTCGATAAATTCGAGTCCCCTGTCACACTTACGTCTACAGCGTCGATGGCTTCTATTAGCTGCTCAGATGGATGAGTATATGCACCATAAACTTCACAAAGGGAAAACAGAAAGAGCATTTTGAAAATAAATTTGCAAGATTTGTAAACGTTGTTCTTGTGTAGTCTTTACATGGTGATTTTTCAAAAAAAGTCTCAATGAAAGTCTATCACACTTCACACACCTCGCCTGAATGACGAATTGGTTGACATAAAATGGCAACAAAAACGGTAAATGGGGTTTTGTTGGGGGTCAATTGTACATTAAAAATCCACATGAATCAAAATCCTAGCTGATACTTTTTTTAAGATAAAAGGATTTTTCGTTTATTTACTGCGTTTTACGCTTTTTTTAGAAGAGACGTTCGTTGCCCCATGATTATTGAAAACGTACAGACTTCAGCTTTAAGACACTTCTATCAAAATTTAAGTTTTCTGCACTAAATTAAGCTTTCCCAGCGCGAGCTAGGAATTGATATCACACACAAAGTTTATTGTTGACATTTTCTAACAATTCATCGTAGATTTGGTTACAATTTTTGCGAATAAAAAAACTGGCCCACCTTACTGTTCATATCTCTAGGTGAACTGCAATATACTGTGGAATTTTGACAGTTATAACTGTTTATTTTAAAAGGGGTGTGGTACAGCCCACTTCCACTCTTACTGTAATTTATACTGCAACAACAACATATGTAACAAATCTCATCTTTATACCTTGCCGGGGACTATCTACAGGTCATCAGTACCACTTGGTAAAATTTTCGTATCAATCTGTCTATTGGGAAAGCCTGCAGAGCGGTTTTGAAAAGGGGGCGTGGCACCCCCCACTTCCACGCTGGCTGTAATTAATACTGCTCCAACAACATATATACCAAATCTCATCTTCATACCTCTGATAGTTCATGAGATATAGCCCTTTTGATTTTCAAGTTGTATCAGCGGTGCCACGCCCCTTTATCCAATCACAACCTATTATAGCCAGGGATTATCAACAGGTCAACAGTACCATTTGGTAAAATCTTCGTATCAATCGCTCTATTAGAAAAGCCGTTTGAGCGATTTTTGAAAAGGGGCGTGGCACCGCCCACTTCCACCTTGGCTGTAATTAATACTGCTCCAACAACATATATACCAAATCTCATCTTCATACCTCTGATAGTTCATGAGATACAGCCCTTTTGATTTTCAAGTTGTATGGGCGGTGCCCCGCCCCTTTGTCCAATTGAACCGAATTGTAAATATAAACCAACCGGGGCGCCACACAAACGCATACAAAAAAATTTATGCAAATCGGTCCAGCCGTTCGTGAGTTATAAAGTCACAACACACTTGCAACAATTTTTTATATATATAGATGTTTACCAGATTACAGATTTACAGATTATATGATGTAAATTCTGCTGCGGAAATTTGCGCATTGTTGAGTTATTTTCAATAGAACAAAGCGGCCTCACCGTTTTCGGTGTAATTTTTTTGATTGTGTACTCTAAGAGAGGTCCTTGAATCTTTTGTCCGACATTGACCAAACTGTAGATTTAGTCATAGATTGATGAAATCAATGGATATACCGACTTTGGTATGCCTACTATGAAATTTAAATTTTCAGGATCTAAGAGAAGTCCTTGTCCCACATTGACCTACTTTTAGATTTAGTCATAGATTGATGGAATCAATGGATATGCCAACTTTGGTATGCCTACTATGAAATTTAAATTTTCAGGATCTAAGAGAGGTCCTTGAATCCTATGTTAGACATTGACCAAATTTTAGATTGATGGAATCAATGGACATGACGACTTGGAAGTGCCTACTATGAAATTTCAATTTTCAGGATCTTAGAGAGGTCCTTGAATCCTTTCACGGATTATAACCAAATTTTAGAAATTGGTGTCACTAAAAGAGACTGTGAGATGTGCCAAATATTATTTACCTAAGAAAACCCCTTCTTTTTTGGTCGCTCTTTGTATGAAACGGCAACCACTGTGCAACGGGATCGTACTGAAATTCTGTATTTAATTAAGATATAACAGGATAAAGTTTTGGAAAAAAAATTGGAATTCTAGACACGCCCCTTCTGGTACCTCCCATACAAATGTACAACTACGCCCACTTTAGAGATGGAGTAATAATATCAATAAATCCAACGCGATCGTACCCATTCTTTATTTAGTAAAGCTATAGCAGGATAGAGTTTTGGAGAAAAAACTGAAAGTCTTGTTACGCCCCATCCGGCACCTCCGATACACATCTGGTACTGCCCACTTTAAAATTCGGTGAATAGTATTAAAAGACCTAACGCGATCGTGCCCAAATTCCGTAATTAGTAAAGCTCAAGCAGGATAAAGTTTTTGAGAGAATCTCGAAGTCTAGACACGCCCCTTCTGGTACCTCCCATACAAATGTACAACTACGCCCACTTTAGAGATGGAGTAATTATATCAATACACTCGACACGATCGTGCCCAAATTCTGTAATTTTTAAGCTATAATAGGACAAAGTTTTGTAGAAAAAAACTGGAAGTCTACCCAAACTCCTTCTCTCCTTCTCTCACTCCGCCCACTTTAAAAATCTAGTAATATCATCAATATAATAGAAATATTGATGTTTTACTGAGGGTGAGGGTATATGTAAGTCGGGTTGCCCGACTGTAACTTTCTTTCTGGTTTTTTTCTGCTAGATAGATACAATTTCGTACACAGGTAGTATTTTACACTTCAAAAAGTTCACATTTGCAGAGGAAATTTTTGTTTTCGATCAGTGGGCGGAAAGGGCGTGGCCAATAGGGTGATCAATTATTCGGGTTTTTGCGAAAACCGGTTTTCGAATTATTCGAAAAATGGCATTTAAAAAAAACCGGTTGCTTTTTTTGAAATTCACAAAAAACCGGATAATCCGGTTTTCAAATGTATGCCAAATAAAAAATTAAAACACAATTTTTGACAAAAAAATTGGATTGAAAAATAGCAGAAAATAATTCAAAAATACTTAAAAAAGGAAACTTTTTGTTTAATTATAATTACAATGCAAAACATTACTGAGATCAGTTTGTTATTTTAACAAAGACAAACAAAACATAACAATTCATTTGTAAATACTTGATTGTATATAAATATATTTAATTTAATCTTTAGTTTTCCCTAAAGTAACATTTATAAAAATAAGATACAATTTAATTGCTTGGGCGTATACCTATTTTATTCTTTGGTTCTTATAAAACTTGCCATTGAAAATGCCCTTTCACTCAATGTACTAGTTAGACTTTTTGTGTTCAAGGCGTTTAATAATCTGTCAAGGTTTTCAGTCCTTTTGCCGCTCTTATTCATATATTAAAAATCTTCCAAAAGAAAATTTTTGGTAGATTTTTTAATGGTAGTTTTAGGATTTTGAAAGTTTTTTCTAGCTTTATTTAGTTCTGTTTCTATAGTATCTTCAGAGGCATCAACAATAATTTGGTCATTTAAATCTGTAAACGAATCACGTTCTTCAGTAAATAATCGTGAATACAAAATGGACGCCAACTCTTATGTTTAATTTTTACTTGAATATTTTAAAAATAATTGGGAGTTTACTCGTACTTAAATACAAAATGAGAGTATTCTGTGTTTGAATACTTCTTTCTGATATACGTCTTTTTAAAATTTCATACAAATTTACTGATAATTGGTTTTAAACGTTTTGCTTTCTGGATCAAGTGTTCGGACAGTAACATTTATGTATTTTATGTAAGATATATCCAACCATTCATCGACCACAATAGAGAAGCGCTGGTTTTTCTGCTTTAAGAAAATCAATTTTTTCGTAACCTTATCTTTTTTGGATAGATAGAAATCATATATTTTATATTTTTTTTGTAGTCTCAGAAGCCGGAAGAAGCTGGAAAAAAACATGTACCAGTACACATTTAACACAATTATGAATGAATTTAAATTAAAAGTATCGAACGCCAAAAAACCGAGATTCGACAAAAAATAACCGGTTTATTCGATATTCGAAAAACAGGGATTTAAAAAAAACCGACGGTTTTTATGAGTGAAAAAACCGAGTAGCCGGTTTTTGAAAACCGAACTGATCACCCTAGTGGCCAACCCGTACTTAAGCCCTAGAGATATAAAATTTGGTATACAGCTAGTAATCGGCAGGACTGGTTACAATTTGCAGACGAAATTTTTATTTTCAATCAGCGAGGGGATGGGCGTGGCAAAACTGTATTTCAGTTCTAGAGAGATAAAACATGATATATATACAATACTTGGTGCAACAGTAATATCTTTAGCTACTACATGGTAGAGTGAGCTTTTTAAAACTATGTTTTAGGCTTTAATTGTTACAATTTGGTACGACTATACAGTAGGGTGAGTCTTAAAAAATGTTTTTGGAATTTTTCATGGGCCAACTTAAAATTTTATTAAGACGTACAAAAAAACTCTATGTGAATTTTTTTAATTTTTTTCTTAAAGGTTTAGGGGTCGCTACCGGGGTTCGAAATTCAAAATTTTACCGTCATCCTGAGGGATAAGCCGAATAACTGGAGTAATCCTTAACTGATTCTTATGAAAATTTTTCAGTATTAATATTTTCCATAACGAAGTAATGGAATTGTAAATGGGCAGAATTGCCCCACCCCTTCTGGTACCTCCCATACAAAATTACCTATTTTTTGATAATTAATATTTCTCCCATAACTTTCAAACCGACAGCTGGATGGCATTTAAACTTGGTCAGTTTAATGACCTTGTAATAACAGATAAACTCCCAGAAAATCAAAAGCTTTGTCACACCCCTTCTGGTACCTCCCATACAAATGACCGAATTAACCCCCATATTTTTACCTACATATTTTTTTAGTAAAAATACTGAATTCAATAAAATTTTGTATGAGACGAACACATGCTAAAATTTGACTCGTGAGTGAATAAGGACTATATCGGCCAACCCCTTCTGGTACCTCCCATACAAAATTACCTATTTTTAGACAAATTATTTTTTACCAATAATTTCCAAACAGACAGCTGGATGGCATTTAAACTTGGTCAATTTAATGACCTTGTAATAACAGATAAACTCCCAGAAAATCAAAAGCTTTGTCACACCCCTTCTGGTACCTCCCATACAAATGACCGAATTAACCCCCATATTTTTACCTACATATCTTTTTAGTAAAAATACTGAATTCAATAAAATTTTGTTTGAGATGAACACATGCAAAAATTTGACTCGTGAGTGAATATGGACTATATCGGCCAACCCCTTCTGGTACCTCCCATACAAAATTACCTATTTTTAGACAAATTATTTTTTACCAATAATTTCCAAATGGACAGCTGGATGGCATTTAAACTTGGTCAGTTTAATAACCTTGTAATAACAGATAAACCCCCAGAAAATCAAAACCTTTGCCACACTCCTTCTGGTACCTCCCATACAAATGACCGAATTTACCCCCATATTTTTACATACATTTTTTTGTAGGTATGCTGAATTCATTTATATTTTGCTAAAGATATACCCTTATTGTAATTTTACTAATGCTTATCTTAAATATAAATCTAGTTTAATGAATGTTATATGATATTCAACGTAGATAATGGAACGCTATTGTCTTGCCCCATTCCACTAATTTGCAGTCCAACTTAGGAATTTTTACAGTACAGTTAATAAGAAATGATTTATTTCAAATTTGTTCATCAGTTTTTGTTGTGTTATTATTTAAAAAGATACATTTCAAAAATAAAAAATAAATTAAACAGTTAAAAAAAATATTAAAATAAAAACTTAATATATTAATATTAAACATCAATTCATTGCATGAAAAACTTAACATTAAAAAATATAAATATAAACAACTGCATTTACTGCTTACAATATTCTTTAAATTTTAAAATATTGTAAAATATATTATTATTTACACATGGTAGATTTTTTTGGATCTGAATATTTTTTTCAAAATTCTTTCACAAATAATGATAGAAACTGCTTCTGTTCTTCATTATGTGTATGCAATTTATTGTATTCCTGCATCAAGGCCACTTCGCGTTCAGCAATATCGTTAAAAACCCTCATAGACCGAACTAATTCTTTACTTAAATTAAGGTCTGCAACAATCTTCAACATTTTTTTTTAGGAAACCCGATATAATACCCGTTCTGCTGAAAAATTTAAGAGTATTGTTGGATACAACATGCTCAAGACTTTTTGAATGTAGTAGGTTTTCATCTACTGTAACTCGTTTTTCTGGATTATCTACTCCTTCTATGTTTAAAGCATTTACCATCTTCTTCTTAATTTCATGAGAAACTTTGTCATAAAAAAAGCAAATCCATCTAGCTCTTCCGACAAATACCAGAGATGACCTAGATTTTTTTTAAGGCTATTGCCGCTATCTCTTTATTAATTGTTGCATAAGACTTCAAGTCTTTTAATAACTGGAGGTCATTTCTTGAGGCAGGAGGTCCAGAAGTGGATTCAAACCAATATTTAAGGTAAATATTAATTATAAAAATGCAAACATCCTGTATTTCACATAATTCGCTTTCCTTTAGCTTGAACTGCTCTCTGAATAAATATATTTTTATGGAATATATTGCCTTAGCCATCCATCTAGCACAGTGAAGACTTGCTGGTGCTCTGAAGAATATTGGGGGTTTTGGAACACCTCCGCAGAATATTATTGTCAGCTTAAGTAGCTCTTTGTAGTCATCTCGTGGCTGAAACTTTTTAAGCTGATTTTCGGCAAAACAAAAAGAATCCGCAGAATTCTTTATTTTTTTTTTGTAATGGTATGGTTGCTGTTTGATATTTCGGGGAAGTCCCGAAATACCATGCATAAGTCATATTATATGACTTCTACGTTTAAAACTGCGCATGGATTTCAGGGCACTGAAGCGAGTTCTTTTGTACTTCTTAATAACATTTTAAGTTAACCTATGAAAAAAATCAAAAATAAGTAGCATATGTAAAACTATCAGGGTGAATTCGGTCATTTGTATGGGAGGTACCAGAAGGGGTGTCACAAAGGTTTTGATTTTCTGGGGGTTTATCTGTTATTACAAGGTAATTAAACTGACCAAGATTAAATGCCATCCAGCTGTCCGTTTGGAAATTATTGGTAAAAAATAATTTGTCTAAAAATAGGTAATTTTGTATGGGAGGTACCAGAAGGGGTTGGCCGGTATAGTCCACATTCACTCACGAGTGACTTTTGTGCATGTGTTCATCTCATACAAAATTTTATTGAATTCAGTATTTTTACTAAAAAGATATGTAGGTAAAAATATGGGGGTTAATTCGGTCATTTGTATGGGAGGTACCAGAAGGGGTGTGACAAAGCTTTTGATTTTCTGGGAGTTTATCGGTTATTACAAGGTCATTAAATTGACCAAGTTTAAATGCCATCCAGATGTCTGTTTGGAAATTATTGGTAAAAAATAATTTGTCTAAAAATAGGTAATTTTGTATGGGAGGTACCAGAAGGGGTTGGCCGATATAGTCCATATTCACTCACGAGTCAAATTTTTGCATGTGTTCATCTCATACAAAATTTTATTGAATTCAGTATTTTTACTAAAAAGATATGTAGGTAAAAATATGGGGGTTAATTCGGTCATTTGTATGGGAGGTACCAGAAGGGGTGTGACAAAGCTTTTGATTTTCTGGGAGTTTATCTGTTATTACAAGGTCATTAAACTGACCAAGTTTAAATGCCATCCAGCTGTCCGTTTGAAAGTTATGGGAGAAATATTAATTATCAAAAAATAGGTAATTTTGTATGGGAGGTACCAGAAGGGGTGGGGCAATTCTGCCCATTTACAATTCCATTACTTCGTTATGGAAAATATGAATACTGAAAAATTTTCATAAGGATCAGTTAAGGTTTACTCGAGTTATTCGGCTTATCCCTCAGGATGACGGTAAAATTTTGAATTTCGAACCCCGGTAGCGACCCCTAAACCTTTAAGAAAAAAATTAAAAAAATTCACATAGAGTTTTTTTGTACGTCTTAATAAAATTTTAACTTGGCCCATGAAAAATTTCCAAAAACATTTTTTTTTTGCCAAATAAGAATCAACCTACTATACAGATATTACTCGGCATTACAGGTTCATTTCGCAGAATGGGCGTGGGGAAAATTATTTCGTATAGGGGAATTTGTTACGTTTTAGGCTTTTTTGTTATATTGTTATATGGTGGCGTATGATTATCGTAAGTAATATTTCACGTAAATCATACGCCACAGAGTACAAAAGTTTTATTGTAACTGCTACAAAATAAACCCAGTTCAAAATCATTTGATGAATAGAAAAGTAAAAATGTTGCTTATGTAGGGAAACGATGTATGAAATGATTAAAGGAATGGTAATTCTTAATTTTTTTTTAAATTTGTTTCAGCTTCATCGGACTAGTGGTTCTCGATTTATGTCAAGCAAAAGAACCTAAAACGTGACAAATTATGATACTTACTATGCATGTAACTTGGCAAAACGAATGGTGCAGAACTTCTTCTTTTTGGGGCATCTTTCTCGTGCAGTTCTCAGAATTGAGTCCCGTACTCGGCAATATAGACAATAATATTCAGACAAAAAATATTTTATTTCGATAAGTGGGCGGAAGGGTTGTGGCAAAACTGTTTAAGCGCTAAAACAAATTTTTTTGGCGATGCGATACACATATAGTGATCGGCACTGCAGCTATGCATATGAAAGCGAAAATTTTTTTTCATTCGGTTGGTGCAAAAACTGTATTTTAGGTCTTTACATTTCAACAAAGATGGTACACGGAACCATAGATATTTGTAGACAGATTTTTCAAGATTTGTTTTTTTTTTGAGGAAAGCAAGCTCAACATATTGTTATCGAGCCTAGGAAGCGTTCCCAAAGTAAGTTCAAAGGTGTAATATGGCAGCACTTATAACTTATAACCGTGAAATACGTTATATATAGTTAATATTTTCAATTTTCGTCAATTATGCAATAGCGAAGCATTGCTGGGCCGACTAGTAATATTTAATTAATAAACTGCACCAATTTAGATGTAAAATATTTTGTTATTTTTAGAAATTACCACTTTACAACAAACAGCAATTGCACTTTTTTAAAAATGCATAAAAACGTATATTATAATATGACATTTACTTACTGTACATGTCAATAATCAATGAACATTACTTTAGCTACTCTATGAAATATTGTTTATAACTTTTTAAAAACACTAATATTTTTAACTTAATGTTATAATTATTATTATTAGTTTTATTACATCGTCGTCCAATCAATTTTACTTATACATACTATTGAAATATTGTGTATCGTTGCAAACTATTTATTGTTGTTGTTGTTGTTGTTGTTTATTTTTAGTATATTATATCACTTAACTTAAAGTTGTAGCCGTATTAACACGTTAACATATCTAATGCAAACAACTAACAACAAAACGCTCAAACTGCCATTGATCTACATTAGTTATATGTATATTTAATGTATGTAATACTATGATACAAAACGGCAATAGCACACAAAATGTTGTTATCCTTGTGCGAATGAAGTTGTAAGAATAAAGTAAAATAACAGCAGCAACGGCAGCAACGACGACGACGACGTTGTTAACGTAACGCTGATTCGCCATATGGACGCACAAGTATCGCTAACAATTTCATGATATTAACGTATCAAATCACTCAAACGAATACCGATACGATGGTGATCGCAAAAAAAACAAAACAGCCTAAGATACCTCCAACAAGCAAAAATAACAGATAAACCAAAAATCTATTTAATACAATAGCTTTTGCACTTGACGGGGCGTTTACTATGTATTCTTAAAAAATTACAGATCATCAGAATTCTGTTATTTGTCCGCTCGCATACCTCACAATGCGTGCATGTCAATGTCCATCCATACGTTCACCTTAATGTGCATTGGTTCATCTTTATACACATCTATAAACCTAAATAGCCACATACCCATCTGAATGTCCGTCCTTCCCTCTATGGCTGAAACAACTGAATTTCTACATTACCTACATTACATCTTTAAACCGATTCAAGTGTGCTCGCATTTAAAACCCCGCCACACTTAGCTGAGTTATTCTAATGTGAATTTAATTTATAATTAATTACTTGTGATCCCAGATGTGATGGCAGACAACTCGATGTTCGACTCGACTCGACTCAAGTAATGGAAAACAATTTTCATTGCATTTGACGGCATAATGACGCTGTGAGAATAATGCGTAAATATTAGACTGAGAAAAATGTTACCTATTTTGGTTAAATTACTTGATTATGCGTTAAATTGTGTTAGTTAAAATGGTGTTAGCTTGAAATGTGTCAATAACAATTAGTCTTGGACTTCCAAAACTAGTTGTCCTGTCCCCCCCCTTACATGTTAAAGTAAGTAAAAAATAGTTATTGTAGTAAAACTATTTTAGGAATTAGAAAATTGACACCTTGCTACAAATGTTTGACTAATACAAATATGTTGATAACTTGTTGATCGGATCAAGGCAGATTTGAATGGGTGTTGGAAATGAGTTAACACTTGTCATACTATTAAAATGATATATTAGGGGTGGATTTGGATATGTTTTGACAATGCGAAGTGGATTTTTGTTAAAAATATTCAATCTTAATTTTAAAAATATTAGTGATATGTATACGTGGTGGCATTACTTTTGTTTCAAATTTGTTTATTTTCCCTTTTATGTGCTTTTTAGTTTGATGGTTATAATTTTTGTAAAAAATTCCCCAGTCAGAAATTTTCACCATATAATAACGAATTTTTCCTCCCTAAAAGGCGTGGGAGATGTGATAACATATACATAAATAACAACAGTGGAACATTGGGCAAAAAATCACCCAAACATGACTACATAGATTCGATAGTACTACCGGAGCTGAGTAAGACCCTAGTTCAGTTTGGTTAGATTGGCTACCATTTTTTTTCGGGCCCCTAAACTTTTTAAAAACTCTTGGATCCTTGGATAAAAGTTGACATCAGTTTTTGGTTAACAGTTCATACAATTTTTGATAAAGAGCTATCTATTGTAGGTATAACTTTGCTGAAGACATTTCTAAAATATTATTTTTCAAAAAAAAAAAAATTTATTTTGAATTTTTTAGTATATGTCGTAGGGAATTCAGTTTTAGGTCTATTAAATATCCCTCAAAATCCGCTATTTGTTTAAAAAAAACACTTTTTAGTTGTTTTGGACCAGTATGCAATGTTTTTACTTTCTACCTTTATCAAAACCGTACGTATTGCATCAGTGAACAACTTCTGTTAAAAATCAATATGATCGGAATACTCCACCCCTTTAATTGTTCACAAAAAGCATTAGGGTGTTTCATATATGGAATTTTTTCGAATTTCGTTAAAAATCGGTATTTTTAGTTATGTTGGGCATCTAGCTTCACCTTAGGTTTGGTTTTTTCAACATTACGAATAAATTATGAGAAAATTCGTATCGATAATTAGACATTAGTGTGTGCACCAATGAAGTAAAAGTTCAAATTTGTTCTCAAATCAGTTAATTACCGCTGTAGACAGACTAAGTAGTAATAAGCCGTTCAATAGCTGATGTGAGGACCATATATTCTATGGATTTTATGTAAAAGTTGTAGTATACAAATATTAAAACTTACTTAATTTCCCTTTACACCCCATGAATGAGGTTTGGGATAGCTTCTCGCGTTGTTGTGAATTAACACGCTTTATATTTTTAGATTCACAACTAACGGCACCTACTTGTTTATCGACGAATGCGAACGTCACTGTTTGAGAAGCTCTTACTAGACATGCCGATTGACTCGACACTGTACTGCGAAGTTGCTGTCGACAACATTCGAGGGGAGCCGACGATGAAAGAATTTTTCTTTTTTTTAATATGACTGGATCCAGGAGTTAAACCTGTGATCTCCCGCATGGTAGTCGCGTGTTCTAACCACGGCCACGGCCGGTCCCATAAATATTAAAAACAAAATCGAAATTTGATTCCGATGTATATTACCAATAGCTATATCAGTTCTTGAGATATCAAAATATGGACGAGAATTAACTTTTACTTTACCTTCTAGAGATATAGAAACTATGCCACATACGTAAGAAACAACCTGCTTAAGTTCTATCGCAATCAATAGAGAAGTAAAGGAGAACATATCCAAAACAAAGACAATAACTTTTTACATTTTTAAATTTTAATATTAAATTCAATTTACTGATATGGTGCCTATGTTATAAATTATCTCTAATACTTGGGCAATATTTTCCTTAAGTTTTATTAATATTTGTTGCAGAGTATTAGAGAATGTACCCAACACACAGACAAACTTTTTATTAAAATAAAAAATTTAATAAGAATTTTTAAAAACACAAATATTCAAAATATTTGTATACAGTGTTGAAGTTATTTACCATAAATTTTAATCACAAAGAAGGAGATATAGAAACTATGCCACATATTTAAGAAACAACCTGCTGAAGTTGATATCGCAATCGATAGAGAAGTATAGGAGAACATATCCAACACACAGATAACAACTTAATAAAATTTCAAATTTCAAAATGAGATTTTGTGGCATAGTGCCTATATTATAGACTACCTCTATAGCTTGAACAATATTTTCCCAATGTTTCGTTGATATCTGTTGAAGAGTATAGAAGGATATACACAACACACAGACAAACGTTTTAGTAAAATAGACGAAAAAATTAGTTTTTCTTATAACAAATTTTAAAAATTTCTTACGAAATGTTTTTTTTCTCAAAATATTGTATACTGCAATTTTGCCAAAATTATGAAATAATGACACATAAACGGTAATGTTGGAAAGTTTTCATCTCAATTGTTTAATGGCTACTTTAAAATATATGGAATACAAAGTCACTCTTATTGGTGGTATAAGAATTTTGTTTCATTAGCATGAAAATCATGTCTGTCTATAAGTTTTTCTTCTTCTTCTTAACTCCTTTCACACTCAGTGGAACATAGGGTCCCAAAATTGGTTAATCGATAATTAGACACAATCGGTCTATCATGTCATGGTAGGCCTAAAGCGGCAGATTTAAGATTTAAAAATTATGACATATGGTCATCACAAGCATACCTTGCCTATATCACAGACTTGCATATACCGCTGTTTTGTTTATTATAAAACAATTTAATTTGTTCTACGTGTAAGCCTATCAAATAAAATCAACGACTATTCCCTTAGCTGCTCTTATGAAAACACTTAATATTAGTAACATAACATGTAACAGCAACAGTAATGGTTTTAGATACGCTTAAGTTACAATTGATAATTATTGATTTTAAAAACTAAACACCAAAACGAAACATTATCACTTAAAGACATAACCCATAACCCTAAGTTGAAATGATTCGGATGTTGAAGTCAATGATCCCACTTCGATTATCCATAATGTTAAATGTATATGTTTAACAGCACAAAAATACATACTTCCGGTTTTGATTTGTTCATTTTTTTTGAAACATATCCAAAAATACTAAAATAAAATAACCGAAAACGAATTTCATATTCCCTTCTAATCATAACAAACCAACAAAAGTTAACATTTTGAAAATTAAGATTTATTTACGTTAAATTTGCAATTAATTTTATTTTATTATACGATTTGTTGTTGGTATTAAGTTTCGGCTTAAGTGGTGTTCGTTCAACCCATAATTAGAATGTAAATTATCTGGGGAGAGGGGAAAAAGAGAGTGTTATGGAAACAAGCAACACTAAAAATAAAAGAACGCTACAACAAAAGTGATAAATATCCAAAACATTTGTTTGATGCTAATAATTGTTAATTCGAATGATTTAATGATTGATCGCTGAGTTTCATTGTGCTGGAGGGGGTTTAATTTCGTCTTATGTAATCGTTGGGGAACATTTCAACAGATTTAGAACTTTTGGCCATTAATGGGGGGGGGGATATCAAACATATGATGTCTAACAATAGAACAACAAATATCCGGCAGCCAATTGCCAAAGAAGAGACTACGAAGAGAGCTGAAAGAATTTTTCAAATGACAATTTCAATCTTAGTTATAATGTAAAATGTTAATCAAATTCGATGTCAAATAGTCACGTATTTCTTATATTATTCCAGACTGGTTGGTGTAAAAGTTGAAAGGAATGTGAAATTTGAGTTGATCATGATGACCATAACTTAGTAGGCAGTAAAGGTTTCTGTAGGCAGACTAAAAATATAATAAGAAATATACTTTTTTTTATAATTACTTTTTTTATAATAATAAATATGTAATTATAATAAAAAGAAGCAACGCTCTGAAATGTCCTGCCATAGTGAAAAATATCCGACAAAGTTTACAAAAATCTATGGCGTGCATGGCAAACTTAAAGTCAGTTGTAAAGATTGCTATGTAGTCTAACTATAAAATAAGATAAGATTGGCAAATATAGGATGGCGAGAATATAGAGAGGTACCACATTAGATCTTAAAATCCATAAATTCCAAAAATTCCACCAAAAGTTTGAAAATAACGCATGAATGCAGAATTCTTGTTCTGTAAGAATTATAGCTAAAACCTTATCATAGATTAAAACACTAATTATTTGCCACTTCATCGACTAATCAATCAAAAGACAAACTACTTTCCTTAGTACATCTACCAAATATCTTAACTCACAAACAGCATTGTTAATATCGTTTTACCAATCTATCGTCGCTTTGTAAATATAAAACAATGAATATATATGCGTGTATTTCCCCCTTCAAACTATTGAAACGTCAATAACATGAATACATTAAATTACATTATGAAGTTAAGTTTCTGTCTTTCAATTCTAATTCTCTCACATTCCGTCAACCATCCGTAAAGTTCAAGACCAAGGACAAGAAAAACTTTAATTGAAATCTCAGCCAAACACAAAACAAAAGCCTCAAACTTCCAACATTCTCTCGTTACAATCAAACAACATTGACGGTTTTTGCTCTGTGTGTATGGGTGTGTGTGTGTTTGGTGGAAGGTACTCATAAAAACGATGAATGGATACAGTACTACTAACTAATATAATGTAACTTCTTAACTACTTAGTACTATTTCTATGATTAACTATTGGAAATATATACAATTATTTGTGATTTTCGTGTTGTTGCTAATTTTAGTGTATTAAGTAGTGTTGCTCATAATTCAATGTTAACAACATTTATGCGTTGCCACTGACTGATTTGTGTTGTAACAAATATTTGCAGTTACAGTGGGCAGTGAATTAATGAGGTTAAAAATACATAAAATTAAATAATTTTGTATTACCGGATTTTATATATTTAAACGCACGCAGCGCTTATATGACTTTCTAAACATTTTAAAAAGTACATCGGAGGCAAACTACGTTGCTCTATGACTAATTTACCATCGATGAACATACCGTGATGATATTTGATTATTCTCGGCGAATATCTGGCATATCTAGATAGATCTAGATTAAACATATCGTTGGTATTAGAAGAATAGTGCTTCGGAGCGTATACGTTACCTCCAGGAGATCTAGAAACTATACCACATACGTAAGCAACAACCTGTTAACGTTTCTACCGAAATCGCTAAATGGGCAAAGAAAAACATAAACAACAAACAGACAATAACATCAGATGTAATAATTTCAAATTTCAAAATTAAATTAAAGTTTATGGTGTAGTCCCTTGGTAAAGTATGTGTATTTAAAATAATAGGTGTGTTCTATTCGTCTCTTATATATGTGTTGGCACACAGATGTAAACGGTAGCTGTCCCGGCGATAGACGGTGTAATGGACACTTCGAACTGAACACATCTTATTTGTTAATTATGTTAAACGACGATGTGTTCTATTCGGCCCTTATACCCGTATCGTATATACCAGATGAATAGAACGGACCTAATATTTCATTTTGTACCCTATATATACTTTTTGGTACATCACCCTTAGGGATGAGGGTATATATCATTTGATACGACCCACAAGTGTAACACATAGAAGGAGTGACTTTAGACCCTTAGTTTCTTTGAACCAAATTCGATTCATGACTTTTTAAGTCGTTTGAGCCATGTCCGTCTGTCTGTCTGTCTGTCTGTCTGCTGTCCGGCTGGTTCGCACGATAACTTTCGAAAGACGCAACCAAATGTTTTGAAATTTTGCACGAGTTAATATTTCCCCAAAACCACTTACGGTATTGAAAATGGGCTACATGGCCACGCCCCTTCTGGTGCCTTCCATACAAATGTACGATTCCGCCCACTCTAGAAATCGAGTAATAATATCAATACATCGAACTCAATCATTCCCAAATTCTATATTTAGTAATGGTATAACAGGGTAAAGTTTTGGAAAAAAAATTTAAAGTCTAGCCACGCCCCTTCTGGTACCTCCGATACAAATGTACAACTCCGCCTATTTTAGAGATGGAGTTATAATGTCAATACACTCAACACGATCGTGCCCAAATTATGCATTTTGTTAAGTTATAACAGGATAAAGTTTTGGAAAAAATATTGGAAGTCTAGCCACGCCCCTTCTGGTACCTCCCATACAAATATACTTTTCCGCCCACTTTAGATATGGAGTAGTAATATCAATAAATCCAAGGCGATCGTACCCAAATTCTTTATATGGTAAATCTATAGCAGGATACAGTTTTTGAGAATAAAACTGGAAATTTAGCCACACCCCTCCCTTCTGCTACGCCCCATACTGATCTGGTACCGCCCACTTTAGAAATCGATTAATATTATTAATAGAACTAACGCGATCGTGCCCAAATTTTGTATTTAGTAAAGTTCAAACACGATACAGTTTTCGAGAGAAAAACTGGAAGTCTAGACACGCCCCTTCTGGTACCTCCCATACAAATGTACCACTCCGCCCACTTTACAAATCGAGTAATAATATCAATATAACATAATTTTTTTTGTTTTACTGAGGGTGATGGTATATGTAAGTCGGGTTGCCCGACTGAAACTTTCTTACTGGTTTTTGATACAATTAAAGTAATTTTTGATACAACAGATGAAAGTACCTTCTGTTCAGATGAAAGTACTTTTTAAGACAACAAAAATACTTTTGGACATAATAAAAGTACTTTTTGGCACAACAAACGTACTTCGTGGTAGAATAAATGTACTTTTCGTTGTATAAAATCTCTTTCCGGGACAATAAAAGTGCTATTTGCCACAATAAAAGTACTTTCTGGAACATTGAAAGTACATTCTGGTACAATGAAAGTACCTTTTGGCTCAATGAAAGTACTTTTTGGTTCAATACTACTACAAAATACTACTTGGCATAATGTACCTTTTGGTACAACAAAGGCACTGTTTCGCACAATTATAGTACCTTTTTGTACAATAAAGGTTATTTTTTGTACAACAAAAGTTTTTTAGGTAGATGTAAAGTACTTATTGGTACATGATGGTACAATGAACGTACCTTTTTGTAAACTGCAAGTACTTTTTGGTACAATAAATGTACTCATTGGTAAAATAAATGTACTTTTTGGCGCAACAAAAGTACTTTATTGTACAGTAAAAGTAATTTGTGGTACATTAAAGTACTTTTCGGTGCAATAAATGTACCTTTTGGTAAAATAAATGTACTTTTTGGTACAGCAAAGTACTTACTGTTAAAATAAAAACGCTTTCCGGTACAATAAAAATACCTTCTGATACAATATAAGTACGTTTTGAAACAAAAAGAGTACTTTTTAGTACATTGAAAGTAAACTCTGGCACAAAAAAAAGTACTTTGTGGTACATTAAAGTACTTTTTGATACAATAAATGTACTTTTTGGTTCAAGAAATTTGCTTTTTCGTACAACAAAAGTGCTTTTTGGTACAAAAAAGGTACTTTATGGTACAATAAAACTGAGTAGTTTAATAAAAGTACTTTTTCGTACAATTAAATAACTTTTTGGTACAATAGAAGTAAATTGTGGTACAATAAAGTTACTTTGTGGTACAACCAATGTACTTTGTGGAACGATAAAAGTAGGTTTAATTAAAGTACCTTTTTGTACAATAATGGTACTTTTTCGTATAATAAAAGTGATTTTTGTACAACTAAGGGATTTTTTGTACAATAAAATTACTTTTTGAGGCAATAAAAGGGCTTTTTGGTGCAACAAAAGTACTCTGTAGTGCAACAAAAGTACTTTTTGGTACATTAATGTACTTTTCAGCAGTGTTTTTTGGTACAACAAAGGTACTTTCTGACACAATAATGTACCTTTTAATACAATAAAGGAACTTTTTCGTACAATAAAATAACTTTTTGGTACAAAAAAATTACAATAAAGATAGTTTTTGCTACAAAAAAATACTATTGGTTCAACAAAATTACTTTTTGGTACAATAAAAGTAATTTTGTGGTACAATATAAGTAAAATTAAACATTTACTTTGTGGTACAATGAAAGTACTTTTTCGAACAATAAAATAACATTTTAGTACAATAGAAGTTAGTTTGTGTTACAATCAAGGTACTTTTTGGCACAATAAAAAAACTTTCCGGTACAATATAAACAGTCTTTGGTACCAAAAAAGTACTTTCTGGTACAAAAGGGTACTACATGGTTTAACAAAAGTACTTTTAAGTACAATATTACAATATTTGTAATTTGAAATAACTTTTTGGTACAATAAAGATATTTTTTTGTACAACTGCATAATGCTTGATAGTAGAACAAAAAGTATGTACACTCTAAATCTTTATAGTTTGTACTTGTAAATTTTGAGGTAACATTTTTAATGACCTGTTTGAAATTCTGTAAATGTTAACATTCAATAACTTTAAAATTAACAAAAATTCAAATATATAATATTTTATACAATTTGAATTTATAATGTTGTACGATGAAAATCCATTGGGCATTATGTCGAAACATTTTCCTCGTGTTCCAATGTGTCCCTTATACAGTTTCATTTGTAGGACTTACGAAATTCTTAGTAAAAAATCTCACCTACATTGCTTTTAGTTATAGCTATCGGAAATCAAATTGTTTACGCTTAATTCAGCATCCTTGACTCTAGATATGAGAGGGAATTTCAAACAAATTTTTAAAATCTAAATTTATACTCTTAAATAAAATCGCCAGAATCCATTGCCAAAACAAGTTGTAAATAAATCTAAAATTTGTACAACGAATTGGCGACAGCTTAAGATAAAAAAATATGTATACAAAAAAAACAAATTTATTAGCAATTTCTGGTTATTACGATCTATTGAATGTGATAGCATTTATTCTCTACTGACACATATACTGTGTAATTGTTTTGTTTTTAAGTTATTATTGGCAACAAATAAATATGATTTAAAAATAACGCATAATAACACAAAAAAAATATATGTGAATGTTTTGCTTCCAGGTATATGCTTAGGCCTTGATGTGCTGTCTATGGATCATTGTTTCATAGAGATCGTACGATAATAACAAATCAAGCGTAAAGTTCAAGATTATACAAAAAGGAGAATTGAAAATGTTTTACTCAGTTCACTTGCAGTAATATTTTATTTTATGAACCATCAACAATACGAATTTGGGAAGCCAATTTCTCGTATCATAGATAAAAAATATTTTATATTACCAAAAAAAAATATTTATCGTTAGCAACTAAACAATTCATTGCAGTATTTTTACAGCTGTATTCATAAATATTTGTCAAAAGTTTATAAATAAAATTTTCATAGTAACACGGTTCTATAAATCACTTATAAATTATTATGAATAAAGCCTTTAATCTTTATACTACAAATTTAATTTGATATTTTTATACCTTGCTTGTACACAAAATTTATTAAAATTAATATCCTATATATGTATATAAAGGAAATTTTTTGCCAACTCCTTATTTAAAAATTGTGCCTTCGGTCAATGTTTTCCGCCTTAATGGAAGTAATCATTCAGCGAATATTGTATTGTAGTTTGTGGTTTTAAACAAAAGTTATCTTTTCATAATTTTAAAGTTTGTTATTTTTATTATGAACCATATTAAAATAACCCAAAACCAACAACGGCTTAAACATTTAGTTATTGTCTTAATTAAACGCTTTTTACTTCCTGTAACATTCAACATGCAGTAGTATTAAAGTTGTTCGCAGGTTTCTTCCCCCTCCCATTGTCAAATTTAATGACAAAAGCCGAAACGCTTATGTTACAGTTCCAGTGGTTTTAGCAACGTCACACAAGTTTATTGAACTAATTTCAAGTTTGCAACATTTTTAATGCTTCTAAACTTCTAAATATAATCAAACGTGTTGCGTAAATCTTTTCCGTAGAAATATTAATCTGTAAACCGCAAACTGTCATATGATCTCTAAAGTGACCAGAGATTCCCCTTTTGGGTAATTTGCATTTCATCTGTATTTATCAATATATTCGATAGACGTCAATTGACAGCATAATGTATTATAAAAAACCAGAACTTTTTTCACTATTAACTGTCATCCATACGAACAGATTCTGAGTAAAAATCTCTGGTTTACGCTCAATCATTTTACGTAGGAATGGCACAAGCAAAGACATTTAATATTTCCAATTGGGAAATTCCCTTTAACCGAAAGCGATTTAACATTTCTCTGCTGCCTACTTAAGCTTACTTGTGACTTTTGCAGTTGTTGGGGTGGTGGCTTTGTGTGTTCTTAGCCATGAATCGTTCCTTGGCATACGCATTTCTTGGTATTTCCACTTTTTCCTCTTGTTGGGGATTTACCTCCATTAACTGGTTAACGACAGCAACATGATGTTGGCGTTGATGCAAGAAATCCATGTAAGTACATTTGTAACGATGTTAAAGATGTAATTCAAGAGGGGAATCCCAGAGTTTTGTACGTTAAAAAGATCTAGTTGTAATGGCTCACGTTGCTATCGAATTATTATGGCTTTGATAACAAAGTTGGCATTTTTAATAATTAGTTTAGTTGGTAGTCTCTCGGCTGAGTGTGTAAGCTCACATGTGTGTTGTTCGATGCTCGTATGAGTCAAACAACAATTAGCTTCACTTCATCAGTTTATAGTTTGGTTATGAAAACAAGTTATGTATCAAATCAATCGAGATAGCAATGGGAGATTTAATGAATGCTTCTGTAGCATTTTATTATCTGTACATTAAAGAGATAATAAAATTTTGGAATATTTTTGAAAATTTAAAAAAAAATAAAGTAGAAAAATACATGTGAATATATGACACAAAAGAACACGAAAAAATTACTGTGTAAAGTCAATCTCTATTTTTGGTTTAAAAATGTTAGACTTTATGTTCCAGCAAGAAAAGGTTTTCTTTAGGAATATTACTTTTAAAGTACAGGTTGGACGCGGTAATTTACTTATTGGGAATGAAATAAAAAAAGTATGGAGCTTAGAAAAAAATTATTTTTTATTTTAACTATATTGAACAGTAAGGGAATTTTTAAATTACATGGTTTTAAATAGTGTGTGTGGCAAATGTCGACCTTCGCTATCCACACACTGCTGCATAAGTTTTTTAAAGTTTTCATGAACTCTAACAAGCATGTCGACTGGCGCACCATACAGTGACGCGGTCCGAATGCAGAGTTCTTTGGTGAAGTTCTCTGAGGTTTGTTTAACTCCAGTGCCGCATATTTTGTTTGTTAACACACCCACTGAGGTAAAAATGTGCCTCATCAGAAAAGAACAGAATTGCGTCACCGGGTATAGTTGCAAGAATATCTTCACAAGAGGTCCACTAATGCACGTGTCTAATGCATGATGGCAACTGAAAGGCAGACGTACACAAATTTCCCGTCAGCCACTGTAAGCAACGCATACTCTCCACTCTCTTCCACCAACAGTGCCGACACAGCATGTAGTGCAAAAAAGCAAATTACCGCTCTCCACCCTATACAAGCAGTTATGTAAGTAGGAAGTGATGATAAAGCACTTCCGAGTACTTACTTCTGAAGAACTTGGAAGAGGTAATTATGAAAGTGTATCCAAAACCTCTCCAAATTGTCTAAAAAATAACATAATAACTTTTTCTTGGGACCCAGAGGTACATCAAATTTGGTGCAAAACTAATGATCATCGGCTTGTCATCATTTTCCACTATTTTCGATATAGTGCTCATGAACATAAAAATTCAATGTTACAATAATATTCAAAGTTTTTAATAATTATCCCAGTAGGAAGTGTCTGCAAGACGTCCCCAAGGATAGGTGCATGACCATAGTAATTCGTTGATGACACGTAGGGGACCGTTTATACAAATCGTCGACGAAATTTTCATACAAGTGTTCGCTTTGTCAGGCACGATCTGATGAGCGACGATGTCGGTCAAATTGTCGTTGATGCCTAAATAAGCGACATGTCGCCCACACAATCATGCACGAACTTATAACCGACAATGTCGGTCAAATTGTCGTTACCAGTACTTAATAATTTAAAATAACAAATTGAAGTAGTTTTATTGAAAACGTGCGATACATGAACCTTCAAGCACTGATTTTTCCAACAAACTGAACATTTTTTACTTTTATTTTACTCTTTCCAATTTTATGTTGTTACATTGAACTTTTTTGTTTGATGCACGACAACATTAGTATTTTGTCGGTCAGCTTGTCGTCAACCGAGTGTTTTGACGACAAGTACACACATTTTTCACATTTTGTCTTGATGATAGCGTTAACGACAAAGTCGTGTATGACGATACTTCCTACTGGGTAAAATCAATGTCAATGTAATATTATTTTGCATTTTCGACAGTATTTCAAAAGAACATATATAAATAGATAATATCGTCAGTTAAGAAGACGTTTTCAAATAAGTTATTTTTGGAAGTAATGAAAAAGTATGTCCATAACAATTACTTTCCATTTTTTTATTGATCGACTAGTACAAACTGTCAAGATTTATACTGTCTATATTTTAAGGGCTGAGACTTTGCTCAGAGATGGAATTTTATTGATTGTCACTCACTTGTGAATGACCAGAACGATTCCTCTAGTGCAGAGGGGCGCACATAGAAGTATTTTGATGATCTGGGCGGCAAAAACCCAAATCTCAAGTTTAAAATAAAACCGTTTAATTGATTGGGAAATGTAGAGGACACTCCATTTAACGAAAAGCCATCATTACAAGTTACTTTAATTTCGAAAAAGCCAAAAAAAAACTAAAGTTCAAACTCAATGATTGATTTTAAGAAAGTATTAAGGTTTTATTTATTTTAAAGCGTTTAATTTTTCCCAAGTGCAAAACAGTGATAGATTCAGAATCTATTGGCATGGGATTTTTCAAATATTATATATTTCTTTAATATCTTTGCCTAAAAAATTGTGATTTTTTTCACATTCTCGCTAATTCTCGGTGAAAACATCATTCAAAAATAGCAACAACATTAATCATTTTTTCTTATGATCCGTTAACCAAGAAGTAATAGGAAGTCCTATGCAAAAAAATGATAATTTGGGAGCGATAACAAATAACAATACGTGTAGAGATGTTTCTCTCAGCTCAACCAAATCTAGCATCTGAAAGTCAATTGTTTTTGTTTCAAACGTTTCTCTTAGCTTAATAAACAATTAAAATATTTTTGGTCGCCCAGATCATCAAAATACTTCTAAGTGGGACGCCTCAGAAAAAAATGAAAACAACGCTAAAGCATGGTCGCACCGTGGGATTGGACTCACTGACAGAATCCCTATCACCAATCTAAAAGACGAGTGTTAAAAACCCCGCATCTTACGAATTTCACATTGCTCACAAATCGTAAAAGACGACCTATGCTCCAATGTGAGTTAGAGGAACACATATATATACATAAATATTTTTTATTTCGTACCATCAACAAATATTTTCACTGTATTAAAAAGTACCTTATTGTACTAAAAAGTTATTTTATTGTACCGAACAGAACACTTGTTATGACATAAAGTACTTTTTTTGTAACAAAAATTGTATTTTCTTTTTTAAAATTACTTTTATTGTATTAAAAACTCTATTAATTTTACCATAAAGTAATTTTTTGAATCAAAAATTATTTTAACTGTACCAAGAAGTTATTTAATATTTTCAAAAAGTACTTTTATTGCATCAAACAGTTTTGCAATATACAAGAAAGTATTTTTATTGTACCAACAAGTACTTTCGTTGTATCAAAAGTACTTTTTTTATATCGACATGTACTTTTACATAAAAGTACCTTTATTTAGTTACTTTTCTTGTTATTTTATATTATAGTACTTTTCTTGTACAAAAAAGTACTTTTATTTTCCAAAAAGTAAATTAATCATACCTACAACTGTTTTTATTTTACGAAATAGTACTTTTTTTTACTAAATTATTTTTTTTTATACCGAGCAGTAATTTTGTCATACCAAAACGAATTTGAATTTTACCACAATGTACTTTTATTGTATCGAATTGTAATTTTATTGTACCAAAAAGAACTTTTATTGTACCAGCAATTACATTGTACTATTAAGTACTTTTATTGTCCCAAAAAGTACTTTTATTCTATCAACAAATACTTTTATATTTATCAAAATGTACTTTTGTTGCACCAAAAATACTTTAATTGGATCAAAAGTACTTTTATTGTACTTTTTTTAAAGTACTTTTATTGTCCCAAAAAGTACTTTTATTCTATTAACAAATACTTTTATATTTGTCAAAATGTACTTTTGTTGTACCAAAAATACTTTTATTGGATCAAAAGTACTTTTATTGTACCAACAAGATCTTTTGTTGCGTCAAAAAAGTACCTTTATTGTAAAAACTTAAATTTAACAAAAAATTAATACAATTCTTGTTCCAATAAATTTTTTTACTGTACCCAAAAATTATCCTTATTGTACTAAAAAGTACTTTTATTGTACCAGAAAGTTATTTTATTGTACCAAAATGTACTTTTAGTTTTGCCATACCAGAACGTACTTTTATGGTACCAGCAAGTACTTTTGTTTCATCAGTAATTTTATACACCTGAAAGTACTTTTATTGTACCACAGAGTACTTTTGCTGTATCAAAAAGTACTTTTGTAGTATCAAAAAGTACTTTTTTTGTACTAATAAATTATTTTGGTGTACTAAAATATACTTTTATTGGATCAAATGTACTTTTATTGTACTTTTTTTAAAGTACTTTTATTGTCCCAAAATTTTATTGTCATCAAAATGTACTTTTATTGTACCAAAGAGTAATTTTATTGTATCAAAAAGAACTTTCATTGTACCAAAAAGTAGTTGCTTTGTACCAAGAAGTACTTGTACAAAAAGTACCTTTATTATACCAAGAAGTACTTTTATTGTATCACAACGTATACTATTTTATTTATACCTTACATTTACTATATTCAAAATCACTTTTATTGTACTAAAAGCAGTTCTATTTATTTTATTGGACCAAAATTTACTTTTTTTGTATGAAAAGTACAGTTATTGTAACGACAAGTATGTACCTTTATTGTTTCAAAAAGTACTTTTAAATTACTTTCGCCTTAAATCCTGACAAAAAAATGTCTTCATATTAATTTATTGTAACTTTAAAAAAACGTTAACAGTATGTTTGAACATTTTTCACACCCTCTATATTTGTTAGTGGATAAAGTATATGCTTGGCATTATAAGTTTTACAACAACAAGGTAGGAATATCAGATAACCAATTAATTTTTTTTATTCGAGTATAAGCATATTTCGATTGTTTTATCATTATGCCAAAAAACGTTTGGATGATAACAAAATGTTATTTAATGCGGTAATACGGGTGATAAAAATTGTTATATAATGCGGTAATATAAATTTTTTTTTATCCAAACATTTTTTGGCTTAATGATAAAACAAACGAAATATGCTGATACTCGAATAAGGATGCTTTTAAAAAGACCAACTCGAATTTAATGTTCAATATCACAATATAAGAGGTATACTTTAAGCACACAACAACAACATTTTTGTTGATGTAACCTTTTCGCTCGTTGTTTGATTGTTGGAATACGCGAAAATCATGCGGGAGATCACTGGTTCGATTCTTGTCTTCAGTCATCTATATACCTCATTCATCGGCGACCCCTTCGATGTTGTCGAACGGAACTTCGGAGAGTACTGTCTAGTTAATTGGCACTTTGAGTAAAAAGCTTCTCTTCGCAACAAGTAGGTGCCGTTAGTTGTAAGTCTAAAAATAGAAAGTGTGCATATTTACGCGAGAAGCTATCCCATACCTCATTCATGGGATGTAAAAGGAAATAAATTGTTTTTTTTTTTAAATTGTTTCGCCTAAGCTGAATAACCGACCGAGCTCTACAATACATTCTTTAATTCATACAAGTTTCTTTATGTTCACAATATACAATATTAATTATTGAAATTTTCAAAAAATAAATACACTGTAATATATTATTAAAATCTTTATTAAAATTGAATCGAAATACGTTGTAATAAGTAATTCAAATCTGTATTTTTTCAAATTTAAAAAAAATTCATGTTTTGTTTTTAAATTGTAAAATATTTTATGAAACAATAAAATGTCCATTATCCAAACCCATTTCTTTACACATTATCACTTCTTCAGTGGCCTAATTTGACCTGTCTCATAAAAACTGAGTCAACAGTAATCAAAACATTTTTTCCTCCTCGCACAGTAACAATTCAAACTTGAAATATATTTAACCTTAATTTCTTACCACGAAACGTTTTAATACAATACAACACAATATCACAACTCCAACAAATGAGGGTATTTTTATCACACTGTTCGTATGGTTTAAAAAAAATCACATTCATATAACAGTAAATTGACATAAAGAAATTTTCCAAAAACAAAAAAAAATATACACACAAATAATATCGCTTTAATATCTGCAAACATATTTAGTTTCCTTTGGCTATAAAAATTTAAATCAATTTCATATTAATTTTTACGACAAACCCCATTTGCCAATTTAAAGTCCAAACTTCAGTGAGAGGTTCTTTTGTTTTAACTTGTGCTGTCTGTTTCGTATTTTGTCGGTATTGACTGGGTATGTATTGTTTGTAATGTATGTCAAACAGATGTCAAATTCAGGACACAACACTTGGTGTGTTTTGTTAACGCCAATGACAAGAGGGATGGGATGGGGATGGGTCCAAAGCTATATGTGTTTAAACCCACATAACCTGTAGGATTTGCATGTGGACACATGACCATGATATAACTGCACACGCAAACACATGCACACATGAAAACTACAGTCAGTTTAAGGCCAATTAATGACAAAGCGTCTAATGGGTGGAATGATTATTGAGGGGTGAAGAGGGGCTGTGACGTGACACATAACAATATTTTCGTATCATTTAAATATTAAAGAGCTAATATGAAAATTAAACTGTATGTGAATGTGATGTGAAGAGTTATATCATTTGCATATTTGTGTAGAATGATTATAGGCAAAGGGGGAGAGAGAGAGAGGGAAGAATTTATTTTCATTACTCTCACATAGAGTTTTGACCGTATGTATGTAGTTTCATTATAGTTTATATTAAGTTGCATTTTACTATGATCCCTCTCAATCACTGTGAAGTGTTTAGATGCTTTAATTTGTTCAAGTGATGAATATTGACGTTTTCAAGTGTGTTAATTTTTAATAATTACCCTCCTAGATATTACGTCAATAATGAATTGGTAATATGTTGAATTTCTTTAAATATTAAGAAGGTTTCCGAGAGGGTGTCATACATCAGCTAAAAGGTGAACTATGGTTGGGTTTCTTTTTAAGGGTGATAACCAGGGCAACCAGAATTATGCAAATGCATGTTTTTTGTAGAATGAGATATTAACAATTGGGTAAGGTATTTATATGTTTCATATGCTTTAAAGTGTTGTGACACCTATTTTTTAGAGCATGTTTTTGCATATTTTACACATAAGGTCATTTTTTAGCATATTTTGGTTTAAAGAGCATATTTTTTTAAAAGATAGTCTTTTTTTATATTTTTTAGAGCATACTTTCAGCATATTTGTAGAAATTGTTTTTAGCAGAATGTTCCAGTAGACACTCAAAATAACATGCTCGACTGTGTGACGACGACATTAAAAATCTGGACGTCAACTTCAATAAGAATAATGTTTTGCTCCTTCCGACGGGTGCAGCTCCATACATGGCTGCAAAAGCTATAGTGGCATTTTATCCGAAAGTGACGCATGTGACATGGTCTTCGTCGATTGTGTGAATGTATTAGGAATTTATATAAAAATATTAATAAAGTTAATTGCTAATTTCAAGAAATATTTTAGACAAATGTTTCCAGACCTTGTACATGGCTGGAAGCAGTTAATTACTATGCCAACAATTGTGGAAAGATTTTAAAGGTCCTAAGTGCAGTAAACGATAAAGAAGAAAAAAATAAGTGTGACTTAAACTTTTAGAGCATATTTTTATATTGTAGGGCATATTTTAAGCACATAAAACTAGATTTTTAATGCATAATTCCGGTTGCCCTAGTGAAGACATTTCCTTTATATCCTTAGTTATAAGGATATGTGAACGTTTGTAAAATTGCTTTAAAACGAACTTAAATTATATATTGGGCAAGTAAAATTTGTTGTACTATATATTTGAAACTATATTAGTACTTTATCCATTTTAGTGCAAAGATATACTAGGACGAAAAGGTCCTTTTAAAATGTTAAATGAACTATGGTCGATGGTCCTTCGTCTATTTTGCAATAGACCTTCATTAAAGACAAAACAAATTCCATTCGCAACCCATGAATGAGATATGGAAGACTATAGCACATTTAAATAAATTCGGCAAATATTCTGACCTCCTGGCTGTCTACCAGTAAGGAATACCCACCGGCTTATCATATTTTTTTTGCCTCAAACACCCAATATATCTTATTAAACCACCAAATATTTCCTATTAAACACAAAATGCTTAAAAAATCAAATGATGTCCATGTTTTTCCAAACAGCTCTTCCCTATAACCACTAATAAAGTGATTATTTAATATTTCAACAAAAGAATAAATCTGATAATTATTACCAAATTGCAGTACGTCTTCAACATTTGTGTAAAATTCCACGAATTCTCCACCACAATATTATCTTATAATTTCCAATGATTATTTTTAGAATAATTTTAAATATTCTCTCTTCCTCTGTTCTGCAATTAACAAAAATTAGCAGAAACTGGTCAGAACTCACAAACGCTCACACACACACACACAAATCATGTGCGGTACAGTCACTCTCAAGTGAAGCACATGCCAAGCCTTCTTCACAAGCGGAATATTTTCATTCATTCCACAGAACGATCAATTCAGATATCTAAATATATACTACTCATTCTGAAAAGTGTTTCCCCGCTGCTGAATTAACTAATAACAATAATATATCGGTTAATTAAATTCGATATTATAGTACTCAGTTTTGACGTCAACAACGGTTATTTGAAAAGTGTCTGTGAGGTTGCCGTTATAAATGAAATTGATTTTACTCATACGCAGTCGAATAAAAAAATAACACTTTTAGTAGCGTCGTCGTTTGGTGATAGGTCTTAAGATTCACGTGATGATGCTAATGACGCCGCTGGTGACAACTTCACGTTTTTTTATTACTCTACATTGATGTTTATCTGAAATGACTAATATCTCCGTTTGCCTGCACGGGTTTTGCCTTTTCGAACGAAATTAAATTATACAAAATTAGTTAATGAGCAATAATATGAAAAAATGTAAACCAAATTTTGTGCGCATTCTTCTTCTGGAAGAGACTTAATTAGATGCGTCATGTTTGCTGTATAACAAATATTTCTAAAATAAATGACTATGTTCATAAGTTAAAAAAAAACTTAATTTTCCTTTACACCCCATGATTGAGTTGTTGTAAATCAACACGCTTTCTTATTAGATTCACAACAAACGGCACCTACTTGTCACAGCTTGAGAAGCTTCTACTAGACATGCCGATTGACTCTACACTTATACTGCGAAGTTGCTGTTGCTGAAATAAAAAAAAAAATACTTATTATTTAATATCGTATCCTAATAACTTCTTAACTATGCACAGTTTGTATTAAATAAGTTATGATTCCCTTTGTGTTGGTGTTTAATAAATAATAACAGAGACACACCCAATCGCTGAAACCGAATTTGAAGTCTATTTAACCCCAAATTTTGAATTTTCTGAAGTTATGTCAAAAACCAGATGCTAAGAGGTGAAATTGACTTCAGATTCGGTGACTTAAAAAACTTAATTTCCCTTTACACCCCATGAATGAGGTATGGGATAGCTTCTCGCGTCGTTGTGCATTAACACGCTTTCTATTTTTAGATTCACAACAAACGGCACCTAGTTATTTTCCGACGAATGCAAACTTCACTGTTTAAGAAGCTTTTACTAAACATGCCGTTTGACTCGACACTTATACTGCGAAGTTGCTGTCGACAACATCGTGGGGGCCGACAATGAAAGAAAAATGTATATGACTGGAGACAGGTATCCAATCATAGATATCCCGCATGATAGTCGCGTGTTCTAACCATCATGCCACGGCCTGCATAATGGTTCAGTTTTAGCGAACCAATAATAGACGGAGAAGACTTCCAATGTTGTTAAAGGAATGCTTAAGATAGTTCATTTTTCATATATTTTTCTGTAAATTAAGTGCGATTTGTTCGAATCAAAAGTTGCCTTTTCTACTACATATGCAAAGTGCAAAAAATTAGACCGATCGGTAGAAAATGCAATAATGGACCAATTAAAAGATACTACCCATTTATATGCATCATGATTCTGAATAACAATTCCTTGTGAATTCTTCCCCTATTCTTTGTTCCCCTATTCTTCATAGATAAATTCGACCCGGGATATTTTTCTCTTTACCCATTAGGTTTATTCTAAACGAACTTCAAAAATTGGACACTATGACCCGGGGAGAAAGTAAGGGAATCATTTGATGACATTTTTTTTTAAATAATTTCGTCAACAAATTGCAAGAGAGTTGCCCAAAAAATGGACGTAAAGTGAAACAGACTAAGGAAGCAGATAGGTATTATTTCTCAATATTAGCCCGGAATTCACTGAAAGTTTAAATAAATGAGACGTGACACGCACAGTGATGGAAGGCGTCAACGAACATAACCCTCAACTCATGAACACAGACCTGCACATTTTTTTTAATTTCTATGTTTTATTATTATTGTACCTGTAAGAACATTTGTTGTACCCCAACGCTCTATATTGTACCAAAAAGTACTTTTATTGTAACACAAAGTAATTTTGTTGTACCAAAAAGGACTTTTGATGACACACAAAGTACTTTTTGGTACCAAACTGTATGATTAATGTACCTTAAAGTAATTTTTTGTGCCATGTAACAGAAAGTACTTCTGTTGTACCGGAAAATTACATTTATTGTACATAAGAATACTATTGTTTTAACAAAAACTGCATTTATTGTACAATAAAGTACTTTTATTTTACCAAAAAGTGCTTTTGTAGTATCAAAATGTACTTTCAAAGAAACATAAAGTACTTTTATTGTACCAAAAAGCAAGTTTAATGTTCAAAAAAGTACATTTATTGTGCCAAAATGCATTATATTGCAGTAAAAAGCTGTGTTGTACCAAAAACAAGAACTACGTTAGTTTTTTCTTAACTTCTTGATGTTTTTATACCCTCACGCTTATATCAAATTAGTTTCAGGACTTTTTAAAACGATTAAGCCATGTTCGTATGTCTGGTGGACACTAGATAGGGTCGCTCCATATGGCGGAAAAAAAGTTTATGTTTTCTTTGCTGAAGACAATTTGAGGTCATCAATTTTTGTTTGAATTCGTGCACCCTTATGTTGCATCGTCATTTGATAACCGCTCGAAACGAGGCCCATATCGTTTTTCATAGTTAATTAAGAGCTACACTTAGCTTATTGGACATTTTTGACCCTGACCTCAAATTTAGTTTTTAAGTTTTTGGCGGTGTGTAGGGTGACCTATTGATTTTTAAAACCTCTATAACTTTTTTGTTTATGAATAAAAATATATATTTTCATATTTTTTTGTGATCTCCACGAATTTTATCAGAAATTGGCATAGTTAGGGTATAACAAACGAAGTAAAAAAATCAAAAATTTACGTGGGAGGCAAAAATTACCAACAGACAACATGAATCCCTTGATTAACCATGAATAACGATGAGGGCTTTCGATCTGATATCAAATGAAGATACTGTATTATAAATACTATTATGCAGCAGGGTACTATGTGCACGGATCCGAAAAAATTAATATCCTCAAATTGACAAACTACAACCCTGGGAGGAAAACATAAACTTTTTTTCGACCCTATCTAGTGGACACGATAACTCAAGGAAACCTTCACTGATCCTTATGAAAATTTACCAGCGTTAATAGTTTTCTAAATGGAATTGTAAATAGGCAGAATAGCCTCACCCCTTCTGGAACATACCATACAACATGACCTATTTTTGAAACCTTTATATATCTCTTATAAATTTCAAAACGGAAAAATTCAATTTGCGTAATAGTAGACAAAACCTCAGGGAAGTGAAACCTTGGCCACACCTCTTCTGGTAAATTTTATACAAATGACCGAGTTCATTCTAATAGTTTACATACACATTTTTTGTATAAGAACACTGAATTCAGTCAAATTTTACCTAAGCAAAAAGCTTGAGGAATGAAAACAAGTTACAGGTTCAGGTATCTCCTATACAAAATAACCCTTTTTTGAAAATAAATATTTCTCCCATAACATCCAAACTGGTTACTGGTGGATATTTGAATTTCGTCTGTTTAATTATCTAGTAATGGTAGACAAATCCTTCTTCTTCTTCTTTACTGGCAGCAACAACAGAAATTCATCTATCAGTAGCAGCACGTAGAAAACCATTCCAAGCGCTTCGGTCTTTTGCGCTCCGTAGATAGTTCGTCATACCAAGCTTACTTAACATTTCCGTCACCTGGTCTATCTATCGGAGTTTTGGTCGCCCCCTCCTGCGCCGCCCATCGAGTTTATTGCCGAAGACTTTTCGAGCCGGAGCGTTATCGTCCATTCGTACAACGTGTCCAAGCCAGCGCATTCGGTCTATTTGAACGCGCTTGACCACGTCGATGTCGTTGTACAGCTCATACAGCTCATGATTCATTCGACGACGGTACTCGCCGTTCACGATGATGGGTCCAAATATTTTGCGGAGTATTTTTCTCTGGAAGACTCCCAGAATAGATTGATCCGCTTGTGTCATTACCCACGATTCTGCGCTGTAGAGCAAGACAGGTAGGATCAGAGTCTGGTAGAGCTGGATGCTTGTTTTTCGAGAGAGCGCTTTGTCGTTAAATCGCTTGCTTAGCGCATAGTAGCAGCGGTTTGCGATCAATACTCGTCTTTTGATTTCGAGGCTGACATTATTATTTTTGTTTATGGCGGAGCCAAGGTAGACAAAATCATCTACCACTTCAAAATTATAGTTGTCAACGTTCACGCAGCGTCCCAGACTAGTGGACTCTTTGTTCGTTGAAACAAATAACTTGGTTTTGTCCTCGTTTATCACCAGACCCACTTCAGCCGACTGCTTTTCAATGCTCGAAAAAGCCGCAGTAACATCTCGCGATCCACGTCCAATAATATCGATATCATCAGCATACGCGAGCAACATGTGGCTTTTGTTAAATATGGTGCCATTCCTGTTTACTGCTGCTTTCCGCATGATCATCTCCATTACGATGTTAAAGAGATCGCAGGACAGACTATCGCCTTGTCTAAAGCCTCGCTTGGTAGAAAATGGCTGTGACAGATTTTTGCCAATTTTCACTGAAGACTTCGTGTCAGTCAGTGTCATCCTGCAGAGTCGAATTAGTTTTGCGGGGATACCAAACTCAGCCATAGCATCCAACAATTTCTGTCGTATCGGACTGTCAAATGCAGCTTTGTAATCGATGAACAGATGGTAGGTATCGATCTGCATTTCTTGGGTCTTCTCCAGGATTCGTCGTAGCGTGAATATCTGGTCGGTGGTGGATTTACCAGGTCTAAAGCCACACTGATAAGGTCCAATCAGGTTCGCCAGGAGGGGCTTTAGTCTTTCACATAACACACTAGACAGGACCTTGTATGCGATGGGTAAAAGGCTAATCCCGCGATAGTTGGTACACACACTAGGGTCGCCTTTCTTAAGCACGGGACATAGGACACTCAGATTCCAATCATCGGGCATGCATTCCCTGAGCCAAATCGTGTTTATGAGCTGGTGCATGCATGTTACCAGGTCATCGCCGCCGGCTTTAAAAAGCTCTGCCGGCAGTCCATCGGCTCCCGCAGCTTTATTATTTTTAAGCCGGGCAATTGCCGTGCTGATCTCGTTTTGGCTCGGTGGTGGACAATCTACTCCATCGTCGATGATTGGTGCGATTCCGTCACTTATGCTGCCTTCGGGAACGAGAAGAGATTGAAAGTGTTCCCTCCATATTTGCAGCACACTCTGAGTGTCCGTGACCAGATTTCCGTCTCTGTCCTTACAGGTGGGGATCCCTGTTGCAAAACCTTTACTTTTTACCTTTTGGTAGAACTTTCGGGCCTCACCTCTACCCCTGTAGTTTTCGATATCCTGGCTCTCTCTTTTCTTCCACAGACGCTTTTTCCGTCTGAACAGGCGTTTCATCTCCCTCCTTTTCTCTTTATAACGCTCCGTCACCGCACGCGTCGCCATTGGCTGCAGTTTTGCCTTGTATGCAGCATCCATTTCCTCAGACATTTTGCGACATTCGTCATCGTACCAGGGCTTGTCTGAGCGTGGTTTTTCATAACCCAGTACGGTTGTTCCGGCAGTGGTCATAGAATTCGCAATATGCTGCCACTGCATGTCGGGAACATCAGAACTAGGGGGATTTGTTTGGAGTAATTGAGAGAGTTGGTTGGAGTAGGCATTGGCTATCTCAGTGGTCTGCAGCTTTGTGATGTCTAGCTTCCTTTGCGTTTGATTAAGAGTGTTTTTAGCTCTACTTAATCGTGTGAGTACCTTGGCTGCAACTAGGTGGTGATCCGAGTCGATATTTGCACCGCGCATCACACGCACGTCCATAACGCTTGAGACATGCCTTCCATCAATTACCACGTGATCAATCTGATTTCTTGTATTTTGATCGGGAGATATCCAGGTTGCCTTGTGGATATCTTTATGCGGGAATCTGGTTCCGCTCACAACCATGTTTCTTGCCGACGCGAAACTTACCAGTCTGAATCCGTTATCGGAGGTGTTGTTGTGTAGACTGAATTTTCCGACTGCTGAACCAAGAGCATCTCCCCTTCCTATTTTAGCATTAAAATCTCCCAGAACAATTTTAATGTCCTGTGCAGGGCAGCGGTCATATATATCCTCCAGGCGCTCATATAATGCATCTTTGATGTCATCGTCTTTGTCTTCCGTCGGGGCGTGTACACAAATCAGCGTAATGTTAAAATGTTTCGCCCGGATGCGAATGGTTCATACGGTCATTTACAGGGTTAAACCGCGAGACCAGGTGTCGAAGTCTCTTGCCGACTATGAGACCACATCCAAATTCGTGTCTTTCTGCATGGCTGCTGTAAAAGATGTCACAGTTCTTCCGTCGTGTGCATCCCTGTCCCGCCCATCTCATTTCCTGTATGGCGGTGATGTCAGCCTTGTATTTGTCGAGGACATCCGCCAGTTGGATAGAGGCACCATCTCTGTATAGAGTTCGGACATTCCAGGTGCATATCCTTAAATCATGGTCCTTATATCGTTTGCGGGGGTCGTCAACATTTGGGGGGGTTCTTGTTTTTCGTTTTCTTCGTGTTTTCATAATAAATTTTTGTTTAAGGAGAGTGGCTTATTAGGCCACCGCTCCCGATCTTAGTTTCTTGGGGCTGCCAAAGCCACTAAGAGAGCCTGTGTTGAGTTTCAGTAACTTCTGTTACCTAGTTCCTAAGACGCATCGGTGGTAGCATGCCGATTAGGTTACTCAACATTTCGCCTTCTAACTCTAGCTAACTTCAAAGCGGTTGCTTTAAAGTCATTGCCCAGGGAATACTTGGTCTAAGACCGGAAGTAGTTAGCTGCTTGGACAGTGCCGCAAAGGAATCGATTCTGGTCACTCCCAAGTGAGTGACAATCAGTAACTTTCAGCCTCTGGGCAAAGTCCCATTCCCCAAACAAATCCTTAGGAAACTGAAATTTTTGACACATATCTTCTGGTACTTCCCATAAAAATGACCGTGTTCATCTTGATAGTTTACATACACATCATTTTTGTAAGTACACAGAATTTAGTCAAATTGTGCACAAGGTAAACGTTTATTGAAAGTTGACTTACGAATAAAAATCGGAAAAGTTGTGCTGACCCAAATGGTACCGCTTATACAAATTATCTATATTCTCTCTTCAAAACTTTGAAAATATTTTACTTTTCTAATATTTTGTATTTATAGGAGAAATATACCCCACTCATTGGAGGCACCGAGCAATTAAGCCAAAGGTAATATATCCATAAGGCTTTATTCACCATTCGATTGGTAAATAAGACCATATGGCTTAATTACCAGCATGGTTATGCAATAACATCAAATTAAATTTCCGATCAATGTGGAAATAATGCTATACCAATGAAAAATACGACTAAAAGTAATGAAAAGGTTTGATGAAGTGGGAGCGGGGCAGGCGCCACCCCCTACAATGTATTCTCTATTACTTTATACCACTATGCTTATCGACTTATGAACAGAAACAGAGATAGAGAGAATAGCGAGGCTGGTTATGCAGCTAAACTATGGCGCGCAAAACGAACATACTAGATACATTTTATTCAAACAATTGTCAAATGTGAAATAAATCCATAATGGCTTTATTTCACACAGTCTGTGGTAATAAAGCCATATGGCCTTATTTCCCATTCGATTGGGCTTTATTGCACATCACCCTTATTAGAAATGATGATTTCTTTTGCAAATTTATTATGCAAATAAATCAGAGACTTTATCCTTGATTTTCAGTTAGTAATGTAAAAGACTCTTTCGTATTCATAAAAATATTTAATTTAATTTTTTACATTTGTTGGATATTGTCTTTTCCACAATTTTACTATATGCAACGGTTTAAATTCCATAAGTTGGTTATAGAAATTTTTTTACACATAAAGTTTTGGTTTGCTAAATGTTTGTTAAAATTAATTTTTTTATACTTACATCTGGATGTTTTCCTTGAGAATTTGGGGGCTATTAGTGATGACCATGGAGAAATGTACCATCAAGACATTATAGAGATGAAGAAGCGTTACCAGGGTAGATGGAGTCCAATGATGTTGGCTGACTACTGTTGAACGGTCGAAAGGGTACAACCGAAGCATTATTATTCGCAGAATTCGCTCATTAAATTAACAAAGTATATTATTCATATTTTTCTGAATAACTATTTAATAATTTTTCTATAACTCAAGTTTCTTAACAAAATACAATTCATACGCGATAAAAAAAAACTGCGCATTTGTACTCACAACACCGAATATATAAAATACACCCTAAAAAGTTATTTTGAAACGAAAAATTTAAAACTTTGTTAACCAGTGTAATTGCACTTTACATTCAGTGTTTATTAATACGTAATATGTTTATGAAAAACAAACTAAATTTTTCTCACATTAAAATTTCATAAATTTTTGTACATAAACAGAACACATTTTGAGTAGGAGCAATTCAGTACACACTCAATTTTACCCTATGGACCGATAAATTGACCGTCTAGATTTCACTTGAAATGATTGAACGCGCTTTGAAAATTGGAACCTCAGACAGAGTCTTGTTAGCAATAGTGCCGACCAAATTTTTTTGTTCTATTGTGCGATGGAAAAAGTATGTTCTTTAATAAGATCTTAAATTTAAAAAAAATACACAAACTAGTCAAATCTACAACAGGAAATTCATTAACAAATATGATTTTCTAAAAATCATATACAAAGAACACAATCTTCAATGAGCCCCTCGCAAATTGTCCCTCAAAGAAATTTATGAGCTAAAGGCTAAATACACGCAGTGCATAACATCGTTTGGCTTCTCAAAATGCAGATATATGCGCTTTAAACTGTAGTTCTTACGATATCAAAAATTGAATGAAATTCAATCGGAAGCATTTTTAAATTGAGTAGCGGCAATATGCCAAATTCCATTAGCAACAGTTTCTATTAGCGATCAAAACATTGACATTAGCCCGCTAAACATGCAAATGCCTCAACTGACATATCAACTATGAAATATATTCTAAGCTGACAGGTATATATATATATTATAATATTGATTTTTACGTACATCACTACTAAACTATATTCTACTCTAACGTATACAAATTGAAGATAATTAGATATCAATTCGATTTAAAGGCCAACTCCAGCATGTCTCGTCTAGCACGTCAGATTATTCTATTGTGCCGTCTAAAATTATTTCTAATATGTGCTACGTGCTCTTCAGGCGAGGGATTATGCTAAATTTTAAAAAATACTTTGCATAGTTATTGCACGATTAAAACATAAACAGTGGACAATACAAATTATTAGATAACTTAGAATTATGCAAAGTTGGGTACATTAGCTACTAACAAAAAATATATTTAGCATAAAAATACACTTGTCTAAATTTGCGGACAACTAATTCTTATGTCTAATATTGTATAGAATTTATTATTTAATAACTGCTGTCTCACTGCCACCTATAAAATGAAAAAGAATTATAACGTCAAAGAATTTTGGAAATGGTGTCAACGGCCAATCAGAATTTTTATTTTATGGGTGTGTTATTTTACGCACATTTTGGTAATAACGTAACGTAAATATGAATTATACAATTTAAGATTCGTAAAATCTAAAGGAAATTGTGTAGTAGACTTTAATCTAACAAATTTCATATAAAAACTTATGCTGAGGCTCAGTTTTTAGTTTGTTAATTATTTTGGTGTGATTCGGTTGTTTATATGTGACAGACGGAATGGTCTTAAATAATACAAGGACTTATTAGTTGAAGCATTTTCGATAGAAAATTTGGTTTAATGTGTTTTCAACGCCCGCTAACATTATAACTAGAAGGTAAAATTACTCACAATATTCCTATTATATCGTATCTGTAAAAAACATACTATTTAATATAAAGAAAAGTTCCCATAAAACATCATCATCCACATAAAATATTCGTTCTCAAAAATTGTTCACAGCTTATGACAAAGCCATGAATCTCCATGTGACCTTAGTCTCACTTGAAGCAAGAACATCACTATTTTAGGAACAAAATATGGGTTAATATATTCTTATTAATTAACATATGAATTAATTAGTATCAAAATCGAGTGCATAACACTTTTCCATTTTTTTGACATGAATTTAATTTAAACGCCTCGAAAGACTATACGATATAATCTAATAACTCTGGTTGTGGACAAATCACCGATAAGAAATTTAATTTCTGACTAATTAAAAATTTTTATTTTTTAATTTAATTTAATGTTTTGTTTTAATTTTTAAATTTTAATATTTAATTTTTAATTTTAAATTTTAAATTTTAAATTTTAAATTTTAAATTTTAAATTTTAAATTTTAAATTTTAAATTTTAAATTTTAAATTTTAAATTTTAAATTTTAAATTTTAAATTTTAAATTTTAAATTTTAAATTTTAAATTTTAAATTTTAAATTTTAAATTTTAAATTTTAAATTTTAAATTTTAAATTTTTAATTTTTAAGTTTTAATTTTTAATTTTTAATTTTTAGTTTTTAAGTATAAATTTTTAATTTTAATGCTTTAATTTTTAATTTTTAATTTCAAATTTTTAATTTTAAATTTTGAATTTTAAATTTTTAATTTTTAATTTTTAATTTTTAATTTTTAATTTTTAATTTTTAATTTTTAATTTTTAATTTTTAATTTTTAATTTTTAATTTTTAATTTTTAATTTTTAATTTTTAATTTTTAATTTTTAATTTTTAATTTTTAATTTTTAATTTTTAATTTTTAATTTTTAATTTTTAATTTTTAATTTTTAATTTTTAATTTTTAATTTTTAATTTTTAATTTTTAATTTTTAATTTTTAATTTTTAATTTTTAATTTTTAATTTTTAATTTTTAATTTTTAATTTTTAATTTTTAATTTTTAATTTTTAATTTTTAATTTTTAATTTTTAATTTTTAATTTTTAATTTTTAATTTTTAATTTTTAATTTTTAATTTTTAATTTTTAATTTTTAATTTTTAATTTTTAATTTTTAATTTTTAATTTTTAATTTTTAATTTTTAATTTTTAATTTTTAATTTTTAATTTTTAATTTTTAATTTTTAATTTTTAATTTTTAATTTTTCATTTTTAATTTTTAATTTTTAATTTTTAATTTTTAATTTTTAATTTTTAATTTTTAATTTTTAATTTTTAATTTTTAATTTTTAATTTTTAATTTTTAATTTTTAATTTTTAATTTTTAATTTTTAATTTTTAATTTTTAATTTTTAATTTTTAATTTTTAATTTTTAATTTTTAATTTTTAATTTTTAGTTTTTAATTTTTAATTTTTAATTTTTAATTTTTATTTTTTAATTTTTAATTTTTATTTTTTAATTTTAATTTTTTATTTTTTAATTTTTAATTTTTAATTTTTAATTTTTAATTTTTAATTTTTAATTTTTAATTTTTAATTTTTAATTTTTAATTTTTAATTTTTAATTTTTAATTTTTAATTTTTAATTTTTAATTTTTAATTTTTGATTTTTAATTTTAAAGTTTTAACAGATATAGTGTCAAGGCCGATTTTTATGCAGAACAGTGTAATTTTAACTAAACATATCTTAATCAGAATCAGAATCCAGTTATATCCGCCAAAAGAAGAACTTTTTTATAAAGTTTAAGTTTATTGCACTACAATGTTGTTATGCGAAAATCCACTTTTGTCTCAGGGACAAAACACTGTGCTTTGGCCTTTGAGACCAATTAAGTGTTTGTTGTTTCAAATAACACACAACTAGTATATTTACTGTCATAAATATATATCATATCATGCGAATAAGGCGCTCGAAACACAATTTGTACTCATTTTTCAACTACTGCGAGTAAAAGAAATCGGTTTATATAAAATAAGTTGTAAAGAATAAAATCCATGGACAAACATTGCAGTTATGACCATTTGAGTGAAATTATAAAAACTTTAATATTTTAATTCCGCGGCATTTAAAGCATTATTTCAATGTACCGCAAAACAAAAGACTTAAGACACAAACTCGTTATTGTTTCACTATAATATAAGAATTGGAGCCTGGATGTCTCATATCAGACGAACATTTAACCCACAGTCAGTTTCGCGGCACTTAAAGTACTGTTTCCCAGCGCTACAAAACAAAAGACTTAAGACACAAACTTGCCTTAAATCAACTTTAATTTATGTTGGTAGTATGTGTGTGTCTATTTTCGAGATATATGAATATGAAATCGGAGTATATTTGTATCCACACTATATTGAAAGATTTTGCATACTTTAGATGAAATAAAAGATTTAGTGTTTGGTGTATAATAAGCAGTACAGCTCTTCCATATCTCTGTCATGAGATGTACTTGAGCATTTTTGTGTTTTAATCAGCAAAATGACTTAAAAAAAAAAACTGGGATAGCTTTTCGCGTTGTTGTGAATTAACACGCTTTCTATTTTTAGATTCACAACTAACGGCACCTACTTGTTTATCGACGAATGCGAACGTCACTGTTTGAGAAGCTCTTACTAGACACGACGATTGAATCGACGCTTAATACAGCGAAGTTGCTGTCAACAACATTCTAAGGGGAGCCGACAATGAAAGAAAATTTTATTTATTTATTTTTCTTTTAAGATGACTGGAGCCAGGTTTGAACCTGCGATCTCCCGCATGGTAGTCGCGTGTTCTAACCACTATGCCACGTCCGGTCCCACGATCAGCAAACTGAAAATTCCAAACTAAACAATCACGTGCAAATCGATATTGCAATTAAATTGAAAATTTGATATCAGCGCTCTTAAATTTAATTGCAAACAACTGCAATAATTTGAAACACTCATATGATACCTGCAAAATTCCTTATAAATTATTAATAACACCAGTGTAATTAGTTACCATTAACACATTAAAGACTTAATGACCGCGTGCACCCAAGAGATTCCTCAGATATGGTAGATATGGCAACAAATTGGAACGACCCTGTGTCTGAATATATCTCAGAAGTATATCAAATAACACGTGACACATTTTCTCTGTAGAAATTCCTTAACAAATTACAACTGCTGCTTGTAATTAACACTCTTTACAAAAGGCAAATTGCTTTGAAACACACAAAAAACAGTTTAACAAAGAACAAAAGTCCCCCCATCACCTTTTGAATCAAGAGCACATTTGATAAATTTATTCTTAATCAAATATGTGGCACATGACCGATTATTAACTTTGTTTAATAATTCCTTTTTTATTAAAATTCATATTTAATAGTCAAATCATTGTTATTATTATGGGCAGCCAGACAAAGGAAGCATTTGTTGTAATGATATTAATCATTTGGCTAAAGAAGAGTGAAATCTACGCATCTACGCATGATGATAGTGACGTATGAATATAATTAATATAATTAATTAACATAATCTTGTATAAGTTATTGGAGTCTATAGTTAATGATATATTTTGAAGTTTATTTGTTGTTTTTTCGGTTTTTAAGCCGAAGTAGTTTTATGCGGTATGTTGAAAGATGTACCATGTAAAATCAACTATAAGCGTCTTATAGACGAGTACAGCCTCTGGCACGGCAATGTATAGGTGAAATTGGCAAAACGTGAAGACCTATCACTCAGATGAACATTTTGTATTTTTACCCCTAAAATATGTACGATTTTTTAAAATTGTATAATAAAAGTGTAAAGGGAAATTAAGTTTAAGTTCTGTGCGGCAAAATTAAACAGATTTGATGGTCATAGGAATTTCTTTATAATTCTAATAGAATAATAATATAACAGGTACAAAACTGAGTACTTAAATTTTCCAGTTTTGGGCGAGTATGCATTTAATGGACTTGACATTTTTGAAGGAACTATACTGGCAATGTTCTGTGGAAATACTTTCCAAGAATTTCAACTTAACCTATCTCCTATGGGAGTGGGCGTGGCAAAACTTTTTTTTAGAGGTTGGGAGATACAATTTGATACACAGATAGTACTCGGCAACACGAATATGAATATGCGGACGAAAGTTTAATTATGGACCAGTAGGCGGAGTGGGCGAGTCAAGACATATTTTTAGAGCTATAGAGATCAAATTTTGTACACAGATAGTATTCGACAACATGAATATGAATATGTAGATGGAATTTAATGTTGGATCAGTGGGCGGAGGGGGTGTGGCAAAACTGTATTTTAGCCCTAGAAAAATAAAATTTGGTACACAGATAGTACTCGGCAACACGAATATGAATGTGGGGACGAAATTTTAATTTTAAACCAGTGGGCGGAGTGGGCGAGTCAAGACATATTTTTAGAGCTAGAGAGATCAAATTTTATACACAGATAGTATTCGACATCACGAATATGAATATGTAGATGGAATTTAATTTTGGATCAGTGGGCGGAGGGGGTGTGGCAAAACTGTATTTTAGCCCTAGAAAAATAAAATTTGGTACGCAGAAAGTACTCGACACTTCCAGTTTAAACTGAATTTTAGTCCTAGAGAGATTATATTTGACACACAGATAGTATTCGACAACACAGATAGTATTCGACAACACGAATATTAATATGAAAACGAAATTTAAATTTTGTATCATTGGGCAGAGTGGGAGTGGAAAAATTGTATTTTAGCCCTAGAGGCAACCAAATAGTACACTACAATACGAATATGAATATGTAGACGAAATTTTAATCTTGGATCAGTGGGCGAAGTGGGCGTGACTAAACTGTATGTTAGTCCCAGAGCGATAATATATGATACAGAGAATATTAATATCTGAAAGAAATTTAACTTTTGGATCAGAAGGCGGAGGAGGCGTGACCACACTGTATTTTAGCCCCATGAGATACACAGATAGTACTCGGCACTATAGGTTCAAATGTGCAGACGAAATTGTTATTTTCAATCAGTGGCTGAAGAGGGCGTGACAAAACTGTATTTAAGCCCTGGAGCGATACTATTTGATATACAGCTAATATTTGATACCAAAAATTACAATTTATTTTTATCAAAAAAGTATATTTTTATTCCAAAAAGTACATTTTATTATATCAAAAAATACATTTATTGTACTTTATTGTGATAAAAAGTACATTTATTGTACCAAAAAGTAGATTTATTGTACCAAAAAGAACATTTATGGTATCAAATAGTAATTTATAGGTACACAGCGTCAGTTTATTTTTAAAAAATTTTGGCAAAAAGTCTTTAGAAACAGATATTTCGGTAAATTCTGATAAAACAACCTCATCTACACGATGCCGATGAATAGAAATATTGACAATGTCAGTAGTCTGAATGAGCTTTAACAGTGCTCGGAAATATAATTATTTTCGGCCAGCGGGAATATGATGGTGAATATTTTATTTCCGATCGGAGGGCAGAAGGAAAAGTGGGGAAAATATTTTTTGGACTATAAAGGTAGTATTTGTATACGTGGTTAGTTTGATCAGGTTAAGGAGTACAAAAACGACGTTTAAGCTAAACCCTTTAAGTAGGCGTACCAAACATATTATAATTATTCGTCAAGTAAGCAACAGCTCAAAAATAATTTTCCACAAATTTTTTTAAACATACAAGTTTTCAAAAAGTTGTTTTTTTCAATCTTATTTTTAATATTATTATTTTAAGCCACAGTTAAATGGTATTTTGCTGATGGCCTAATTTAATAACACTGTGCTACACACAAAATATACAGGGGTTCTCATGTAGCATTTCTGTTAGACTGGAGTCCATAGAGTAGTTTTTATCGGTCACTTCGTTAAGTAATGTTTTTATAGCAAATTAAGTGAAATGACAAGTTCCAAAATTCATGTCTTCTCTTTGTAAACCGATTTTCAAAAGTTTAAATCTGTTTTAAGTCTATGACTTTCACCTTTTATTAAAAAAAGAATTTTGAAAATCGGTTAAAAAATAGTGAAACGGCGGCAGTTTAAGCAAAACAACCCCGAAAAAAATTGCGAATTCTCATTTTCCCTCTCAGTTGATCATGAAGCAGCGCAATGTATATTTTTTATTTTTGAGAGAAACTAAAATGCTACGTGAGAACCCCTGTAAATTTTTTTTCTTCACATTTGTATCACTGTGTAATTATTATTGCTTCTTATTATTACTCTGGTATTAATAAAGGGTGGTTAAATTTTATCGTCCGATGTTGATTTTGAATAAAACACAAATTATTTAGGAAATTATTGTAATTTTTTTTATTATGTATGAAACCTCGGCGGCACACCTCTATCCGATGGTCCAAATTTTCGATGACGCTGAGGCATAATTGAGGTTCTATGCCGTTAATGTGCCGAATTATCTCATCATTTAGCTCTTAAATTGTTGTTGGCTTACCGACGTACACCTATTCTTTCAAATAACTCCAAAGAAAGAAGCCCAATGGTGTCAAATCACATGATCTTGACGGCCAATTGACATCGCCACCACGTGAGATAACACGGCCATTAAATTTGTCGCGAAAAAGAGCCATTGTTTCGTTAGATGTGTGGCAAATGGCACCACATATCAACCACATATCGTTCACGTCCATATCTTCCAATTCGGGTCTTCAAAAGTTCGTTATCATCTCACAATAGCGAACACCATTCACAGTAACTGGAAAAACTGGAAAAAAATACGGCCCGATGATGCTGCCATCCCATAAACGGCACCAAACATTCACTCTTTGTGGGTGCATTGGCTTTTCGACAATCACTCTTGGATTATCATTGGCCCAAATGTGGCAATTTTGCTTATTAACGAATCCACTGAGGTGAAAATGTGCCTCATCACTGAAGATAATTTTCGTCGAAAATAGATCATCTACTTTTGCCATTTCTTGCCACCATTCTGACCATTGACGACGATTGGAATGGTCAAGAGGCTTTAGTTCTTGAGTCAATTGCACCTTGTAAGCGTGTAAATGGAAGTCTTTATGTAAATGTTCTTCAACGACGAGCATTTGATAGGTGCAATTGTTGGGCATGACGACGAGTTGTGGTGGACGGCTCTTCAGCCGCACTATCGCGAACAGAAGCAATATTTTCTGCAGTAAGAGCTGTACGCGTATGCACTGGTGTTTTCACATCTTCTACAGACCCGGTTTACCTCAAATTTTTACACGATTTTTCCGACTGTACGCACATCTGGACGATTAAATTGACCGAAGAAATCACGAAGTGCACTATATGCATTCTGATTTGAACGACCATTTTAATAAAAAGCCTGAATAACTTTAACGCGTTGCTCATTTTTGTATCTTTTCATGGTTCAAATTGAGTTAGTCTGAAATTGAGAAATGTCAAATGAAATTCAAAAAAGAACTTGGGGTCTAGGTGTGGTTCACATTCAACATCAGCCCTTACAATTTAACCACCCTTTATAACCTAATGTCATTATTCCCAAAATCGAATATAAAGATTGTGAACGTAGGGTTATATCATGGTTAATGCAAAAATTTAGTTGTGTAAAAGTTGAAATGCATTAGTAAATAATGTAACTAGAAACATCTCAGAATATAACTACAACCAACAAAACAACCAACAACAGTATAATTTATTGTTAAAAAAATTACAAATATATAAAAGTTTGCTTCAAACATATGCGAGTATATCCGGTTACTTAACCGCAAACAGGAAGTTGTAAACAAATGTTTGTTCTCCCCACCCTCTCCAACTTCCCGGTTTAATAAAGCCATTAGTTTACAAAACATGTCAACATCCTTTAAAAATTTCAATCGTATACATTATGTGTGAGTTTATTCACTTTAACGCTTTTTTTGTGCGAACAAAATTGTTTATAGCACATAAATCTTTGTGCACAAATAAGTGGAAAGCTTTCGCCCTTCACTTGGGCCTAAAACTTGAACGAAACGCACAAATTACGAAATCTCTGCAATAAGCTGAGTTGTGCGTTCATTAAAATATTGAGGGGATTTTTGTGCAGCCTTAATGTGGTCTTCCTTAAACAGATATTGTTTGTTTTTTTTTTATTTTTTGTTAATTTTAAATATAGAATGAGTTAACAAACAACGTTTATACTAAGTAAATTTAACAGAAAAGGGACACTGAGATGTGGTAACAAACAGTTGTAACCACATGCAACTGATATCGTCTTTGAGGTAGATTTCTTGTTAATCAACCATCATCATCATCTTCATCATCATTACACTTATAAGTATGAAGTATAACAAAAGACGTTGAAGGGATATTTTTAGTCCATAAAAATGATAATCAAACGCCTGAAATTAAACATCGTTAATTTTTATGGAAACTTTAATTTTACACACAAAAAAAAAACAACAAAATAAAATATAAAAACAAAACAGAGAAGTTTATTTGCCTTTGCTACGGTAAGTATAAGAGGGCAAAGTGAAAGGCTGGAAATAATATAGGTTTTTTGATGGGGACTTTTAAAAAATCAATAAATTATAAACCACAGACTTTAATAGCAATTACACGGTTATCTTAAGATATGGGCACAAACATTTGTTTAAAAAAAATATGTAAAGTTCCAACTTCCAGATCTTTACCACAAAATATGCATAAGTTATGATAATTACTGGTCAGCTAACTATTATTTGCATTAAAACTGTTACAAGTCGAAAAAAAAGTCTGGCCATTCCTTAATGAGTGTGAAATTTCCCTTCTGCTTTTTTTTTTGTAACAATATGATTATTTGTACTTATATTGATCAAATTCCCTGTGTTATCACACAGCCACCACATTCATTAACAATTAAACAAATCGTGTTCAGAGACATACAGACAGACAAACCGACTGACATAACCGTTTGCAATGACTGATCAAAACAGAACAGAATTCAGATTTCAGCAGCTTCACCGGCGACAACAATGCCAACAATGTATGTAGACAATAAGCGAAAAAACAAAACACTAAGCAGCAAATAACAATAAAGTTCAAAAATTACATAACATTTATCGGAGAATATTGTTAACACGTGTAATTAAGTTATTAAGTAAGCGCTTGTGATTGTAAATCAGTCAAGAAAATATATACATATGACAATTACCACTGTTAACAGAATGTTGCAGCGAGTGGGACAGGTGTCCACGAAACGAAAGACTTAAGCAACGAACTCGCTAACTGCTAATAGGGTATAAATACAATCAGAGTAAGTGGCCTATATAAATAATTTATCGACTTGTAATTATTCAAACTATTATTTTAATAAGACACAATATGTTATTATGTTAAATAATTATGTACTAACAAACAGATCTTAGCACTCCTCGAGGAACTCGAGTATAATATTTCTTTATTATAAATATTTCCCAACCCTTAGGCTAGAATTAGAAAAATTGCTCATGACTTTCTTGATGCTTTAGATTAATTTTAGTAAAACTTTATTTTCCTTGTATAATATTCGAAAAAGAAAATATGACCACACCTATTTCTACGCCCACTTTTTTAATATATCTAATATTTGTATTAAACGCTCTATAATAACAACATTACAAAATAAAATAATTTCTTGACAAATTTCACTTTATAATTTTCTATATGGAAATTATAATAGACTTTATATTTGGATTAAATGGGCAGAGTGGGCGTGGCAAAATAGTTTTTAGAGCTAGAGCAGTAAAAAAAGCAATAAAATTTGGTACACAAACAGTACTCTGCAACACAATTATGAATATGAACACGATCAGTGAGCGGTGGGGGCGTGGAAAAACTTTATTGTAACCATGTGTACCAACACAGATAGTACTCTGCTCTTCAGATTCAAATTTGCAGACGAAATTTATATTTGCGTTTAGTGGGCGTAAAGGGCGTGGCCAAATTATACTTAAGTCATAAAGCGATAAAATTTGATATCCTGATAGTACTCTGCCACACAATTATGAAAATGAAGACGAAATTTAAATTTTCGATCAGTGGGCGGTGGGGGCGTGGCAAAACTTTATTTTAATTCTAGAAAAATACAATTTGGTTCACAGATAGTACTTGCCCTTCAGATTCAAATTTGCAGTCGAAATTAACATTTTCGTTCAGTGGGCGTAAAGGGCGTGGCCACATAATACTTGAGTCTTAGGGCGATAAATTTTGATATCCCAATAGTACTCTGTCACACAATTATGAATATGAAAACGAAATTGAAATTTTCGATCAGTGTACGGTTGGTGAGTGGCAAAACTGTATTTTAGCCCTAGAGAGATAAAACTTGATATATAGATAGTAGGCGGCACAAAAATTATAAATTTTCGATAAGAGGGCGGCGCACAGAGGGTTGAAATGTACCAAAAGTGAGGATTAATTCAAAAACTGAAGTTTATCTTGCACTGACATTTGTGGTATTAGGTGAAAGTGGTATTAGGGAGTGTGATGCAAGGTAAAGCTTCTGATCGGTTTAACTTGGCAAACCCAGAGTGATCCTTGCCAATTGCACTTCAAGTCTACTCACAGAGCTCCGTATTCGTAGTACTACTGCGGACGGAGTACCTCCACGTGGTGACGCCTGGAAGCGTGCCTCTGACACCCGTCAGAGCACGACTAACTGTGAGGGGCGAAACCTAAAACCCAGGCACGTCTGCTCAGAGTGAGCGGTACCCTGGTCAGCGTCTGACCCAGAATGGGCGGCTGTAATAAAATCCTGGCAGGAGGAGAAAACTGCGACGTGGTGCGCTGGGCTTGCAACCCGCCACCGACGTATAAACTATTGCAATGAAAAGAAGTAAGAAAAGAATAAAATGGACCCCCCAAAATGTTGACGACCACCGCAAACGAATTAAGGACCATGATTTAAGGATATGCACCTGGAATGTTAGAACACTGTATAGACCAGGTGCCTCTATCCAACTGGCGGAAGTCCTCGAAGAATACAAGGCTGGCATAACCGCTTTACAGGAAATCCGGTGGACGGGACACGGGTGCTCGCGCATGAAGACGTGCGACATCTACTATAGTGGCCATGCGGACAAGCACGAGTTTGGATGTGGATTTGTGGTTGGCAAGAGACTGCGACACCTAGTCTCAAGGTTCAACCCGGTGTGTGAACGTATAGCCACCATAAGAGTCAAAACAAAGTTTTTCCACATAACACTTATATGTGCCCATGCTCCGACAGAAGAGAAAAGCGATGAGGACAAAGACGAGTTCTACGAGAGCCTAGAAAATGTATATGACCGTAGCCCGAGCCATGACATTAAAATTGTACTAGGCGATTTTAATGCTAAAATAGGCAGGGAAACCGCATTTGAGCCTACCATCGGAAAATTCAGTCTGCACACCGAAACGTCGAACAATGGCATCAGACTGATTGATTTCTCTGCGGCAAGAAATATGGTAGTTTGCAGCACTAGATTTGACCATAAAAATATTCATAAGGCAACATGGTTATCTCCAGATCAATTGACAAGGAATCAGATTGATCATGTGGTAGTCGATGGAAGGCACGCATCGAGTGTTCTGGACGTACGAGTGATTAGGGGTGCGAACATTGACTCCGATCACTTCCTTACCGCAGTTAAGGTACGCACAAGGCTAAGCATGGCGAAAAACGTACGTAACCAGGCACAACGAAAGCTGGACATCGGTAAACTGCGGACCACAGAGGTAGCAAACGCCTACTCCAACCACCTAACTCAACTGCTGCGGAATGCTCCAACCCCTGACAATATAACCTCGCAGTGGCAAAATATAGCCGACTCCTTAGAACGGGCTGCGAGAAGCGTACTTGGGTACTCAAAGCCGTCTCAAGAAGATGCCTGGTACGATGATGAATGTCGCAATGCCACGAGAGAGACGGTTGCTGCATACAGGGCGAAACTGCAGCCAATGGCAACGCGAGCTGTTCGTGAACGGCACAGGGAGAAGAGACGACAGGCAACGCGTCTTTTTAGAAGAAAAAAGAAGGAGCTGAAGAAGAGGCAGGACGAGTGCACTGAGTTGCTCCGAAGTAGAGGGGAAGCCCGAAAATTCTACAAGAGGGTGAAAGCGAGAATGCGTGGAACAGGGTTGCCCTCCTGCAAGGACAGCGATGGTCAGCTAGTGACGGACCCGGATAACGTTCTGAAGATATGGAGAGATCACTTTAGAAATTTACTGGATACTGACACCACTCCAGAAGACCCCGCTCCAATCCATGACGATGGTATTAACTGTCCACCTCCGAGCCAGAGCGAGATACGTATGGCCATCTCCCGCCTTAAAAACAACAAAGCTGCTGGAGCCGATGGTCTCCCTGCTGAATTGTTTAAGGCTGGCGGGGAGGAGCTGATTAGGAGCATGCATCAGCTCATGGAGAACATCTGGCAAGAGGAGAGCATGCCCGGGGATTGGAGTCTCAGTCTGTTATGTCCCATATACAAGAAAGGAGATCGTAGTGAATGTAAGAACTACCGTGGAATAAGCCTATTACCAATTGCGTACAAGGTCCTTTCAAGCATATTGTGTGAACGTCTAAAGCCAATTGTAGAAAAACTAATTGGACCATATCAGTGCGGCTTTAGACCTGGCAAATCTACGACGGATCAAATATTCACCTTACGACAAATTCTGGAAAAAACCCATGAAAAGCAGATCGACACCTACCACCTCTTTGTCGACTTCAAAGCTGCCTTCGACTCTCCGATAAGGAATAGGCTTTATGAGGCCATGTCTGAGTTTGGTATTCCTGCAAAGCTGATTCGACTTTGCAAATGTACCTTAGACAACACCAAATCCTCGGTTAAGATTGGTAAGGATCAGTCTGAACCATTCAACACAGAAAGAGGTCTCAGACAGGGCGATAGCCTGTCCTGTACACTATTTAACATAGTTATGGAGAAGGTGATGAGAAAGGCTGGCATCAACATGTCTGGCACCATATTCCACAAAAGCCACATGCCACTAGCCTACGCCGATGATATAGATATTATTGGCCGAAATCTGCGGGATGTTACTGCAGTTTTCTCATCGCTAGAAAAAGAGTCAGCAAAAATGGGTTTAGCGGTCAACGAGGACAAAACAAAAATAATGATTTCGACGAACAAAGAGTCCTCTCGATGGGGACGCACCGTGAACGTTGACAATTATTGTTTTGAGATAGTCGACGAATTTACCTACCTCGGATCTTCCGTCAACAAGATGAATAATGTCAGCCAAGAAATTAAACGGAGAATAGTGCTAGCCAATAGATGTTTCTACGGACTTCGGCAGCACTTTAGTAACACCACCTTCTCTCGGAATACTAAGAAACAGCTATACCAGGTGCTTATCTTACCTGTTCTGTTGTATGGTGCCGAATCATGGGTGCTTACTACAACGGACATACAAAACCTGGGAGTATTCGAGAGAAAAGTACTCCGAAAAATATATGGACCTATCTGTGTCGAAGGCCAGTTTCGCCATCGGATGAACCATGAGCTGTATGAGCTTTACCACGACATCGACGTAGCTAAAAGAGTCAGAATCCAACGACTTCGATGGCTGGGACATGTTGCCAGGATGGATGTAAATGCTCCAGCGAGAAAGGTGTTTGAAGGCGAACCTGAAGGACGGCGCAGAGCAGGGAGACCCAAACTCCGTTGGAAGGACCAAGTGGTAGGCGATGTGCCATCATCTGGTAGGACTAACTGGAGAACACACGCAGAAGACCGAAGCGTGTGGAATTCTTTATTACTTCAGGCCTCAAATTTATGAACTACGTTTCGTAAATTGTAATTGGCCACTTAAGTAAGTAAGTAAGCATAAATTCTACATCACTAATTACTAAAATTACTGCTTTAAGTAAATAACTTTATTGGTAGTGAGCCGTCAAAGTTAAACAATTTTTACAAATTTTGCGTAGTGTGGCAAAAACAAAAAATTTAGATATTTTGAGTACTTATAATTTTTTTAGGTCTTCTAAAAGTAAAACCAGTAAGAAAGTTTCAGTCGGGCGACCCGACTTACATATAACATCACCCTCAGTAAAATAAAAAAAATTGCTATTATATTGATATTATTACTCGATTTCTAAAGTGGGTGGAGTGGTAAATTTGTATGGGAGGTACTAGAAGGGGCATGTCTAGACTTCTAGGTTTATCCTCCAAAACTTTATCCTGTTATAGCTTTACTAAATACAGAGTTTGGGCACGATAGAGCACGGGGCGCCGCTAGACTTCCAATTTTTTCTCCAAAACTTTATCCTGTTATAACTTAATAAAATACAGAATTGGGGCACGATCGTGTCGAGAATATTGATATTATTACTCCATCTCTAAAGTGGGTGGCGTGGTACATTTGTATGGGAGGTACCAGAAGGGGCTTGTCTAGACATCCAGATCTTTTCTCCAAAACTTTATCCTGTTATAGCTTTACTAAATACAGAATTTGGGCACGATCGTGTGAAGTGTATTGATATTATTATTCCATCTCTAAAGTGGGCGGAAAGGTACATTTGTATGGGAGGTACCAGAATGGGCGTGTCTAGACTTCCAGATTTTTTCTCCAAAACTTTATCCTGCTTGAACTTTACTAAATACAGAATTTTGTCACGATCGCGGTAGTTCTAATAATAATATTAATCGATTTATAAAGTGGGCGGTACCAGATGTGTGTGGGACGTACCAGATGGGGCGTTGGTAGACTTCAGTTTTATTCTCAAAAACTGTATCCTGCTATAGCTTTACAAAATTAAGAATTAGGGTACGAGCGCGATGGATTTATTGATATTATTACTCCATATCTAAAGTGGGCGGAAAGGTGAATTTGTATGGGAGGTACCAGAAGGGGAGTGTCTAGACTTTCAATTTTTTTCCAAAACTTTATCCTGTAATAGCTTTACTAAGTAAAGAATTTGGGTACGATCCCGTTGGGTGTATTGATATTATAACTCGATTTCTAAAGTGGGCGGAATGATGTATTTGTATGGGAGGTACCAGAAGGGGCGGAGCCATGTAGCCCATTTGCAATACCGTAAATAGTTTTGGGGAAATATTGACTCGTGCAAAATTTCAAGACATTTGGTTGCGTCTTTCGAAAGTTATCGTGCGAACCAGCCGGACAGCCACCAGACAGACAGACAGACAGACGGACATGGCTCAAACGACTTAGAAAGTCATGAATCGAATTTGGTTCAAAGAAACCTAGGGTCTAAAGTCACTCCTTCTATGTGTTACACTTTTGGGTCGTATCAAATGATATATACCTTCATCCCTAAGGGTGATGGTATAAATATTATAATGGAACCATCAATTTCAAGTATTTCGGTTAATAACTAAATGATGTATAGTTATTAAAAAAAATATAAATATCAATAATAATGGGCTTCCCTGAATTAATCCCCAGTTTACCTATGTTTCAACACACTATGCGGCGTGGGCATGGCGTAAACAGATGGTACTCCGTATTATAGGTTCATATTTCAGAATGGGCATGGTGAAAATATTTTTTTATCACTAGAAAGATAACATGTAGTATAAATATAGCACTCGGCGCTACAAATTTGAATATGTAGACGAAATTATCATTTGCGGTTGGGGAAGTGACAAAATAGCAGCCCCTGCCGTCCAGAGCTCTGTTATGAACATCTTAGGAGTCTGCGAATTACAGCGAGATAACAGAGAGAAAAAGGGTTGCTGACGACTATTTTACTATGTTCAGTGGAACAAAAGATCGCAAAATAGCAGTTTTTATCAACTCTCGTGGAAGTTTGTTTACAAAAGTTCGCTAGCACCTCGTGTTCCAGGTATTTATCGACACAACTTTTAATAGCTCGGAATCGTGGATACTCTTTATATTATTGCTCTGTGAAAATAGTTGCTATGGTTACAGCGATAATATTTTATATGTAAATAAATCACAGTACAACAGATATACAAAATTAGATGAATTGTTTTGTTCCGTTTAGTAGACGGATTTTATGTACCAACATACATTTTTTTTAACCCTAGAGAAATAAAAAGAGAAAAATCGGCAATTTAGGCAAGAATATACCGACAAAAATTTTACGTTTTAGCGATAGAGCAATTCTTGTAAGCAATTCGTTACACATATAGTGGTCGGGACTACAGCTACGCATATGAAGACGAACATTTCATTTTCGATCGGTGGGCGAAAGGTTACATGGGAAAACAGTTTTTTAGAGCTATATAAAGTAATATTTGTATACAGATAGTACTTGGCAGAATAGTTATGATAAGGGCAGGGAATCTTATGCAAATGCATATTTTTCCTGGACATTCTAAAATGGAAACGGTTAAGTTATCTTTACGAGTCATGAAATTTCTTTTAAAATGGCATTCAATCGTTTTTACATATTTTTCATATTATACAGAAAATACATGTTTTTGCTTATTTTAGCAAATTTTACAATAAATGCATGTTTTTGATGCATAATTTTGCTTTTTTGATAAAAAATTTTCATAAAAGATTTCCTAGTATTCCGCAGGCCAATTATAACAGGATCGGGAGCGTGGCTTAATGTAGTCTAATATTAATATTTCTTAAAGCACTGCAAGAGCTTCACCATTCCGATTTGACATCGATTTTAAATTAATATTAATTTTATAAGTACACTAGCTGGCCCGGAAGACTTCGTCCTGCCTCCAAATTTTTGTAAAATATGTTGAGTGTAGTTGAAATCTAAAAACGATTGGTTTATTTTTTTGACCTCTAAAATATTTCAATTTAAAGGGCGAGGTTTTCCCGGACAAATTCTGTTATTCATATATCTTAAAGATTATTATATATTATTATAAGAATTGCTAAAACGGATCAGCAGTATCGTCCATGATGTGATGAAAACTTACTTATTGATAGGCATATTTTCTAAAACCAAATTTTTAAGCCGATTGACTGACATAGATCTTTCTGCGTTGGTGTACTGGGTGATTGTACCTTTTTATCCTAAGGAGTACGAATTTCCAAAAATGCATTCATTAAGCTCAGCAACCCCATTAACCGTATGGTCTGGGTGATATCAACATTTATTCCTATTTTCGTTATTGTCCCCTAAAATTTTGAAATGGGAAAAACAACTTTGTGAAGCTCTCTAATTCAGTAGGAAGTGCGCCATTATAAAAGTTAGTCATTCTTCTTTAAGCCTTTTTGCAGTCTGGGTGACCATCTACAGCCAATCCTTAACTTTCACTGAAATTTTGGGACAAATGGGGTCAACCGTTTTCACAATTAGTGGTGACATCAAAATGTACTTCTTTTTTATATATATATAGACTTCTGAATAATTATGATGTTAAAAAAGCGACTAAATGACATTCCAAAAATTAAGTGTATCATAAGCTAAACACCAGCAACTGGTTCCAAACATACATTCAAAATTTTCTCATGCCAAAAAAATCATATATTTTAAGTTTAAGTAAAATCGGACAATCGATATTCAAAATCTTCTCATGCCAAAAAAAATCATATATTTTAAGTGTAAGTAAAATCGGACAATTGATATAAATTTTCGAAATAATTCAACCCCAGCCAAATCAACTGCGGGTCCATATATACAAAAAAAAACTTTCATAATAAAACAAATATACATTCTAAATTTCAATCAAATTGTTTAATTCGTTAAAATTTTCATTATAATTCCATCATAGCAACATCTACCGGGTCACTTTATACAAAAAAAATTTTCTCAAGGTTCCACAAAAATAAATACTAAATATCAGTTAAATTGATACATGCATTCAAATCTTCAATATAAATCCACCCTAGCGCCATCTACCGGGTCCATTTGTACATACGATTTTTTCTGATGATCAAACATAGATTCCGAATTTCAGTTAAATTGGCCCATTCGTTAAAATTTTCATAGTAAACCGACCCCAGCGCCATCTACCGGGTCCATTTGTACATAAAATGTTTTCTCATGATCAAATGAATATCCATTCTAAATTTCAGTTGAATTGGTACATGCATTCAAATTTTCGATATAAATCCACCCTAGCGCCACCTGGATTTGGTTTTTTTCAACACAAACAATCTACGGAAAATTTCGAATCGAATAAAAAAAAAATCAGCCAAATCGCTCCAGCCGTTCTCAAGTGATGGTATGACATACGTGGACCATTTCATTTTTATATATATAGATGTACGAGTATAAAAATTACTTTTGTGCAAAATTACTCATGCAAATTTTATTTTAATAAAATTTAAAATAATTTTTTAATTGCATATTTCATGAGTTTTTTCTGCATATTTTTGAATTTTAAGTGCATGTCATATGAGCATATTTTCGATTTTTTAGTGCATAAAATTCCATGCCCTATATATGACTTTGGAGACAGATTTTTTTAATCTCGGCAATTGAACCTTACATATTTCAAAGTATGTTGAAAAGTGGAATATGTCAGCACTTATAACTATGAGGTATATTTAGTAACATGTAGATTGATTGAAATAAGTATCATTAAAGTTAAATATAGCTTTCGTTAAACTCAGCGTTGACACTTTCGCCCATCTGTTCATTCTTCAGCTGTTGCTATTGTTTATATATTCGAATATTTTAATAATAATTTTTCTATTTTCTATTTTAAAAATACATCTGTTATTGAATAATATTCATTAAAGTTTAAACTTAATTAATGATTTATTTTTGCATATTAATTCGAAAAGGCTAAAATGAGATGAATCCAGATGTATAATATATTTTACTAGCGTTATTACTGTAAACAATTGTAAGATGTATAATAGATATTTATAAGTTCATTCAATAACTTAAATTTGTATTATTTGTATGTCATTGTTTATATTTTTTTATGCACTAGAAATAGAAAATAAATTGAGTATCATGAAATAATTGATGCACTATATGGTGATATCAATTACGCACAATAATTTTGAAGCAATGGGGGTTTTTAAATTTACCACCTTTTTTATTCAATATCTAATACTTTTGTATTTAATTTTAGTTTTAGATTTCTATTTTTTATTATTTTATTTTTTTACTTTTTCATTTTAATCTTTTACCTTTGTAACTTTGTAATTTTGGAATTTTGTAATTTTGTAATTTTGTAATTTTGTAATTTTGTAATTTTGTAATTTTGTAATTTTGTAATTTTGTAATTTTGTAATTTTGTAATTTTGTAATTTTGTAATTTTGTAATTTTGTAATTTTGTAATTTTGTAATTTTGTAATTTTGTAATTTTGTAATTTTGTAATTTTGTAATTTTGTAATTTTGTAATTTTGTAATTTTGTAATTTTGTAATTTTGTAATTTTGTAATTTTGTAATTTTGTAATTTTGTAATTTTGTAATTTTGTAATTTTGTAATTTTGTAATTTTGTAATTTTGTAATTTTGTAATTTTGTAATTTTGTAATTTTGTAATTTTGTAATTTTGTAATTTTGTAATTTTGTAATTTTGTAATTTTGTAATTTTGTAATTTTGTAATTTTGTAATTTTGTAATTTTGTAATTTTGTAATTTTGTAATTTTGTAATTTTGTAATTTTGTAATTTTGTAATTTTGTAATTTTGTAATTTTGTAATTTTGTAATTTTGTAATTTTGTAATTTTGTAATTTTGTAATTTTGTAATTTTGTAATTTTGTAATTTTGTAATTTTGTAATTTTGTAATTTTGTAATTTTGTAATTTTGTAATTTTGTAATTTTGTAATTTTGTAATTTTGAAATTTTGAAATTTTGTAATTTTGTAATTTTGTAATTTTGTAATTTTGTAATTTTGTAATTTTGTAATTTTGTAATTTTGTAATTTTGTAATTTTGTAATTTTGTAATTTTGTAATTTTGTAATTTTGTAATTTTGTAATTTTGTAATTTTGTTATTTTGTAATTTTGTAATTTTGTAATTTATTTGCCTGATTTCAGATTAAAACTGCAGCTTAAAGTGACATTGTCCGATTGCCTTTGTCAGATGACAGCTGATATTTTTAATATGTACTGAGAAATCAGAAATCAAATTCTATAAAAAAAAATTATTTATTTTTAAAACAGTTGAGCTCATTACATGTTCTAGAAATTTTTGTCAATTCATTAGAGTTTATCGCGTATGACAATTCAATATTTCTATTATTTTTATGATTTTGTAACTTTCCTAAACAAACTACTTTACGAAGAAAAATTAACATATATCATCTGAAATCAACAAACAACAACTCATTTATTTTACGATGCTCAATTTATTTTCTATTTGTAGGTCATCAAAATATATCAACAATAATATTGTTATAGTAAATTTTAATTATTGAATAAGTTTATAAAATTCTATTGAACATCTCACAATTGTTTACAGTAATATCGCTAGTAAAATATAATATACATCTGGAATCATCCCAAATAAGCCTAACCGAATTAATATTGTAAATAAAATGATTAAGTAAGTTTCAAATGAAAATATTATTCAATAACAGATGTATTTTTATAACTGATTATATTAGAACAAATTATTATTAAAATATGCAAAATATGTAAACACTTACAACAGGTGATAGCACAGAAGCACAGATGGCCGACGAATGTGTCAACGCTGAGTATGATCAGGAATATCTCCTACTTAACTTAAAACTAGTTCAATGATCTACATGTTACTTAATGTCGACACCTATCCCTAGTACCATTATTCATTTCAACTTTTATGTTAATTAAAATTTTAAATTTCAATATAATGTTTATTTATAGACTACATTTTTGTGCAAACTTAAAATTTTAAATTTCTAATTAACAAGTCGTATTAACATTTTATCATAACTATCGCTTAGTAATTTAATGACTGTTACAAATTTTCTTCTAATACATTACAAAATTCCATAAACAACTAGAAATTGTAATACGAAATGAACAAAAACAACACCAACAACACTAACACAATACTAACATATGCGACAATGTCTGTATATCATTTGCTGTTGTGTGCTAAATTGAAACAGGTGTCCAAACAGATTAGCCAATACTAGAAAGTATGTACAAAAAAAACTAAAACAAATTAAATCGATTTTACTAGAGCTGCCGAAGTTTGGAGAGGGGGACCCTCAATGTAACTTAAATGCATATGATTAAGGTGTAACGACAACGATTGAAACAGATTTCCACACACGGATATTAATCATGATCCGCCAACTGAGTTGTTTGCTAGAACGATATCATAACATTCAACAAGGTTCACTTATGTATAGAGAATGCATTAACACGACAATGCGTGTTGTTTAATTGAAATTAATAGTATTTGCTATATAGATTATTAATTAGTTTAAATGTCGCCAAGGATGATGATTACGCACTTTCACTTTGTATGTTTACGCAAAAACAAAAATAAATAGAATCTGAAGGCGAAGGATAGCTAGACTTAGATGAAAAAACAAAAGACTTAAGACACAAACTTGAGTTCATAGCCAGTGGGTGTTGGGGCGTAAGAATATAAATTTATAACGGCAAAAATATCAAAATAAATAAAAAAAAAACAATAAATAACAGTACATAAACAATCATTGGCTATATAAAAATTAAAACCAATTTTTAAAAAAAAAAAATTTCTGATTTTTTGAAGAAAATGTTGGGTCCACAATGAAAAAAAAAAAAAAACTTAATTTCCCTTTGCACCCCATGAATGAGGTATGGGATAGCTTCTCGCGTTGTTGTGAATTAACACGCTTTCTATTTTTAGATTCACAACTAACGGCACCTACTTGTTTATCGACGAATGCGAACGTCACTGTTTGAGAAGCTCTTACTAGACACGACGATTGAATCGACGCTTAATACTGCGAAGTTGCTGTCAACAACATTCGAGGGGAGCCGACAATGAAAGAAAATTTTCTTTATATTTTATTTCTTTTAAGATGACTGGAGCCAGATTTGAACCTGCGATCTCCCGCATGGTAGTCGCGTGTTCTAACCACTATGCCACGGCCGGTCCCAATGGGTCCACAATGACCTAAAGATAAAGATTAATATTTTGCATTTTCCAGTAGCAAAAAATTACTTAGTCTAAACTTCGTCAATGTCCTTGCTTCTTTATGCCTACTTATATAATAAATTGGGAGTTTAAAGGAGAAGTAAAAGTTACACACATATGACAGAACAAAAGACTTAAGACACAAACTTGTATTCTCAAATAAAATGTTGATTCAAATTAGAAGAATTTTTATAACAAATCCAGCCTACTTATATTATAAATTGGGAGAAGCATCAAAGAGAAGTAAAGGTACACACATATGGCAGAACAAAAGACTTAAGGCACAAACTTGTATTCTCAGAGAAAATGTTGATTCAACTCAGAACAATTTTGATAACAAGTCCTGCCTACTTATATAATAAATTGGGAGAAGTATCAAAGAGAAGTAAAAGTACACACATAAGGCAGAACAAAAGACTGATGACACAAACTTATATTTTTAGTTACGTTACAATTACATTAAACTTTAAAATAAGCTTAGCACCAGAAAATTTTCGATAGCAAATCAAAATTTCTATATTAAATTCTTAAATAATAATCCAAACCACAATTTCTTTACAATCTTATGACTATCTTACTAGGTAACCTTAATAAATTTACTAAACAAATAAATGTTACTACAAGGAATGTTGAATTTATCTACTGATCTTGTCTATTATTTTTCACATTGTATAATTATAATTTATTTTTAATTTTCATAATAAACACTAACAAAACACACATGTTTTATACATAACATTTCAAATCACTTTAATTAATATTATTATTACACTAATATAACATGCAAAACAACCTGAGGGTTGGCTTGAGGCTAATACAGAAATAAAAAAAAGAAAGAAATGTTTTGAATGTTAGCTACTGTTGGCCCGGTATGTATACACTGTACTACTACTCACTCTCTTACTCACTCACTTACTTGTTCACCCATTCAATCATTTAGTTATCACTTGTTTTTAACTGATTTATAATAAATTTAACACCAGATGTTTATATTTGACGTTTGCCGCGCAAAGTGAATGTTCTCACGTGTTGTAATATCTAAAGGAAAATACAACAAAATATGGCAATTAGTTAACGAGTATTGAAATCATAAAATTCTATAATTAATGAGGTGATTTTATGCAATTGATAATTACTTTTTGTTATTTTTTATTTGAAAAAAAAAAAAACATAAAACAAAACTGAATTTACATACTTGCCTATAACATATGTAAAATGGATCATAAAGAAAATAAAATGGAATTTTTGCAATTGTCATATGGAAATATAATGTACTTTGCAACTATGGTAGCGGAGTTTGAAAACCTTTAGCATCAGCACGTGAGCGTAGCAAATAGGACATACAAAGGCACCACGTATGTTGTAAAAATACATCGTAATTTCAACTTGTACATATGATAACTTCAAAAAGATTTTTGAATTATGGAAATAATTAATTATGGAAAAATAACATAATTCATTAAAACCAAAAAAGGATAAATTTCTTTTTGTACATTTTTTAATATTTCACAGTTAAAAATTAAATAAAATGTAGAACAAATTCGAACAAGACTTCTTGTGCCTCTCTTTCAAATTAATTAATGGGTTTCAGTAGTAAAATTTCACTGATAAGTGTCATTTTATAATATTTCGCAGTTAAGAAAAACCAGTTGGAAACTTCTTGTTCCTTCCCTAAAAATAAATCAATATATACATTAGTTATAAATGTAGATATACAGGGTGGACCAATAATCCGTTCACATTTGAATCGAGCGCTGCTTCAAGAATCTTCGGCAGGTTGGGGTGCAAGGGTTAAGAAATACCAAAGCTGACAATGGGAATTCAGTTTCATGATCTCATTTAGCGTAGCACAACATGCGCTTATTACAATAAATGGCATAGAAATTAAGTTCCTTCAATATAATTGATTATCAAATGGGTGCGGAAGTTCGAGTAGATAGGTTTATCAATTCACCTAAGTTCACTGTATTGCCAGATTTGTCAGCGAGGGATATTATTGGCTCATACGTGGATGGTCGAATAATATATACTATTTTTTATACATTGCATTAAATTTTGTTCGTAGAACTATTACCCTGAGACGAATTTGATAACATGGAAACAAAAAACAAACACAATGAAACTGCAATAGAATATTTAATAATAATAAATAAAACAATATCAATAAAACAGGATTTTTTGAAAATTTTTTCCTGAAATATATCGATAGTATAAATTTAGAGTATCAAAAGTAAAAAAACTATACATAAATAATGTATGATACATTTAGAGGTTTGTTTTTCATTTGTATATTTTAACAGATCACGCTTGACTGGTGCCGATCTGTAATCTCATTTTTATTCAATATTAACAGACAATTCATCATCGAAAGATATTTGCGCAAAATCAGACCATGACTGCTGTATTACTTCCCAAAAATGGTTAGAAAAAATCAAAATGTAATCTATAATTTTAACAAATTAAATAAAATTATAAATGTATTATTTATTTTTCTGTGAAAATCCCTTTTGCATTAAAATATCAATAACATTACTTAAGTTTGCTTGTTAGCATTGACTTTAATTTTAATGTTGAAACTTTTACCGGGAGACGAATTATATAACAACCACAAAAAACCAAACACAAAGACACAACAATAGAATATTTAATAATAATAGTTGAATAAATATCAAGAAAAAAGAATTTTTTGGAATTGTTCTCTCCAAATACATTGAAACTATCAATTTAGACGATCAAAGTAAAAAACTATAAATATATAAGATTCATTAAGAGGTTTGTTTTTCATTTGTGTACTTAACAGATCACGCTTGACTTGTGCCGTTTTATTATTCTTATTTTTATTCAATATTTATTGACAATTCAACATCGAAAGATATTGGGCCAAATCAGACCATGACTGCTGGCACCTTCCCAAAAATGGTTAAAAAAACAAAATTTAATCAAAAATTTTAACAAATTATCTAAAATTATAAATGTATTATTATTAATTTTCTGCATAAAAAAATTATCAAATAAAATCACTTAATCTTGTTTGTTAGCATTGCCTTTAATTGTAATGTTAGAACTTTTACCGGGAGACGAATTATATAACAACCACAAAAAAAACAAATACAATATTTAATAATAATAGTTGAATAAATATCATTAAAACAGTATTTTTTGAAATTTTTCTCTTCAAATACATTAAAAATATCAAATAAGACGGTTGAAAATAAAAAACTATACATAAATAAGGTGTGATGCAATTAGAGGTTTGTTCCTCATTTGTATATTTTTACAGATCATGTATGACTATTTATTGACAATTCATTATGGAAAGTTATTTGAGCAAAATTAGACCATAACTGTCATTACCTTTCATAAAAATAGTTCAAAAAGAATAGAAATTTTATCAAAAACTAAAAAAAACATATCTGCAATTCATTATTCATTTTCTGGTCAACACCGCATTCAAAAAAATCAAAATCAACATGATATTGAGAAATATTTACTAATTTTGTTTTTATTGATTACATTTTATTTAGCTTTTATAAATTTCACCCGTATTTCCATCTAATACCAATGACATAAACACTAACTACAATGAAACTACAACATAGCATATAATAAAACACTATCCTTCTATTTTAGATTCACAAGAAACGGCACTTACTTGTTTATCGACGAATGCGAACGTGACTGTTTGAGAAGTTTCTACTAGACATGCCGATTGACTCGACACTAATACTGCGGTAGTTGCTGTCGACAACATTCGAAGGGAGCCGACAATGCAAGAAAGACGAAGCCACACCCCTTGATCCTGTCTATTTTTTCTAAGAACTAGTACAATAGAGTGGTCAAAATTTTTCTCGACCAAGTGGTTATTTATATCGTAATTTACAATGATTCTAAGAACATTTGCCCAAGAAACCATGGGTCTAAAATCAAAATAGTGACTCATCCAAACCCCACTCCCCCGGATTTTAACAAGAAACTTTTCCAATTTCATATTTGGGGTGCGACGATGTTGTATGGAGATCCGTAGTAACAAGATTCGGATATGGCTTACCCCTTAATTTTGTGTGGTTGGGAAAAAACAAACAAGAGCCAGCATATGGGGAAAGTGTTGTGAGGGCAAATGGCTGCGCGTCGTGGTCAAACCTATCTACCCTTTATCTTCAACCGTTAAGGTGGTACCCATACAATTTTTATACCCTCACCTTACGGGTAGGAGGATATATATAATTTGATACAAACCGAAAGTGACCCACATAGAAGGAGTCAGTTTAGATCCTAGGTTTCTTTGGACCGAATTCGATTCTTGACTCTTTAAGTCATTTGAGTCATGTTTGTCTGTCTGACCGGCTGGTATGCACAATAACTTTCGAAAGATGAAACCAAATGTTTTGAAACTATGCACGAGTTATTATTTCTCTAAAACTATTTACAGTATTGCAAATCGGCTACATGGCCACGCCTCTTCTGGTACCTCCCATACAAATATATCATTCCATCCACTTTAGAAATCGAGTATAATATCAATACACCCAACGCGATCGTGTCCATATGCTATATTTGGTAAAGCTATAACAGGATAAAGTTTTGAAGAAAAAATTTCGAAGTCTAATTTAGAAGCCTAGCCTCCCCCTGTCTGGTGTCTTTCATACATATATGCCACTCCACCCACTTAAGAAATCGATTAATTTTATTAACACACCCAAAACGATCGTGCCGAATTTCAGCATTTAGTAAAGCTAAAGCAGGATAAAGTTTTAAAGAAAAATGTGGAAGTCTAGCCACGCCCCCACTGTTACCTTCCATACAAATGTACCATTCGCCTACTTTAGAAAGTGTGTAGTAATATCAATACACCAAATTCTGTATTTGGTTAAGCTATGACAGGATTCAATATTGGAGAAAAATTTGGAAGTCTAGCCACGCCCTTACTGGTACCTCCCATACAAATGTACCATTCCTTTTAATAATATCATTACATTTTGTTTTTATTATATTAATAACTAGTTGGCCTGACAGATTACGTCCTGCCTCGTGCTGTAACAGCAAATAAACGTTTAGTCTATTGCTTTGAAATGTACAATTCAATTCCGCTCCCACGGTGTCTCCACTAGTATTTCCCTCCAAACTTTTTTCCCGAACATACCTACGCCCGTTCTTTACCCCCTTAGGGGGCTCTCACACAAAATGTACTTAAAAAGTCCAAAACAAAAAAAATCTCCACCATATGAGATTTTCGTATGGGCGGTTTCTAGTTAAAAATCGGTGAGTTTCGGAAATCGGAAAAGTTTCTAGTTAAAAATCGGTGGCTCGATTTAGATCCATGGCTTCTTGGGCAAATTTTCTTGTAATTCATCTTAGACTACGAAATTGATAGCTGCTTGGTCAAGAAAAAAATTCAAGTCAACAATTTAGCGGAATAACTCCTTGCACTCCTGACAATTATTTTAAAAGAGTTCCTATTCATCATCAATACATCATTAGACGTAATTAATATTCTACTCCGGACACTATTAGTTACCTCCCAAAACTTTGTTGGTTTATAACTTTTACAAAATATATAACATACCTGCCAGACTAAAAAAGTTATAAGGGTAATTAATACTATATTAATTCGCGGAATTCGTGATATCTTTTTTTATCACCACAACACTTTTCCTCCTATTTAAAATATCTTCTAATTGCATATCTACATAACACCTCGTTTCATCAATTATTTCTTAACATTTTTCCATTCATTCATTATTACACGTAATTATTATTCTATGCCCCAGAGACTCGTCTTCCTGCTATTTATAACTAATAATATGTATATTTAAATTACATAAAATGCCAGATGGATGGCGTATTGTATTATAATTATTGCTGCTAAATATTATAGCAATTAGATCATGCGAACGATCTCTAGCTAAAAAAACTTTCATTTCTTTTTAATTACAGATTTAATGCAACAAATTACTAATCGCGATATATTAAGCTGGCAAAGTCAGTTGGACTTAACACTGTAGAAATTCCTAGTTGGCTTAGTAAATTGCAATGAAGTATAGTATATCTGGGAACTGTGAGTTAGCCCAACCAACCCCCGCCTAACTATTCATTTTAGAAAATGCGGATTTTTCTTAACACTTCCCCTTACAGCCCTACTCTCCTTAGTCCCGAGGCCATGTGACTAATTAAACATAATTACAGGTGGCGGCTGTTGTTCTAGGCGGTAGACGTGTTAAGACTTTTGTTGTTGCGTGTGTGTGTGTGTATGCAGTTTCTGCTAGTTTAGCGGGAGAGGGCCACAATCGTTTAATGGCAATCAAACAAAGTACAATCAACCGATAACTGACTGAGTGTTTTCATTGGTTAAAGTTTCAGTGTTCACTATGAAAATCTATGAAAACTTAGACAATGATTCCTACTCCCGCCCCTCCTGGTTTAAAGTGTTTAAATTGTTCATCTAGTGTTGTGTTGTTGTTTTTTTTTAGTTTTGTTGTAGCCACCGAAGGTCAAAACACTTTTTCCATTACAGAATTGTTTAAATGGTGTTGTATTGTTGTTGTTGTTGCTGCTATTGTTGCTAGTTAGAGTTTGTTTGACTATTAGTGTTTTCCATATAATTTGTTGGTTTTAAGTTTTTCAGACCAGACCAACCGCAGTCGCTGCCGCTGCCGCAGCAGCAACAACAACGGCAATTATTAATTAATACATATATTTTTTGTTTTAAGTATAAATTTTGCGGTAGAAATATTGTGATTTTTTTCTGCGCTATTTGCTTTGTAGTTACACTAAGCTGCAGAGTCAGTTGATGTAGTAATTTATGGAATCAGTACATCATACAGGCTGGACCAATAGTCGGTTTACTTTTCAAACGATGATGAAAATCTGTAAGAAAATTTTATTGGAGAAACCTGACTTACATATACCCTCACCCTTAGTAAATCATACAATTTTCTAGTATATTGATATTATTACTCGATTTCTAAAGTGAGCGGAGTGGTACGTTTGTATGGGAGGTACCAGAAGGGGCGTGGCTAGAATTCTAGTTTTTTTCTACAAAACTTTGTCCTGTTATAGCTTAACAAAATACAGAATTTGGGCACGATCGTGTCGAGTATATTAATATTATTACTCCATCTCTAAAGTGGGCGGAGAGGTGCATTTATATGGGAGGTACCAAAAGGGGCGTGTCTCGACTTCCAAATTTTTCACAAAACTTCATCCTGTTATAACTTTACTAAATACAGAATTTGGGCACGATCGCATTGGGTGTATTGATTTATTACTCCATTTCTAAAGTGGACGGAATGGTACATTTGTATGGGAAGTACCAGATGGGGCGTGGCTAGACTTCCAATTTTTTCTCCAAAACTTTATCCTACTATAGTTCTACCAACTATAGAATTAGGGCACGATCGCGTTGGTTGTTTTGATATTAAAACTTGATTTGTAAAGTGGGCGGATCGTTTAAAAGGTACCAAAAGGGGCGTGGCTAGACTTCCAGTTTTTTTCCCAACACTATATCCTGTTATAGTTTTACTAAATAGAGAATTTGGAAACGATCGATTATTACTCGATTTCTAAAGTGGACGGAGTAGTACATTTGTATGGGAGGTACCAGAAGGGGTGGTCTAACTTCCAAATTTTTTCCCCAAAAACTTTGTCCTGCTTGAGCTTCACTAAATACGGAATTTGGGCACGATCGCATTAGGTCTATTAATAATATTCACGGATTTCTTAAGTAGGCGGTACCTGCTGGGTATGGGAACTACCTCATGGGGCGTGGCTAGACTTCCAATTTTTTTCACCAAAACTTTATCCTGCTATAGTTTTACTAACTATAGGATTTGGGCACGATCGCGTTGGTTATATAGATATTATTACTCGATTTGTAAAGTGGGCGGAAACGTACATTTGTATGGGAGGTATCAGAAGGGGCGTGGCTAGACTTCCAGTTTTTGCCCAACACTTTATCCTGTTATAGTTTTACTAAATAGAGAATTTGGAAACGATCGATTATTACTCGATTTCTAAAGTGTAATAATGGGAGGTATCAAAAGGGGCGTGCCTAGACTTTTAGATTCTTTTCTCAAAAACTTTTCCTGCGTGAGCTTTATTAAATTCTGAATTTGGGCACGATCGCGTTAGGTCTATTAATAATATTCACCGATTTCTTAAGTGGGCGGTACCAGATGGGTTTCGGAGGTACCGGATGGGGCGTGGCTAGCTTTCCAGTTTTTTCTCCAAAACTCTTTCGTGCTATAGCTTTACTAAATAAAGAATTTGGATACGATCACGTTGGGTGTATTGATATTAATACTCCATCTCTAAAATGGGCGGAGTGTATGTGAGGTACCAGAAGGGGCGTGCCTAGACTTCCAGATTTTTTTCTCAAAAATTTTATCCTGCTATAGCTTTGCTAAATACATAATTTAGGCACGATAGTGTTAGGTCTATTAATAATATTCACCGACTTCTAAAGTGGGCGGTAACAATTGGGTATCGGAGGTATCAGATGAGGCGTGACTAGACTTCCAGTTTTTTCTCCAAAACTCTATCCTGCTACAGTTTTACTAACTATAGGATTTGGCACTATCGCGTTGGATTTATTGATATTATTACGCCATCTCTAAAGTGGGCGGATAGGTACATTTGTATGGGAGTTATCAAAAGGGGCGTGGCTAGACTTTTAATTTTTTTCCGAAACTTTATTCTGTTACAGCTTAATTAAATACAGAATTTGGGTTCGATCCCGTTGGGTGTATTGATATTATTACTCGATTTATAAAGTAGGCGGAATGATGAATTTGTATGGAAGGTACCAAAAGGGGCGTGGCCATGTAGTCCATTTTTAATACCGTACGTAGTTTTGGGGAAATATTAACTCGAGCAAAATTTCAAAACATTTGGTTGCGTCTTTCGAAAGTTAGCGTGTTTACCAGCCGGACAGCCAGACAGACAGACGGACATGGCTCAAACGAATTAAAAAGTCATGAATCGAAATTGGTTCAAAGAAACCTATGATCTAAAGTGGTAGGTAGGTAGGTAGGGTATAAAAAACCACAAAATTGTTATTAAAACTCTTTATTTACACAGTACAACACTTGGTTTTGGGACTCAATTCTGAGAATTGATCGTGAAAGTAGCCACAAAAATAACAACTTCTGCATCATTCGTTTTGTCAAGTTGGCTGCATTAATAATTTAATGACCATTACGTTTTTGTTCTTATAAATGCAACGCTAACTGCACTTATCGCAAAATAAGGTCAAAAACTGGGATCGTGCCATTAAACCTTTAGGTTAAGGGTAAAAAAATGGGCAGTTTTTTTAAAATATAAAACTCCACCTTGAGCAAAAAATTTGTACCGCCCTTAAATTATTAATGCAGCCAACTTTACAAAACGAATAATGCTGAAGTTCTTATTTTTGGGGCTACTTTAATGTGCAATTCTCAAATTAATTCCCAAATCAATGAGCTGATGAAAATGTTGTACTGTGTGATTATGAAATTTACCAAAAAAGGAATTTATTTCGCGAACAAATTACAACATCGGTATGTGATCCTAAAAACGTGTTTTGTGAACTGTTCTACATACGTTCTTTAAATACTCCAAGAGACAACATTTCCTTTAAGCTATACCAAAAAAAAATACTTTTGCAGATCAGTGTTCACTTCGTGGAACAGTGTCATTCCTACAATTATTATATTTGAGTAAATCCGCTAAAGAATATAAATAATGCCAAATTACTTTAAATTACAATGCTGCTGCAACATGATTTTGCTTCTACATGAGCAGCAAATACTTTGTTGATATGTATGTTTTTCAAAATAATTGTCTGTCACATAACATTTAGAGTGAATACAATACAATATATTGATTTATTACATTTAATCAATTAAGTTAACAATGGCTGTAAGTGAAAATGCATATAACTCATATTGAAGAATAGGTAATAATACATAATACTACGTAGTGATCTCTAATGATCACAGGAATTAATAACATTACATTTAACGTTAACAATTTCTGAAAAACTCTCCATTAAATCAATTTATTTTTATTAATAATTTCAATGAACACACAAGTGCAGTTATTTTGTTTTCTTGTTATAATCAACTAAGAGATTATGACACTTAGTGACTGTTTTATATAGTTAATAGCGCTCATGCTGATAGTTTTTGGCGTTTAATTACATTCAACTGAATTTGTGTCTTAAAGCTGTGCTTTGGCCATAAAACTTATGCATGTAACAAGCGGATTTTCTTATTTTTCTTTTAAAAAAAATCCCCTGAAATGTAATGCGTTTAAATTTTTATTCGTTGTCTCAATTTTCACCGTAAACACTTTGAATTTGTGTGATTTCCACAAAATATTAACTACATGTATGTATGTGATTATATAAAATATTACTTTATACATTAATAACCAGGTTGAGATAACAAGAAACCAATACAACTAATTCAAACTATTGAATTTAATTCAATTAAATTTGTACACCCATATTCATACATATAAATCAAATTTTCATACAAAAATCGTTCTAAAAACCTAACCCTTGACCTCTCTCCAAAGTAGTATTTTAAGCTGTTTTTCAAAATTGAGCCTAAAATGTCCCATGCGGGTGGGAGCTGAAGGAGGAAATATTCCCCAGGAACATGGTAGTGAGTGGAACCAGATTCCAGCACAAAGATATCCACAAGGCAACTTGGCTATCTCCCAAACAAAATACCAAAAATCAGATTGATCATGTGGTAATTGATGGCAGACATGCAACTAGTGTCATGGACGTCCGTGGTGCAAATATTGGCTCGGATCATTACCTGGTTGCAGCCAAGTTGCGTACAAGATTGAGCAGATCGAAAAACGGACGTAACCAAACAGAGATAGCCACTGCCTACTCCAACCAGCTCTCCCAATTACTACGACACAACGCCTCTACTTCTGACATTCCCGATACACAGTGGCAGCATATTGCGCATTCCATGGCAACCGCCGCAACAACCGTGCTAGGATATGAAAAACGGCACTCAGACGAATGTCGCATAGCGTCTGAGGAACAGGATGCCGCTTATAGGGCAACGCTGCAGCGAATTGTAACCCGGGCTGTTAGGGAACGACACAGGGAGACAGTAAGCAGGCGGATATAGAGCTATACAGGGATAGAGATCGGGCCCGAAAATTTTACAAGAAAGTAAAAGCAAAAGGCTACGATAATGGGCTTCCCTCCTGTAAGGACAAGGATGGAATTCTGGCTATAAATACGCAGAGTGTGCTGCATACATGAAGAGAACACTTCCAGCAACTGTTGGTTCCAAAAGGCAGCGCACGTGAAGGTATCACGCCAATTGTCGGTGATGGCTTAGATTGCCCACCATCAAGTCAAGCCGAGGTAAGAAGAGCAATATCGCGGCTGAAAAAAAAATAAAGCAGCCAGTGCCTACGGTCTTCCGGCAGAGCTCTTCATGTCTGGTGGCGAGGAGCTGATAACGAGCATGCACCAGCTACTGCGCACGGTTTGGCTTAAAGAGTGCATGCCATGATTTGAATTTAAGCGTATTATGTCCTGTGCTGAAAAAAGGTGATTCAAGTGTGTGCTCCAACTACAGCGGGATCAGCCTTTTACCTATCGCTTATAAGGTCCTGACGAGTGTGCTATGTGAAAGACTAATGCCAGTGTTATCCAACCTGATCGGGCCTTATCAGTGTGGCTTTAGGCCTGGAAAATCAACAACTGACCAGATATTCACACTTCGGCAAATCCTGGAAAAAAAACCAAGAGAATCGACACGTACCATCTTTTCGTCGACTATAAAGCTGCCTTCGACAGTCCGATACGGCAGAAATTACTCGAAGCCATGGCTGAGTTTGATATTCCAGCAAAGCTGATACGCCTTTGCGGAATATACGCTGACTGACACGAAGTCTTCAGTGAAGATTGGCAAGGACCTTACGGAGCCATTCTATACCAGACGAGGCCTAAACCAAGGCGACGGACTACCATCAACAAAGCAAATAATGTCAGTTTAGAAATCCGGAGAAGGGTCCTGCTTGCTAATAAATGCTACTACGGACTAAGCAAGCGATTCAATGATGGAGCCCTCTCTCGACGAACAAAAATCGAGCTATACAAGATACTGGTTCTACCTGTCTTAATGTATGGTTCAGAATCCTGGGTATTGACACAAGCGGATGAATCGGTTCTGGCAGTATTCGAGAGAAAAATACTTCGTAAAATATATGAGCCCATCATCGTTAACGGAGAGTATCGGCGTCGTATGAATCATGAGCTGTACACTGACATTGACGTGGTCAAACGCATTAAAGTGCAGCGGTTGCGTTGGCTAGGTCATGTTGTACGCATGGACGAAAATGCTCCAGCTCGAAAAGTCTTCGACAATGAACTTTGATTCGACTTTTGACCAAAACTACCAAATTTCAAACCACTGTAAAAAATACTTGTGACGTAGAAGAGCAAAATTGAGTTTAAAATTTTCTTACTGGGATAAAATGATATTGGTTTCGTTCATCCCCGAGACAATGACCTTCAATTTGTTGCATTGTGTAATTTGACGCCAAATTTTAACAATAATTCTGCCCACAAATTTTGAAGGATTTGTACCAAATAATGGAAGTGCGATAAGTACTTTAATTGTACCACAAAAAATTAAAAAATACTTTTGAGGCACTATATAGTACATTTTATTGTACCAATAAGAACTTTTGTTGTACTAAAAAGTACATTCATTGTGCCAAAGAGTACTTTTATTGTATGCAAAAGTACTTTTATTGTGTCTCAAAGTACTTAATTTGTGTTAAAAAGTACTTTAATTGTTTAAAAAATTACTTTAAATGTACCAAAATGTAATTTATTGTGTCAAAAAGTAATTTTAGTAAAGTAAAGTATTTTTATTAAAGCTAAACGTCCTTTTATTGTACCAGGAAGAACTTTTATTGTACTAAAAGGTACTTTTCTTGCACCAAAATGTACTTTTATTGCACCAAAATGTACTTTTGTTGTGCCAAAAAGCACTAAGCAACTTTTATTGTCGCACAAAGTCCTTTCAATGTATCAGAACCCACTTTTATTGTGAAAAAAAAGTACTTTTAATGTCCCAAAAAAAGCTTGTATTATACCAAAAAGTACTTTTATAGCTCTAAAATGTACTTTTATTGTATCAAAAAGTACTTTTATTGAGCTACGAAGTACTGTTAATGTACCAAAAAGTAATTTCATTCTTCCAGAATGTATTTTCAATGTACCAGAAATGTGTTTTAATGTTTAAAAAAGTACTTTTATTGTAGCAGAAACAAAGTTTTTTGTACCGGGAAGGACTTTTATTCCACCAGGAAATACTTTTATTGTACCAAAAAGTACTTTTATTGTACCAATAAGTACATTTATTGTACCAATAGTACATTCATTGTACCAATAAGTACTTCTATTGTACAAAAAGTATTTTATTTTACCAATAAGTCCATTTATTGCACCAAAAGTACTTTTATTGTCACAAAAGTTACTTTTATTGTTCCCAAAAGTACTTTCTTTGTCCCAAAAGTTACTTTTATTGTTACCAAAATGTACTATCAATGCACAATAAAGTATTTTGTTTGTACCAAAAAGTATTTTGTTTGTACCAAAAAGTACTTTTTTTGTACCAAAAAGTACTATTATTGTGCCAGCATGTACATCTATTGTACCAATAAGTACTTTTATTGTACGAAAAGTACTTTTACTGAACTAAAAAGAATTTTTATTGTAGCAGGAAGTACTTTTACTGTAGTAAAAAGTACATTTATTGTACAAATTTATTTAGTGTACAAAAAAGTAATTTTATTTTACTTTTATTATAGCAATAAGTACTTTTATTGTACCAATAAGTACTTTAACTGTACCCATAAGTACTTTTATTGTACCAAAAAGTACTTTTATTGTATTAAAAAGTACTTTTATTGTACCATAAATAACTTTCACATTAAGTATAGTTTACACGCTATCTACCCATATCTACTCATATCCCCTCAATGACATGAGCGAGATAGCCTTATTAGAAAACATGTAGGAGTAAGCAAAGACAAAAACTACAAAATTATAGCAAAGTAATATTGAATTATAGGAAAGTGGATAGAAAATCAAAATGTACTGATTTGGCAGTAGATAGGGGATATGGGTGGATAGCGTGTAAATCAGCCTTTAAGAACTACAATTGTTTTTTTAGGTCTTGAGATTTTCAATTTTTTTTTTTTTTGTAAATTTGTTAATTGGTATTCAATACAGAGCAGCTGACTTCGTATACAACTTGAAATTTCTCTCCCTTGTTATTCCCTTCCTCGACTCTTTAGAAAAGGAGGATTTTCTTCCCAGGAAAAAGTGAGCGTCCACCAAGGTAATGTAAAGGCTGATTTACAAGCTATCCATCTACTGTCAAATCAGTACATTTTGATTTTCTATCCACCTTCCTATAATTCAATATTACTTTGCTATAATTTTGTAGTATTTGTCGTTGCTTACTCCTACATGTTTTCTAATTAGGCTATCTCGCTCATGTTGTTGAGGGGATATGAGTAGATATGTGTAAATAGCGTGTAAACCATACTTAAGTTTAATAGTTAGTATTTTACTATGTAAATAACCCTTGCCCTGTCATTCCCCGATAAGTGGTCTATGTATATTTTCAAACTACGGCAACTTTTCACAAAAATTCCTAACGTCAATTATTGTTTACCAAATTTTTCAAAAGGTTATTATACTTTTGGACTTTTTTAATGTCCTGCCTTATAAAGATTGGTTATAGGGCTCTAAAAACAAAAAGAGTATACTATTTGGCTATCAAAAGATCAAAATCGTAATTATTTTAATTGACGCCATTAAAAGTAAACCATTTGTACCATTCTGTTGTTTTCCTTCTTAGAGTCGCCGCCAAACCCCCAAAATCCTGCAATGTCAGAAGTGAAATTCCCACGATAACTCTAAACTCCGGCTACAAGATACCAGTTATTGGTTTGGGTACATGGCAAGTACGTCTGTTGGGATTTGTTGTTTCCTCTTATAACCCAGTAACTTCTTAGAGCTCTGATGATTTAGTTAAAAATGCTGTAATTGAAGCGGTAAAAGTTGGCTACCGCATGATAGACACTGCCTATGTGTATGGCAATGAGAAGTCCATTGGTGCAGCTATTAAAGAATTGCTGGAGAAGAAAGTTATTGAAAGGTTTGTGGGCAAATGCAAAACGACTAGCTGTTAATGCCATGTATACACTGTCGGCATGTAAAGGAAGGTTTAAGGAAATCTTTCTCCACTTGCTGAAGGGTATAGTCTGGCAAAAGTTCACGTATCCCTCATTTGGTGCAAGAAGAGATGAGATCAATCGGAGTGTGTTGAAGATAATAATTTGAATTTTGTACAAAACATGAAGTATGACATAACAACAAATTCTACATCATCAACTCAAAAATCACATTTTTTGAGTTATGTTATGACCAAATGAGCGATTTAATAGTAGGCTATGTATATTTTTGTAATATCTAACTATTCTCATATTTTTTGCTCACAGCCGCCAGGAACTTTTCATTACCAGCAAGTTATGGAATACCTTCCATCGTCCCGATTTGGTAGAAAATGCAATACGTCTTTCATTAGACCAGTTACAGTTAAATTACTTAGATTTATATCTCATGCATTGGCCGACCGCCTATCATGAGGGTAACATTTTATATCCTCGCAATGCCTGTGGTCTTATAAAATTCTCAAATGTAGACTATATTGATACGTGGCGGGCCATGGAACAATTGCAACAGAGGGGACTGACTAAATCCATAGGCATTTCCAATTTTAATAAATCACAAATAGAACGTCTTTTGCAAACAGCCAAAATATGTCCAGCCATGTTGCAAGTGGAGTGTCATCCATTTTTAAATCAAAAGAAATTAATGGCATATTGCAGAGAGAAGAATATAGCATTTACGGCGTCCAGCCCACTGGGGTCTTCGACAGCAAGGCCATATGCAGTAAAAGGGGAGGAGAGATTAATGGAAAACAATAATGTAAGAATACTGAGATAAACAAATTATTATTATACATTCTTATGATATTTTGCATTCATCTAATTATGTTAAATTGCTTTGCTTTTGTAACATTATTCTTTTTATATTTTTTTATACTTATTTTTTTTCAAATATTTTCATATTTTTCTGTTAGCTCGAGCGTATAGCATTTCATTACAAAAAGTCACCCGCTCAAATCTTAATACGCTATCAAATCCAACGCGGCAATATTGTCATACCAAAATCATCGGCCAAAGCCAGAATAGAAAGTAATTTTCAAGTATTTGATTGGCAGCTTACCGACGCTCATATACATGAATTGGACAGTATGAATACGAATATACGTTATGTTATGAAACTAGAGTCAGTGTTTGCACATTTATTATAATGCTTAAGATTAATCGACTTTATTGGTTTGTTTATTTGTTTATTTTCAGAGAGTTTGGTAAACACAAATATTATCCATTTCGGGATGAATGCTGAGAGAAGGCGGCGGATTAAATATGACAATCCAATTTTAATTGCCACATTAAATACTAAAAATTCTAAAAATAAATGGCAATGTTATGCAAAGACTATTTGCATGGTTGGTAAACAAAAAATACCAAAAATGTGCAAAATTTTTAGAAAGTGTCATGCTATGTATTGAAGTAGTATCGATAGAATACATTTTGGTATTGTTCTTAAAATATTGTTCAAGTTCATAAAATATAGTTCCCGTATAGTCGTCTAGTAAGAAAATTTTTGATTACATTAAAAAAATTGAAGGTCAATAGCAAGAATAATTGTCATTTAAAGAATGTGAAACAAAAGACTTAAGACACAAGCACTATATTGTGACCCACTTCAATGATTGTTGACGAAGGTATAAAGAGATCAATAAGATAGAAAAATAAAAATTTTAAGAAAATTCGAAAAAAATATGTGACACAAAAAAGGAAATTTAAAACAAAAGACTTAAGACACAAGCACCTTATTTTAATGCACTCCATTTGATGGTGCATGAGTAATATTCTTGAATATTTGCTTTATATTTGTAAACACACTTAATTAATGTATTTAAATAAAAAAACTAAAAGAATATACAAACAATTTATTTCTTCTGATCATGAAGACAATATATCTTGTAATTTTTATACATATTATCCAAGATGTGCCAATTATAAGGTGGTGGCATCAACTACAACAAGTTCACAGCAACAAGAACAACAGGGAAATTGTTTTTGTATATTATGACTATGATTGTCGAATTTAGCTGATTTGTTTGTGATGTTTGTTGTCCGCGAAGAGTAAATACGTGAAAAAAAGAAAAGATATTAAATTTCATAAAGCAGTATTATTGGTTGAAAATATTAGATACGAGTATTTTTTACTCACACAATTAGTTAAAACAATATATTTCACAATCTTTCATTAAGAATTTGTTACCGAACAGGTAAACGAATATAAACAAAACAACCATTTGAAAGTCCTCGTCATAATAACAAATAAAAAAAGTTTTCCAACAGCTGACATGTTAACGTCACCTTATAACATCTTGCATGTTATCCCTAAAAAAACAACATTGAAATTTCTGTAAAGATATCATGTTTAGGACTTTATAATTACAAAATGAAAATTGGATGTCATTATATTTCGACATGCTTCAATTGACATCAGTAATTTCCGCTTGGATGTTTTTGCAAATGGTACGAAAAAAAGTACTTTTTGTGAACACTGTTTTTTGGGCACAATGAATGTCTTTTTTTATACATTAATCGTTTTTGTACAATCAAAGTACTTTTTGGTTACAAAAAAATATCTTTGTGGTAAAAAGTATTTTTGGGTGCAGTATGCTCATTGATACATTAAAAGTTCATTCTGATACAATAAAAGTACATTTTGGTTACAAAAAAATAACTTTTATTGTACCGAAATTAACTTTTAATCTATCAAAATGTTCATTCATTGATTCATTAAAAGTTCATTTTGGTACAATAAAAGTACTTTTTGGTTACTAAAAAAGAACTTAATAGTAAAAAAGTAGTTTTTGGGTGTACTTAAAGTCCTTTTTGATACAAACAAACTTTATGGAAAAAAAGTACTTTTTGGCGCAAATAGATTACTTCTTGGTATACAAAAGTACTTTTTGGTAACGAAAAAAGTACTTTATGGTAAAAAAAACTTACTTTCTGGTACAATAAATTACTTTTTGGGTACAAAAAAATTTTCCTTTTAAGGTATTTATGGGTACAAAAAAAGGTACACTATGATAAAAAATTGTTTTCTTGGTACAATGAAACTATTTTTTGGGTACAAAATTAATTTGGGTACAATATTAATTCACTTTGGTACAAAAATATGCTTTTTAATACAAAAAACACTATTTGCTACCACGAAAGTACTTTTGCTGTTACGAAAATACTTTTTGATACACGTAAATTACTTTTTGGTACAGTAAAAGTAATCTTTGGTAAACATTATTTAATTTGTGGTACAATAAAAGTACTTTAAAAATACAAAGTGCTTAATGTTAAAAAAAATTAATTTTTGGTGTGAGTACTTTTTGGGTACAGTTAATGTACCTTTTTGATACATAAAAAGTTCTTTTTCAGTATGAAAGAAAGTACTTGATGATAAAAAATTTGTCTTCTTATTACAATAATAGTAGTTTTTGGGAACGACAAAAGTACTTTATGGTAAAAAACGTACTTATGGGGTACGAGAACAGTACTTTATTATTTTTGGTACAATGAAAGTACTTTCAGGTACGAAAGAAAGAAATGTATGCTAAAATTATTTTGCTTTTTGGTACAATATACTTTTGGGTGCGAAAAAAGTACTTTATGTTAAAAGTATGCTTTTTGATACAATAAAAGTACTTTTTGGCCACGAAAAAGTACTTTATGAGATAAAATTAACTTTTTGTTACAAAAAAAATACTCTGATACAAAAATATGATTTTTAATATAAAAAAACACTATTTGCTACCACGAAAATACTTTTTGGTACACGTAAATTACTTCTTGGTACAATTGAAGTAGTTTTTAATAAACATAATTGAATTTTTGGTACAATAAAAGTAGTTTTTGGGTACGAAAAATACTTTATGGTAAAAAATTTTCTTTCAATATAATAAAAGTACTTTTTGACCACGAAAAAGTACTCTATGGCAAATAACGTACTTTTTGGTGCCACAAAAGTACTTTTAGAAACAAACAAGAACTGTACGGTTAAAAAGTACTTTTTGGGTACAGTTAAAGTACTTTTTTGATACATAACAAAGAAAGAAAATACCTAATGATATAAAAAAATTGCCTTTTTGAAAACGAAAATAGTTTTTTATGAAAAAAAAAAGTGCTTTCTGGGTACGAAAGAAAAAACTATATATTAAAAAATGTGCTTTTTGATACAACAAAGGAACCTTTTGGTAAGAAAAAAGTACTATATGATATTAAATAACTTACTTTTTGGTACAATAAAAGTACTTATGGTAAAAAAGTACTTTTTGGGTACAGTTAAAGTACTTTTTTGATACATTAAAAGTACTTTTTCAGTAAGAGTACTTTATGCCTTCTTATTAAAATGATAGTACTTTTTAGAAACGAAAAAAGTACTTTATGGTAAAAAACGTACTTTTTGGTTACTTTTCAGATACGAAAGAAAGAACTTGATGCTAAAATAATTAGCTTTTAGGTACAATAAAAGTACTTTTTGGGTACGAAAAATACTTTATGGTTAAAAACGTACTTTTTGGTACAAAAAAATTATTTGGGTACGAAAAATACTTTATGGTTAAAAACGTACTTTTTGGGTTATAGTACTTAATGGGATAAAAAGTATATTTTGGTACAATAAAAGTACTTTCTGATACAAAAATATGTTTTTAAATCAATAAAAATTACTTTTTGGTATAATAATAGTAATTTTTGGTAAACACAAAAAATCACCAATTTAAACAAAGATCCTTTTGCTATTACTGAACAGAGAGAGAAAGAGAGAGACAATGTATGTCAGTGGTGCGCCGACTATTACATAACCATACCTGTAACCTGTGCTTCTCAACGTTATTCGTTGTGTTGTTTATATTCTACAGTGCAAGTGCTACGGCAAGTACATCAGACACACACAAAACCGAATATGCATTCATGCAGGGCTCAATACTGTAATGACTACACTGTATTATTCTTCTTCTTCGTTTTCATTTAAATTCATCTATCAGAAGCCGCATGTAGAAAAGAATTCGAAGCGCTTCGGTCTTTTGCGCTCCGTTGATAGTTAGTCACACCAAATGTAGGGAGCAGCTCTTTCACCCGATCCATCCAAAGAAATTTTGGTCTCCCCCTCCTGCGCCGCCCATTGAGTTTATTGACGAAGACTTTTTGAGCTGGAACATTTTCATCACATTTTTTCTCTCGAAGATCCCCAGAATAGATTGATCCGCTTGTGTCACAGTATAGGATATGAAAATTTCGTTCCTCGAACGACATGAATAACCACCAGAAAAATTGTATTATTTCCCAGGAATTTTTTCTTGTCGCTCTGGGTTATTGATGGGCTTTAGATGGCTTGAGAGATGACTTTAAATTAATTTCTAAGACATATTTTTTGTTAAAAATATTATTTTAAACTAGATATGACATCATTGGCCAAAATCTGCGGGATGTTACTGCAGTTTTCTCATCACTAGAAAAAGAGTCGGCCAAAATGGTATTAGCGGTCAACGAGGACAAAACAAAAATAATGATTTTGACGAACAAAGAGTCCTCTCGATGGGGACGCAGCGTCAACGTTGAAAATTATTGTTTTGAGGTAGTAGATGAGTTTACCTACCTCGGATCTTCCGTCAACAAAATAATGTCAGCCAAGAAATTAAACGGAGAATAGTGCTAGCCAATAGATGTTTCTACGGACTTCGGCAGCACTTTAGTAACACCACCTTATCTCGGAATACTAAGAAACAGCTATATCAGTTGCTTATCTTACCTGTTCTGTTGTAAGCTACCAAATCATGGGTACTTACGACAACGGACATACAAAACCTGGGAGTATTCGAGAGAAAAGTACTCCGAAAAATATATGGACCTATCTGTGTCGACGGCGAGTTTCGCCATCGGATGAACCATGAGCTGTATGAGCTCTACCACGACATCGACGTAGCTAAAAGAGTCACAATGCAACGACTACGATGGCTGGCACATGTTGCCAGAATGGATGTAAATGCTCTAGAGAGAAAGGTTAATGAAGGCGAATCTGAAGGACGGCGCAGAGCAGGGAGACCCAAACTCCGTTGGAAGGACCAAGTGGTAGGCGACGTGCCACCATCTGGTAGGACTAACTGGAGAACACTCGCACAAGACCAAAGCGTGTGGAATTCTTTAGTACTTCAGGCCTCAAATTTATGAACTACGTTCGTAAGTTGTAATTGGCCAATTAAGAGAAGAGATAGATGATTATTCCAGAGAAAAGATTTGGGCATTTGAGGAAATTTAAAAACAAATCATATACATATCTTATACTATAGTCAATAAAATGTTATACTATGTTTGTTTTTGTGTTTTTATTTCATTAGATGAAATTCATACTGCAGCCAGCTAGCTAAATTGGTGTTTGTTATCTGACTACAACCACAAAAACTAAGTCCCATAACGAAAACATTTCATTTCATCTTAATCTATCTTTAGTATTAAAAAAATTACCTTAGCTGTTCTACTTTCGATAAATCTAGAAATTGTGAAACGGCAAAAAAGTTTCCTCGATCATGCAATTTTTCCTTGATATGTTTGAATTGTTAATTACAAAGACATCACGTTTTTTTTTTTTGGAAGACAACTTAAACTTACTATGTATTGGCTATAACGTAATCAGCTGACTTAATAAATTAATTAATGAATTCATTCAATCAACTTTTTCCCTACACGATTAATTTCACAATAGTTTGTAATAAAGTACATTTTTTTCCATTCAACTAAAGTGAAAGTAATTAAATATAAATGACTTAATTTTGTTCACTACTTTTCTGTTGTTGTTGTTGCTAATTTACACAATTGTATTTTTATTCTATTGGTTTATTTAGATTAGAAGATCTTTTGACCTTTTGTTGCTGTTGTAGTTTGTGTAGTGATATCAATAAATTCGTGAGAATGCAAATTAGATTGAATTTATAAATCTTTCGATTACTTAACTCTCTTCACCTCACTCACTAACTTACACGATAGTCGATAATAAAACATTGACTTTCGAGTACATAACAACAGCAACAACGTTAACTAATGTTGTTGTTTTAGTTTATATTGAAACACTCACAGTTGAATTATGTAATAGATCGTTGTAAAATTTATGACTAGAAATCTTAAATTCTTAATCGTTTTTTGCCATCAAACCAACAGAGCCCCATAGTGATGGTTGGTTGCTGAGTCGGTCGACCGGTCGGTTGATTGCTCGCTCATTAACATATAATTGTAATTTAAATCAAAGCAGCAGCAGCAGCAGTAAGAACAGTACAAAAAAATTATTGAAATTTATGAATACAACACTAACCAACAACATCAATAGTTAAACATTATCAAATATGCAACTGCAACAACAACAACATCAATCGTTTAATATTTAATGAAAGCTCTATAGTCGATAGCTAATACACTCGGGAAAATTATAGTCTGTTAGATTGGTGACAGAATGTTGAGTGCATGATGTTTATGATCGTGGTTCAAATTAAGCAATCATAGCTGGCCTATATACGCACACTTTAGATTTCACATAACCTAAAAGATAAAAATTTAGAGATGTGATATCTCACAAATAGTCAAATTTAAAGTTTTAATACATATGCAATATCTTAATCTTTTAACTAACATTTCTCTTTGAGCTTTTTAGAACTATCCTAGGCAAGCAGAATAAAAAATACGGGCGTGAGTGTTAGCTAACTATTGAGGAACAAAAACAATAACGACAAAGAATAATGAATATTCTATTAACAGATATAAAACAAATCAAATCCTCAACGGAACCAATGGACTGTAGTAACAACAACATCTGTTTCACGGTAGAATCAATGTGTTTCGTTTTTTTTTTCAGTTTTTGTTTTCCTCTTTACAAAAACACTTGTTTCCCGCCATTAGAACATGACATTAGAGTGAAAAAAAAAATATCCATGAATCTAAAAAAAGGTTCCAATAGTAGAACCCCCCAGATGGCAAACTACAATCACCGGTTCAACCAAATGAAAAGTAAATTTTTTGTAATGAGCAAGCCAGACAAATCGACAGACAGTGAGGGGGGAGGGGCGTGGATTATGGCAGGCTGGAGCGCAAAAAAATTGAGAATTTTTAAATTGTCTACAATAGCGAGCAACAAGAAAAGCATGAGCCAGATTAAGTGAATTGATAGCATGCAACTATACTAGTCATATTATCTATACAATTGAAGGAAACAAAACACAATAGTTCCAGAACCTCACGATATATTTAGAATAAGCAAACAGATTACACAGCTTTTACGAGTATTCATGGGGAAGACAATAGAACTTTTCCTCTTTACATTATTAATACATAATTGACATAAGAGAGTATAGTACGTGAGCTATTGGCAACATTGTAAAAAATCATGTTTAGGATTTTGTAATAACAAAATGTGATTTGAATGGTGTTTTTTTTTTTGTTAATTTGCATAAAGCGTAGTGACGTCAGTAATAGTTTTCGTAATGCTACGTAAAACAAAAGACTTAAGACACAAGACACAAGCAACCTGATTCGGCTGCATTTGAATAATATTACTTCAAAAAACATCGGGCATATTTGTCTCTCTTTTCGTTGATGCATCAAAAACAATTCAAAAATATTTAAAAAAAATATTTAAAACTGTTTGTTTGTTTTAGTCGATCGTGTATCAAATGATACATCAAATTCGGCTTACGATCAGAAAAGTGTTTTTTATTGTTTGATATTTTTGCGTGCAAGGTCCTTTCAAGCATATTGCGGGAACGTCTAAAGTCAATTTTAGAAAAACTAATTGGACCATATCAGTGCGGCTTTAGACCTGGCAAATCTACGACGTATCAAATATTCACCTTACGACAAACCCTGGAAAAAACTCATGAAAAGCAGATCGACACCTACCACCTCTTTGTTGACTACAAAGCTGCCTTCGACTTCCCGATAAGGAATATGCTATGTGAGGCCATGTCTTTGGTATTCCTGCAAAGCTGATTCGACTTTGCAGATGTACCTTGAACATCACCAAATCCTCGGTTAATATTGGTAAAGATCAGTCTGAACCATTCAGCACTGAAAGAGGTCTCAGGCAGTGCGATGGCCTGTCATGTACACTATTTAATATAGTTATGGAGTAGGTAATGAGAAAGGCTGGTGTCAACATGTCTGGCACCATGTTCCACAAGAGCCACATGCCACTAGCCTATGCCGATGATATAGACTTCATTGGCCGAAATCTGCGGGATGTTACTGCAGTTTTCTCATCATTAGAAATGGAGTCAGCAAAAATGGATTTAGCGGTCAACGAGGACAAAACAAAAATAAGGATTTCGACGAACAATGAGTCCTCTCGATGGGAACGCACCGTGAACGTTGACAATTATTGTTTTGAGGTAGTCGATGAATTTACCTACCTCGGATCTACATCCAAGATGGATGTAAATGCTCCAGCAAGAAAAGTGTTTGAAGGCGAACCTGAAGGACAGCGCAGAGCAGGGAGACCCAAACTCCGTTGGAAGGACCAAGTGGTAGGCGACGTGCCACCATCTGGTAGGTCTAACTGGAGAACACACGCAGAAGTCCGAAGCGTGTGGAATTCTTTAATACTTCAAGCCTCAAATTTATGAACCACGTTCGTAAGTTGTAATGGGCCACTTAAGTAAGTAAGTTAAACAAAAAACAAAATGTCTCTTAATCAATGTTAATCAATATGAGTAAATTTTTAACACTAACAACTAACTGAATAGAAGTTAGTGGCTGTTAACAGGAACTTAAAGTCGAAAAATTAAAATAACAAATTCACTGTATTAGGGAAATTCCATTGGGACAGGTGTGACCATACATAATATATAGTAAGAATTATTAAAAAATATGAATAAGTTTTAAAACTTTTAGTAACAGGTAGACACTGAAAGAACTATATTTCTGCTCAGAATGTTCATTAGAAGACAACGCGGGTGTGACCTTAGTAATATGAGCTCTTTACAAAATGATGACTTTCAGGTTGAATTCGGTCAAATTTTTCGTAGAAAGTTCAAAATTATTATGATGCAGGTAATTTTTTAAATTGTTTTTGATTGTGTTAAGTACTTACTGTTCGCAAAAAAACTTATTTTTCTTAATAAATAATTTTAAAGAATAAAGGACGGGTGTGACCTAGCAAAATAAACTCCAAAAGTATGAAGAAATTAAAGTTTTTATAGAGTTCAATTATATAACAAACCTAAATGTAAACATATAAGAAAATAATAAGATATATATTTAACCGTTATCTGTACTATCCTTTACATCATCATTAGTGTGGGTCAATTTTTTTCTCGACCAAGCGGTAATCCGAATCGTAATCTACGATGAATTCAAAAAAAATATGCCCAAGTAGCCATGGGTCTAAAATCAAAATCGAGCCCTCTGTCATTGACGAGAAACTTTTCATAAATCCACAACAAGTCCCGTAACTGCCCCAAAATCGCCACTATAGGGTACCAAACCCTAGTCATTTTTTGCACCTAACATTATCCCCAAACATACCTACCCCAAGGGAAGCGTTCATTGAACGTTGATTTGCGAAAAAATCAGGCACGTTGTACTGCCCCAAATTGTACCTCCTGTACAAATAAGTCAAATTTTTTACGTTTTTGCTCTACAAGCAGTGAAAAAATAATATATAAGTATTTTTATTTTAATTAAAAATGTATTAAGTTTTTTAATTAACAATATCTTATATTGGGTGATGGTATTTATCAGTCAGTTTAACTGACTGAAATTTCTGTACTGGTTTAAAATTAGCTCCAGCCGTTCGAATGGTGCCTTCTAGAGGGTTAAAATGTATGACCGACCCCCACTAGTATTTCCCTCCTAACATTTTTCTCTAACATACCTCTTATTTTCACAACCTACGAAGGGTCTCACACAAAATGCACTTTTGTATGTAATGGCATTTACCATGGGCAGTATCAAAAAATTTCATGTCAATCATGTTTAAGAAAGCCCTAACATTGTGTTTGTTATGACTTATGGCAGTCTTCATTTTTTACCAAGGGGCGGATGTGACCAAATGTTTTCGGTAACTAAATACTCAAATATTTAAATAAATGTTTCCCCAATGGCACTATATTATTACTAATTGCACTCACATTGTTATTGTTGGAAAGTATTAATGTTTTATCATGTAAAGTAACAATTTTATTAAACTTTTGTCATTTTTACGGGGACGGGTGTGACATAAAATTCGTATATTTCTATTTACTCATAAAACATTTATTATTAAACATACAAAGCTGAAATCTTATTAGAAAGAAAACAGAAGTTTTGTCTTTCCGGTGATAACAGCTTTTACTTATCAAGATGAATGGAATATTAGAAAATGTTAATGTAAGTCCTAGCATTTAAAGATGAAGCTGAGAGTGTTCGTTATATGCTCATTTCAAACTTTGGCAGCAGTTGGTAAAAATTAAAAAAAATATAATTTTTTCCATTCGTCCATAATTGTCGTTCTCTTGTACATATTAATTGACTGATTTTTATTTAAAATATGGGTTTGTTTTTTTTCCAGTATAGGACCGTTTCACATAGAATAGCGCTGTAACATAATAGTATTTTGTTGTTGCTTATAAGTAATCTAATAGTACTTAATACGTGTTTAAAAACGACGCGATAGATTAGCAGTGTCATCAATCGGTTTTATTTTGCAATAGTGAAAACAATCTGCATTTTTGTTTATTTCATTGCGTTTCTCCAAACCGTTGAATGGTCCCTGCCTTATTACAAATTAACAATTTGATTTCTCTATTAAAAAGCCATATGTCTCCTACTAAAAGTAATTTATTAAAATTTTAACATTAATAAAACAATAAATATAATCTAAATCCCTTTAACACTCAGTAATAACAACAAATATAACACTTGGTTATTGTTATAATGTTGTTGCGCTGCTGCAACAACAAAATGAAAAATTAATTTCCATTAATGTTATTAACACCTGGTTTTATGTTAATGCCAGGTAATATTATTAAACAATATTTCTTGTTACTACTGCTTTGCTGAATATTTGCTTTTTCGCATTTTTCAAACAATAAAATAATAATTTGTTAGTCTAAAGCGATAAAAATTTGTAATTATAAAAGATAAACCTAACGAGAGAAATCGATACACCGGGGAGGGAGAGAGATAGAGTATGAGAGTAAGTGAGATAGCTTTGTATACAGATATCCGTAAATTCTAATAAGAAAAATCCATATCAATATTTTTTTTGTTTGTAATTAAATTCATTTTGAATTCGTGCATACAATCAATATGAATGAATAAGTTATAAAATTTTAATTGATCATGGATCATAAATCAACTTAATGCTTTTACAATTGTGACATAATATAACACAAAGTATATAGTTGATGTTAAATGCAAACAAACAAACAGACAAACACAAACAAAAAACATCATAAAATTTGTTGATTTGTTGTTGCTGTTTGCATGCATTAAAACAATGGCTTAACAAAAATGTTTTAAACAATTGTAGTATTTGCTGTGATTGTTGTACGAAATCATGTTTCGCACAATGTTTCATAAAAGATTACACAACAACGGATATCCTGGATATAAAATGATTAATATGATAATATTAATATGGAGGCAAAATAGGATTAGGTATTAGAGTGGGGTCAATTTGTGTGGAGTAAAAAAAATGCTTGGTGCATTTATAAAAATCGTAATCTACAATAAATTCTAAGAAAATTTGCCCAAGAAACCATGGTTCTAAAATCAAAATCGAGACCCCGGTTTTAACGAGAAACTTTAAGTATTGGGAAAAAACATTAACATTAACATTAACATTAACATTAACATTAACATTAACATTAACATTAACATTAACATTAACATTAACATTAACATTAACATTAACATTAACATTAACATTAACATTAACATTAACATTAACATTAACATTAACATTAACATTAACATTAACATTAACATTAACATTAACATTAACATTAACATTAACATTAACATTAACATTAACATTAACATTAACATTAACATTAACATTAACATTAACATTAACATTAACATTAACATTAACATTAACATTAACATTAACATTAACATTAACATTAACATTAACATTAACATTAACATTAACATTAACATTAACATTAACATTAACATTAACATTAACATTAACATTAACATTAACATTAACATTAACATTAACATTAACATTAACATTAACATTAACATTAACATTAACATTAACATTAACATTAACATTAACATTAACATTAACATTAACATTAACATTAACATTAACATTAACATTAATATACCTACCCCCATTTTCACGGCTCCACGAAAAGCCCCCCAATGAAATAACGCCCAATGAAATAAACCCCAAAAAATAGGAAATAACGCCCAAAAACAGTGAATGAAATAACATCCAAAAATAAATGAAATAAACCCCAAAGCGAAAACGAAACAACCCCCAATATTTGGGAGTTATTTCATATGAAATAACACCCAAAGATGAAAATGAAATAACCCCCAATGAAATAAACCCCATCAGCAACAAAAATGAAATTATGCCCAAAATTCATAAAAGAGTCAGTTTCACCAAGGATTTCATGAAGTCAATATGGACCAACAGCAAAGTCGCAAAATTATTGAAATGAATCGTGTGGATCGTAGATCGTTTTATCCCTGCTCTATTTTTGCAGTTCGGAAGACAATTTGCCTTTTACGTCTGGCCTTTACACAACCACCTCCAGTGTTCAAAAGCAAATCCAACTCTTTGTTTTTATTGAATTCTTCCTTTCGAAGAACTCTTACAAATTTAAAAAAAATTCCATTCTTAGTGTGTTCTAATCAAACTTTGCATTTCGTTGATTTTTCTAGTTTTCTTGTAAAAGACCTATTTTAATATAATTATATAATTATAACCCCTAAAAACCAACAGCTTTAAAAATGAAATAACACCCGAATAAATAATAAAATAACACCCAAATTATTCACGATATGAAACAATCTCCAAATTTAAAAAATTGGTTGGGTGTTATTTCATTGGAGATTATTTCATAATTTGAAAACCCCAAATGTGGAATGAAATAATTCCCAAAGAAAAATGAAAAACGGCCCAAAAAAATTGGGAGTTATTTCATACAAAAATGTATGAAAAAAATTTGGGGAATATTTCATTTCTCGTTTGGACGTTATTTCATTGGGGGGCTTTTCGTGGAGCCCATTTTCACCCCCTAAGGGGGCTTCCCTGCAAAAATCAAATTTTTATAAAATTTGCTCCCACCACTCTTATAGGTCCTTAAGATCTAATAAAGTTGTCAAATCACTTACAGGTTTCGTTCTAAGATTTGCGGCCTTATTCATAAAAAATTTCTAATGTAGGTATGAAGCGTTCTCTAGCTGAAGTATTCTTTAGCTTTAAAAATCCTTTAATAAGAAATTGTATTCATAAACGTTTTTTATCAATACTTTAGCTTTATGTGTTCCGGTGGCAACGTCGACTGTTTTTGGTCATTAATGATGTATAAAAAGAAGCTTTATAATCGGATACAAAAGTATTATAATCGGTTACCAAACATTTATTTGCACTTATAATAGCTACGAACATAATTGTTGCTAAATTTTACCTTAACTACGATTCACATGACGGTTAGAAAGACGTTAAAGTAAAAAAGTAATCGGATACAAAAGTATTATAATCGGTTACCAAACATTTATTTGCACTTGTAATAGCTACGAACATAATTGTTGCTAAATTTTACCTTAACTACGATTCTCATGACGGTTAGAAAGACGTCAAAGTAAAAAATGGAATTTAAAGATTGCATTTTCCTATCCTTATGTCGAAATAATAATAGGATACGGATTACATTGTATCCTTGTTTTGATTGTTTTTACATCACGAATATTATTTCATTATTTACAAAATATTTTTGAAGATATATTTTTCAAAATGGAATTTATAAATGACAAGTGTCTATTTAGATACTTTTCTATGTGCGGAATGATTATGAAGACAATTTCCTACACAATGAATACATGCTACGGCTCTTTCTCATATTAAAAATGCCGGAAAACTCGATATAAAGATCACAAATTCATAAATATACAATAAATTGTACAAACTTCAAGTTATAGCATGCTTAAAGTAGAGACAGCCCTACTTTAACTTATTGAAGATGTGAATCGTTTATGAATACTGTTTTCTTGAAGTTTGCTTAAAAATGGTTTATAAACCTCTATAACTTTTTATGAATACGGCCGTTAAGTGGATCTTAATCAGTTATATTGTATCTCGGCTTGGAATGTAAGTTATACCTTTTATCCTTACCATGTACCATTTTACCTTTATTATACTTTTGTTTGCCAAAAACCAACACCACTTCTCTTAATTGGCTGATTTATTAAACAATTTATGACAGCAGTTAACCTAGCTACAGCTACGATTAATGCCATATTTTAAAATGTAACCTAAACCGCATAAAAAACTGTGTTTTTTTTCAACAAAGCTAACAATTGTACTATTTGTTGCAAAATTCTTATACATAACCGCTAAATAATTGCATAGGTTTCACATTTTGTTTCATTTCAAAAAGTCATTGAGTTTTCTTCATTCCCTTCCAAACAAACAAAAGACTTAAGACACAAACGCGTTAAACTCGTAACATTGAAGGAGGGGATAACAATATACACAGGTAGGTAGGTACATACATACATACATGGGTACATCGACTCATGCTCTAACAACAAGTGCACACAACAGCCAATTACTTTGTACTTACTTAAAAATTCAATAACCTTTATTGACCTTAAATGCTGCTATAGAATTCTTGTACAACTAAACAAACTGCAAATGGATATATAGAAGGGAGGCTATTTAGCTACAATTTAAACAAAACCCAAATCTATGATTGATATGGTGGTGCCGTTTCAAATTTACTAACAATATAATATTAAAAAAAAAACACACAAATCCGCCGGCTTCTCTAAAACAAACAGTTTGCATTTCTAATAACGAAGAAAACAAAGCGAGCTGCAAAAAAAATAAAGAAACATATGCGCAAAAAATAATTTATGGAACTGAAATACGACTGCGAAATGAAGGCCAATTATAATGTACGTACATATATTTTGTGTACTATATTTTTTTATTTTATATTTTATAATTATAACAATTGTGCAGTGCATGAATGTGTTCCATTAAATGTATTCATTATATTTGTCTATATCTATATATATATATATATATAGAGTTTATTTTGAATAATTATAGCATTTCAATTACACTTACACTCTATAGCAATGTCGATGTTATTGGTTTGGTATACAAACAGTTACGGGTTTAGACCTTTTCTAATTTTTGTTTGAGGTTTCGACGTTTCATAGTTCAATTGTCTAAAGTTATGACTAATTTCCTTTGTTGTGTCTTTATAACTCTAATTGTAGCTGCCACTTTACTTTACTTAGTGTTAACAGAATCTTTTATTTGTTAGTTCCTCTGTGCAATTGCAATGATGTCTTATGATTTATATTGTATTTTAAACGTGATCGAAATGGGAATTTTGTTTGGCAATTATTAGTAGTTAACTACGTGATTGATTAGCTTTGTAAGAATACATGTGAATATATACATGATATTTTTTTTAGTTAATTAGTTAATTAAGTTGTGAATTTGGGCAATGTATGTGTGTTTTAGCTAAACGAGTAATATTTAAAAATTTTTCCCTAATTATTTATTAGGAGAAATTAACAAATTTTGTAAGCAATTATTTTTTAAATATATATTTAAGTATAATTCACTTTAATAGAAAGCAAAAAAAAATCAATAAGTAATTAGTGTGAAAATATTTGACACGCGCTATGTATGGGTGATAGGGTTTAGAGTGGCCAAACAGTACGCTACACTGGATGATATCCTTTAGAAGAGGAGATCAGCTTAAAAAGCTTTTACTAGATATGTTAATTGAATCGACACTACTGCGAAGTTTTTGCAGACATCGAGGAAGCCGTCGATAAAAGCAATATAGATGACAGAGACAGTAATCAAATCCTGGTCTTTTGCATGACAGTCGCGTATTCTACGGCTGGCCAGTGGACAAAATTAACAAGAATAAAAGCAAAAAAATATTATGCACAAAACCATACAAAATATGGAATAGTATGTTGAGCTTGTACTTCTTATTTCCGGTAAAGGATACCACATTTAAAACCTGCCAATTATATGTATAAGAGAACCACAATTATGGACAATTAGTTTATATGAACCGACACTGCAATCGGCCGTCGGTAAAATAAATATAGATAACAGAGACAGTAATCAAATCCTGGACTCTTGCTTGACAGTCGCGTATTCTACGGCTGGCCAGTGGGCAAAATAAACTATAATGCTTCTTATACCACATTTAAAACTTGCCAACTAATTTGTATAAGAGAACGAAAATTATGGACAAATGGAGAAAATTATATTGTTTTAAATTTGTATCAATGTGGCAACAGTCTTATCTCCATCTTTATACGCTAAGACTTCCATTAACATTTACTAATATTCCATTTATCTTGATAAGTAAAAACTGTTATCTCCGGAAAGACAAAACTTCTATTTCCTTTTCATATGGTTTCGCTTTTGTATGTTTTATAATAAAAGTTTTATGAGTAAATAGAAATATACGAATTTTGTGTCACACCCGTCACCGTAAATATGACAAAAGTTTAATAAAAAATAAATGTAAATGCAATTAATAATATGGTAACATTTTGTGAACATTTTTTTAAATATTTGAGTATTTAGTTACAGAAACCATTTAGTCACACCCGTTCCTTGGCAAAAAATTAAGACAGCCTTAAGCCATAACAAACACAATTTTTGAGTTTTCTCAAAAAAGGATTGTCATGAAATTTTATTGCTACTGGCAAGTTAATACATAAGTGCATTTAGTAAAAAAGGGAGTAGGTATGTTCGCGAAAAATATTAGGAGGGCAATACTAGTGGGGGTCGGTCAGACATTTTACCACTCTAAGAGGCACCATGGGAGCGGCTGAAGTTAATTTAAAAAACAAATAATATAAATAAAAAAAAACTTTATGGAAACCACATTAAGGGTTGAAAATAGAGGGTAGATATGTTTGTAAGGGTTCCACAAATATTGGGGGTCGGTCATACCTTTGACTCCTCTAGGGGCTGCTTTAGGGCAGTTAGAACGTTGGGAGCAAATTTTAAAAAAATTTGATTTTTATATGGAAGCCCCCTTAGGGGGTGATGATGGGTGGTAGGTACGTTTGGGAAAAATGACTGAGGGTCGGTCACTTATTTGAACCCTCTAGTTTCTCATTAATAACCGATTGCTCGATTTTGATTTTAGACTCATGGTTTCTTTGGAAAATTTTCTTAGAATTCATCGTAGATTACGATTTTGATAACAGCTTGGTCGAGAAAAAATTGACCCACTCTAATGATGATGTATACGATAGTACAGATAACGAATAAATATATGTCTTATTATTTTCTTATATGTTTACCTTTATGTTTGTTATATAATTGAACTCTATAAAAAAGTTAATTTCTTCATACTTTTAGAGTTTATTTTAATAGGTCACACCCGTCTTTTTTTCTTAAAAAGTTTTTTATGAAGAAAAAGTAGTTTTTTTGCGAACAGTAAATACTTAACACAATCAAAAACAATATAAACAATTACCTACATCACAATAATTGTGGAGTTTCTACTGTAAATTTTGAAGAATTTAACTGAAAGGCATAACTTTGTAAACGCTCATTTGTCTAAGGTCACACCCTTCATTGAATTCTATTGGACATTCTAAACAGAAATCAAGTTCCTGGTGCTAAACGCTTTTTTTATAAAATACATTTTCTATTTATAAATTATAACCAAAAATGTGAGTAAGATAGTCACACCCGTCCCAATGGAATTTACCATATACAGATATAATATTTATTTTAGAAATCCACATGTCTTGCTGAATTCAAATTCCGCCTACACTACGGGCTGTCAAAAAGAAGAAGACCCAAGAAATGCAGATCGACACCTACCATCTGTTCATCGATTACAAGGCTACATTCGACAGTCCGATACGACAGAAATTGTTGGATGAGTTTGGTATCCCCGCGAAGCTGATACAACTTTGCGGGATGACACTGACTGACACGAAGTCTTCAGTAAAAATAGGCACAAATCTAACAGAGCCATTTTCTACCAAGAGAGACTTTAGATAAGGCGATAGTCTGTCATGCGATTTCTTTAATATCATCATGGCGATGATCATGCGGAAGGCTGCAGTAAACAGAAATGGTACCATCTTCAACAAAAGTCACATGTTGTTGGCGTATGCTGATGATATAGATATCATTGGATGTGGTTTGCGACATGTTACTGCGGCTTTTTCCAGCATTGAAAAGCAGTCGGCTGAAGTGGGTCTGGTGATTAATGGGGACAAAACCATGTTATTTGTTACAGCGAACAAAGAGTCCACTCGTCTGTGACGCTGCGAGAACGTTGACAACTGTAACTTTGAAGTGGTAGATGATTTTGTCTACCTAGGCTCCGCCATAAACAAAAATAATAATTTCAACCTGGATATCAAAAGACGAGTATTGATCGCAAACCGCTGCTACTATACGCTAAGAGAGCAATTTAAGCGATTTAACGACAAAGCGCTCTCTTGAAGAACAAAGATTCAGCTCTACCAGACTCTGATCCTGCCGGTCTTGCTCTACAGCGCAGAATCCTGGTAATGACACAAGCGGATCAATCCATTCTGGGAGACTTCGAGAGAAAAATACTTCGCAAAATATTTGGACACATCATCGTTAACGGCGAGTACCGTCGTCGAATGAATCATGAGCTGTACAATGACATCGACGAAGTCAAGCGCGTTCAAATAGACCGAACTCGCTGGCTTGGACATGTTATACGAATGGACGAAAACGCCCCGGCTCGAAGCCTTCGGCAATAAAATCGATGGGCGGCGCAGGAGGGGGTGACCAAAACTCCGATGGATGGACCAGGATAAAGAGCTGCTAACTAAGCTTAGTGTGACGAACTATCTATAAAGCGCAAAAGACCGAAGCACTTGGAATACTTTTCTACGTGCTGCTACTGATTGATAAATTTCTGTTGTTGCTGCCATTAAAGAAGAAGAAGAAGTTTGTGTACCACTTAACTTTTAAATTGATAATAATATCTTATTTGAAGCGCTTAACTAACTTCATACATTCACTAAGCGAAAGTTTCATCTATATTAGGAGAAAAAATATGATTTGCCATAAAATTACCATATTTATGAATTATAGGTAAAAAAAACAATTCTTTTTATCCACAAATTTATGCCCAATAATTTTAATTTATTCTACGTTTAATGTTTATATTTCCGGTTTGAATACTCATTGTCATGTTGATCTTTAATTTAATTGCATAAAATATTATAAACCCGATTAGTTTTAATACAGTTGGAATTTAAACAATTTTAATTGTATACTTAAATAACACTCACTGAAATGTCAACAGAGCAATGTTTTAATCTATTTCAACTTGATGTGATTTGTGTGAAAAAAAAACAAAAATAAAAACAGAGTTTGTAGCTTAAGTCTTTTGTTTAAGTTACAGATAACTTTCTTAATTATTAATAGAGAAAGATATTGATGTAATGTTGTTAAAATATTAAATGAAATTTCTTGTGAACTGAAATGAATGTCATTTCATTATAAAGCCGTATCATAAAAATTTATGATTTAATTGTGTCATTATAATAAAATTTTCATACTAAAAAACACATTGTTTAACATATGTCTTGTAACTTTTACAATTGTTACAAATTCTACCGCTTGTAATAAAAATTAATTTACATCCTTTTATAAATGACTCATTTAAGTGCTGCTAACTTTCAACTATTCTCTAAGTCCGCCATAAATATTTCCGTAAACAACAAGTGTAGTGTAGCGGCCACCACAGATCATAATAAATATGCAAAAAAAAAATAAAAGACAACAACATAATCCATTTCTATACTATCCACTGCGTTCTTATACCTTATCTTTATTTTGTTATATTAGATTTTCGCTGTGTGTTTGTTGTTGTTGTTGGGTCAAGCGTCAGCCATATAACGGCTTAATAATTAACATAAAATTTACATAACATATAAAACAACATTTTACCACGCGCTCCACATATTGATATGATATGATAATTAATCCGGGCAAAAAAAAAAGTACAAAAAATTCTTACATCTGTTCGAATCAACAGAACAACAACACAAATCTGCATACTGGTAGTTGTTTTTGTTATATATATTTAAGTTTTTTTTTCCAGCCAAATATAAAAAGAAACTTGTCAAGTGTTAAATAATTAAAATTCCTTAACAATTCCTTTTGAACAAAAAAAAAAAACAAAACAAAAAAGAACTAAGTGGGACACATTGGAAATTCCAGTTGTTTGGGGGTAAATGGCAACGTAATTGGGTTAACAGTGGTTAAAGGAACTTAATTTGAATGGAATAGATTGTTAGTGTCATTACTTGTTGAAAGATTGAAAAACAAAAGAACATTGGTGGTAGTATGACATCGATCAATCATGGCGGTGTGGCCCAATGAGGTGCTTGTGTCTTAAGTCTTTTGTTTTGCTAGCTATGGGGGCACTATCATTGACGTCACTAAACGCAGCATGATATGCAAATGGAATGTTATTTTATTTGCATTTTGTCATTATAATATTCTATATATGATTTGCCTATAGAGTTGCCAATATAAGGTTTATTTTAAATAATATGGAGGGAGAAAGTTTTATCTATAGTCTTTCAAAAATATATTTATAACTAATTATACTGATTTAAATTTAAAAGTTTCAGCAAAGTTTTAATATAGAAGTCTAAATGAAAATTTTGGAAAATTGGAATGAAAACGTGTCGCTATATCCCGTCAGCCGATAGTCTCCCTACTGAATTGTTTAAGGCAGGCTGGAAGGAGCTAATTAGGAGCATGCATCAGCTCATGGAGAACATCTGGCTAGAGGAGAGCATGCCCTGTTATGTCCTATATACAAGAAAGGAGATCGTAGAGAATGTAAGATCAAAGCCGATTACCAATTGCGTACAAGGTCCTTTCGAGCGTTTTGTGTGAACGTCTAAAGCCAATTGTAGAAAAACTAATTGGACCATATCAGTGTGGCTTTAGACCTGGTAATTCTACGACGGATAAATTATTCACCTTACAGCAAATCCTGGAAAAAACTCATGAAAAGCAGTTCGACACCTACCACCTCTTTGTCGACTACAAATCTGCCTTCGACTCTCCGATAAGGAATAGGCTATATGAGGCCATGCCTGAGTTTGGTATTCCTGCAAAGCTAATTCGACTTTGCAGATGTACCCTGGAAAACACCAAATTCTAGGTTAAGATTGGTAAAGATCACTCTGAACCATTCAACACAGAAAGAGGTCTCAGGCAGGGTGATAGTCTGTCCTGTACCCTATGTAATATAGTTATGTAGAAGGTGATGAGAAAGGCTAGTGTCAACATGTCTGGCACCATATTCCACAAGAGCCACATGCCACTAGCCTATGCCGATGATATAGACATTTTTAGACAAAGTAGAACGATTTGATACCAAAGAACCAAAGAACTGATTTTTGGGTACAATAAATTAAATTTTAAGTGAATTTAAAGTACGTCTTGGTACAACAAAAATGCTTTTTGGTACAAGAAAATTTCTTTTTTTGGTACAATAAAGACACTCGTTAATATTATAAAAAAGCTTTCTGATAGAAGGGCAATTCCACGTAAAACGGACCTGTACAGGGAAAAATATAGTTCCATATTTTAAATAAAAATCGGTCAATTAATAAGTACAAGAGAATAAAATTATACACAAATGGAAAAAGATATATATGTTTTTAATTTTAATCAACTACTACCAAAGTTTGAAATGAGCATATAACGAACACTCTCATCTCCATCTCCATTTATACTCTAGGACTTACATCAACATTTTCTAATATTCCATTTAACTTGATAAGTTAAAACTGTTATCTCTGGAAAGACAAAACTTCTGTATGTTTTATTATATAATAATTAATATATATCTCCGTAAATATGACAAAATTTTAATAAAATTGCTACTTTACATGATAAAACATTAGTGCTTCCCAACAATAACAATGTAAGTGCAATTAATAATATAGTGAAATTTTATGAACATTTATTTAAATAGTATTCATTTACAGAAAACATTTTGTCACACCCGTCCCTGGGTAAAAAATTATGACTGCTATAAGCCATAACAAACACATTGTTTGAATTTTCTTAAACATGATTGACATGAAGGCCAGTACATACATAAGCGCATTTTGTATAAGAGCCTCCTTATGGATAAGGGTTAGAGAAAAATGTTAGGAGGGAAATACTAGTGGGGTCGGTCATACAGTTTACCCCTTTAGAAGGCACCTGCGGCTGGATATAATTAAAAAAAAATTATAAAAAAAAATATTGTATGGAAACCACCTTAAGGGTTTGAAAATAGAGGGTAGATATGTTTTGAGAAACTGTTGGCGTGGCGTTGCAAATATTGGGGGTTGGTCATACATATGACTCCTCTAGGGACTGCTTTAGGGCATTTGGAAAAATGTTAGGTGGGAAAAATGACTGGAGGTCGGTCACTTATTTGATGTCTCTTATTTAAAATCCGGGACAGTTACGGGGCTTATTGTGGATTTTTTTCCCAATACGATTAGTTTCTCTTTAATAACCGGGGGCTCGATTTTGATTTTAGACCCATAATTCAGTTTAAAATTTTCTAAGAAATCATCGTAGATTACGATTTAGATAACCTCTTGGTCGATAAAAAATTTACAACTCTAATGATTATGTATACGATAGTACAGATTACAAATACAAATATGTCTTATTATTTTCTTATATGTTTACATTTATGTTTGTTATATAATTGAACTCTATAAAAACTTTAATTTCTTCATACTTTTGGAGTTTATTTTGCTAGGTCACACCCGTCGTAAAATGATGTCACATCCGTTTTTTTTCCTAATAAGTTTTTTATTAAGGAAACGTAAATTTTTGCGAACAATACGTACTTAACACAATCAAAAACAATATAAACTATTACCTACAATAAATGTGGATTTTGTGAGAGTCATAGTTTTGTAAAATCTCAAATTCCTAAGGTCACATACGTCGATTCTTTCGATGTTTACCTGTTACTAAATGTTTTAATACTTACCATTCATTCATGGTAATCACAACTTTTTTAATAATTAATTTTCTATTTATGAATTATAACCAAAAATGTGAATGACATAGTCACACCTGTCCCAATGGAATTGCCCTTCATTAAAAATATATTTTAATCTACAATAAAAGTAATTATTGGTACAAAAAAGTACTTTTGATACAATTGAATTACTTTTTGGTACAATCTAAGGCACCTGACAGACAAATGGGACAGGTCCATATCGTACAGAACTAGCGCGTATGAGCAGTCCGAGATAATTGTACATCTCTTTGTAGCTCCCCCGCTCTAGGCCGATGGAGGCTAAGATACTTAGAGGAAAGTTATGTAGAAGTCCTAGAGTCTCTCACCTCAGTCCGAATAGGCGATTTATTAAGTTTCAGGCGGTCAGTGCCTTCCATGACTAACTGCGCCAAGATGAAGATTGGCGTTGCCACGACATTCTCTTCATTCATTATCTCTCCCCTCTCTTATTCTTCTTTCTCCTCTCCTTCCCTTTCTTCATTGCAAATTTCGGTGTGTATCAGGTATCTGTGATCTGGTTTTTACCATATTACACTTGTCTACAACCCAACCTAACCCAGTACAATTAAAGTACTTACAAGTGGTTTCTGGTATAATAAAAATACTTTTTGCTGCAACATACATTACATTTTGGCACAATAAAAGTACTTTCTGGTACATTACAACATTAAAACTGTATCTAATTTTGTTTATTGTACATAATTTACGACTTTGTCAAGATTAAAACAATTTGTATACGTGTTTTTGATATTGTTACGTCGACAGTGAATTGTTATTGATACAATTTTGTAGTTTAGTTGAAATCTCGTTTGTATTAGTTTCCACATATTTCGAGGAATTCTTATGTACCTCAATCCAAATACCGCTTGCTGTAAAAATAAAAGCATACTTTTAGGATGTTTTTAAATGCAACCCCTTACAAAAGATTTAAGACACAAACTGGGTATTTATGCGGTTAATTAAACGAGAGAACTTTGCAATACCATAAACAATACGGAACTAGAAGATACTTGTAAACAAAACGTATTATCATATCGCTCGTTTTGTGCAAGACCGTTATAACTCAAAAAAATCGATTCCAAGATAAACGCGTTCAAAATTTTTAATTTACCCCCAACTTGTACGAAATGAAGGAATTCAAATAGCTCTCATGCGGAGTGTATAAAAGATATTAACATGCATTTTTTACACAACATGGAGTATGATAAAATGAACAATTCTACATCGTTATGACGGTCTTGCACAAAACGAGCGATATGTATTGTGCATTATACAATGCAGGGATACTGTGATTAATCATATACCACATCCTACCACGTTTTTTCAGTAACGATCGGCTTGGTGTGTACACACATTATCGGAAGGAATCAAGATAGAGAGATGTTCCGCAAATCCTCGTTAAATCTTATTGAAGATAATTAAATTCATTTACATACGTATATTCATAAAAAGTAGATGCAAGAAAAAATTTAACCGTTTTTAGCGACGCAATTCGAAATCAAAACGACGCAATTCGAAATCAAACGATGCAAATCGGGGTCAAAACGTTGCAACTTGAAATTGCAACGACGCAAATCGAATTTTTCCAGTTTTTAAAAAGCGACGCAAATCGGGACGACGCAATTCGGGGCTCTAGTGTATGGATTTTTGGTCTTAGAGCACCCCAAGTAAAATTTTCTGAGCAACGTTTTTGGAGTACATTTGAATATTGTAGTCATATTTAAGGTCCTCTTCTAACTTTTCTCGAAATAAGGACAAAAAGGAGTTAAAATGTTCCACAAAAAAAAATCTCGTTAAATATCATTGAAGACATCTGATATCAAGAATGTACTGAAACAATTAGAAACATAGTGTTTAAGGACCTACTTAAAATTCTGTTTAGGCTTAAACTGAAAACTTCACCAGGCCATAAAAAAAGTTAGAACTAGGAAGAATCCGCCAAAGAATTATTCCGCCCTCAGACAATGACCTTAATTTTGCTGCACAGTGATAGTATAAGTATAAGTATAAGTATAAGTATAAGTATAAGTATAAGTATAAGTATAAGTATAAGTATAAGTATAAGTATAAGTATAAGTATAAGTATAAGTATAAGTATAAGTATAAGTATAAGTATAAGTATAAGTATAAGTATAAGTATAAGTATAAGTATAAGTATAAGTATAAGTATAAGTATAAGTATAAGTATAAGTATAAGTATAAGTATAAGTATAAGTATAAGTATAAGTATAAGTATAAGTATAAGTATAAGTATAAGTATAAGTATAAGTATAAGTATAAGTATAAGTATAAGTATAAGTATAAGTATAAGTATAAGTATAAGTATAAGTATAAGTATAAGTATAAGTATAAGTATAAGTATAAGTATAAGTATAAGTATAAGTATAAGTATAAGTATAAGTATAAGTATAAGTATAAGTATAAGTATAAGTATAAGTATAAGTATAAGTATAAGTATAAGTATAAGTATAAGTATAAGTATAAGTATAAGTATAAGTATAAGTATAAGTATAAGTATAAGTATAAGTATAAGTATAAGTATAAGTATAAGTATAAGTATAAGTATAAGTATAAGTATAAGTATAAGTATAAGTATAAGTATAAGTATAAGTATAAGTATAAGTATAAGTATAAGTATAAGTATAAGTATAAGTATAAGTATAAGTATAAGTATAAGTATAAGTATAAGTATAAGTATAAGTATAAGTATAAGTATAAGTATAAGTATAAGTATAAGTATAAGTATAAGTATAAGTATAAGTATAAGTATAAGTATAAGTATAAGTATAAGTATAAGTATAAGTATAAGTATAAGTATAAGTATAAGTATAAGTATAAGTATAAGTATAAGTATAAGTATATAAGTATAATTTTTTGCTTAGTACTTTTGAAGGGATAATTAAATTTTTTAAAAATAAATAAAAAATGTTAATAAAATCATACATCGTTATATTATTAAGTAACGACTGTTACTGTTTTAATGTGAAAAAAAATGTTATTAAAATTACATTTTTAATGAATTCTTTCGGTTGCTACCGATGCTTAAACTTTCGTAAGTCCAAAATTAACCAGCACTCGTGGAATATTTGCTTACGTTGGAATTTTATTTAAAAAATCTCCGAAAATCGGTAACAACCGTTTCTTTAGAAACACCCACATGCACATTTCATATTTAAACATTTCTTTACAAAACTGCATTATTAGATTTTTAAAATTAAATTTTAGAAAAATAGTGTTTTTAATACCTAAATCTTACTGTACAATGCAGAGTACACTAAACGTTTGAAATCAGGGATTAAAAAGACTCCAAAACACTCTGCTCAACACATTTTAAACGTCGATAATGTGCACAGGCGAACTCAAAACACAAGAGTAAGATGCTCCGCACACAGAGTCAACACATAACAAAACTCTTTTTTACAATTTTTCCTAAACCATTGCCCATTCCTCTAAAAATAAAACAGTGTGTTGTATTTTTTGTTATTTTTTTTCAATATGTCAATATATAATTTATTTTATTTTATTACGTTTTTCAGTTTGCTTTGTTGTTTTTTTATATTTAATTTTAATATTATGGTGCAGATTAAAACTGCACTTTAAAAGTATATAAGCAAACTATATATATATATGTATATATATAATTTTTTTTTTTTGGATTTTATTCAGTTTGTTTTTTGTTTTTCTTGTCATTTTGTTTGTTGGGGGTTTTGTATCGTATATAATTGTTTTGTATTTATGTTTTTTTTTTCTCTCTTTTGTTATTAAATTGTTGTTGAGTAATTTTGTTTAATTTATGATTAAATTTACACTAAGGTACGTTTATGATTTTATTACTTTATTTTTTTGTTTTTTTTTTTTTTTTGTTTTCTTTTTTTTTTGTAATGAGTAATAAGAAGAAGAGATTTTGTTTGTAATTTAAAGACAAAAATATACAAAATAAAATAATAAAACTATACATACAAAATATTAACAATAAGATAACGCTGAAAGCTTACCAAACAAGTAGAAAACAAAATTTATAAAATATACAAAAGTTATGAGTGTTATTTTCTTTTAGACAGACTTAAATTATTTTAAATATATATATTTTTGTTTTTTAGCTTTAAGGATAAATTAACAATTACATTACAAAATTATAGACGATATGAGGAGTGCTATAGTCTATAGTTTTGGTTAAGTATAACATTAAAAGCAAATTGTATTTAGAGTCATTTAACTTTTTATTTGATGAATTTGGTTTAAAAATTTAAAATTTTTCTGATGATTTTTTAACTTTATATGTTGTATTGACTTCTTATCAAAACTAAGACACTTTTTGTTTTGCAATAATTTAGGAAAGGTTGTAGAAGGGTGACTGGGGTTCGAGTGATATCTAATATGTTTTTTTGAAATTTATAACGAAATATTGGAAAAGTAAGTATTTTTTTTTTGTTATGCTAAGTATTTTTGTAAAGTTAACAAAATGTGTAGCTTTGTGTTGCTATTCTATCGAGAGGAATGTTAACTTTTTTTTTCTTTTGTGTATTGAGTTTATTTTATGTTTTGTTTGCTTCAAATAAAATTTTTGTTTATTTGTTATGTTATAAGTTATTGTTATAACTTTCAAAGCTTTGCGTTCGGGTATTCCTTTACTTTTTTTGGATTTTTTTTTTTGTTTTTTTTTGTTTTAATAAACTTTAAAAATTTGAAACCAACGATAAACGACTTATAATAGAAAATTATATACATTATTGTTGTGTTCTTGTGTGTTTTTATAAAAAATACATTTTGTTTTTGTTTAGAAAATCAATATAAACATATAAAAATTATGGTAAAAAATAAACAAACATTTACATATAAGCTCCCACTCTCTCTCTCTGGGAGTCTTTGTGGTCTATACTAAACTCTTTAGTAGTTAAGGGAGAAATCATTATGATTTCCTTGTTGTTGTTGAGTTTAAAAGATTAGTGTTGTTGTATTTTGTGTGTTATTCACAAATTATTAGAAAATATTAAATATTTTATTTTTTTCTTATACGGCTGCTTCCCTAAAATAATTATTTATATATATTTATATGTATGTAGGCATGTATTTTTTTTTTAGAAGACTTTTTTTCTTGATTATATAACAAAAGTTTCTTTATATGTAATATGCATTGTTTGTTTGTTTTTTTTTTTAATTTCTACAAATCTATCAAGGAAAAGGGAAAGGAAAGAAAACTTTTAGTGATAATTCAACAATTAAATTCTTGTGTTAAATAATTATTAATGTATTTTTTTGTTTTGTATTATTACTTAATAATGTAGTAACTTAAAATTAGCAAAGTGTGGTTTTGTTGTATTTTGTCTTAAAAATAATTATCTTTAAATGTTAATTGTTAAATGTTAAAGATTTTGGTTTTTTGTTGTTGTTTGCTAAAAACTATAAATCTAAACTTAATTATTATATTAGATTTGTGTTTATGTTTTTTGTCTCTTAATATAACTAAAGAAAAAAACAAAAAACAAATTAATAATTGTCTTCTTAATCTAATGAGTTAAAAAACAAAGGGAAATTTCAACTAATATTTAGGGAAATTCTGCCACTTTCGATTGAAGGAAAAAATATGTAGTAGCTAACACTCTTCAAGGGGTTTATATACAAAAGGAGCTAGTAGCTAGTAGACTAAGAGGAACACCAACAAAAGTGTACCAAAATTTGTTACATAGCCAGGAAGCAGTTTCCATGGCTAACTTTTACCTCTGCTTAACTAAAAGTGAAGGACTTTTTGTAAAACAGATTCTGTTATATTTTTTTAAAATATTAGATTTTTTTAATCGAAAGTGGTGTTCTATCCTTGAATTGCTGAAATTATATGTATTGGTTGTGTGTGTTTTGTTGTTGTTGTTGTTTTTTTTTATATTATTTTTTCTTTAAGATTCAAATATTATAAATTTAAAATTTTAATTAAAATTATATTTCAGTTCAAAAATTGCACTTGGAAAAAATGAAAGAATTAGCAGAAATGAACAACGAGTTGCTCATCAGATGGAAAAATGTTGGTATGAAGAACTGCTAATAAAATAAGAATATTAGTAGATACCATATCTTCCATCACTATACAATCAGCTGAATTTGTATTTTCCTTCAAATAACGATGGCTAAACAATTTCTAGGACAAATTATATTTGTCCTGAGAAGAGACAAATGAATCAAATTCCAGACGATAGGCAGCAGGTTTAAAATTTGAAATAATAACATTTCTTATATTTTTACAATTTATTTAGTCACTTGATTGTATTATATCAATATGGACATTCCTAATGAAATTTATTTATTTTATATAGATTACAATATTTTAGTAATTATAATTTGTAAAACTTTAAAGAACGTGTTGACAAATATGTTGGGAGCAAATCTAGTACGGATCTATTTTCCGTAGGGAACAACAATTATATACGTACGAGTCTCTGGGGGACCAATGATTTAATTTATCTTACACATAAACTATCGAATTTATCTCAGAGATGTCACAGACTTTTGGGGGAATTAAACGTTTTTTAATAGTACAGAACCAGTTTTGAAAGAACCGCTTGAAAAAAGGTTGAGAGGAACTGATTCGAAATCGAAGCATTTTAACTTTTTTGTTCTACAATATTTGTAATAGTTCAATTAAAATGCAAACAAAATCAATTCAAAAACTATATTTGAAATTCAAACATTCTAATTTTAAATACCAAGTCAATTGATATTCAAATAATATATTAGAAATTAAAAAAGAAAAACAAATCTATTGAAATTCAAAGCATTTAAATTTAAAAACCATGTGGTGAGGTTCGCCATCGATTCGTGGGCAAATCGTTAAAGCGATTCTAAAACGAACTCGAAAATGATAACATTATCGAATCACTGGTGACCATTCGCGAACGAATCGTTCGATTACAATATCGAATCGTTGTTGAACGTTCGTTGACGAGTATCGTTATCGAACAAAATGGAAACTCAAAAAACTACAATTTCAATTGATGCGTTTAGAATTTCAAATAAAATTTTTAAATTTCAATTGATTCTCCTTCGATATCATTTGGAAATGGTATAGGAAGTTGAAAAATTGATTCAAATATACCCTTGTAAAAAAGTGGATATTTTATTAGATATGTCAACAGATCTTATTAGTCCTCGCCTGATCCCACCATTGGTTGAATTGGTTTAGATTAGAACAGATAAAATTGTATCTACATATATTCAATGTTATCCGAAATTAATCAGGATACAATCCAATCTTATTATACATAACTTTATCAGATTAGAACAGATATTAATGGTGTGTTTCATCTGTCACAACTTACGTTCGACATTGAAAAAATGTTTACAAATTTTTTTTTTTTTACTAAATATTTCTAAAATTAAATATTTAAAGAAAAATATTAATATGTTTTTCATTGTTCGGTTTAAGATCTATTCTATTATTGCTAATATTAGCAATAATAATAGAATAGATCTTAAACCGAACAATGAAAAACATATTCATATTCTGCACAGATCGAAAAAAATAAACAAGAAAAATATTATATCTAAGAGATTCGAAATTTTAAGATGCTGAGTGATATACTACAACTTGTTAGATCCAATTTTATCTAATTACATATGTCAGCTATAAAAGCAACTTACTATTATTAGTTATGACGCCAGGTATAAGTAGATATAACACATTTCGCCATATACAATCAAGAGCTTTTATTAGATATACTAAGATCTCAATTTATCTTAAAAAATCTAATTATATCTTAATTTTACAGGGGTATTCGAAATTTTTAAAAAGTAAGCTACGTACTATTTGAAACAATATTGTAGTAGCTTAGAAAATGATAAATGATTTTTCAGAACCACTAAGAAAAGATAGCAAAACTTTATAGTCTATGTAACAATAATAAAATAAAATATGTTTTTTATTTTTTTATATACAGATAAGGACATGACCTTGAAGAAAATTTGAATGATATCCGATAAAAATTGTGGACTCCGATTGATCCGATTGATTAAAATATCCACAAATTAAAATGGTTAAAAAAATTATAGAAATTAGTTTAAAAAAAAAACAAATATATAGTTTTAGAACCGTGTTCCATCTCTATGGAGATTTACGATTCTGAATCCGGCTATGCTTATGTCATATAATTCAAAATTAACTTGTTTCACTGTTGTCTTCAACTAAACAAGGTGCAATTTGCTGTTTTTGTGTTTAAATGAAATGAAATATTTTTCCCCCTTTAAAATTCAGAAAAAATCACAGCATTAATTGTTGTTCAAAATTATGAAATCAAAACATAACATAACATGACATAGTTAATGAATGGAAAGGTTAAAGTCTTAGCCATTTAAAGATATTCAATTACCTATCATTTTCTTGGACAGCTAATAGACCATTAAAAATATGGTAAAGGATATTCTAAACAATTCAACTTTTGTCTTGCTTTATATTTCAACTAAACTTGGGATATCATGTGAAATCTTAAATCCCATGTAAATCAAAATATATGTAATTAGAACTCGACATGTCCGAAAATTCGATAAGATTAGCTTACAACTTATCTAATTGTATTTGATCTTAAATTTGTCCCAACTATAGATGTTACTACATATATTTCAAAGCTATTGGATGTCATTATATCTAACATACATAATTGTATAAAATAGGATTCGATTAGAGCTTTTACATCGCGTCGCGTCATCTTATATAGTGATCCTGCGGATAAAAATTATATATGATAAAAGCTGAGCTGACATATATATATATATTTGGCGCCAATTAAGATTTTGAAATATCCTTCGACGGCGCTAGACACAACATAAGGATGATCACCTAGGATTAAGAATATCTGGCGGCTTAATATTTATTTATGCTATTATTTTATATTTCAAATTCCAATCTATTATTTGAATTTTATCGAAAGATAATTAGTTTTTAGTTGTTGTTTTGATCAAGATTTTGGAATATATCTTAAAAATTTTATATTGCGATGCGATCGTATCTTCATATCAAGACTTAAATTATAACAATTTAGATTTTAGAATATATACAATTGAGTCTCGATAATTCTTTTTGAAATGAATTTTATTAACTAATTCCAAGTTTAAAGCCTAGCACATCTAAAGGAGTTTTAGAACGCCAAACTGAAAATCATTTATAAAATATTTGAAAAGCCCCGAATTGTTGAATTATCTGTGAATAAGTTAGTGAATTAGTCCTTTTTGTGATAAGATGTCATTAGTACCAGTTCCAGCACTTTTACTTTAACCCGTCAATATAAAGTATCAAAAAAGCTAACATCCTTAAACACATTTCCTAGTATTTTATTTTTGTCAAACTCGTTCTTTAAAGCCACAATTGAAAACTTTTGCCGCATACAAAAAAATATACGTTAATATATATGAGAACTACGACCGACGACGCTTTAAAAATACCACAATTATCAACCACAACCATCTGGCCGATAATACAGTCAGTAGTAGTCATATGTGTATATAAGTATATTAATATCATACCTACGACTTAAATTATTCCTACGACCTGCGTTGAAATCACACACACACACACACACACACAACAATCAATCAGCCTGCCTGCCTACATTAAACTTTAATGCAATTGATTACTTTGATGATTGTGATGTGAATGTTGTTGTGCTGTATTACTTGGATCTCCCGTCTGCTGTTGTAGCTGCGCATGTTGTTGTTGCTGCTGACCTCCACCTCCTGCACCGGTCGCCACAGAGCCTGTCATCATATTCATTTGATCATTTGCCGTATCCCCTCCGCCGCCGCCGTCTAGTGTTGCTGATGATTGCCCATTTTGGGCGCACTGCTAGAACCATGGACGAGGATTTGCGGCATCGTATGGTTTGGGCATACCCAACGATGAAGGTCGATATGCTGATGGTGGTGGTTGGCCGTAGCCAGCGGCTGCTGCTGCTGCCGCTGCACCAGCTGGTCCTCCAAGTAGCGAGGGATTGAATATCATACGGGTGTGATAATCATCGCGTCGTAAATATTGTTGATACAATTGACTGTTGGCAGCGTCTAGTTGAGAGGCAGCATTCATGAAGGTGTAGGGGGCGGCTCGTGTGGGGTGGTGTGTCAAGAAACTATAAGGATTTGCCGCTGCAGCTGCGGCGGGATTCAAAGCTGATTGGGCGGTCTTGTCCATAACACTGGCCGCCGATGCTGAGTTAGTTGAATCACTGGTAGCCGCACTGCTACGATGGGCAGGAGCTGGTGGCATGTAATACGGCGTGGGTGCATCACGGAACTGGTCTAGATAACTGCTACCAGTTTGATCGCCATACAGGCCCAAAGTGCTGGCGGTGTGGCCAAAGTTGAATGCACTTCCTGGGACCATGCCAGCAGCGGTTTTCAATGATATGGCGGCAGCGTCCAGAGCCGATGTCGAAGATGTGGAGGCGGATGAATTATTGTTCGCGTTAGTTGAAGAATTTTGGGAACCCACAGTGGCTTGACTGGAATTGGATGTTGAGAGGGGTGAACCAACGCCTGTGGACTTGAGTCCGGCATAAAGCTGGAAGCTTTGAAGAGCCTGCAGCTGTTGGGCCGTGGAAACTGCGGCCGCTGCTGTATTCTGAGAGGCAGGGTTGGCATATTGTGTCGCATGCAAGTTTTGTTGCTGGTGCTGAGATTGCGTTTGATGGTGATGGGACTGCTGCTGTTGGCTCTGTTGCTGCTGCTGATGTTGTTGTTGTTGCTGCTGTTGCAGTTGTTGCTGGGCCTGTTGTTGAGCCTGTTGTTGTGCCTGTTGCTGCTGCTGTTGTTGCTGTTTAGCGGCTGCAGCAGCTTGTTCGGCTGCAATGGTAGAGGCCTTTTTCTTGCGTCCTCTCTTAGCTGGTGGCGGTTTCTGTGGTTCAGCGGTCACATGATTTTGTTGCTGTTGTGCTGCCGCTGCATTTGCTGTCGTGTTCCCTGTCAAATTATGCAAATAGTTGGCAGCAGCCGCTGGCATTTGATGGGGATTGCCATAAATACTAGCACCGCCAGTTGACCCACCTGAATTGCCTACCGCTTGCATTGGATTCAAATACAATTGAGAGGCGGCAGCTGCTGAGCCGGATATTCCTTTGGCCGTAACCGCCGATGAGCTGTACGTGTGAGCAGCTGGTGGCACTGTTTTGTCATAATAATTTGAAGCTGCCGTCGATCCAGTGAGGCCCATCAGTGAAGGATCACCCAGAGGATGTAGCAGGGAGGACGCAGGATTGTTGTAGGTTTGCGCGGATGGCGGTGGTGGTGTGGGCTTGTTGTAAGCAGACAAGTGATGGGTATGTGAGAGATGGTGTGAGGCGGACATGGCATTCAACAGGGGGTTGTTGGAAGTCGATGACGAGTTGGAGGCCGAATTAGAGTCATGTGTGGCGCCGGTTGAGGACATTGAGGTCGTACTGGATGAAGTTTTATCACTTGAATTCGAAGAGAGTTGTTGATGCTGTTGACCGTAGGATTGGGCCAGTTGTTGATGTTGCTGCTGTGACTGTTGGTGTTGTTGCTGAGCAGTCTGTTGCTGTTGTTGTTGCTGCTGCTGTTGTTGCTGCTGCTGGTTGGTTTGACCCAATTTGTTATTACCATAGAGATTATGTTGTTGCTGTTGCTGCTGCTGCTGTTGTTGTTGTTGCTGCTGCATTGAATGATGTTGTTGCTGATGCGCCATATAAGTGTTGTCCGTGTTGGACATATTCAAGGGTTGCTGCAATGAGTCTGGGCCTGTCTTTTGCTGTTGGCTATGCTGCTGTTGTTGCATCATACTATTGTTGGTGGCAACAGTTGCCGCCGCATTTATATAACTCATGGGGTTTTTGGTTAATAAATCGAGTGTTGTTTTATTTTGATGTTGTTGCATTGTTTGATTTTGTTGCATGGCTGAGTGTTGTTGTTCGTTTTGTTGTTGTTGTTGCTGCTGCTGCAACATGTGTGCAGAGGTCAAATGTTGCTTGTTTTGGTCGGCGGCTTGCATTGGTTTTTGGGGTTGCTGTTGTTGTTGCTGATTTTGAACCTGTTGCTGTGGCATTTGACATGTTTGCGTATCTTTGGTGTAATCCTTAGGGAAACCCAAGGATGCAGCATGATTGTACATGGCAAAAGCTTTTTCCGGTGCTATATTACTCAAATGTTTGCCAAATGTCATGGAGCCCATTAAGGAATCAAACATTTGTGAGTATTTGCTTAATTGCGTTTGTTGCTGCTGCTGCTGTTGTTGTTGTTGTTGCTGTTGTTGGTGTTGCTGCTGATGCTGTGCTTGTGATTGTGGTTGCTGCTGTGCTTGTTGCTGTGATTGCTGTTGCTGTGCTTGTTGATGTTGCTGCTGCGTTGTTGGATTCTGTTGTGTTAGCAGAGCCGCCAATGTATTATGTTGCTGTTGCTGCTGAGTTTGCGACACCGGCGTTACTTGGCTCGAATTGTGGCCAGTCTGTTGTGTTGTTGCCATTGTTGGCGGCTGCTCACACTTTTGTTGTTTTCTAGCTGTAGCTCCACTAAAGTCCATGCCCAGCAAATCATCGCCTGGGCGTTTTAAAGCATTTTGCAATTGTTGGTGTTGTTGTTGCTGCTGCTGTTGTTGTTGTTGTTGCTGTGCAGTTGGTGTCGTTGTAGTCGCCGTCGTTTGTGCAGCATTTTTATGGGCCTGAATCTGTTGGTGCATATGTTGCATAAATGCAGCCATATCACCGGTACCACCTGCGGCGGCGGCCATAGCATAACTATTGGCATGATTTGTAGAGCTGGCCATGTTGTTAGAGGACGCAGCGACGGAGGCGGCGGCTACGGCAGCATTTGTATTGGGCATTTGTGTTGTACCGCCACCACCTACAGCCACTGGTGCCGGGTGATTCACTTTTTGTGCTTCCGCCGACATATCTTCATTGGCTGCCATTTTGCTTGCCGCCTCAGCTTGATATTGCGCATATGTGGGATAGGCTGGCTTGGGTATTAGAGATTGCTGTTGCTGTTGTTGAGAGAGTTGCGGCAGGATATTGCTGAGCTGCTGCTGCTGCTGCTGATTGCCGGCGCTTACTTGTTGAGTGGTGGCCTGATGCTGATTTTGCTGTGTTTGTTGGTTGTTGTCTCTGGACCAGTCTTTGGTCGATTTAGTTTCCGTTAAGTTGGTTTTATTCATGCTATTGGAGTTGCTGTTAAGAATTGAAGGATTGTAGAGATTCTGCAAAGGATCTGTAGCCTGTTGTTGTTGTTGCACAGCTGCATTGTCTTTGATTTGATGCATTTGTTGCTGCTGCTGCTGTTGCTGTTGCTGTTGCTGTTGAATTTGCTGCTGTGCATTAGCTTGCGAGGAGGGCGGTGGCACATATGCATTTGTTGCCGCACTGAGGGAAGATTGCGCCGACATATTATTGCCTGCCACACTTGCAGCATCTACATCCATTTTGGCTGCATACATTCCACTTGCTTGTTGTTGTTCCTCCAGCGCTTGCTGCTGTGGCGTTTTAGTGGTCTCACTATAACCTGTCATAGAGTGTCCTCCAACCACCGACGCCTGGCTATGATAATTAGCCACTGCTGCATTTATAGAAGTCTGACTATAAGTCGGTGGTTGAGGCTGCTGTTGTTGCTGTGTCATCGCCTGCTGCTGCTGTGCTGGTTGTTGCTGCTGTTGCGTTTGTATCTGTTGTTGCGTCGTCGCAGCACCTACACTGGGTGGCTGCTGCTGATACGGCGACATAACCGGCTGCTGATAGGGTGAATGTTGCTGTGGCTGCTCAGCTGGCGAGTGGGCCAGTGGGGTGGGTGGCTGTGTGGCAGCCGATGACGCTGGCGAGCCTATGCTGGGCAATGGACTGTGCTGTTGTTGATTCAACGGCGAATGTACACTAGATGCCGCAGATCCTGCCACGGTTGGCGTTTGAGCCGGACTGTGGGCCGCATGATTAGCCGTGGTGTATGGCGAATGCTGCGGCTGCTGATATGGTGAGTTAGGTGGATGATAGGGACTATGATGTGGCTGTGGTGTCGTATGCGGCGTTGTGTAGGGACTGTTTTGTGGCTGCTGATACGGTGAGTGGGGGTTGGGTGTGCTGGGACTCATTGAACTATTATAGTCGGACTCCTGTGATCGCGGCTGTTTGTACTGATCGTAGAGATTTGGTAGCGGCGAGGTTGATGAGTACACCGGCGTTTTGGATGCCTCCGAGCCGGAAGGATTGTAGCTGTTGGCGCCTCCATAAGGTGAGGTACCACTTAGTTCAGGCGTCGAAACATTGGGTGACGAAGCTGACGAGTAGATGTGCTGGGAATATTGGGGATACGGTGAGGGCATTTCGCGAGGACTACAGCTTTTGTCCGGACTACTTTTGGTGGTGGTATCTTGATAGAAATTCACTTTGATGGTGCCATTTAATGGATAGGGCGAAGTGGGTTTTGTTATTTCATCAGGTTTGGGTGATACCATTATGGGCGACGCACCTATGGGCGAAGCGCCTATGGGTGACGTATAACTGCCCGGATTATAGGCTCCGTAGCGGTCTTCTATGGTAATGCGTGGTGAGTCGGGGTCTTGACTAAAGCTAGATCTTTCCGATATAGTGCTGCCCGTACTTGCTTTGCGCTGTCTTGGTGCCGAAGGCAAAGAAAATGTTTCCGCTACCAAAGAATTCGCTGTTGGACTTCTATTGGGATTGTTAGTCATCGACAGCGAGGAAGAGAGCGAGGTCTTTTCCTGAGATTTCTCTGAATTGCTTTCATTGCTGTCTTGTTGTTGCTGCGACTGCTTCTCTTCTTCCTCAGACTTTTTGGTCTTTTTGGGCGCCCCAAATGCCTTGAACCAAGCACTCAAATTGGGCTTTTCCTTAGTGTTGGATTTCGCATCAGCCGCTGTAGAGCTGGCATTTTCTGTCGCCTTGGCTGCACCGGCCGCTGTGGTGCCTAGATTTTTTGTCTGCAATAAAGATTCGAAAGGTCGAGGTTTCTCTGGCAGCTTAGGCTCCTCATCTTCCCCGGTCGTTTTCTTCTCTTTGTCTTCTTTGCTTAAAGCGCTAGCCGAAGTTAACAATGCTGACGCCTTAGGGAAAGGCAATAGGCCTTCTAATTCTTTGGGTTTCGTCGGCTTATCTTCTACTTCCTTTTCCTTATCCGCGGTTACCAAAGCTGGACTCAAAGCTGCCTTGTTTACTGTTTTGCTGGCCAACTCATCTATAAACGAGGGCGTATGGCCTATAGAGAAATCGTCATTTTTTATAACCGATCCCAAACTTAACTTGGGAACATTGTCCGCTGTCTCGACGATAAGAGAATTTTTGACTTCCTTGGTTTTGGCCGCAACTGGACCCAATGGAAACAGTTCGTCTGGCTTATTGACATTCTGAATTAGATTGCCTTTAGCCTTGCCCGGCTGCAAGCGATCTATGGTCCTCAAAAGGTTATCTTTTCTACGGGTATTTGAAGCTGCCTGCAGTTTCTCCTTCAAAGACTTGCGTTTATCCTCCTTGGCCATTTGTTTCTTAATGTGCGGCGGTGGCGGTGGATGCAAAAGCAATTGTGTGGTAGATGGCTCTTTGGGTTTAGGCATTGTCACCGTTGTCAGTGAAGGCGCTATTGTCGTAGGTGGAGGTATCAGCAGAGGCGTATTCGCAGCAGCCGCTGAGTTTAGCGAAGCTATTGAGGGAGCATTGATTGAAGAGGAATTGGATGAGGCATTCACTGAAGTGCTGCCCACAGAGTGTCCCGACGTGGTTGAATGAGGCGGAGATGTTGCCCTCGGTACTACCGAAGACACGGGCAACAATTCAGTGAGTATGTCTTTCTTTGGTAAATTGGAATCTGAAGAGGAGTTGTTATCGGCCACTAGCTCATCGAATGCTTCCTGCAATTTCACCGGCATCAAGTCGTCTTTTGTGCTAGCGGGACAATCCAATTTCGCCGAAATTGTGGCATCAAAATCATCCATCATGTAGCGGGAGGGCGAATTCGAGGCCGATGAGAATTCTGAGAATCGTGGTGTATGCTCCAACCACCTGTTGATGTCTTTTAGGGTTTGCTCGGTTTCTACATCTAAAGCTTCCAGATTCGCGGATGAAGCCGCGGCGGCCAAAGCTTTGGCGGCATTACTGGCAGCATTGTTTTTATTGGCTGCCTTCTTATTGCCGGCGCCTTGATTCGCAGTTGCCTTCTTTTGCAAAGCCTTTTTGGGTGGTGGTGGTGCTTGTGGCTTTTCCACTTCCACTTTCATTACCACTACCTCCTCTTTGGCGGGCGCCGTCTGCTGTTCCGGCTCCTCTGCCGGTTTGGGTGTTATAGGCGAAGGCGGCGTGTCCTCTACAAAAGATTTGAGTTTGTCTTTCTTTTTAGGTGGCAATTTGTCCACAGGTAATGGACAGCGCTTTTCTTTGACAGCGGCCACGGAAGCGAACGGTGTTTTAAATTCCTGTTTGACTGGCATTTCCGGTTGCTCATCCTCACTAGCGACATCACTGGCCACTATATCTGGCTTCAACACTATCTCTGGTACACTTTCTTCCGGTGGTACTTTTTTGTTTTTCTCTACCACCTCATTTTTAGTTTCAATTGATTTGGGCGCCACTGCTGCTGGTGGTGGTGGTGCTGGTGGTACTACAACTGTTTCTTCTGCCCCCAGAGACTTGTCTAGATTTTTTTTAGCTCTTTTAGTATTTTCACGTGATTTCCTGCCCCTGGTGGCCGTGGTCGTGATTTTTTCCGTTTCAGTTTTTTCCGGCGTCTTCTCCGGCTCTGAAGCTTTGGTAGCCGAATCTTTTTTGCGTGAACCTGAGGTCTTTGCAGGAGGTTTGGTGTCGGCGGTTGAACTCTGTTGACTCAACAAAGCTCGGCTTCTGCGATATTTGATAAGCTCATATTTATCCAGAAAGGGTAAAAGCATTTCCAATTCTGCTTGTTCGGCAGCAGCGGCCGCCGCAGCTGCATCCTTTTCCGGGTCTTTCTTCTTATCAGTTGACGCTGACGACGAGGATGTGGACCGTTTGCGTTTATTTTCTTTTTCCTTTTTATTGGAGTTCTTGTTGGACTTTCCAGCGGACTTCCGTTTAGGTGGCTCAGGAGAGGGTTCTCTTGACGCCGCCGAACTATGACTAGTTATTGATTTAGAATCTTCTTTATCTGAATCGGATTTTGTTTGCACATTGGAGGCGGCGGCGATGATGTTGGCGCTTGGTACTTTCTTAACTGTGGTCAAAAGTTCTGAGAGATCATCATTAAGGGCACTTTTAGAGTATTTTTTATGTAGATCCACTTTGAAAGGTGACATGCTGCGCGAGTCGTCATCGTCGTGGATCTCCTCCTCCAATTCCGAGGCAGAGGCTTCCAAAGCCGCCACGGCAGGCGGTGGCAGATCTTTATTTGATAACAATGAAGTCTTTCTCTTGTTGATAGGCTTTGGGGGTGAGGGTGGTGGCGGTGGCGGTTCTTCTTCGGGTTCCTCAAGATCTGATTTCAATCTGTCGTCATCTTCCGAAGAAGACTCATCCTCTTCGTCTGTAACTTTGGACGCGGCGCTTTTCGTTGCCTTGCCATGGCCTTTCGTTTTTGTTCTGGGCTTCTTTTCTTTTTTCTTGCTGGAACTCTTTCTCTTTTGGTTCGACTTTGCTGCTGATGTCTTTGTATCTTTGCCTTTGGCTTTGCCTCCTCGCTTTGTAGTTTTCACTTCAAAATTTTCATCGTCTTCATTATCCGGCTCATCTTCCGACTCCATTTCCAACATATTTTCCTCTTCCGAAAAGTCGTACTCATCTTCTTTCTGTTTCGGTTTAGCAGAAGATTTCTTAGAAGATTTTTTAGATTTACCCAATTTTGACTTCTTTGATCTTTTCTCTTTTTTTGTTTGATCCTTTGAACTTTTGGATTTTCTGGAAGAAGAATTGCGGCTTTCTTCCAAATCCTCAGCATCTTCCTGTTCGTCTACATCCATGTCTTCGACTTCTTCGTCGCTTAGTTTATCACCTTTTTTGCTGCCTTTGGATTTTCGCTTTCGTTTTTTGTCTTTATCCTTCTTTTTCCTTCTGCTGGATTTATGATCACTTTCTTCTTCCATTTCATCGGGTTGCTCAACACATGCTATGTTGTCATTAACGGCTTCTTCCCGTTCCACCACTTCGTCATCACCACTTTCGATAGTGTCTTTAGACGACTTTTCCTTTTTATTGTGTTTGTTTTTTCTCTCCTGAGTCTTGTGGCTGGTCTTCTTATTGGCCGTTTCTTGATTTTCTTTATCTTTAGCCTTTTTGTTGAAATATTTCTCGCGAAAAACATTCATTTTGGTGTCAGCGGCTGGATAGCTTAAATTTGGATCATCATCATCGTCATCAGAAAGATGATCGAAATATTTTTTAGTGGCTTTGTCAAAGGCCTCTTGGAGTTTATTTACCATTTCGGTATATTCTGGAAAGAAAATGAAAAGGTTAAAGTTAAGATTGTTAGGCAATTGATATGTAAAGAACTTACCATTGTCATTGCCATTATACAGCCGACAATTATTAACAATTAATTTAAAATCATTACGGAAGTCACTGAATTTCTGATACTCTCCATTATCCAGTTTATCTTCCATTTTCAAGAGATCCATGGGTCTACAAAGAAATCACATACAAAATGTTTAAGTTTGTTATAATAATAATCATATACGTAATCTTAATCTTTGGGGTAAGCTGGTAATAGAAAATGCAACATCGTCGATAATAATCTTATCCTTTGGCAGGAAGCAATGGGCATTAGTTTATAAGATCTTTTGGAGTTTTTAACGGTTGACAAATGATGACATGACCAATGAGCCTGCGACGTATATAATTAGTACAGTTGGTTTTTTGTATTATGAAATGATATGAATGCTGCAGTGATTCGTTTTCCAATGTAAAAATTAGTTTTTACTCAATGACACAGTGGTTTCTTTCCCAATTTGATTATGTTATAGATGTGACTGATGTTAGATTTATATTTTCTCTTAAATATTAGTATTTGACTTAGTTTGATTGTAACTAGTTTAGCGGCCGTAGGAATTTATAGCCTACACAGAATATTCTGTTAAAAAAATTGTCAAACCAAACAGAGAGAGAGGGAGAAAAAAAGTGTTAAAATACCCGCCTAATTCTAATATTGTATATAATATAATATATAATATATAATATATAATATATAATATATAATATATAATATATAATATATAATATATAATATATAATATATAATATATAATATATAATATATAATATATAATATATAATATATAATATATAATATATAATATATAATATATAATATATAATATATAATATATAATATATAATATATAATATATAATATATAATATATAATATATAATATATAATATATAATATATAATATATAATATATAATATATAATATATAATATATAATATATAATATATAATATATAATATATAATATATAATATATAATATATAATATATAATATATAATATATAATATATAATATATAATATATAATATATAATATATAATATATAATATATAATATATAATATATAATATATAATATATAATATATAATATATAATATATAATATATAATATATAATATATAATATATAATATATAATATATAATATATAATATATAATATATAATATATAATATATAATATATAATATATAATATATAATATATAATATATAATATATAATATATAATATATAATATATAATATATAATATATAATATATAATATATAATATATAATATATAATATATAATATATAATATATAATATATAATATATAATATATAATATATAATATATAATATATAATATATAATATATAATATATAATATATAATATATAATATATAATATATAATATATAATATATAATATATAATATATAATATATAATATATAATATATAATATATAATATATAATATATAATATATAATATATAATATATAATATATAATATATAATATATAATATATAATATATAATATATAATATATAATATATAATATATAATATATAATATATAATATATAATATATAATATATAATATATAATATATAATATATAATATATAATATATAATATATAATATATAATATATAATATATAATATATAATATATAATATATAATATATAATATATAATATATAATATATAATATATAATATATAATATATAATATATAATATATAATATATAATATATAATATATAATATATAATATATAATATATAATATATAATATATAATATATAATATATAATATATAATATATAATATATAATATATAATATATAATATATAATATATAATATATAATATATAATATATAATATATAATATATAATATATAATATATAATATATAATATATAATATATAATATATAATATATAATATATAATATATAATATATAATATATAATATATAATATATAATATATAATATATAATATATAATATATAATATATAATATATAATATATAATATATAATATATAATATATAATATATAATATATAATATATAATATATAATATATAATATATAATATATAATATATAATATATAATATATAATATATAATATATAATATATAATATATAATATATAATATATAATATATAATATATAATATATAATATATAATATATAATATATAATATATAATATATAATATATAATATATAATATATAATATATAATATATAATATATAATATATAATATATAATATATAATATATAGTATATAATATATAATATATAGTATATAATATATAATATATAATATATAATATATAATATATAATATATAATATATAATATATAATATATAATATATAATATATAATATATAATATATAATATATAATATATAATATATAATATATAATATATAATATATAATATATAATATATAATATATAATATATAATATATAATATATAATATATAATATATAATATATAATATATAATATATAATATATAATATATAATATATAATATATAATATATAATATATAATATATAATATATAATATATAATATATAATATATAATATATAATATATAATATATAATATATAATATATAATATATAATATGTAATATGTAATACAATATTTTTGCAATCTCCATACTATGTATATACAACACATCGAGAGATATACCAATGTCCTCATTTTTTAAACGCGATTTTTTGGCCTTTATACTATTTGTGTCTTAGCTTCTTTTATACTCTCTCGCACAATTCAAACACTTAACTATAACCATCAGGTCTGTATTTACACTTACCTCCTTATTATGGAATAATATCTTGGTGCGATATCTTCTTCCACGGGATCCATAAATGGCCACGCATCACGATGATTCTTTACATAGACCAAGACTTTGTGCATACCAATTTGTAGGACTTCTTCGGTTTCGGTAAAGCTAAGAACATTTGGTGTGATGGAATTTTTGTTCGTACAATAATTGTTGTAGTTGGTTGTGGTATAAAGTGATTTCGGTTGTTGTTGGAGTTGGTGATGATGGTTGTGATGATTGTGATGATGGTGATGATGTTTTTGGGATTGATATTTATGATAAGATGTTGATGATTTTTTATGTACATACGAGGAGGTGGTGTCATGTGCATTTATGTGATTGGCGGTGTTCAAGTGATTGTGATGGTGTTGTTGTTTGTGATTGGGAAAGTGTGCATTAGTGTTTGTGGTATTGGTAGTACATGTTAAATGGAAATTATTATCATTAGTGGTAGTAGTAGTAGTGGAGGAGGAAGAAGTGGAGGACAGATTGGTAGTATTGGTAGTGGAAGAATGGTGCATCGAGTGACTGTTGGTGGTGTTGCTTGTTGTTGTTTGATGGTTAGTGGAATGTTTTAAATAACGTTTAGTTGGTGGTATAGCGATGGCATCAGCAACCGCTGTTGATGCTGCTCTTAATTTGTTGCTACTATTATGGCTGTTGTTCTTGTGGCTATTGCTTGTATGATGATCTCTACTGTTATTGTTATTGCTACTGATCGTGACATGGTGTTGTTGTTGCTGTTGTTGTTGATTTTGTTCTGGTTCAGATGCATGTCGTTGTTTTTGTTGATGATATTGATTGCTTTTGTTGGTCTTACTGTTGCTGCTGCTACATTTAAGATTTCTACACATATTTGTTGTTGTTGTTGTTTTGGGAATTTTGAGATGAAGAGTGATGGTTGTTCAAATGTGGTTGTATGGATGGTAGGATTTTTTGTGGTGGTGGTGGTGGTTGGTTGGTTGGTAGTAGTGGTTTGATTTTACATTGTACAAGGGATTCATTTGATTTCGTTTGTATTTTCGGACATTATCAATTTGCATGATTTAAATTGTTTAATTTTTTTTATTCGTTTTTAATTACAAAAAGAAAATTAAGAAGGGAAGAAGGGTACAAAATACAATTGGTTTTTGTTTAGATGATTGATTATTTACAAATGGATTTGTTTGTTTTTGTTGCATTATTTAATACAAAATAAAAGTTAACACTAACAAATTTACAAATGAAAACAGAGTAGCAGCATGAAGTCGTCAACCATACAAAATAATACACACTAAAGCAAAAAAAAGCATGCGATAGGTATTTAAAGCATACAACTTTTAAGAGGGAGATGGATGGAGTTTTTACTAGAATATCCTAATACCTTAAACCATTTTGTGCCGCGATGCAAAAATTTTTAGAATCTATAGAAAAAAGTTACTTTTCTGGGATAAATAGCACCCAAAAAATCCAAATCCGAATTCGAAATTTTTCTATATGTGATAGTTTATCCATCGACTCAAAATGGGTTAATAACTAACATTGTTTTAGGACCTAATTTATAAACGTCCCTTTAAGCTTACAGGACAAAAGTTTAATAAGCAGCTGAATAAGAAGGAGATGCTAGTGTCATGTTTGAAATACGATTTAAATTTATAGAGAAAAAATAATGGTGTATCTTTGAATTTCACAGGATGGAATTGATGGCACCACGTTAACAATTATCTTAAGAGAACCAAAAACCAACGATTTCCGTTCGTTAGAGAGTTAATGTTAATTTAGATAAAATTTTTAAGTTGTTTCCAGTTTTCTAAGCATGTAACAGTTTGCCAAAAGCTGTGTATATTTAGGCTGGACTATAAACCTTATATCTTATCTAGTTCTTAAAAAATCTGAGCCAGTATTAGTTTAAAGCTAATCTTTAAATTATGTATTAACTTCAGGATTTCAAAAGTAAATCAATTGAGGAAAATCCAAAGTATATACTATAATTGCGACTAGGTGAAAATATAGAGCATGATCAACAAAGTGTAGCAGATACAAAAATAGCAGAGTAGAACTGAAGTTTTGCATAGAGTTGATGCTCTGGTCGACATTAATGAAATGTAATATGGTCGAGATAGAGCTAAGAAATAATCGATCAACCAATAATTGAATGCATGTCCAAAGAAGAAAAAGCCAACTGACCTATTTTTGACCAAGTTCCTAAGGCTGTCCAAAAAGTATTCATCCAAAAAATGACTCCAAACAATAGGATTGTTTCATACATTTGGCAGCATAAGAAGCGTCCATATAACGTTAAACTAACTCTTGGCCCAAACTTAGTATTAAGTGAAGTACAAGTGCATTGAAACGGTTTCAAGCCCATTTGTCTTATTTTATCACATGTGATTCATTTGATAAAGCAAACAAGACATGATTTAGTAATGAAACAAAACAAAAGCAAGAGAGCTTAAGAGCGAAATGGTGAAAGTTCTGATGAAAAAAGTGTTTTTAAAACAAAACCACTTAAATATGTTATCGCCACAGTAAATGCTCCAAACCGAATTTGTTTGTGTCGAAATGTTCTTTGGTAGTTCCAAAGGTACAGTTTACTGAACCAAAAAGTACACTTATTGTATCAAAAAGTAAATTAATTGTACCAATAACACAATTTATTGTACAAAACCGAACAATTTAATTTACCTGATAGTAAAATTTATTGTACTAAAAATTACCTTTTTGTTCCAAAAGTACTATTGTACCAAAAATCAAGTTTATTGTACAAAAAAAAAACATTTATTGTAACAAAAATATCAATTTGTTGTACCAAAAAAAAGAATTTATTGTACCAAATAGTATTTTAATTGTACTAGAAAACGAAAATTTTTGTACCTTAAAGTACAAAAAAGTACTTTTTGTATTAAATAGTACAATTTATTGTACCAAAACGAAATTTTATTGTACTAAATTATTTTTATTGTACCAACAAGTACAATTTATGGTACCAAAAATTAATTTCTTGTACCTAGAGAACCATTCATTTTTCTAAAAATTTCTTTAATTGTACCGAAAAGTGTCATTATTGTACCAAACAATACTTTTATAGTACCAAGTATAGTACCATTTACTATAAATTATTGTACAAAAAATACAAATTATTTTGCCAAAAAGTGCGAATTGTTGTACCAAAAGTACATTTATTGTAGCAAATAGTATATTTATTGTGCCAAAAAAAATAGTTAAATTTATTGTACCAATAAGTACACTTATTGTACCAAGTGGTACAATTTATGGTACCAAAAATTACTTTCATTCTACCAAAAGTACAATTAATTTTACGAAGAAGTACTTTTATTAGACCAAAAATTATTTTTGTTGTAAAAAATTGTACTATTAGTACTATTATTGTACCAAAAAGTACTTTTCTGTACCAAATAGTTAAATTTATTGTACCAAAAAGTACTTTTATTTACCAAGGTGCTTTTATTGTACCAAGTGGTACAATTTATGGTACCAAAAATTACTTTCATTTTACCAAAAGTAAAATTTATTTTACGACAACAATTTTTTGTACTATATTGTACTTTTCCGTACCAAATAGTTAAATTTATCATACCAAAAAGTACAATTTGTTGTACCAAATAGTACTATTTTTTGTACCAAAAAGTACTTATTTTCTACCAAAGATTATTTGCATTGTACCAAATAGCAAAATTTATTGCATCAAAACGTACATTAATTGTACCAAAAAATACTTATAATGTACCAAAAAATAAAAATTATTGTACCAAAAAGTACTAATTTTTGTACCAATAATCACTTCTATTGTAGAAAAAGTATATTTATTGTACCAAAAAGTACATTTATTGTACCAAAACGTACACTTGTTATACCAAAATTACAAAAATTATTTTACTTTTATTGTATCAACAGGTTCTGTTGCACCAAAAAGCTTACTCTATTCTAGGAAAATGAAAAAGGCAGTCATCAAATGATTAACTTATTTCAAAATAGCAATAATTCATTCCTCTTTATTAAACAATTTTTTATAGAACAAATTCATCAGATTTTTTCGAAAAATTTACTTTTTGCCCACTGTAAGTGAAACTTCGCTTGCTTCTTATCCACGCAGATGTCCCATTTTTGCTTTAAGGTACCTAATCACTAAGTCACTGCCTCAAAATAATTTTATTAAACAAGGCAGTTTCATAAAATTGTGGCCACATATATTCAAGGCATCATAGTGTCTTTTTGTCAGAACAAAACTAAAAAGTCACGCAATATATTTTAAAACAAAATATTCCAAACATAAACATGTGGTTATGGTTTTGTTTTTGTCTCTTTAGTCTCTTTAGTCTTAGCATAAAATCATTTGACTACAATGGCAAGAAGACTCCATTTTATGCTTTTAAAACAACATGTAAAAATACTCCATGTTTAACAACTTCTATAAAACCTTTCACAAGCCATGTAAATTTAAAAAAAAACAATATCCACCATATCATCGTTTATGCCGATTATATAGAGCACTGTGTTTTACTAATTCTAAAGCCTTTCAAAAGCCCTTTAAAAACGATTTAAAGCTGAACTATGATGTGTCAATTATATACTGACATACGATTTAATACTGATAATAATTTGAAACTAAAAAAAAAATCTAAATAAATCACTAAACCATGCACTAGTATATTGATCATAGCTAAGCTAACTCCAATAAGCGCACCAAGCAACGCCTACACATTAAGTGGAAAGTGATTATAGTTAGTAGGGAAAAATGGTAGTAGACAGTTGGATAGATTCGAGTTCAAAACTAAACCAGTTACAGAAAGTATAGGCCAATTGTTTTTCAAAATTTTCAATTAAATTAAGAGTAAATATACAATATAACACTTACTCGTCTGCACTCTTCTCTGAGCTTTGCGATAGCGAAGAGCTTGTCGCCGCTTTATTATTATCTTCGCCGCGCTCTTCTTTGGCTGCGATAGTGGAGGCCGCCTTTGATTTCCTGCCGCCGCCGCCACCTTTACCGCTGGTGGTATTGGTGGTAACTTGTGTTTCTGTTGACTTTTGTTTCTTATTAGCCATATTGGAATTTTTTGATTTCTGTGATTCTTTGCCCGTCGAATGTGACGTAACGGTAGACGACGAAGTTGTAGCAGCCGAAGAAGCAGTATCCTGTAAGGCGGGTGGTATAAATATATTGCCAGTTAGTGAAGAAAGAGAATTATTTGTTTGTCGACCGGGTAATTTCATATTTGTAGCCGGTGCCATATCCTGAACAACGGCGTTAATGTTATGACCAGCAGTATCCTTTTCCTTTTTGATAACAACAGCCGCTCCCGAAGTTGTGTGGTAATCACTACTAATAACTTCGTGAGAAGGCGGCGCTGTGTGCTCGTTCAAATCGTTGTTGCTGCTGTTGATATTGCTGTTGTTGTGGGTGTTGTTTTGTTGCTGCAAGTGTAGTAAACTTTCAGTGGGTACCACGCCGATGGCCCGACAAAAGTTTTCCTTATCCTCGGGACTTAATACTGGTTCCTCTTCATCGAGATTTTTGTAGGGCGTCAGCAGTGAAGACGATTTGTTGTGGTGGTGATTGTTATGTTTCGTAGTCGTCGAATGTTTTTCGCTCTGTTGCTGATCCTTGGGTTCACCACTACCACCATCTACGATATCACCATGGCCACCACGGCTAGCATGTTTTTGTTTCTTACGATGTTCACGTGATTTTTTCTTTTGTTTCTTCTGTGACTTTTTCTTCTTGTGATGATGATGATGGTGATGGTGGTGATGATGATGATGAGATTTCTTGCCTAACTTTTGATTTTCCTCGTCGATAAGTTCATCTATCTTTTGATTATCGTTATGGTTTGTCAAATGCTTGTTATTGATTACTTGCGAATGCTCTCCGGCGGTTTCTTCGGCAAAGTCCGCTGATGTCTGCTGCTCTTCTTCGATCGGCGGTTCGTCTTCAGCTGGTTCTAGTTTAATATTCTTTAATAGATTCAAATGTTCATCGGTTAAAGTGGTAGTGTAGTCGACGCCGCCAGCCTCGTTGGATTGTGTGGAAGCTTCTTTTGCTACGTAATCTACGTGCCTCTCCGCCACTGCTGCACTGCTGCGTTGTCTATAATCGTCTTCTTCGTCGTCGTAGTAATTATCGTCTTGATCTTCGTCCTCGTCGTCTTCTTCTTCTTCGGGCGTTAAGCAAAATGTTTCGCGATGTCCTAAAAAATCACTGGATGTTGTTGTTATAGTACGACGTAAAGAACTGGCATAGGTTGAGATACCGCTGGCGGTAGATGTTGATTGTGAACTGAAAGTGGTGACAATTTTGGAAAGAGAGAGAGAGAAAAATATGGAATTAGTGTTTAAACAATTTCGCTATTTGTCTATTTAGAACAGATGAGAGCTCATGCTTTTAGTGTTTGAAAGTGGATGGATGTAATAGAAAAAAAAAACAAAAACAAAAAATAAATATAATTGCTATAAAATTTGCTGTTATAATCTGGCCTACAGAAAGTTGTGTATTTTATTAAACTGCCTACGTTTTTTTTTGAGAGACTACTGAATAGAGATAATAATCTATCTCTTTCTAAATTATATTAAAATCTTCACAAACTTTTTTAACGTATAGATCATGTCCTTGCTATAAGAAATGGAAGAAAGCTACGAAAATGGTTGCATATTTTTAGGTACATTTAAATGGTTGATATTTGAAGAAAGAAACTAATATCGTAGGGTAAAAAAAAACAAAAAAATTCCACTAATATCTTTGGCATCTTGGGATTTTAGTTAATTGAAAACACAATTGATATGTTTTTGGGGTCGCTGAAAACAAATTTGTAGTTTAATTAGTTCCAAGTTTTAATTTTTTGAGGTTATGTCAAAAACCTAACGAGAAGAGGACCCCAAAAACAAAAGTAGTCGTGGTCTGATCTCGAGCTCAGATCACCTTTTTTCTGTGTGCATGTGTTATCACTAAAACAAAAGTTCTTTAGAATGAATTATACAAAAAAAGTGTATCATATGGAAAGAAGTCTTCTTTACCACAACCAATTTGAAAACTCTGACAATATATTCCAATAATAATGGTTCTAAAGCCTAGTGGTCACTATTGAGATTTTGGATTTGAAAGCAGTGGTCTTCATTCATGTTACCTAGTTGTTCCGTCATTTATTTATTCTCTTATTGAATATTACCTCAATGTTGTCGGATTGTAATAAGTTAACAACAATAGAAGATATTGCGTACAAAAGTTCATGCGCTTAGTCAAAAAATCGAAAATGTTTTGCTTTCCAGCTAATACTGTCTTTTACAAACTTTGCTCCTATCGTTTTCCCGGAAATTAAAAAAAAATTTAAAAAAAAATCAAAAAAAATCGAAAAAAAATTTTAAAAAAATTTTCGAATTTGTAACTTTTTTTGTAATTCAAAAAATAATTAAATTTTTTAACAGAATTTTTTTTAGGCTTTACTGTTAAGAATACCTTTCTTCCCAGCTACTACTGCCCTTTACAGAAAATCAAAAATTAATAAAAAAAATGAAATTTCTTAATAGTTAAAAAATTAATGAAACAATTTTATAGAAATTTAATTTTGGTATCGCAGGTTAGAGAATCACCCCAGCTTCAAAGGCCCTATACCAACATTTCGTCTATCTGCCGCCGTTTCCCCGGAAATTGAAAATAAATGAGTCATAAAATCGAAAATTAAACCAAAAAATTCAAAATTCTGAACTATCACAACGATAAAAATTATTGATTGAAAATATTTTTTAGAATTTTTAATTTCGTGTTTTCAGCACCTTTCCTAATGTCCTACACTAATGCACTAATGCTCTACACTACACTTCCCTATCGTTTCCCCAAAAATTAAAAAAAAAATCGAAAATAATAAAACTAAAATTTCAAATTTTAATTTTTTTTGTAATTGCAAAAGAATAATAAAAGCTTTAACAGATTTTGTTTTACTGTTGAAAACACCTTTCTTCCCAGATACTACTACCAATGCCTACAAACTATTTTCATTTAAAAAAAAATAAAATTTCTTAATAGTTAAAAATTTAACGAAACAATTTTATAGAAATTTTATTTTGGTATTGCAGGCTAGAGTGCCATCCCAGCTACTACTGCCCTATAAAAACATTTCGTCTATCTCCAGACGTTTCCCCGAGTTAAAAAAAATCAAAAATTTAAACAAAAAAAATTTAATTTAACTGTCACAACGCCGAAAAAGAACGATTGAAAATATTTTTTGCAATTTTTATTTTTGTGTTGATGTTTAGAGCACCTTCCCAGCTACTACTCTGTCCTATACAAACTTTGCTCCTGTCGTTTCCTCGGAAATAAAAAAAAGACAAAAAAAACATCGAAAATTCAGTTAAAAAATTTTCAAATTAGTAACAGTTGCAATGCAAAAATTATAAAGAAATTTTTTAAAAGAATTTTTCTTTAGGTTTTAGTTTTGGGAACACATTTCCTTTACAAAACACTGTCCTTTACAAAACACTGTCCTTTACAAAATATTGTTTAGAAAATCGAAAATTAATTTCAATTTATATCTAAAAAATTAATGAAAAATGTTTATAAAAATTTGATTTTGGTATTTTAGGTTAGAGAACCACCCCAACTACTACTGTCTTATACAAACATTTCGTCTATCTCAGGTCGTTTCCCCGGAATGAGTCAAAAATCGAAAATTTAATCAAAAAATTCAAAATTCTAAAGAAAAAAAATTAATTTAGTATTGGTGTTTAGAAAACCTTTTCAGCTATAGAAACTAATCCTGCGAAAATCTAAAAAATACAAAAAATTATTATTGGCTTTTAAACTATTTTTAAAATTTAACATTCGTCACTGAGCCTAATTCTCAAAATCTACTTTAAAAACACAAGATTCCCCCCTTTATAAGTAAACTATAAATCTTCCTTCTAAAAAACATTTGATCTCATTGTAAAACAAGAAATTTTAACTAAAACTTAAAAGACTCCTAGCAATTTTAAAAAATGTTTGAAATAGGCATACAAAATAATTTAAATAAAATGTAATTATAACAAAAAATTAACTTAATAATAAATTAAATAAAGCATGCTTACATAATTTGTTAAAAGAACCGAATGTTTTTTGTTTATCGATTGGCCTGTGGATGGCAGAAACAATCAATCGACAAGGATCCAATCAGAAGCCAAAACTGAAGAGGATGATGAGGTGGTGGTTATTTTATATATCAGTTCAGCGTTATATTTATTATGTTTAAGAACACAAAAAGAGTAATGATGTCAAATCAAATGTATTATACATCAGTTCTACATTAACGCCAGCCACACATTTTCCACAATAAGCCGAGAAACATGGACCAAGAGAGAATTGAGATAAAGTAGAGTTGGTTGGTTGATTCAAAACTTTGCCAAAACTTATTTTTAAAATCCTCTTCTTTTTGTTGTTTGAGCCAGAAGAATAATTTGGAGGTTTTCTTTTTTTTTTTTTTGGTTACTTTTGCTTTAAATGAATAGAGATGTAAGGTGAACAGTATTTAAGGTGGACTTTGATTTCTTGGTGGTTTTTTCGTGGTGGTGGCGCTATACTTTCTTTTTGTTTACTTTAACTTCTTCGTTTTTTTTTAATTTTTTGTATGAAAATCAAAAGAAAATGATGAAATAAACAAAACAAAATTAAAAACAATATGGTTATAAAAAGAAAAGCCAACAAATGATCCAAAACTAAGGATGCGGGTTGATGTAGATGATGGTGTTGGTTGGTAGGGTTGTTTGTGTTGTTGATTGAGTATGTCGGGCGAGGTTTTGGATAGTAGTGGTGATGATGGTGGTGGTAGTGGTGCTTTGGACAATGATGTGGTGGATTTGGAGTTTGGTGAGAGATGTTTGTATGGTATAAATTTGATATTTCTTATACAGTTTTCTGTTGTTTTCTGCTATTTTTGTATTGTTTTTAAAAGTTTGGCTTTAATTTTTGTTTTTTGTATTTTGATTTTGGTTTAGAGGAGACTATTTTGTCGTGCTAACCATCTGCGAGCTCTACCGGTCTGAGAGCATGTTGTCGCTGTTGTCGAGGAGGATGTTGTTGGCAAAATAGGCTTAGGAGGCGGCTGTTCAAATTGTGTGCGTAAACGTTGTTGCTGTTGTTCTCTTTGTATGCGCTCGTCTTCTTGACGTGCCTTTAACTCGCGCAATGTATTAATGCGGTTAGAGGTGCGCACTTGTAAGAGTCTGAAATTGGTATAAGTGTTATTATAAACGTTAGATCATGAAAGCAATAAAAAGTATATTAAAATGGTACAATGTATTCCTTAGAATTTAGAACTAAAACATTTGTTTTCTATTGTCAGTATAATAATTAGATTTTATTTGATCTCTACTTACTTCCTCCTCCTTAAACGTTCACGTTCTTTAAATAACTGCGGTAGCTTTGGCAAAAAATTCTCGTCTAATATCTGATACAGCTCTTTTTCTTTGCCATTTGTTGAGGCTTTAAATTTCGCTGCCAAATGTTGCCAATCCTCTTCGGTGAAACAAATTACTTGCCACACTGCATTCGATTTGGAACTGTTTGCACCGGCTGGCTTATCTTCACGATACAAACGCGTACCGTAAAAATACCAATAGCCGGAATTTTTTGAATCGTAGCCTAAGGGTTCAACGCGCAGACTGTCCGATTCCAAATTGTTGAGGATAACTTGTACGTCGACCGAGTCCAAACGGAAATGGCATAAATCGTATAAAATCAAAAGGCGTTTGCGTACGGGTAATGATTGAAAATCGATATCGGTATCAAAATGATTTTCGGTATTGTAAAGACGACACTGTTGGCGTAAGAAACGCCTCAAGAACATTTGATAATTACTATGGGTTATTTCTTTTGCTACCGAACGTAAGGCATCGCAACCTTTTAATAAGCGCACAATTAATTCAGGCACTAAAGCAATATGGTGTTCTTCATCTGTGGTAGTACCGTCCGATAATAAAGCGGATTCTAAATCCTGTAAAGAGGCAACAAAACAATAACAATTAGTTGTGTGGCAAAGAGTTTACGTTTGTTGCTTACCTCAATATCAATATCTGGCAAATCAAATGCAGAACTAAACAATGAACAAAAATGTGAAATACACGGTATCTCCCACCATGATTGTATATCTAAAATGATAACATATAGAAAATAGTTTTATATGTTTTCATTTTTTTTATAGTATTGCCTTCTGCTGACTTACCCAAAAGTCCTATGAAAGTAGAAACCATTTATGTTTACTTTCACTTTATGCAAGATGAGTTCTGTTTCTGTTGACTGTGTGTATGTTCTAAAAAGGCCCCTCGCGAATTGTTTTGTGTTAGTGCAGTTTCAATTCCTTGAGTTTATTGCTATGTTCAAGATGGTATCTCTTTGGTATCTCGAGCAAATTCATTTATATAGTTGTGGTTATTCTGCAGCCTCCTGTACATATGTATATCTTGATCGTATATCTAAAAAATTGAGATAGTTTAAAATTAAATTCAGCAAATTTCACAATTTTTGGGTATCATTTCCAACTATAAGTTACGAATTTCTTTTAAAGCTTTTATAGACAAATCTTCGGTCTGTTTTGTTTTAATGATAGTGGAAATATTTTACTTTCTTTCCTTATTATTTTAAACAATTATAACGTAATATTACCCATTATTCAAAAGACTTATTACAATTGACGTAAAACTCATTTGTTTCTAATAAATATTATTAAAAAACGCATGAAATTTAGGACAATTGATTTCAAATTAATAGCATATGTATAGGGCAATGCCATTGGGACGGGTGTGACCATGTTACTCGTATTTTTGGTTATAATTCATGAATAGAAAATTTAGTATAAAAAAAGCTGTGATTTCCGAGAATATTAAGTTTTAAAATCTTTAGTAACAGGTAGATTCTGAACCAACTTGATTTTTACACCGAATGCCCATTAGAAGACAACGACGGGTGTGACATTAGGAATTTGAGATTTTATAAAAATATGACTCAGGTAAAATTCTGTAAAAATATCCGTAGAAAACCAACATTTTCTTAATAAATAAAACTTTTTAGAAAAAAAATGACGGGTGTGACACAATTTTACGACGGGTGTGACCTAGTAAAATAAACTTCAAATGTATGACGAAATTAAAGCTATTATAGAGTTGAATTATATAACAAACATAAAGGCTAAACATATAAGAAAATAATAACATATATTTATACTGTCCTGTACGTCATCATTAAAGTGGGTCAATTTTTTTCTTGACCAAACGGTTATCAGATTAGTAATCCACTATGAATTCTGAGAAAATTTTACCAAGAAACCATAGTCTTAAATCAAAATCGACCCCCCGGTTATTAACGAGAAACTTTTCGTATTGGGGAAAAAATACGCAACAAGCCCCGCAACTGCCCCGGAATCGCCCCTAAAGGTTCCAAATAAGTGTCCGGCCTCCAGTCATTTTTCCCAACAACATTTTTTCCAAACATACCTACCCCCATCTCCACCCCCAAAAGGAACTTCCATACAAAAATCAAATTTTAATAAAATTTGCTCCCTCCTGCCCTAAAGCAACCCCTATTAGTATTTCCCTCCTAATATTTTCCTCTTACATAGCTATACCCTAACTTAACTCCCTAAGGAGGCTCTCATACCAAATTCGATTATGTCTGTAGGCCTTTACCATTGCCAGTAGCAAAAAAAAAATTTTTCATGTTAATCATATATAAGAAAACCCAAACATTGTTATGTCTTATGGCAGCCTTCATTTTTAACCCAAATGTTTTCTGTAACTAAATACTCAAATACATATTTAAATAAATGTCTACAAAATGTCACTATACAGAGTGATTCAGAAAGTAACGGACAAATTATTCCAGCGTATTCCTTGGCTCATTTCTTGAAGAAAAGTCCACTAGGACCATGTCCGAAAATCCAAAGTTGCGAAATGGCAGAGGTTTCGAAATTTTCGGATTGGCGGTTCGGTACTTCCTGAATCACCCTGTATTATTAATAGCATTTACATTGTTATTGTTGGAAAGTATTCATGTTTTATTATGTAAAGTCACAAGTTTTTTAAACATTTTTCATATTTACGGGGACGGGTGTGACACGAAATTTATATATTTCTATTCAACAGAAACAAAAATTTTGTCTTTCCGGAAATAACAGTTTTTACTTATCAAGATAAATCGAATATTAGAAAATGTTATCGTATAAAGAGGGAGATGAGAGTGTTCGTTATATGTTCATTTCAAACTGTTGCCGAATTGAAAAAATTACAAAAAATTGTCGTTCGCTTGTACATATTAATTGACCGATTTTTATTTTAAATATGGAATTATATTTTTTCCTGTATGGAACGTTTTACGTAGAATTGCCCATAAGTAATTCTGGATTGAATAAGGAGAATGTCTGACAAAATTAAAGTATATTATGGCACAATAAAACTACTTTCTAATACTGTAAATGAACTTTTTGGTACAGTAAAAGTAATTTTTAGACCAATAGATTTATTTTGGTCATCTTAAAAGAAAAAAATAAAAAAAATACAATTTTCTTTCATTGTCGGCTGCCCTCGAAGAGCTTCTCAAAACAGTGACGTTCTCATTCGTCGATAAAGAAGTAGGTGCCGTTAGTTGTGAATCTAAAAATAGAAAGCGTGTTAATTCACAACAACGCGAGAAGCTATCCCATACCTCATTCATGGGGTGCAAAGGGAAATTAAGTTTTGTTTTTAAGATTTATTTTGGTTAACACAAAAGTACATTTTGGTACATTGAGTGTACTTTTTGGTGCGTTAAATGTACTTTTTGGTACAAAAAATGTAATGTTATCGATGTACAAGGAAATAAAAAGACATATGTATGTATATTTATTAGTTAGTTAGTTACAGTCGTTTACGTCAGTATATTGCGGGCGAGTTTTTTTTAATTCTGGTAAGACGAACATATATAGATACTGAGACTGATACTTGAGATGAATAAAAAACGACAGTGTTACCTAATTTATTTTATTCAATTAGATATTGAAAATAATTCAGTGTTTTTTTTGATAATGTGTATAAAGGCTGATTTACACGCTATCCACCCATATCCCCTGTCTACTGTCAAATCAGTACATTTTGATTTTCTATCCACCTTCATATAATTCAATATTACTTTGCTATAATTTTGTAGTGTTTGTCTTTGCTTACTCCTACATGTTTTCTAATTAGGCTATCTCGCTCATGTTGTTGAGGGGATATGAGTAGATATGGGTAGATAGCGTGTAAACAATACTTAATGTACTTTTTACATTTGGGCCGATACCATCCACAGATCCTTTAATACGGCCATTTAAAAAAAAAACATTCCATCGGAAAAACTGAAAAAATTCACCTTATCGTTGATGTGACGGGTGCGACCAAATATTATCTGTAAATTAATACTCAAATATTTGAATAAATGTCCGAACAATGTCACTATATTATTAATTACACTTACGTTGCCATAGTTAGAAAGTATTAATGGTATGAAATGATAAATGATTTTTTTTACATAAAAAACCGCTTTTGAACAAAAATAACCCAACAAAATCACGAAAAATTAAAACAGAAATAATTTATTATAAAAAATAATAAATTAAAGGCTTATTAAAATCATTACTATTATAACAATTCTATTTAACTTTTATCATTTGTACTGTGACACAAAATTTAAATATTTAATTATGTCAAAAAACGTTTCTTATAAAACATACAAAGTCGAACTTTAATAGAAAGCGAACAAGAGTTTTGTCTTTACAGAGATTAATAAAGATAAATGTAATATAAGGAAATGTTAAAGTTAGTCCTAACAGAGTATTTGTTATAAGCTAATTTCAAACTGTTATTATTTTAATAAAAATAAAATCATAATTGTTTCCATTTGTCAATAATTGTCGATCTCTTGTTGACATTAATTGACCGATTTTTATTTAAAATATGTTATTATATTTTTTTTCTGTATAGGTCCATTTTACGTGGAATTCCCCATAATTCAATTTCTTGGTACAATTCGTTTGAAATTTATTTTCCCTAAGTATTGTTATTTAAGATCGGTGAGGAAGATACAACAAAATTCAAATTTCCATTTGTTTTGATTTTTTTATTTGGCTTCCCATGCCTGGTAATAAATATGGGGATTCATATTGGACCTTTTGATATTTCTGGCACCCCCTTTTATGATGCGATTCAGCCGATAGTGTACATCTTTTTATTTTATTTTTCTTTTCGTGAAAGTAAAATCATTCTCATAGTAAGTTAAAATCAAAATGTTTTACAATATTTTTTTCATTTCATTTTTTTTCGCCTTTTAAATGTGTCATAATAAGGATGAATATACCTACATACTCATTCCATACTTGAACATAATATGAAACAGATGATTGCTTACATACCTACAATATGTCTGCAGTATATACTTTTGATAAAAATAAAATACATGGATCTTGTTTTAATTTGTTATCCTTATTCCAGACTTGGCAAAGAGCATATCAGCTAAAAACGTGTGGTTCCGAATTTGAACATCTTATAATTAAAAATTACAACTTGCATAGTTTTAATAAGTGTAAATTCTTTCTGTGAAACTCGACTAAAAAATTACTTAATGCTATAAAAAACATTGTGTTTTACATCGCAATTTTCTCTACCTCCATAAAAATATATTTTCCATAAGGTTCATCAATGCCAACTGCCGCCTTTCAAAATGTGTCATAATGAGGATGACTTTACACACACACACAGAAACACACATACTTCCCTCTTATATTCATGCAAAACAAAATCCCAAAAATTGTGTCATCAGTGTCTTTAACCCTGCAAACATTTTTGATTGCGGAAGAATTATCCGCGAATCATTTGGATGATGAACTTAATCGCGGCGATTATTATCTGCGATTCGTCCGCGAATCCCAAGGTGTGAGTAGTTGTGTCTCAAGACGATTCGCCGCTCGCGAATTGCTCGAGAATTGCGTGGAAGTGTGGCAAGCAAGTTGCGAAGAAGAGTTGGAAACGAATTGCGAAGATGTCTTATATGGGAAAACCATAGAAGAGTTCCCCACGAATCGTGAAGAAGATTGCCAAATGAATCGTAAAGAAGATCCCCAAACGAATCGTGAAGAAAATTCCCAAAAATGCAATTAAAATTTGTCGGTTATGATCCCCTTAATGGCAGATCTAACGAAGCTTGGTAAATCATGTCCACCATATCTTATAATCATTCGTTTCTGGAAAAAATAATAAAAAAAATATTAAACTTTTTATTTTAATTTTCTTTACAAATGATCCACTCACTTTCACTTTTTGACTTTAAGTGATAATTTTCGCTGTTTCAACAAAAAGAAACAAAAATTTTTTACCGTTATGAGTTGGCTGATGTTAATCTCTCACGATCTTCCACTCATTGCGTAGAGGATGATTAGATAAACATTTTTCTCAGTTAGCATCTCTGTGGTTCTTGGAGAGAAGTGTAAACACGATTAACAAGCAAACAATTACATTAAAGGGTTACAAATAATTCGAGTGCGGGATCGACTGGCAAGTAAACCTCTAACAATTACCGAGATGTTTTACTTCCGAATCGCGCATAATCGCGCTGACAAACAACCGTCAAATGATTTTAGAGAAGAGTTTCAAACAAATCGCGCAGATAAATTAATTTCAAATGATTGCCACGAAGAATCGCGTATTCTTCGCGCAGCATAATAATCTTCCAAACTCTTCCAAAATGTTTGCAGGGAAGGAACACAAACTCGTGGCAAAAAAAAAACTTTCATGAACAAACAGTTCATTAAAATTGTTTTTGGGCTGTCGTTAATTTTCTTATTGGCACTCCGCAAATTATTTCGCCATATTCTCTTTGAGACTCCCAACTGTGATAGTCCTTGTTCGTAATTTTCCTTCCTCTCCCCGCAATGTCATCATCATCATCATCGTACGCCTATACATGCTCATATTACGTATGCAGAAGAGGTCCATTAATGAACTTTTGTTAATTACTAAATCCACTAACCAAACCATCACCATTATCATCATCACTTCTAGGGGGACAAAATGTAGAAAAACAATAATTTTTGGCGCAAAATTGTCTCAATCTTTTCATCAGATATTGCGCGGGAAAAGTAAAAGCAATTACGCCGACGACACCTAAAACAGCTCGAAAACAAAAACATACACACCAACACATACACACTCGGCACATCACACTCCACAGGTGGGGGAGGGGTCTGGTAGATAGATCACATACAAAAAAAAGGGTTGATTCAAAAGAAAATAAAAACATATGGTCGCCGCTAAGGAGTAGCACAAGAAAACGATACAAAATAAACAACAAAAATAGGTATGAGTACAAGTTATGGCCCTTTTATTTATTTTCTTAGCTTGAAAGAAAACAAATATTACAATAAAAACATGAACATGAAAATGTATCTCACAAATATTTAACATAAAAATGCAAAATTCAACCACACAAGTAAAAACATGTGTTTATCACAAAAGAGGGAATGGAGTAGATTAGAAAAAAAATACCGATTGTTTTGGTTTGTTTTTCTTTTCGTTCTTTCGTCTCCCCACTACAGACATAAACATACGGTGTTTTGTTTTGTTGTAAATTCTACCATATGTCCGATAAGAGAGAAAGAGCGCAGATAATCAAATGAGAGGAAAATGTAGCTGACTCTGTTTTGTTGTGATAAAGAAAAAGATGGATGCGTAGTGGAAAATCGAAAAGATATCTGTTTCGGCTTTTGACATCGACAGGGTTGCCATCGCTACTAATTGTTTATTGTATTGGCATGCAATTGGGAAAGGTACCAAAAAAGAAAAGATTGACTTAAACTAGAAATCAATATATTTTGTACAGATTTATTTATTACATAGAAATATGTAACTATTGAAATATGCGGAAGCTTAAGGAGTTTAAATGAAAAAAGGAATATTGAAATTTTATATTAACAAAAAGTTCTTAGACGCAGACTACAACGCAAATTAAAAAAGCTACAGTAATATAATTATATTTATTTGAAACGAATATATTTTTTTCAGTATTATTAAAAAATATTTTTTTAAATGTATTCGTTTTTATATTTTATGATAATATCCTGTAAACTTATTCACAAAATATAAATAGAAACATACTAATATCTTTCAATATCTTTTCAAATTCTTATATTATGTATTAAAAATTTCACTGGGGGTATTGTTAGCACAAAAACTTCACAATTTTCATCAAAGTCTAAGACATAAGTGGATTTTGTTGTGATCACTTCAATTGTAAAAAAATCCATAATTTTGACAAAATGGCATAATTTACTTAATTGTGAATAACTTTGAATTATTTCCATTGATTTTTTTAAGAAAGGGCACTTTTAATTCACAATACATCTGACTTCACGACAAAAATGTAGACTTAAAGCAATAAAAAACCTCGGAAAATATTGTTAGGGATAAAAAATATTTGACAAAATCTGAAGTAAATAAATTTATGAACTTTGGGTACGACTGACACAATCGGATAGATCTGTGTTTTCACAGATAAGCACTTATCTCAAAAATCACGAATTTTTTCAGGGAAGCAAAAATATGAAATGAATCTTGAATAACTTAACCATTTGTTAACCGAATTTTACAAACAATTATGCGTATTGCTTATAAAAGCATACATTTTCTGAATAAAATAGCGGATATACGGGTATTTTAATAAACTATTGCATAAAATCTTATTCAACCATAAAAAATAGTGATACAAATCCAAAAAGTTTGCGGTTTCAATCAGAAACAAACAGGTATGTTAATTTCTCTATATAAATATATATATCGTTGGAAAGGTCTAAGATAATTCTTTCCAAAACCGTTATGAAATCAAAAATCGTTTAAGTTATGCCTTATAGTTAAGGCTATTCACATGCCTTCGAGTGATGGAAGTAAAGAAAAACCGGTTTTTTAACCGTAAGTAAAGATTTTGAGGGTAGTAATGGAACTTTGGTATACAGATTCATTTGGAACTTCACCAGACCTACAACATGCACTAGGTCACTGCCCAAGTTTCGTAAAATTTTTCTATACTGTAGCAGGATGTTGTGAAACCATTTTTATAAAACTCTGAAGTAATGCTGTTTTTAGCATGCATATTTTGTAAGCGGTTATTATTTATGGAAAATAAAGAGACACTTGAAAGACTATCAAAAATAATACAATTTGTCATCATTAACTCAAAATCGACAAAAAGTGAAAAAACCACAGAAATGGCTCTAGAATTAGTGAAACAAAATTAAAAAAAATAGAAATTTTTACTTAAAAAAGTAGAATAAAAGTAGAAATGTAGAATAAATTTGGAAGATTTAAAACTACCTACATTTTAAAAGAATCAGATTCTTTGAATATTTGAAACAAAAAAAAATTATATAAAATAACACTGTGACACAATATTGAACTTTTCGAATCGGAATGGGATGAAACCAAAAGCATATAAAAGGTGACATCCTACATACATTTCTCTGGATATAAGAGCTATTGAGCTGAAAACTACTACCACCTCCCATACAAACTCCCCCTTTTTGGGAATGTCTGTTTGTTCTCCCGTTTTCAGCTATAAATTAAAAGCTTTCCAGCTGAAATTTAGTATGCAAGCAAAAAAAATTAAATCTCAAAAATAACGATTATTTGCGAGTTTTTTCTTTCGCTCAAATTAAAATTCACTTTCAATTTACGATTTTTGTGTTAATATGTTTGCACAAAAATTTAGAGAAACAAGGAAAAGCAAAAAAAAAAATTAATAAAAATTATTTTAGAAGTTTTTTTTATGAAATTTTGAGATAATTTTTAATAATTATTTAGCCTTTAAATTTGATTAACAATGTTATGCAAAAATATTAACAAAAAACTTAATTGAAAGTGTTTTATTTTGAGCGAAAAAAAATTATGACTTTTTAGCTCTTTTTTTTACTCAAAAATAATGATTACAAGCAGATATTTTTAATATTACTCAAAATTAACAATAATCATTTGAAGAAACCTCTAAAATCAAAAATATAAAGATATTTGCGGAAATGCAAAGATTGTCAAAAAAAATCATAGTGATGAAATATTTCTCGTTAGCTGTTCTAAGTGGCTGATATTTTGGTTTTAATGAATGAATTATAATCAATATTTACGGTCCATGGTTTCAGAATCTTTTACGGGACATGCCGATTGATTCGGCTACACAGAAGTTGCTATCGACAAAATCGAGGTGGCCGCTTATAAAAGTAATGTATATGGTTGTAACAGGGCTCGAACCTCTAAATCACTCGTAAGAGAGGGATGTGTACTAACCATCATAACACGGTCAACCATAACCATTATAAAGGAAATATTTATTAATTAATATTGTTTATTTAAATTAGTTTATTTAAGTAAAAAAAACTCAAGATCCCAAAAAATGAGTTAATTGAATTGTTTGGGAAAATAAAACAATTTATGTATGATCCGCTAGAGTCCTATTACAAACGTCCAAGAAAAATTCACAAATCATTCATAAAAATGCGATATCTACCAAACTATGGTCCAACTCTAATAATTGCATTTTCTTAACCATGTGTTCACAGTCCCATCAGCTTACTACAAATCAGTGAAAAAAGTTGCTGCATGACCCCCTTTAAAAAATATTAAATAACAGGGGTTAATATGTTTTGCCGACAACTGCATCCATTTGTTTAAAATATATGTATATTTGACACTAAATTATTATCCAATATCACGCGGGATCACCTTTAACTCTACCATTTGGGCATTCCATCACTTATCTAAACAAATAGTCTTGGCAACCCTGCTGAAATAACTACGGTCAATGGATTCGATATGTCAAAAGAACACAGTTATATGAACCGCTACAAAATCTTACCTTGAACAACAATGTAAGAGAAGAGTACAACAATACATGCGAAGGGAGAAAATTTAAGACAATTTTTTGGTATATTTTCATTTCCCGTTTGATAGAAGAAAAAAAAGTGGAAGAGAAATTTTTCAGCAAATTGTTTGGCCCCTCAACATTTATGCCGAAGAAATGTGATAATTGAATTGTTTGGTTCGAATGAATTAAACACCAAATGGACATTCATAAGGAAATTACGTTGTTTCTTGGGCTTTCCATATTCCAACTAGAGACTTTGGCTCATTTTTCTTGTGTACCCGCCTTCTTTGTATTGATATAACACACATTCGGCTTAAAATATCTCAACTCTTTCATTGGTAAATCTCTGCTGTAGGCGAAAATACATTTTATTAATTATAATTTTCATATTTCCTTACATTTCCTCCTCTCCCGAGCGTAATTAGTGTATGCCTAAGTGATTTTTTTTTACTTTTTTCACAATTTCCACGGATTACTTTGCTGCTTCCTCTTCTTCTTCTTCACAATACACACACTCCTCTTTTTTTTTCTTTTTGGTGTGTAGAAAAAATTGTGATATTGCGTTTAAAAAATTAAATTCCACACTCGCGTTTCTTTTTGTTTCACTTAAAGCTATAGATTGATTCTTTATGACGGTTAAATAGGAAATGCTTAACAATTATAACTTTTTCCGGTGGTCCGAAAACATTTAACACATTACGTTTTTTTCTTTTCTCGGTTTAGTAGAAAATTTGATTTCCTTTTTCAATAATGGATTTTTCTTACTTTTCTTCACTTCTCGTCTTCGTTTTCCTCTACATTTGGTTCAATATATGTACGTATTTGTATGTAAATGTGTGCGTTTGTATGTGTGTGTGTGTGTCGGATTCTTCTTTAAACTTTTTAGATTTGCCACAAAAATTCACTATTTTTCTTTCCACTTTCAATAACTTGAGAACTGAATTTTACGACCACACAACCGAATCCGCGTAGAACAATTTGTAAACTGAAGAAATTTTCTGCTAGTTTGAAAATATTTCTGATTTTTCCTACGGTTTGCCGGTAGGCAAAAAGGGACCACGTCGCTGATGTTGGGGCCAGTTGTCTCTGTTGCTCAGGCGGACAGACAGAGAGAAATAAATTAGTTATGATAACTGTGGCTCAAGTGTACTAAATTTGGTACAATTCAAAGAGGTTTAGTTGGGGGCTTATTATATATTAAAAAATATTCCTATAAGCATTATGTTGTTTGTAAAAGATTGGATTTGTTAATAAAATTATAAATTTATTTTTAATAGTAAATTTATTAAAACATTCAATTATAATATAACAAAAATTGTTGAAATGATTAAAATTAAATAAATTATAAAAACTAATAAAATTATTAAATTTAAATTATAATCAATTTTACAATATTAAAACATAAATTTATATTGTTTGTATTATTGTATATATAAAAACTATAGAAAATAAATGAAGTTATTAAAAAAAATTTGAACTACTAAAGTCATTGAAATTATTTAATTTATAAAAATTATCAAATTAATAAATATTTTTTTAATAAAAAAATTACAAAAAAATTAAATTTAAATATTATAATAATTATTTAAATTATAAAATTAAATTAATTATTAATATATCGAAAATTATGCAAATTATTAAAAAAAATTAAATTTGAAGTAATAAAATGATTGGTATTATAAAATTTTTAAAATTATTAATATTATTAAATTAACAATATTACTAAATTTTAATATTTTTAATAGTAAATTTATTCAAACTATTAAATTCAAATTTTTTAAATTTTACAATATTAAAATGTCAATATATTATTTTTTATATTATTATAAATATAAAAATTATAGAAAATAAATGAAGTTATTAAAAAAATATGGAACTACTAAAGTTAAAAAATTATTTAATTAAAAAAATTATTATATTATAAAAAATTATTTAATTAAAAAAATTATTAAATTATAAAAAATTTTTGTGAATATAAAATTACAAATTTGTCATTAAATTTTTTAAATTTAATTATTATTACAATAATTTAAATTAAAAAACTTCATAAATATCAAATACCGAAAATTATGTGAATTATTAAAAATATTAAAATTATTTAAAGTTGTAGTAAACAATTTATTAGGATTATTACATTTTAAAAATTATAAATATTAGTAAATTAATAAAATGATTGAATTTTAATATTTTTAATAGTAAATTTATTAAAACATCGAATTATTATTTAACAAAAATTGTTGTAAAATAATATTGTGATTAATTAAATTATTTATTACTAAAATTATTATGCTAATTCATTTATGAAAATTACAAAATTTATAAATTAAATGATATTAAATAAATAAAAACCATAGAAAATAATTAACACAACTAAGTTGTTAAAATTAAAAAAGAAATATAAAATTGTAATAATTATTACAGTTATAACATTTATTACAATCTTAAAAATTATTTAAATAAAATTAAAATTAAATTTCAATAATCGAAAATTATGTAAATTATTAAGATTATTTAAATTTTAAGTAATAAAATGATTGGGATTATTAAATTTTAAAATTTAAATTTTAAAATTAATAAAATGATTATATTTTAATATTTTTAATAGTAAATTTTCTAAAACATTGAATTATTATTTAACAAAAATTGTTGTGTTTTCAAAGCAATCTTATTAAAAATAAAATAATTTTATAATTAATTATTTGTTACTAAAATTATTATATTAATACATTTATGAAAATTACAAAATTTATAAATGATAAAAGCAATAGAAAACTATTAAAGTTGTTGAAATTAAAAAATATTATTATACACACAAAATATACAGGGGTTCTCATGTAGCATTTCTGTTAGACTGCTACCATAGAGTACAGTGATACTTTTAGTTGTTCTCGGTCACTTCGTTAAGTAATGTTAAGATATTCCTAAAATTACAAGTTCCAACATTCATAAGTCTTCTCTTTGTAAACCGATTTTCAAAAGCTTACATCTGTTAGAAAGCTTAGAAAACTACTTTAATACAGCATAATACAAAAATAAAAAATATACATTGCGCTGCCTCATGATCAACTTAGAGCGTTGTGAAAATGATAATTCGCATTTTTTTCGCTTTTTCTTTGCTTAAACAGCCGCCCTTTCACTATTTTTTAACCGATTTTCAAAATAACCGATTTTTTAATAAAAGGTGAAAGTCATAGCTTTAAAACAGATGTGAGATCGGTTTACAAAGAGAAGTCTTATGAATTTTGGAACTTGTAATTTTACGAATATCGTCATGTCACTTAATTTGCTATAAAAACATTACTTAACGAAGTGACCGAGAAAAACTTAAAGTATCACTGTACTCTATGGACTCCAGTCTAACAGAAATGCTACATGAGAACCCCTGTATATTTTTCCCTTCACATTTGTATCACTGTGTAATTATTACAGTTATTACATTTATTACAATCATTGAAATTGAAAATTATTTAAATAAAATAAAATTATTACAGTTAATATTATATTGAAATGATTCAAATCATAAAAATTATTTAAATTATTTGTGGTTGGTAGAAAAGTTAAATAAAGTTGTTAAAAAATATATTGCTACTGAAATACTTAAATTAATAAAAAATTTTAATTAAAATTATTAATCAATAAATTGTTAAATTTTTATAATTACTATAACTAAGTGTTTATAACTAATAAATTAGCAATTTTGTCAAATTCAAAAATTATATAAATTATTAAATTGGGTGTTTTTAAAGTAACGGTCGTTACCGATTTTCGAAGATTTTATAAATAAAATTCCATTGCTTGATTTTGCACTTACGGTAGCAACCAAAAGAATTCATAAAAAATTGAATTCCAATAATTGTTTTGACCAAAACAAAGTTCATCATTGAAACCAAGGAGCACCTTTCTTGATCCCCCAAGGGCGCCGTGGGCCCCGGCTTCCATTTTGACTTACCATTTTGATGTTTAGAGACCAAGACGAAGTGAATGGTATATTTTTTTTGATGTTTGGGCTCCCGCCCCATATCCTGCACTTCCACCAAAGGCAAAAATACAAGTATAGTCGAGTACGGTTATAGCGAACTCCCAGGGACTCGGCATTCAAGTTCGTTATTTGCGAAGATCGTTATAAAAAATATATTATAAAAAATAAAAAATAGACAACATTTTTTTATAATTTTTTATTAGTTTTCTTATTATTTAACAGTACATTTAAATAAATCAAATACATCTTCAGGAATAAAAACAACTGAATAACATTTCAGTATTTGTATGAAAGAAATTACTTTACTGTTGCTGACAAAATTAAAACCATTGTAGGAAGTTAGTTATAACCGTCATAAAATGTATGAAAACTGAAAAATGGGACAGCAAATATTGTTCGCCAAACGTAACGTTCGTTATAAACGATGTTCGCTATAACAGTAAAGATTTATTTGAAGAAATGAAGCAAAACCGTTGGGACCAGAAAAAGTGTTCATTATAATAAAAGTTCGATATAAAAGATGTTCGTTATAAACGTACTCGACTGTATTAATAAAACTTCATTTCCAGTCCATAGATTTTTTTCTTCTTATAACTTGAAATATAGGCCAAAATCCAAAGGTTCTTTCGGACAAAAAATTTTTTTACAAAAACAAATTTAAAAAAAAATCAAATCCATAAAAATTTTTTTAAAATTTCTTCATCAGAAACCAATCCTTTATCAAAAAAAAATAGTGGTTTCCAAAGGCCGGAGAAAAAAGAATTATTTGTAAAGCAGTGTTATTAATGAAATTATTGACATTATTAAATATACATTTTTTAACTGTAAATATATTACAGTTATTAAATTTTCGAAAATTATATTTATCAAAATTACTAAATTACATTTTTTTCTTTATTTAACTTTCACAGATCAACAAATAAACAAAATCTAGACCGAATAATTATAATAACTAACCATTTTATATTTTTTTTATAATTTGTGAAATTAATAAAAACTTAATTTCCAGTCCATAGATTTTCTTCTTCTTATAACTTGAAATATAGGTCAAAATGCAAAGGTTCTTTCGGCCAAAAAAATTTTTTACAAAAACAAATTTTAAAAAAAATCAGCTCCATAAAAAAATTTATCAAAAAATAAATAGTGGTTTCCAAAGACCAGAGAAAAAATAATTATTTGTAAAGTAGTGTTATTAATGAAATTATTGACATTATTAAATATACATTTTTTAACTGTAAATATATGACAGTGATTAAATTTTCGAAAATTGAATTTTTTTCTTTATTTAATTTTCACAGATCAACAAATAAACAAAATTTAGACCGAATAATTATAATAACTAACCATTTTTTTTATTTTTTTATAATTTGTGAAATTTATTGTACAATTTTATTTACATTCATAGGCATAGTGTCTCGCGCCAGACAGGCTTAATAAGTACATTGTGAATGATGCCATCACTGACAATAAGTATTGTGGCTGTGGTTTGTGTCTAGGCTACACATTCACAATAAACAATGTTAGGAAGTTTTTGCGACAACAAACGAATGGTTGGCAAGGTGTTGATGGAGTGGTATAATTGGGTATAAATGTTGTTAAAAATATATAAAATTGGAGTCCAAAATAAAATGTTTTAATCTCGTTTTTAATGAAATATGTCTGTTTTAAGACACACAAATAGGGCTTGTTACGATTCTGGTCTTCTTTCATGTATTTTTTGGTGATTTTAGAAACGATAAATTCAATTAAAAAATATACCAGTATGTGCTAATGTAAAACGTATGGCCGAAGCTTTAATAACAGCTATATTAATAATATTTGGTTTGTTTAATATTTTTTGTAATATTTGTTTTTTTTATATATTTTTGTAATTTTTGTGGAATATATACCGGATCTATCTCGAACCGCTCTGGCTCTTAGCTCGCGACCCAGGATCCTCAAAATTTCAAATGAGCTGTCGGCTGACGAGCCTGGCTCCCTAGTTGAGAGCTAGCTCGCAAACCAAAATCATAAATTTCAATCGGGCTCTCAGCTCGCGAGCTAGCTCCCAAATCTGAAATTGGGTTCGCGAGCCGATAGCTAATTTGAAGCATTGAAGCTCCTGGATCTCGGTACAGAAGATGAAAAGAGCACGCCATAAGTACTCTGCTCAAAACCCACCATAGTGACAAAACAAAAATAGGTATTAGTTGTGTGTCATTATAGAACCGAATATGGGCAATTCCATAGTCACATATGTGACAGTCGTACATTTCAATAAGATGAAAATGAATAATAAATGACAAAATTATTTAAAACAATATTTTTGATCGCGAATATTACTTTAGAACGTCAATAAAATAAAATCAAAATATTCCAACTAAATATTTTAAATTTATATTTTATGATAAGAGTGCACTTGCATTATCAGCCAATATGATATTCAAAATTTAAAGAGGTGACCAGATCATTAATATAATTTTGCAGCTTGTTTAATCATAAATAAAAATAAGATAAGCTTTGGACATTTTAATTACATAAAATTTCAGAATTTTCTAATACAAGCCAAAAAAAAATTTTCAAACTTTTTTTTTCGATCGCGGTAGACCTTTTTGTGGAAATACCCATATGGGCCTTAGGACCCATATTGTGGGTACTTGAATTAATGGTTAATCTCATGTTATTTTTATAAATTTTTGTTAAATTAAGTCTTTGAAATTTATTCATAGACAAATTATTAAGAACAAATTGGCGTTTTTAACAAAAAAATCAAGCAATGTATCATAAAAATTTAAATTTCGTCAGCGTCGCTTTACTACAATTTTTTACTTATAAAACATAAAAATGAGTTTTTTTAATTGTCGATGTACAAATTTGAAAAAAAAAATTCAAAATTTATAAAAAAAATACAAAAAATTAAAAAAAAATCCCAACATCATGATATAAAATTAAAAAATCTTTTATTGCAGTTTATTAAAATCGTAAAAACCACAAATATAGATCAAAGATGGTCCAGAGTCATGGTCCTAATATAAATTTTTGTTAAATGAAGTTTTTAAAATTTATTTTTATTTATTTTCATAAAAATTTGGCGTGGCTTTACTACAGACTTCTCCAAACTAAAAACAATTTTTACTCATAAACTATAATAGTTAGTTTTTTTTAAATTGTCGCTGTACAAATTTACAAAATAAAAAAAATACAAAATTTATAAAAAAAAAATCCCAACATCATGATATAAAATAAAAAATAAATCTTTTATTTCGGTTTATTCAAATCCTAAACAAAATCAAAAAAACAGTCCTAAAAAAAAAATATTTAGATCAAAAATGGTCTGGAATAGCCCTAATGACCTAAAAATACCATGGTTGGAATCGAGGTTTTAATGTATTTAATTTAATTACCCACACATAGAGGGTTATACAAGAAACTTTGGGCTCTCTAGGGACCCATGGGTGTCGGCACCAACTTTAACTTTTGGGCATTCTTAAGGAATGGTTGGTTTTACTTTTATCGACCAGACTTCGCTCGGCTAACTGAAATTTTATCTATTTTATTTAGTAATTATTTTAAAACGTTTTTAAAAAAAATTTAAGGTTTTAAGTTAAGTTTTAGTTTTGTCCTTTAAATTCCACTTTTCCTAGTTATTCTTAAATACCGACTTTAAAAAAGTTTCGGCTAAAGTGCAGAAAATGGCGCGGGAGCCCAAATAAAAACAAAAAAATTCCAATTCTCTTCGTCTTGATATCCAAACTTTGGAATGGTAGGTCAGTTGGCGCTAAGGACCACGGGGCCCGTGAGGGTTAAAAACAATTGACCTTTGGATTTTATGATGACCCCCATGTGCGGGTACTCAAATGAAAAATATTTTCAAGGCGAATCCAAAGGTGAATTTTTTAAGCTCCTACGGGTCTCCTGGAACTACATTTGTTGATACTAAAAAGTTAACATATATTTGTAGAAATTCAAACTATGGCAATTTAAATTAAATATTATTCTAAACGCATTTAAAATAAAATAAATTTTTGCCTGCGCACTACTTGCTTTGTGATCCATTTCTAGCCTATTTAATTCCATTTTTGGTTAAAAATAGGCATAAGAGGGTCCATGGGTGCCATAGGGTCTTTAAATGTACACCACCGGTTTCGTCTCAAAAACATTTTTTATTTGAGTACCGCTCAATACACCCATTTTTGGGCTGCCAATGGCCTCAAAAACCATATATGGTCTTAAAGAACACAGCATTGGATTTGTCTCGAAAATATCTTTAATTTGAGTACCCGTACATAGGAGGTCATCATAGAACATAAGGGACCCTTTTTTGACCCCCCAAGGGCCCCATGACGCAAAGTTTAACCTTGATTTTCGCGTTTTAGAGCCTATTTAGGAGGGCGTGACATATTTTATTTATGCTCTCTCTGTTTAGGCTCTCGTCCCATATTCTGCACTTTCGTCAAAGTTCCCAAACTACAAACAAACTAAACATCTATATATTTAATCTAAATACGCCAAATTTACCCTTAATCTTTTCTACAGCTAAACAATTTCTTATTCGAAAATACGTTAACAAATTCTCATCACAATCACCACTTTGTTCCCCCTTCGCTTTGTGGTACTACTTATTGCGCCATTGGCGTACAATCCCCACAAACGCAACACTGTCGTCGTCAACGTTATTTGTCGTTATTTCTTCAGAGACGATATTTTTCGTAGAATAACACTACACTACAAATTTATTTCGTACGCAGAAGCCGGAGGAAAACGACGTTAGCGAAATAGATAACGCGGAAAACACATCAAATTTTCACATACCACTCATATACAGCAGAAAAAAAAACAACAAAAATTTTTTTTACTAATTTTTCTCTATACAATAGAAAAAAAGAAAGAAAGAAAAGTTGTAAGAAACCAAAACGAAATTTTCAATCGGAATCGGTCACAGTGAAACATCTACACCTGAAATTAATAATAAAACGACTTCTTTTATAAATTTGGTTTTATTCTTTTGCGTTTTTTTTTTTCGTTCAATCTTTGTGTTACGGGTGTGACATACACAACAAAACGTAGTTGAGAAAAAGGAATACCAACCAACCAACCAACTCCATCCAACTAACCCATCACATTTTGTGTGTTGTTTTTTTTTTTGGTGGAAGAAGTGTTAATACACAAGAAAAAAGGTGAAGTGAAAAAATAAATAGTAAAGAAAGAAATAAAATTTTAATAAATAAAAGAAGCATTAAAGCGAAACGAATTTGCAGAAATCTTCAATAAAAACATCATCATATACAGCAGCAACAACAACAGCAGCAGCAACATTTGCGAAAGGTAATGAAAACTTGAGTTGTGGTGTTTTTCATAAAGAAGTGGTTGTTGGAAGTGGGGGTGGGGTGTGAGGAACAACAACGAAAATGTAAAGTGTTTTTGTGTTGTGTGTAGATAACCTGTTTTTTTGTTTCATGGATTTGTGCGCTATTGCAAGCAAATATACATCCGAAACGAAACAAATGACAACAACAGTCAGTGGCAGCAGCAGCAGCAACGACGGCTTCAGATAAACTCCGATGTAAACTCTTGCAAATGTGTCCGCTAATTGCAAGCGGAGCAAGCTCAAGTAATAAGATGACAGACAGACAGACACACAATATTGAGCCAAATGACATAAAAGGAAATACATAACATATGTAAATACATTCATGAACATACGTTACATACTTGTGCATACATATTTATGAAGTAATAGAAAGTGGTTGTGTGGTTATAGTCGTCGTCTTCGTGTGTCGTCCTTTTCATCTCTGCGCCTGGGTGGTGTTATCCGATACGATTGCATAGCAAGGAAAAAAAATCGAAAACCGGAGATATTACCAAATGCGGACGAAGCATTCCACAACAACAGCCATGAAAGATGAAAGAGAAAATGTAGTGTATTTTTTTTCTTTGCAATTGATACTTTTGTTGCGGCTGCGGCCGAATTTGGTGAAAAGTAGAAAAACATGCAGAAAACCTACAGAGCGCTTGTATTCGCATTTGCCCCGAAGTCATTCGCATACACTTGTGCACACCGCAGTTCTGCCGCAGGAGAGCAGCACAGCCCGAAAAAAGATACAATAACAAAACAGAAGTTTATTTTTGCCGCTGGCATTTCTTATTTGTCTTTTCTTTCTGTGCTGTTCTGCGTTATTTTTTTGGTATTTTAACATGAATTTCAATGTTCGTGACGATGAGTAACACATCGAATAAAAAATAGGAGCAATAGCATAGAATTTCTTTCCATTTCCATGTTTTTTTTTGGGATTAATGACAAAATAGTTTTTCGTTTATTTTTCTTGTCTTTTTCTGCTAAAAAATGTTTGAAACTAATCGTTTGCGATGTTTCGTTTCAAGATTTGATGAATGATACCATAGCTTGCAGCATACTAATGTTTGGTTTTAAGATGAATTGTGGCTAATGTTGTTTTCTTGTTGTTGTTACTGCGGTTGCTGTGATAAATGGTTCTGTTGTGTGCTTGCATGCATTTGGGGTTACCAGAGTTAATTGTTCACATCAATGCATGCAAGAATTTAAAATCGATTTTGAAATGAAGAATATATTGCCCACCGAATAAATTGTCATGATTTTTGGCTGATGGGGACCAAAAAATGGTTAAATGGAAAGAATTTAATTTTAATTCGGCCGGGATATGCATAAAATTAAGAAGTTCCGTTCAAATCTGACATTTAAATCCATTAGGCCTTAAGGAACCAAAAATAAGTCATGCTGAAGTGCAGAATATCGGGAACCAAAAATAAGTCATGCTGAAGTGCAGAATATTGGGCGGGGTCCCAAAATAATAAAAAAAAATATGTCATTCTCTTCGTATTGGTCCCCAAATATAGGAATAGTAGATCAAGTAGATGGCGCCGGTGTCCATGGGCAAAAAAGGTGTCCCATGGGTTCTATGATGATCCCCTATGTGCGGGGATGGTGTACTATTCTGGAATCTTGACTGGGTTATACCTTTTTTCCGTTGGATCACTATATTCAGTATTGGGGCAAGTTGTTTGGGGGAATGCAAATAAAAATAAATCAAAAATAAATTAATCAAATTTCGGTTTTTATGTCCTTGATACAAACTTAATTTAAAATTTCGCAAAATTACCTTTGAACGCTACGATCAGCCAATGGATCTAATTACGTATGTTTTTAAATGTACAAAACAATGGTAGAAGGAATGCGAAAGTGGCCTCCGTTTACTCCTGACTCTTTAGATTGTATTTGCTTTAATTCAACAAGTCTATCAGCAAGAGGGAGACGAAAAGGAATGGTTGCCAACAACCCCGGGATTTCAAAGAAAGACTATGCACAGTGGTCGCGCTCTATTTTGGGTAGAACTGTGTCCGCCCTATCTTACAATAAATCAAGCCCATTAAATTAACCATTGTTTTTGCTTTATTCCAATTGCCCTTTTTAAGAATAGGTGTTATAGTCAGAGCATAAAATTATGTAATTTGGTTTGCCGCGTAAGTAACTTGCAAGTGAAGGTCGCAAATAAAACATACCACTTTTTAAAAGATCTCTTGAACATTGTAAAGAAAGGCATTAGCATCTGATAATTCTAGATCGTTAAAATATTGACCGTTAATATTCAACATGAGAATGGAGTATATTTTTCACCACAATTACCTTTTTACTCAAAGCTCAACCTCATTCGAATACAAAAATTCGAATTTGTATTTTCGATAATTTTTTTTTGTGGTTTTTGATATTTCCAATAACCATTGTCCCGGCTTTCACTTTAACCATGACTTTGTGTTTCCGGACATCGCTCTATATCGAGCTTTTTTCAAATACGTAAGGATTTTCTTATTGAAGTATGACTTTTTTTATAGTAAAGCTTTTATCAATTGAACTTCTCAACGCCAACGGATGTCTATCGCTCATACTTAATTTGTTGTTTATTTATATATTTTAAATCCCAGAAGATAATCTTCGAAGAGAATTGAAATATTGAATAAAATTAATTACACTGTAAGTAAAATTTGAACTTTTGAAATGACACACAAAAACACCGAGACACCCCAACTAATTTTTGGGTCATCGAATCCAGTGATATACTCCGAGATATTTCGATTTTGAATTTGTAGTAGATTTAAGGTAATTTTTGAATTATTTTAACAAGTAAATAATAAACAAATTTATTTTAAACAAGTTTTTAAAGTTTAAATTTTAAATTTGTAGTAGATTTAATATGATTTTTGATTTTTTTTACAAGTAAATTGATTTTAAACAAGTTTTTAAAGTTTTTTTTATTCAAATAAAATCAAAAATTGCCTAAATCTTCTACAAATTTAAAATCGAAATAACTCTTGATTTTAAGCTAACTTTTCAAAACGGGGTGCACCACTGGATTCTACGATCCAAAATTAGGTTGACGTGTCTCGGCGTTTTGGTGTGTCATTTTCACCTCCTTACAGTGTTATTTAAAGATATGATTACAAGGTACAACTATTACTGCAAAATGTAATTTAATACAATTTTTTAAAAATATTTTAAACAGAGTAATAACAATGAGGGGTAATTACATTTTACATATAACAAATTAGTCAAATCGATAAAGATTTTTTTTATTTGATACTGAAAAGTATACGTATTTTCATTACTTTATTTTAGTACTCTTGAAAGTGGACAACTATTTTATTTCAATAAGTAATCGTAAATTTTTCTTGCGTATTCTAGAGTATCTATTTATTGTACTATATAAAATTCTTTTCAAAAACATATTTTTTTGATTCAAATATTTTTTCTTATTTGCTCATTATTTTCTACATTAAACTGTAATTTGCAACAATAGTTAAAAAAATATATATAAAAAAATAAAATAAATAAATTTAAGTTTTATTTAAATAGGCCCTGTCTTTACTTTAAATAAAAAATTCTTTAACGAAATTATTTTTTAATGCTAATTTTAACTTATTCTTTGAGTAAAGGAATAAATTCTTTAATATCTTTACTTCAAGTATCATGTTAAATTTTATTTTTTATATGTTTTACCAAAATCATATTAGCTAAATTTTAAAGACCCTCTTAGCATTCTTAGACAATTTCTTACTAGATAAAAATAAAACAACACTATTCTAGTCTGAAGCCACCTACAACTAATATTTTCTGACTAGATATAATTAGATCCGGTTGGATTAGTGCTTTTTCTAGCATTTTTTTTTTTATTCATTTTAATATTTATTTTTTTAATATCTTTTATTTTACTGTAATACCGCAACTTTACGGTATTTAAATAAGGATAGTCAAAATAAGACGCAATATAATCATTTCTCTAACAAATTCTTATTTACATTTACCTCAACATTCCGTTTCGTCTAACATACATTTCTACCCCATTTGCCCTCTTTCGTATCCAGCATCTGGCAACATCAATGCGTAGATTCTAAAAGATGAGTTTTTCTTATCGTCATTGCTTTTGCTTTTAATTCTTTGCGTATGATGTACCAAAAAAGACGTAGAGTCGGCTCATTTAAGTCAAGGACATTTAAAAATGTGTTCCTCTCTCTTGTTGTTCCGTTAAAAAAATTTCCTCTTCGTTTCATCTTTTTGTCAAAACTTTTAAAACATTATGATGAATGTCTGTTCATTAGTAACTCTTGTTGTGAGATTTATTCAAGTACGTACTATGTATGTACCTATCTATAATGCAACGGGTTACGAACTTTTGTTCACCTATCACCCACCACAAATTGTTTTAAATTCATTCCCTTAATGTCTTTTATATTTAAATCTCATTACTTGTCGTAATTGTTCCATTGTTGTTGCTTTGTATTTATATTTCAATGAAATTTGCACCAGCTGTTTTCATTTTCTCTGCTGCCTTCCCTTGATCCCCCCTTGTAAATCCCTTGCCGAATTCTGTTATACACATAAATAATGCGGGGCAATTGTTGTGGTAGTAGTTGTTGTCGTTGTTGTGTTGTATTCCTTGTGTTACAATTGCAATTTCTTTCTCTATCACTTGCACTCACTGACTGACTGGGTAAGTGAGTGAGTGTGAATGAGTGATTTCACTTTGCATTGCTGCGAGAGCACAGAGCAAGTAAACATAGCAGTAAAATCAATAATTTGTCTGGCATTTCGTGACAATTCCCACTCGCACTTCACACATAGATGTATTTTTTTTTTTGAATAATTACTTTTTTGTGAATAAGTTTGCCAAGATTTAAACAAATCTATTACTTATTATTATTTTGTGTACTTAAACATTGTTGGAATGTTTCATCATCATGTTAAACCGGAGAGCGCATTGGAATGACGTGTTCTGTTATAACATTACATAAGAGCCGCCTGCACATGATATGCAAACACTCATGTAATACATTGTGTATGTGATTTTAGAGATTGTATGGACAATTATTAAATATTTTTTTTGTCTAATATAATTAATTGTTGCTTTGAATATTCAATTGCTTAGAGAATGCTTAGAGTTGCAGTTGATTTCTTAATGGGCAATTGTTTGATTGGCTTCTATGACAAATGATTAATATTTTTTGATTATAAAAAACATTATCAACAATTTAGTGAGCCAAAAAAATAAACTTTTTGAATTAAACATGTGTTTGCTTATCAGCAATACGTGATGTGTGATATTAAGTTGTATGTATCTTTGATGGTCTATTATTTTGTTTTAGATTATTAAAAACAGTAAATTGTTTTCGGGAATTGTTTTAAGTGATGTTGGTAGTTATTTATAGTTTTGACAACTATTAGCAGAGATAGCTGCTGTAAAATTGTAGGCGTCATCGCAGGCTTGCAATAGTTTTATATTTTGTGTAGCTTATGGATGTTGTTAAGAACTTTTAAAACCAAACATGACTGGTTTTCTTTTCCTTAACTTTGCTACATGTTCCAACTGTTTTGCAGAGCAAATATGTTATATGGACGATAAAGGTATTTTTATAGAGATTGTTATTATGATGAGAATTGTTTCAAATAAGTTTACATTATTTAAGAACTAAAGTACAATGAAATGAATCGTACATACATTTTAAATGTCAAAAAAAGTTAAAACGGTGTTTAAAAAATTGAAAACTTACGCCGAAATTATAATTTGTTTTTAATAACCAAAAATTTCATACATTTTGATATAAAAAATTGCTTAATATGATATACTAAAAAAATAACATTTATTTTTCTGAAATTCCTAAACTACAGCCATGTTCAGTGAAATCCTCGAAATTGCATTATTTACAAAATATTAAAGAAATAAATTGAAAGGTCAAATAACTTAATCTAACACATATTAATACAGCCATAGTCATATATATTTACACACATTAAAAATTATAGAATGCCTAGAAATAAAACAAAATATTGGTGCTTTACGAATAAATTCGCAAATGCTAGTTTAAAATGTTTAGCAAAAAACTTGGCGGCTGTTGACATAAATTACAAAAGAAGTCTACGCCTTATCTTTCAAAATTATTTACACACTTATTTTGTATGTCAAATGTATTTACACATTCGTGAAATTAAGTTAAAAACGCTGCAATCTTTTAGAAATCTCATTTGTTTTGATAGTTACCAAATTTATATTGCATAAAAATAAATAATTATAGAAAAGTCGCTAAAAAACGTTTAAAATGGTGAAAATAAAGGAAATTCCCATCGAAACGCGAGTTGAGATCGCAACGAAGTTTGGAATGGGTTCCTCGGCATCAGACTTGGGAAAAGAGTACGGAATATGTCGGAAAACAGTCTACAATTTAGTAAAGAAGAAAGCAAGCAATGGAAGCCTACAAAATAGGGTCAGAACTGGTAGACAATATGTGACAAACAAAAAGATCTTTCTATTCTTAAAATATTCGCAGAAAATCCAGTCGCAATTCCGGTTAAAGTTGCTGCAGATGCAGAAACATCATTGGAAAACCTGTAAGTGAATCCACAATTCGGAGAAGATTAAGGACGTATGATATAAAGACCTACATCGTGAGAAAAGTAATAGACATATCTAAAAAAAACAAAAAAAAACGTCTAGAGTTTGCCATGGAGTTTATCCATAAGCCAGTGGAGTTCTGGCATAATGTATTATGGACGGATGAGTCCTCTTTTCCATTTGAAGGGTCATTTGGAAAAACTTATATGCACCTTTCCAAAGGATCGAAGCATAAAGCAGTACAACCTCTTAATCGTTTCGGCGGGGGTTCGGTAATGTTTTGGGGATGTGTCTCATACAATGGATTTGGAGATCTAGTACCAATACAAGCAACTCTAAACCAGGCAGCATAAATAGATATTTTGAATGACCATGCTTTTACTTCGGCTTCGAGATTATTTCCTAATGAAAATTCGATTGTGCAGCATGATAATGCTCCATGCCACAAAGCATAGTTACCAACAACGTTTTTAAATCGAGTTGGACAAGATGTTCTTCCATGGCCACCCCAGAGTCCGGATCTAAACATCATAGATTCTATTACGAATCGAAAAAGCGATTCTTTTATGAATAATAGAAACGATTCTATAAAGTTGCAAAATCTATAAAACAACCAAATTATTACTTCTTCTCTTATCCTTTTCTGAGGTATTGAAGATTTTTCTTAAAATTTGTTTGTTTGTTTGTACAGCGAGGGACTATTTCATTTTATTTAATTTTTTTATATCTGCGTACGACAAAATTTTGGTTTTTAGAATATTATTTTCGCAGACTACTTGATTGAAAACAAACATGTTAAATTCCAATAAGAATTAGCAATTGATGCAATTGGTTTTTATTCTCTAATTCATCAAACAATTAGAATTAGTTCAACTAATTCCCATTAGATAATTGAAATTTTTATTCCAATGGTAAAACTAATTGCAATTAGTTGCCATTAGCAAAAATAATTGGTTTACCTTTCCAATTAGAAATATAAATATTCTCTTTTTCTACTCCATTCTCTCCCTCATTCTTATTTTCCTTAAGTTTTATCCATTGTTGCAGATTTCTATTTATGACATCCATGGCAAAAATCAACCATATATTAGGTGTGACGGTTGTGACCAAATATTTTTTGTAACAAAACACTCAAATATTTAAGTAAAAATTCACAAAATTTCACTAAATTATTAAATGCATTTACATAGTTATTGTTGGAATATATTAATGGTTTATTATGTAAAGTCACAATTCAATTAAATACTGTGACAGGTGTGACACAAAATTCAAACATTTCTATTACAAAGTCGAATCTTTAATAGAAAGCAAACTAGAGCTTTCTCATTCCAGAGAACAGTTTTTATTTATAAAAATACATGGAATATAAAAAAATGTTGAAGTAAGTCCTAGCATATAAAGAGGAAGAGCAGGGGGTTTCTTAAATGCTCATATTAAATTGTTGCCAAATTGGTAAAAATTAAAAAAAATTATAATTCTATTTGGTCATAATTTTTGTTTCCTTGTCCACATTAGCTTTGAGATGCTTTCTTCCCTTAAGGTTTGCGATGATAGAGGAGAAGGCACTGCAAAGGGCGCTGACGAGACAATGTGGGTAACCTGCTATCAACATAATTCATTCCACAATTCTTGAATAAAAACCTATTGGCAGTAAAAAAAAATTGCCAATAAAACGGATCTTAAACCGAACTATGATCATAATTCATTGCAGATCAACAAAAAACAAAATCAAGAACGTGGTCCCTTTAAAGTAAAATTGCCCATGATTCATAATGTTATTTAAATATATATCTTTCAATTGCTACTCCAAAATTCTACTAATTAATATTACCGTCAAGATTTGTAAAATATCTGTTAACAAGTCAGTGCATGCCTCTGATTACCAGTCAATTTAAGACATCTTAACTACCATATTCAAAACAGAAAACTTAATCTGACAGTAATATGAAATTTGACAAGTTTCTGCAAAGCTTAATCGCTTCTACTGGATCTTAAAAATGTCGTCGCTGTTATATCCACTCCCCAGCAGTTGTCACGTTACGTGCAAAATCAATTATTTGAATTGTGTGTTCATCAACACTTTTTGCTTAATTAATCACCGTTAATCTTTGTGAAAATCTTTCACATAAAACTGTTCGTTCACACCCACTAAAGAGGGCAGGTGGCTGCGAATGTGGCAGTGGCAGCGGCAGCGGTTATGATGGTGTTATTGCTACACCGAGTAAGAGGTTGAGTGAACAAATATGACAGAAAAAGAAACCAGTACATATTTGCCAACAAAAGGTGTCAAGACTAAACATTCATAAAACAATAACTTAAAAGGTTAAAAAGAGGTTGGTAATACCGGAGCTACAATGTGGGGTCGGTAAGGGCATAGCGGTTTGTGGGACATATCAACATGTTTAGAAACGCCACTTGGAAATACACTGCCCGTCCGCCGTCTCTTCAGGTAGGCAATGCCGCTTCAATATTTATAAAGCTTTATAAAATAGCTCACACACTTGTTGTCTATTTTCTGATCGCTAAACTAACAATAACTCGTGTTGGCTGCTGTTGCTGTTTTGTAGCATTGTTTTAACATTTTGCAAAGAGCCAACCATGCAAAGAAATATTTCTATTTAAATAATAACAGAAGAAAAAAAACGGTATTTTAACGCTTTAAAGCCACGAGAGCTGTAGACACATACAAACACAAACACAAGAGGGCTATAGAAAACATTTTAAATAAACAAACTCAGCGATTATTATGATTACGAACAATAGCCATACAAATGAGGTAGAAGAATCTGCTATCAAAAGTGATATAGGCGGCGAAGGAACGGGGGAGGAGGAGCATGGGGGTGTGCTAAGAGTGTCCAACAGCAACAATAGCAAACAAATTGTGCACTATCAGTAATAAATATCAATTCTTAACAAAATAGAAATCAATGGAATACCATTGATTGAAACGAATACGAAAAAGGGGGGGGGGAAGACTTAGAACTGGGAACTATAAATGATTCTTGTGGGGAGTATAAAAATGCCAGTTATATCTTGGGGAATAAAAAATAAACGGGCTGGTGTTTTATTGAAAGCATTGCTAATGCATGACTAAGACTTGAGGGAAAGGCGAAGATCATAAAGATAATAAATGCATTGAATAGTTTATTTCGCATTATTTAATTATTGAATAGAATTCCTATCAACATATTTAGTAACAAAGAATCTTCAACCTGGATTCGGCTGGATTGCCAGCTTTTTTTATACTTGTCCAGTGTCCACCACAGATACAATTTGTCCAGCTAAATAGTAATTTTGGAAAAAAAATAAAGCACAGATGTTTGTGTTATAAATATCCTTATTAGTACATTTAACACAATAACTTTTGAAAAAAATTTTTTTTCTAACTTCAAAACGCTTGGAATTGGCAATGTCCGTAAGTTCAAATGCGACATATATGTGGAATATAAAGTAATATAACATGGTTTTAAATAAAAAAATGTCTTAAATATATTTGAACTTTACTCAGTTATTTTCATTGATTTTTGTTATAAAATTTTTTTTTATACTTAGTTATTTAACTAGAATGAATTTTTAATTTTTTATTTAATTAAATTTTTAATTGGTCTTTTATATTAAGATTTGTTTTCTTTTTGAGTTTATTGTTTAATTTTAATTCTCAGAGTTTTGAGTGAAAATTGCAAGTTTTATCAATTTTAATTTTTAAATATTTAAAATCCCAAAAATTGGAAAGACTGAATTAATAATATTTAAGTTCAATTATATTACTTTAAAATTTTTATATAAAACTAAACTTGGAATTTTTTTCGTAAAGATATTTTTTGAAAATGTCCAGCTTTTTTTTTCAAAATCCGGTTTTTTTAATCCGAATGTCCAGATTTTTGGGAATCTGGATCTGGCAACCCTACCTCCATTCGATGGTCCAAATTTTCGAAGACGCTAAGGCATAATTGAGGTTCTATGCCGTCAATGTGCCGAATTATCTCATCCTTTAGCTCTTGAATTGTTGCTGGCTTATCGACGTATTGTCCTGTTAAATCTACATATCGTCCACCTCCATATCTTCCAATTCGGGCCATAAAAAGTTCGTTATCATCTCACGATAGCGAACACCATTCACAGTAACTTATTTTGGAAAAAATACGGCCCGATAATGAAGCCAGCCCAAAAACCGCACCAAACATTAACTCTTTGTGGGTGCATTGGTTTTTCGACAATTGACGAATCCACTGAGGTGAAAATGTGCCTGATCACTGAAGCTGATTTTCTTCGAAAATTGATCATCCGCCGTTGCCATTTCTTGCCACCATTCTGACCATTGACGACGTTTGGAATGTTCAAGAGGCTTTAGTTCTTGAGTCAATTGCACCTTTTAAGCATGTAAATGCAAGTTTTTATGCATAATGTTTATCAACGACAAGCGTGAGAGTTGCAATTGTCGGGCACGACGGCGAGTTGAGTGGCCTTCGATAGCTCAGTGGAAGCGACGTAGACTAGCAATACGAAGGTGCCGACAACGACGAGTAGAGGTAGACGGCTCTTCAGCCACACTATCGCGAACAGCAGCAATATTTTCTGCAGTACGAGCTGTTCTCACAGACACTGGTATTTTCACATATCCTACAGACCCGGTTTGCTCAAATTTTTGCACGATTTTTCCGATTGTACGCACATTTGGAGATAAAATTGGCCGAAAAAATTACGAAGTGCACGATATGCATTTTGATTTAAACGCCCATTTTCATAATAAGCCTGAATAAGTCTAACGCATTGCTCGATTGTGTATCTTTTCATGGTTCAAATTGAGTTAGTCTGAAATTGAGAAATGTCAAATGAAATGCAAAAAAGGACGTTTAGGTGTGGTTCACATTCACCGTCGGCCCTTACAATTCAACCACCCTTTATTTAAGTTTTAATATCTGTGTACATCAATATTTCGTATTCAGAATAAAAAACATTTATGTAAAATATATCATTTTCAGAGACTTCTTGATTGAAACCAATTTTGCTCCAAACACACGCCCTATCATGTATATACTCAAAATTGTTATGATTTTGAAATAGATTAAACTTTTTATATTCATTTGTTGTCACTCGTAGTTGAAGTTTTTAATCTTCTTTCTTTTTATCATTGGTTCCCAAATTAAATTTTAAAAAACTTTTGCTCTGCATGCCAAAAATTAACCCAAATACTGTTATGAATTTACCTATTACTTACTTGAAAAAGTGAAATATTCTAATTTTTTCGCATAAACTACTAGCAAATTTTTTTTTACGATACGTTAACGAATGATTCTATAATGTTCTCATTTTCAATTATTTTTTAGAAATCCATCGCAGTTTTATCGATCTTACGATAGGTAAACGAATCGCTTTTACGATTCGTTTACGAATATTCACCTGTTATTCTATAATGTTATCATTTGCGAATTTGTTTAAGAATTGATTTTTACGAATCGCTTTAGCGACTTGCCTACGAATCGTTAGCGAATCACACCTCGCCACATGGTTTGTCAGTTGCTGGAGTTTGCAAATGCTTCATTCTGCTATTCTAACGTTATTCTTCGCAATGACCCAAATACCTTTGACTCCTCTATTCGAACAACACCTTGTTCATATCTTAAAACAACTGTAAAATTGTTAAACAAAAAAATCAACTAAAATTGGCAATGTTTATCTATTGCCAATTTCCGTTAAATGAATTGCCAGAATATCAGATAACCATAACAACGCCAAAAATAAAACAACGACCCAACATTTGGCAATTCGGTGAATTTTTTGGTGGTCACTATGGATGATTCACCTTTTTATTTTTTATGTCTTAGCTGAAAAAAGTTTGTTTTCTCCCCCCACTCACTCCGTTGTATAGTGTGTGCGGTGTTCTGCATGTCCACATTTATTTTCTTTTCCAAAGATTATTTAACTTTTTGTTGTTGCCTTCAATCATCCCCACCTAACAATCGGGTTTGATGACTTGTACTACAACACAACAATACACAAAAGAGATATTATTAATTATAAAAGAAAATCATAAATAAATATAAAGATATATTGGATAAAACTACAAGAACCGGTTTTTGTTATTGTTGCTGTGCAAAAACAAAACGTGAAATACGCGAGGGGTTGTGTTTCTCTAATAGCAACTAAATTTTCAACAGAAACGTCACAGAGTTCATCATCATCATCTTTATCGTGATATTGTCCGTCCCACTGTCATCACCGGCATTTACCTTATTTTTTGGGTCGTGTGTCTTAGAGCCACCCAAAAACTGCTGGAGGTGGTGGCGGTGGCAATGATATGCAGGTACTGGGTGTTGACTCAGTCATCGTCGTCGTCGTCTTCGACAACTTGGTCGAGTTGAGTTAATGAATGTTGACACTGTTGTTTTTTTTTTGTGAAAGTGAAAAATCAACGAACTGAAATTTTTATTTCAGTTTTCATTTTCTTCTTGAATCACAGTGAAATCACCAGATGTTAGTTTTCTTTAATGATTTCATTTAAAAGTGTAAACATAATTGAACAACAAATAAACAAAAACAAACAAACAAGAAAACGCCACAAAACCGGTGAAAACTATTTAAGTTGATTTCTTAATTTTAGCTAAAATTAGTTTGGCAACAAATTCAAATAGACATAATACTTATATGGCAATTAGAGCTGTGTGACTTTACTGATTTACTGGGAATGCGATTACATCGATGAGTGCAGATGTGATTGAGTGAGAGAGATTAGGGATATGTTGGATACAATTAAGAGAAGCTATTTGTATATGTCGCTGTAAATTGATGCTAGAAATAGTTACAATATTGGGAAATTGCAGTACATAAGTTTTTTTTTTGCAAATAAATACTCTACTCAATAAAAGCGTTCAGAATGTGCGAAATATTCAAAATATAAAAAATAATTAGCATATGACAAATATTTAGAATATAAGAAATATTTAAGATATGAAAAATATTCGAGATATAGAATATACAAATATTCATAAAAAATGTTCGCAATATCTGATATATGAATCATATTCAAAATATGCAAAATAATCAGAATATGTCAAAAATTTTGTATATGAAAAATATAAACAATTTTCAGAATATGGAAACCTTCAGAGTATGACAAATATACAGAATATAAAATTATCCAAAGAATATGACAAAATTTTCTATACGAAAAATAAAAAAATATTTAGAATATGAAATTTTCGGAGTTTGATAAATATTTAGAATATGCAAATTTTTTAGAGTATGAAATGTATTTCTGCATGTGAACACTTTTCGGAATATGAAAAATATCTAGAATACCTATTAAAAATATTCAAAATAAGAAATATCAGAATATGAAAAATGTTTGGAAAATGGTAAAAATATGCCAAATTATATAAGAAATCCAGAAAAAGTATATATAATAGATATATATATAATATATCAAATATTATAAAAAAATAAATTTTAAACATTTTTAATTTAAAATTTTAAAATATAGTATTTAAAACATAAAAAAATAATATTGATAATATTCAATGTATAATAAAACTTCAAATATTGATAACATAAAATTAAAAATATTAAATTATAGAGAAATTTAAAAAATTTTAAAAAATAAATATATATGGGAATTATTTAAATATAAAAAAATATTGAAAATCAAAAAAAAATATTGGGTATATAAAAAATATAGGTAATATAAAAAATATGGGAAATTTAAAAAAATATTGAAAATTTAAAAAGTTAATGTGTTTTCATCGTTCGGTTAAAAATATAAAAAAATTTTATATATTACAAACATTAAAAATATAAAAATTATATAAAATATGTATAATTACAAATAAGTAGTTGTTAATTTTATTTAAATTTTACATTTCTTAGTTATCTTGATTTAAAATAATATTTTAATAAAATAAATATTTAAAATATTAAAAACATTAAACATATTAAAATTTTTAAAAATGTTACAAATATTAAAAATATTTAGTATATTATAAATATTAAAAATATTTAGGATATTATATTTATTATAAGTAATAAAAATATTAAAAATAGTAAAAATATAAAAAATAGTAAGATTATTAAAAATATTATAAACATTATAAATATTAAAAATATAAAAAAATTTAATATGTTAAAAACATTTAAAATATGAAAAGTTTGTAAAATATTAATATAATTAAAATATAAAAATTGGGACCGGCCGTGGCATAGTGGTTAGAACACGCGACTACCATGCGGGAGATCGCAGGTTCAAACCTGGCTCCAGTCATCTTAAAAGAAAAATATAATAAATTTTTCTTTCATTGTCGGCTGCCCTCGAATGTTGTTGACAGCAACTTCGCAGTATTAAGCGTCGATTCAATCGTCGTGTCTAGTAAGAGCTTCCCAAAACAGTGACGTTCGCATTCGTCGATAAACAAGTAGGTGCCGTTAGTTGTGAATCTAAAAATAGAAAGCGTGTTAATTCACAACAACGCGAGAAGCTATCCCATACCTCATTCATGGGGAGCAAAGGGAAATTAAGTTAATTAAAAAAATTAGTTGTTAATTTGTTTTTTAAATTTGATCTTTCTTAGTTATCTTAATTTTTTTTATTTTTAAATCAAGCTCGAGGTTGAGTATTATTTTATAAGTTTTGGATTTTTCTAATAAAATATTAAAAATAATTAAAAATTATAGTGCTATAGTTCGGTTAAAGAAAATAGGTTTTTGTTCAAGAGTTGTGAAATGTATTATGAGACAGCGGGTAAGGCGTATAACGTTATTTCGGCATTCACCACAATGCCTCGTCAGCGCCCTTTGCTGTGACTTCTTCACTATCATCACAAACCTTGAGGGAAGAAACTATAGCACTATAATATAATTCTCATATATCAACTAAAAACAAAATCAAGAGCAATAGTTAAAAATTTAAAAAAAAATAATTATTAAAAACAGTAAATACACTATAGTCCCGACTTTTTAAAAACTGGATAAATTTGATTTGCGTCGTTGCACATTCAAGTTGCGTCGGTCTGAGTTGTGTCGTTTTGACCCAGTTTTGCGCCGATTCGATTTGCGTCGTTTTGATTTCGATTTGCGTCGCTAAAAACGGTTAAATTTTTTACTGCATCTACTTCTTATGAATATATGTACATATGTAAATTAATATAATTTTTGTTACGTTTTTTCTTAATTTATTGTTTTGTTATTTCTTTATAATAATTATAAACATTTGTTGAAGTAAATGAAATAAATAAATATGTATGTATGTACTTGTTTTTTTTTTATCAAAAATACAAAATTTTTTGCTTTGTTCTGAATATTCCCCCAATAAATGAAATTTCAGTGCATTTATATAAAAAAAGATGATTCGATTTGCGTTGTTTCGATTTACGTCGCGTTTCTCCGGTCCCCATTAACGACGCAAGTCGGGGCTCTGGTGTATATTAAAAATGTTAAGAAAAATATTAAAACTAATAAATGTATGGATATTAGAAAAATATTTAAATGATAATATAATTTATTTCACACCTCAATTCTTCAATGGTTTTCCCAATACTATACCAATGTTTATCAGCTCCCATTGCCACGGTCTGGCATCTCCCCTCTCCAGCTAATTGCCTTTTCGCTTTGGCACCTGTTAACGATTTATATTTATATTTTTAGTTTATAATTTATACATTTTTTTTCTCGTCTTCGCTTTGTTATTGTTTATTTTGCAAAATTATTTTTATCTTAAACCAAAAATTTATGTGGAATTTTAATTTTAACAAAATAGAAATATAAATGCAACAACAAATATAAAACAAACTTAATGTTTTCACATGTCACCAATCATTTTTCTTCATAAGTGCTTGTATTTTATTGCCCCTCACTGTAAATACACTCAATATACAATTGTTCTTATATACAGTTTTGAAGTAGTAAATTTCCATAATACACTGAACAACAAACAATCTGTGCGATACAATCGGACAGTTGTTGGGGAGGGACAGTTGAACGTAATTTAAACTGCCTTATCTATGAGAGAGAGTAAATATTTATAAATATTAAAACAGAAATATGTGCTATACAATATCTATCTTGTATTTGTATGTATGCACATATGTACACACCTACATGCCTGCATACATTGTACTTAAGTCAACTACAGAATAGTTCAGTGTCGACATATTGACAATATGCAATCTTGAAATTGTATAAAATGTTATAATGAAAGTTTTCTTTGTCTTAAGGGGTATAGAAATAAATAACTTCTTATCAAAAGATTTGAAACTTTTGAAAAGTACTGTGCCATGGTGCCATGGTGAACAGACATTGTTGAACTTTTGATGGGGCAGAAAGTGGAAAGATAGATAAGGTGTATCGGCGTTAGAATAATGCACAATTTGACACATGTTTAAATGTAAGAATCCATATCAAGTGTTTGATAAACAAATCAAAATTTTGTATTATAAACAAAAAATCTAAAATCGCATTGCAATTGTAATTCCATATATATATATATATATATATATTTTGAGCATATTAAATATTTTCAGTACGTTGCTGTGGTTGATATTATTGGATTTGTATTACGTTTAATATTTTGAACGTTTTTGTTTTATTATATAGTTGAAATGCTGTAATTAATGTTTTACAGTTTAAAAGGTAATTTTCTGTATTCTCATCATTAAATGTTTAAATATTTTACTTATGTTACATTTTTTAATATTAATTTTTTTTTATCAGCTAAGCTAATATTGCTGTTTAAAATTGCTGTTAGAATTTAAAGTCAAATAAAGGGTATTAAAAATTTAACAATGTAATAAATGTTCAGGCGTGTTAGTTTTTATAATTGGAGAAATTTTCTTTCCACAATAAAAATATGGGAATTAGAGTGAAGCATCCATATATAAAAGGAAATGTTGATGATATTCGAACCTTAGTCGTAATTGTTTCTTTAATAAAAAAAATTAAAAAAATAACGACAACCACTTTTGATTTTTTGTTTAAAAAAATACTAAGTTGACAATGACAGCATCAAAAAATTTGTAAATATACTAAATTACTCATCTTAGTGATTCATGACTACAAATTTATTTTGTTGTTGTTGCTGTTGTTATTATTAAACCTGTTATTAAATATTTTACACATAATTGAAAAATGTATGATGTCAATTTGTGTTTTAAATAATATCTATTATCTTAAGATCGCAATAAATAAGAAGACACCATACTAATCTTAAATTTGTATTTGTTCTGTTTTTTTAATTTCAGATATCGAAACATTTAAGGATTTGCATGATTATCTGGATAATTAGACTAAAAAACGGTCTCGTCACATTTTTGAAGGATATCCGCTCTAAAGTTTAGAAAACTTTCGCAAAGTAAGTGGACTGCTATATATTTTCTTTAAAGAAAAAAATGTTTCAACATTTTACTGTAGGAAATATAACAATATATCCCACCATTGAAAAAAAAACCAAATGATATGTCCAATTAAGTCTAACATATTAAAGCTGTGTACTCACAAGTTCTCTACAGAAGTTGCCTTTACTATGGAAAAGTATTTAAATACCTTGGAGCCAGAAAAAATGAAATGAATTTACGCATATGGCTCTGAAAAAGCCGATTGACTTGATTTGTATACAAAAATATACTCTATGTATTAAATACTATCAAATAATAATATATTATTTGTGGTGGTATAATATAAATAAAATTTTCAAAATATTAAAATCTTTAAAATATTTAATTTCCTAAATTATTTACAATTTACCAAACATTTAAAATTGTAGCCATTTTAATCAATTTAATTAATTAAAATATTAAAAATAATAAAAATATCTAAAATATTACAAATATTAGAAATATTAAAATATTCAAAATAGTAAAAATATTAAATATATTAAACAATATTAGACACAATTTATTTTTTATTGGAAAATTTTTAAAAATACTAAAAAAATTTTAAACAAAATCAAGAACGAAAATTTTAAATATTAAGAAATAAATTTGGTAATGTAAGATGTTAAAAATATTAAAAGTTTTAAAAATATTAAAAATTATATTGGTTCATAATTTTGTTGAAAATCGTTTCTATTGGTAATTATTGATTATTACCAATGGGTTTTCGTTCAAGAATTGTGAAATATATTAAGAGACAGCGGGTAAGGCGTATAACGTTATTTCGGCATTCACAAAAATGCGTCGTCTGCGCCCTTTGTTGTTACTTCTCCACTATCATCACAAACCTTATTGACGTTAAAAATATTAAAAATACCAAAATTTGACCAAAATATTTAAACAAGAAAATAAAAAAAAAACACTTTTCTGATCGTAAGCCGAATTTGATGTATCATTTGATACACATAACGTAAATTTAATATATAAAAACACGATCGTCTAAAATTAACAATCAAACAGTTTAAAATACTCTGGCACGGCACGGCCTAAAAATAAATGCCTTACTTTGACATAGAAAAAATTTAAAGTAATCTTAGTTTACCAACAAAACCTTGTAAAGAAGCTTAAGCTTTAAGGTAAAAAGAGGAATCGTGGGGAAAGAATTTCCTCCATTTCTCATGTTTGAATATTAACGGTCAAATTTAAAAAAATACAACACTGGTGCTGGACATTTTCGGCTGATATCTACTTCGCATGTACATGTTTGACATAATTGTAGATATATATACAGCTGATGATGTACCATTGTGTATCAGTTGGTCACAAAGGGGTCTGAAGATAAACTCGTCATGGAGTTCGAAACCCGTCATCCTAGTGCGTGACACACTGAATTTGACCAAAATATTTAAACAATAAAATAAAAAACACTTTTCTGATCGTAAGCCGAATTTGATGTATCATTTGATACACTTAACGTAAATTTAATATTAAAAATTTTAAAAATATTAAAAATATAAAAAATGTTAAATGTATAATAAATATTAAAAATATTAAAAATATAAAAACATTAAAAATATAAAAAATGTTAAATATATTATAAATATTATAAAAATATTAAAAATATTTTAAATATTAAAAATATATGTAAAATATTAAAAATATATGTAAAATATCAAAAATATTTAAAATATTAAAAATATTTAAAATATTAAAATATATATTAAAAAATAATAAAAATATTAAAAAAATTAAAAATGTATAAATATATTGAAAATGCAAAAAATTGAAAAAATATGAAAATATTAAATATCTTATATAATTTAAAAATATTAAAAATAGCAAAAATATTAAAAATATTAATAGTAAATATTAAAAATTTATAAACATTAAAAATATAAAAACATTAAAAATATTAAAAATGTAAATTTTGTACAAAATTTACATTTAAAAAGGTCAACTATAAAACTTTTAACAAATATTAAAAATATTAAAAATATTAAAAATATTAAAAATATTAAAAATATTAAAAATATTAAAAATATTAAAAATATTAAAAATATTAAAAATATTAAAAATATTAAAAATATTAAAAATATTAAAAATATTAAAAATAGCAAAAATATAAAAACATTAAAAATATTAATAGTAAAAATATTAAAAATTTAAAAACATTAAAAATATTAAAAATATAAAAACATTAAAAATATTAGAAATATTAAAAATATTAAAAATATTAAAAATGTTAAAAATATTAAAAATATTAAAAATTTTCAAAATATTCAAAATAGTAAAAATATTAAAGCCATTTAAAATATTAAAAATATAAAAAATATAAAAAATATAAAAAATATAAAAAATATAAAAAATATAAAAAATATTAAAAATATTAAAATAATAAAAAGTATTAAAAATAATGAAAATATTAATAATATTAAAAATATTAAAAAGAGTTCTTCTGCATATTTATACCTCATGTGCCGAGTACCACTTGTTAATAAATGTTATCTGTACTTATATATGGGACCGAAACCCATTTTAATCGGTGATCGGTAAAAACATTCTGTCTGTATATTCATATCATAATAAGTAGTGAGTTTTTTGTTTGCATCAAATTTACTAACCGAATATAAAAAAAAAAATTTCTTCAAACATATATCTGTAGTGCCGATAAGTATCTGTGAACAAAATATATCTTTATAGCCCATAAAAACGAATCACGCACACACGTACTATCAGTGTTGCAGATTTATCACTATGAAAAAAAAAACGTTTTCCAAGTAAAGCCCGTCGTGAAATCGAAAATAAAAATTTTACCTGTATATTCATGCTTGTATTGCCGAATACTATTTATGTATTAATTTTATAAAAACGCTAAAAACGCTTTTTCCAAAAATCTTTCGGAAACTTTTCGAAAATGAAACGTTCATTTTAAATTTTATATCTGTTTGCTATCTGCATATCAAATTGTATCTTTTTAACCCTAAAAAATCGTTTGCCACGCCCACATCCGCCCACTAAACGAAAATTTTAATTAATGCTGCATTTTGATATTTGTGTCACTGAGTACTACCTGGATAACAAATTGTGTCTCTCTAGCTGTAAACAAATTTTTTGCCACGCCTTCTCTGCCCACTGATTGAAAATAAAACTTTTGTCTGTAAATTTAAACCTGAAGAGCCGAGAACTATCCGTGTACCAAAATGTATCTCTCGAGGGCTAAAATACAGTTTGGCCACGCCTACTCCGCCCACTGAACGAAAAATTCATTATTTGTGTTGCCGAGTACTATCTGGGTATACAATTTTGATATCATGCTGATGATTTGGGTTAAATTCCTGGGTTTGATTATTATTACTTAAACTTAATTTCCCTTTACATCCCATGAATGAGGTATGGGATGCTACTCGCGTTGTGGTGAATTAACACGCTTTCTATTTTAAATTCACAACAAGCGGCACCTTCTTGTTTATCGACGAATGCGAACATCACTGCTTTTAATAGACATGCCGATTATCTCGACACACTTATACTGCGAAGTTGCTGTCGACAACATCGAGGGGGCCCGCAATGAAAGAAAAATGTAGATGACTGGAGCCGGGAATCGAACCACGGATCTCCCGCATGGTAGTCGCGTGTTCTAACCACTATGCCACGGCCGGTCCCTTTTACTACTATGGCTTAATTAAATTCAATAAACAATTATGATTTTGATTCTAAACATTCAAAATATTCAAAACAATGAAAGAGTTTAAATGAATCAAAACATGCAAAACATATCAAATGTTTTATATACATAAATAATATTATATAAATGTTGAGAGTGACCGTGACTATATTGTTAAAACAAAACCGGAGTTCGATCTCCGACACAACCTTCGTTTCTTCGTTTATTTAGTGGACGGCATTTGAGTAGTTATGCTATTGACATCAGTCTTGTAAAAACTTCTTACTTGATGACTTTCGGAATTGTCATTAAACTGTAGGTCCCATCTAAGTAGATCTAACTATAGAACATGTTAACTCACTCAAAAGTAAAAAATTTTGTCAATCATGGAATGCGATTTTTGATAATTTATATAAAAGTTAATATAGTTCTATCAATAAAATGCAAACCGATTAATATATTTTACAACACTAATGTTATGTTATAATTATCGGAAAATTACAATATGACTCGTAATAATCACATCATATCTATCTCCCACACATCATTAAAAAAACAAAGCTATAAAATACAATCAAAACCGCCAAAGCTGAGCACAATTCAAATTTCATCTTGATCACATCTCACAATATGTCTAATACATGTAAATGCGCAAATAGCAAACAATAACAACAATAACACCCAACAAATAACCACAATAATTATTATCACCATAGAGTTAAGCGATTTCAAAAGTACTAAACTCAAATGACAGTCGACGTGGTTTTTGCCATTTATTTGTTTGTTTGGGCCTAAACCACAATTCAGGTACCCACATTCACAGCCCGAGTCATATAAGGAAGCGTTAAGATTTAACACAAATCGATTACAATTGGATGAGCGATTATATGAAGGAAGGTAGGCAGGCAAGGCTGACTGACTGACTGACGATGGCATCGTCAGCCATCCACGTTAATAAAGCCAGTTAAATAAATAACAAACCAAATTTGTGTGCCACAATGAGAATGAAAAGTATAACGCCCTTACTGAAAAAAATACAAAATTTGGAAAGAATCAGACGGTAAATATTTTGCAAAGTAACGAAAGTAACATATGAGACTATTTGCACATGCAAGCGTGTTTTTTTTTTGGAACACATATAAAATATATATTATATATTATGACGTCATTTCTTTCACATATGTAAAACTCACGAAACGACACAAGGACTTGTAAGCGCTGTTGTAGAGGGATGATTAAGACAGTAACACTGAACAGTGGTTATAGAAAATTTAAAGAGTTGGTATAATAGTTGCAGGGATATGATTATTTAAATAACTAGTTACTGTTACAAATTATGGCATAAAATAAGGTTTTTGAATTCATTTTCAAATAAATCTTCATATTAAAAAAATATGTTGCATGTGTATCTTTAAGGATTATTTCAATAAACTTAATAAATAAAATGAAAAAAATGTATTTCTCTTTTCTCTTTTATCAAATAAATATACATGTCCCACCAATTTCGTTGTTGGTTTTTACATTTCTCTTTTCGCCTCCTAAGAACCACTGTGCCACACAGTGGTGGGTTAGTTTTGCTGTCGAAAACAATTACAGTCGAACGTTAGTACTATGTATGTTTTTTTGTCAGTTCTCTTTTCGTACCCAATTCGGAAACTGACTGACGACGAATGACTCTTGTGAAACTAACCAAAAACAAATAAACTTCTCATTATTCGACAACGCGGCTACTACTTTCGATGTATTCAAGTGGTGTTCCGTTCATTTCGCTGTTTTTGTTGTCTAAACAATTAGCAGCCAACTAAAGAAAGTCAATGAACCTTAAGTTTATTTTGAAAATGCTATATCAGGAACTAATACAAATGCTATTTACTCTGTGTTACATGTTCTACTATTAACAATTCTCTTGCTCTCATATTTAAGCGGGTGCACAATTTGGGAAATGTATATCAACAAGAGTTACAATTTTCTTGTCGAAATCAATTTTCTAGAAAATTAACCATAAACCCTAAAATATCTAACCACGGCAAGGAGAAAGGAGCAGGCAGGCTATGGACATATACACAACGTACATATATAAACAAATCGTTAATATTCACAAAATTGGCTATTTGTTATAGTTTATAGCAGCTCGGTCATTACTCTTCAACGTTGTGGATATTGGAGGTGTTAAGAGAGTGGAGCAGGACACGCTAACATCAATAGATTTGATGATTTTTAAATAGTTTTCTATTGCCGTAATATAATGACTAGAGAATATTAGCTATAATTTGTTGGAATTTGTTAGTACCAAATTAAGGACACAAAAATACTGAATTAATAGTTTTTTTTTGTCAGGACATTTTGGATGGTAATATTGTTTCATTACGAGGGTCTGCTATGTGAAGGAGTGTCCAAGTTAATTGTCACAACACCTACATTATTATTATATTTTGGTAGAATCCAAATATACGACGATGTTAAATTTTTCAGATTTACACAAATATCTAATAATTTGATGGGCAGGCTAAGGATATTACCAGAGAAAAGTCGAAATTAAAAATGGTTATTCGGTTATGCCAATTTGTTATAAATATCACAGAAAGTATCGCCTAAATTTAAATTCAAATAACTTTGCTCAAAACTGTAATACATAATACCCGCAAACGTTAAAAATTCATTACGATTAAAAAACTGTCATACATAAAAAAGTGTTGAGCATAAAAAAAACTGTTGTACATAAAAACTATTATACTATTAAAAACTGCAAAATTCAAAACAAAACAACTAATTTCGACACACTAATGAGGCCATCAAGTGTCGGTTATAAATTCAAAAAAGTAACAGCTACATCCAGTCTAGTATTTTCTAGTATGTTACGGAGAGGGTTTGTGCACATAATTGTTATACATTGTTATGAAGTGTGAAAATAAACGTCTTCTGTCAAATTGGTAATAATATATGATTTTAAGCTGTTATACACAAAAACTGTTATACTTAAAGCTTTTTACATAGAATATGCTTTACAATTTATGTACGTTAAAACTGTTATACTTTGAAACAGCTTTACTGAGAAACTGTTATACTTTGAATCTGTTATACTTAGAAACTGTTATACTTAGAAACTGTTATACTTTGAAACTTAAAACTTAATTTTCCTTTACACTCCATGAATAGTGTATGGGATAGCTTCTCGCGTTGTTGCGAATTAACACGTTTTGTTTTACACATTCACAACAAACGGCACCTGCTTGTTTATCGAAGAATGCGAACGTCACTGTTTGAGACGCTTATAATAGCCATGCCGATTAACTCGACACTTATACTTATACACAATGGAAACAAAATGAATGTAGATGACTGGAGCCGTGAATCGAACCACGGACCTCCCGCATTGTAGTCGCGTGTTCTAACCACAATGTTACGGCCGGTCCCAAACTAAAGCTGTTATACATAAAAACTGTTATACTATGAAACTGTTATACTCTAACACTTTACTTAAACTGTTTAAAACTGTTTTACTTTGAAATTGTTATACTATGAAACTGTTATACTATGAAACGGTTATACTTTAAAACTGTTATACATAAAAACTATTGTACTTTGAAACTGTTACGTTTTGTAACTATAATACTTTGTATTTGTTATATTTGGAAACTGTTATACTTTAAAACTGTTATACAAAATAACTGTTATACGTTTAAACTGTTATACTATATTTTTTCTACATACAAACAATTACACAGAGCACATTTTCCTACTTCAAACTCTTGATCCAATTGAAACCTACAAAATCTGAAAGCTTATGATAGTAGAAGAAAACCCCTAACTGGGTTTTGAATTATTAGCTAAGGTATTCTTTTAATTCATTTTTGAAGTTTTCGACTGAGAGGAAGTTTTTAGTAGTCTATATCTCGTGAACTATTCCAAATATAGCTTTTCTTTCTTCAGCAAATTTTTAGCTTTTAATCAGATCTAAAAATTGTTCCTTGAGATAAAATCAAGAAAACAACAACATCTTACCCAAATCAGCAAAACTGTACAGAAATCACTTTCAATTGTACGTATATCAAAATTAAAAATGCTATGCTTTTTAAAATGAAATAGATACGAAATAAAAATAAAACAAAAAACAATAAAAATCTATGATGAAATTTTACGATTTTTTTACATTTTTGTTGTTTTGAGTGAGATTATGTTGTGTTTTTGATTTTATCTGAAGGTTAAAGTTTTAGATCTGATTAAGAGCTAAAATTTTACCAAAGAGAGACATCAAAATTTTGAATAGTTCACGAGATATAGCCTTAAGAATCAGATTTTTGAACTTTCAAAAATGAATAATAAAAAAACCTTAGCTAATAATTCAAAACCCAGCTAGGGGTTTTCTTCTACCATCATAAGCTATCAGATTTTGGCGGTCTCAATTGGTTCAAGTGTTACTGCTGCACTGTGTTATGTAACGAACAAATTTCAAAATATATGTAGCTAACAAGCCTTGTTGGATTATTTGACCCGTAAGTTTGAAAAGAAACATAATTAATCTCGATAACAGCTCCACCTTTTGAGTCCAAAAGTAAAAACTATTTACAATGAATTACACATTGCGACAAAAGCAAATACAGTTGAATACATTTATAGCAAACTTCCATGAACAAAGCATTTTAGTTCGTTATATGCGGGGTATAAAAAAACAGACTCAAGACAATTTTTATTATTAAATATTTCAAATATTAAATTGTAATATTGTTATATTTTTTTTAACAAGTTTATTCTGTTCTTTGTTTTATTAAACTGAATTTTTCGTACTTAAAATATACATCAAAATTTAAAAACTATAACGACAACTAAAAATAATAATAATTCAAAATTGTTGGCAAAACATTTGTATTTATCTTTGTATATTTGCATACAGTTTATTGTTTTTGAAATAAGTTAGCAAATTTTTTTTGGACATTTTTTAAAAAAAAAAATTTTAAATCATGTGTTCATATAATTCAGATGGATTGCCTTTACTTTCAAGATATTACATCAAGAAGCTCGAAACTCATACAAAACATATAAAATGGTAGCCGTTGCTGAAATAATTTAAAACATTGTAGTGAGTTCGTTATAACCGCCAAAAACGTGTGAAAACTAGAAAATGGCACAATCAATATTGTTCGTTATAAAAAAAAGTTTTCTATAAACGATATTAGTTATAATAGTATAGATTTATATGAAGAACTGAAGCAAAACCGTTGGGACCAGATAAAGTGTTCGTGATAACTGAATGTTCGTTATAGACGGTGCTCGTTATATACGAACTCCACTGTAACTGGGAGATGATACTCCTGAGTATAACAAGATTATGTATTTAAATATTCCTAAAAACCTGCAAAATCTTGAGTACGGGTTTTTCGTACCTATACGCACTAATAAGCCAGTATCGTAGCTGAATATAAATCGATTAAGCAGATTTGGAAAGAAGAGACTGTGACCTTTAAACGATCAACGTAAAGGTACCAAAAACCGAAACTAAAAAAAAAGTTCCAATCAAAATGAAAAGCAAATTATTTGAGTAATATTTAAATATTAATAATAAATTTTAATAGTAGTTATTAAATTAATTTACGTTAAGTGTATCGAAATGATACAACAAATTCGGCTCAAGATCAGAAAAGTGTTTTTTATTTATTGTTTGATATTTTTGGTCAAATTCAGTGTGTCACGCACTAGGATGACGCGTTTCGAACTCCATGACGAGTTCATCTTCAAACCCCTTTGTGACGAACTGATGCACAATGGTACATCATCAGCTGTATATATATCTACAGTTATTAATAATAAAAATCTGCATATCGGGAGTGCAAGGGGCGGTTGTTAAATTAAATAAATTAAAATAAAAAAACAATTGCTATGCCTCATCTAAATAAAAAATTACATAAAAGTTATGCTGTTTGTAGTTTAATATGTAGATTGCTTTAGGAAATATTTGGAAATAAATTACTTTAGTAATTTGATGGTAAACTGTAATATAAACCACAATTTTAGAAAATTATACACATTTGGTTTATTCTATTAAAAAATTGTTAACTTCTAGCTTAATTTGATTTTAACGGAGATTACTACGGTACTTTAGTCGTAAGCTGTAATATTTTTTATTATTAACAATGATATAATAAAATGTAACAAAAATACAACAAAAGAACCAATATTACACATAAATTAAAGATCATATCAAAACTGCATATAGTTATGATAAAGATAATTAAAATTAGTATCAGGAATTATTAAAAAACAAAAAATATTAGAAATTTAGCCATATATTTGATCAGAACATATTTGAATAATACTTCATAAATGTTTAAGCTTCATATATTTTAACAATTTTAAACACTTTTTTGAAACTACTTTTTCACGTTTAAGAAAGACTTACCAATAATGTTTGGTTCACCAAAAATTTCATTTTATTCATGTTATTCAACAAAAATTTAATTTATTAGAAGAATTCGAATGCGTGTTATTGACCCTCAGGTATATATATAATTATGGTTCCACTATTCACACAAGGTCGCCCCAGTAAGTAGCCATTAAAATTCCTTTACATCAAAAAACTAGCCACTATATCATTCGCATTACTTAAAAGGCGCCATAAAATTCGCTTGCGGTCAACATTTTTTTCGTCTCTCAGCCCCACAACCCAAATTTGCTTTTAATTCAAGGGTTTGTGTAAACATACTATATAACCACTAGCACCATCACCACCATAATGTGGCGGCAGTGTCCCCAATTAATAGGAAATTAATGTCAGCTTATTCCATGACCAATTAATTTATTTGATATAGACAAATGTTTAGCTATTAGCCACATGGCTTTCTTCTGCCATTGTGGTGTTTTTCTACTTTTCTGTTTACAGTTTGTGTTTCACAAGGTGTTAGTGTTAATGGGAACGACAAGCCCCCTCCTCGGCGGCGCTCTGCGGTGGCCAAAATAACGCAATATATTGCAAAAATCACGCAGCACCTCTATGGGAAAACATTTGAAATTTATTTGAAGCGAAAATTAACAAAGCAACAAAAAATATCTCTTCCAGGCACGCATGTCATAACTCTTTATCGCTAGCGTCGGTTGTGTTTTTTTTTTGTACCAAAGTTTTTCTATGTCCAAAGTTCCAAATTGATTTGGTGTTTTTTGTGATTTTTTTCTTGTATAATTTTATGAGTATTTGATTTGATATGACGTGACGCGTCATGGCTTTTGTGGCAAATCAGCATTAAATCATGTATTAAATGGCTTAAAGGTGTAAACTCTGATTGCCTTCTCTTCGCCCCATGATGGCGGGCGAAAGGAAAGATTTATGACTGTTGGAGCAGGCGGCAAAAGTCAAAAGCTTGACCCATGAGTTTCACCCATTCACATTTCACTTTGCATAGGAAATTGAAATATCAATAGCCACCACCACCGTCATCATCATCATCATCATTGGCGCTGTCCATTTAAATTGTTGTATAACACTAAAGCAGCAATCAATACAGTTATCAATGTCCCCCGTGCCCCCCGTAGCCTCTCTAAAGTGATGGGGGCATTATTAAATCATTTTAGTGTTTCCCTTTCACAATATTTTCCCACTTTGGTTTCGTTAGAAATTCGCAGAATTATCGAGATTTTTTTTCTTAGTTTTTATTCTCTAATATAGAATAATAAAAACGAATGGGGTCATCCATCCCATGCATCAATCACGTACCACTTGGTTATGTGAGAAATAAATTTAATTTAAATGGAATTCATTTGTGAATTTTGCAGAGGGCTATAATTTCTCACATATTCGTAGAAAGTAATTTAAGCGTTTGCTACTCTAAGAGGCTGAGAAGAGAGTGTGGAAGAAGTAAAAGTTTATTGAATCTAAGAATTAGTGCGTTATGGCAACGAACGCTATACAACTATCAATTGCCTGCCATTTTGATATATGATTTTAAAATAAAACATAAGTTTTCATATTTTAACACTTTTTTAATCAGATCGATTAGAGAATTGACCGTGATTATATACATACAGAAAAGCGGCGAATTATCATTTGAACACTTATTTGATTCTGCAAAATAATCGCTATCAAGAAACGACGTCTGACTTTTGTTTATTTTTTGTTGCTCTTTTGTCACATTTGAAGTGAAGCACACAAATCCAATCAACTCTTCGCCTCTGTAATCTTAAGTCTTGTTGTATTTTCAAAAAGCAGCCGTTAAGACGTTGGCAAAGAACGAGCGGCGGGACTCTTTCATTATCTCCAATGAACTTTGCAACTACGCCACTTACGATCTTGGTCTTTATTCTCCAATCCAGCAAAGAAGGGCAGAAACTTTTACTCCATATATGTACATAAATTATACGCCGTCGGTTATCTGTCTAAAAAGTGTCGTTAATCGTCATGAGTTTGTATGCTTGCACCCTGCTCTCTCTCTCTTCTGTGTGTGACCGCTAAGACGTCGAAGACTACAACGACAATTAAGTGTTATTACATTTGAGTTAAAGCCTTTTCTTCTGTTTGCTTGTTATTTTTTTTATTATTTGGTTTAAAGTTTACTTCTTCTTTTATCGTTTTATAATAAACGTAACTGCTGCTGTGATTATGTATTACCTACCAGCAAGTAAAAGTGATGAAAGTTTACAACAATATTATTGTGGTTATTAGTTATGTATACATATCTCTTGAGTAGTATTGCCCAGAGTGTGTTGTGTGTACACTTGTGTGTACAAATGTATGCAAACGAATTGATATGAAAGAAATCAAAATACATATAATTATACTACTTATATTTCTTAATAACAAAATAAATACGAGAGTAAAATAAATGCAGCACAAAAAACAAATATATACTTTTGTGAGTTTAAAGATGCGCCCAAAGAAAAATGTTGTGTGTTTGTAGGTAAATATTTGAATTGTTTTAGGAAATTTTAGATAAATAACTGTTAAAATATACATAGTTGAAAAACTAAAATATAAACAACAATTTGAAGAAAATAAACATTGTTTGTTTAATCTACTAAAAAAATATAATCGTATGGCATTGTTGTATTTTACTGCTGATCGCTAAAATGTAATGAACAAGGCAACCGAAAATATGCAAATGCGTGTGTTTTTTTACAACGAGATATTAACAAATGGGTAAAGTATTTATATGTTTTATACTCTTACAAATGTTTTTACACCTATTTGCTTCGGCATATTTTACCCACTACGTCATATTTTGGCATAATTTGGGTTTACGAGCATATTTTTTAGAGCATTTATTTAAAATTTATTTTTTCATATTTTTCACATTAATTTTTTGTTTCTAAAAAACGTTTTAGGTTTTTTTTTTGTTTGTTAACTTCGGTTTCGTTTAACTTATTTGAAAAAATTGTCCACAATAATAAGGAAATTTTTTTTAAATGTTATTAAATGTCCTATTTAGACATGGAACATAATGTGAGTATAAATCATGGCAAAGTACAATTTATAATTAAATAATATACAAAAATTAATGTAATGTTCGAAATCTTCGAACTAAACATTTAAAACATTTATACAACGACTGCATGAATAATTGCTCGACTGTGGGACTATGCCAACTACACGTTTGGGAACATGACTTGAATCAATCAATTTCTATGCCAACAATTATGATGGCGTTTTAAATGTCCTAAGTGCATTAAATTATGATGAAGAAGAAAATATGTGTGACTTAAAATTTTTAGAGCATATTTTATGATTTTAACAGCGAATTTTTTATGATTTTAAGAGCATATTTTATGATTTTAAGAGCACAATAAATAATTTTAAGAGCACAATAAATAATTTTAAGAGCATATTATATGATTTTAAGAGCATATTAAATGATTTTTAGAGCATATTTAATGATTGTAAGAGCATATTTCATGATTTTAAGAGCATATTATATGATTTTAAGAGCATATTTTATGATTTTAAGATCACAATAAATGATTTTAAAAGCATATTAAATAATTTTAAGAGCAAATTATATGATTTTAAGAGCATATTAAATGATTTTTAGAGCATATTTAATGATTGTAAGAGCATATTATATGATTTTAAGAGCTAATTATATGATTTTAAGAGCAAATTTTATGATTTTAAGATCACAATAAATGATTTTAAAAGCATATTAAATAATTTTAAGAGCAAATTATATGATTTTAAGAGCATATTTAATGATTTTTAAGAGTATATTTAATGATTTTAAGAGCATATTTTATGATTAAAGAGTATGTTACGATTTTAAGAGCATATTTTATGATTTTAAGAACATATTTTGCTATTTTTATGGCATATGTTAAGCACATTAAACGCGATTTTAAGTGCATATTTCCGGTTGCCGTGGTAATGAAATATAAACGAAAGACTAAAATTCGACATATTTTTTTTAAATTGTGTTTCTCCATTTTTTAATGTTAAAATGTAAAAATATTTATGTAAAATATATGAATTTTATTTCAAAAATTCCTTTAAAAAACATTTACATCAGAACAGCATATATTTACGAAAAAGAAACTAGCTCAAAAATTCCTTTAAAAGATATTTACATCAGAACAGCATATATTTATGAAAAAGAAACTAATAAAAAAATATTAAAAAATTTTAGAAAAAAAATTATAATTTTCTTTATAAAAAAATTTTTTTTCTTTATTAAAAAGGTATTAAAATTTATTAAAAAAAAATAAAATTAAAAGTAATTTATATACATTTTAATTATATTTTATAAAATTGGTTTGTCTTCAAATTATTATTTTTTGTATTGTATTTTTTGTTTTTTACAATAGATGTTGTTTTCCTAAAGAAAAACAATTAATTGTATTTCAAGATTTTCGTGTTTTTTTCTGTGCTGAACTTTACATAATTTTTTTTAAATAAATTTCAATAAGTACTATGTAAAATTCTATGAAATAGACTCATTTATATTAACTTTAATATTAAAATTGATTTTTTTTTTAATTTTTTCTTTAAAATAAATATTTATTTTAGTACAAAAGTACATTCAGTTTATTCTTCCATTTGTAATGTCCATAAGGGCGTGTTAGGTATGCCATACGATCGCGCCTCCATATGGGTATAGCAAATGGAATAACAAACTGAATAAAACTTGTTTGTAGTGAAAAGAAAAAAAAAATAGAATTTTTTTTATTTTTTTTCATTGTGAAGAGTATAACTATTTTTTTATAATTTTTTTTTTATTTTTTTTCATTGTGAAGAGTATAACTATTTTTTTTTATAATTTTTTTGCATAAAACTAACAAGCAGCACAGTTTAAAATTAAATTTTATATATTTTTTTTTGGTATTTCTTTATATATTTTTTTATATCAATTTTTTTTTATATATTTTTTATTTTTTATTTAATATATATTTTTTGTATTTTTTATATTTAATTATATATTTTTTTAATTTCTTTCTAAATATTTTTTGCCAATTTGATTGCAATTTTTTTTTTTAAATTTTTTCTTTAAAATAAATATTTTTTTAATTTTTTTCTAAATAAGTTTTATTTTATTTATTTTTCACATTTATTCTTTTTTATGAAACAACTTTAAAATATAATATTACAAATTTGCCTATCCGATTGTAGAAAAGAGTGGTCGATAAACTATGTTTCGAGTTTTTGCTGTAACTCAAACTTTTTTCAATCTTTCTAAAATTTTTTTTAGATAATTTTTTTTAAAATCGTTTTTTTTATTCTGCAGATTGTGTTTGTATTAAATTTTCTTGTTTTAAAGACCATTTTTCACCAATATTTTTTTATATTTTGTTTTTTATTTTTTTATATTTTGTTTTTTATTTTTTAAATGTTTTTTTTTTTTTTTTTTTTTTTTTTTGGTGAAGAGTACAACTATTTTTTTTAATAGATTTTTTTATTTTACTTTTTTTGCATTAAAGTTTGTCCTTTTTTTTATATATGTATGTTTTTTTTTAAATATTATTTTTATTATATTTATTTTATTTTATTTATTTTATTTTATTTATTTTTTATTATTTTTATTATTATTTATTATTTTTTTTGCATTAAAGTTTGTCCTTTTTTGTATTTTTTTTATATATGTTTTTATTAAAATTTTTTTTTTAAATATTATTTTTATTATATTTTTTATATTTATTTTTTTTTATTTATTTTTTATTATTTTTATTTATTTTTCACATTTATTTTATTTATGAAACAACTTGTTAAATATAATATTCCAAAATTTTTGCCAATTTGATTGCAAAGAAGAGTGGTCGCTACACTAAGCTTCGAGTTTGTGTTGTAAATAAAACTTTTTTCATCTTTTTAAATAATTTTTTTTAATTATGTTTTCAAATAATTTTTTTAAAGCAATTTTTTAATAACTTTTTTATTTTTTTTAAAGATTTTTTTTTTGTTCAAGTAAAAATTTTTTTTTTTTATTTAAAAGTAATTTTTTTTAAATATTTTTAATATTTCGTCAAAAATTGTTTTTTTTTATTATTTCATCAAAATAATTTGTTCTTGTTCAAATGAAATTTTTTATTTCTGTAAATTAAATTGATGAATTTCTTAACGTTAATTTTGATCATTTTTTGTTGTCTTTTTTTTTTATTAAATTCGCTATTGTTTTTAATTAAATCTGCTATTTTTTGAGCATAAAATAAATTTAGGAAAGAATAGAACATAACACAATGAATATGCTACGAATTATGTATGACACTTTTTTGTTTTGTTGATACATAAGTAGTAAAATAACAGATAGTGACAGCTGCAAAATGGAGAATATGTTATAATTGAAACTTAACAAATTTTTTTTTTATTAAATTGGAGATTATCTATAAAATTTTTTCTTGTTTATAACTGTGTGTATCATATTTCGAATATAATTTTTTGGTGATTTTAATTTTTTTTAAACTAGTTAGTTTTATATTATTAAATAAATTAATACTCTTTCGAAACCAAGGGTTTCTTCTCTCTCTTTGAATAGTTTCACAAATTGAACTAACGACACTTTTACATTGCTTTAAATTTACAACTTAATATAAGCTACTCTTATTGATATGAAAATATTTTGTAAGCCCCTATATAGTGTATTAAATTTACTAAAAATTATAATCCTGCAACAATTATGAGAAAACGTATAACGTTTATTACATTTATTGCATTTAACAATGAAGTCTAAAGTTCTTCCGTACCGTCATATATAAATGATTTACAATTTCCAAAGGTGAAGTGTACATTCATATAAAAAAAATTTCACTAATCTCTTAACATACACAGAGTGATAACCAAATCAGTTGCGTTCTAACCGATTAACAACTAACTGATTAACAACCATTAAATGCAGATAAATCCAACTCTCATTTTTCTTTGGGTGACAACAATCGTCATCGTCCTCATACGGCAATAAAGTAATTTACCGCAACAGAAAGTAGCAAATTCACCTGAAATCCATTACAAATCATATCAATTATAATATGAAAACAAAAAGCAGCAGCAGCAAAAAAAAAAACAAACAGAAATGGAATCAAAATAAGATAATTAAGAAAATTGTGGGCAATAAACTAACTAACTCACTCGTTCACTCACTCAACCAACAGAGAAAAAAAAAACAAATTACAATTGAAAACCATAAAATTATGAATGTTCGACGAAACGTGAAGAAGCAAAAAAAAAACTGGGAGATTTCTGACAACGGTAATAACAACATTAGCTAAAGTAGCGTAGTTGATGAAAATTTAAAATAAAAAACATACTACCAATTGTAATTCGCTCTAATAATTTTTTACACCAACAAGGTGCTGCGTTTAGTAGTGTTTTTGTTGACTATTGCCTTTATAACACGATTACCTATTATTTTATATATATATATATGTATTTAAAAAAAAACAATTAAATTCTCTACGTATTGTTTTTTTTTTTTTTAATTTGTGTGTGTGTTTGTATTTATTATTATTACAATTTGTATTGTTATCATTTGAGTTTAATTTTTTTACTTCCATGACAATGTAACCGCCTCTAAAACAAACGAGTTTTATTAGATAAAAACAATTGGGAATTCGACAATTTTTATATTTAGCACCATGCAAGAGGAGTAGTATTTTTCATTAGTTCATTATGATAAGTTTTTCGTATGGGTCAATGATATCGTAACCGGAAGCATAGTTTTTATTTAATTCCGAGCCAGACAGTATTTTTTTTACTGAAGCGTTACTTTGGTTGGTTATTTTTCAGATTGCTATTTGGCGTAGGACCTAACAAACAGCGCAAGTAGTATTTACAAAAATCTTATTTAACCTCGAGCTTGATTGAAAAAACAGATCATAACAATTCAAAGAATAAGAAAATATAATTGTAGTACAAAATCTTAAATACAAAAATTTTACATTAAAAAAAAACAACGAAGTAGTTAAAAAACAATTGAATATCATGCAAAAAAAAACAAATGCCGTAAACATAAAAACATCTTAAAAAATAAACCCATTACTAAAAAAAAAAAATTCAAATCTCATCAGAAAAATTTACAAACATAAAAAATAGATGATATTATTATTTCAATTCAAATTGAGAATATCATTATTTCTGCTTTTTAATAGAGTTTATTTGTCAAGAGTTGTGGGGCTGGTTATCGAAAAGCTGGCGGGTTAGATAGCCAAAATATTATCAATAGCTTCTCCTCTCGTAAACTCTTAAAGATTCACGAAAAAATTAAAAAAAAAAATGTTTCTTTAAATATATAAATTATAATAAATTTTTGCTAACTTCAACTACAAATAAACAAATTAATACCAAAAAAAAATATATTTAAAAAATATTTTATAGTTTTAGTATATACATTTTGACAATTCTTTTAAATATATATATAAAATAAAATAAAAATGAATTAAATAAAAAAAAAATAACAATATAAATATTAATATAATAAAAAAACCTTAAAAATTCTATATGAAAAAAATTATGTATAAAAATAATAAATAATATAAAAATAAAATTAATAACATAAAAACAAAATAAATAATATATAAAAAAAAAAAATAATAATATATATAAAAAAAATTATAAAACATAAAAAAAATTTATTAGGGTTTATTAAACAAAATTTATAAAAATGGAAAAAATTATAAAATATAAAAAAAAATAAATATAACCTAAAATTTTAAAATATAACAAAAAATTTATGAAATATGAAAGAATTTATCAAATATAAAGAAATATAAGCTAAAATATATAAAAAATTATTGAAGTTTGTAAAATATAGTAGAATTTATAATGGTTTATAAAACAAAAATTAAAAAAAAAATATAAAATTTAGAAAAAAATTACCAAACATAATAAAATTATAAAATATAAAAAAAAATAATTATAAAATATTAAAATAAATAAATTGATATATTAAAAATGAAAAAAAAAATATTATAAATTAAAAAAAATTAACTGATATATCACAAATTAAAAAAAAGATATTATAAATTTAAAATAAATAAATTGATATATTTAAAATTAAAAAAAAATATTATAAATTTACAAAAAATAAATTGATATATTAAAATTTAAAAAAAAAATATTGTTCTTGAGTTTGTTTTTTGTTGATCTGTATTGAAATATGATATTGTCATAGTTCGGTTTGAGATCAGTTCTATTGGCAATTATTTATTATTGCCAATAGGTTTTTAGTCAAGAGTGTGAAATGTATTATGTTGACAGCAGGTTAGGCGCATGACGTCATTTCGACATTAACCACAATGTCTCGTCAGCGCCCTTTGCTGTGCCTTCACCTCTATCATCGCAAACCTTAAGGGAAGAAAACATCTCAAAGCTAATGAGAACTTTTCCCAACGGTGCGAAGAAAGCATCCTCGAAGCGCACAACATGCCAACATAAAACACACACAAGCACTATTAAATATTATAAATTTAAAAAATTAAAATAGTATTTTAAAATAAAAAAATATAAATAGTATTTTAAAATAATAAAATAAAGATAGTATTTTAAAAAAAAAAATATAAAAATATAAAAAATGTAAAAATATAATAAATATAAATAATATAAAAAATATAAAAACATTTAAAAAAATATAAAAAATAAAATATAATTATAAAAACCATAAAAAATATAAAAAACACAAAAAATACTACAAAATAATAATATAAAAAAAATACAAAATTATAAAGTATTCAAAAACTATAAAAAATATGAAAACAAAAAATATAAAAATTATAAAAATATAAAAATATAAAAATATAAAAATATAAAAATATAAAAATACAAAAATATAAAAATATAAACATATAAAAATATAAAAATATAAAAATATAAAAATATAAAAATATAAAAATATAAAAATATAAAAATATAAAAATATAAAAATATAAAAATATAAAAATATAAAAATATAAAAATATAAAAATATAAAAATATAAAAATATAAAAATATAAAAATATAAAAATATAAAAATATAAAAATATAAAAATATAAAAATATAAAAATATAAAAATATAAAAATATAAAAATATAAAAATATAAAAATATAAAAATATAAAAATATAAAAAATATAAAAAAAAATATAAAAATATAAAAAAATATAAAATTATAAAATTATAAAAATATAAAAAACAATAAAAAAATAGAAAATAATAAAAATTGGAACAAAATAATAAAAATTGAAAAAAATAATAAAAATTGGAAAAGAATAATCAAAATTGGAAAATAAATAATAAGAACATTCTAAAAATGAAAAAAAAAATTAATTAAAAAAAGTTATTACACATAAATTTTACATATTTTTATTGTTGAACAAATTAATTTTTTAAATTATTTTATTTAATAACATTATGCAACAAATGAAGACTTATTGAAAAATTCAAGAAATTGACGGTATGGGTACGATTCTACTATCAAAGGGTAATAAAACCCTATACTCAGTTTGGCGAGATTGGTGACTAATATTTTTTTTTTTGCTGACCCCAAAAGATTCTGAAAATCTGTGAGCCCCTCGAAAAAATGTGTCATCAGTTTTTGTCCAACAGCTAACTCACACTTCGTGATAGCGCTAAACTATATTCGGCAATATTGTAGCTGGGAGATTTGCGCTCTAACTTTATTAACAATTTATGTCAAAAAGGTTGGTTATCCCTGCACTTTTTTAAAAACAATTTAAGAAAAAAAATTTAATTTTTACTTTTTTGTGCATTACTTTGAGGGAGTCGAAATTTTTCACTAACAATGTTCGCCAAAAATGTAGCCATGGTCAAGTTGAAATTCTTCCGTGAACATACCAATACAATCTGAACGGATCTAGGCAATGTAAATAGCTCAAAAAGACCACTAGGATACCGGTTTGTTGTACCTTTACGCACTTAAAAGCCAGTAACGTCGTTGAATATCAACCGATTTAAAGTTTCTCTAAGCTGTTTTAGAAAGAAGAGACTGCGACCTTTATAACGATATATATAGTTATATTGATAACTTGTCATATCTGTTTGTTTTTTGCCTCGAAATTTCAAACTTGTGACTTTTTCACTATTTTTTAAGTTTGACCAAGTTTGTAGCCACTATTTTATAAGGACACCCTAATGTTTATTATTTTATTCAGAAAGTGCACGCTATCACGGAAACATAAGTGTGACTACCATATTTTTTATGCCAACTATTTTTTTCAGATAGATTTGTGTTATTTGACTTCTTTGACATTTAGTTGAATATATTTCTTGTATTGTTATAAAAAAAATCTTAATAAATTCATCACAAATATTTACCTTTTAGTATAAGTGTATTTACCCACTGTGTAACTTCAGCACAAAAAAAAATCAAATTTTAAGCATTCTAGTCACAATTTTTGAAAATAAATCTATAGAGTTCCTCAAGTTAACATATGTAAAATTATAACAAACTGTCCATTCGTTATTCTGTCACCATTTAAAATATCAAGACGTTCTTTTTTTTAAAAAAAACTTTATATATATAACACAAAAGTTCAATGTTTTTTTTTTTTTAAAAAAAGTAAAACAACATTTTTTCTGCATCTATATGTAGATGCCTACAAATCATGTAGAGCAAACTAAGCAACCCGAAAGCAATTTATACTTGTGTGTCTGTTTACAACAAAAACTATCTTGTGCCGACAACGAAAATGTTTGCTTGCAACTTTGTAATCATTAAAAAATCTTCAAGGCAAAAAGTATCAACTTGTTTGTTTCATCTCTGTCATTTTTGTATACCGAAAGAAAACAGAAACGCCAAAAAGAAAAAAAAAAAACAAAAATTCATAAGAAAAAGAAAACTGAAATTGCACTCGTTTTCATTTTATGTTCCTTTGCCGCGTTTGCTTACATATTTTACAAGTCAATCATTTGCGTTGCTTGGGGGCAATAACGACAGGTTCAGCGATGCAGCAGCCAGCAACCAGTACCATCGCCGCACAACATTCCAAGTGAGTGTCGCTGTTGCTGTGTGTAGTTGCTCCCGTTCACTCTGTGGCAAACGACAATGTGATTGTATATCTTACCAAGTACTTTGTGAGATAAACGCGCAAGTAGCAGCAGTCCATTGGTAGATTGTTTGTTTAGTTTGTATAGTATGACCGACGAAACGACTGTCTGCCAAACAGTCCGTCTGTCAGCCGTTTGATTATTATCGCCGTAGTCGTTTTCGTTATTTTTTCGCACATATCGCTCGACCATCCATCCATTTTGTATCATATAAAATTCATACTACACTTGACACTGAAGTGGATATTTTCATTGCTGGCCTGGTGCTGGCGATGTTGTTGACGCGTTGCTGCTATTGCTGGTTGCTGACTAGTTGACTGGTTGCCTGACTGACTAACTGGTGCATCAATATATATGCGTATGTGTGTGTGGACGACAGAATATCACAGCCCAAACTCACACCATAGGGGCTTATGTGTGGCCACACATTTTTTCATTGCTGTGCCCCAATGGTGACGGTGACGGTGCTGGTGTGAATATTTTATTAGTTTCAAGTGCTGCAACACAAAACAATCACACACAGTGCAAAATGTGTTGGCAGACGTTATCGTAGATTTTCTCAGTTTGACAAGTGAATATTATACATAAAAAAAAATTTATTACTTATTGAAGATATTTCTTCGCGGTCACCAGATGCATCGGAGTGACCAGATGTGTGCTGGATGGCGATAGTGTCGAGGGGCGGTGACTGAGAATGATTGACGATAGTTGACAATGTGGGGGAGGAATAATGCAGGCAATAACAAGTGACAGGTGAAATGTGAAGTTAAATTTGAAAATGCACCGGCAACACAACTTGAAGATATTTATAGGAGGTGTGAAGCTGGAGTTAAAGCATCAGGGTCTAACGGTTTTGGCAAGAGTCAGAGATGCAGCCTCAGCAACGACTGAGTGCAAAAATATATAAATGTTATTTAATTGGGCATGTTTGTGATTTTTATCGAATTTTGAATATCTCATTGTCAATAAAAAATTGGTAAGGTGTTATTCCTAATATTTGGCAGTTGGCCAATTCCACGTAAAACGGCCCTTTACAGGAAAAAATATAATTCCATATTTTAAATTAAAATCGGTCTATTAATATGTAAAAGAGTGGGACAATTATGGACAAATGGAAAAAAAATATATATATTTTTTTTAAATTTTTATCAATTTGGCAACAGTTTGAAGTTATAATATAACAAACACTCTCATCTCCATCTTTATACGTTAGGACTAGTGTTTTTGATTTCCCGGCGTTTTTCATTTCCCGGGAAATCGGGATTTTTATATTATTTTCCCGGGATCCCGGGAAATCCCGGTCCAAAAGAAAAAATAAATAAAAAGTGCCTTTATCTATTAAAAAAATAATTTTTATTTCAATACAAACAATCAAATATAAAATGAAACATAAAAATAATGTTTATCCGAAAATTTTTTAATACTTAGACACGCTATCAACGTGAAACCAGTACATGAGCAATCTCCTTATAGAATTGGAGTGGTGAACGAAGAGATTTTTTGAAATTCGTACTTTTAGGAGGAAAAGGTCTAACAAGTGAGAAAATTGGTAACATTATCTAGGCAAAACGGCAAAAGCTATCAGCGTAGAAATTTATATGAGCAAGCTTCTTAAAGAACAATAGGGCAGCTAGGAGGGATTTTTCGAAATTCAAACTTTTTGGGGTAAAAAGGCCAAAAAGGGATGAAATCGGTACCATTAGCAATATCCTTATAGAATTAGAGAGCTGCACGAAGTGATTTCCCGAACTTCGTCTTTTTAGGGACGTTCTTAAGTGCTGAAAATGCCCCAAAAGGGGTAAAACTTATACCATCACCCAGACCAATGGCTAAAGATAGTATCGCAAAAATATATATGGATATGCTTCTTATAGAATTAGAGATCTGCATGAGGAGATTTTTCAAAATTGTTACCCCTTAAAAAAACTTAACCAAACCAAGACCAAACGGCTTAAGGTAGAATAGCAAAAATGGGGCGGAGTATTTATTTTAGTGAGTAGTTGTGCGCTGTGAATTCATATCAAATTGGTACCATCACCCAGACCAAATGCCTGAAGTTAGAAATGCGGATATTGGGGCAAATATTTATTTTATGGAGCAATTTCGCGATATGAAAGAAGAAAAGAATTTCGAACATTTAGGAGGACAAACCCGAAAATGGGATGAAACTTACCCAGACCAAATGGCTAAAGGTGGAATCGCGGTAATTAGATTTAACGCTTATTTTATGGGGTAATTGTAAAATTTGACGGAATTTTTTGAGATTCGTACTCCTTCGAATAAAGCGGTGAAAAGTGTTATCATCACTCAGACCAAAAACCTAAATGTACAATCACCCAATACACCAACTCATTGACATGGTATTGTTGATCCATTTTCGAATTTAAGGTCGAATTTTTCTATATGAAAGCATATTGGAAAGATAAACAAAACATCGAGAGACGAAAGACGATAGTTATGTTCAAGAAAATAGTCATCAATTGGTAATTTTATGGTAAAAATTTGGAACACTAAACAATTTATGGTCCAAGTGGATTTTAACTTAAACATTTTGATATTGACTCATTAAATAATCGTAATAAAATCCCGGGAAATCCCGGTCGCATTCCCGGGATTCCGGGACAAAAAACTGGGCGGGATTCCCGGGATTTTTGTCCCGGGAATTCTCGGGACAAAAACACTAGTTAGGACTTACATTAACATTTTCTAATGTCCCATTCACCTTGAAATTTAAAAACCGTTATCTTCGGAAAGACAATTCTTCAGTTTGATTTCTTATAAGGTTTCGGCTTTATATGTTTTATAATTAAAGTTTTATAAGTAAATAGAAATATACAAATTTTGTGTCACACCCGTCCCCGTAAATATAACAAAAGTTTAATAAAATTGTTACTTTACATGATAAAACATTAATACTTTCCACCAATAACAATGTAAGTGCAATTAACAGTATAGAGACATTTTGTGAAAATTTATTTATGTGAGAATTTAGTCACAGAATACAGTTGGTCACACCCGTCCCTGGTTAAGATAGGGGGTAGGTATGTTAGACAAATATGATAGGAGGAAAATACTAGTGGAGGTCATTCGTACATTTTACCCCTCTAGAAGGCACTGTTGCGGTTGCTAAAATATTGGGGGTCGGTCATACATTTGACTACTCTAGGGGATGCTTCAGGGCACATTTATAAAAAATTGTTTTTTGTATGTAAGCCTTGTTAGGGAGTGAAGGTGGAAGGTAGACAAGTTTGGGGGAAATGTTAGGTGGAAAAAATGACTTATTTAAACCCTCTATTTGCGATTCTAGGACAGTTGCGGGGCTTGTTATGGATTTTTTTCCAATACGAAAAATTTCTCGTTAATAACCGGGGGCTCGATTTTGATTTTAGACCCATTGTTTCTTGAAAAAATGTTCTTAGAATTCATCGTAGATTAGGATTTTGATAACCGCTTGGTCGAGAAAAAAAATTGAGCCACTCTATCGATGATGTCTACGACAGTACAGATAACGAATAAATATATGTATGTTCTTTTTATTTTCTTATATGTTTACCTTTATATTACTTAACTTTTGGAGTTTAGTTTACTGGGTCACACCCGTCGTAAAATGGTGTCACACCCGTCTCCTTTTTTCAGAAAAGTTTTTTTATTAACACAATCTAAAACAACACAGTACAACACAACACAATTTTGGGACTCAATTTTGAGAACTGCAAGTGAAAGTAGCCCCAAAGAGAAGACATTTTGAATCATTCGTTTTGTCAAGTTATATGCCATAATAATTCAATATTGATTTAATGTTAGTAAGTATCGTATGGGGAAATTTGTCACGTTTAAGGCTCTTCTGTTTGACATAACACGGGAACAAATTTAAAAAAATAAGAATTACAATTCCTTCAATCTGTTCATATAACGTTTCCCTACATAAGCAACAGTTTCACTTTATAAACGGTACATAATCCTGTTGTACTCCGTAGCGTATGATTTACGTGGAATATTACTTATGATAATCATACTCCACCATATAGTATTTATGTTATATCAAACAAAAGAGCATAAAACTTACTAACTTCAAATCGATATTAAATTATTATGGCATGTAACTTGACAAAACTAATGATGCAGAACTTCTTCTTTTTAGGGCTACTTTCACGTGCAGTTCTCAGAATTGAGTCCCAAATCAATGGGCTGAAAAATGTTGTACTGTGTAATTGAACTATATAAAAACTTTAATTTCTTCATACCGCCGTAAAATCGTGTCACACCCGTCTTTTTTTTCTAAAATGTTTTTTATTAAGAAAAATTTTTTTTTTGCGGACAGTAAGTACTTTACACAATCTAAAACAATATAAACAATTACCTACATCACAAAAAGTCATTATTTTGTAAAAGCTCATGTTCCTAAGGTCACACCCGTCATTGTCTTCTCATGGACATTCTGAGCAGAAATCAAGTTCTTTAAGTGTCTACCTGTTACTAAACGTTTGAAAACTTAAGATTTTTGGTAATAACAGCTTTTTTTAATAATAAAATTTTTATTTATGAATTATAACCAAAAATGTGAGTAACATGGTCACACCCGTCCCAATGGAATTGTTGCCCAGTTATTCAAAATATTATGGAAGCATGTAAAAGTGTAAACCATATTGTATTTACATATATAAATTTTACTAATTATTTAATATTTATTTTTTAAATTTACTACCTCATATTCTTCTTTATTGCAAAAATTTAATAATTCTTTTCTCTTTCTTTATTTTTTTTAGAAAATTACCACAATTGTTGAAAAGGTATGTCATTAAATTTTAATAAATATTTATAATTGCTCAAAATATTGAATACATATGTGAGGGGAAAAAAGGTCTAAGCGATTGGTATAACTATGATTTAATAAAATTAAATTTTTAAACTGAAATTAATTTTCATTATTATTGAATGTGTTTTTTTTTAAATAATCGCTTTCCAATGTTATTTAGCACCATTGATAATTTTCGATTTTTCCAGTTTTGTTTCGTTTGTTTTTCATTATTATATAATATTTATATTCCCCGGCTGAAGTGAAGAATATGGGGCGGGAGCCCGATTAAAAAAAAAATATGCCATTGTCTTCGTCTTGTTCCCCAAACATCGAAATGGTAGGTCAAAGTTGCCGCTCAGGCCCAGGGGCCCCTTTCGGTTCTATGATGACCCCCCAGGTGCGGGTACTTAAATAAAAGATATTTTCGAGACGAATCCAACGATGTTATTTTTAGGAATAGGGAATAGGCAAAAGAGCGATTTTTTGAAAAATATTTTTTGCCTGCGGCGCTTTTACTCCCAACATATCCATTTTCACTCTAATTTACAAAAAAAAAATATTTTTCCCGGAAAATACCAAAAAGAAATTTTTTTTTTAAAAAATCGCGCGAATTTTTTAAACCGTTACAACTCTAATTTAAAAACAAATAATATTTTAAATGGATATATAAAAGAAATAAAAAATTATAATTACAATACATAGCTTTTTTTTTAATATTTTTAAATATTTTTCAAATTTTTCTTAATTTTTGTTTTTTTTTTTTGGGCTCCCGCCCCATATTCTGCACTTTTGCCTATTACTCCTTATTATGTATGTCGTAGTCACGTCGAATCTTTGCCGTTTTTCAAATATAGCATCGATGATGTCGTTTGTGAAACTGAAATACGACTTGCCTTTGCTCCTATCATGTTCTTCTTCATTAGATGATGATTCTCAAGACTAAACATTTCTGTTAATTATTGCTTTATTTTATTAATTATCGTATGTCGACTACGACATACGCAATATGGGAGATTATCTCTTGGCTTAAAGAGATTACATATAAAACTCGTCGTTAAGTATTAAACAAATTTTGTACCTTGGTGACTCTACCTTCAATAAAATCAATAAAATAAAAAAATAAAATGTAAAATCAATACAAAAATATGTCATTAGTAAACCTTTCATTATGAATATTTTTTTAAATTCACATGCTCTGTAATGCATTGAGTTTAATGAACTGTTCCCTTAGTCTAGCACTTGTCTTGCAAGTACTTCCATCTTTCTCTGCCTCAGACTTCATTAATTTCCATTCACAGATCTTTAAACGACTTCAATGTGAAGAAATTTTGTTTCCCCACTTGCTGTGGTGTAATTTAAAGTTCCTTGACACCTTAGTGAAAATTCTTCCGCGCTAGAGTCATCGCCGTTTGTCGGAGTGTTAAAAATACACAAACAAGTGAATATGTGAAAATTGTGCTTATTTTCTAATTGTTATTTTAATCATATTAACATTAACAGATGAAGGTCTGTCTGTGTGTTTGTCTAATAATGCAGCAACGAGAATAGCTGCTGCTTGTCTGCCTGCCAACACACGAGCCGCTATTAATGCCCGGCACTTCCTTACGTGCATAGAATTTCATAGTAAATAATTTAAAAAAAAAAGTTGTGGAAATATTTTTTTTTTTTGTAATGAAAATCAAAATGACATCATCGTGAAAATAATACTTAGCTCGACACTGGAACTGCCAACACCACCATTGCCACCTCCCCGACCAACCACAGCCAGACAGACATTGGCCATAAAATACAAAAACCAAACTCACAGTACTCGGTTACATTGTAAACCCAACAGAATACAGAATTTCAATGTTTACCAAGTTTTTCATGTTCATCGTTTTTCTCTTATGCCCCTTTAATGAAAATGTGATCATCAGCAAATTGGCTGACATGATGACGGAGGCTTGGACGGACGACGCTTAGTTGTACAGACAGACGTGTGCTTATCACACATGTGTGCTACATTTTAGCCAGGAAATCGGTTAGTTGAGTTCAATAGTCCAGGTCAGGGCGGAAGACAAACGACGACACCTTAGAGTGTCACACACTTTCTGGCAAACCTATGCAAACACTCTTCCGTCCCATTCACGATGTAATTTCCATAAATGTCACTGTAAATTGAGGCAGGTTCTCTCTCTCTCGGGTATCTTCATAACCATTAACTTGTTAAATTAGAAACTTAGATGTGCCACTTTAACGGTCGTCGTCGTTGCCTCCAACAGCACCAGCGCTAGCACAGCCACTCAGTCACCCAAACAAACCGCCAGCCACTTGCCCAAGCATTAGAACAGCAGCAGAGGCAGCAGCACTATGACACGCTAGAGCGCCACTCCACTCGTCACAACAAATTAAGCTCTCTCGAATATGGAGCTCAACCATAAATTTGTTTTTTTGTCACAAAAAGTGACATACAACGGTAATCGTCATCATCGCAAACGACCCACCAACTTAATTAACTACATCATTATCAACATGATCATTATCATCGACAACATTTCAAAATTACTGTCAAAATTTGTCAAACTTTTATTTAAACAAATGTTAAATGAGCTTTAACAATGACGAAGACGACCACACGACAAAGTTACAGTGGTGCAAAGGGGCGAAGAAAGGAAAACAAAAAAAGTATAAATAACTTATCAGTAAAAAGATAACCAAAAATAATACAAACAAATATACAAAATAGTAACTTTTCTAAATTTATGAAAAAAAGAACACAAATGCTCAAAATCTAAATTTTTTCGAACATTTCAATATTGTAAAATATATAAAAAAAATTGTCTACTAGAAGACATTTTGAATTAAATGTCTATGATAATACTTAATTTTAATAGGTTCGAAACGATGGTGAACATTTCAAACATATTATGAGTAATCAAATTATTTGGGAAAATTTTGACTGTTTAAAGATTTAATAAATTCAATTACCCAAAATATTCAAAACTTTATATGTTTCAAAAATTTTTAATTAAATCGTTTTATATATTTATTTAAGCGAAAAAATCTGAAATAATCTAAAACTTTAAAAAATATATAAATTTAAAAATTCGATGATAATCGAAATTTTATTATAATTCACAATTTTATAATAATTCGGAATTTTATAATAATAATTTAAAAAAAAATCGATATTATACAATAATTCATCATTTTATAATAATTCGAATTTCTACAATAGTACAAAATCTTATAATAAATCCACATTTTATAATAATTCCAATTTTTATAACAATTCGAAATTTTATATTAAATTTTATAAAAATTCAAAATTCTATTTGAATTCGAAATTTTATTATAATTAGAAATTTTCAAATAATTCGAAATTCTAAAATAATTCGAAATTTTATAATAATTCGAACTTCTATAGTAATTCGAAATTTTATAATAATTCGAAATTTTATAACAACTCGAAATTTTATAATAATTCCAAATTTTATATTAATTCGAAATTTTATAATAATTCTAAATTTTAGACTTGTTCGAACTATTAGGATAACTCGATATTATATCACATTTTATAATAATTCAAAATTTTATAATAATTCGAAATTTTATAACAACTCGAAATTTTATAATAATTACAAATTTTATATTAATTCGAAATTTTATAATAATTCAAAATTCTATGAAATTATAATAATTAGAAATTTTCAAATAATTAGAAATTTTCAAATAATTCGAAATTTTATAATAATTCGAAATTTTCAAATAATTCGAAATTTTATAATAATTAGAATATCTATAATAATTCGAAATTTTATAATAATTTTAAATCTTAGATTTGTTAGAACTATTATTAGTAGAATATTAGAAAAATTCGAAATTTTGCGAACTATTTAAAATTATTGGAAAATTTAAAATATAAGTATATTATTAATTTTTTATTTTTTTTTTAAATTTTCAATAATTCGAATTAATAATTATTCTAATAGAATAATTCGAATTGTTAGATTAATTCCAAATATTACAATAATTCCAAATACGTATTACAATAATTCTAAATATTACAATAATTGGATATTTTAAAATAATTTGGAATATTAGAATATTTCGAAATTTTACAATAATTTGAAATATGAGTGTTATTCGAAATTTTACAATAATTCGAAATATTTCAATAATTCGAAATATTACAATAATTCGAAATTTTACAATAATTCGAAATTATACAAAAATTCGAAATTATACAATAGTTCGAAATATTACAATAATTCGAAATATTACAATAATTCGAAATATTACAATATTTCGAAATATTACAATACTTCGAAATTTAAAAAAAATTCAAAATATTAGAATAATTCAAAATTTTAAACTAATTTGAATATTTCGAAATATTAAAATAATTCGAAATATTAAAATAAATCTGAATATTCGAATAATTTGAAATATTAAAAAATGAAAATAATTTGAAATTTGAAAACAAATCGAAATATTGGAGTAATTCAAAATTTTGGAATTATTCGAAAAATCAAAATAATTTGATTAATTCGAACTATTAGAAAAATTCGGAATTTGAAAATAATTTTAATATTTCGAAATATTAGAATAATTCGAAATAATCAAATAAATCGACATATTGGTATAAATGAAATAATAAATAAAAATAATAAGAAATTTGAAAATAAATCGAAATATTAGAATATTTTTTGGAATATTTTACTAATTCGAACTATTAGAAAAATTCGAATTGTTAGTATAATTCAAAATATGAGAATGTTTCAAAATTTGAGAATAGTTTGAAATTTAACAATAATACAATTTATTAAAATAATTTAAAATTCGAACTATAAGAAAAGTTCGAAATGTTAGTAAATTGGAAATATGAGAATGTTTCGAAATTTGAGAATAGTTCGAAATTAAACAGTAAAAAAAATTAATTAAATAATTTGAAATATTACATTAATTCAAAATTTAGAATAAATCGAAATATAAAGATAATTCGAAATTTTACAATAATTCAAAATATAAGAATAATTCGAAATATTTCAATAACTCATATCAGAATAAAATTTAATTTCTTCAAAATTTACTAATAATTTTCTCTTTACAAAGCATGACCTAAATGAGTCGGCGTTTCTATGTTTCTTATTATTTTAAGTGCTTTTTTCGATCAATGAAATTTAACGCAGATTTTGTGTGTGGAACATTTAAACTCTTTATCTCGACTCTTCACAGTTGTCTTAATGAGTCAATAGGTGTTATGAAAATTAAGCTAAAATAGGCTGATGGGGACCCGTTTTGAGGTCAAAAAATGCAATCCCCCAAATAGTATAACTTGAAATATAGTTCAAAATCCAAAGGTATCTTCGGCCAAAAAAGAAATTTTACAAAAAAAAATCCGCTCCATAAAAATTGTTTAACATTTTTTTCCTTAATCAGAAAAAATATTATTATAAAAAAAATAGTGGTATCCAAAGACCAAAATGGCTGTAAACTAGTGGTATTCATATAAATACAACTAATTAATAAAAATTTCTAAACTATTAATTGTGTAATAGTTAATAAAATAATTAATAAATAAAAAATTAATTGTTCATAAGAATTAATTCATCAGTAATAATTAATATTCATTTAATTTATGAAATATTGAATAAATGGCTGTAAACTAGTGTAATTCATATAAATACAACTAATTAATAAAATATTAAATAGTTTTTAAATAATAATTATTAATTATTTACAAATTAATTTTGAATTATAAAAACATTAACTTCAAAAAATTGACAAACTCAAAATGTTAGAAGTTTTCGAAAAATTTTAAATATTTTTATTTAGCATAGACAATTTTCAATATAATGATCGACTGACAAAATATAAACTAATGACCGGCTATATGACCACAACATATTCCGACATACAGCAATTCATACCACTGTCTTTGTTGTATACACTCGACCACCAAAGTAACTTGTTTTCCTCCAGAATTTCAACTCTTCTCTGTGGTGGAGCTCCACCAACATCAATTTAGCTCTTTAAATGTGTTACTTTTTTGACGTTTAGACGGCAACAACAACAATACCATTATCGATATGTTTATTGTGTTACTGTGTTGTTTTTGGCAGTAAGTAGAAATTTTGTGTAAAGTGGGTTAGTACTTCACATTCAACTCACTCGCTCACCAAAGTTCCAGTCAGTTGCTTTAGCTCTCTTTAACGTAGCGGAACTGTTCTGCTTTTGTTTGTTCATTTTGTCGACACAATTTCGAATAATTTTTGTGTTTGTGTTTATAACGTCTTTTTTTTGGTATAATTTTAAAATTTTTTATTTCAAGTTCGTTTTTCCGTTTTTTTGTTTAGTCTATCATTATGAACTTAAGCGTTTTCTTTATGCGTGTGTGCGCGTTGGGTTCCGTCGTTTAAGTTTGTGTTGTTTGATTTGTTTTATTTTTGGCCGTCCAAAAACAATTGTAATCAATTGTTGTTTTTAGTGAAATTTTATTGTCAATTAGTGATTTTTGTTCGATGTTATCTCTTTGAAGTATCTAATATTGCCGCTGCCACGATCGCCGTAGAACAAAATTTCCAAAGAAATTTGAAGAAGCGAAAAAAAAACTTTCTATTTCACTTTTGTTGAAGTGCACCACAACAAAAAAAGAGAATTGTTTTATAAATTTGTTATAGAAAATCAAACAAAAGGCGGCATTGTGAGCGAGGAAAAAAATAAAGCTTAAAGTATTGATAATAATTTATAAATTTGAAGTGTATATCTGCTTAGAATTCATATGTGTTTATTGATCATTTTGAGAGGGTGCAAAAATCTATGAAATAAAACCAATTGTGAAAAATTTGATACAGAAACAATTGTGTTGAAAAAAAAAATATTTTTATAAAATTTTTTTTGAAAATATATAAATATTTGTGATTGTGTGTCCATGGAAATTCGTGCTATATTAAGGTAAGCATTTTTTACAGAAGTAAAGTAATAATATAATCTACTTTGTTTTTATCTGATCATGGTCATACAATGACCGCTCATAACTTTCTGTTTGTAAGTCATTAAACCTAGATAAAAGCGTATCAATATTTCATTTTTTTACTTTAGTACAATGCTGGTTATTATTATGGAATTCCTGATATACATCAGGTGATAACTTGATTTCTGGAACACATGTAAGCAGGGAGGCGATTTATAATAACAATTCAAAAATCATTAATTAAAATTTATTGTTCAATAGTTTTATGTTATTTTACAATTATTTTCGAGTAATATTAGATTAATTCGTAAAACGGCCCTATAAAAATCGGTCAATTAATATGCACAATAGAACGAGAATTATGTTCAAATTGAATTTTGGAATAATTCGAAAAATCAAAATAATTAAAAATATTAGAAAAACTTGAAATATTGGAATATTATAATAATTTGAACTATTAGAAAAATTCGAAATGTTCGTGTAATAAATATGAGAATACGAAATATTAAAATTGTTCGATTTATTTAAATAATTTAAAATATGAAAATAATTTGAAATATAAGTTTAATTCGAATTTCACATTAATTTAAATTTTTCCATAATTCAATATATAAGAGTAATTGGAAATTTTACAATAATTCAAAATATTATATTATTTAAAAAATTAAGAATAATTGGAAATATGGGAATAATTGAAAATGTGAGAGTAATTCGAAATTTCACAATAATTTAAAATATGATAACAATTTAAAATATTAGAATAATTCCAAATTTTACAATAGTTCAAAAAAAATATGAGAAATTAAATTAATTTGAAATTTTACCATAATTCGAAATTTCTGAATAATTTTAAATTTTCAACGGTCAAATTCAAAGAATACACCACTGGTGCTGGACATTTTCGGCTGATATCTACTTCGCATGTACATGTTTGACATAATTGTAGATATATATACAGCTGATGATGTACCATTGTGCATCAGTTGGTCACAAAGGGGTCTGAAGATGAACTCGTCATGGAGTTCGAAACGCGTCATCCTAGTGCGTGACACACTGAATTTGACCAAAAATATTTAAACAATAAAAACACTTTTCTGATCGTAAGCCGAATTTGATGTATCATTTGATACACTTAACGTAAATTTAATTTTAAAATAATTTAAATACTTCGAAATATTAGGCTAATTTCAAATTTTAAAATAATTTAAATACTTCGAAATATTAGAATAATTCGAAATATTAAAATTTGAATTATCCAAAAATGCAGAAAATCTAAATATAAAAAAAAATTAAAATAAATCGAAGTATGTATTAGAATAAATAAAAATTTTTTAATAATTCAAAAATGCAAATAATTCGACAAATTCGAAATATTAGAATAATTCGAACTACATATTAGAAAAATTCGAAGTGTGAAGGAAAATAATTCGAAATTTAACAATAATTCGATTTACAAAAATGATTTGAAATATGAGAGTAATTCGAAATATTAAATTAATTCGATAGATAATATTAATTCGAAATATGAGAATAATTTGAAATATTAAGATAATTTGAAATTTTACCATCATTTGAAATGTGAGAATAATTCGAAATTTTACAAAAATTTTAAATTTATAAGTAATTCGAAATTTTGATATAATTCGAAATATGAGAATAATTTAAAATATGAGAGAATGAGAATTACGTACAAATTGAAAAATTATATTTTATTTTTTTATTTTCATCAATTGGCAACATTTTGAACTGAACGAACACTCTCATCTTCATACGCCAGGACTTACACTAACATTTCCTAATAATCCATTTATCTTGATAAGTTAAAACTGTTATCTCCTGAAAGACAAAACTTCTGTTTGCTTTCTCATAAGGTTTCGACTTTGAATGTTTTATAATAAAAGTTTTACAAATTTTGTGTAAATATGACAAAAGTTTAATAAAATTTTTAGTTTACATGAGAAAACATTAATACTTTTTAACAAGAACAATGTAAGTGCAATTAATACTATAGTGCAATTTTGTTAACATTTATTTAAATATTTGAGTATTTAGTTACAGAAAACATTTGGTCACACCCGTCACTGAGTAAATAAGTTAAGACTACTATAATCCATAACAAACACAATGTTTGGATTTTCTTAAATATTATTGGCATGAACTTTTTTTTACTTACTAACTTCAAATCTATATTAAATTATAATGGCATGTAACTTGACAAAACGAATGATGCAGAACTTCTTCTTTTTGGGGCTACTTTCACGTGCAGTTTTCAGAATTGAGTCCCAAATCAATTGGCTGAAAAATGTTGTACTATTTAATTGAAATCTATAAAAAAAATTTTTCATACTTTTGGAATTTATTTTACTAGGTCACACCCGTCGTAAAATGGTGTCACGCCCGTCTTTATTTTCTAAAAAGTTTTTTGTTAAGAAGAATAAGCGAACTGTAAGTATTTAATACAATCAACAATAATATAATCAATTACCTACATCACAATAGTTGTGGACTTTCTACGAAAAAGTCATGAAAGTCATAGTTTTGTAAAGGTTCAAATTCCTAAGGTCACACCAGTCGTTGTCTTTTAATGGACATTCTGAGTAGAAATCTAAATTTTTCAGTGTCTTCCTGTTACTTAATGGTTTTAAACCTTAACATTCTTGGTAATCATAGCTTTTTTAATAATACTTGATCTATTTATGAATTATGACCAAAAATGTAAGTAACATGGTCACACCAGTCCCATTGGAATTGCCCATTAGTAAAAAAAAGTTAACAAAAATATGTTGCATGCATTTCATTTATTAGCTGCCAGGGTCAACATATAACGCCCTTTTTATTTACTTTAAACTAAAAGCTTTTTGTCAGACCTTGTGTATGCTTCACCCAGATTGAGAATCACTGTTGCATTAAATTATTTCGTCTCTGTCACTTCATACTTGGGAATATGCAAAATTATTCTGTTTATTTTCGATAATGTTAACCGTATATTTGTGTTAATCCCATCCCATTAGTAACCGGTTGGGGTGGGTACATCTTAACACTTGTATAGTATATTTAAAACAGTGACTTAATACAATGATATCGATAACTGTCAAAATCAATTTGAAAACATGTGTTTTTAACGCTACCCAGCAGCACTGCTGCCACAATGTGTTTGTTATTAAAACAATTCAAAAGTGTTTTCTCATATTAACTTGGACCTGGCCTAATAAAGACAATAACAATGTCATCACTATAATTTTGAAATATTCATCACCATCTTGTGTTTATCGGTTGGACTGTGTGAATGGCGAGACACATTATCTTAATATAGCAGTCGGCGTTGTATTATTGTACATCGACGGCGTCATTGTCATGATCATCAGCATCGTCATCATCGCCGCCGACATCATCATTGCCATTTTTAGATATCATGTCACAATTTGAATTCCAAAAATTTGTATCACTTTGCTAATGAAAAGGTCAACACACACAGATTTCCTTTTGCAGATTCTCCAGCATGAATGAATCATACCAAAATATTTGCTCACTTTGAACTAATTTTGATATCCATTTCTACGAATATCTACTCTCTATAGACATCGTCATACTATTTAGACATGTTTTCTGTTTGTTTTTTTTTCTTTATAAACCAGAGTACTTTTTCAATTAATACCTTGTGTGACTGACGTCTGTCTTTTTACTCAATTCCATTTCATGGAATTGCCCATTTTTCTACTGTGCCAGCTGTAGTGTGTGATTTGCTACTGCTCTTAATCTTCGTAGCTCTAATTGATATCGAACTATAACACCAAATTGTAAGCGGGTGTTTTATAACCCTGCCCCTCTACCGAACATGTAAAAGATCAAATTAAGCTACATTTGAATTGTATTTCCTAGTGTAGTCCCCCTACCCCACTCCAATCGCTGTTGGTCTATTCAATTGATTCGTGTAAAAATCGTGTATTTTTATTTCATTTGATGCGATTCATTTCATATCGAATAGTAGCGAACACAAAAAGAAAAATGATAATACTCAATTTTCAAGGGCTTAAAGTTACATCATTTGATGCTTGAGTGAAGTTTTGAATACGAATACAAAAAAAAAACTACAAACATAGTTCAAGCGAATAGAATAGAAATATTCAAATTCAAATGCGATGCGTTTTTCAAGGGAATGAAAGCTGAGACTTTTAGGTGGATATCTACAAAATAATTGGAATAGGTCATAAGTATATTGAGAATGTAGAGTCGACTAAAGCTTCCGTAAGATGACCCTTCTCAAGTACATTGATCATATTGAGGAGAGCGAAACATATTTAATAAAGTAAAGTTTATGATGACTTTTGAAGGAAATATATAATTGCAAAGAAAAAAACACTTTAATTTACCTTAAGACTGTAATAACTCCCTAAAATGAGATTTTGTGAAGTAATATTGCAGAGTTATGAGTTAATCTAGAGCATAGATCAATATTTGTACGCATTTTCGTCAAAATCTACTTATTTTTGGTTATTTAAATCTTTTAGTAAATAATCGATATATTACATAGTACAACACATGATTGGGACTCAATTCTGAGAACTGCACGTGAAAGTAGCCCCAAAAAGAAGAAGTTCTGCATCATTCGTTTTGTCAAGTTACATGCCATAATAATTTAATATTGATTTGAAGTTTGAAAGTATCGTAGAGGGGAATTAGTTGCGTTTAAGGCTCCTTTGTTATATTGTTATATGGGGGCGTATGATTATCATAAGTAATATTTCGCGTAAATCATACGCCACGGAGTACAACAGTTTTATAGTAACTGCTAAAAAATATAACCAGTTCAAAATCATTTGATGAATGTAAATGTGAAACTGTTGCTTATGAATTTATAAATTTGTTTCAGCTAAATAGGACTAGTGGTTTTCGAGTTATGTCAAACAAAAGAGTCTTAAACGTGACAAATTTCCCTATTCAATAGTTACTTACTTCTAATCGATATTAAATTATTATGGCATGTAACTTGACAAAAAGAATGATGCATAACTTTTTCTTTTTGGGGCGACTTTCACGTGCAGTTCTCAGAATTGAGTCCCAAATCAATGAGCTGAAACATGTTGTACTGTTTTATCGATAATCATGGCATTGAGACCAATATTTTTTTATTGTGGATAATTTAGTTCACTTGTAACCTGCTACAATTTTAAATTTTTTTTCACACTTGATGAAGACCCTATAAACGTGAAACTAGAGACCTTATGTAGTAAAACTGCGTTCTCAGTTTATCGCTAGAACGTCAGGATTTTTTAAAAGGACTTCAAAGTTTCAAAGGATGCACCACTTTCAAAAAATTAAATCAAATATTTCCACGAACCATATGATAACGATATGGGTATCAAATGAAAGGTAAGAATCTCAGCAATGCAAACAAATAACAGAGTTTAATGGATCTGGACCAAAAATTTGATTTAAATATTTTTTTCTGAAAAAAAAATATGTTGAAAAATTTATATGTACATTACATTTATTAACAATTTATGCCAAAAATGTTGGTTATTTCTGCCCTTTTTTTATTTTTTCACTTTTTGACCATTACTTTGAGGGAGTCCAAATTTTTCACTAATAATGTTCGCCAAAATTGTAGCCATGGTAAAGTTGAACAACTTTCGTGAACATACCACTATAATACTGGTTTTTAGTACCTTTACGCATTTATAAACCACTAACGTGGTTGAATATCAGCCGATTTTAAGTTTCTCAGCGGATTTTGAAATAATACACCGTGGCCTTTCCAACGATATACAATGTAGTGCAAAAATGAGCCAATGTTTAAAACAAAGTATTTAATTAAATATTTTTTGTAGTTTTTATTAAATTATTTTCCAACTTTTTGTTAAATTTAAAATATGCATCTGTAAACTATGTAAAGCAATAACAAAACTATAACTAACATAACTGTATGTATATTAAAACAAACCATTTTCTAAATCAGACCATTGGCACACTTTTGCTCCAAGGTTTTTCTCATCTAAATTTAATAATTAATCCAGTATACTTTTAGTTTTTTCAACTGATCTATCCTATTTGGCGTATATTGACAAAGTTTAGCAACATAATATACAGGAATTTTGTTTCATTCACCCTGAACCCACCCCACAGCTCATTAATACTTTTTGCGCCTCCTTCGTTTCTGCCAGCCCTCGGTTTAGGTAAACCCACAGGTTTTCGACCGGGTTTAGATCTCGACTCTGCAGTGGCCACTACGTGACCCCAAACACCTAAAAACTAGGCTATTCCTTGATAATTTTTACATAATGTTTTTGGTCGTTGTCATATTGGAAGATGACATTCTCTAGTCTTTCTGGCATTTTGGCTAGGGTTATGGGGCAAATTACCTTGCAAAATTCTAAGATAGTTTTCTTTCGCATTATACCTTCGATCCGTATAAGTGGTTCTAAACTATCTGGGGTTACGCATTTTCATACCATAATAGAACCGCCTCTGTTATATAATTTTTATAATTTTATAATATATATCTTTATTATATATTATTTATTATATCATTTTTGCACCACAGTGTATATAGTTATATTGATATCTTGTCATATCTGTCTGTTTTTGGCCTCGAAATATCAAACTTTTGTGAATTTTTTTTCACTGTTTTTAAGTTTAAAAAAGTTTGTAGCCACTATTTTATAAAGACACCCTAATGATTACTATTTTATTCAAAAAATGCACGCTTTCACGAGTGAAAATCGGTTAACAAATAGTTAAGTTATTCAGGTTTTTCGAGTGACTCAATTTTCATATCCTATACTAAAATCAAAGTTTTTATGGTTTTATATTTTTGTATTTTTATATTTATATATTTTTATATTTTTATATTTTTATATTTTTATATTTTTATATTTTTATATTTTTATATTTTTATATTTTTATATTTTTATATTTTTATATTTTTATATTTTTATATTTTTATATTTTTATATTTTTATATTTTTATATTTTTATATTTTTATATTTTTATATTTTTATATTTTTATATTTTTATATTTTTATATTTTTATATTTTTATATTTTTATATTTTTATATTTTTATATTTTTATATTTTTATATTTTTATATTTTTATATTTTTATATTTTTATATTTATATATTTTTATATTGTGTATATTTTTATATATTTATATTGTGTATATTTTTATATTGTGTATATTTTTATATTTTTATATTTTCATATTTTTATATTTTCATATTTTAATATTTTTATATTTTTATATTTTTATATTTTTATATTTTTAATTTTTATATTTTTATGTTTTCATATTTTTATATTCTTACATTTTTATATTTTTGATGTTTTTATATTTTTATACTTTTTTATTTTTATATTGTTGCATTTTTATATTTTTGATGATTTTATATTTTGATATTTTTATGTTACCGGCCGTAGCATCATCGTTAGAACATGCGACTATCATGCTTGAGATCCAGGGTTCGATTCCGATTTTGTTATTTATTTTTATTTTTATATTTTTATATTTTTTTTATATTTTTTTATATTATTTTTATATTTATGTATATTTATGTATTTACATTTTTGTGGTTTTTATTTTTATGTTTTTATATTTGATAATGTTGATATTTTCCCTAATGAATATTAACTTCCGTCTTTAGCTTAATGATTTTTTTATTTAAAACAAATTATTTGCCTTTGTCCTAAAGTCCCCTTTAAATACATTTTGGTAAAATATTTTAAGCATACATTAATATTTACTTTTTAAGTTCGGGCCCTCGGGCACCTTCCCCACCAAATTTGTCTATGTGCTTTTGTTTTACTGATCTTTTTTTTTCGTTTGTTATTTATATACATATTATGCGGTCGATTGTGTTGTGTTTTTTACGCCTATAATTTATTAAGTTTCTCGCATAGATACACACAATTTGCTTAACAGTCATCGTCGTATAGACCCTAAAGCCGGCCGTCTGCCCGTCCGTCCAACCAACCATAACAAGCTTCTTTATATCGCCTTTTTTTTTTTGCCAATGTTGCTAGTGTTTTTGTCTGAGTTGTTGTTGCTGTAACTTAATAATTTATCTATATTTTTACAGAGATATGTTTAAAAGATACCAACTACACAGTCGAACCGCGCTGGTTGTGTGTCAGTTATGTTTTTTTTTTATTTTGTTGACTCTTGAAAAAGGCCTTTGCTGTTATTTGATCTATTTGATTACAATTTTTTTTGTACATTTGTTCGATTTGTGTTTCTCGTTTTCATGCCGTTTTTTTCGATTCGTTAAACAATGAAAAATTGAATTAAAACTAATTTATCAGATAAATTGTTCTTCTTTTTTGTAGATTCTATAAATTAAATTTTCATTGTCTTGCATTACACAATGTGTTAATGCTAAGCTGGACGTGAGGGGGGTTTGAGCATGAGGCAGGGTGTCTTGCGTTGCTACTTTAGCCTTTTTCAAACCATCTCAATACAAAGTGGCGATGACGTTAACTATGATTTTGTATCGATTCGTTTGATTGACTTTTTGTGATTATAACGAAATCTCTATCAGTTCATTATCCACACTCTAATGAACACTCGTGTTTCTATCATTAGCTGCCACGGAAGACAACAACATAACTATCGACGAGAATTGTTTCATCATCTTCATCGCCATGATGATCGATGACGATTCATTGGCTGGCTGGCAACTATGAAAAAAGAATCCGTTTTTCTGGCATGTTGTTAATTAATGATGGCTGGACTTTATTTAGGAATTGTAAAATTCGTTTATAAAATTTATTGTTGAGCATTTTTTTTTAATTTTATAAGTTAACAGAATTAATTCATTTAATCCATTAGCTTATTTATTGGACTTCGCAACGGATTAGGCACATTTAAGCTGTAAGGTATATTAAATTTCTAAACATCTATCAAGTGTCATTTAAAATCGTTCATGAAATGGCAGCAACAAGTTTTAATTTATAATAACTTTAAACTATATTTCACATTTTAAAAAAAATTTACATTTGTTTAATTATAGTGAATCTCAAAATATTTGTCATCTAACATTTGTTATATTGTCTCTTAAGCTATTTTTGCATGATGTATAACCGTTACTTTATTGTGATGGATGAGGATGATATTCAAATATTTAAAACTTAATTAATGTTGTGATTTATATGCTTGGGTTGTATGAAAATTTCACTGTTTTGTATGAGAAAGATGTGAGCGAGTTTTAGATAAGTTAACTGAATTTTAAAATATTGACAAGAAGTAAGCACGCTGTTTAATTCAACTAGACTTATATTACTCACATTCTACAGTGAGTAGGAAATCTCTTTAGGATAGTATACAATACGACCTAAATATATTTGTTAAGCGTAACTATTAATAGGCAATTAGAAGGAATATCAAGCCACCTATCGGAAACAAATTGAATCATTACTCATTTAGATACAAATTCTAGCGATTCGACCTTCCCCTCTCTTCTCCGAAATCGTATCGTATTCCTCTACTATAATAAGATCTCTAAAGCCTGTTCCTTCACCGGTCTTGTACATACTTCCCCAATTATACGCATTGTTGAATAATCATTGTTCTGTAGTCATATAGAGCGAATTGGTGGAATAAAATCTTGTATAACATACACTCAGGTGGGTCGGCCTTCATACAAAAAATAAAAGTTGTGCCGTTCAACTCTTAAAATGAAAGATAATTTAAAGACAAATTCAAAAAAATATTTTATATTTTTTTTTGTTTGTTTCGTCTCCATTTATAGTCCGAACGCAACATGTGACATATCAATGTTCTTAGGATGAAAACAGCTACATTTTCTTCTCTGATCACTTTTGACTCCGACGTCAAGAAGTTACTTCTGGAATCTCGGTTTTTACCCCCCTAAGTCTGAATTTTTTCGTAACGATGAAAAAGTTGTTTAAATTCCATTAAATTTTCTCTTTTACCGTATAAATTTTTAAATTCAATTATCTATCATTATAGGGGGTGACCGGCACAACTTTTTTTATCGACCCGCCCTAATATACACTGCACACAAAAAAATTTATATTCAAAGCTGACTTATTTCTTTTATTTGATATCAATATTACCATTGTACAACAAGAAATATTTTATTCAAACTTGCATATCCTTTGAAAATTAAAAGTCCTTTAATAAGGAAACGAAACTTACAGATGAAAAAGTGAGTATGCAGTTTTACTATACATGTTCGCGATTATCAGTGGTATATAGTTTCATTCGTGGGACAGAAACAAAGTCGATTTTTTTTGATAAGGTCTACTAATTATTCGGATTTTTTGTATTCAATGTACCTTTTCCTTTATAATAAAAATTTGTTGAAATTAAATTTTATTTTTCTCTATATTCTATGTGAACATGAAGAATGTTGGTTCAATGTAGTTATAGATTGACCCAAAATTTGTTCTATTTGGGTATAAATAGGGAACCACAATGGGCCAAACTGCCGGATTGACAATTTTTAATTTTTAAAAAGGATAAATATTTGTATTTGAATTGGTCCAAACTTTACTATGCACGTTTTTTACATAGCAAAGTATAGATTATACTGCAACTACTGAAAGAGGTAGACCATTCTATTGAGCCTAGAGTGTTCAAAACCGAAACCGAAAACCGTCTAATCGGTTTTTTTCTCCGAAACCGTATGCCCGTTTCTTTAAAAATGCCAATTTCGAATACCCGGTTTAACCGGTTTTTGGATGTCGGTTAACCGGTTTTCAAAAAGGAGCATTTCCACAGAAAATTGCCAGTTTATTTCTATGCAAATTGGCACAGAAGGTTGTTTATGCTGACATGATATTCTTTGGGCAATATCAAAGCCTTATGCAATACGAAAATTTGTTTGGAAATGCTGCTGGGGGACTGTTTCCTCTCATCTTGAAAAGGGTGATAATTGTCGTTATCTTCTAAACTGAACATCCAATTTCAAATAGAACTAATTTATGATCACCTTACAATAGTTGTGACATCACTAATATATATATGTAGTTGCGATTTAAACTTGCAAGGACTGAGAATCCTTCGATATTCATATGAAAAACTTTAAGTGCAGTTATTTACTAAACTAACTGCCAATCCCACGATGTCGAACGTTAACGTTCGCTTGGGTTTTTTGCGATAAACAGCAGATTTGCTGTACATATTTCAGTTGTTTGACGCAAAAAAAAACCAAAGCGAACGTTAGCGTTCAACATCATGGGACAGGCAGTAAGTGTCCGTTCGTAAGAAGGCACTTTTTTAAGATCACCATAAAATGGTTAGGAAATCACCACGATACAGTTGGGTTCTAATTTTAAAATAGATTGGAATCTCATATTGAAATGGGTGTGAATCCGTCGATATTCATATGAAAAAATTAAGTGCACACTAAATATTCAATTGTGACAAGGAGTTTAATTCTAAACCATGCTAAGTGTCTAACTTAAAATATACAAGAAACTCTTTCAAAGTTTGTGAGTAATTTAGATATCACTTATGGGTTAAATTTAAATTTTCTAACAACTTCTGTTTGGATAAACTTATCATTCTGATTAAAATATAATATATATTGAAGCAGACTGAATTGAAAACACACTAAGTTGACTTAGCATACTTTAGTATTAAGGTACCGATATTTTATATTTTCATATATAATTCATATTTAATTTCATATTGGGTTTTATTTTACAACATCCAAAAAAAAACAGAACGAAACCGGTTAACTCGGTTTTTTTTTACTAAATTAAGTATTTGAAAACCGAATTGTTGGGAAAAGGTATTTTTCGAATAAACCGGAAACCGGTTTCCTGAAAAGTGCAAGTATTTGAACACTGGAAACAGCAGATTAATCCCAGTAGGAAGTGTCTGCAAGACATCCTCAAGGATAGGTGCACGACCATAGTAAATCGTTGATGACACGTAGGGGACCGTCCATACAAATCGTTGACGAAATTTTCATACAAGTGTCCGCTTTGTCATGCACGATCTGATGAGCGACAATGTCGGTCAAATTGTCGTTGATGCCTAAATAAGAGACATGTCGCCCACACAATCATGCACGACATAATGACCGACAATGTCGGTCAAATTGTCGTTACCAGTGATTAATTATTTAAAATAACAAATTGAAATAGTTTTATTGAAAACGTGCGATACATGAACCTTCACGCACTGCTGTTTCCAACAAACTGAAAATTGTTTACTTCTACTTTCCTCTCTTCAATTCTATGTCGTTATTGTTCCGTGACATTAAACTTTTTTGTTTGATGCACGACAACATTAGTATTTTGTCGGTCAGCTTGTCGTCAACCGAGTGTTTTGACGACAAGTACATACATTTTTTACATTTTGACTTGAGTAAAGCGATGACGACAAAGTCGTGTATGACGATACTTCCTACTGGGATCCGTCTTATACAGCACCACCGATATCATCCTTTTTTTATTTTTATATTTTTATTTTCTTATATTTTTATATTTTTATTTTCTTATATTTTTATATTTTTATATATTTATATATTTATATATTTATGTTTTTATATTTTTATATTTTTACATTTTTATATTTTTATATTTTTATATTTGTATATATGTATTATTTTTATTTTTATATATTTTTAAAAATTTTGGAGTGCATTGCTGATAAAAAACGCCTATTATAGTGTCTGTGGACCTGTCACCCATTAGTGTTAAAGCTGTCAACATTGCGTCTGTTTGCTACTAACAGCGTTCTTTCAAATTTACATACTGCCGTTCCCACTTTATCGCCTTTTCCAACCACAACTCTGCCTTTCATATTTATTTATTTAAAATATTTTTTTTTTGCCTTTTTTATTACATTAAATATGTTAATATTTGCACAAAAGATGACATGAGCAGCACCTCGGGTAAATATGAATTTATCAGGAAAAAAAAACGTTAAAAATATTCTTAAAAGTCAATAGACTTGGGGATATTCTGCTATGACTTGCTCTTTTTTCCTCAAATAAATTAAAAACTAGACAAAGATAACACACGTAAATTGTGGATACAAATGTGATTATTTACATAGGTCATGTTCAGACAAATACCACGAACAATTTGTATGGACCGAGTTAGTGAGAAATATGTTAATACTGAACATAAAAATAAACTACAAATTTTCAAGTTAAACATCAAATATATACAAGATAGAAGATAACAATTGATGGAGATGGTGATGATGAAGACAATGAAAATAATAATAACTATGAAGAAGACAATAATGATGATGTTGTGAAGAATAATCATATAGAAGCTGATGATGGTTGCTCGTACAAGGTTTAATTGTGGTCTCTGTCTGACATTGACAGCAGTACAGTGCGTTTCAAGGAATCGTATCAACCATGAAGCGTTTAACTGGATCAATAATAGTGGTTATGTAAGATGATGATTAATGTTCAATTTTTCTCGAGTCAAGTTTCATTTGTATATTAACATTAGAAAAAATAAATCACATTAGTCGCACTTATTAAGGAATTAGCACGCTGTGATAAATTAAACAACATTTCTTAAAGTACATGTAGCTAAAAGATACTATGTATGTATTAATTATTAAATTCTGACATATGCTTCTGTTATAGTAAAGTAACAAATTGTTAAAGAATTGATATCAGTTATTTTATATAAATTTCCTTTGTAATCTCTACTGCAATCTATTTTCCCGTAGACATAAATGCAAAAAATAGGTAATTTGTAAAATACCATTGCATTACTTCTTTTGTTTTCCATTTTCGTTGCATTTTAGTCTGTAATTGTTTTACTGTTGTGCTTCTTTTTAAACATCGAATGAATTGGCATTCAAATTGTCATTGTTATTATCGTCGTCCAATTGCAATTGCGAATTAAACAATAGGACCCAATAAAAATTACCCAAAAACGAAATGAATTTAAATTCCTCAGAATAATGAGCGTTCGTCAAAAGACGATGACTGCAATTAACAAACGAAACAAATTTCACATACTGATCGATTCACGTTCAATCAAGTGAAGAGAGCGGTCCAAAGCTTAAGTGTATTCCAATTAGTCAGTGGTGTGGACAGATGTGAACGACTTCCGACCGCCCACCGCCACAATCGATCGGTGTGTAAATAAACACCTCTAATTTCCATTTTCATTCCCATTCCAATTCTCAAAATGGTCAATCACAAATGGTATTTTTATTACTTATTTCATTATTTGTTTATCCGACACATTGAACAATGGTTCAGCCGAACCCATAGATGGTTAGATGGGCGGCATTTGGCTTTGAGTCCATTTAAACTTAATTGAATTTATTAATCCTCAAAGGAAAATTAAAAAAACCTAAAGAGATTATAAACGCAATTACTTTGTATGCGGCTAATAATCAAAAATTGTCGTTGAAGGAAACGATTAAAAGCTTTATAACAATTCGTATGTATATTTAGAATAGAATGACAAAGAATTGAATAGTTTGATTGCTTTTGATATGGGTTTGGGAGAGACCTTGAGATAACATCTTAATGAAGATCTGTTCTTTGTGTATTCTATTTTTCTGTCATAATTATAACCTTTCAAATGCACTTTTAATATTAATTGAGCGTTTTTTTTTTCAATGCTTTTCATTATAAATTCTACAAAAATATTCTTTAAGGTAATTATGTACAATCAAACAGTTGTTCAAATACGAATTATAAAACGTAAATTAATTAGTTGAAATTCAAAATTAAAAGCCAATTGTGGCAAGTCATTGGCTTAGAGGGAAAGGAATTTTGTTTATTAATTTAAGAAAATTACTTCGAAAACTTACTGAAACGTAGCTGTGAGCGTGTAAAAATATAAAATATAAAAATATGAAAATATAAAAATATGAAAATATAAAAATATAAAAATATAAAAATATAAAAATATAAAAATATAAAAATATAAAAATATAAAAATATAAAAATATAAAAATATAAAAATATAAAAATATAAAAATATAAAAATATAAAAATATAAAAATATAAAAATATATAGAAATATAAAAATATAAAAATATAAAAATATATTAAAAAAAAATATAAAAATATAAAAACATTAAAATATATAAAAAAAATATAAAAATATAAAGGGAAAGGAATTTTGTTTATTAATTTAAGAAAATTACTTCGAAAACTTACTGAAACGTAGCTGTGAGCGTGTAAAAATATAAAATATAAAAATATGAAAATATAAAAATATAAAAATATAAAAATATAAAAATATAAAAATATAAAAATACAAAAATATAAAAATATATTAAAAAAAAAAAAATAAAAATATAAAAACATTAAAATATATAAAAAAATATAAAAATATAAACATAAAAAATATAAAAATTTTAATATATAAAAATAAAAATATAAATTTATAAAAACAAAAAAATATCTAAGAATAAAAATTCAAAATATCAAGTTTCAAAATACAGAAATGCGCCAAAATATAACATCAAATTTTACAAATATTAAATAAAATCAGTGCACAAATTCCAGTCAGGCGAACTGACTGACATATATCCTCACCCTTGATATTACATTGATTTCTAAAGTGGGCGGAATGATACATTTGTATGGGAGGTACGGGAAGGGCGTGGTTAGACTTCCAATTGTTTCTCCAAAACTTTATCCAGACATAGCTTTACAAAATACTGAATTTGGGCACGATTTCTTAAATAGGCGGAATGGTACATTTGTATGGAAGCTTCCGTAAGGGGCGTGGCTAGACTTTCAATGTTTTCTCCAAAACTGTATTCCGTTATAGCTCTATGTATACAGAATTTGGGCACGATCGTATTGGATATATTGATATTATTACCTAATATAAAAAGTGGGCGGAATGGTATATTTTTACGGGAGGTACTAGAAGGGGAGTCGCTAGACTTCCAGTTTTTCTTTACACTGTTATAGTTTTAGTAAATACAGAATAAAGGCACGATCACGTTGGGTGTATTGACATTATTTCTCGACTTCAAAAGTAGGCGGAATGGTACATTTGTATGGAAGGTGCCATAAGGGGCGTGGACATGTAGCCCATTTGCAATACGGTAAGGAGTTTTGAGGAAATATTAACCTATGCTAAGTTTAATAAGAATTGGTGGCGTCTTTCGAAAGTTATCGTGCGTACCAGCCGGACAGACAGACGAACATGGCTCAAACGACTTAAAAAGTCATTAATCGGATTTGGTTGAAAGAAACATATGGTCTAAAGCGGCTCCTTCTATGTGTTACACTTTTGGGTCGTATCAAAAGATATAAATCCTCCTACCAGTAGGGTAAGGGCATAAAGAGCATTCTAAAGTAGGATTTAAATATTTACTTTTCAATCGATGAAAAAAAGAAAACTAAAGAAATGAGACATGTTTATTTATTATGGAAGTATAAAATATAAAGTTTATGTTTTAAAAATTACAGCACTGATATGCGATCCTTGATTATTATGATGCTGCAACGCTGGGTTTCTGTTGATAATTATACTTTTAAAGTACAGTCGAACTTCTCTATAACGAACTTTTCTATAGCGAATTTCTCTCTATAACGATTTTTTTTTCAAAAACACACCATTTTCCTAGTGTTTTTCCCACATTTTTACAATAACGCCAGAACTATCTCATATCTCATTCATGAAGTGTAAAGGGAAATTCTATTTATGATTTCAGCAAATAAATTTCTATCCATTGTTTTGGTGACATTTAAATTAAAGTATAGCTCTAGCTCTTATGAAGTATAGCTCTAGCTCTTATGAGTATAGCTTTAGCTCTTATGCAGTTCTTATTGAACTTTTTTCCTTAAGGTGTTTTTAATTTTACCAATAATTAATTTTTGTCGTCAGTTTTTTTTTGTGTAAATTATTGTAAAACTATTCATGTGATGTTTTTGTTTACTATAATAAATTAAATCCTAATTTAAATTCCATTTATGTTTTTCTGTACTATTTGTAGATATTTAAATAATCTAATAGTACAAATAATAGTATAAAGCAAAGGAATTTTAGGTGTTTGTGATCAATAATATGTTTTACATGACTGTTTCTCGCTTCGTCCGTCCCTCCTCCGTCTGTTCATTTGTCTCGCCCATCTATGGGTATATTACAAACCACACCCCTAGCTCCCTAACCTTCTCTATACTTGTCGCGTCCGTGATTCGTGACAATATTTTAATCACCAACTCACATCTTGTTCGTACGCCACGCCAGCCACTGACTTAACCGAATGGATTGTTAAAGTTTTATACGTTTGCATCTGAAATCATCGTGATTCTCACTCGTCGCCATTCATTTGCAGTAGTTAAACGTAGTTTTCAATTTATTTTCTAATTCTAATTACGTTAGAAATAAATGAATAAAAAAAAACTACGGCGTTCATAGAATTTATAGAATGCGCATATGTGAATGAATCGTCGTTAGTTGGTATGGTTACTACTGATTACCTTGTGTCGAAGAGTTTTGGCACGTTTTACAAATATCGGTTGATGGTAGAGAGGGGTGAGGCAAATATAAAGTAATTCATTGTGTTAATGTTAGACAACATAAAAAAAAATGCAAAAACATAAATAAACAATAAATAGCAAAAAATACTACCAACACAGGGAGGGGGAGACAGCAGTAAACATTCAAAAGTGATTTATAGCCATTTGGGTGGACAAAGAAAGAAATTTATGGAAACACCACGGACACCACCGCCTCCAGCGCCAGAACAGAAGTTTTCAAGCTTAAGCGAATGAGTTTTAAAACAACGATTAATAGATACAATTTAAATGTTTTGTTTTTTTTTTAATTTATTAACATTTTCAAGATAAGAGAGTTATCATTTAAATAGGATGGTTTGTTGTTAATTTGTATCTTCGCAATGAAATCGCTTTGTACGACCGTAGAAGTTACTGGAACTATAGGTCATTGCTGGTGCAAAAAAGATATTAACACCCATGTTCTGGAAAACAATTCGGTCTGAAAACAAAGCAAAATCGGTAAAAAGGTAATACTTTTTAATAAATTTTTTCCGATTTCGCTCTGTTTTCAAACCGAATTGTTTTCCAGAACATGGGTGTAAATTTAATTTTTTCTTAACTTATGTTGTAGTTAAATTTTATTGTAGAATTTTTATTTAAAAACAGTTTTAAAACACGAAGTTAAAAATATGGGCAATTCCACGTTTAACGGCCCTATACAGGAAAAAAATATAATTATATATTTTAAATAAAAATCGGTCAATTAATATGTACAAGAAAACGACAATTATGTACAAATGGAAAAAAATATATTATTTTTTTCAATTTTTATATCAATTTGGCAATTGTTTGAAGTGAGCATATATTGGACACTCTCATCTAAATATTTATACGCTTGTACGCTTTATACATTAACATTTTCTAATATTCAATTTATCTTGATAAGTAGAAAGGTTAACTCCGGAACGACAAAACTCTTGTTTGCTTTCTCATTAGGTTTCGGCTTTGTATGTTTTATAATAAAAGTTTTATGAGCAAATAGAAATATACGAATTTTGTGTCACACCCGTTCTCGTAAATATGACAAATATGTAGTAAAATTGTTACTTTACATGATAAAACATTAAGACTTTGAAACAAAGTAAGTGCAATTAATAACCGAAGACACTTTTTTGGGCCCCATACAAAATGAGTCGCTCTAATATATTACAATAGTTCTATTAATATGACCGACATTACAATTTTTCCAAAAGGGGCGTGGCACCGCCCATTTCCCAGCGAGACGTAATCCTCCATTTACCATATAGATATGTAGGAAATCTCATCTTCACACCTTACATGGTTCGTAAAATATAAACGATTTAAATTTTTGGTTTGAGTTGGCGGTGCCACGCCCATTTATCTAATATTTTTTTCATGTAGCCTATAATAGAGGATCTACGGGTAGAACTACACAGTGAAATTTTTATTGCAATCGGTGCTTTTATTTCACGAGATAACAATTTTTCCAAAAGGGGCGTGGCACCGCCCATTTCTGGCGAGACGCAATTCTTATTGTACCAGTAACATATGTAGCAAATCTAATCTTCATACCTCCAATGGCTCGTGAGATATGAGCGATTGAAATTTCGGTTTTTGTGGGCGGTGCACCGCCCCATTGTCTAACTATGCTTTAATGTAGCCTATGGTAGAGACCCTATGGACAGTATTAAGCGAAGAAAATATTATTGCAATCGGTCTATTTATTTGTCTCATATAATGATTTTCTAAAAAGGGGCGTGACATCGCCCACTTTTCACAAAGTATTTTTCTTATACGATATACGTACGATATACGTCGACTTCGTACCTATAATCGTTGAAAAGATACAGCCATTTAAAAATTCGAGGTTTATGGGGCGGTGCCACGCCCATTTTACCCCCTTGCAGACCGAATTTCCAAAAATCTATTCTTAGTGGGCGCCTATGCCATAAAAGGAACCTACATTCCAAATTGCACTATTCTAGCTTTAGCCGTTTGGGCTGGGGAGTGATGAGTTAGTCACGCAAGCCTTTTATATATATAAAGATTAATTTCTTTTATTTTCTTTCTATAAAAACTGTAATTTCTTACTAGGTCACACCCGTCGTAAAATGGTGTCACACCCGTCAGTCAAGTTTTTTTTTATTAAGAAAAAGTAGTTTTTTGCGAACAGTAAGAACTAACACAATCAAAAAATTACCTACACCACAATAATTGTGGACTTTCTACGGAAAATTTAACAGCATTTGACCTAAAAGTCATAATTTTGTAAAAGCTCATAATTCTAAGGTCACAAACTTCGTAGTCATCTAATGGACATTCTGAGCAGAAATCAAGTTCTTTCAGTGTCTACCTGTTACTAAACGTTTTAAAACTTAACATTCCTGGCAATCACAGCTTTTTTTTTAAATAAATTTTCTATTCTTAAATTATAACCAAAAATGTGAATAACATGGTCACACCCGTCCCAGTAAAATTGCCCAAATTTTCTTTTTTTGTAATTTCTGTATATAGAATAGTAATAATAATTTTATTCTGTGGATTAGTCTAGCTTGAGGTCATCAGTGAAAACACAAACTCGTTATGATTTCAAAGCTTTTTATTTATTATTCCCAATATTTCGACCAACTTCGCTAGTCATCTTCAGGGGGATTTTAACAACTGAGTAATTACGTCGTACATCCGCATGCTTCGTTTTTGCACAACAGTCATAAAATTTATTTATTTTTTGAATCTGTAGAATATTCTGATGTGTCTCGTATGTCAATGAAAACTAAATTGATTAATATATTAAACATGTTTTGTTGCTTCTAATCTACCTTCACTGTAATAATTTTCAGCAATTTTGTATAAATTCCTCTTTATACAATTCTTGATGATAATCCTCAAGCTAAAATATTTCATACAAAGACTTAATAAAAAATGCATTAGCTCAACTATAACTTAATTTTTTTAAACATTACATAGTAAAAACTTTTCTTAAAGTTATGCTATGTTCCATTTCTTATTACGGAACTTTATATTGACCCTTTGAATATAATGACTATACTTTGTCTTAATACTAAATTTTATTATTCTCCACCCTAACAATATAAAACCTGCACGTAATTTCCATTCCAAAGGATCTTGCCTCCCCATAGTTACGTAAATCCTTCATTTTATCCTTCCATTCTCATTCAAACTTGTTTCACCCTTTCACTGGCAATAAAAAAAGTAAAAGTTGAAACTTTAAAGGTTTTATTTTCACTCTCTCTCTCTTACTATGTCCAAGATTTTATCTTTTCAACAAGAACATAAAACAAATCCTTGACTTAAAGTGGTAGGAAAATTTTCGATTTTTCCCAACTAGAAACTTGTAGGCACCCAACAACAGAGTAGGCTACCATAACATCAGGAAAATCCTTCATATGCCGAACATATCGTACATATGCAGGCAACCACTGGGAGGGCGCTAGAGGTTGGTGGTGGTTGGCCAACCAAACAATTCTATTGTTATTGCCTACTTAAGACCAATTAACCTTTTTTTATTGCAAACTATTTTATTCCCCCCCAAATGGTAATTCTGGCCAAACGAAACGAACCAACAATCGACGATGACCGACAACAAATCATGCAAACTTGAAGCGTTTTAAAGCTTTGGAGAAATAAATAATCAAAAAAGAAAAAAAAATCGCACACAAACAAATGTACATATGTATATACTGTACTGGAATGTGGGTCTTCCATAAGACTTAATATTATGTTGCAAGTTGCAGCTAGCTGCAACAACAACGACGACGATTTATATACCACATACACAGAGGATTGCTATAGCAAAATTTGTTTAAAGAGTGAAAAGGAAAACTGAGAAACGCCACTGGAATCAACAGCAACAACAATAACAAAATCAGCAACAACGATAAACCATCAAGTGCAGCCATAACGAGGTCAAAACATAAAAAAACTGCTTTGCTTTCAGTGTACGCCACAAAATAAATATGTTGGCGTTCTTAAGTCGTTTCAAAAGTCATTGCAAGTTTTAAATCCCTTCCGCCTGCTCTTCTGAATAAATTACGACAACCTTTCGTTTCGTTTAAAAAAAAAAGAAGAAATAAAATGCCGCCAAATTTCAACTGCACCATAAAAGTTGAAAAGCTAAAAGGGAAACGAGGCGAATCTTAATACCAGTAATTTTTGTAAAGCAAAATTTTGTTGACGGCTTTTAATGCAGCTATACATATATAAAAGTTTTTGGGGGGAACAAAAAGTAAAAGCAACTTGTAATGTAAGCGAGTAAATGTAACGACTCATTTACGTCTTAGAAATTGTTGTTGCAGAAGTTGTCGAGTGAACTATTTTATAATTAACTACCTATATAATATTGATGACGTTATATAATTTTGATTATGTATTATAAATAATACAACAATATTACAATAACACAGTACAAAATTTTTCTGCTCATTGATTTGGGACTCAATTCTGAGAACTGCACGTGAAAGTAGCTCCAAAAAGAAGAAGTTCTGCATCATTCGTTTTCTCAAGTTACATGCAATAATAATTTAATATCGTTTTGAAGTTAGTAAGTATCTTATAGATTATCACGTTTTAGGCTCTTCTGTGCAGTTCTCAGTATTGAGCCCCAAAATCATGTGTTGCACTGTGTAATGCAACAATTTTTCGACAAAATAACTGTTTCTATTCTTTCTTAAACTTTTGTATAAAATTTTGATATAGAAATAGTCACACATACCAAAACCATTAATAAAAATATTTTTATTTTTAAATATCGGAAAATACCTTTTGAAGACTTAAATTTTGAATTCTAAATGCAATTTTTGTATCCACAAACACAATTGGTATCCTCTTCTTCTTCATCGTTGAAGCTTCTACAAGACTCGTTGTAGAGAGTTTTAATCACATAGCGTGTTTGCCAGACCGGCCATCGACCGGTTAACACCGCTATGATGGATATCTAAGATGGAATCTAGACAGGTTTAAAACACAAATCGTGACCTCTGAATGTCCTTGGTAGGCCAAATCTGTAATGCCGGCGGCCTTAGCAAGTGCGACGGCCCTTAAGTTACCAAAAAGTTTATTTGTAGAAATTCGTCTTCAAAGTCAAAATTCCATTTGCAAATTCAGGTATTACTTGAACTGTTTTTCCGCCAGATATAAACACTGGTAATACGAATTGGTCTTATACCATGCTAGTAGAATCAGAGATGGTGTCAAGGAACACAAGGTGTCACTTGCACCTCTTTGCTGCGAACGTCTCACTATCTCTTCCAGAGACGTCAGTGATCTGATGGCCGCTTTAATATCAGTAAGTAAATGAATATTACGTCCCAATTTTCGATAATACTGAATTTGTTCTGTTGCTACTCTTATGACCGTTATTTCGGCCTGAATTGTGTTACAGTAATCTGGTAGCCTGACTGAAAGATGATGTAAGGATACTGTGAAAATTTGGATCACATATTTTTTTAGTTTTGCACTTTTACATATTTATATTTTAATATTTTTAAATCTTTATATTTTGAAATATTTATATTTTTATGTTTTTATATTATCATATTTTTTTGTTATTATGTTTTTATATTTTTCTTAAATTTTTCTAATTTTAAAGTTTTTATATTTTAAAGTTTTTATATTTTATATTTTCATATATTTAAATTTTTGTATTTCTATATTTTTTGTTTTTATATTTTTAAATTTTTATATATTTATATTTTTATATTTTTATATTTTTATATTTTTATATTTTTATATTTTTATATTTTTATATTTTTATATTTTTATATTTTTAAATTTTTAAATTTTTATATTTTTATATTTAAATATTATTATATTTTAATATTTTTTTTACTCATTAAAATTTAAAAAAATAATAACTTTTTTTTAATTAGACATTTTTGCAAATTATAATTTTGTTAAAAGTATTTTTTTTCTTAAATCGTTTTTGTTCGTAGTTTATTTTATGTTTATTTGATAGTTTTGTTTTTTTCTTTCCTATTGCTATGAATTATATAACACCAACACCTTAACTTACAATCAGGTTAAAAGTGTAGGCCTTTCATCTTTAATATAACGTAACATAATAAATTAAATAAATGTTTTCATTGAATTACATCCCATATTTTTTATATTATTATATTTTATATATTTTTAGATTTTTAGATTTATATATTTTTATATTATTAAATTATTTTATATTTTTATACTTTTATATTTTCATATGTTTATTTTTTTATAATTTTATATTTTTATGTGTTTAAATTTACATATTTTTTGTTTGTTTTTATATTTTTTATTATTTGTGTATTTTTATATTTTTACATTTTTATATTTTTTTTTTGATATTTTTATATTTTTATTTTTTTATGTTTTTATATTTTTATATTTTATATTTTTATCTTTTTACAGGTTTATTTGTTTCATTAAAATTTTGGGTTTTTAATTATACATTTTTGCAATTTATAATTTTGTTAAAAATATTTTTTTTCTTAAATTATTTTTTTTTTGTTTTATTATATATAACTATATTTAAATCGGTTGAGCCCAAGGGCCAAAAAACAATTACGAGAAAGGTTATGTATTATTTACAAAAATTTACGCTGTTTTTGATAGCTTCCAGTGTAAAAATGTTACAATCATATTGCCTCAACAGTTTTAATTATACATTTTAATTAATTCAGGTCTTATCTAATTGTATCTAAGTTGATCCGAAATTTGTCCCAATTATACATCTTATTAGATCTAATTATATACTCTTCCTTATATATATCTGGCATTTGTACTTGTATAAACTTGGGTTCGATTTTTACATCGGGTCGTCATTTGGAATGATCTCGCATCAGATTACAATGATACAATTAGAACAGCACTGATTTAACCAAATCCAATTAGATAAACATTTCTCAAAAAAAAATTTGCGAAAGTAATCATTCATTTATATTTTAAAGAATTTTTTTTATATGTCATTAAAATTGTTTCCTATTTTTAAGTATATGACTCAAAATATAGTATTATATATTAAGAGCTAATAATAAGAACGTTCATATGTGATCAATATTATTATAATGGACTCATCATATCACAATTTGATTTGATAGGAAAAATAACGTCTTATTTTTTTTATAAAACCAAATTTATATTTTAAAATTTTTACTTATGCCAAATTAAATTGCCCCTTACACAACAAAGCCCTCAACAAATTTTTTTAGTTCATTTTTAATTTTGACATTTTCGTCCTTAGTTACCCAAAAGTTGATTTTATAGTTTTTGTTTTTTTTTCATTTGTAATGAATTATAAATCTCCAACCCAATCCTTTAATTCCAAGGAAATGTGTATATTACAAATAAGTTAAAAGCGTGGTGTGGCACTTTTTAGTATAATGTAATATAATAAAGTAAAAACATTTTTCCATTGAATTACATCCCATATTTTTTAATTACTTCGTAGAGAGCATTCTGAAAAAAATGCTTATAACCATTTGTCGTCCCCGTTAATTTATGTGGAAAACTAAACTAATTAAGCAGCTCCTCTTAGTTAGTTAAACATTAACTTGCAACAATAGCTGAAGTTTAAACAATTCCATTGGCAAACATTGTAAGTTAATAACACACAAGTAGAAGAAATCACGCACGAGAAAGTACTTGAGAATTTGCAAAGAAATAGCAGGCGGCTGAAATTAATCTCAGGCCTTTTATGTTCAGCTCATGTACATTTTTACCTTCTTAAATTGTTTTGTATACTTATGTACATAGATGTACAAAAAAAATAAAAACACAATCTCAAGATGTGTATCAGCCTACGCATTTTCATTTACACAAGAACGGGGTACAAACAAAAAAAAAGCGAACTAAACGAAAAATATCTCATAAGACAACATGATCCTATTAAAAGTAAAACACGTTTGTGACTTTTCTTGAGATGGATGGATGGATGACTGAATGGTGGATGTGTACATGGTGATATTTTGTCAAGACCATTCCGGTAAGGCCGTTGTTGGCTGAATATGAAATTTGGAGTTGGGTATCTGGGCATCTGTGAAATATGTTTGGCTGGGAACGTGGAAATACGTTGTACAGTGGAGAGTTTTTCTTTAACATCAAAATAATGTAAAAATGTTTATTGAATTATTTTGAATTCTATTAAAAAATAATTACAAAAACACAAAACTATGAAAATAAAAAAATAAAATATAAAAAAATATAAAATTAAAAATATACAAAAGTAAACAAAATTAAAAATATAAAAAAAATAAAAATATAAAAAAATAAAAATATAAACAAATAAAAATATAAAAACATCAAAATATAAAAATATAAAAATAGAAATAAAAATATAAAAATAGAAATAAAAATATAAAAATAGAAATAAAAATATAAAATATAAAAATATAAAAATATAAAAATATAAAAATATAAAAATATAAAAATATAAAAATATAAAAATATAAAAATATAAAAATATAAAAATATAAAAATATAAAAATATAAAAATATAAAAATATAAAAATATAAAAATATAAAAATATAAAAATATAAAAATATAAAAATATAAAAATAAAAATATAAAAATATAAAAATATAAAAATATTAAAATATTAAAATATAAAAATATTTTAAATATTTTAAATATTTTAAATATTTTAAATATTTTATTATATTTTATATTTATTTAAAATATTTAAAATATTTAAAATATTTAAAATATTAAAATGTAAAAATGTAAAAAATATAACAATATAAAAATTTAAAAGAAAATACAGAACAACGTTGATGTTGTTCTGTATTTGAGACCACTGTGCACTTCTTCTTCTTCTTGTTAATTGTCGTGAGCACCATACATGAACCAACTATGTAATACACATACGTATAACCATAAACATGTATAAAGCATATGATCACTTGTGTGTGCGGCTGTCATACACAAAAGTGTTTGTAATTTTTATAGCGCATACGAATTTTTACACTTGATTTTCCATTTATGGTGTTATATGGTAATAATAACAATAATTTGTTTGGCTCTATTTTCTTAACTCGATGCCTGTTGTCAAGTCCATAAAACTTGAAACGTCGGTCAAAACATAAAACAAAAAAATTATACAAAACTAAGTTTAGAGAAAAAATACGCCGCATGTAAAATATATCAAAAATAGTAGAATTTCTTATTTAGTAACTGACCTTTGTAGACTATTAGTATTGAAATGAATTTGCATTTTATATGTATGTTTAATATATAGACAGTTGGAGGTGGTTTCTGCCAATGGCATGACAAAATGTTATAGAAAACGTGATAAACGCAGGTGTATATTTTAAATACTTCTTACATATAAATAATCGTACCCGTGTACATATATCGACGACATAGCGTCATATTTATGACTTCCGTATAAATTGATTAAAACAGAGAGGGAGAAGATGTAATAAAATAAATTTGAATTGGATGTATGTTTGTAAGACAGTGTGGGAATTTGAATTTAAATGAAGCTGCTACGTCCGTCGTCGGCAAAACAAAATGCCCCACACAGCATATGGTGGTGTTTGTTGTGTTTGAGACTTAGTGCGAAACATCAAACTTAGAAGTTTATGGACATGGAGGGAGCTATGGTTGAACCAGTGGTAAATTTAGTGGATGTTGGGTACTTTAGAAGAAAGTGGTTTTACAATATTAAAATATTAAAATATTAAAATATTAAAATATTAAAATATTAAAATATTAAAATATTAAAATATTAAAATATTTTTTTTTTTTTTTTTTTTTGTGCGGGTGCGGTAGGGGAAATGCGTTAAGCATTCACGTCACTGACGTGGTCGGACTCCCCAATGTGGTATACCGACTAAAACCCCTCCGTGTCTCCTCTCCGGGGAAGTATTCCACCTCGGAACCGCTTTCGCATTACTTCGAGGTGGTCCCCATGTAGCAATATGTGCCATCAAACATTATTGACCCGTATTTAGGTCCCCGCTATGTTGTCACTTCTCGATTCGCCGCAGCGTCGAGATCAAACTTCTTACATCTGAGAATCCGTTCACAGTATACAGCGACAGCAGTCCAGTTCTCCTCCCTGGTGATCATTACGTCGATTATATTAGACACATGTATCTGCCCCACTGTTCTTATTAATATCTGACGATTGAGCGCCCATCGTGTGCATTCGAAGAAGGTATGCTCCGCGTCGTCCAACACATCATCTTCCTCATACAGACAGTGTGGTGTATCGCATTTTCCCATTTTGTAAAGGTACTTCCTGAAATATCCATGTCCAGATAGCATTTGTGTCAGGTAATAATTTACCTCGCCATATTTTCTTTCCACCCATTTACGGATACCCGGTATTAGCCTTGCCGTCCACCTTCCATGCTTTTCGACGTTCCACCTGCCTTGCCATGTTACAATTGTCTGCTCCCTCAGGGATTGTGATCCTTGGATGTCTGATATTCCTCTTAAGAAAGTAGCACGGCGTTCCATTGCTAATAGATCTATTGGGATCGTGCCTGCTATAACTAACACTGCAGCAGCCGATACCGTGCGGTACGCGGAGGTGATGCGCAGCGCGGCTGTCCTTTGCGCAGACAGAAGAGATTGTGCTCTCTTTTTTACCTTTATAGTGTCGGCCCATACCTCGCAGCCGTAAAGCATAATTCTGTTCGAAGTCTCCATCAATAACCTGCGCTTGCATGGGAGCGGTCCTCCAATATTCGCCATTAATCGGCCCAGTTGTGCTACTGTTCTCCCGGCCTTGTTGGCTGCGTACTGCAGTTGGGCTGTAAAGTTGAGTTTCGGGTCCAGCCTTAGCCCTAGGTACTTCACACATTTTCTAGACTGGATTATTGTTTCTCCAATGTTTATGTCTATCTCCACGGGGATATGGCGTTTTGTAAGTATCAGCACCTCCGTTTTGTGCATTGCCAGTTGTAAACCGTGTGAGTCAAGCCATATTTTGGTCCTTATCATGACTTGTCTCAACTTCCGCTGTGCGTCGTTTGTACTCCTGGCCGTGATCACAGCTGCTACATCATCCGCATAGCCAACCAAAAAAGTGTCCTCTGGCATGTCGATTTTAAGGATTCCGTCGTAGCTGGCGTTCCACAAGTCTGGGCCCAATATCGAACCTTGTGCCGCTCCAGAGGTAATCCGCTTTTTCCTATTCCACCGCTTGTCTTATATAAAAGCTTCCTATGATCCTAAGTAGGTATTGTGGTACAGCGAAGTCTTTTTCTAAGGCGTCCATCACATCCTTCCATCTTAGGCTGTTAAAAGCATTTTTAACGTCCAGAGTGGCGAGTAGGACAACAGGCCTAGTGAAATGACTTACTAGCTGTGCTGCCTCTACTGCTTCAATTACCTCTCTCAGTGCTCCAATTGTAGACATACCCGGTCTGAATCCAAATTGTCTGCAAGATAGACCCCCGCTGTCGTTTATGGCGTTACTCAGTCGTGGCTTTATTAGTCTTTCCAGGAGTTTTCCCGCTGTATCCAACATACATAGTGGCCGATACGATGATGGTGCTTCTGGGTCTCCTTTTCCTTTACTTATGAGCACTAGCTGTTGTCTTTTCCAGATTTCTGGGAATACCCCATCTTTCAGGCAAGCATTATACATACTTAATAATATTTCGGGCCTCTTGTTTGCTATCTCCTTCATAACTTCTGCTGGTATACCATCGGGACCAGGTGCTTTTCTGGGTCGGAGACCAAAGGCAGCTGTCCTGAGTTCGTCCACCGTGAAAGGGATGATATTGGTTAAGTTCTCAGGGTGTCCTCTTTCCTCTCTAATTTCGTGGGTCGGGAATAGAGATGTCACAATATTTTCCATGGTTGTTTCGTCCATCTTGCCTATGGGGTTTTTTGCGCCCAACTTCTCCATGACAATTTTATAGCCTAGGCCAAAGGGGTCTCTGTTTATATCTTCTCGCAATTCCTCGAAAAGTTGCCGCTTTCTGTTTGCTATTGCGTTTCGCAGGGATTTCTTCGCTTCCTTGTATGCCGATGTTTCGGTTTCAGATATGCCCCTACGTCTTGCTCTCGTGAACCTTCTCCTACATCGGAGGCAGTTTCGTCTGAGAGTAGCGATATCTTCACTCCACCAGTATACTGCTTTTTTTCTAATGTTTGGAGGGTTCGTTTTGGGCATTGCCTTGTTACAGCCCTGTGTTATCACGCTCATAACCTGTCCTGTTACAGTCCTTGCGTCGTTTATGAGATCAGCTTCTACGTATCTCCTGTCAATTTCCGCTATAAGTGCAACTGCATTGAGCTTCCGCGAGTCCCACTTCCGACTATTCGGCTCGTTGTCGCAAACAGGTCGTATATCACTTGCTGTGAAAGTGTACGAAATGCACTGATGGTCGCTGCCGGTATATATCTCCAAGACCTTCCAGTTCGTCAACTTGTGCGCCACTGACTCGGATACCAGAGTAACATCCGGTATGGTGCCCTCACATGCGTGTCTTCTAAATGTTGGTACATTTCCCAAATATTAAAATATTAAAATATTAAAATATTAGAATATTAGAATATTAGAATATTAAAATATTAAAATATTAAAATATTAAAATATTAAAATATTAAAATATTAAAATATTAAAATATTAAAATATTAAAATATTAAAATATTAAAATATTAAAATATTAAAATATTAAAATATTAAAATATTAAAATATTAAAATATTAAAATATTAAAATATTAAAATATTAAAATATTAAAATATTAAAATATTAAAATATTAAAATATTAAAATATTAAAATATTAAAATATTAAAATATTAAAATATTAAAATATTAAAATATTAAAATATTAAAATATTAAAATATTAAAATATTAAAATATTAAAATATTAAAAAAAAAATACAAAATTAAAAAATTTCAAAATTATAAAATTTAAAAAATGCCTTAAAATTACGAAATTCGAAATTGCAAGATTACAATGCGTACAAAATTACAAAAATTAAAAAATTTTAAAATGCCTTAAAATTTTAAAATTACAATATAAATAAAGTTAATAAAGTTTACAAATTTCAGAACTATACAAAATGAAAGTTTTTGAATCATACTTGATTAAGGATTATTTTCTCACATTCTTTTTATTCAAATTGCTGTGATATCTATCTCCTTTATTTAAGGAGTTTGTAAAATAATATTTATTAGTTTTAATTTCCTTCCTTTTCATGACATTTCCTCTTTATTTTTGGTAATTTTTGTTTCCATCCTTTATCTCCTTTTTAAGGCATTTCTGTCTACCTACCCTTGTTTAAGACATAATTAAGGTCTCATTTGATGACTCATTTCTGGCAAACAGACAGTGGATACAAATTTTGTGTTGTGTTTTTTTTTTGCAGAAATTTTAAAATTTATGCATTAATATACAAGTTGCCACCAATGCCACTAAACTAAAATTGTCCAAAAATATGAAGTTGTAATAAAAAAAAGTTGTTTAAGGGGACCAAGAATTCTATATTTTTCCACTCGTACTTATCAGTTTACTTAAAAGTCTCATTAGTTTGTCAACAAATTTTAGTGCCGCAGCCACAGTTGTCGTAGGCACCAACTTAAGACGACCCCATATAATTATATTAAAATATGTTTAAGGCAATGACATTGATTGACATATTTAATTTATAGGCTTCTTTCTTAAATTGGGGTGTTTTTTTAATCTCTTTGTAATTTGTTTCATTTTCCTTTACCGCATTGTTTGTAACAACTGCACTTTAAGTTAATCTCGATCATGTCTGCCTGGCCCCCTTATTGTGTTCTCGCCACTACTTTTAATCATGTTGTTAAACAATTTACTAATTGTTGGTTTTTTGTTTCTCTCTCTCTCTTTACAGATATGATGTGTAAACACACAACGAATATAACGAATAACATTACAGCAGCAACAACAACAATAACTTCAATATTACAAGATATTCACAATAACAACACGATTAATCTTTAAACTAAAGTTGTGTTGTGAACAGAATTTAAAAGATACAATAGTGTGTTACGACGACGACGACTGCAAAGAATTCAAACATCCCCAGATACCCATCCTCATCACGCTCCATACTGACGGCAACAACCAAGCTAGCAACAACATAAGCAGCAACGAGAAAACGGCATCACATCACATCGTCCTCATCAACCGAGTTGTTATTGTTAAACGTATCTGTAAGATTAACTAGGAACATGTTTTAGATGTACTTAAACATCCAAACGAAAACGACAACAACAACAACAACACCATCAACTAAATCGATATAAGAAATTTAAGCGAAAATAAATCCCAGAGCCTTAACGAATTTAGAAATAAACAAATAACAAAATAAAACCGCATCATCACTTGAGAATCCAACACAAATTGGGTGTTAAAAGTGCCCATATTGAACTAAAAAGCCCTTCCATAGAGAGCAGGCAAATAGGCAGACACACCACGCACTGGCACAGCAGGAGTGAGCGCGAGATAGAGAGAAATATCTAGAGTGCCACAAGATATGGATGAAGGCCTAAAGAGATTCTCTTCTACGACATGATGAACAACGTCATCATCGCCATCATCAGCAGTAGCAGCAGCATTAGCAGCTCTTGAAACAGTGGTGGGCAGTAGTCATTTGAGTGGTTGTGGATGCAGGCACCACTAACAGACGACGGCATATAATATCGATTTCGTTTGTCGTCCTGCCTGAGATTTGTATGCAACCAAACCCCCTCAAAACCTACAAAGGATTGTTTGTTGCTTAGACCACAGTCAGAGAGTGTTGCAACAACATAGCACTGACTGTTGTAGAGAGTGGGGAGTCGCCAGCCAAAGGAGTTATACAGTCTACCAACTTGCTATTGAACAACTAAGGACAGACAAGTTTCGCTTTTGCTGTTTGCCAACAATTTGGCCTTTCGTTGTGCACGAGCAAATGTAGCTGTGTAAAGTTAAACAATAGTGTTGGAACAGCGTAAAGACAACAGCACTAGCAGCCCAGACTTTTTTTTATAGAAGATTCCCCCATGTTCCTGTACTATATAAGGCAACTCTTTCTTAACCAAAGCGCCGCCATATAGAAACAACCAACGTCATTAATACTATTCTAAGCCGTTTTTGTAAGACAACCAGCGGCAACCATCTATCTATAGCTAACCATAGTTTTAGCAGCTTGGTTCCCAACTACTAGTAGTCTTAGTAGCCGTACTCTACACAAAACGTGACCCTGTCCGTCCGGTGACAATACCACTAAGTAACTAACGAACCCAACTTAAATGCATTCATAAATATTTTTGCTACAAGTATTGTGATGATGATGGATAGTTCCAATAGAACAACACCTGTAACACCACCACCCGATGCATGCACCAACGCCACCACCAGTAACACTACTTCCTTCACATCCACCTCCTCTTCGGTGTCATCGTCGTCGTCCTCATCCTCTGCGCCTCAATATAGTGAAGATTTGCGCCGACCCTTACAGTCGTTAGATCTCTTACCACGACAAGGTAGTGGCTCGTCTACCAAAACTTGCGAGGTGGACGTGGGCGATGAAGAGCGTGACACCTTTTCGCCCGTGAGCAGCAGTACAAACAACAGTCCCGAAAGGGAGGATCATCTGCATAATCATATGGACTCTTCTAATGCAACGCTGCTAAACGGAGAGCTGCCCAGCTGCTCTACCTCATGCTCGTCGACAACCAAAGACAACAACAACCAACAACAACAGCCACAACAGCAGCAACAAACCGTTGCTGCCTCCAACACCATATTTGGAGACCATTTGGCTCCTTTGAAACTAAAAATTGCCAATTCTTTGGCCGCCACGCTTCATCCTACACCTTCGAAGGAAGAAAAACAGCGTCAGAATGAGGAGATAGTCATCTTAGAAACCTCCTCGATATCCTCAGAAACCGGTTCGTGGGAATCCGTTTTTCCTCAGGCCCCACATACCGGCGCCTCCTCTGCAATACCTCAAGCTGCTGACATGGATCTCAGCAACTATTGTGTGGGATTTTTGGAGAAGACTCTAAAACTAAAGCCGATTAAAGACAAAGAAGATACGGTGGCCTCATCATCGTCCTCTATTACTCTCAAACACAAGGATCTCGAGCTGGAGCCTTTGACCAGAGAAAGAACCTATTCGGCAGGTCACAATCCCTTGACAGCCGACACTTCATCGCTGTTCAAGGGCATAAGTTCATCATCGTTGCAACGGGAGCTGCTAAACAAATCGGAGAACCCCTTGACATCCTCGCAAACCAGTGCTTGTTTCATAGACGCCTCATCGCTGTGCGATGAAGACGAGGTGCCTCCTTATCCCAAGGCGGGCACAAAACAAAAGGAATCCGCCGGAGGGGAGGATGATGATTCGCCTACCAAAAAGTTAGAAACATTCCATAAATCATTTGCCCGGTGCAAAGTGAAATCCAAAGATGAACCATCTATGTCCCCTCCTCCTACGCCTGCGGTTCCACCTAACAATAGACCGATTTCGTCCACCTCATCCTGCAGTTCAGAAGATGCCAGCAACGACAAGCGTCCCGAATCGGCAAGTAATCTATCGGATGAGGAAAAGCTGTGGAAACGGGATCATAAGGCAGATGCCGGCACACAAAGGAACATAGAGGAAGATGAACCCCAGGTATTGGATAAACATAAGAATCATCAGCTCATAGAAGATGCTGCGGTCGAATCATCCTCTGCTTGCTTGGACTCTTCCGACTCTTGTGACTTGTTTAGAATTAAAAAAGAAAATACTGAGCGCAAATTCCCTGTATACTCGGGCTTACCTCCTGTTGCCTCGAAATTACTTAATACTCATAATCATAATGTGAACGCCGCCGCCGCAAATCACAGTGATGTCAGCTATACTACGGATTACTCCTCGTCTAGTCCCGCACCCAGTCTGCAGTGGTCCGAACACGAACACAGCAGCAGACCTAGTCAGGCCGCCCACAAACTGCACTGCATGGAGGAGGACTATGAGCACCATCATAGTTTGATCATCAAACCTAAATGTTTACTACCCGATACTCCTCACAACTCCATCGTACACATTGAGCCTAATTCCTCGTCCAACACCTCATCGATTCATCGCGATTTTACGTTATCATCATCGTTTTCGCATCATCGCGACTCGGGCGCCTATTGCAGTGATGCCACTGACTCCCCCATACCCATGCCACGCACCCCCAAACGCTCAAAGTTCGATGAGGCCAATCCCATAATATCGGGTGGTTCTTTAATCTCCGACTACCAACCGAAACCATGTGAAAGTCCGTCTCTGAAAAGGAAAACGGAAACTTGTCCCATTGTTTCGGGCGGCTTTACATCATTGGATTTTGAATCTACCCAGCCCATAGGGGACGAAGATGACGACGATGCAGAGGTCGAGATGCGCAGCAAATCGAAAGCACGCAAACCCATAGCTGGCATAGCCTCATGGGTTGTGGACATGAGTGATTGTCACCAACAACGATCGACGGAGCGGAGAAAAAGCACCAGTTCCACAAGTTCAAGTTTAGAAACGTCATCGCATACGAAATTCCGCGAGCGTTCCGATTCGAATAGCTCCCATAAAAGTGGTTGCGGTTTCTATGTCTCTCTAGATGATATGGAAAAGAAACCGAACCGAGAAAAGAAGCCTCCAACAATAGAATCACACATGATGAGTAAGTCATTCAATGCGCCGCCATCGGCCACAAAGTTTTTTGTTAATCTATCGACAAGTGAATACCAACCCAAGGAAGCAGCGACGGCGGTGACGGCAGATGAGTGCAGCAAACCACACAGCAAATTAGCAGAGGAGACAGCCAACAACAGTTCGCAGAATAATATATTCAGTATGTTTATTGATATCGGCAACGGTGATAAGAAAACTAAACCAATGCTGCGCAAGGAACCCTTTAGTTTGGCACAACGTCTGAGCACTTCGTTGACGTCGCAGCAACAAAAGAGAACAACGGACGAACCTTTAAAGTCTGCCGCTAGTTCTACGGAAACCCTCATGTCGAAATCTAATCAAAATAAGAATCCCCCCGCTGACCAAGAAGCCCCCGCTGAAAGCAGATCTTTGGACTACAAGATCAATTTGGACCCTCCATTGACGGTGGCTGCCATACGTAGACTATCCTTGCAACACAAGGCCCAGCATGAGGCCAGTAAAAGACATTCTTGGGGCAATAACAGTACCAATGCCAATGGCGCCCCGGATTATAAGCGTTCCATAAGCCTTACCAATAACGGCGATGGCAAAGATGCTGGCAGTAAAGGTCTTATGAGCATTATAGACAAGTTGCCCATAATCTCTAAAACCTCTTCACTGTCTATCGACAGTTCAATATCGCCTTTTGATGAGTACACAGGTTCCAAATCTGAATTGAGTACCAGCTCGGGAGGTGAGCGAGAGGAGGACCAGGCGGCGGCACAAAATCCCCATCAGACACGTATAAAGAAACGTCGAAGGGATGTGCAACTTAACGAAACATTCGACAAATCAAGTTTGGGTTCCATTACCGATGGCATTTTATCCAAGGACATTTCGCCGCTCTCCACCACGGACACTGATGATTTAACCTTTCAGCAGGATGAGGAAAAGGCGGCTAGAGAAGCAGCAGAGGCAGGCCTCGTCTATGTGCCCAGTACGCAAGCCATACCCACCACATCTTCTTCGTCTATAACCTCAGCCAGAATGTCAAACATTATAATGGAGACCATAGTAGAGGCTAAGGAGACCTCGTCGCCCAAAAAAGTGGCACAGAACGTAAGCATGGACTCTTTACATGCCACTATAGAGAAACAGAAAATGCTGTTGGAAACGGTTACAGAGCATGCGGAATCCGACAAGGCGGCGACGGCGGCGGCAAATGCCACCACCTTCGTCAAGCTCTCAGATATGGACAAGCCGGTTAATTTAAATCTCAAGTCCCCCGAACGTATGAGCACCAGTGTAGGCGGCAATCATAGGCAGATAAGTCGTCTGTACCGAGATGAAAACCATCGTGCCAGTCGACCCCACTCTTGGTCCATGTCACGCTCCACCGGCAACAGTTTCCTCAACTTTACCAACTCGGTGGAGAATCTTAGGAGTCTGTCGCGCTTGTTTCCGAATTTTTCTAAAGAAATCTCTAATTCGCTGCCAAATGACATGTCATTGGATAACATGGACTACATACAAACCGATCTCAGTAATGACTCCAGTCTGGCCTCTAGCATTAGTAGATCAGGCATGGATGAATCGTCTATATCTTGTAGACAGCCACGACGTTTGGGTGAAGATTTGCTGAAAATGTTTTTGCAGGAAATAGCCACCGATATGATAGTGGAAGTGCATGGCAGACGCATTAAGGCCCACAAGTGTATATTGCGTTCCAGGTGTCAATACTTTGCCGCCATGTTGGCAGGCAATCAGGCCACAAGCGTGGTATCGCTGCAGGGTTATTCTTATTCAGCGGTGCATTTTGCTTTGTGCCACATTTATTCGGGTGCCTCTCATCCTCCGGACGGTATTAGCCTAATGGAGTTGGCCGCATTGGCAGATTTGCTGGGATTGGAAGGCTTAAAGGAGGTCACCGCACACGCTTTGAAAACGAACTATTGTCATAACTTCCATAAACCATGTTCGGGCTGTATAGATGGAATACTGCAGGTATTGCCGGTGGCATTGAATCATGCCTTAGATGACCTGTATCGCAAGTGTTTGAGGTGGACGTGTCGGCATTACTTGAAAGTGTGGCCGACCAGACAATTTGCTCAGTTGCCCTCGGATATATTAGGAAGATGTCGGCAGCAGATTGTGGCGTATTTGGTGAGTAGGAAATGAGGAAGAAGAAGTAGTAATGTAAAAAGAAAACCACTTAATAGTGATAGGGGAACTTTAGATGAAGGCGGAAGAATTGTGGTAGCGAAATTTTTTTAACTGCGGTGTAAAGGCATTGTAGCTTTGTAATTTTCCAGAGACATTTAGGCGTCTGTATGAATCAGACTTTATTATATGATGCAAGTCATAATGGAATTTGTATTTTTTATCTGGGATTTTTTTTGTTTTATTAAGATATAATTTGGAAAACAATTGGAAAAAAATATTTTATTATTCTTACAAAATTCATAAAGGGTTTTTTAAACTTCAAATAATTTCGATATGAAATGTTAGTAAAACGAAAAACGTAGATAATGTTAATATACAAATTTTCCATAAATTTTTTTTTTCATAATTTGTTTATATAAAATTAAATTAATATCCGAATTTTTCATGAAAATTTTAAAATATATTTCGTAAAATTTTTTTTTGTTAATTTGAAAAAAAATTTTGTTAATTTAAAACAAAAATTATGTAATTTTTTTGAGCTTTTGCGGGAAACTGTTTGTCTTAGTTTAATTTCATTCCAATAAATTTTTGAAAAAAAGTAAAATTTTTTCATTAATTCCTTTAATACAAGGTCAATAAAATATATTCCAAATTATGAAATTTTGCGTAACTTAATTCTTTATCTGAAATTCCCTTTTCATCAAATTTTCTTTAAATACTTTTCCATAATTTTTTAACCATTTCCTTTTTACTTGCAGACTTCGGAGACTGTTTTAGACTGCGTTCTGGACTGTGACAACCTTCTGGCCCAGTTGGCCACATATCGCTGGGGTGGTGTCTGTGAGAATCTAGTACGTGACATCCTCGATGCGGCCTATGGCTATATAGCCGATCATTTCGCTAGTTTAATAGCCAGCGATTCTTTCCTTTCCCTGGGTCACGATCGCAGTTGCCATATACCCCGCTTAGAGGGTGTTCTCTTGAGGACCGCCTCGAATCTAACGCCAGATCAAGCGTGTCGTAGCTACCAGCGCATCACGCGCCTTAACACAGTGCTACAAGCCAAAGTTATACAAATGCCTCCAGGTTTAGGAGAATTGGCCAAAGAACTACAAGGTCTTCAGGAGGAAGATCTTGATTGGGATACAGAGTATATACGTTTAGTCAGTTCTATATTATCTGCAGTGGAGCAGTGTCTCATTCGACAGTGTTCGCGGGCGATGCGTGTAACGGCTTGGCAACGCATGGATTTGGATTTACGAAAGAAAATACAAACTCTGGCTCGTTTAACCGAGCCATTGGATCTCAAACGTGGCAAACCGGTGTCAAAGGCTTTCTCCTTTGGAGGCAGTACACGAAATCAGGAATTGCAACAGGTTAAGTTGGCCATACAGGCCCATTCGAAACGGGCCTTGGCTCAGGACACACAACTGTATAAAGCAACGCAGACACAAGATGCTGTGCAGACAACGGAGCGGGGAGTGCAAGCTAATCATGATTTGAGAGAGGGTACAAGTAAGTTGAAGAAAATGAATAGCAGGAGAATTATATGTAAAAAAATGTAATAAAATGTATATGGTTATAATTTCGCATTGCTAGTGTTGATGATGGCGCTTTTGAGTTTAATTTTTTAATTTAATTTAAGATCAAGAAAATATACTCTTTTATAAATGTTTGTGGAATTTTGTAGAAATTTTATTCAGAAGGAAGTATTTGTTCCTCTCTTGCCATTTTTATTAAATATTTTATGCAATTTCAACTGTTTGTGAACATGATATTTATGAGTAAGATTTAGTGGCAGTCAGTTGCCTTTTGGATAAGCATAGGCAGTCTGCTCTATTGGGCTATGTATCGCGGGTTCAAAATCTTGTTTGGCCGCCTTTTTAATTTTTAGGTGGCTGAGGCATTTACTGTTGTCAAAGGCACATTTGCATCTGTATTATTTTGTAAAGGTTTCTATAATATCTATGACGTCTCATAAGAAAAGCTTTTATGTATTTCTGACAATTATTTGTAATTCAAGAGGGACAAACTTGGAAATACCAATGAGAGTCTTTAAATTATTCTTTCATTTGCTGGATTTTCTTTCTTCTTTTGGCAAAAACATTTAAATCACTTTATTATTCTTTTGTATTTATAGAAAACATAAAATTTAAAGTAATGCATTAGTGGAGTAATACGATTTGACTTTTAACCCAATTGATTTTAATATGTATTTCGTATAAAGTTAAGTTATTTTATTAGTAAAATGTTCTTAAGAAATTTGTAATATTAAAAAAAGCATTGGGTTTAACCGAACAACAGAAATAAAGATACTTATTCCCAAAAAGAATGCAACCCATTTTCGATTATAGAACATTTTAATTCACACTTCTTAACAGATATTTTTTAAATTAATAAAAAAAATATTTGAAAATTATTAAATTTAGCAACCAAATTACAAAAGGCTTCTACATTCCATAATAACTTTTGAGAAAAGTAATGGGTTTTTTTTTCGATAGAGATCAGCAATAGATTAAGATATTAATTTAAGTAATTTATTTAATTTTATTGTATTTTTTTTTATTTTATTTTATTTTATTTTTTTCAACTTTACCCATTTTTTACATTTGTAACTATCAATTCAATACCTTTTAATATCACTTTCCTTCTTTTCCCCCACTCCTTTCCAGGTCGTGTTTTGAAATCAAATTCACGTGCTCATGTTCCTCAAGCTTTAAAGGGCATCTCTCAAAGTGCCGTCTCCTCCGAGCGCAATAGCGTTAACGCCGCCTCCTCCGCCGCCAATATCCATCATCGTCGTACCAAATCAGAGGCTCCAGTGGCGGCCACCAAAACAACTGAACCAAAGAAACCCATAGAAGCTAGACCGCTGGAAACTAATGGCAAACAAAAGACGCAACCCCTTAAGCTGGCCGATGTGAGACCCCGATATTTAGAACCTAAAAAGGTTCACTCCACGACTGCTGCAACTGTTGCCACTGGCCCAGTGAGGAGCAGTACAAGTTCTAGTATACCCGCAAATCTGGCGGGGAAAAAACAACAACAGCACAACTATCAGCAATCATCTAGCGAAAGCTCGCGACATTCCAGTCCTGCGGCACGCAAACCTCTTAATGGCAAAGTGGCTACCATAAAATCCACCAACAATATGTCCTTGGACAGTTTGACCTCGAACAAACAAGGCCGGCAGGCCCGCAGCAAAACCAACAAGTCTTCCGATAACGAAAGGTTCTCTGACATAGGAGTTGACTCCATGAACGAGAGTATGAAGAGTTCTGTTATCACGAATAAAACTGCATCGCGGGAGTCTTTGTTGTCAAATCGGCTGGGCAGGCCCACAAAACTAAAAAGTGAAATGTTACTAAATAATCAAAACTCAAAAGCAAAAGCCCACAATGGCGTCGTGAAGCCTGCACGGCCAACTAGTCTGGGGCCTCGAGCGCCCAAGTATTTGCAACAAAAAGTAATTTCCACCGGCTCTAGTCCCTCCTCCATTACAACCACTAAATCAGCCACTAGCCGGCTGTCGTCTGTCAGTTCCACACAATCATCAAGAGATTTTTACAAACGCTCCATATCGGTACCGGGACAAACCGACAGCAGTCAATCTTCAGCACCCAAGCACAGTTTCCTCTCGGCCAAATCCCGCGAAATTCTAGCTCGTCGAGCGGAGAAAGAAAAGAACAAACAGCAACAGGAACAAACGAAACAATCCCAGCCAGCGCAATCTGCACAGAAGGAGCACAATTTTGGCGGTCCCGTTATGCGTTCTGCTTCACACTCTTCCGTTATTGCAAATCGCAACAATATACCCTCCAACATACCCACACGTCGGCCAAATTCATTGCAGTTGAAGAAAGTGAACACGACGACGTTGAAGCCAAGCAACCATCACTACCACCCTCATCAGGCCAACAATATTAAAAATCGTAATTCCTCCAACACTTTACAGAATTCCAATGAGATTTATCAAACGGCTCAGGCGGTTAAACACAAGATTGATTTGTTGATCAAGACCTCATCGTCGTCGGGCGGCAGCAAGGCCAAAGTGGCAGATGATCATCATCCATCGATTGCGGTCGAATCGAAATTAGAACGTTCAAGTACATTCTGTAAAGATGCAGCTGAAGTGGCCGATATAAACGAACTGCAAATTATCGAATAAATATAAAACCAAAAACGCATGAAAAGCGGAGAGGAGCCTGTAAGCAGCGGGTAGACAAACAGATGAGAGAGAGATGAACGCAAGATGTTGATGGGGTAAATCCCAAAATGGAGATGGTGGGGTTTCTTCCATCCCATCCGCCACAGTAAGCGGTTGATGACGGTTGGAACTCTATAATAAAATGAGGTAACAAAAGAATGTTCAAAAGATGTGCTGTCTGTTCTATTTATTTTGTGGTTTACAGCAGCAGCGCTGGTAATATGTATAATTATTTGTAATTTTATAAAAGATTGGAAATAACGCAATAAGTTGATTGGAAATTAACAATTACAAATGCGATGGCGATATGATATATAATATAAATAGCAGCGATTCAAATTTAAAGTTTGAATACCAAACTGACTGAAATGTACAAATATTAAATATATAAATAAAAAGTATTGAAAATAGAGCAGAAAATTCAGTAACTTTTACTAAATAAATAAAATAAATAAAATAAATAAAATAAAAAAAATAAATAAAATAAATAAAATAAGTCTTGAGAGGGACCAGATAAGGAAGATTATTGCCTTCCTGACGGGACATGGACCCATAGGCAGGCATGCGAGCAGAATGGGATTCGCAACGAAAAGCGAATGCTACTACTGCGGAAACAGTAGCAGTGAACCATCTACCGACCACATTATATGTGATTGCCCAGCGCTATACAGAAGGAGACTGGAAACCCTGGGGAAACCCTTCTTAAATGGTGTAGAAGAACTTGCATCGTTGGACATCGGAAGGATTAACAACTTTTGTAAAATTATCAACTGGACGGATTGGATCGTAACTCCGGATTCCCAATCGACAACTGGCAACGCGATCAGTCAGCACATGCGCTGATAGCATAGGTTGAAGGGATGGCACAAATGCCCAACGGGTGTCACAATGGGTCCATAAGGACCTAAGTGTTCTCCTTTGAAGAAGGAGATGCCTGCATACCAACTAACCAACCAAATAAAATAAATAAAATAAATAAAAAAAATAAAAAAAAATAAAATAAATAAAATAAATAAAATAAATAAAATAAATAAAATAAATAAAATAAATAAAATAAAATAAAATAAAATAAAATAAATAAAATACATAAAATAAATAAAATAAATAAAATAAATAAAATAAATAAAATAATTGAATAAACAATTATAACAATGATTCGTTTACTGCGTTATTTCTATATACACATTTCTTATGACAATTTTATATAACTAATACTAATTTAATTTGTATACTTTTCAGATTATTTTAAACTACCTACCTACACCTCTACCCCCCCATTTGAACGATAATTTGGATAAGGAGGGAATTGGCTTCATTTTGTGCAGCAACTCTAGTCAGTAACGTATAAACAAACATTAAACAATTAGTTGCTTGTTACAGCAGAAATACAAATACATGGAACCGAATAATAAACGAAAACTTCTCTTTCGTATAAAAAGTCATTTTACTAAGCTTTAGTTGACACCGTAGACAAAACTCAGCAAGGATTTTTAGAATCATCCCGGTCCCCACTCTTTTCAAATAGCATAAAAAGAAAAAAATAACTAGAAACTCAAGCACAATACTTACGAGAAACAAAACAAACAACAACAACAAGAATACAAATTTATATTAAACAGAGTTGAATTAATAAAACAAAACAAAAAATGCTAAAGAAAATCAAACCCGCCCCCTTTCAAGAAAATTAATTGCGAAAAACCAATGCATAAAAGTAAATAATTATTTAACAGTTTATAAGTATTTAGTATGTTTTCTTTAACTTTTTTTTTCAGTTCATGTTTTGTTTTCTTTTCTTGTTAGCCCATAAGTTGTATTGATGTAACGACAACAACAAAAGATATACTTATATATAAACATAAAACGTAATACATACATACATAACAAAACAAATACCTTTTGGTGATATTATTTAGGTTAAAATCAGAAGAAGATGAAAATATAATACAATACAAAAAAATAAAAGAAAAATGGAAAAATTTAAAATGAAGTAAAAAAACAAAAGCAGAAAAAAATACTAAGCTGTTTTCAAAATTAAATGTATGGATCAAGGAATTTTTTAGTTAAAGAGTTCCGTATATTAAATTCTATTTTTATTTATTTATTTGCAGCTAAGGAAAGTTAAATAAGAGAATAAAAATTGTATTGGGGTTTGTGTAAGTGAGAAAAAGATACATATTTATTATAACCAAAGAGCAAAAGAAACTAGTTGTTATAAAACTTGCTGACGAATTAATGAAACTTCAAATTCTGCAATGAAATTCTGAGGAAGTTTTTGTTCCGAAAAATTATTCTTGAAGTCTATGTTTTAGTTGGGAATTTTAGAGTAAACTGCCAAAAATGGTATAATTTCGAATGCAATAAGGCTTTGTGCCTTTAAGTAGGGTAGTTGCATAAAAAATGATCTCTTTAAAAATGCATAATTATATAATAGCAGTGTAAACTTGTTAGAATACAAGAACTAGGCAAAGTATAAGTATATGGAATAATTCAAACGATTAGTTTTAAAATGATACAAATAAATAAATCAAATAACAAAAAGCGAAGAAGTTCATACAACTTTGTAACATTTTAGCTCCATATCTTTAACAAACTCGTAATTCAAAGGCAAACTCGGATTTCTATTACACTTAACTAATGAAATGTAATGCAATCTCTCTCATTAACATGGTTTACAAAAACGCCAATACAATTTTCAAAGTTAACTTTATTTCCAGTTTTTGTTTTAGTTTTTCCTTTAATATATTTTTTTTGGTTTTACTTTTCAATGCTATAATTGCTTTGCATGAATAGCCGTATATAAACTGCCTTCGGGTTTAAAACTCTACACCTACAAGAAAAACAAATTAAAAACTTTCTACTCTATCACTCCCTACCAACACGCCAGACCTGTAGGTCTTACATTGCTTCTTATTAAAGTTCAATTTTAAAATGTCTAAAGCAATCTCGTTTAAGCTATAATTTATAATATTTTACTCTATATTTTTTTTTACATACATTTAAGTTGTTTGCAGTTGTGTTTTGTTGTGTTAACTGTTTAATATGAAAATAATTTCGTCCGTTTAAAAATTTAATAAAAAAGAAAAGTTTCATATTTGCTTTATAACTTTTAATCAAGTTTTTTTCTTATATATCCTGTTATTTTATAAAGTATTTTATTTGTTTTTTTTTCTACCTTTTAATAGATTATGTTTACTCTTACAATTTAGCTTTAAGCTCTCTTGTTTATTTGCTAGTTTCTTTTAAGATTTCAAAGATTGCTTTACTTGTTTTTTTTTCTTTCGCTTATACTATGTGTTAAAAATAATTTATCCATAATTTCTTCCGTAAGGTTTCTGCGAAACGACTTATTAATTTTAATTGCGAAACTGTCAACATATGATGACATGGCAGAAATTTATGATTGAATAATACAAATTTTGTATTATTAATATTAGAGAATTCTGTTGTTCTCTCCTAAGTCTCTCCGGTATGAAAAAAGTGATTTATTATTATTATGTTGATTTAAAAAAAAAACAAAAAATTGAGTTCGTTTTTTTATAATTATTATTTATACAACTATATAAAGTTAAGTGTCGTATGTTTAAGATATTGATTATGTTCTACTATAATATTATAAATTAATTATGAATTTATTAACACACAACACCCACATCTATTTTCTGTACTTTTTAAAAGATTCTCTTCTATCTATCTCTGCTTTTTTTTTCTTTATTATAAAAAAAAATTAAGTAATAACTACATGAAACTACAAACAATGGTAATAATAATGAAGAATAATAATAAACCATTATGTATGAATATAATTTAAAATAATGAAGAAAACCCAATAAAAACAACCTATATTATTACAGCCGAAAACAATTAAAATCAATGATGTTTTATTTTATCTTTTAATGCGTATATCTCCTTAACTAAGCTTTTAAATGGAAAAAGGAGAAGAGGTTGGAAATTGAGAAATCGTCTGAAATCATGCTTATACCTCCTAAACTAAGCGTCCCAACGCAAAAGGGAGCTTAATTTGTGATCACTATGAAATAGTATAGAAAATCATAAGAGGAGCTTGAAAGTTTTGTATATAATTATTGGGAAATCGTCAAATATCATGACAAACTTTAAATGCTTATATTCTAAATTAAGCGTCCAATCGCAAAAAGGAGCAAAATATGTGATTACCTTGGAATATTATAGAATATGGAGCTGGGGGAATTCTCTATATAACTATCATAAGACAAACTTTATATTCTTATATCTTAAATAAAATAAATTGAAATAAAATTATTAAAATAAAGTTAAATATATTAAATTAAAATGTAATATATCAAAGAAAATACATAAAAAATGAATAAATAAAAATATTTAAAATAAAATAAATAATATAAATAAAATAAATAAAGTAATTAAAATAAATTAAATAAATAAAATAAACAGAGTAAATAAAATAAATCAAATTAATAGAATAAACAAAATATATAAAATAAATAAAATAAATAAAATAAATAAAATAAATAAAATAAATAAAATAAATAAAATAAATAAAATAAATAAAATAAATAAAGTAAATATAATAAATAAAATAAATAAAATAAATAAAATAAATAAAATAAATAAAATAAATAAAATAAATAAAATAAATAAAATAAATAAAATAAATAAAATAAATAAAATAAATAAAATAAATAAAATAAATAAAATAAATAAAATAAATAAAATAAATTAAATAAATAAATTAAATAAAATAAATAAAATAAATAAAATAAATAAAATAATTAAAATAAATAAAATAAACAGAGTAAATAAATTAAATGAATAGAATATCGTCGGCTAGCCTGCAAGTAGTGTTATATGTAATTTTGGATTTTTTTTTATTGTACCATTGTGAAGCTCTACTGGTCATACATAAGCCTACCAAGACGTTTTGCGATATCTTAATGGGTTTAGAAGATATCAAAAAGTGCTATGTGTAACCCATATACGAAATATTCCTGCAATAGGTGTTATGTATTTTTTTAAATGGTAATTATTATTTTTTTATATAGTAATTTTTTAAGGAGCTATTAATAGGAGTTTTCACAACTGCATGCACACTTAAAACTTTAGATATGAGTAGAATACAAGGAAGGTAATGTTACTGCAAATGATTATGAACTTCACGTGTTAAAAAAGGATGAAGCAAGAAATGCCAAGAAACTGGATATTGACAGTATGTCATCTGATGTTGTGGTCGTTTCCATGGATATGCAAAGTGTTTTGCTCTCCCCCAAGTTATTAGTATCTGAACAATATTATAAAATGAAACTGGCTCTCCATAACTTTACATTTTATGTCAAAAATACCAAAGACGTTTTTTGCACATTTGGCGCGAGGGCGAGGAAAAAGTAACAGCTAATAATATAACAAGCTGCATTGTACATTTTATTAAAACTTACTGCGCTTCGTACAAAATGGTTATGCTAATATCGGATGGATGTACCTACCAAAATAAAAATAAGGTACTGTGTAGCGCTTTAGCAAACCTTTATGTAGCTACCGTGCAAGAGTTGGAGCAAATAATATTAGAAAGAGGCCATACAATGATGGAAATCGACAGTGTACATTCAACGTTAGAAAATTTGTTTACAGCTCCAATATATTCGCCACTAGGTTATGTTAGTCGCATGCGACAGGCAAGACCAACACATCCATACACAGTAAACTACTTAGAGTATACTTTTTTTAAGGATTACGAACACATGATTACGAAAGACAATGATGTTTATTTCAAGCTGCGCCACACCGATTATTGGGAATTGATGGGCCAAAAAAAGCGAACAAGGGTACTTAAAATATATGAACAAGGGTACTTAATATGAATCTCCATTAAAAATTGATGAATCCAAATACAAGAGCCTCCAGTCATTAAAGCAATATATGCACAAAGATTACCACTCCTTTTATGATAATCTTCAACATTAAAAATGTATTTGTTTAAGTTTTTAAAATTTTTTTTTTAATAAAATGTTAATGAACTTCATCTTATATATTGTACCACCAATTTTGCTAGCGTTTGGCGTCTTTTGATGGCAAAAATACTTAAATATAATAAAATAAAAAAATCTATACAAAAAGTGTTATGTGTACGAATTCATATGAATATATTTTAAAAAGAGTTCCTACAAAAAGTGTTATGTGTAGTTTTTCTTAAAAAACCTATAGCACTCCGTAACAGAGATCAATATCGGATATCTTTTAATACAGTACTCTGGTATTTGTGGTAGATATTCAGTTAAGCCTATGGTTAAATAAAAATATCTTTAATGGACAAAATAAATCAGTTTTTTGCCTCTCCTGAAAACCTGTTCAAAAACACATAACACTACTTGCAGGCTAGCCGACGATATATAAAATAAATAAAAAAAATAAAATAAATAAAGTAAATAAAATAATAAAAATAAATCAAATAAATAGAATAATAATATAATAAATAAAAAAAATAAATAAATTAAATAGTTTACCAAAAAATCTCCTTGTAAAAAAGCTTGAGCTTTGAGGTAAAAAGGGAATCGTGGGGAAAAAATATTCTTCATTCTTATGTTTGAATATTAACGGTCAAATTCATATAATTGGTGCTGCACATTTTCGGCTGATATCTACTTCGCTTGTACATGTTTGACATAATTGTAGATATATATACAGCTGATAATGTACCATTGTGCATCAGTTCGTCACAAAGGGCTCTGAAGATGAACTCGTCATGGAGTTCGAAACGCGTCATCCTAGTGCGTGACACTGAATTTGACCAGAAAATATCGAACAATAAACACTTTTCTGAAAACATAAATTGATAAATTAAATAATTAAAATATTCACCCCTATTCCCGTAGTTGTCGTCGACATCGTCGTCGTTTTTATGTCAATGTCACTTCGATTCAACATCGTCGTCACATCAATGCTATTTCGGTATTTTGTAACTACAATGAGACGACGTCGACTGATAATCGATAACATGAAAGAAATGACAACAGCTGATGTAACATTTGTGCATCAGCTGATTTATTTTGATTTTTATTGTGTTTCATGAAAAAATATTTATGTGCCCGAATCAAATTCAAGCGATGAGGAAAGCAAAAAATATATTATACTGGAAAGGAAAATACTTCGACTATGATCCGATGATTTTAAACTTGCCAAATAACGAGTATGTTCATCGGTGTTAAAATCGTAATTTGAGGTTATCTGTTGGCCGGCCTTCCAACTTTTTTTTAGATTCGAGAACTACTTAAGTCTTAATATAGCAGCATTTAATTACGTAATAGTTCCAATATTATTATTTTTATTATTTTATTTACGGTTTGTAATTAGAAGCCAGATGGCCAATTAAATAAATAATTACAATATACATCAGAAATAGCTTAACACATAATTTTTTTCAGGACATATGTTTCAGTCATAATTAAGTTGTCAGCAACATTGAGGTCCTTTGGACAGGGGCCTTACAACCTAAGTGTAAGTGCAGCCAGTAGTTGCAAGATTCCTGTCGAAACCCTGAATGCATTAGAGAGGTGATTTGTCCACCTTGGATACAATTGGAAGTAACTGAAGATGACAAATCAGAAGCATAAACTAAATTTTTTTTTAACTAAACAGGATTTACTGGAGTTATTGGATATGTCGATGGAACCCATATCAAAATTTTAGCTACAAAAAAAGAAGACCAGATTCGTAACTACAACCGCAAAGGATTCTTAAAGGCGCTCCAAAGGAATTAAATTGTTTTTCACCAATTTTCTCACATTACCCCTTAAAATTAGACAAATTCCTTGTACCTATGAGGGATTTTGTTTCCAAGTCCCTATTTGTTACTCGACATTCTTGACGTCATTAAACAAAACCTTTTTTTAAATTTACAAAAACTAAAATTATTCCTTCAAATTGTTTCAAGTCGTTACTACCAACTGTGACGACAGATTCAAAGTCGTTTCGATTCAACGTCGTCGTCACATTTCCTTACAGAATACCAAATTTGTGTCAATAGTAACCGATAGTTATCTAAAACGACTACGAGAATACCGATTTTACAGCGTCGTCAAAAGACGACGTCGTTTTGGTCGACGACGACTACGGGAATAAGGCCGATTGTATATTAAGCTATTGTATCTTACTGTGATGTTATATAATTGGTCTTTTTGGCTTTCTTACATCATCAAAATAAATGAAATGAAATAAATTACATAAATAAAATTAAATAAATTGTAATTTTATCTTATTATTAATAAGTCAAGCTCGAGCTTACGTTATACCTGGTTAATCTTGAGAGGGGCCAGATAAGAAAAATGATTACCTTCCTGACGGGACATGGACCCATAGACAGACATGCGAACAGAAGGGTATTCGCAACGAATATATAAACTGTGGGAATAGCAGGTAGTAAACTATGCCACAATGGGTCCATATGGACCTTAGTGATCTCCTCTGCGGAGGAGATGCCTGCATACCAAGCAACCAAAATAACATAATTAATTTAATACATAAAATAAAATATATATGGTTTTAGATCAATGGACTGAATCTCCATTTATGAAGTCGATTTCTGAATTTGTCATACACAAATTCTCTCGAATTTTGAAATATGTACCAAGTAGGGAAAAATACTAGTTCTCCATAGGACAGCGAACTAGTTCACTTTCCATACAAGCAATTGTCTCATTTAACACGTTGTTGTCCTAGGCTTGGGGGGAATTGTCCCTTTTGTACAAGAATATAACTAGATCAAAAATTCTAGTCGGGCGGTAGTTGATTGTGTCCTTTCAACTAGTTTGAAACTACTTGAAAAAATAACTAGTATTATTCTAGAAAATTTGAGCTAGTACTGTACTAGTATTTTAAATACGAAAAAAAACTTATACGACGACCAAAATACATTTTAAAGTGTGTAAAAAATACAATATTATAATTAAATACATACAATAATTGAAATATATATTTTTTCATCTAAAAGCCACTTAGAATTTGTTGTCTTCTCGAAATATAACTTATGATATTATTTAAAAATTCTCTATTTCTTAACTGGTTCAAGATTCGATAGTTTAGAACTAGTTCTTTTTGGGATTAGTTCACAATTCCATACTTTCGAACTAGTACGTTTTTGAACTAGTTTGGCGATTCCCTACTGGGTAGTTAGTTAAGGACAGGTTAAAGACAAGTTCAGTCGTGAGACTTTATAATTACACCACTCGGAGACCATTACGGTCCATTGTGATTATCTTATTTGAAATTGAAATATAAAAGTATAAAGTAGAACAGAATTAATCAAAATGAATAGGAATATTGATTAATTTCGAAAAATAGAGATAATTCAGAGTAATATTTAGAAATGTTCTATGTCTCTCGTCCAACTTATATAGATAAAATAGTAAGATTAGGCATGACACATGTACATGGGAACACTATGGTCTTTTGCCGGTGCGGATGTCAACCGTTCGATGTAGCGGTTCAAAATGTCGAATATGACACTTTGGTGGCCGCATTGATTCATCCGAGTGGCCGTGTCCCAGGGATGGAACCCTCCGTGTCAATTCAACCGCGATCTCGTTCCCTAGCATGCCACTGTGTTCGGGGAACCAGCAAAGTCGTACACTAATACATGACAGGGTTGAGAGAGCCACTTTGCCTTTGTGCACCAGTCTTGACATTATAATCGTTGATGCCAAAGCCTTTAAAGCCGCTAGACTATACACCTAGATTGTGACAGTTTCCTCCAAATTCGTTGGTATTTAAATTCGTACCACATAGTTTCCTTTGATTATATTTCGTTGGCATTCAAATTCGTACCACATAGTTTCCTTTGATTATATTTTAATTTAAGTATGTATTTGACTGATCATTAATCAAACACCTGAGTGAATTTAGACATAATACCACCACACCCAATATATTAAACTCAATACCAACCTTTGGTACAACTTCATACTTTAATGAAGAACCAAGAACCAAACCCCTTAAAGAAACTCCATTTATCAGTGCTGCAAAAGTTTGTAATTTATGTTTTTTTCTTTGCTGTAAAGTGTTTTGCTCAAAATAATATAATTTATTCAAATTTTATGATGATTTGAAAAAACAATAATTTGCTTACACAGATGCTGAATATTTATAAATTTCTATAAATTATTTATATTAATAGTTAGGGTAAAAATAAAACATTACAATATATTTTGTAAGTATGTATTCATTAAATAATAACCAAAAGAAAAGTGTCTTCCTCTTTTAAGTTGTAGCCTGGGCCTGTTGAAGCTCCGACTGATGCTGCTGTGGCTGTTGTTGTTTAGCCTCCAGATTCGATTTGACCCAATCGTTGAAAACATTACGACAGTGTATGACCACACAATCGTTACTGCAATATTCGTCCTCCCAATCAGGATTGATGATGGCTCGTTTGGGGCAACCATCACGGGTGCATTTTTGAAAAGAACCACTTTCATTCGATAGTTGTACTTGTTCGCCGCCTGCAGGAGCCGATGAAGCGGCGTTAACTGGTGCTAATGCTGACGTGGTGTTATTGTTTTGCCCTAGCGTTTGTTGACTGTTGGCCGACAATGGCGTCGATGTTGGCACCTGTTGCTCATTTATGTTCATTGTAAATACAGCAGCACTTTTGCCGGTAGTTATTGGGGTATTATTCGAAACAGTTGGTAGTTGTTCCTCTATGGAATTTTGCGTAGCTTTTTTTTCCTTTAATTTTTGACGATATATATCCATTTGTTTAAGATACTCATTCCGCGCAAGTTCGTTCTTTTTATTGTAAACACTTTTATGTACTGGATCTAAAGCATCCCACATGGATGCTACAATTTTTGAGAGTTCCGGGAACGAACATGTAGGATTTTGTTGTTTGATAGCACTGACAGTGTCACGGAAAAATAATGCATATGCGGATAAAGGTTTGGTTGGCTCGTTGGGATCTGCAGGTGACATTTGTTTACGGGCCGCCAAAGTTGGTGTTGGCGTAGTGGCTGCAGCCAACACTCCTTGTTGGCCACTGGCCTGTAGGCTGCTGCTACCACCTACGGTCACAGAATTCGTATTGGTGGTAAACGAATCCTCATTGGCCGTGTGATATTCATCTGACGTGTTATGCAGGTTAATCATACGTTTTGTCTGCAATAATATTATACAAAAAAACAAATAAGCCATTTCAATTATATTTAATACTTCTACACAGGTGGATGACAGTAATTCAATAGAGAATGCGAGAACTCACTAACAGCTTCTTCATTTGTTTGCCTGAATACTAAACTCAATGGTACGGTCAACGAAAGTGAGAGGTGTTCCATTGGCTGGCTCTTTGATTTGGTGCTGGGGTATTAATACAATTTTTTGTGTTTTTTTTTTAAATGATGCAAAGATTTCAATCTTCGATAAGCCTCGTTTGTGTATTGGTGCGTTTCGAGTCGACTCGACCAACATATGAACGAAATAGTACAGCTGACCTCAAACCGACTTTGATAACAATTTTGGTTTTATATGAATTGAAAAAAAAAAATCATAACAAAAAAACCCTAATGTCATACACTTACAGTCGCAGACTACATTTCGCTAAGCATAGAACGTTTAGTTCTACGGATTATGTCGCATTTTAATACGATGAAGTCGTATTAAATGCAAAACGTGTAAATAATCAGTGATTTTGTTCTTTGTAACTTAAATGAGAGGAAGGGGGCTCGAACTCGAGCAGTTGACGATTATATGATGCAACGAAGCGAAGGTTTATTAAAATGTGTGCGATTGCATATAGGGAGGAAATACAACAAATTATATTCATGTAAAGTTAATATTTATTTGTGTATATAAATAGAGCTCCATGGATTACAACGCGGAAATGCTCACTGTATCAAGACGGCGGGTGATTGTAGTGTTATTCCTTTTAATAAAGAAATGCATTGTGTTTAAAAACCATTAACTAATATTAATAATAATAGATATAAAAAATAAAAAAGGCATTATTATTTTGGATTAAAATGAAAATAAATTTAAAGATCAATTAAGACGTTGTCATTAATTATTATTACTTTTTTTAATGCTATAGTAAAGGCTAGTTTGTATCGACTTTCATATCTTTACCAATATGGCAAAAATGTATCTGCTTTTTTTTGAACAATTTGTTTTATACGTAAACTGTCTTTTATGATTTTTTAAAAAAGGATGGTTAGTCTGAGATAAGTGGATGGTTATAGAATATAAAATCTGGTATGTCGTAATGAGGTTTCAAAAACGGCTTGACTCGGCTTCTGCAAAATTATGAAAAATTACCATTTGAATCGTATAGATGTCATAAAAAATGTTGTCAAATCTCATACAAATGATGTTGCTTCAAATATAAGTGAAAAATATCGACAAAGTAGTACTAAGTTTATTTTTACACTGAAATTTAAAAATGTTTCTAAGTACATCATCAATGTACCGAAATGTAGCTACATTTTGTTAACGAGCAAAATAAAAGATATAAAAAATATTAAAAAAAATGCCACTGACAAATTTTGTACACGAGAATATTGTTAAACAATTTTCATACAAAAGAACTAAATACCAGCTTTAAATCATGTTGTACATATATAAAATCAGAGTCCATTGGGATATACACATACATTTTTTCAAAGATACTACAAATATTATGAAATCTGCGGGGACAATATTAGCCAATGAATTTGGAGGAAGCCATGACAATTTTTGTGGATAGTCAAGTGGCTTTAAAGTTTATGGCATCAAAGGTTATAAAGTCAAGATTGGTGCTCAGATGCAGAATGGCGCTCTCAACACTTCAAGGTAATAGTGTTCGACTCTGATAGGAACGATATGGCGGATGAATTATCACGGAAGGGCTCATCCCTGGAACTTGGCCAATCGTATCCTGGGAATATCGCACCGACTTCGTAATATCACGGGATATTTGGCCAAGACTAAATAAAAGGTGGACCAGATCACTTTTGGAGTTGGATAGGAAGGCTTTTAGATGACTAAAAGGCATTATTATAGGACACTGTGACATTAGAGCCTTTACATCGAACTGGGAGACAACTAGGGTTGCCAGACGGTCTTGATTTTTCTTGATTTACAAGAATTTTTAATACTCGTCAAGAATCAAGAAAAACAATGTTTTGTCAAGATTTTTTCAGACCCACCAAAAAATAACGTAAATATGTTTTCAAAATTAGATTTTCCTTGCACAAAGTTTTGTAAAAGTCAAAGTGTATTTGTTCGAAAATATATCAACACTTATATTTCCCCCCTTTATTCAACACTAATAACACCAGTTTAAAAATCTTTATTTTTTGTCAGCTAAGAATTCTAATGAATTTTTTCTATAGATTTCGGCATCCTAAAAACAAAAATAAGATACAATACTTTCCTCTGATTAGTTTTCAAGATATGAATTTGTTATTTTTTTTACGATTGTTTTATGAAATGCATCAGCTAATTGGACTGACACGTTGCATAAAAATTACAATAAAAAGGGGAAATGTCACTGTATTCTGGGTTGATCGTGCTTCAAAAAATGCTTGAGTTGAAATCCTAGCCGATCCTTTTTAGAAAATATCGATATTTTTTATTTTTGCAGACTGGACCAAAAGTCTTATTACTTTTTAAACGACGACAGTAACAAATAGGACAAATGAGATAAAAACTGTTTATTTATTATAAAAGTACATAAACAGGGATTTAATCATCATTCATGTATAATCTTTGATTATTTTTCCTTTTTGAAAATATCGATATTTAAGTTTTTTTGAAATTTATGAATCATATCTACATATGTCGAAAAATAAAAAAATTCAACTTCAGTATTCCAACTATATTTTTTATACCCTCACCCTTAAATATAAGGTAATAGTAGACAAAACCTTAGAAAACCAAAATGTTTGCCACACTGGTACCTTCAATACAGATGAGCCAACTCACTCTCAAAATTGTAGCATATAACAAAAATTTGACTCTGAAATGAATATGGACTTCAGTGGCCGACCCATCTGATTCCTCCTATACAAAAAACCTATTTTTCGGAAATTTTATATTTCTTCCATTACTTCCAAATCAACAACTCGAGGATGCTTATCTTATCTTTACTTATCTTGAGATAGTTTGCCACACACTCTCTAGTATCTCCCATAAAATTAACCGAGCATACCCCCATAGTTGAATATGAAAGTACACTGAATTTAGTGAAATTTTACGCAAGGTAAAATTTTATTAAACGTTGACTTTCGAATAAAAATCGGCCTCTTTTGCTGCCCCTACTGATACCTTCTACACAAATATACCAATTACCCGAAAATTTATATATTTGCTATAATTCCTAAAAGAAACTCCTCAAGACGTTGAGAATCGTTTATTTCCAATAACTCGAGACTTGAATAATGTCATACATAAGGTAAGGGTATTTATCAGTCAGTTCATCTGACTGAAATATCTCTATTGATTTGTTATATTTTTTATAAGAATTTATATTTTTATAAAAAAAAAAAATTTAAAAAAAATAACAACTTCTAACGTATGAGTATTTTATTTGTCAAGATTTTTTTTCACAATCAAGATATTTTTTGGTCATTGTCAAGAATTATACAATTTTAAATCTGGCAAGCCTAGAGACAACACAGGAAAATTACTGTAGTCTGAATTGCAGGTGTTGCTGCCTACAAATGTCCTGAGAACACCATCTTCATGAGAAGACGAAGATCCTGACAGTGAAGGAACATAGTCACATGCTGGCCTAACAGTTCCTTCCGGGATTTCATCAGAAAGGCCATCCAAAATACCATCTTATGGATATAGATGCCCCACTAGACATGTCAGGACAGATCTTTGGTGTTATTGGAGAAATCCAATCAATATACAGAGCAGCTCTGAGGGATATTCATACACAAACAGTCAACCGAACACCCGCAAGCTAGCGAATGAATGTCCTGTTCGTTCCTTTTCTAAATCTGTCAATATTTCTATTGGACTTTTTTACTCTAAACTAGTCTCAATGAAGTGTCGTCATGCAAAATGGAAAATCTGATGAAATTCACTAATGGGCAGAATACCATAGTGTCCCCATGTATCTCATGTCTAACCTCACAACTTTATCTATATAAGCTGAAGGAGAGAAAGCTGATGGAACGTTTCGAACTATCACTCTGAATTTTTATTTTTTTTTTCTACATCTATCAATATTTCTATTAATCTTGGACAAATTCTGTTCTACTCTATACTTTTTATCTCGTTTTAAAATGAAACAATCACAATGGAACTTAATAGTCACCGTAATTACAAAGTCTTACGACTAAGTGATTACTTTTCCTCAACCTAAACCTACAAATTAAAAATTGGTTTACGGTATTTCAGGAAAACTGTACATTGCAGTTTATAGTCAGGTACGCGGCTGAACTAATCTATACTAATATTATAGAGAAAATGTTTGTAAGTTTGTATGTAGAGGAATATCTTATAAAATACTCATCCAAATTAACAATTATATCACTATTAGAATGTTACGTTATTGCTGAGTGGTATAGGCTTTAACTACGTGAATAACTAGACGAGCCGGCAAAGGTAGTGGTATATAATTTGTTCTTTTAATTTGTCGCGATCACATCTTTCACAAATTCGCTTACATTTTGACTGCAGCTGTTGCATGGAAAAGCCAATTGCCCTAGAGTACATTTTTGTATGGGAGCTACATCAGAACTTAAATCGGTATCGCCCATATCTGATAGGATTTCATCTGGGATCCATCAGAATAAAGTTCATAATTTTGACTAGGCGTAGCGGAGAAGTTGTATAGACTCGAAAAGCAGTTCTTTAATACTGCTAGTCCGTAATTTTTACGCCTAAATCAATACATCTGGGTGTTACTAGATGTGTGCCACAATAAGAAGCTGCTGTTGCGGTTAATGTATATTTTATGAAACTCAATGATTCTCACTTCAAATTAGGTATCAAAGATCATTTGGGCATCGTTGGGAAATGTGTGTAAAACCTAAGACCTGCAGATTGAACCAAATGCATCTAGTCACATTCAATGTTTATTTCTTTATCATCGGTGTACGACTCGAGAAAATCTATCATTTGCGTACTCACATATATATATGGGGTTATCATAGAACCCAAGGGATGACATTTTTGTTCTCTCTAGATCCCATGGTTGCCGGCCCCATAATTCACCTAGTATTTCGATATGGGGAAACGAAGACAAAAAGTATGGCATATTTTGTTTTAAATCGGCGATCAGCCCCATATTCTGCAGTGCAGAATCAAATTTTGTATTTTCGCTGTTAGGTCGGCTAACATTGCATGTACCCAGTAACATTAATGTGTTTGGCAACATTTTGTCTAAACAATTGCATCACATTAAAATGCATTAAGTATGTAAGCTGCACTAGGCAACAACTGCCCCCACAGTCTCGCATTACTATTCTTCCTTTCACCAAACCACTCACCTGTGTTGGTTGTTGTTGTTGCTGCGAAGTGGTCTGTTGTTGGTACATATAGGAGGCAGTGGTTCCGTTGTTATTTGCCACCACATTCCCTGCTGACATGCTGGAGTTGCAGAAGGTGGCAAAGTTTATTGTTGTTGACGTTGTACGCGTGTTGTTGTCTGTGTCGTCCAAATCGAAAACTTCATCACCAAATGAGGGCACATGAAATTGTGTGTTCATAGCTTGCGTATGACGACGTTTCTATGTGTCATTTGCTGTGCCTCTCGTAATTTGTTAACACATTTTACTATTTGCCCAATAATTGTTTATGTACCAATAAATAAATTGCAAAGAAAAAAATTACTTTTTTCCTATAAAAATTGTGACTGCTGATGTTTACATGAAATTTCACAGGGTGTTTCGTTGCGGTTTATTAGTAAGTATAGAGAGATGACACTCAGTGTTATCGATTAGTGATTACGGTGCAAAGAACTTGGTAGTACTTTTGTATCGTTTGCAGCACAGGTGACATCTGTATGTGAAGTATTGTATGTTTTCTTTTGCGTGTTGTGATCGTTCTTGCACAGTCTTTTAGTTGTTTGCGAATTTTTAGCGGTAAATGTTATAATTGTCGGGAAAATTTGTGTTGCGTTAAGAATAATTAATCAATAAGAGAGTTTAACAAGTGCAGAGTGCTAAAATAGTGAAGAAATGTTGTAATTGTTTAAAAATGTATATTGCTTTGTGGTTATTTTGATAAATTAATGAGTTTAACAATGTTAAATAGTGAAGAATTTGCAACTGTTCTAGTATGTAGGAGTTAACATTTCCTGGTGACGTTTTGCAATGTGTATTTATGAACAATTTTGTGTGTAATGCAGCGGTTGGTTCCATTTCCTTGGATATTTAAGGGTAAGTTGTGGATGATTTACATTTAATATTATTTAGTATAAAATGTATCCTTTTGTTACCGGATTTAAAAAATTCCGGCAGGGTCTGTCGTGTGATTCTCCACCAAAAATTCCAAAAGAGGCTGTAAGTAGACTAATAAGTATAATAGGAATAAGAAGTTGAAGTCCTCCAAAGGAGACTCAAAAGTTGAGGGAAATTAGGCCTAGGGAATCCTAAAGAAGGCAAATTTAGTTGGAATTTCTCGTGTACTTATACATATGTATGCGAACTGGGCATATGTAAGCAACTGAAAGAAAATATTACGAAAGTGTGCATCAACTATCGCGGAATTTGTATTTTACCCATAACAAACGAAATTTCGCCGAGTGTAATACGTCAGTGGATTGGATTCCGTCAGTGTAGTTTTAGTTCTGGCTTGTCTATAAATGAAATTGAAGCATCTTGAAAATACACAAGAAATTCTGATCGGCTCGACCTTATAAAGGTATCTTTGATAGTCTGATACGCTAAAAATTTTAAAGAAGTGATGTTGGAATTTAATGTAGCACTGGCCGAAAAGTGGATTGTGAATATAAGCAATCATTTTACAGAACTATTTTATACCAAGCAAGATTTTAGACATGTCGAAAGTCTTTCCTGCGAACTTTTAAATATTTTAATAAAGGTGGTTATGAAGCTAGCTGCAAAGTGCATGCAAATACAGCTAAATTCTGGTAATAACACAAGCGGATCAATCTATTCTGGCTGTCTTCGAGAGAAAAGTATTTCACAAAATATTTGGACCTATCATCGTCAACGGCGAGTACCGTCGTCGATGTACTATGAGCTGTATAACGATATCGAGCAGGTCCAAAATGAAAGAATGCGCTGGCTGGGACATTGGCAATAATCTCGAAAATAATCTCTTTTCGAAAAATACATTTATTAAATTAGGGCGATATGGGATTTTAATTGATGTGTGTGGAGTTAAATTCGTATTTTAACTAGCCGAGACACAAACCACTTTGATTAACAGAGCTCTGTTAAGTGGGTGGGTTGATTAATTTTATATGAGATATATGAATATAATCGTAAATATCTCTTGATCTACAAAAGATATTGAAACAAAATTTTCAGAGCAATTAGTAAACAGTACGAGGGAAGTCTCAGTGAAATTTGGGAACAATATTACGAGGGTAGTCTAAATAATTAGCTTATAAAAATTGACATTATTTCCGAAGAAATATGTGGACATTCTGAAGATTCTGGAAGACTTGCGTCGATCGGACTAATGGCAAATAATAGCTATTATACACTACTATACACTGTTATAACCCGTTTTCCCCAAAAAATTTCCTGAATATGAAATTTTTGACAAAATGTTAAAAATGTCTATGTGGGACGGACATAGTGCGTCCATGGTGGCCATCTGGAGAGACTTGCGTCGACCGGACTAGTGGCAAATAATAGCTATTATACACTACTATACACTGTTATTGCCCGTTTTTCCCAAAAAATTTCCTGAATATGAAATTTTTGACAAAATGTTAAAAATTTATATGTGGGACGGACATAGTGCGTCCATAGTGGCCATCTGGATGGACTTGCGTCGATCGGACTAGTGGCAAATAATAGCTACTATACACTACTTGAAAACGTTTTAACTCGTTTCCTCCAAAAAATTTCCTGAATATGAAATTTTTGACAAAATGTTAAAAATTTCTATGTGGGACGGACATAGTGCGTCCATGGAGGCCATCTGGAGAGACTTGCGTCGATCGGACTAGTGGCAAATAATAGCTATTATACACTACTATACACTGTTATTGCCCGTTTTTCCCAAAAAATTTCCTGAATATGAAATTTTTGACAAAATGTTAAAAATGTCTATGTGGGACGGACATAGTGCGTCCATGGTGGCCATCTGGAGAGACTTGCGTCGATCGGACTAGTGGCAAATAATAGCTATTATACACTACTATACACTGTTATTACCCGTTTACCCCAAAAAATTTCCTGAATATGAAATTTTTGACAAAATGTTAAAAATTTCTATGTGGGACGGACATAGTGCGTCCATGGTGGCCATCTGGAGAGACTTGCGTCGATCGGACTAGTGGCAAATAATAGCTATTATACACTACTATACACTGTTATTACCCGTTTTCCCCAAAAAATTTCCTGAATATGAAATTTTTGACAAAATGTTAAAAATTTCTATGTGGGACGGACATTGTGCGTCCATGGTGGCCATCTGGAGAGACTTGCGTCGATCGGACTAGTGGCAAATAATTGCTATTATATACTACTATACACTGTTATTACCCGTTTTTCCCAAAAAATTTCCTGAATATGAAATTTTTGACAAAATGTTAAAAATTTCTATGTGGGACGGACATAGTGCGTCCATGGAGGCCATCTGGAGAGACTTGCGTCGATCGGACTATTGGCAAATTATAGCCAATTTACACTTGTTTAATATGTGATAACTCGTTTTCCCCAAAAAATTTTCTGAATATGCAATTTTTAACAAAATCCAGTATATTCAATTTCACACGTATTCATATGTTTTACTGTTAACCAAATTCGAATCTGAGTTTCTGTTAACTTGTTAACAGTGCTATGCTAAGGGCAGATGCAGATATATTATATATGAATATAATCGTAAATATCTCTTGATCTACAAAAGATATTGAAACAAAATTTTCAGAGCAATTAGTAAACAGTACGAGGGAAGTCTCAGTGAAATTTGGGAACAATATTACGAGGGTAGTCTAAATAATTAGCTTATAAAGATTGACATTATTTCCGAAGAAATATGTGGACATTCTGAAGATTCTGGAAGACTTGCGTCGACCGGACTAATGGCAAATAATAGCTATTATACACTACTATACACTGTTATAACCCGTTTTCCCCAAAAAATTTCCTGAATATGAAATTTTTGACAAAATATTAAAAATTTCTATGTGGGACGGACATAGTGCGTCCATGGTGGCCATCTGGAGAGACTTGCGTCGATCGGACTAGTGGCAAATAATAGCTATTATATACTACTATACACTGTTATTACCCGTTTTTCCCAAAAAATTTCCTGAATATGAAATTTTTGACAAAATGTTAAAAATTTATATGTGGGACGGACATAGTGCGTCCATGGTGGCCATCTGGATGGACTTGCGTCGATCGGACTAGTGGCAAATAATAGCTACTATACACTACTTGAAAACGTTTTAACTCGTTTCCTCCAAAAAATTTCCTGAATATGAAATTTTTGACAAAATGTTAAAAATTTCTATGTGGGACGGACATAGTGCGTCCATGGTGGCCATCTGGAGAGACTTGCGTCGATCGGACTAGTGGCAAATAATAGCTATTATACACTACTATACACTGTTATAACCCGTTTTCCCCAAAAAATTTCCTGAATATGAAATTTTTGACAAAATGTTAAAAATTTCTATGTGGGACGGACATAGTGCGTCCATGGTGGCCATCTGGAGAGACTTGCGTCGATCGGACTAGTGGCAAATAATTGCTATTATATACTACTATACACTGTTATTACCCGTTTTTCCCAAAAAATTTCCTGAATATGAAATTTTTGTCAAAATGTTAAAAATTTCTATGTGGGACGGACATAGTGCGTCCATGGAGGCCATCTGGAGAGACTTGCGTCGATCGGACTATTGGCAAATTATAGCCAATTTACACTTGTTTAATATGTGATAACTCGTTTTCCCCAAAAAATTTTCTGAATATGCAATTTTTAACAAAATCCAGTATATTCAATTTCACACGTATTCATATGTTTTACTGTTAACCAAATTCGAATCTGAGTTTCTGTTAACTTGTTAACAGTGCTATGCTAAGGGCAGATGCAGATATATTATATATGAATATAATCGTAAATATCTCTTGATCTACAAAAGATATTGAAACAAAATTTTCAGAGCAATTAGTAAACAGTACGAGGGAAGTCTCAGTGAAATTTGGGAACCATATTACGAGGGTAGTCTAAATAATTAGCTTATAAAGATTGACATTATTTCCGAAGAAATATGTGGACATTCTGAAGATTCTGGAAGACTTGCGTCGACCGGACTAATGGCAAATAATAGCTATTATTTGCCACTAGTCCGATCGACGCAAGTCTCTCCAGATGGCCACCATGGACGCACTATGTCCGTCCCACATAGAAATTTTTAACATTTTGTCAAAAATTTCATATTCAGGAAATTTTTTGGAGGAAACGAGTTAAAACGTTTTCAAGTAGTGTATAGTAGCTATTATTTGCCACTAGTCCGATCGACGCAAGTCCATCCAGATGGCCACCATGGACGCACTATTTCCGTCCCACATATAAATTTTTAACATTTTGTCAAAAATTTCATATTCAGGAAATTTTTTGGGAAAAACGGGCAATAACAGTGTATAGTAGTGTATAATAGCTATTATTTGCCACTAGTCCGATCGACGCAAGTCTCTCCAGATGGCCACCATGGACGCACTATGTCCGTCCCACATAGAAATTTTTAACATTTTGTCAAAAATTTCATATTCAGGAAATTTTTTGGGAAAAACGGGTAATAACAGTGTATAGTAGTGTATAATAGCTATTATTTGCCACTAGTCCGATCGACGCAAGTCTCTCCAGATGGCCTCCATGGACGCACTATGTCCGTCCCACATATAAATTTTTAACATTTTGTCAAAAATTTCATATTCAGGAAATTTTTTGGGAAAAACGGGTAATAACAGTGTATAGTAGTATATAATAGCTATTATTTGCCACTAGTCCGATCGACGCAAGTCTCTCCAGATGGCCACCATGGACGCACTATGTCCGTCCCACATAGAAATTTTTAACATTTTGTCAAAAATTTCATATTCAGGAAATTTTTTGGGGAAAACGGGTAATAACAGTGTATAGTAGTGTATAATAGCTATTATTTGCCACTAGTCCGATCGACGCAAGTCTCTCCAGATGGCCACCATGGACGCACTATGTCCGTCCCACATAGAAATTTTTAACATTTTGTCAAAAATTTCATATTCAGGAAATTTTTTGGGAAAAACGGGCAATAACAGTGTATAGTAGTGTATAATAGCTATTATTTGCCACTAGTCCGATCGACGCAAGTCTCTCCAGATGGCCACCATGGACGCACTATGTCCGTCCCACATAGACATTTTTATCATTTTGTCAAAAATTTCATATTCAGGAAATTTTTTGGGGAAAACGGGTTATAACAGTGTATAGTAGTGTATAATAGCTATTATTTGCCATTAGTCCGATCAACACAAGTCTTCCAGAATCTTCAGAATGTCCACATATTTCTTCGGAAATAATGTCAATTTTTATCAGCTAATTATTTAGACTACCCTCGTAATATTGTTCCCAAATTTCACTGAGACTTCCCTCGTACTGTTTACTAATTGCTCTGAAAATTTTGTTTCAATATCTTTTGTAGATCAAGAGATATTTACGATTATATTCATATATCTCATATAAAATTAATCAACCCACCCACTTAACAGAGCTCTGTTAATCAAAGTGGTTTGTGTCTCGGCTAGTTAAAATACGAATTTAACTTCACACACATTTTTAATTGCGCTCCATACCTTTATTACAACAAATTCGAAATTAGTAGATATATAGATTCAGAAATAAGTTCTGTGTTAATCAATATTTTTTCATATTACCTTGCTACAAGTTGATATGTGCAGTATATCTTAATAATTTTACAGAAAGCCAATTCAAAGTTTTGAAACCTCATTAAGACATATTATCTTCTTCTACATATAACCATTTACTAGACTTGCAACGAGTGCATCTTTTGTTAACTTGTTCTAAAAGTCAAAATTTAATTTTATTTTTGAAAAATTGAAGTAAAGTTCCAGCAAGGCTGCAAAGCAAGAAATGACTTATATTTTCATTCAATACATTGATCCATATAATTTACTTGATAATACCATTTGAATTTAATATATTTAAAAAAATTTGGTATTTCTCCATAAATTAAAAAATAAATTATAGGGATATCATAAACATTTAAGAAGATATATTTTATTGGCAATTCCACGTAAAACAAAAATATAATAAATATAATTCCAAGACAATTATGGACAAATGGAAAAAATTATATTTTTTTAATTTTTATCAATTTGGCAACAGTTTTAATTGAACGAACACACCCATCTCCAGCTTTATACGCTAGGACAAACATTAACATTTTCTAATATTTCATTTATCTTAATAAGTAAAAACGTTTATCTCCGGAAAGAAAAAACTTCTGTTTGCTTTCTCATGGGGTTTCGGCTTTGTATGTTTTATAATGAAAGTTTTATGAATACATAGAAATATAAGAATTTTGTGTCACACCCGTCCCGTTAATATGACAAAAGTTTAATAAAATTGTTACTTAACATGATAAAACTTTAATACTTTCTTACAATGCAAATTAGTGAAATTTTGTGAAAATTTATTGAATTTTTATATGTATTTCAGATAGTAATACCAAATATTTAGTTACACAAAACATGTGGTCACACCCGTACCTGGGTAGAATATGAAGACTGCCATAACAAACACAATGTTTATGGTAAAGGCTAGTATATACAAAAGTGCATTTGGTATGAGTGCCTTCTTAGGGTGTTAAGATAGGGGATAGATATTTTAGAGAAAAATTTTAGGAGGGAAATACTAACAAATTAAAATAAAAAAATTGTATGGAAACCACCTTAAGGGTTTAAAATAGAGGGGGAGTTATGTTTTGAGAAACTGTATTGAGGGTCGGTCATACATTTTACTCATCTAGGGAATGTTCAGGGCAGTTAAAGCGGTTGGAGCAAATTTTGTAAAAATTAGATTTTTTAATAGAAGCGCCCTTAGGGGGTGAAGATGGGGAGTAGGTATGTTTGGGAATAATGTTAGGAGCAAAAAATTACAACGGTTCGGTCATACATCTGAACACTCTAGGGGCGATTCCGGGGAAGTTGTGGGCCTTTTTGTGGATTTCCCCAATACAAAACGTTTCTCAGTAAAAACCGGGGCTCGATTTTGATTTTTGATCCATGGTTTCTTGGGCAAATTTTTTTAGAATTCATCGTAGATGACGATTTTGATAACCGCTTGGCCGAGAAAAAATTGACGCACTCTAATATTCATATTTGTTGTGCCTGTGCATCAAATATTATATCTCTATACTAGTGATACGCATTTCATAGCCCAGCCACATGCGAACGGCAGTTCACTTAAAATTTCAAACTTTACACCCCATGAATGAGATATGGGATGCTTCTCGCGTTGTTGTGAATTAACACGCTTTTTATTTTAGATTCACAACAAACGCAACCTACATGTTTATCGACGAATGCGAACGTCACTGTTTGAGAAGCTTTTACTAAACATGCCGATTATCTCGACACATATACTGCGAAGTTGCTTTCGACAACATCGAGGGAGCCAGCATCGAAAGAAAAATGTAGATAACTGGAGCCGGGAATCGAACTACGAATCTCCCGCATTGTAGTCACGTGTTCTAAGCACTATGCCACGGCCGGTCCCATCGGCAACTCACACGTACTCGATTATTTTGTATTTTGTCTCTGCTTGAGTGTTATGACAGCAACACCATACACGCTTGTTTCGCATTCAACCCAAAATCAGTCACAAGCACAGACAGATTAACAATGTTCAAAAATTGTTGGGAGGGCTCGATTGTTGGGTGAGCACAAAATTTTCACCATGTACAATTCGACAGCACTGACGTTTTTTGTGCGACCCCACACAAGAACACAGGCATATGCCTACCACTGGTTTTGACCTAAAAAAAACTTTTGCAACGGCGATTCACCCACACAACAAAATTAATATGTACCGAGTACTATCTGAGTATATAGATTTTTATATATGGGCCTAAATTACATACGACCATTGATCGACAATCAAATTTCGGCTGTAATATTTATAACTCTAGTGCCTAGTACCATCTGTGTAACAAATTTTATGTCTCTGGGGCTAGAACCACCCCTTCCCCCACTGACCGGAAATTGTAATTTCATCTGTATAAACGGAATCATATTTTTATTTCTCTAGGTCTAAACAACATTTTACACGCCTCGTCCGCCCAATAGTCGAAAATAAAAACTGCGCACTGCTCTTTGTATACGGAATTGTATCTCTCTAAGGCTGTATTTTGCGTGTATCCTACATACGATACAGCTACGGTTTATTGTGCTTCTTTGCTTTTTGTTGCTCTATCTAAACAAACCCCATAATGCTATTAATGTTATGTAAATGGTTTAATTTTGCCTTTGGTAACCTTTGTGTCGAGGTCTATTTCAACTAAAATAAAATTTCGAAAAATATTTCGAATAGTATTTGAAATTTTCTTATTTTTTGTTGTTTTTTCTCTGGCTCAGTTGTTGAATTATCCTTTTTTCTTTCACATCAAATAATTTTTTATTTGTTTGTTATTTGTATGACAAATAACAACTAACAAATGACGAATAATTATTTGTGAAACAAGTAAATAGATAACAGTTGAAATTTTAAATCAATATATGTATTCCAAATAACAAATGACCATTGAAAAGTCCTTAATAAGTCCTAATTTTGGTTTTAAAAAGCAGTTTACATTTCCAAAACTGATTAGGGGTCAGTTTTTTTTTGTTGAACTTTCTTTCAGATACTAAGGCAACATCTTTTGGTTACAAAAACAAGCCTTTGCAATTGTAGAAAGCCACTTTTTTCCTTAATATTTATTTAAATTTCTGTGAGAGATTCCTTCTCTCTTCGGACGTTGTTCTTTCGAATTCAATTACTGATTTTTTTTTAGCTCTAACTTATATTTGATTGTGTATTGTTGCAATAGTTAAATTAAATCACTATAGATGTCGCTTAACATCAACTTTGGAGCATATAGTTACAATTTAATAAGTAATACAATTTTTTTTTTAATTTTTTGTTTTATATATTCATTTATTTGTTTTAATTATTGTACATTACTTATTACATATATGATTATATATGACTATATATAAAATTAATGGATTATAGAACAATAATCGCACGATATATGATCGAAAATAAAATAAATCTTAAAGAATAACAATAACTATACAAATTCAATACAAACTAATGCTTAACATTCGAAAATTATAAAACATTAAAGCTTAGAACACAAAAAAAACTATAGATAACAAACATACAACTAAATCTCTTGACTAATAATGTCTTACATTGGATGTACATACACATATATATGTTCCTAGATATATAATTATATACAGTTCTAATAAACGAGTACAAATTTAGTGTTGAAGTTATAAAAAATTGATAAAAATTCTTTATGGAGAAAAGAAAAAAAATTACAAAAAATTTGATATCACAATTTCCTAAATAAATACATACACATGTAAATGAAATACTTTAATACAATACATATAGAAATTAATAATATAAATTAAATTATAATTAAATGTACACATAAATGTCGCCATTTTTTTAAATATATTTTGCAATTTACTTGAGCCACAAGTAATCGTTTAATTTTTTACATGTTATAGATACAGTTTTTTATTCGACCCCAATTACTAGGCCCATATTACTTTGGACCATAGAGTTCTTCGGGATCATTTATTGCGTTTTTGTGACTCCAAATACGTAGCTGTGAATGTAAGCAAACGATGTCTTAATTTGAGATTACGGGCACGCACATGGGCGGAATTAACTTCCTCGGTGTAACTTTCGGGGAACCAACCAACGGCACCGTCACGTATGCGTTCACCTTGATACCAACCTAAAATTGTGAGGGAGATGAAAATGGGGGAGTGATATTAAATTTATATTGTTTGTGGAAAATATTTTACTTAAGAAAAAGTAATAAATTGGATAAGATTTCGAAATAATCATTTAAATAATATTTTATTCTACAAGAATATTTCAGTGACTAACTAAATGCTTTTCTATAGGAAACTTACAGCAGCAATTATCTACTGGGAAATTGAAGCATAATTTATTTTTTTTTTGTACGAAAAAAAGTTAATGTTTAACTTCCCTGTAGATAGTCGCTGCTATAAATTTTCTATAGAAACCTTATTAGTAAGTTAGAAAAAAGTCTCTTTGAAAAAAAAAAACTATTCGACTAGGAACAAATTTTGAAGCAATTTCTTTTCATTGCAACATTTCCCTGGTACCTATTTGCCTTTCGTTTTATTTAGTCTCTCTCTCTTTCTCACACTTACCATCTGGCAACTTCCTGGTAACATTGATAACATCACCCACTTCTAGACTCAAACCATCGGGTTCGTTATTCTCGTACGCATGCTTGGCCATAACTTGAGGGCAATCCCATTGTTCGTACAACTTCTCACCAGGGGTCTCGGATTCGGGGGGACGCATGGCCTGCAACCAACGCTCTTGCTCGGAAACCGAAGGGCAGGAGAGGACCTACAAAAAAAAAAAACAAATGTTATACAATATTTTATATGATATACTTTCACCCCAACAACCCCACTTACCAATTCATTTGTTTTACGCTCATGATTCTCCAGCAACGTCATTAAGATCAAATTCTTACTCGTCTGACTATTCAAATCTTTGGTTGGCAATTGTGGCAGCGTATCACCTGATGTTATTGTCAACATATTACGTGGACAATAATCAAATACCGAGAATTGTTCCTCACCCTTGCGTTTGGTAAGCACCAACAAATCGGAGAACAAAAATGCGTAGATTGAAGTCTTTGTAAACTTTTTGCCAAAGGTCAATTTGGCATCATCCCCACGCCAGATGATGTGAGTGAATTCGCCCTTTTTCACTAGATAACGTGGCTTAGTGCCCGGCGCCAAAACACCTACCGGCGCTATGGCCAATGGTCGTATCACTGAAGGATTGAATTCTAATTGACCAGATATTTTCTCAATTTCATAGACCTGATCACTTTTAGTGGCCGCCTCATTGCACTGAGTGACAATTTTATTGATAATGGCTAAACACATTTTCCAGTTGTCATATTCATCATCGTTAGGATCACATTTGCTAAAGACCGCATCGATTAGCAGCGGCAAACGGGTGATCCTCTGCATGGGCAACATAAGGAACGAGTGCAAATTGAGGCCACAGCAAGCATCGTTTGCTTCGAGTAGTTCAAGATTTTGTGAGAAAATTCCTTTGGTGGCCCTTAAACGCTTGAGTGTGCGATCCATACGCCCTTGCTGTTCGCAGAATGCCACATAAACGTGGAAATGTTTTTCGGCTATGGCATAAATTCTTTTGCTAAGACCGATTAACATTATATTATCCTGCCAGCAGGACTCCAATTCGGTTAGCAGTCGCTCGCAGCAATCGTGTACGGGTACTATGTGAGCAAAGAGAGCTTTGCGATCGCGTGAATTCACTAGATTCTGATCGCGAAATACGGGATGATTCATGAAATGATTACGCAAGAGATTCAGAGATTTTAGGTAACTGGCTTCCGAGGTGATAATCTCGAATTTGGCTTCCATTAGGGCACGTTCACGGGGTGTCAAAGTGGCTGGAAGGAGGGAAATATAATAAATTAAATTAAAATTTACAAAAAGTTTATCTAATATAATGTTCTTATAATTGAATTAATTTTATGTAACAAAAATTTTGAATAAACAAAAATTATAGTAAGCGCTTTCGCTTACAAAGTAAGCGACGATGTCAGTAAATGCCATTTCAGTTGCAATTACGTTATAAACAAAGTTTTAAGAGAGCTTGATGACACGCCTGATTACGAAGTAAGTGACGATGTCAGTAGGTGCTATTTCAATCGGAGTTAAAATGAGTGGACGATATTTTTTACATTTCATGCTCGTGACATTTCAAGTACTTAGATCGCTCGCTAACAATGTCATACTGATGTCAAGAATTACGAAATAGGTACTTCGTTTCATTTACCACTGGGTAGGTACATTCGGTCTGCTCAAGAAGTCAATTTTCGACTTTACAAAAATTTTCCAGAATTTACATATATAAAAATCAAATCGTGTTTACTTGAAGCTTAAAGATAGATACGCCATTCAACTAATTTTCTTGAAATTTTGACAGAGGGCTTTGAAACTTTGTATGAGTTCATATTCCACTTGGGTTGGTTTGGGGAGAACCCTGACTTATCTTATGGATCGGTTCAGATGGACCTAGCCTTAGATATACATGGTTGCCGTTCACGATCGTCGAGCGGAAGGGGTTTGAAACTTCCCCGCCTCCCAACCGGTGAGGGTGCTATATCCTTGCAATGAAGTATCGACTGTTTCATCTACTTTCATCTACATCTACTTGGGATGCTAATGTGTAAGCATTGGTACCTGCGAGTATGTAAAAGTTTCAGTCAGAACTTTATTTTCTGCATAAGGAGACCAATCCTGTGAAATATGGTTTTTAAAAAGACAAATTGGTAGCAGCTTCTCTGCGAAACTCCAACCGGTAAGTGTGACCGTTAGCGTGGTGATCAGGATCCCCGGGGACTTATTCCCGCCTGACCGCTTGGTTGTTGGCCGTCTTGTGGGAGCATCACGCAGGCTGTGGTTTAAACCACAATCGCTGGTAGAGTCTTCCGGTTCGATGTGGAGTTGCATTGCTACTGGGCGCTACGGACCCATAGAGTAGCGAAGGTGGCTTGCTTGTGCTATCCCAGGGGGCGCTGGCAATCGCATTGTAATAGGCCCAGTGTGATAAGCACACCATGGGTAAGGCATTAACGGCGAGACTCGTGCAAAACTCTCTTGAACTCCACAAATGTGTGCAGTTGGCCGAAAATTGGCGAGATTGGACTGATAGGCCTAGCACCTCCTATATTAAATAAATGTTTCATATGAGACGTCAAGAGGGGTAGATTAGGAAAGTCTAGGACTTTTGTAAGTGTTCCTGTAGCATAATTTGTCGAACAATTAGATTGATCGGAATGGAAGGATTGTCACCTAACAAGGTAATTTACCTATCGCAATTACATTTTTACGAAATAACTTTATGAATAACTTTGGTGGCAGGACAAAGTCTGCCAGATCATCTAGGTAATAAGCAAATAAACGTATTTTTTTTCTTTGCGTCTCATGAATGACAATGGTATCCCCAATAAAGAAGTGCATTGGGAAAATGAGTGAAATACCAGGTGGCCAGTTATTGTCATCCCTTCTGGATATCAAATTTTCCGATTTTCTTTAAGTTCTATGCCTGATCGTGGATAATTCATTGATAAACATGTCTCCTCGAACTGCTTCACCCATTTTCTTCTCAATTGCATCGATAGAAGTTCAGTTTTATGCCGTATTGTCGATGAATCAATGTTTCAATAGAATGACGACGTGTTACTGAATACCTATTGGCTACTCCTGCATTTTGTTATGTAAACGGACTTTGCTTCACCCTGTGAAATATTACTAGTGGTCTATATTTTCTTTTGGCTCGCCTACACCGGCTGCTCTTGCATTTCGTAATTTAAACGTACTTTGCTCCACCCTGTATAATATTACGAGTAGGCTTGGCAATGCTTCGATTAACTAACTAAATATTCCGCCTATATATTCATATCTTCAACACAGAGTACGATCTGTGTATCAAATTGTGTTTGGGTTAAGCGTTAAAAACACTTTTGACACGCTTGACCCGCCCACTGATCAAAAAGTTTGTCTGCAGATTCATATCTTTAGTGCCTAGGACTATGAAACACTTTTGCCACGCCTACTTCGGCCGCCGATAAAAATTCAAAAATTCGTTTGGAAATTCATATTTGTAGTGTCAAATACTCTCTATATATCAAATCTCATCTTCGTAGGGGAAAAAGAACTTCTGCCACGCCCACTCCGCCCACTGATCAGATAAAAAAATATAGCCTTTGTATTTATAACTGTATTTCCGAGTACTATCTATGTATCAAATGTAATCTGTCTGGGGCTACAAAATTTCTTTGGCACTCTCTCTACGCCTGCTGATCAAAAATAAAAATGTCATCTTTATATTTGTGTGTCCACTGTCTTCTGCATATTCATATCGGTTGTGTCGAGTACTATCTGTGTATTTAATTGTATCTCTCTACTTCATAACTTTATAACCAATTCTCATACCAAATTTCCTTTACTTACGTATTATCATCGAATTCACCACCTCCGGTATCTGACTCCACAAAGTCCTTGCCGGTCCTCTCTCTTTCTCCACCAACTCTAGAGCAGTCTGTCTCGCCGACTTACGATGACTACCCCCCTCGATCATCAGACTTCTTCTACGTTCTCCCACCTCTTCATAACCATCAGTGGAGCTTTCATCATGCATATCCCGAGATATCGCCTCCAGCTTGGCTGCACTATAGATTTGATACAGCGGCTCATTGCTGAACAGACTGTGTGACATTTCATCAGGGGGCCCAGCTTCATTACTCGTACTTACGCCTGAACTGCCGCTGGAACTGGCCACCGACACCCCGCTGGTTTGATACAGACCTGCTTCTTCATACCACGAAGCACCGGAAGTCATGGTACCGGATGAATTTTGTCCATTCAGCAGCTGGGCATCATCGCTAACCAGATTTGTGCTGCCATTCTTAAAGACGCCACACTCAGCATACCAGGAGGTGTTGCTTTGTCTTTTGGCGCCTGTACCACCCGTACCACCACCATTACTGTCCGGTGGCGGAGGTGGTGGTTCTACGGGACGTATACCTATAGTCGTGCGTCTTCTTTGGGTGTTGGTCGCTTTCGCTTCTTTTTTCGATTTACGCGCCAATGTGGTAAATTTGTGAGTATCTGCGGTTGATGACGATGTCGGCGTGGATGTGTTCGCGTTGACTGGTATATCTCCCGAAGAGGCTTTTTCTGAAAATCCCGAATCCAGTTGACCATTAGTATCATCTGGATGACAGGGCTCCTCCACGTAGAATGTACTCCTGGTAGGCGTTAGTGTTTGCAGTTGTTTATTGTCAAAACCCACTAGACTCTTGCGCAGGCGTGATCTCAGACTTTTACCCGATTTTGGCTTACGCGGCGTCGTTGAGGTGCTGAGTTGTTCTGCTTTGGTAACATTACTTTGAGCCAATATAAGATTCTTCTCCGAAGTACTTAACTCTTTGGTTTGAGGCACTTGCAGTGATGATTTCATTGGAGCCGCACCACTGCCAGGACCCCCGGGAGTGTAGAAATTACCATTCACATAAAACTGTGATGCAGTATCATCGATCTTTTGCTGACTACCACCATGTTTGGAACTGTTGGGTGACTTTTTATTGCCACCAATGAAATTTTTAAATTTCTTTACAAAAGCGTACATTTGATTCGACGACGAAGGAGGATCGGGCAGCTTAGAGGTGCGTATGTCTACCCCACTGTCGTTGTGCGAGTGTTTGAAGTGTTCACTCTCGTAATAGTCATCGGTATCAGAATCAAATGAATCATCGGAAATTTCTTGACCCAATGCATGTGCCGAATAGGAAATCTGTTTGCCGCGTTTGGAGACTCGTACCGCTTGTTGGTTACGCTGTAGGCTGCCGCTGCGCTCTTGAAGAGCCAGGGAGTGGCGTTTGGTGAGAGCGCTAGGCGAGAGTTGTTCGTAGTAATGATCGGGATCATCTGTAATGGAAAATGGGGATATAATAAGAAATAGTTTATATTTCAGATGTTAAGGAATTGCCTTATTAAAAGATTTGAATCGGAATTGTTGTAATTGTAAGAAATGTTAAAGAAATTTAATCAAGACGAAAACTGTTAAGAATAACAATCTTCTACATTAAATTGTGTGGGTTCGACATTAGTTTTATGTCGAATTATTCCTAAGAGGTTGACAATTGTTATATTCCCAAATTTAAAAAAAAAATTATAATTTTTGTTAATGTGAAAAAAATTTTTAAATCGAATTTTTGTAGTTAAAAATATTTTGTTATATCCGCCGATAATTTTTCTAAATAAAAAAATTTTGAAATTGACCATTGCCGAAATCAAAATGGAAAATCAACATTTTGCATATCGCAAAACGCAAAATTTAATATTGAATTTGTCACCACAGCCAAGTTTTCTTTAATAAAATTATGGTTTATTTAAAAATTTTTACATGTCAAAAAAATTAAAAAGAAAAATTATAATTTTTGTGATATTTTGTAATATCCGCCAACAATTCTCAATTGTCTTAATCAAAATTGAAAAACTTAATTTTCACGAACAACAATTATTCGGCATTTTTATTTTAAATTACGACTCCGATACATTTTACAATCTAAAAATTTTACAAAATTTAAAAACTTACAGTGTTGAAATTGTCGCCTTAGTCAATTTTTGTTGGATTTAAAATTTGACTATGCCAAAATATTTTGAAACTAAAATTTAATTTCAATATTGAAATTAGTCAATTTTTGTGGGATTAAAAAATTTGACTATGCCGAAATATTTCGATAACAAAATTTAAAAAAAAAAAATTTTTTAAGAAAAATTATGGATAAAAAATTTTTCGTTTTCGATATCGAAAATTTTCCGTTTAAGAAAAATTGATTAAAATGTTTTTGCGTCAAAAAAATTTTACAATGGTAAATTTATGTGTTAATGATAATAATGTTTTGTTTTAAAAAATATTATTTCAACTATTTTTCTATATCGACAAAAATTCGAAAATTTGCCTATGTCGATTTGTCGAAAATATATGCATTCGGCATTCCTGCAAATTTTTTTTTGGTCGATGATAATTAGTTTTTTGTTGTATGACCAAAACTTTTATATTTCCAATACCGAAAACATTTGAACCGACATTTTTCTGTATAAAAAAATTTTAAAATCGATATTGTTGTCCAAAATATTTCGAAAACGAAAATTTAAAAAAACAATTATAATTGATAACAGAAATTTTCAACAAAAAATTTATAATTTTAGTGAATATGCTAATTTCAATTTCGAAAAGTCCATAGTTAAAAAATTATTGAGAGTCTTAGTCATTTTTTTCTATTAGAAAATTTTTGGTTTAAAAATTGTTCGTATTCTATTTCGATATCGAAAATTTTTCGTTTAAGAAAAATGTACTACATTTTGGAAAGGATATAGTTTAACAATTTTCTAGACAGTTTTAGCCAATTTCTTCTACTAACATTTTTTGTTTAAAAAATTTTTCGTATTCGATTTCGATATCGAAAATTTTTTATTTAAGAAAAATTTACTTAAATGTTTCTGCGTCAAAAAAATGCTACAATGCACAGTGGTTCCTTTTTGGTTTTTTTTGGAATTAATTCTGTAACTTTTGAAGGGATAATGGTATCTTGATAAAATTTAAAATAGTTAAAGCTGAGGTGTTTTCGAGATGATTTGGAAATATTCGGCTCCCGAGGTGGTGTGGGGGCCACTGCGTGGCCCTCCAAAGTTGGTCACCTCGGGTATTTCAAAATTTCAAATGCTTGAGGAATGTGCATTTATGAACCGATTTAAAAGATTTTTTGCATTTAGATAGTGCTTCGAAAAACCTTCAAAAAACATGCTTACACGCACATGTTATCTCATTTAGGTCAAGAGATATTTGAGAAAATAAAAAAAAATGTGTAATTTTTGGACGAGGTTGATTTAGTATTTTTAAGGGTGTGAGCTTAGTTTTTCCTTGATTTTAAAGATATTTATATCGTTAGTTAGCTTATAAAATTCTGAATGAAATTGCTGAAAAAATAATTCAAATATTTTGTTCCAATCAAAAGTTATAAGCATCGCAAGTAAAAGTTTCCAAAAAAAGGCATATTTTTAATGTTTTTTTGCAAAAAGGCGAGTACATTCTTTCGTTTGTAAAAAAAATATTTCTTCCGGGAAGTGGCAATTTCTTTATTATTCCTCATAGAAATGTTGATGCAGATGCATTTAATGCTAAATTTGAATCAGTTCAGCAAAATGGTTCCCCGGCAAGGGAAGTCAAAAATACCCCATTTTTGAAAAAAAAAAATTTTTGTTTTTGAAAATTCTCAAATCGCAAAGCGCCAACGAGAAAGCTCATTATATATTTTTTTGACCACATATGTGGACTAGTTAACCGTAACGTATTTCAACATCCCTGCCATAAACAAAGACAGTGTGGCCATTTTAGTAAAAAATTCGGAATTTTGGAACATATTTTCCCCGTTTTGGGAATTTGGGTAGTTTGTTATAAGATATGGCAACATATTGTGTTTCGTTTTTTTAAGGACAATTTTATGTACTTTATTCCAATATTTCGTTAAGATATTCCAGTCCGTTTGAATTTTACGCTATTTTTCATATAAGATATTATTTCTCCAAAAAATACGTTTTGACCAAATTTTATATTTGACTCAGAATCATGCCCAAAATAAAATGTGCTTTTAATTAGTTTTTGTAAATTATTAAACTTCATGTTATTCCCTTTTCAACGATATGCAATTCTTGTATGTCAAGAGTTTAATTATTGTTTATAATTATAATCAAACTTCACTACCTCTGTAAAAAAAGTATATATCATGAAACACACATATATATGGGGGCTATATCTAAATCTGAACCGATATGCTTAGTTTTGTTACCACATTAGAATAGTGTGAAAAAACTAAGATGTGCAAAGTTTTGTTAACATCAGAGCAAAAATGTGGCTTTTGGCAACAATAATCTATAAAAGGTTATGCTAATTTGTATGGGAGGTACCAGAAGGGGCGGGGCAAGTGGACCCATTATTTCAGTATATACTATATAATAATACCATCCAAATTTTAGCTTCGTAGAGCCCTCCAGCATGAAGTTATTGACAGAATAGTGGTTTTAGTAAAATAGGTCATTTTGTATGGGAGGTACTTGAGGGGGCGTGGAATTTTCGCCCATTTTCCAACCAACATTACGACTAGTGAATTTTATGCCACTGGTAAATTTCTATTCAAATTGATTAAGAACTACTCCAATTATCGTCTTAACCATTTACCCAGCCGGCCAGACGGACATAGCTTTATTGGGTTAAAAAGCTCCAAAACATATTTTTTGTAAAGAAATCTAGGGTCACAGTTATATGTTCTGTTGTGTTTAACTTTTCCCGTTTAAAATTATATATTCTCTCTACCATGTAGCTGAGCTTGTACAAATTTTATTCAAAATTTGTTAAAAATTTTAATAATAACACACAAAATCCACAAAAACATATAAATATTGCATTAAAAATCAAATTTTTAACTTAAAAAAAATAATTTTGTTTAACATATTTATGCAATTAGAGACATTTTTAGTACCCATAAGACTAAAACATCATTATAAAGTCGTTACTTATTGATAAAACTTACAACTCATAGACTCTTTAATTAAGTTATTTATGATTTATAAATCCCTATGCACAGGAATGCGAGACAAATTACGAAAAATTTCTCTTATTGCATAAAAATATCCAGCAAAATTATTTTTAAAGTCATATATTTGAATTTTAATGCAATATTCATATGTTTTTGCTGCTTTTTATTGTTATTATTACAATTTTTAACAAATTTTGAACAAAATTTGTATAATCTCAGTAACATCGAAGAAGAAATATATAATTTTATACGGGAAGAAGTTAAGCCCATCAGTGCATACACCTGAGACCCTAGATTCCTTCAGAAAAAATAAGTTTCGGGGCTTCTTAACCCAATAAAGCTATGTCCGTCTGGCCGGCTGGGTAAATGGTTACGACGATAAATGAAGTAGTTCTTAATGAATTTCAATAGAAATTTACCAGTGGCATAAAATTCACTAGTCGCGATGTTGGTTGGAAAATGGGCGAAATAGGCACCCCCCTCAAGTACCTCCCATACAAAATTACCTATTTCACTAAAACCACTATATTGTCACTAACTTCCTGATGGAGGGCTCTACGAAGCTAAAATTTGGATGGTATTATTATTTGACAGCGTATAGTACATACCGAAATAATGGGTCCGCTTGCCCGGCCCCTTCTGGTACCTCCCATACAAATTAGCATAACCTTTTATAGATTATTGTAGCCACAAACCACATTTTTGCTCTGATTTTAACAAAACTTTGCACATCTTAGTTTTTTTACACTATTATGATGTGGTAACAAAACTAAGCATATCGGTTCAGATTTAGATATAGCCCCCATATATATGTGTGTTTCACGATATATACTTTTATTACGGAGGTAGTGAAGTTTGATTATAATTATAAAGAATAATTAAACTTTTGACATACAAGTATTGCACATCAATGGAAAGGGAACTACATAAGGTTTAATAATTTACAAAAATTAATTAAAAGAACATTTTATTTTGGGCATGATTCTGAGTCAAATATAAAATTTGGTCAAAACGTATTTTTTGGAGAAATAATATCTTTTATGAAAAATAGCGTAAAATTCAAACGGACTGGAATATCTTAAAGAAATATTGGAATAAAGTACATAAAATTGTCCTTAAAAAAACGAATACCAATATGTTGCCATATCTTATAACAAAATACCCAAATTCCCAAAACAGGGAAAATATGTTCCAAAATTCCGAATTTTTTACTAAAATGGCCACACTGTCTTTGTTTATGGCAGGGATGTTGAAATACGTTACGGTTAACTAGTCCACATATGTGGTCAAAAAAATATATAATGAGCTTTCTCGTTGGCGCTTTGCGATTTGAGAATTTTCAAAAACAAAAAATTTTTTTTTCAAAAATGGGGTATTTTTGACTTCCCTTGCCGGGGAACCATTTTGCTGAACTGATTCCAATTTAGCATTAAATGCATCTGCATCAACATTTCTATGAGGAATAATTAAGAAATTGCCACTTCCCGGAAGAAATATTTTTTTTACAAACGAAAGAATGTAGTCGCCTTTTTGCAAAAAAACAGTAAAAATATGCCTTTTTTTGGAAACTTTTACTTGCGATGCTTATAACTTTTGATTGGAACAAAATATTTGCATTATTTTTTCAGCAATTTCATTCAGAGCTATAAGCTAACTAACGATATAAATATCTTTAAAATCAAGGAAAAACTGAGCTCACACCCTTAAAAATACCAAATCAACCTCGTCCAAAAATGACACAATTTTTTTTATTTTCTTAAATATCTCTTGACATAAATGAGATAACATGTGCATGTAAGCATGTTTTTTGAAGGTTTTTCGAAGCACTATCTAAATGCAAAATATCTTTTAAATCGGTTCATAAATGCACATTCCTCAAGCATTTGAAATTTTGAAACACCCGAGGTGACCAAATTTGGAGGGCCACGCAGTGGCCCCCACACCCCCTAGGGAGCCAAATATTTCCAAATCGTCTCGAAAACACGTCAGCTTTAACTATTTCAAATTTCATCAAGATAGCATTATCCGTTCAAAAGTTACAGAATTAATTCCAAAAAAAACCAAAAAGGAACCACTGTGCAATGGTAAATTTATGTGTTAATGATAAAAATGTTTACAAAAATATAATTTTAAAAATTTTTCTATATCGGATAAACGTCGAAAATTTGTCTTTGTCGATTTGTCGAAATTATGTGCATTTGGCATTTCTGCAAATTTTTTCTTCGTCGACAATTAGTTTTTATGGTACGACTAAAACTATTATATTTCCAATATCGAAAAATTTAGAACAAACATTTTTCTGTATAAAAAAATTTTAAAATCGATATTGTTTGTTGACTAAAATATTTCGATAACGAAAATTTTCAACAAAATTTATAATTTTAATGAATATGCAAATTTTAATTACGACTAGTTCATAGCTCAAAAAAAAATTTTTTCTATTAGAAAATTTTTGGATTAAAATTTTTTTGTATTCTATTTCGATATCGAAAATTGTTCTTTTACGAAAAATTTACTAAATTTCGAAAAGTTCATAGTTCAACAATTTTCTAAACAGTCTTAGCCAATTTTTTCTAATAAAAAAAATATTTGATTTAAAAATTTTTCGTATTCAATTTCAAAAATTTTTCTATATCGAAAATTTGTCTATGTCGATTTGTCGAAAATATGTAAATTCGGCATTCCTGCAAATTTTTTGTTAATCCACAATTAGTTTTTCTTTTATGACCAAAACTATTATATTTCCAATATCGAAAAATATTGAACCGACATTTTCTGTATAAAAAAATTTTAAAATCGTTATTGTTGACTAAAATATTTCGATAACGATAAAAATTTTTTGAATTCTATTTCGATATCGAAAATTTTTCGTTTAAAAATAAGTTACTATATTTCGAATAGTTCATAGTTCAACAATTTTCTAGACAGTCTTAGCCAATTTTTTCTTTAGAAAATTTTTTGTTTGAAAATTTTTCGTATTCTATTTCGGTATCGAAAATTTTTCGTTTAAAAAAAACTGACAAATGTTTCTGCGTCAAAAAAATTTTACAATGGTACATTTTTGTATTAATCATAATAATATTATGGTATAAAAAATATTATTTCAACAATTTTTCTATATCGAAAAAAATTCGAAAATTTGTCTATGTCGATATGTCGAAAATATGTGAATTCGGCATTCCTGCAAATTTTTTTGTTAGTCCACAATCAAATTTTGCTGTATGGCCAAAACTATTATATTTCAAATATCAAAAAGTTCTGAACCGAAATTTTTCCGTATAAAATAATTTTGAATTTATTAATGTTAACATAACAAAAAGTTGTGGGTTCGATCTTTTCTATGCAACAATTCAAAATTTCTAAAATGTATGTCTTCGATACTTAAAAAGAGAGAAACATATTGTTTTTAATTCCTCAATTCTTTTGTTTTTTTCCCTTAAACTTAAAAATTTTATATTGTTTTTATATTTCCGTCCCACTGTACCCATCTTATCGACTAACCCACGGAATTCCTTTAAAGCGGTTATATGTACGAGTATTATTTTCATTTTTTTTTAGTACCAACCTACAAAAGTGCTCATCATAATCCCTTCGCGACTCTCGTCGTCCACCTCGGCTATTGTGGCACGTATGAATGTTAAGTGAATACGATGACGCGGCTGCGGCCTCGTTCCCGTTTCTTTCGTTCCTTGACGTTGTTGTGACTCTTCGATCTTTTGTTTTAATTCCTCGATGCACGTATTTTGATAGACTGGCTCCGTTCTGGTCGTCGATTCACTGTCTTCTTCCTTGGACTCAGCAGCAGCATTCAGATAGACACAACTCGAAGGACAAGTTATTGACACTTCACCTACTGCACGAGGCCGACGTTTGCGCGGTAATGTGCGTAAAGTATTGGCGGAGAATGTTGCGATGCTGGTGGTAGTGGTGGTGGTGGTGGATGCAGTGGCCTCCATTTCTGTTGTTGCTCGTGGTGCAGCCTAGTGATGCTGGTGGTACACAAACTACATTGTTTGTTGTGTCCAAGTGCTGCCTATTGTGTGGGGGCCACTCATGCACTGATCGCCTCGCTTTGTTAACTGTGCTCTCTCTCTGTCTCTGTTGTTGGTTGGGTGTCACTTTGTTGGCTGTCGGTGGTGACTCACATTTCTTGAATGCGTTATGTTGTTGTTGTTTGAAAACACTTATTGTTTTTGTTTTCCTTTTTCTTTCTTTTAATTGATTACAATTAACACTGAACTGTAGACTTTTGTTATAATTAATTTGCTTTTCATTTCATTTATGAGATAGTTACGAGAGAGTGTAACTGGTTGAGGACGCCCCTATAATGTGAAGTTCAATATTTTCTTTAATTTTTTTTTATTGGTGTAGAGAATTTTAATGTTGTTAATTAACGAATTGGGCGCGAGGAATTTTAGGTTTTCACTTTGATATTTTGTTTAATTAAAGTTTAAAACCAATTTGTTTTTATTCGCTTATGTGTTAAAACCTTAACCGCTTATTAACGTCGATTGTGTCAAGTTAGGATATTCTTACATGGCTTATTATCCTATAATGCTGTGTACAATTTAAATACAAGTTAACTTTGCTACAGGATGAGCAAAAAAAATTGACATTCTTCAGAAGAAAACGATTTTTGTATAGAGAACTCGGTCTCTTTTCTACATAACAAAAAGGGGGATACAAAAAATAAAAAAAATTTTTATTTAAGTTATATTTATTTTATATTTTCTATATTTGTATACCATCCAAAATTATTCATGTCAAAGTTTACCAAATCATGCATATTTTATGTACTTCAAATAATTTTGTTTGATATGCGATATTAATAACAGGAATATCCTTAATATTCTTTATTTACTAACAAATATCGAGGGAGTGGAATTTTTTGCAAATGCATAATTTCTCAGGAAATTCTAAAATAGAAACGGTTAAATTTCCTTTAAAATGGCATTCAATCGTTTTTGCATATTTTACGAAAATTACGTGTTTTTGCATACTTATGCACTTATTTTAGAAAATTTTTACAATAAATGCATATTTTTGTTGCATATTTTTTTTTGTCTAACAACCACTTTAGAAAGTAAAACGCCTTTAAATTTTTGTGGGACAACATTGGGAAAATGTTACTTTATAATTTGTTACACAATATTCATCTGAATTACAAAAATTGTTTACACCGATATCCAGGGGATAAAGGAAGCTAATTTTTTTGTGGGAATTTTATATGAAAAGACGATATGCGCGACAAAAAAGACTTTGCTCAAAGTCAATAGACAAAGCCAATCAACAACTGCCTAGATTGGTAAGGATTTTAAAAAATATATAGTACTTATTTTTCTAACCGATGCAACGCCTACAACGCCATGCTGTTGCATGTGACTTCTTTATTGAATTGAACTTTACTGACGAAATCATTTTGTTAAACTGAATTCTCTTATATCAAATGAAAAAAATGTACAGACTTTGAATGAAAGATAAACTGGTATTCCGCTTCCATCAGAGCCTGTTATAACTAGATTGAGATATGGGGATAAACAAACCTTTACCACAACAAATTTCAAAAAAAAAATTACGTGATATTTTTGTTAATATAATATTACTTTTTAGTTTTCAAATGGAAGTGCTCATGCCTTAATAACCAAATACTATTAAGGTTTTTGTAAATAAATATTTTTTTTTTAATTATTATATGCATGAAATTTTAAAGGAGTATTTGAATGAACTTTCAATACACATACTTTCAAATTAAAAAATTATTTTGAAAACCATCAGATATCAGTTTCGGAATGAAAATTGGCTTTTGATTGTTAAAAATAAAAAATATTTTAATAAATAAAAAATACAAATTGTCAATTTTTGAACGACCTTCCCTAAATAACAACTCGAAGACTATTGAAGCCCAGCTTTTCTTTATTTAAAAATAAATGATTAAAAGTCTCTGTTTGTCTTGTTTGGCCATTGTTACAATTGCTTTGAAATACTATAAACTTGTCGGCGATGATTTTAAAATAGTAAAATCCTTCAGTTGGTTTGAGGTCTTTTTAATGACATTAATTAACGTATGAAGTATTAAGGAACTTTATGACATAACGTATACGTCTTGCAGCTTTACTGAGTTTTCCAGAGCTGAGTTGTATAATTTCAAATTCAAACAAATTTAGAAATTAATTTCGCTCAAACTTTACAATATTTTTTTTATTTTAAACAACATCGTGAAGTTGTTTAAACTTCCGTTGCAATTATTTATTTTTATTTATTTTCCAAACAGTTTGCTATTGATGCATTCCCTCTCATACAACACAATTTAACATTTTCTTTTCAACAAATTTACATAAATTTTTATAAACTTGCAGGTATTCATCAAATTTCTTTGAATATACTAATGTATTTCCATTGGCACACATTATGTCGCTAGAATATTTGCATTTGTTTTCTATAGAATTTTTTTTTGTTGTATTTTTTTAGATATTTGTATTTATTGAAGTTTCCTGCATATGTTTTTCCAATTGCACCCCACTTTTCACTGGCAACAATAAGGCGATGCGGCGGCCCTCCCGTTTTTTACGTTTTGTACAATTCTATACGCTTTGAATCACTTGTTATTTACTTTGTTTTGCATTTGATCACTGAAGCTGGCGTTTGAACGTTACGAATAGTTGGTTAACCGGTTCGCTGGTTATTTTTTTGTTTTCTAAGCTGTTGCTTTAACATATTGTATCACAACATACACTCACATTCACTCAATCACCCGGACGCAGTCAACGCCATACACATACATACATACACTCTAAGAGTTACGCGCATGCGCAAATGTTCATAATAAACACTGGACACTTGTTCTTGCCAATTTTGGTGGATTTTTCGAAACAGACAACATATGTTTGTTATAATTTTTTATTTTTATTTATTTTAAGTAGAAATGCTCGTAACAACTATAAACGAACGGACGGACAGACGGAACACTCACTCACATATACTAAGCCACTTGCATAGAAGTGTTGGTTGGTTGGTGGCTGTTTGGCCACCCCAAGTTAGTGTTATTAACTCTATACTGTTGTTTATACTGGATGTGTGCGGTTTTGGCGAAAATCTTGTTTTTTTTGTTATAATAATTTCGGTTATTTAACATTTACTTAATTTAATTATTTATAAAACACACCTCATATGTGTGAGAGGAGGAGATTTGCTTTATTTCTTTTAATGTAGTGACCGACGTCAATTCTCTATTTGTCTCGTCAGATTTATATATGTAGTTATTGTTGTTGCCAATTCAGTCTTTGCCTTTAGGTTCTTGGCCAGCAAAAAAAAAAAAAACAAGTTATATGATAGTGATCTTAGACAATGGGCGGCCGTGTAAATACTTTTTGTGTGTGTTTGCATAAGATTTTTGGGAATTACACTTAAGGCAAAGATATTCTTTCTGGTGTGAAAAAGAATTTTAGGAAATGAAGTTGTTTTGAACACTGATTAACAATTTGCGATTGTGGCATAAAATGATTTAATTTTAACATTAGAGGAACATTTTTTTTTTATCGAAAAAAATGATTTTGAAGATTTTTTTCGTGATAAATATAAAAATTTTATTTAGAAAAAATAAAGTAGTTTTTTTTTGGAAAAAATTTTGTACAATCAAATAAAAACAATAGATAACAAAATTATAAAATAATAAAAACAGTATTTCTATCGCATCAAAAAATCCTCTTATTGCAAGAAAAAGTACCGTTTTTATTGAGTCCTTTTTTTATTGTACCAACAAGTATTTTTATTGTGCCATTACGGACTTTAGACATATGTGATTAAAAGTACTATAATTGTACCAAAAAGTGATTTTATTGTTTTAAAAGTATTTTTATTGTACCAGAAAATACATTTATAGTACCAAAAGGATACTTTATTTGTAAAAAAGTACGTTTATAGTACCAAAAAATACTTTCACTGTACAAAAAATTAAGTTTTTTGTACCTAAAAGTACTTTTATTGTATCAAAAAGTACTTTTAGTGTATAAAAAAGTAATTTAATTTCACCAAATGTGCTTTTATTGTACCAAAAAGTACATTAATAGTACCAAAAGATATTTAATTTGTACAAAAACGTACGTTTATTGTACCAAAAAGTACCTTCAGTGCACCAAAAAGTACTTTTATTGTACCAAAAAGTAATAGTACCTACAGATACTTTAATTGTATAAAAAAGTACTTTCATTGTACCAAAATGCACATTTATAGTACCAAAAGATACCTTAATTGTACAATAAAAGTCAGTTTATTGTACCAAAAAGCACATTTATAGAACCAAAAGATACATTAATTGTACAAAAGGTACATTTTTTGTACCAAAAGGTACTTTTTTGTACAAAAAAGTACTTTTATTGTTGCAAAAAGTACATTTGTAGTACTAAAAGGTACTTGAATTGTACAAAGAAGTACTTTTATTGTACCAAAAAACACATTTATAGTACCAAAAGATAACTTAATTAATACGTTTGTTGTACCAAAAAGTACTTTTATTGTACCAAAGATTTATTGTACCAAAAAGTGATTTTATTGTATTAAAAGTGCTTATATTGTTGCAAAAAGTAATTTTATTTTAGCGAAAAGTACTTTTAGTGTACCAAAAAGTACATTTATAGTACCAAAGGTACTTCAATTGTACACTATTTTTATAGTACTAAAAAGTACATTTATTGTAACAAAAATTGTATTGTACCAAAATGTACTTTTATTGTACCAAAATGTACTTGTATTGTTCCAAAGAGTACTTTAAAATTTTGTAAAAATTTTAACATAAATTTATTTTTTTTTTATATTTTTCATAATTCACAAAATCGAATTTATCGAAAATGTCATCAACAAAATTATTCTAACTTATATAAAATTTCCAATCGATCAAAATTATTTTGATATATTTCAATAATTAAAAAAAAACAAAAAAAATAAATTCTTTTTTTTTTTTTTCGTTTATAAACGACAAAAAAAAATAATGTATTTAAAAACAATAACAAATTAATAAATTGCTAAAAACCATTTATTTAAAAAAAATTTAAATTTTTTTTATGATAAAATCGAAAATGCTGTGATTTTATTTTAAAAAAATTTCCAATTTTGTATAACCTTAATCTCAATATTTTCTTTACACTTTTTTTTACAATTTATTAAATTCCATATAGATATAAAATTAGTTAAAAGCCTTTTAAATTCATAAAATTGATTAAATTCCTAAAATTTGTAATATTCTTAAAATTTATAAAATTCTTAATATTCATCAAACTTATGAAATTATGTAAAATCAACCAAATTAAATAAATTTATTAAATTCATAAAATAAAAAAAAGTAATAAATTTTATTTCAAAAATTAAAAAGGTTTTATTTTAAACTTTAAGTTAAAAAAGGTTAAAAGGCAAGATAATTCTTTCCTATTTTAATGGCCATGTATATAAAGGTCAATCAAAATGGGAAATTCAATAAAATGCTTAATTTTAATTTTATTCAAAATTTTAAATTTCTTTAGTAACATTTTAAATTTATTGCACAGAATTCATTATTTTAATAAAAATAACTTTTGTTGTACATTAGAATTTTTTTCCTGTTCTTTTTAAAAGAGCTTAATGCGAACTCTTTCTTGGCCTATGCTCTTTATGTGCATTGCACATCCGCATGTATTACGTTATATACTTTGTTTGCTTCAATTTCAAGCAATCCCAAAAGAAAAAGATAATCATAACAATAATAATAATACGACTTATATGTTGTAGCAAAAAAAAAAAACAACAAAACAAACAAAAAAACAATTGAAGTCAATGATTTCAAAAACAAGGTTAAATAATCTATAGGTTCACATGAACTCTGGCATGAGAACAATTGATTGAATTGGAACAATTGAAACGAAAAAAAAAATTATAACTAATAATCTAGTTTAGGAAAACCAAATAAATAGAGAGAATTAGAAAGTCGTGCAAGAAATTTTTAGCTGCTTTTTTAATTCGACATAGATGAAATCGAGTGGGTTATATATCCGTAGCAAATATTTGTCTATTTTTGTTGTTATCTATGTGGTTTTTGCAAATTTGTCTCCCGTGTAACTTTAGCAACGTTATTTCCATTTGTGGTAATTTTATAAATAAATTGTTATCTGAGATACACAAACGAGTCGAGTTATTATCTTAATAGATACACAGGTTAGAGTCTATGTAGCTAATACGGTGGGGGAAGAGAGAGAGGGAGGCAGGGAGAGAAATTGGGGAAGTTTAGTATGAATCACAATTTCGTATTAGTATACTGAAATGATACTGGATTCATATTCAATATACAAATTTGCATATTTATATACACATTTGGGAAGAAATGTTTGTATTTGCCTTAAGAATGGAAACTAGCAAAGGTTACAAAAATAAAATGTTTATACCAAAAATTGTTCTATATAACATTCTACAAAATACTAGAAATTTAAGTTTAAGATATTGAATAGAAACCTATCGATTTTGTTATTAAAATTTATTAACACTTTGTGATGAAATCTTATTTATTTTTTAATACCTCCTCCGAAAATCATAACAATTTGTTTTCAATTTATTATACAAAAATATAGAAATATCTAATGAACTTAACACCTGCAAAATTGTCAAGGTCCATCTTCAATTTAAGCGTCATATAATAATTTAGAAGTGTTAAATCGTAAAAAATGGTTAAAAAATTAATTTCGAAATACTTTATATTTAGATTTGCCAACATTTTTAACATTTATTCGAATGATTCATTATTTTTATAGCCAATGTTAGTTCGATCGATATTATGACAAAGGCGCTATTTAAATCGTACCTTCAAACATAACACAGTGCAACATTTCTAAGGTCATCGTCTGGTGCCGCCTTCGTACCCAGATATTTTTGAAGTATATACCGAGACTAAAAAAATCCCCAAAGGATTTGGCCCCATTACATCGAAACATTTTTTTATGGATACTCCAATATTTTCACCGCCATACGATTTTGTGACCATTTTTAGGGAGTCCATATTTCATAAACTGTTCGGAATTCTTTCCTTTCGCCTTCGGCAAAGTTGTAGATCTAAACCAGAGCAAAAAAAGCCTCAAACAGACCGACCCAAAAAAATTGCATCCAGTGCATGAAAATTGCAAAAATATGGGAAAAAAGGAAATTTTTTTATGATATTTTCACCATCCAGTGCATGAAAATTGCAAAAATATGGGAAAAAAGGAAATTTTTTTATGATATTTTTCACACAAAATATATTTCGTTGTACTCCGTGGCGTATGAATTATGTGGAATATTACTTGTTATAGTCATAATTTTATGGTGAAAATATCATGAAAAAATAGCCTTTTTTCTCATATTTTCACAATTTTCATGCACTAGATGCAATTTTTTTGGGTCGGTCTATTTGAGACTTTTTTTGCTCTGGTTAAGATCTACAACTTTGCCGAAGACGAAAAGAAAAAATTCCGAACAGTTTATGAAATATGGACTCCCTAAAAATGGTCACAAAATCGTATGGCGGTGAAAATATTGGAGTATCCATAAAAAAATGTTTCGATGTAATGGGGCCAAATCCTTTGGGGATTTTTTTAGTCTCGGTATATACTTCAAAAATAGCTGGGTACGAAGGCGGCACCAATTTATGTGTTGCACTGTGTAATTTAATATATTAAAGTCTGGGAAATGTTTTTAAACCTATTAAGTAAATAAATAAGTTTGTATCGAAGATTTTACTAAATATAAATAACACTATGCAACAAATGACGACTTTTTGAAAAATACAAAAACGGGATAGTATAGGTTCGATTCTACTATCGAAGGGTAATAAAACCCTATACTCAGTTTGGCGAGATTGGTGACCAATTTTTTTTTATGGGCCCCTAAAGATTATCAAAATCAGTGAGCCCCATGAAAAAAGGTGTCATCAGTTTTTGTCCAACAGCTTACTCACACTTCGTGATAGCGCTAAACTGTATTCGGCAATAATATAGCTGGGAGTTTTGCGCACTAACTTTATTAACAAGTTATGTCAAAAAGGTGGGTTATTCCTGCCCTTTTTCAAAAAAAATTGAAGAAGAATTTATTATTTTTTCACTTTTTTGAACATTACTTTGAGGGAGTCCAAAATTTTCTCTAACACTGTTCGCCAAACTTGTAGCCCTGGTAAAGATAAACAACTTTTGTGAACATATTAATCCAATCTGAACGTGTCTAGGCAACCTAAATAGCTCATAAAGTCCACGTTGATACCGGTTTTTCGAACCTTTACGCACTTATAAGCCAGTAACGTGGTTGAATATCAACCGATTTTAAATTTCTCAGTGGATTTGGAAAGAAGAGACTGCGGCCTTTCCAACCATATATATAGTTATATTGGTAACTTGTCATATCGGTTTGTTTTTTGCCTCGAAATTTCAAACTTTTGTAATTTTTTCACTATTTTTAAGTTTGATGAAGTTTGTAGCGGCTATTTTATAAGCACACACTAATGTTTACTACTTTATTAAGAAAGTGCACGCTTTTACGAGTTAAAGGCATACTTGTTTGTAAAAATCGGTTAACAAATAGTTAAGTTATTCATGTTTTACAAGGGACGCAACTTTCATATCCTATGCTAAAATCAAAGTTGAAGTAATTAACAACAACACCAAAACAATGCTTCTTCTTCAACTCTTTGATTTTAGTATACGATATGAAAGTTGCGTCCCTCGGAAAACATGAATAACTTAACTAGCTGTTAACCGATTTTAACAAACACATATGCCTTTAACTCGTGAAAGCGTGCACTTTCTTAATAAAGTAGTATACATTAGGGTGTCCTTATAAAAAAGCGGCTACAAACTTCATCAAACTGAAAAAATAGTGAAAAAATTACAGAAGTTTGAAATTTCGAGGCAAAAAACAGACAGATATGACAAGTTACCAATATAACTATATATATGGTTGGAAAGGCCGCAGTCTCTTCTATCTAAGTCCATTGAGAAATTTAAAATCGGTTGGTATTCAACCACGTTACTGGCTTATAAGTGCGTAAAGGTTCGCAAAACCGGTATCAACGTGGACTTTATGACCTATTAAGGTTGCCTAGACACGTTCAGATTGGATTGATATGTTCACGAAAGTTGTTTATCTTTACCAGGGCTACAATTTTGGCGAACAGTGTTAGAGAAAAATTTGAACTCCCTCAAAGTAATGCTAAAAAAAGTGAAAAAATAATAAATTCTTCTTCAATTTTTTTTGAAAAAGGGCAGGAATAGCCAACCTTTTTGACATAATTTGTTAATAAAGTTAGTGCGCAAAACTCCCAGCTACATTATTGCCGAATACAGTTTAGCGCTATCACGAAGTGTGAGTTAGCTGTTGGACAAAAACTGATGACACCTTTTTTCATTGGGCTCACTGATTTTGAGAATCTTTAGGGGCCCATAAAAAAAAATTGGTCACCAATCTCGCCAAACTGAGTATAGGGTTTTATTACAATTCGATAGTAGAATCGAACCTATACTGTCACATCTTTGTATTTTTTTCACTGTTGCACTGTGTAATTTGCCTAAACTTCATATCTTAACAGTTGTTTTTCGGTTCCATTAAGTAAAGACTTTGTCATAATATCGAACGCAGTAAACATTATTTTATCCTCTCAATGGCCCAATGGCTTTTTTTCTTTACTCGAATCGATCGAATCGAGAGTAAAATAAAATTCGTAGTGTAGTTAAGTGATTGAACACAACAGTTCGTTTGTTTAAAAACTGTAAACACGTTTTGCTATTAATTGGTTGATTCGGTTAAATTTGCATGCTTTCATGATTATTTAGACGACTAATGCACTAAACGTAGTGGTACGATATTATCTAGAGTTTAAACAATTAATCGTCTTATTAAATGACAACAATTTAATGACATTAAACTTGTAACCTTGTTGAATACTCGTATATTAATTCAACCTTTATTTTATACCAGTTTCTGTGGGAGAATTTAAAATTAATCAAACCAAACAAATTATAACTAAATCATAATTTGGATTTAAGTACATTCAAGAAATATCAAGAAAAATAAAAACCGAAATCGGTTAACTTAAGTCTTTGGTTTATCGCGTGAATAGAGGATTAAAATGTGATTAACAATATAATTTCATACATTAATTTACAAAAAAATTGCTGTAGAGAAATCTATGTCGTACTCTTTTTTATTGAAATTAATTGAGTTATGAGCAAAATGAAAATATGTAAAAATATACTTGCATTTATTGATTAAATAAAAAAAAATAACAAAAAACATTTAACATATTTTTTTTCAAAATTAAAAATTTTATTGAATTTATAATATTAATGCAATGCATTATATTCATTAAATTCATTAACTACATTTTATTCATTAAATTAATTATATTCATTAAATTAACTAAATTAATTAAATTAATTAAATTCATTAAATTCATTAAATTCATTAAATTCATTAAATTCATTAAATTCATTAAATTCATTAAATTCATTAAATTCATTAAATTTATTAAATTCATTAAATTCATTAAATTCATTAAATTCATTAAATTCATTAAATTCATTAAATTCTTTAATTTCATTAAATTCATTAAATTCATTAAATTCATTAAATTCATTAAATTCACTAAATTCATAAAATTTATTAAATTCATAAAATTCATTAAATTCATTAAATTCATTAAATTCATTAAATTCACTAAATTCATTAAATTCATTAAATTTATTAAATTCATTAAATTCATAAAATGCATTAAATTCATAAAATTCATTAAATTCATACAATTAATTAATTTCACTAAATTCATTAAATTCATATTCATTAAATTTATTAAATTCATTAAATTCGTTAAATTCATTAAATTCAATAAATTCATTAAAATCATTATATTCATTTAGTTAATGAATTTGATTAATTGTTTAATTTAATAAAATCGTTCAATTCATATAATTTAGCCAAATTGTTTAAATTCATTAAATTCTTCAAATTCATTAAAATCATTATATTAATTTAATTAATAAATTTAATTAATTTTTTAATTTAATAAAATCGTTCAATTCATATAATTTTGCCAAATTGTTTAAATTCATTAAATTCTTCAAATTCATTAAAATCATTATATTAATTTAATTAATAAATTTAATTAATTTTTTAATTTAATAAAATCGTTCAATTCATATAATTTTGCCAAATTGTTTAAATTCATTAAATTAATTAAATTCATTAAATTCATTTAATTCATTAAATTCATTAAATTCATTTAATTCATTAAATTCATTAAATTCATGAAATTCATTAAATTCATGTAATTTATTAAATTCATTAAATTAATTAAATTCATTAAATTCATTTAATTAATTAAATTCATTAAATTCATTTAATTCATTAAATTTATTTAATTCATTAAATTTATTAAATTCACTAAATTTATTATAATCATTAAATTCATTAAACTCATTAATTTTATTAAATTCATTAATTTCATAATTCGTTAAATTCATTATATTCATTGAACTCATTAAATTTATTAAATTCATTGAATTTAATAGCTCATTAATTTTATTAAATTCATTAAATTCTTAATTCGTTAAATTCATTATATTCATTGAATTCATTAAATTTATTAAATTCATTAAATTCATTAAATTCATTAAATTCATTAAATTCATTAAATTCATTAAATTCATTAAATTCATTAAATTCATTAAATTCATTAAATTCATTAAATTCATTAAAGTCATTAAATTCATTAAATTCATTAAATTCACTAAATTCATTAAATTAATTAAATTCATTAAGTTCATTAAATTTATTAAATTATTTAAATTCATTGAATTCATTAAATTCATTAAATTCATTAAATTCATTAAATTCATTAAATTCATTGAATAAAATTAATTAAATTCATTAAGTTCATTAAATTTATTAAATTAATTAAATTCATTAAATTTATTGAATAACTTAAATTCATTAAATTCATAAAATGCATTTAATTTATTAAATTCATTATATCCATGAGTAGAAATTGTTCGGTTCCCTTGCTAACTTTTCAATTATTTTAAAGTCAATTGTATTCCAGTTTACAAAACCATATTTTCAAAAAATGTTGACTTACATCTCTTTTTCTTGACTCTACTCTTCTATTTCTATTTTATAGACATAAGAAATCTCTCCCCCCACCCCATTACTAACCCAGAGTTTAAACTACTTTATGTCGTCATTGTGGACGTCGCTGGCCAGTGGCAGATAAAGTATGACTTACTTATACTTGTTGAATGACGTTTAAAGACACAAACAATAGCGTATCCACCCACCCTCATTCCCCATTCGCTTTTGTCATTGTAATAATTAGTCGCAGAATACATAATGGAAATTATTATTAGCTATAATTATTTATAATGTGAACTTTCTTTCTTCGTTTTCCTAACATCTTCTAGAAGTCATCTTAAGTTATAGCGCTTTTCACGGAAATTACTGCATTATTTTGTAATGTTGCTGCGCAGACATTAAGGTCATTCATTCATTGTGGCGACTTTCCACTGTAGTTTCTAAGCAATGAGTTGTTATTGTTTGGTTGCGGGAGGAGGGCTGGCGGGGATTGACTTTTTTTTATTAATAACAATCGTTTGGTTTTCTTTTTGGTAGATATACATATATGTGTGTCAATCAAAATCCCCACAATTGCAAATGGCAAAGAGCAAATATTTATATTTACCCATCAATTTATTTCAGACACGATTTGAGATTGTGTAGGCATATGGGAAGCAACGACCGAATACATTAATCGTAATTAGGGAGGTGACGAATCACACAAGCTTTGCCATTAAATTTTTAAAAAATCTACATTAATTTCAAAAATTTCTCAGTAGATTCAGAACAAAACCTTATCCGTATACATTAATTTTAAAAATTTCTCTGTAGATTAGTAACAAAATTCCACCCAACAAATAGTTTTTTCCTTTTGTTTCAATTACAATGACAATCACTTGAATAGAACAAGTAAAAGTTGTGAAGCTAGTCAACAAAAAGTAGTTATAGTAACAATAAAGTCAGATTTTTATTACCGCTATTGAGCAAACGCAATTACAAATAAATTGTGCTATATTTATTTATCGAAATGTTAAAATAATATCTGTTCTTGAATAACATGTTATCATCTTTTGTTTTATATGTATGTAGAATGATGACAGCACAATTAGTAACATTAACAGTCTGGTTTCGAAATGTCAAACGTAAGACCTTTGGTTTGATTCACATTGATGGGTTTCTATTTTTATATGTCAAGCCTTTCAATAACAGATTTGTGTGTCTGTTAGCTAACCTCGAACAGAGATGTCACAAAATAATATATTTTTGCTAATAAATGCACTGCTATACAATTTTGAAGCTGGCTGCGTCATTAGGTTTGTGGTTAGCAGCCACAGCTAGGAAATATATTGTGCACATTTGGGAAACAATGGGAAAAATCGAAGTAAAAGCAATATTTATGAGTAAACTGCGTACAAAAGAAATACATGATGGTGGAATTTAAAAAAATTGACTGCTTGGACGCTTCCTAAAACGGTTACTACTTAATTCGCTTATGGTTTTGTTAAAAAAAATAAAAAAAATAATAGGCTTAAAACGGTCTCTGGAATATACCATTGGATTCGTCTCGAAAATGTCTTTGATTTGAGTACCCCGGGGTCATCATAGAACCAAATGACCCCATTTTTTGACACCCACGGACTCCATGGTCCCTGGCGTCAAAATTAACTTTATTTCCGCGTTTTAGGGCGTAGGTGGCGTGGCATGTTTTGTTTTGGAATTTCATGTACTTTAATTTAATATATTTAATGAATTTAATGATTTTAATGAATGTAATGAATTTAATGAATTTAATGAATTTAATGAATTTAATGAATTTAATGAATTTAATGAATTTAATGAATTTAATGAATTTAATGAATTTAATGAATTTAATGAATTTAATAAATTTATTGAATTTAATGAATTTAATGAATTATATGAATTTAATGAATTTAATGAATTTAATGAATTTAATGAATTTAATGAATTTAATGAATTTAATGAATTTAATGAATTTAATGAATTTAATGAATTTAATGAATTTAATGAATTTAATGAATTTAATGAATTTAATGAATTTAATGAATTTAATGAATTTAATGAATTTAATTAATTTAGTCAATTTAATTAATATAATTAATTTAATGAATAAAATGTAGTTAATGAATTTAATGAATTTAATGAATTTAATGAATTTAATGAATTTAATGAATTTAATGAATTTAATGAATTTATTAAATTTAATAATTTAATGAATTCAATAAATTTAATAAATATATTAAATTAATAAAATTTATATAATTGATAATAAATTGAATGAATTCAATGAATTTAATGAAGTTAATGAATGCAATGAATTTAATAAATTAAATTTAAGACATTTTATTTAATTTAATAAATTTAATGATATTACTGAATTTTGTGCATATTAAGAGTTTTGTATTTTTTTTGATTTACAAGAATTTTTTAAATTTTGTGATTTTTATGAATTTTATATCTTTTTTTGAATTATATGAGTCTTAGGAATTTTTTTTTATTTTATGAAATTTATAGATTTAATGAATTTTATAAAAGAGCGTAAATTTAATATATAAAACACGATCGACTAAAACTAACACATTTGATACACTTTAACGTAAATTTAATATATAAAACTAAAACTAATAAAACGGTTTAAAAGAAATGAGTTATATGATTTTAATGAATTTTGCATTTTTTTTAAAATATAAATTTAGTTTTATTCGTTTTATAAACTTTAAAATTCTATAATTTTGAAATTTTACAAAATTTTTAAATTTCAAAACTTAATTCAATTATATAAATTTTATGATTTTTAAGAATTTTATATTTTTGTGTTGTATTGTATGAATTTAAGGATTTTTTATGAATTATGCAATTGAATGTTATAAATTTTATGAGTTTTGTAAATTTGAAAAATTTTATGAATTTTATAAGTCTTGTTTATTTTTTGAATTTTGTATTTTGTAATAATATGAATCTTATTTATGTTATGATTTTTACGAATTTTATGCTTTTTATGAATTTATGAGCTTTAAGATTCTATAATTTTGACATTTTATGATGTTCATTAAAATCGAATTTAATTTAAAAACAAAATTTAAAATTTAATTGAATTATATGAATTTTTAAATTTTATGCATATTATTCGATGAAGTTTATAAAATTTTCGAATTGTATAAATTGAAAAGATTTTAATGAATTTTATGAATACTATTAATTTCATGAATTTTATGAAGTTTATAATTTTTTATTCTTTTATGATTTAAATGAACTATGCAAAATTTATGAAATTGTAGATTTTTATTGAAATATATGAATTTTATGATTTTTTGCCTTTTTACAAATTTTATATATTTTTTTTAAATTTGAAAAAATTTTATGTATATTTTACTTTTAACAAATTTTAAGATTTCATAAATTTTATTAGATTTATAAAATTATAAAATTCTTTACATTTTTTAAATTTTATAAGATTTTTTTTATATGATTTATAAATAAGATTTTTATAAGAATATAAATTTTATGAATTTAAAATATTTTATTATATAATATTTTTTTTTAATGTTATGAACTTTTTTTATGTATTTATAAATAGTAATTATAATTGTATAAGTTAAATGAATTCCACAAAATTTTAAGAATTATCTAAATTTTTTGAACTATGTACCTTTTTCAAAGATTTTCAATTAATTTATATGTATTTCATGAAATGTATTAATTTTTTGAGTATCAACAATTTTTCAAATTTTGTGAGTCATAATTTTTAAGAATATTATAATTTCGTATAAATTTACAATATAAAATTCATAAAACTCATAAGGATAACAAAATTCAAATATGAGTAACTTTAACAAACTACAAAAACTTTAAAAATAGTTTAAACATCAACTTGTTCTTTAATGTAGCCCATTTTAACCGTTATATCCGCGTCATCTAATTAAATTAATAACATCCAGTTGAGCCTATAATACATTTATTTTTAATTAAATTTTTTCCATGCAGGAAATTTAGCGTCTAATCATTTGAGCCCAATTAGGAAGCCTTCACTTAAACTGAAACGCAATGCGGCGCATGCGTCGCCCACCTCCTAATTCTGGTATTTACATTGTCACATTTTTGAAATATTTCTGTTTTAGCGTTACGCTCATCAAGTAGTGCTTTGCAATATTACTGGCAATTTGCAAATATTATTGTTTTGTTTGCCATTACTTTTTAAAGTATGTAGGTGTTTTCGTTGTTGTTGTTTGATACGGGCTTATATTAATGTTTCATACGACGAGCAATGAACTCTTCATGCATACACAGCATGTGTGTGTTTCTGTGCGGCGAGGCGCTTGATAAATTTTTATCCATACGTCTTTTAAGTTATTTATGGCAAACATTTTTTTGTGCAACATATTTCTATATATGCGGAAGCCCCACTAAAGCTCGATGGCTGGTGTGATCGCGTTCATACTACAATACACTACACACTTTAAGGAGCGTGAAGAGGCGGCGCTGGTAGTGTGGCAGTGGCATACCAACCAGAAGACAGTGCACGCTCGCTGATGGCGGCAGTGGCAGCGGCAGTTTTATCTGCCTTTGATGGCCGTCGTCTCTAGTAGTTTGCTTGTTTGTTCGTTCAGCTTTCAATGGGGGAAATTGTGTGAGCAACTGCAATTTTTCAATTGCATAAATTTTGCACAATTGAAAAGGCCACAGCCACGAATTTGGAATTGGAAACTAACATTAATTTGATTGTTGTTAAGTTGTACGCTCGCTCGCTTGTAGACGTCGGTCGGCCGTGTTTGTTTTGTTAGCTGAAAAACAATAACCTTTAACAGTGATTAAAATTGAGCTGCTGCTCTGATTTTACAAATACTAAAATCATCTGCTGCCATTTAGTTATTCGTACGTTTGTTCATTCATTCATTTTAATCTGTCTTTAGGTGCGGGAGGGTGCTAAGGGTCGACGGCGGCGATGTACTATTATTAACGATTTTTTTTGTTGGCGGTAGACGCTTCATTTTTAGCTTTTAAGCCGACGTCAAAGTGAATGATTCAAAATTCGAAATTATATGGAGTTGTTTTTTGTGTGATTTTCAAGGTTCCGCTGAAGCGGCAGATACAAAATTTACTGGTTTTACAATCGACCATCCAACCGCCGACACCACACCACCACCACCATCGCTACCCTCACCACTAGCCAGCTCTAGTACAAGAGCCATCAGTGCCAGCCAGCCAGCTTTGGCTATATTCAAGTTTCATTTCAGTATTTTTTGTTTTGTTTTTTATTGTTGTTGTTGTTTTTTTTAAGTTGTATTTTTGCGCTAAACAATGAATTTCGTCATCGACGACGCAAGCGTTAGTGCCAGAGTGCTGGCGAGCGAATCCAGCTCACGATGATGATGATGGTGATCACCCAACAACAACAACAAAAATATTAACAACCAACTACATACAACAACCACAATATCAGTAACCAAACAACGACATCACCATCGACGTCCAAGTTTCCATGAATCCATAGCAAATAGCTGCAGCTACAGCTGCGTCCACTACGGAATCATAGTGCTCGCACATAAACTAGAGACGGACGTTGGAGGACAAGCGGACTGCAATGAATTCCTCTATAATTGCAGATGGGATCAGGTTACCTCTAGCCAATAGCGACAGAGCAGCAGCAGCAGCACTGACGAACGTGCTACAATCGACAAAAGGCTTTGTCATACCTTCCTACTGTTGTGTTGTTCTCCGCCGTTTGTTTAGAGCAGATCAAATCTAAGTTCAAGCTAGACCTTTTACATACTTTCAAACTTTGCCAATGTGTTTTGAATATTTTATTCGAAGAAAATATAAAACAAAGGAAACTGTAATGTTTGCTTCAGAGATTAACGCGACAGTTAAACTTAAGTTAAACTCACGTTTTGCTACAGCAAATCATGTAAAAACTCAGTAAAGTGTTGTTCTACATAAATTAATAGAGCAGAAAATATTCGAATGTTATACATTTGGTACATTCACAATATCTTAACTTTTTATTTTTAATTAAGCATGTTGCTAAAATTGGGGATATTCCAATTTTAGTTTTCTAGTCATTATTCACTTTGGATTAACCAGAATCTCTCTTTGGAAGTCACCAAGCTGCTCTAAACGGGCCATGCCACTGAACATTCGTTCTGTGGTAGCAAATGTGTGAAGGCGGATAGTTGAGCACCCTAAATGGCATGCTATCACCGATGCGTCTTAGAAAGAGAAGGTTCTCTCATAGTGACTTTAGCAGCCCCAAAGAAACTAGGATCGGGCACGGAAGCCTGATAAGCCACTCTCCTTAAATAAAGCAACTATTATGAAAACACGAATAAAAGGAAAAATAAGAATCCCTAATTGTTGACGATTCCCGCAAACATTAAAAGGATCATAATCTTAGAATATGCACCTCGAATGTCCAAATGTCCAGAGACGGCGGATGTCTTCGACAAATACACCGCACTAGGGTTGCGATAGTGTTGTATGGAGATCCTTAGTAACAAGATTTGGATACGAACCACCACCATATTATGTGTGGTTGGGAAAAAATTGCATGAGAAAAAATTTGGGACATATGGGTTGGGGTTAAATGGCAACGCATCGTGGTCAAAGTTGGTGGGGAGGGGAAAAATCCCCGCAACTGCACCGGAGTCGCCCTAGAGTAGTAAAATGTATGACCGATCTCCAGTCTTACCCTCCTAAAGAGCGCTCCCGTAAAAAAATAAAATTTTGTCTAAATGTTGTTAACACAGCTGTTAGTACTTAAAAGGTGCCTTAGAGGAGTCACATATGTGACCGACCCCCAATATTTTTGCCAGCCCAACAGATTCTTAGAATATATCTACTCTATATTTTCAACCCTTAAGGTGTTCCTCAGACAATTTTTTTTAATTTTTTTAAGAAATCATCTTATGCCGCACTCTAGAGGGGTAAAATATGCGACCAAACCCTAGTCATTTTTCCCAAACATAACTTACCCCCATCTTCTCTCCTAAGGAGCGCTCCCGTTTAAAAATTAAATTTTTATAACTATCCGAAAAGTGCCCCTAGAGGAGTCAAAATATATGACCGACCCCTAATATTTTTGCAACCCCAATTTCTTAGAACATATCTACCCTCTACTTTCAACCCTTAAGGTGGTCCCCATACATTTTTTTTTATTTTTTATAATTTTTAAGAAATCAGCTCCTGCCCCTTGGTCCCTCATAGAGGGGTAAAATGTATGACCGACCCCCAGTAATTTTACCCTTCTAACACTTTCCCAAAACATACCTACCCCAATCTCCACCCCCTAAGGTGGCTCTCGTACAAAAATCAAAATATTATAAAATTTGCTGCCACCCTTGGGGTAGGGTGCCCCTTATTGAGCCAAATATATTACCTTTATATAAGTTATAATGTTTTTATTTGAATTGAAGGATTTGCTGAAAACTTTTTCTTGATGTTATGTGTATTTTTTACAACAGAGTCGAAACATCAAGTGAATATTTCTATCCACCGAATCGAGTAAATTAGATACTGATCACCAAGTTTCCGATGGTAAAATTATTAATCATAAGCGATTACACAGTGCAACACACTTTTTCGGGGGTGAACCAAACCAATATCAAACGATAGCATTCGACCTCAGTAACAAAACCCTAAACTCCATTTTGCTCAACTACGTCACAAATTTTTTTTACAGCGGTTTAAAGTTTGATTTTTTTGATCAAAAGTTGAATCAAAGAATATGAAAAATCATCTGTAAAAATACGTTTGGGGTATTTCATGTCTTCGGAGACTTATAATAAATCATCAGGGGAGGTCAAATGCTATCGTTTGATATTGGTTTAATTCACTCCCGAAAAAGTGCGTTGCACTGTTTGCTCAAAAATAGACTTTTTAACATTTCTTTAACATTTCATTTTGATTTTATTTTGGAACCTTTGACTCGTAGATGTTATTTGTCTTCGGTGACTCTGAGTAAAATTTTCTGGAGAATATTTCTATCGAAGATTCTTATCCTTGACCTCCGTCCAAAGTTGACTTTTAAACAGTTTTTCAAAATTGGGCCAAAAATGTCCCATACGGGTGGGAGCTAGAGTGTTAAAATGTTCCGAGAAAAAATTCCCCTGATTGTTTTAACATAGGTCTCCGAAGACATGAAATATCCCAAACGTATTTTTACAGAAGATTTTTCATTTTCATTGATTCAACTTTTGACCAAAAAAATCAAACTTCAAACCACTGTAAAAAAAATTTGTGACGTAGTGCAGCAAAATGGAGTTTAGATTTTTGTTACTGAGGTCAAATGCTATCGTTTGATATTGGTTTGGTTCACCCCCGAGACAATGACCATAAAATTGTGTCATAGTGTTATCAAAGGAAACAAGAGGCAGCATCAATTGCATTACTCCGGATCTGGTGTCTGTTTTCGAGAGATGTATAACTTGGCCCAAGAAAGTATATCATCAATCTAAAGTCCCTTTGAGAAACCCGTACACAAAATTGACAGCAGATTTCTGCATTATGGTATAACCCTGTTAGTGACCGAATAGCCACTATCCGCATCAAACCCAAATATTATTACATCAGGCTGATTTGTGTACAAGCCCCCATGGAAGACAAAGGCGATGACATTAAATATGCATTCTATGAGCGCCTGGAGTCATAAATTACCTCATTCTGCCCTGCCAATAACATTAAAATTTATCTGGGTAACATCATATCGTCCCCTTAATATAACAATGGTGTATGTGCTCATACACCAAAATTTCGTCAAAATCTACTTCCACAAAGTGTGTCAAAAGGTCATTGGAAAAAATACTGTACAATTTCTTCTTCAAAAATTTCATAGACATTAGATTTGACGAAAACTTTAAACTCGATTTTCTCAAAACACATAAAAAATTATACACTATTGTTTTATTAAGGGGACGATATTGAAAATTCTATGACCATTGCCGAAACGGCCGTACTGGGCTATGAAAAACCACGTTTCGTCTCGTAATGTCTGAGGAAAACGATGCTGCATAAAAGGCAATGACAACGCGTGCGGTGACGGAACGATTTGCTGAAAATATTAGGGAGATGTAACGACTATTCAGGCGGTAAATGCGTCTAAGGAAGAAGAGGGATAATTAGGATATCGAAAATTACAGGGATAGAGGTAAAGCCAGAAAGTTCTACCAAAAGGTAAAAAGCAATGGTTTTGGAACAAATATTCCCAACTGTACGGAAATCTGGTCACGGACACTCAAAGTGTGCTGCAAATATTGAGGGAACATTTTCGTACTATGCTCGACGAAATCACGCATATTATCGACGACGGAATAGATTGTCCACAGCCGAGCCAACACGAGATCAGCAGGGCAATTGCACGGCTTAAAATCAATAAAGCTGCGGAAGGCGATTACTGCTGGCAGAGCTTTTAAGAACGGCGGCAAAGTGCAAGCACCGGCTCATAAACACGATTTGGAAAAAGGAATGCAAGCCCGAAGATTGGAATCTGAGTGTTCTATTTCCTGTGCTTAAGAAAGGCCTTCCAAGTATGTGTACTAATTATCGCGACAAGGACCAGTCTAGAGTGTTTAGTGAAAGACTAAAGCCCATCTAGATTTTCACACTACGATAAGTACTGGAGACGACCCAAGAAATGCAGATCGACACCTACCATCTAATCCAAATACGATAGAAATTATTAGATGTTATGGCTGAGTTTTGTATTCCACCGAAGCTGATACGACTTTGCGGAATGATACTGACTGACACGAAGTCTTCAGTGAAAATAGGCAAACGTCTGACAGAGCCATTTTCTTCTTCAGACAAGGCGATAGTCTGTCATGCGATCTCTTGACCAACATAATGGAAATGATCTTGCGGAAGACTGCAGTAAACACGACTGGACCAATGAGCTCATGGTACGGGTAACAGAAATATGTTGGCTGAAAAGTGCCAGTGAAAACGTGATTAGCCCATCTACTTATAGAAATGTAAAGATGCTAAAATGCAGTACGTGCTTGATTTGCTCAACCGTGGTCATTGTAACTCTCCGACAAGCGCAACCGACTTTTTACTGTACTAAAGTAACAGTATTAAAGTAACAGGACCGGCCGTGGCATGATGGTTAGAACACGCGACTACCATGCGGGAGATCTTAGGTTCAACTCCTGGCTCTAGTCATCTTAAAAGAAAACAAAAATTTCTTTCATTGTCGGCTCACCTCGAATGTTGTCGACAGCAACTTCGCAGTATCAGTGTCAAGTCAATCGGCATGTCTAGAAAGAGCTTCTCAAACAGTGACGTTCGCATTCGTCGATAAACAAGTAGGTGCAGTTAGTTGTGAATCTAAAAATATAAAGCGTGTTAATTCACAACAATGCGAGAAGCTATCCCATACCTCATTCATGGGGTGTAATGGGAAATTAGGTAAGTTAAGTATTAAAAGTTATCATTCAACTATGCCCCCTCCGACTAAAGTAAATAAAACTAATGTTTTTAAACAAATATTTATTTATTTAATACGCACAGCTATAGAATGGAGGTCTGGTCGAGTACAACATGAATCTTAACATATGGTTCAAAACCCGATTTTTTGAGTCTTTCCCCAGTTTTGAGCTGATAAGTCATTCAGATCTTAAATAATTTTTGATATGTTAACCGTTTTGGAAAGAAGAATCTGCTGTCACGAGTAAATTGCATATTTGCTGGTAAAAACTGATTACCCACTGGTTAAGCTTTTCATATTTTATGAGGCACACAATTTTCTTATTGCCTATTAAAATTAAGAGATCCATACACAAAGTTTCAAAAGAGACGGCTTCACAAGTCACTGCTTATGATTAAATTAACGACTTCTAGGGCACATTTCAAACTTCCCTTATGTTATCTGGTAATGTTCTAGCAATGATGTAAACAGTACATAAAATATACAAGTGTTGGGAAAATCTTAAATTGTCGGATTGTTCCTTTAATTGTAGTTGTGTTTTAAGTAGTGAGCGCACAAAAAAGGCAACATTTTTGAAATCTCCAAGTCTAACCACTATGTTTCTAAATTTTAGTAAGGGCCACTGAAGGTTTACGCGAGTTATCGTGTTTTCTGGAAGGCTATTGGACACTATACATCTTGACCTTGTAACTTACTACATTTTTAAAAACAAATCCCATATTTGATTATGCTTTAGAATACAGTTTAAAAATGTAATATACTGAAAAAAAATTAAATCTATTAAAGAATTTTGTTATCCAGGAAACTAAAATAATTTTAATTAGCTTCGAATAAAAACAAAATGCTCTTCTTAATATCCATATAACCATTTGGTGATCCTCAGTAGTTTCTTTTACACTAAATCCAACATCGAGGACAAAATCACGATTATTGTGATATTTGACGGTGTTTTCATATGTTGATGACAAACAAAGCCACAAACTTAACGCTTCGCTGAGGAACTGTGCAAGCATTATTATATTCTTAATAACTTTTAATAGAGGTTTACGTAATAGCGAGACTTTGAAATAAAGCAGGTAATACACAAAACTTTCAGCTTAGGTTTACACTTGATAACGAAGATATAATTAATTCAAATTGGTTTTAAACTTTAAAAGTTGTTTTTTTTTAATATTTTTCAAAATTTAATTAATTTTTTTTGTATTTGTTTGTTATTTAGTTGGTAATATTATTTTTTTATCTTTAATTTATTGTAGATTTCTCTTATTTATTAATTTTGGCTAGATTTCAACTCCACTCAAAAACCAATTGTATTTTTATTTTTGTAATTCTGAATTAAATTTCTCTTTGTGCCGTTTGAATATTAACAAGATTTACAAAAATTATGTATTTACAATTTGTTATTTTCACAAATAACACACAAAGGGTATGAATGAATGAATGCACTCTTGGGCTTTTGCGCTTTTATTTTGTTTTTTTTTTTGGTATTTTAATTTTAATTCAAACACAAAATCCGTTGGCTATACACGCACGACCGACCGACCGACCTGTTTTGACGTCTATTCTTTTGAATACTTTGCTCACAACTGAATTATCCATTCACTCGCTCGCTCAACGAATGAAAAACAAGTACTGTGCGTTGTTGTTTGATTTTTTCTGCTCATAATTGCAGTTTTTCAGTCGGTGTTTTTAGTGTAGTGGCTGATCTGTTGGAGAGGGACTTCGTCCCATCATGACTTTTGTCATGATCACAAAATAAATACCCGTTGTACAAGTTATTTTGCTTTGGTGTGTATCGGTTACTTTGTCATGTGCATCACACTCTCTCTCCGCTCTCGCTGTTTGTTAGACTCTGTAGCAGCTCCAATTGACTCTGGGTAGCTCCCGCTTGCCAGCTTTTTGGTGGATGACTTAGTGAAGCGTTACCATAACCAGTAGCTATGAGATACACTAACGATAATTTGATGTATTGTTTGTGGGGAGAGGGTGAGATACGATACTTTAGCTACACTGCTTATCTCTGTTATTCTGTTGCCCGCATTCGAATTCAAAATTGCGCCTGGTTTTATTTTTTTCATGTTCTTTGTTGATTGCCGATCTCTTAGTGAGTTTGTAGCTCTCTTTATTTGGATTGTTGTTATTTTGGCTGAAATTGTTTTCTTGCTTTATATGGCATTTTGTCTTGGTTGGAAGCTTTCGAATAGCTTTTAAGCTGAGCTTACAGTTAACAGATGGTTTAACATTAAGGTACTGCAAAGTTTATGTTAACTTTGGCTAACATTCAAAGCTCTATATGTAAAAAAGCTTTGTATAAAATATGCGTTAAATTTAAAAGCCGCAAAATTAGTTTTGAACTCGACAATTTGATTTATCAATTCCAAGTATTTTTCGCAAATTAAATTAATTATGTTTGTATTAATAAATTTTTTACTTATTTTATCTATTTTATTTATTTAATTGTAATTTGCAAATATATTACTTTAGTTGTGCCTAATTTTACTGAATAGTCTACCTTTAAGCAAGGGATTTTCTAACAATAACATTAACTGCTAAAACTATCACGATTTTTTGCAAAAAAAGAAGGAAATCTTATGGTCTATGGTTCTCTATAATATAATAAATAGATTGGCTTACTTTTAAAAAAAATAAAAAAATAATACCTACACTAATGTTCAAATATAAAAAATATTGTAATGTAATATATAATTTTTAATTATATTTTTTTTTGAACAATAAATTTTTACACATATTACATATCACTTTTTTGTTTACTTCATAGAGGTAATATTGGTTGAAACGTTTCCAAAAATAATTGTAATCCATTTCTTCATGCTTCTGACGAGCTTGTTGTTTCACCTAAAACAAATGAAAAATATAACCCAAAAGTGTTTCAGCCAAATTGTGTTCCAAAGTTAACAAATAACATTTCATATTTTATTGCACATTCAAACAATATATTGTTTTATAATCTTGAGTTATATTAATCACAAAGTTTTAGATGTGTTTATACAGTTCAATTCAAAAAAATGTATAAAATGGCAAAAAAAAATTACAAAAAAAATCGACGAATCGCAAAAGCTAGAGAGTTTTGTGTAATTTCCAATTATCTGTCGTCTTCACACCAGGCAATGGACCGACAATATTCAATGATAATTGAAACTTTACTCATAGAGAGTAACAAAATTGAGAACCAACTCGCTCTTTAAAATTACGATCCATAGGCCAATGGGTTTAAAAGGGAAAAATTAGCCAAAATTTGTGAAAAAAATAATCATTGTGCATGTATGTATTTTGTCATTGTAATTAGATTAAAAAAAAACCCGCTTAGACGTAGTGAGCAATACATTCAATTTTGGAGTCCAGAGAGAGTTGGTGCCTCTGTATAATAACTCTCTATAGACTCACTCCAACTTAAAAACAAGCTAGGGTTCTTTGGCCACAGGTGAACAAAAATGTGGAATAATCAACTACCTAACTTGCCGAGAGGTAGGGTATTCGTTGTTATAGAAACACTAACGAAACATTGTCTTATTGGAAAACACGCCCTTATATATGAGGCCAATTTCGCTATCCGTAGATGAAGCTTGGAGGAGAATGAAGAAATAACGAAATACTTTCTTTTGGATTGGCCAGCAATAACTGGAATAACAACTAGGTCTACCATATAGTAGGCATGAAAGCTCTGCAGGAAATACCTGTAGAGCTGATCAGCAAAATCATAGGAAAGTCGGATTGGCTAGTTCGTATTTGTTATAGGGGAATTTACAGGTATCACAATTGCCTTCATTAACCTAAGTGTGCTAGACAGTGAGCAGTCTTTCTACATACCAAATTAAACTAACCTAAAGGGTGGGACTTTGGAATTCAATTTCGTTTTAAAAAATACTAACAGACATTTTTAGGTCCATCATTGATATTTATGAATGAAACAAAATAGTTCCACGACACAACACAGTGGCTTTCACTACTATTTTTATAGTATGCTAAGACCGAAATTGCAATGAGGCCAATGGAATTCGGTCATTCGTATGAGAGGTGCCTCATAACCTATAACTAGACTTTAACTGCGAAGTAACTGTCGACAACGGCGAGTAGGCTGCCGATAAATGAAATGTATGTACATATATGACTAGGGACCGGCCGTGGCATGATGGTTAGAACACGCGACTATCATGCGGGAGATCCGTGGTTCGATTTTCGTCTCCAGTCATCTACATTTTTCTTTCATTGCCGGTTTACTCGATATTGTCGACAGCAACTTCACAGTATAGTGGCGAGTAAATCTGCATGTCTAGTAAAAAGCTTCTCAAACAGTGACGTTCGCATTCGTTGATAAACAAGTAGGTGCCGTTAGTTGTGAATCTTAAAGAGAAAGCGTGTTAATTCACAACAACGCGAAAAACTATTCCATACCTCATTCATAGGGTGTAAAGGGAAATTGAGTTAAATTATGTAAATGACTGAGATAGGAATCGATCCCTGGATCTCCCACATGATAATCGTGTGTTCGCATCCTTAAAACTACGGCCGGCCGGCTTCAAATATCAGGACTACACTTTGGAAAAGATTAATACTGGAACATTCTCATTAGGATAAGTAAAGGTTAACAGAAATAATCGTGTCCACCAGCATGCCACCCAACCAGCCAGATAGACGGACATGGCATAAGTGTGTGGCTTAAAATTAATGTAGATTGGACCTGAAAGGGTCTATAAGCCGTATATTCATCTTAAAAGTACATGACAATATTTTGGGTATTCGGACTAAAAGTTTACCTTGTTTGTTTCTTTGTATATTAGATTGGTTGCACAGAAAAAAGGAATTTCGTTAATACAATTAATTTTTTAATTGAAATTGAGCCAATAACGGCTTTTGCATATTCAAATATTTATTTTGTAGCTTAATTTTTAAAAATGTTGTATTTGATTTTAATTTAAGATTAACAATTTCTTTTAATTAGTTTTTATGTGTCAACAGTTTTTTCTGTGTAGAGAATTTTTACCGAAATTGTAATAATTACACAAAAGTATTCTTGTAGCCAACCAAAGCTAGGCATTGAAGCCTCGCGAGGCCGGTAATAATAGTTAATTTTCACACAGACGCGATCAGAGATTAACACGTATCGTAAGCTATGTTTGATTCAAAGCAGTCAGTCTATGGTCAGTCTCTGCGTATTGCTTTGTGCATTCACATACACAGACACATACTATTGTACGTTCGTTATAAAAATAATAATATTACTAACCTTTAAATAGAAAATTTGCTATAAAATACTTCTGATATTTTAACAAAATTTTCTTTCAAATATCTCAATTTCGATACAAAATTTCCATGCTTTTGAAATAAATGTTCAAATGTTGCCCTATCACTATTACCATATTGCCAACTTAAATAATCCAGCATATGTAGATCAACTGAACAGTGTAGCCAACTTTTAAACTGCGTTTAGAATCGTTTTCTTTAACAACAGCATTAGTATGTTTTAGTTACTTACAACAATTCGAACGACAATTCAGATTCAAACAAAAATACATATAATATACGACAAACACTTTAAAACAACAACTTACCATCTTCAATATAACTTCTCGTTTTCCTTTCGTGATGCAAACGTTTATCCCTTACTCGTCTTGACCAATCCGGACTCTTGTGAGCCTTTGAACGAACTCTGCAAGCAAAAAAGAAGAAGAAAAACAAAATCAATAAATTTTATTAAAAAAAAACACGCAAAATTCATATAAAACTCTTAACAAAACTACCGATATTCAAAATGTGTTTCCAAGTATACAGTGGCAGTGGCCATGATGACGTCGATGATGATAAATGCTCCGACTCACATTAAAACAAGAACATTTCATTACAAAATCTCAACTGTAACTGTTGGGAGTAGTATTGATTATAATTATTATTATTACATTTTAGCCAAGCAAGCAACCCAACCAACTAAACAACCATACAACCAACCAACCGTTTTTACCTTAATTTCAATTCGTGCCAAGTTGGGGGAAAAATGTCAAACGAGAAGAATAAACGATTTGTTATCAAGACCAACAATAAAATAAACAAAAACAGTTCTAGGTTATTGGGGTGGTGGTGTTGGAGGTGCTATGTGCTACTTACTCCATTATATTCTTTGTATATATATACTTATACATATGTATCTAGTACACAAATGTAAGTACTATAAACAAAACAATGAATGGTTAGTTTTATCTACAGCAGAGTAACCGATAACCAAGGCGAACAGGGAAACATAAATTGCATATCAGCGGCAGCAACAGCGTCGGCAGCACTCAGTGAGAGATAAAATTATTAATTGTGTTTCATTTCAATAGTGCAATAGTTACAGTCTTGCACAATAAACAATAAATGAGTCTTATCTTAGTTAAGATAGAGAGAGCGAGATGGAGAGAGCGCGAGAGAGGGAGAAAGAAATGGAAGTGTTGGAATAGAGATTTCTTTGTGAAAACAAATAAATTATTTTTTAATAACATTGCGGCGCACTAAGGTTTTCTTTTGTTTAAGCTATCTACAATAACTATACATATGACAATCATTTCGTAGAGACATTTAGTCACTTTGCGGTAAACCCGATTGTAAACAAATTTTTGGATTTAGGTGATTCACCCAATTATTTTAATATTGGCTTGTCGTAGGTCAGCTTTTTAATGATATAAGAAGTGTCCAGTTGGGGTAATTTTTGTTAGTGGACAATTGTTTTTATTAAAATTAAAAAAAAATCGAAATGTGGAGTTAATCGATTTAGCTTTTGAGCCATTCAGCTAGTGAAGTTAGTTAATTTTTAATAACATTTAATTTTTATTGTTATATATGTATATAAAACGAATGTGTGAAAAATTTGACATAAAATGTTTTTTACATTTTGAAAGCATTGAAGTTACGAATAAAAATGTTTTGATTTATTTAAAATGACTTCTTGCACCTATTCAGCTTTTCAACTTTTGAATGTCGTGCATAGTATTAAGATCCAGTAAGCTGGACCTATTTTAAAAATGGTATTTTTTTTATAGTTTTTCAAAGAATTTTGATATTTATATAAAGACTATATGCGCAGTAAAGGTATCATAGAAATGAGTTTTTAAAGACGCATTAAACGATATGAAAAACATTCCCACGAATGTCCTGACAAGTCCTTTATTCAGAAATGTTCTAGAAAAAAAAAAGGATTTTTAAGTTTTTAGTAGCGACATTTTTATGAATCAAATGTCCTCCTACATATACAGTTCTAGCTCTAACTACACAATTATGACCGTTTAACCTCTAACCACCAATAATATTCTTAATCTACATACACTGCTTTAATTACTTCAAGAGCAAACAATATACCATACACGACCTCCGCAAAAGAAGCGTTCGGCAATCGCCACGAACGACGATGAATACGACGACCAACATCCAAGGGAAAGTGTTAATCGATGCAGTGTGATGCGTTGTAATTCTCATTAAATCGACAGCTCCACTTACTTTAATGATCGAGCTTTTTGAGGTTGCTACCACAGCGAATTTTATTGCTGAGTTGCTCTGTACCCGATCTCCCCTGCCCTTTTCAGAGCAATAATTTTTCGAAAATAATTTTGTTTGTTGAACCAACTTTTGTTCGTTACCCTTAAATCCATTGGTTTAACTGGAGTACGGTCTGTTAAATCGGATTTCAGTCCGTTAAATCGGACTTCGATCTATTAAATCTGACTTCGGTCTGTTGAATTGGACTTCGGTTCGTTGAATCGGACTTTATTCTGTTGAATTGGACTTGGGTCTGTTGATTCGGACTACGGTCTGTTGAATTGGACTTTGGTTCGTTGAATCGCACTTTGATTTGTTGAATTGGACTTCGGTCTGTTGAATCGGACTCTAGTCTGTTAAATCGGATTTCGGTCTGTTGAATCGGCCTTCGGTCTGTTAAATCGGTCTTCGGTTCGTTGAATCGGACTTCAGTCTGTTAAATTGGACCTTGGTTCGTTGAATTAGACTTCGGTCTGTTGAATAGGATTTCGGTCTGTGTAATCGGACTCTAGTCTGTTAAATCGGACTTCGATCTGTTGAATTGGACTTCGATCTGTTTAATCGGACTTCGGTCTGTTAAATCAGACTTCTGTCTGTTGAATCGGTCTGTTAAATCGGACTCCGATCTGTTTAATCGGACTTCGGTCTGTTAAATCAGACTTCTGTCTGTTGAATCGGTCTGTTAAATCGGACTCCGATCTGTTCAATCGGACTTCCGTCTGTTAAATCGGACATCGGTCTTCGGTCTGATAAATCGGACTTCGGTTCGTTGAATCGGACTTTATTCTGTTGAATTGGACTTGGATCTGTTGATTCGGACTACGGTCTGTTGAATTGGACTTCTGTTCGTTGAATCGCACTTTGGTCTGTTGAATTGGACTTCGGTCGGTTGAATCGGACTCTAGTCTGTTAAATCGGATTTCGGTCTGGTGAATCGGACTTCGATCTGTTTAATCGGACTTCGGTCTGATAAATCGGACTTCGATCCGTTGAACCGGACTTTGGTCAGTTAAATAGGACTTCGGTCTGTTAAATCGGACTCCGATCTGTTTAATCGGACTTCCGTTTGTTAAATCGGACATCGGTCTGTTGAATCGGTCTTCGGTCTGATAAATCGGACTTCGGTCCGTTGAACCGGACTTTGGTCAGTTAAATAGGACTTCGGTCTACTGAATCGGACTTCGGTCTGTTGAATCCAACTCCGGTTGGTTATACCGACTCGTCGGTTGAACAGATTTTGGTCTGGTACACGAAGATGCTCTTAGTTCCTGTAGCATTTTATTAGAAATAAGCACCGTAGCATTTTGATACTAACACTCCGTCGGGTACAATTATTATTTTTATTTAGGTCGCGAATTCTGAATCGATACAACTTCTTATTCCGTAAGGTTTTGTGGGTCCTAATGGCGACCCTAGCGACGACTGGATTTACCTAAGCCGACGTGAAACCCACGCTAAAATGATTTCAGGTTTTATACCCTAAAACAAAGTACCCAAAGTACTATAAAATATCTTTTAGGTACAAAAAGAGTACTTTTTAGCACAACTAAAACAAAATTTGGACAAATACAAGTGTACATGTGTACTTTTTGGTACAATAAAAGTACTTTTTGGTTCAATAAAAGTATTTTTTTTTTTGTACAAAGTAAGTAATTTTTGGTACAACTTAAGTAGCTTTCGATACAACAAAAGCACTTTTTTGAACAAAACAAAAAATTTCGGTACAATAAAAGTACGTTTTGCTAAAATTTAAGTACGTTTTGGTACTACAAAATTACTTTTTACCACAATTAAAGTACTACACTTGATCCTTTTTGTACGCGGATTTTTTGTACGCGGTTTTTTAAATCATCTCCCAATTACTTTTTTTACGCGGTTTTAATTTTGGTGCGCGGTTTTTTCTTTCTCGTTTTTTAATTTTTCTCCTTCAATTATGCTCCTTTTTGAACACACTTCTAAAAACAGCCCTTTACTCTATATGAAATAAAATGAAACTCTGTAGTGATTGATCCTTTTTGTACGCGGTATACTGGGACCAAAAAATTACCGCGTAGAAAAAATCGCGTACAAAAAACACATTTTTCGTACAAAACTGCTTATGCGGTCTATTTTCTGAAAAATACCGCGTAGAAAAAAAAACCGCGTAGAAATAATTGGATTTCTATAGAAAATGTGTAACTCGTACCAACTCAATATAAAAACATTTTTTTTTCGATTTTAGTTATTTATTTAAATTAATAGGCTTCCTTTGCTGCCTTAAAGCCTTTAGCCATTTTTTCATGCTTAGCGATATAACTGCGACCAGGCATTTTTTTTCCAAAAGAGTCCTGTCTCGTCAGCGTTAAAAACTTGGTCTGGGACGTATCCTCCTACAGAAATGACTTTACTCAATATTTTCGAGAATTCTTGTGCTGCTTTCTCATCCGCTGATGCACTTTCACCACGTATTTTTACGTTATGCAGTGAATGTCGTTGCAAGAATCCTTTGATCCAACCATTGCTGACAGAAAACACCGGCTGGTTTGTTGCCTCCGAAGTGGACGGCTCTTCATCTTTTAAGCGTTGGTAAAATTGTTTTGCTTTTTGCTGAATACATCTAGTGTCGACGGGAATTCTTTTTTGGATGTGATCTTCCACCCAAAAAGTTAATGCGCGTCCCATTTTGATCAGTTTCTTGCATAAAATGAATTCGAGGAATCTGCTCCACAAACTACGACTGCACTACGAATGACCTTTTCATTCTTTTTAATTGTTCGTATTGAAGACTCGTTAACTTTATAGTATTTAGCAATACCCGCAATCTTTTCTCCGCTTTTGATTTTATCCAAAATTTGCATTTTTTCACGCAAATTAAAATTTTTACGTGTCGGCGCCATTTCGATATCAATTTTTGTTTTCACACAATGTTTTTGACATTTCTCTTATTCGCCTTCAATCACTACAGAGTTTCATTTTATTTCATATAGAGTAAAGAGTTGTTTTTAGAAGTGTGTTCAAAAAGGAGCATAATTGAAGGAGAAAAATTAAAAAACGAGAAAGAAAAAACCGCGCACAAAAAATAAAACCGCGTAAAAAAAGTAATTGGGAGATGATTTAAAAAACCGCGTACAAAAAATCCGCGTACAAATCAACCGCGTACAAAAAGGATCAAGTGTATTTGGTATAATATAATTTTTTTTGTTACGTAGAAGTCATAAAAATGTTGATTTTCTGAACATGTCTTTGGATAATCCTGAAACGTATCATATTTTGTGTGGGGACCGGCCCATGCTAAGTATTTTACACCAAGTTTTGTTTGTAGCAAACTTAAATTGAATGTTAAATAATATTAATTCATATTTGTGAAAAATTTGACGTGTATAACTTGTTTTTTGTTTAAGAAAAGCTTTTTTTTTCGATTGCTCGATTAACTAGTAACTAAAGCCTCAAACCTTTGAAAAATTTAACTTCACAAACTGTTGTATTTTTCTAGATTTTGTGAACCTTAAGGATCTCGAAAGCAATTGGATTTACGCCAGTAGACGAGAATAAAAACAAAAAAACCCACATTGAACCACTCAAACACTCTTATTTTAAATATCGCTAATTTACTTAAAATCTACTAAACATAATCAAACGCTACTTACATAATAAACTGCGGCTTCTGCTCATCGTCTTCCTCGTCACCTTGCTCATTGTCCGTCACATCGGTCCACTCATCGCTGGTGTCACTTGTTCGACCATTGGACGAGTTATAGGTGGCACTTCTTGCAGTCTTTTTCCGCAATGATTGCTGAATTTCTATGCGTCCTTCGACGCCGCCACTCATTCTTTTCGAAAAGTAATGCAGACTGGAACCCAGAGAATCTTCGTACAAACTATTGGTTTTATTCTCAGAAGATATGGTAAGTGTAGAGCCATGGCTGCTGCTACTGTGATGACTGGCCGCTCGTACCGACTTATAGTGAGAGATACTTTCGTAACAATTGGAGGTCAACGAAACACAATCGGAATTTTTGGTAGAGGCCGATGAGGATTTTTGCAATTTATTGGTCACCGATTGAAGGGATTCATAACAATCTGATCCTTTGATGGTATCGTAAATATTCTCTTCTTCACCCGTATAATAATGGCTGGGCGAAGGTTGAGTTTCGGGGCATTCTACTGTTGAAGCTGCTAGTGCTGGCTTCGTGCAGGGCAACTTGGGGGTGGGACGCTTTGGCATAGGGGATTTGGGTAGCACCCGTTTGGGTTTGGGTAAATCGGGTAATTCATCGGTGGTTTTGCGTATACCCGGTGTAGAGGAGTAGGAGGTGGAGTTGGGTGAGGTAAGGGCGGTGCCATCGAGAGGAGTGGGAGAGCATTCCTCATAACCATCAAAATGATGGAGCGTTTTAGGTGTTTGTAGGTGGCAGTTTAATGTTAGAGGTTTTGCATCAGGATCTTCGATAATTTCATAATCGTCTAGCAGATGTTGCTGAGCGGGAATGGGAGAGGTGGGTAAACTGGGTGGTATAGATGGTATGGGTAGGCTGGGTGGTACTGGTGGTGGTACCGGTGGCGCAACTGTTGCTGGCATGGGAGACTTGCGACTCTCATGCAGTGCATAAGCTTTTTGAACCTCTTCCACCGTTTGGTAGATATCATCATCCAAAGGATCCTCTTCTTGTGGTTGATTTATTGCACTAATTTGTTCAGTCTTTGGCGGTGGTTCCAATGGTTGCTCGTCTATATTGCAACAGCCGATGGGTTCATATAAAGGTTCTTCGTCTTGAGTGTTGCCATATGATTTGCCAGGATCCTCTTCCTGTACCTTTGATGTGGCCGCTTGTTGTATTTCCTTTTGTTCCATTATCATTTGTTCACCCTCAATGGCATTGACTAGTGTTACATTGACCGCTTGTATCAACTGTGCTGGCTTGGGTAGATCTTTGTTGGCATAGCCTTGATGCAAAAAGGAAGTATTTGGTTTTATATGATGACCATAGTCATCGCTGTCTGCCACCTTTTCGGACAGTGTTGGAGATAAGGGTTCGTCGGATTTTGGTTTAAGGTTTTGCAACTTTTCATCCACCTGCTGGAGTGCATCCAAAAGTTTGGATTCAGGATCATACATGTCCGAGTAAAGTAATTCCGATGAGCCTCGTTGCTGTGGTAAAGGTGAGCTCATGGGTGTGTAGGTGGTCAGTGGCCCAGCAGAGCCCGTGGGTGAATCCTTGTCCGTTTTGTTGATCTCTGATTGAGACGAGTCGGTTTTTTCAGTTTCTGTGGTTTTTGTGGATATGCTAAAGCTAGTTTCACACGACGTTGGCGTTGAGATTTGCTGTAATTTCTGTTGCTTGCGTAACATGGTGAAAAATTTAATTTTCTCATAAAATTTAGATTTTGTTTTGGTCTTTTTTGTTTCTGGCGAGGTCGAGCTAATGCCATAAGTCTCTTCATTATCCGACGGCGTTAACAATTTTCCATTATTCTTTTTTGCTTCCGACGAAGACGAGCTGCTCGCATACGTCTCTTCTTTATCCGGTGGCGTTACCAATTTTCCATTATTCGTTTTATTTTTAAATTCTAGTGTAATTTTTGCAATCTCCTCCTCTTTGTTACGATTATCAATTGAGGGCTTAACGCCTATAACTCTCGCCTCAGCTTCAGTGCAAATTTTATCATTTGCTTTACGTTCTTCTAGGAGGAAAACTTTCGTTACCGCTTGACTGTCGACATCATCGTCTAAATCATGCACATATGTGGTGCGGGGTAAACAGCTCAATTTCTCATTAAGTTCCCGGGTGAATTCTTTTGCCAAATTCGTTTTATTGGGTCCCGGTTTAAAGAACGAATATTCCTTTGGTTTAATTTGCTCAGGGGTTTTCACTATAATTGTCGCTGCTCCTGATGATCTTTCCAAAGTCGACGGATTATCTGTCGGCTCAAAGGATTTTGATAAACGATTTTCTGCACTTTCATTGATGTATATCACTATTTCCTTTCGTGGATCATCGACAACGGTGGAGGCTTTGCGTGTTACTTTAGATTTACGGGATATGGTCTTATAGCCAAAGTCACTGTCTTCGGTTTGTTTGGGAACTTTAAAGATTTCCTCGAAGAAAGGGTCCTGCAAAGTTTGAGATTCTTTCGGGGGTGTTGGTGGTGAGCTTTGAGGGGAAGAGCGTTGTTGTTTGCGACTAAAGCTTTCAGGAGAGCTTTCGTTATCGCTAGAGATTTCTTTGCATTGGGTGAAGTTTTGGGAAATTCCGTAATTTTCATTGTCTGAAGATTCCGAGGATTTTGTTGAATTGTCTTCTCTTGGGAAGTCAACTTTTGATGTTTGAGATTTGTTGGCATCCCCATTTCTGTGGTTGGTTTTATAGCTTTCTTCCTGTTCTGGTTGTATAGTTTCTTTGTTGGAGTTTTCGCTGTCCTTTGGGGATTCCGAAAAACTTTCGCCGGAAATTGTATGCTTCATTTCTATCGCTGAACAGTTAAATTGTCGTTCCTCCATTTCCTGTGATTTTGTAGGACTTTGAGGTTGTGTTGCAGTTTCTTTAGGTCTTATCTCTTCCCTTCTGGTATCCCTTTCCTCTCCTTCCACTTTTGTATTTTCAGCCACTGGCGTTTTGGCTTCCTCCTTGACCATTTCTAGGGTACTGGGCAACAGTAGTGATTGCGGTGGTAACTTTCCTTCCGTTTCCCTTTTAGCATAACCATTTGTCAGCACAGCTTTGGGGGGATACACCATCTTCCCTGCTTTATTAAGGACCAGTTCACTGCTTTTCTTTAGAACCTTCAAACTTTTCGAAGGCACTTTGGGTTTACCACTATTTCTCGTAACCGTTTCGAATTTCTTTATGGTCTTTTGTACCGACATACCGGAAGAGTTGGAAATGTCTTCCCTGCTGCCATTCTCTTGGCTATTGAAGTTCCTGGAAGACGTTCGGGAAGCTGGTGCTTTAGCCGTTTCCACCAGTTTATAGACATGACCCTTGTGCGTCATTAGCACCCCATTTTTTCGTTTAACCTCCTCCAGCAATGATTTGTCCTGTTGCAACATCTCATTGAACTGTTGCGTGAGCTTGGCCACCATACTTGAGGCCGAAGGATGATGATGATTTGTGGTCGCCGCTGAATTTTCCCGTTGGCTGTGCATTCTGCGTGGTGCATGGTACGAGCGTGCATGGGTCTTAAAACTATATTTCCTGGCAGCGGAGGATGAATTCCTTTTCACCGAACCGTTGCGATTACTCGAGCCACTGTTGGCTAACGAGGTGGACGACGAATTACGACTAACTGCCGCACTATCGCTGGCTTTCAGGGAATCATGGCGACGTCTTGAGCGTTGCTGTGGTGAAATCAGTTTACCCTGTTGCTGATGTGGGAGGTGGCGCGGCGTATTGGCAGCCCTCAATGTGGGGCTAGACTCCGTATCGCTGAGTGTCTCAACAGGGGTGATGTGTACATTTTGGCTTTTTGCCCTTGGCAAAGTGGCCATATCATTAATTACTATATCAGACATTGAAGCCATGTCAGAGTTGTTGTCGTTATCGTTGGTGTTATACAAATCTACAGATTTGCTTAAATTTTTGACGGGGGAACCAAGTTTTCGTTTGGAAAATATTTCCGGGCGTCTAAACCAACGTTCTCCTTTGTGATAGCCCTGCACCCAGGGTAGGAAAATGCCTGCGCTAAATCTACGTGCAGTTGAGTGTTCACTAAGTTCCCTTAACTTGGAAGCCTGTTCGGCTGTTTTATATTTATAGAAATTATCTTTTTCCAAATGTTTTTGTATCTCTAGATCACTTAGAACGGTTAGATCCTCAAAATCTTGGGAACAATCGTGTAAACTTTGAGCTTTGAGTTTGGTGGCCCTTAAAGCCTCAGCTTGTAAAGCTGTCGGTGGAGGTTCACCCGTTTGGCTGGATGAAGTGTTGGTGGCCACCACCAAACAACTTTGAGATTTCGTAAACTGTAGCTGTGGCTGTTGATGTCTCAAACTTTTGGCTCTTAAAGCCGATTCCTTATTGGCAGTGATGCGTTTATTCCAGAAATGCTTAAGCGTTTGAACACCACGAAATTCACGTAATGTTTCGTCTGAATGATTAGCTGAGGGGGAGGTAATTAAAGACTTAACCGTCGGGTTGTTGTTAAGATTATTATGATGCGTGCTATTTTGGTGTTGCAATGAAGAGCACGTACACTTGTCGTCGGCAACTGCGGCTTTGGCGTCGTCTTCTTCGCGTCCCTCAACACCCACAAAACAAACAGCTGTTCCACGTGGCCGCCTTGAAGCGCAGGCGCACTCCCCTCTCTCTTCCAGACGTTGCCAATCTTGGTGTATTTCGTGCTCTTGCTCTTTAGCAAGTGTTGCCAATTGTTTATGGCTGTGACTTGTATCACTCGCTGTACTATTATGGTTATGTTTATAATGACTTAATGTTTTCGTTGTCGCTGTGCCTGTTGCACCGCTGCTGCTCGAAGTGGTGGTATTTTTCAACCAGTTCAAAATAGTTTTTGTTTTATGCGTTTTATTATTGAGACGCTTGTCGTCCTTTCCTGTTGCCGCTTCAACTTTAGCATCGGCCAAAATTTCCAATGGCATCATTGTGGCTGGTGGCCGTTTGTCCAACATTTTCATTGACTCTCAAATCACGTTCTTTGGTGTTAAATTCACTGCACTTGCATTTGACGACGCTGATGTTTCGACAGCAGCAGCTATCGGGGTTATTAAACCCACTACAGATAACTTGGCAACCTTTGGGAGACCTAAGAGACCAAAGACAAAAAGACAAAACAAGTGAAAGTTGTAATTAATTATTTGTTAACACAGACAGAGACATAGAGAGAGAGATGTAACTACAAATACTTTACGTTGTAAGCATTTTTGTTTGGTTAATGTTTAAAATGACAACAATATGTGGATTTAGTGGATTACACATGACGTCTGGTAATCATTTTAATTTTTTCCGGTAGTTAACCAGGGTTTAGATGTTTTAGAGATGATAATCAATTATCAAGGGGATCATCATGTGCACTTTGCGTGTATGGCGCCATAGGTTATGTGAGGAGCATTTTTACTTTAAACAGTAATACATACAAACTATTAACATAAGCCGCAAGAAAAAATTAAAAAGGCAAAAACACCGAGTTTAAATGTTTCAGTAAATATTTTGGAAAAATATTATTATAAAAATAATAAAAACACTTTATATTTTAAAATAACAATCTGGAGATGACGAAAAAAATAATATAGTTTTACAGATTGAGAAATTGAAACAATTTATATTTTTCTGAAAGCCTTTCTGAATATTTGAATATTTTTTCTGAATATTTGAACTTAATATTGCAGAAGACTATTTTTTGCTATATTATCGATCAACATAATTTTCCTAAAAACAACCAAATTTACATAATTTGTATAGTTCGAAATAGTTTAACAATAATGATTTTCGCAAATGTTTAAAAATCCACCTTGAGCTAATAAAATCGTATGGCCATTAAACTTTTAATGCAGCCGTGCAATTCTCAGAATTGAGTCCCGAATCAATGAGGTAAAAAATGTTGTGCTATTTTATATATAAACCTTTGTAAAGGTTTCTTCTTCTTTCCACACCCGTTAAGAAAGTGAGAGAGCTTACAAGTGAGAGAAGTAACAAAAAACGGCTTTTTAAACGTATGCCAATATATTTTTCCCTAACACAAATTTGGTATACAATCGAGCGCTATAACAAGCATTACGTCAATCCCCAAGTTCTTTAAATCTGTAGACGGATTGTGACATAATGGTTAGAGCTCTGTCACAGCGATCTTAATTTCTTTAATTGGCGGCCTCTATGTCGCACAGTGAAACGTCTTCATACATTCTTCAATGTAAGGAGTCGTTGTAGAGCAATGAAATTTTGTACAACCACTTTTTGTGTTGCAATTAAGAAATTTCTAAGGTTTCATACAAATCGGATGAGAGCCACGCCCCCTCCCATATATAGTAAAATGTTTTTTTTTGGAAATATTTCCGTCAAATATTTACTTATTTCAATAAAATTTGGTTGCTAAGCATAACTTACCATTCTTAGTAATTATACCAAAAGTGGTCGTGGACAGACAATCCTACCTCCTATACAATCACGCCCCCTCGCATTTATAGTAAATTATTTTTTTTTTAAATATTTCCTTTAAAAATTAAGTTATATCAATGAAATTTAGTTGCTGAGCATAGCTTACCATTCTTAGAAATTATACCTAAAGTGGGTTTGGTCTGACTAAAAAAAATATTTAAAAATATATATGGGTCGAAATCGCGAAATCACTACATTCTGCGGCCCGACGCATTTAGTATTAAAAATATTGAAAAATGTAAATTCTGAGAATAGGAATAAATAACGAATAAGGAATAACGAGGCCCGGAAATCAAAATAAAATATTCTACATATTTTTATGAAAAAATTTGGTCTCACGGTGCAAATAGTCATTACCATGGCGTGTGTCCGATCGTTTTGTGTTCGGAAATCACAGATTTTCATTAATATTTCAAAATATATATTATCAATGAAGTACGTCAAATTATTCAAGAAAAATGAACCAAGATTTTAATTTCATAAATATAATATTATTTTAAAATTTATGATTGTGAGATAATTGTTTTCGTCATTCCCGTGGGCTAATTTGTTTATTTAGAAAAAATGCTTTAAACCGGTTTTTCGGTTAGGTGTAAACTATCAATAAAACGACAATTCTCGTTAGTTTTAAAGACAACTGACAGAAGTGAAAAATGTAGTCAATTGTTTAAGAGCTGTTGGTGTTTAGTGTTTTTTGCACATGTTCCTTAAATTTCATCATTCCCGTGGTAATTATATTTTTCCGTTATTTATATTATAATTTCCAAATTTGTGGTATTGGTTTGTTCATTTTTTAAGTCTTCATTAAGTTATATTATATTTTATACCAAATTTTGAAGATTTCCTAATTTAAATCCAAGAATACTCACGTTTCCATCATTACCGTGCAGTCATTACCATGGGTATAATCTAAGTAATTTAATTAATAATCAGAGGAAAAAAAAACTTGTGCGCATAATCCTTAACATCCTTAAATATACACGACCCATTGCTTATTAAAACATAAAATGGTCTTATTAAACAATATAAACATTATTAAACCAAAAAATTATTGTTTAAACCCATTTTCGCACTTGGCCGTTTTCAACACTCGATTGTAGTCAATTCGCGATATCGAACCGTATATCAAATATTATCGCTCTAGGTCCAAAATACTTTTTTGTCACGCCCTCTTCGGCCACCGATTGAAAATAACACTTTCGTGAACCTAAAGTGCCGTGTACTAAATTTGTATCAAATTTTATCTCTTTACAGTTTTGCAACGCCTACTGCGCTTACTGATCCAAACTTTTAATTTATTCTGCATATTCATATTTGTGTTGTTGAGTACTATCTCTGTACCAACTTTTATCTCTCTAGGGCTAAAATACAGTTTTGCCACGCCCCCTCCGGCCACTGATACAAAATAATAATGTTGTCAACTTCTTCATATTCGTGTTGTCGTTGACTATCTGGGTGCCAAATTGTATCTCTCTAGGGCTACAATACAGTTTTTCCACGCGCACTGATCCAAAATTAAAATTTCGTTTGCATATTTATATTCGTGATGTCGAATACTATTCTTGTATCAAATCTTATCTCTCTAGGATTAAAATACAGTTTTGTCAAGCCCCCTTCCCACAATGATGCAAAATTAAAATGTCGTCTGCATATTAGTGTGATTCTTATTTGACAAAAAAAAAATGTTTTCGATTTTTTTTCATGGGCCAACTTAAAATTTTAGTAAGACGTACAAAAAAACCCTATGTGAATTTTTTTGATTTTTTTCTTAAAGGTTTAGGGGTCGGTACCGGGCTTCAAAATTTGTAATTTTACCGTCACCCTTTGGAATAGGCAGGATAACTCGAGTAAACTTAAAGATATCCTTATGAAATTTTTTCTGTATTAATATTTTCCATAACCAAGGAATGGAATTGTAAGTGGGCAGAATTGCCCCACCCCTTCTGGGACCTCCCATACAAAATGACACATTTTTGGAAAATTAATATTTCTTCCATAACTTCCAAACGGACTGGAGAATATTTAAACTTATTATAACAGCTAAACCCTTAGAAAACCAAAACCTTTGTCACACCCCTTCTGGTACCTCCCATAAAATCCTCGAAAGATGAACTCATGCGAAAATTTGTCTACGGAATAGAAATGGACTATATCGGTTAACCCCTTCTGGTACCTTCCATACAGAATGACCTATTTTTGGCAAATTAATATTTCTCCCAAAACTTCCTAACGGACAAATTGGGGATATTTTAACTTGGTCAGTTTAATCCATTTTTAATAATAAACAAACCCTCAGAAAACCTTTGTCACACCCCTTCTGGTACCTCCCATACAAATGACAGAATTAACCCTCATAGTTTTATATACATATGTAAGAACACTGAATTTCATCAAATTTTCCGAAAGATGAACTCATGCGAAAATTTGTCTAGGGAATACAAATGGACTATATCGGTTAACCCCTTCTGGTACCTCCCATACAAAATGACCTATTTTTGGAAAATTAATATTTCTCCCATAACTTTCAAACGGACAACAGGAGGATATTTAAACTTGGTCGATTTAATCCGCTTCTAATAACAGATAAGCCCTCATAAAACCAAAAATATTGTCACACCCCTTCTGCTACCTCTTAGACAAATGACCGAATTCACCCTCATAGTTTTACATAAATTTTTTTGTAAGTATGCTGAATTCATTTAAGTTTTTTTATTAAAGCATTTAATTGTATTGAAATCATCAATTTGGGAAGAAGTGTCTTAAAGCTGAAGTCCGTACGCTTCCTATGAGATATAACACGAGATATTATACTTATGATTTGATGGCGGAATCGTCGGGCAAAGAACGTCACTTTTAAAAAAGCAAAAAACGAAGTAAAAAAACGAAAAATCCTTTTATCTTATAACAAAGAATAAGCTGGGATTTTGTTTCAAGTGGATTTTTATTGTACAATTTACTCCCAACAAAATCCAATTAATCGTTTTTGTTGCTCTTTTAGGTCAACCTATTTATCATTCAGGCGAGGTGTACATACATACAAACAAACAGACAGACATTCACATTTATAATATTTATAGGATATTTGTCTCTTGAAACCGTTAAATTTTTTTGGTCATTTTTTAGATTTTAAAAAAGTAATGTTTTAATTAAAAATTGTTTAAAAAATTAATAACAAGTTTAAGTATATTTTATAAAATTTCGCTGTGTAAGGGTTAACATTATAACCACTGTTATATACACCATTAATAAAATTTATTTCGTTATTTTGTAATGTCCGATAAACCATTGTTATCATTTCGCTTTTATTGCCATATTTTTTTCTTTGTAACTGAATTGATAATTACCACATATGATGTGACATTCTGTCTTTTTTTCGTTTGTATTTATTTATTTTTAGTACATACATAATTACGTACATTTGTTTATAAACAAATATTCCAAAAGGCAAACGATGGCAAAATGTCAATAGAGACCACCTTAATTTGTATTCAAACGATGTTACCTCATTCATGGCTGCAGTTTTTGCTTGAAGTAAATGGGGAGGGAGGTTTAAAGAGAAGGGTTGTATTGATTGTTTTTAAGAGTCTCAAACAAATTGCCTTTAGTTACGAGTATTCATTTAAATTCCTAATGCATTCACTTTAAGTGCTGAGGAGTCTTTCGCAAAAGGACATGAGCTAGGCAACAAATGCGAGACTGAAGGGATTGTCTATGATGGCGGTATGTGAAGATCTATATGTATACTGTAGAGAGTATAATAATGTTGTATTTCAAAATATGTATATTAAAGTAACAAAATTAAAATATTCTATTTATATTATGCTGAGGCAACAATTTGAATAAGAACAAATAATAATTTTGTTTTTTCTAAATTAAACTTTTTTGGTGAATACTTGAATTAATATGTTTTTAACTAATTAAGAATACGTGTCATTTGAAACTCAAGAAAAATCCGATAACTAAAGATGACAAAGAGCACAAAGAGACGTGCAAAAAGTGATCTAAAGTAAAACGGAAGACAGAAAAACATTGAACACGGCCAAACATGACAGATGAGAGTAAAAGAAATCATACACGATTCTTTCACATCAAAGTTCAAAAAGACACAATGCTATGCAAGAAGTATACAACAAAAATTCTCACCAAAAAACTAAAAAAAAAAAACCATTTAAACTCACACATCTCAAATGCATTATCAACGCTTTCAGCTCATCAGAACAGAAAAAACCAGTTCGGATATAAATTCTTAAGATGCTTTACTAGGTACATAGATATTTTAGGAAAAAAATCACACATCTACCGACGCTAAGTCTAAACTATACTTGCGTACTATTTCATTATTGTTTATAAACAAATTCGTGTTGTTTTTGTTTTTTTTTTCTTAGGTGTGTAATTAAAATTGCCTGTCTGGCCAAAGTGTTTGGTTTTATGATTTGCTGATTGTTTACATGACATCTTTATTACCAAACCTTTTTAAGCGGATTATTTGATATTTGTCGCTGTTTATTTTTGTTTTTTTTTGTCTTTTACTTTGGTTATTACCGGGTTCATATATGTTAGAGCTCTTCGGTCATCAGGTTTCGCTTAAAATGTAACTAGTAAAACGTTTGGTATTCGTTAAGCAGAAACGTGATATGTGTACCTGAGACCATGAAAAAGCGCGAAAAATAAAAGAAAAAAAAATTATTACATAAAAAATGTATGAGCATAGCTTTATGACCGGAAACTAAAGGGAACACAAAAGAGGCAGTGCAAGGGAGGTTAAAATCGTTAAAACCCAGAGACAAATAAGGAACTGTGTAGGTCGATATTTTGTTTAGAAAAATGTAATGCCTTAAATAATGTGTAATTTTCGAATATATTAAATAAATGATACAGCACGCGAATAATATGGATGTCGGGCAATAGGTATCAAAAAAGGTATCGTTTATGATTTACATATAATCATATTGATTAGCAGCACAAAAAAAGAGATTACAAATATCAGTGTAACTGATTCAGAAGTATTTCAGATTTGGCTGAATCATCAATGATTTTAATATTGGCTTGTCATAAAGAGAAAGGAGTTCATTTTTGCATTCTTTTCACTTAAATATAAACTAAGGCTAAAATAAGCTAATTCGATACTAACATGTTTTTTTTTAAATTAGTGGATTAAGCTAATGTTGAATAAAATTTTATTTTTATGTACTACTAGCTTTCCGGCTCGCTTTGCTTCACCCGTACTTGCAATGAATCATCCTTTGAATTTAAGCAATACAGGTAAAATGCAAACGCTTCATAAGACGAACGAACATCCCATTTATGTGATTGTAGCTTTATCCCATTGGTCTGAGTGATTGTGCTACTTCAGTCCCTTATAATCTCTAAAAGTACGAATTTCAAAAGATACAGTCGTATCGCACAACTAAAATGGACTGCTACTCACTCTAATTCCAAAGAAAGCATGTCCATATACGATTACAACTTTAGACGTTTAGTTTTTTACCCCTAAATAATCGAATGTCTAATAACCCTATTTGGCGGCTCTCTAATTCTATTGGCAGCAATTCTAAATACTTTTTCGAAACCCAACATTTGGTCTGGGCGATAGTACTAGTTTTATCCCTTTTTCGGTATTTTAACAACTAAAGTACGAAGTTCGAAAAATTACTTCACATCGCACAACTTAAATATTCACTTCAATTATTGCGACTATACCTTTAGTCATTTGGTATCAGTTTTATCCCTTTTCGGCCTTTACCACTAAAAGCTAAGTATTTCGAAAACCGTCCTTGCATCCTTCTAATTCTAAGCCCATATTAATTATCATGATTATATCATTAGCCGTTTGGTCCGGGCACAATCATTCTATTAAAATGACTACCATTACAATTTTTCCAAAAGGGTTGTGATACCGTCCATTTCCCAGCGATACGTAATCCCCCATGTACCATTTTCAAATGTAGCAAATCTCATCTTCATACCTTTAATGGCTCTTGAGGTATGACCGATTTAAAGTTCGGTATGTGTGGGCGGTGCCACGGCCCATTATCTAATTTTATTTTCCTGTAGGCTATAATAGAGACCCTGTGGATAGTGTTACGCAGGGAAAATTGCATTGCAATCGGTCCATTTAAATCGCCCAGATAACGATTTTTCAAAAGGGGCGTGGCACCGCCTATTTTTCAGCGAGACGTAATCCTCTATTTATCAGTAACATATGTAGCAAATCTCATCTTCATACCTCTAATGGCTCTTGAGATATGACCCATTGAAATTTCGGTTTGTGTAGGCGGTGCCACGCCCCTTTGTCTAAATGTTTTTTTTGTAGCCTATGATGGAGGCCCTATGGACTGTATCACACATAGAAAATTCAATTGCAATCGGTCCATTAATTTGGCCAAAAAACCAATTTTATAAAAGGGGTGTGGCACCGCCTACTTTCCACAAACAAAGTATTTTTTTTATACGACCGACATACATACCAAATCTCGACTTCGTACCTATAATGGTTTAAAAGATACAGTTATGTTAAAATTCCAGTTGTATGGGGCGGAGCCACGCCCATTTTACCCCCTTGCAGTCCGAATTTCCAAAAATCCCTTCTTAGTGCGCGCCTACGTCATAAAAGAAACCTACATTCTAAATTTCACTGTTCTAGCTTTAGCCGTTTGTTCTGTGGAGTGATCAGTCAGTCACCCAAGCCTTTTATATATATAGATTAAACGTAAACTACAAAGATCCCTATAGGAAATGGAAGTCAAACACTGCCGAAAAAGAGATAACTGAATGTAGCTCCAATTATAAAATATAATATGCACTTTTACATAAATATACTTTTACATGGTATATAAAAGACGAAATCCTTGCAACATATCCATTGGGATAAAGTTACAACGGGCTTAACGACAACGAACTATTAAATCGAAACTAAAATGATCCTTTAAGGTCTGCCTTATAACACATCACAAAGTGTCCGTCAAGTCTCAATTGCCCCTTTAGCAGCCAACCCTATACAAAACGTACCGGTTCTCTGGATACAAAAGTTCTGGAACTAGAAGCGGTTAATATATCCCAGGCTACCGGTGCCGTGACTGGTGCTGCACCGGTTCATTCTCCCATTAGGATTTTTTACACCAATGGAACTTCTTTTGCGCGCTTGTATTAATTATTAATTTATTATGGGTATGACAAACTTGCAAACATATTGTTTACGTCTTTTATATATTTTTTTCCAAATGAATCTAAGATAAATGAAAAATTTTAAGGTAGATGTCTACATTTATATTATGATTGCATATAAAAGTACGTTCTTGTTCAATAAAAGTACTTTTTAGTAAATTGAAAGACATTTTTGATACAAAAAAAAACTTAATTTCCCTTTGCACCCCATGAATGAGGTATGGGATAGCTTCTCGCGTTGTTGTGAATTAACACGCTTTCTATTTTTAGATTCACAACTAACGGCACCTACTTATATTATTTTATCGACGAATGCGAACGTCACTGTTTTGAGAAGCTCTTACTAGACACGACGATTGAATCGACGCTTAATACTGCGAAGTTGCTGTCAAACAACATTCGAGGGGAGCCGACAATGAAAGAAAATTTTATTTATTTTTTCTTTTAAGATGACTGGAGCCAGGTTTGAACCTGCGATCTCCCGCATGGTAGTCGCGTGTTCTAACCACTATGTCACGGCCGGTAAGAAGTAATTTTTTATAGTAAAAAATAACTTTTTGGCACAACAAAAGTAAATTTTAATACAACAAAAGTAAATTTTTATACAATGAAAGTAATTTTTGAGTGCAATAAAAGTACTTTTTGGTACAAAAAAAAGTATTTTTTAATACGTTTAAAGTACTTTTTAGTTACAATAAAAATACTCTTTGATTCAAAAAAAGTACTTGTTGGCACAATGAAAATCCTTGTTGATACAAAAAATTTACATGTAAAACAAAAAAGTACATTGTGGTAAAATAAAAGTACTTTTTAATACAATTAAAGTACTTGTTGGGTACTATAAAATTACTTTATTGTACTTTTTGGTTATATTAAAATTACTTTTAGGTTCAACAAAAGTACATTTTAAATACAATATAAGAACTATTTTGGATTCGAAAGTACTTTTTGGTACAATATTTGGTACAACAAAATTACTTTTTGGTACAAAACAGTATTTTAAGGTGCAATTATTTAGTACTCTTTGAACTTGTTGTGAAATATAAGTACTATTTGGTACAACAAATGTATTTTCGGATACAATGAAATCATTGTTTTCGGTACAACATAGTAACTTTTGGAACAATAAAAGTATTTTTAGCTACAATAACAACAGTTTTTGGTAGCAGCAAAGTACTTTTTGTGTACAATAAAAGTATTTTTCGAATACCAATGTACCTTTTGGGTACAATAAAAATAATATATATGATGTAAAGGGACAATAAAGTCACTCTTTGATACAACAACATTTTTATTTTGGATCAATAAAATATCATGCTGGTAAAATATAAGTACTTTTTGGATGAATGTACTTTTAAGTACTATAAAAGTACTTTCTGGGTCCAGAGAAGTATTTTTTGGGTAAAATAAACGTACTTTTTGGTGCAAAGAAATAACTAAAAGTACTCTTTGATATAACAAAAGTAATTTTTGGTACAATAAAATTAATTTTTTGGGTACAAAAATGGAACGTTTTAGTACAGGAAAGTAGTTTTATGGTACGAGTACACTAAAAAATACAATAAAAGTACTATTATTTTCCGGTATAGCCAAAGTAATTTTCAAGTAGTTTTTCTGGTACTAATGTACATATTGTGTACAATAATATAACTTTTGCAAAGATGCAAAGAAAAAACTTTGGGACAATAAAAGTACTCTTTGGTTTTTGTTTTAACTTTTCTAATAATAAAAAAAAAAATTCTCAGTACAATAAAAGTACTTTTAGATTCAATAAATGTACTTTTTGGTCAATAAGAGTACTTGTTGATATAACAACGGTACTTTTTGGTACAGAGTAAGTACTTTTTGTTACAACAATAATACCATTTGATTGAAATAAAGTTATTATTTTTGTTATAATAAAAAAACTTCTTGGTACAATAAATTTTATTTTTGTACAGTAAAAGTACTTTTAGATTCAATAACACAACACATACAATAACAGTATTTTTAGGAAAGTTTTGGAAAAGTACGAATAAAGAAAATTATGGTACATTAAAAGTACTTCCTGATACAATAAAACTGTTTTTTGGATCCAGTAAAAGTTAATTTTGGTACAATAAAATTTCTTTTGATTCATTCAAAGTTCTTGTTGATATAAAAATTTTACTTTTTGATACAATAAAAGTACATTTGTGTAAAATCAAAGTTAGTACAAAAAAGTACTTTTTAAAAAGTGAATGTAATATTTAGATACAATGAAAGTACTTGTTGATACAATTACAGTACTTTTTTTGGCACAAATTAAGTACTTTTTGGTACAACACAGTATTTTTGGGCACAACAACGTACATTTTGTTTGAATAAAAGTACTTTTTGTCAGAAAAGTACTTGTTGGTATAATATAAGTGGTTTTTGGTACAAACCGGTATATTTATGTACAACCTATAACATTTTAGTACAATTAAAATACTTTTTGATACATTAAAAGTGATTAAAAGCGATTTTTAAATTCAATAAAAGTACTTTTTAAAATAATAAAAGTACTTTTTAATACAATAAAAGTACTTTTTAATACATTTAAAGTACTTTCTAATACAGTGTTAGCCACGGCCTATACATTTGAGGCATATTTGTTTTTGTAAAAGTACTCAGGTACAATTTTAGTTACATCAAAGTGCAAAAAGTACATTTTGGTACAATAATATTACTTCTTGGTTGGACAAATTACTTTTTAGTACATTGAAAATAATTTTTGAGAGTGCCCCATAAAATATACCGTTACCTTTATATAAAAATGTCTTAACTCATATTTTTTCCATTTTTTTTCTTCTTGAAATCTCGTGCTGATTAGATGAAAATAATTACATTTTGTACTAGCAGATTTTTAAATAACTTTCATAGTGACCTATTTAAAGAAGTTTTTTAAAAGTACTTATTCGAAAGTGCTTTATCATCATCTCCTATTAGTCTGCAAGTACTTTAAAGTTAATTCGTTAAGAATAATTGTTTTTCTATTTTGTTGTACTAAATTAGTTGTCCGTTAATTTCTTCAATGATCTAAGATGTTTAGAAAAACAAACATTTTATGTTTTTTTTAACGACTTCAAGTGTAATTATTGAAACGGTTAGTCGAAGAAGAGGTTTGGTGTTAAATTAACTATTATAGTTAACTGGTCATTAAACCATGTTTGGCTGTTGATTAATAGATTTCGAAATCTTTTAATGTTTGACAGTTAGAAAGTGCGTTAGAACAAATAGTTTAAGACATAGAATTAATATATGTTTTTCTTCTATGTTAAAAGTTAATATTTCAGACTCAGCGCCTTGATTCGTAGATGAAAAACTATAAATCAGAAAATTTAATATAAAAATAAAAAGTGCTCTAAAAATGTTCATGATTTCAATGTATCGTACATTGTATGTTGCTGCTTACTTACTTATCTTCCATAGCATCCCATAAGAGTTAGGAGAAGGCTTCTTGCATTTAAAATGAAATAACACGATTAATTTTTTAAACTCACTCAACAGATTCTAGCGAACAAATACGGATTGTCTAGACTACTCATAAGTTGTTTCCATCTACAATCGAATACAAGCACATTGACTTGGAACTCAATTCTGAGAACTGAACGTGAAAGTAGCTCCAAAAAGAAGAAATTCTACAACATTCGCTTTGTCAAGTTAGATGCCATACAAATTTTATATCGATTTGAAGTTAGTAAGTATCGTATAGGGGAATTTGTCACGTTTTAGGCTCTTTTGTTTGACATAACTCGAGAACCACTAGACCGATTTAGCTGAAACAAATTTAAAAAAATTATGAATAACAATTCCTTTAATCTGTTCATATAACGTTTCCCTACATAAGCAACAGTTTCACTTTTCCATTTATCAAATGATTTCGAACTGTGTTCATTTTGTAGCAGTAACAATAAAAATGTTGTACTCCGTGGCGTATGATTTACATGGAATATTACTTATGATAATCATACGCCACCATATAGTATTTATGTTATGTCAAACAAAAGAGCTCCTATACGATAACTCACTTACTTCAAATCGATATTTAATTATTATGGCATGTAACTTGGTAAAACGACTGATGCAGAAGTTCTTCCTTTTGGGGCTACTTTCACGTGCAGTTCGCAGAATTGAGTCCCAAAATCATGTGTTCTACTGTGTTATGTTTGAATCAGAGCTCTTAATAAGCTATTATATAGTGCTGAAAGTTCAGACCATATAATAGAATGTTGCAGATCGATATAATGCCGAGTCAACAAAACAGAATTGCTAATGCCGGCACGTTAAGAAATACGCAGATAGATATCTTTAAAATATCGCCAAGTGACTTTTATTACCTATTACACACAAAAAAAGGTTCACACTTCATTCTTTTGCCTCCGCCTATTGACCATCTAACTCTGAAAACAAATAAAAAACCAGAAACCTTCTAACTGACTGTTGGTCAACCACAAAGACAATCAACAAAACATTTTTTAGGCCCAAACAGTAACCTTAATTTCAGCCATTACACCAAAACACCACAACAATAATTGGAAACATGTTCACAAGTTATTTATAAAGGCCAAAAACAAGATAAGCTCCACATTTAACGTTAAATATATAATTAAGGAAAACAAACGGAAAGCAAAGTATAACGAATAAATTCTAAGTTGAGAACAAAAGTGGGAAATATAGCAAAAAAAAAAAACAAATTATTCTCTACGTTCCCCCGCCAACACCACAAGGAACTTGGGGCAGTGACCATCCGTCACAATACGCACAAAGGTGACAATACATACGCCACATCGCAGACATTCAATAAAACTCATTTCGATTTGCACAAAAGATTGATTGGAGGGAAATGATAAAATATGGAAATGAATTGAAAACAAATAATAGTCAATCATCATAACCATAATTTACATATGAAAGCATCAAAAGGCTAATGCCAAACAGTCATCAGACGTATCAGCATTCCAATAAAATCCATCAATGTGATACCATAATCCCCCAGCCAACATAGAGGCGTAAGGTGGTACAGGTGGTAAGGTGGTTTTTCAGTTAAAAGCTTGCTTTTCGCATTAAATGCCATGGCAATATATTAATCAAACATATGAGTACATATATATTTATAGGAAATAATGCAAATTTATCATTGAGTGTGCCTTCGCTTGTATGTTGTACAGTAAAAAGGAGAAAATTTACAATGACAATAAAATCTGTCTGCAGTGGACACCTGGTTGATGAAAAATAAAGCTATGTATGACTCGAATTAATTAAAAGGCAAAAAGAGGTGGCCGGTTAGGGAATGAAGTTATCTGAAAGGTGCAACTTTTTGTAAGTTGCCTTACCAACGTGTGACAAGGATTTCATTGCCTTGTTCCAAATTTTATAATACTATGCAGAAAAAAGGCAGGATAGTAATACGTTGACTTGGTGCACAATGCTCTGTAGCCATATATTTATTGGACCAAAATAGGAGTAGTGAAGTAAATTTGTTGATAATTTTAATTGGTCTTCATTACAATAGGAAGCGGCATATTTTTGAATAACTTTCATCTAAATTTAAAGTAGTGCTTAAATGTGCTACAAATTCGATACTTAGGTGATATTCTAAATTGTTGGAGTAAGTTTAATTTTTAATAATAATAGTTTTTAAATATAATTATGTATATCGTAGTCACGTCGAATCTTTGTCGTTTTTTCAAATATTAAATCGCTGATGTCTTTTGTAAGACTGAAATTCGCCTTGTCTTTGCTCCTATCACGTTCGTCTTCATCAGATGACAAAAAATTCTCAACACTAAACATTTCTGTTAATTTTTACTTTTTTTATTCAAATATAAAAAACAAACGAATGTTGTCGAAAGTCGACTACGACATACTTATTAAGGGGAATATATACTTACAATGTATATTGAGAAAATAATTATGAAAAAATCTTTGGTAATATAGTATTCGATTGCGATTTATAAGGACTTTTTAATTAAAATTAATTTGTACCGTTGTGCTAAAAATTAATAAGTCCATTTTTTTAAATGTTTTTTATTACTTGATATACCCTTAAGAACTTTCACAATAAGTTGACTAAATATAATATATCTGATATAGGTGGAAGTCTTTTAAAAACTAAAAGCTAATACGTCTTTATGTTTTAAAGAGGTTTCAAAACATTAAAATCATAAATTCTTGACATATCAACTTTTGCTTAAACTATATACAAAAAATATTATATATTTAGGTGCAATAAAAGTATAAATAATAAAAAAATAATTTGTGGTTTAAAAAAAGTACTTTTTACTCCCATAAATGTATTTGTACCTTAAAGTACATTTATAGTATTATATTTAGTTAGCAACATTTTATTGTACCAAAAGAATACTTTTTTTTTAAAGCCAACAAGTACTTTTTTATACCAAAAACTTTTTTTTTGTAAAAAAGTACTTTTATTGTTGGTACTAAAAATTGGCGTTATTGTACCAAAAGAGTAATTTTTGGTACTAAGTAATATTGTTATTTTTGGTACTAACTAATAGTACTTTCTGGTACAATAACAGTAACTGTTAGTTATTTATTGTTAAAAAGGTACTTTAATTGTTGGTACAAAAAGTTACGAAAAGTAAATTAAAAAAAAGTATTTTTTTTGGTACTAAAAATAAAATTACAAAAATAATTACTTTTTATGAACTAAAAGTACTTTTTTATCACGTAAAAGTACTTCATAATGTAATAAAAGTACTATTTGATAAAACAATTACTTTAATTGTATTGATATAGTTAAAATACTTTTTGGTACAATAAGTATACTAAAAATAAAATTACTTTTTTAAAATATTTATATCTGGCACAACGAAAATATTTTTTTTTAAAAAGTGCTTTTTATTAACTAAAAGTAGTTTTTATCAAGTAAAAGTACTTCATGATGTGATTAAAGTACTTTTTGATACAACAATTACTTTTATTGTATTGATATAGTAAAAGTACTTTTTGCTACAATAAAAGTATTTCTAAGTGCAATAAAATTTCTTGTAACAAAAAGTAATTGTACCAAAAAGTACTTTTATTGCATAAAAATATAATTTTATTGTTGAAAAAGTACTTTTATTTTTGGTGCCCGAAAGTATATTTTTGGCCAGAATAAAATTACTTCTTGGCACAATTAAAGTATTTTAAGATAAAATAGATGTACATTTTGGTACAATAGAAGTACTTTTTGGTACAGATAAAGTACTTTATAAAAAAAAATATTTTTTTTTTTGTTGCAGGAAATTGTATGACAAAATTACTAATTGGTACAATAAAAGTACCTTTTTAGGACCAAAAAATTCTTCTTGAGAAAATAAAATCTTGATAAATAAAAAACAGTACTTTTTTGCACCAACATAAAACCTAATTTTAATTTCAATATGGAAAAAGTACGTTTAGTATACCAACAGATATTTTTGTTGTACCAAAAGGTACGTTTTTGTTGACTGAAAAACGAAGAATTCTAATGCAATAAAAGTTGTTTTTGGTACAAATAAAGTACTTTTTTGAACCAACATAAAATAAAATTTCTTTTCTGTGCAACAAAAGTACTGTCTATTTATATTACTTTTTAGGTCTAATTAAAGTACTTTAGAGTACAATAAGAAAACAATTTTTCGATGCATATGTCTTTATTGTACATATTTGTACTTTAATTGTACTAAAAAGAACTTTTATTATCCCAAAAAGTATTTTTGTAATGAAAAAAAGTACTTTTAGTGTACTTACTGTTTTCTATGTTGTATCAAAAAGTAAGTTTTCGTTTGGAATTTTAATGAAATAAAAGTTGTTTTTGGTACCTAAAAGTACTTTTTTGAATCATCATAAAAGTAGTTTATGGTATAATAGAAGTATTTGTTGGTATTATAAGAGTACTATTTGGTAATAAAAGTACTTGTTGTTGGTACTGACTATACACTTTTTGTTACAAGTACATATATTGCACTTATCTGTACTTTTTACGGTATTTAAAAGTACTTTTATGGTCCCAAAAAGTATTTTCATTAATCCAAAAACATAAAACTGAATTGAGTTGTAATTCCTAATAGGGGCATTTTTATATAAAAAAAATATGATTAAATAAAATTACTTTTTGGTAAAAAACTACTTTTTGGGACAAAAAATTACTTTTTGACAAAATAGAATTTCTTTTTGGTGCAACTAAAGTACATTTTGTCTATTTATATATTATTTTTTAGGTTCAATTAAAGTACTTTAAAGTAAAATAAAAAACTTTTCAGCGCAAGTATCTTTATTGCATTTATATGTACTTTTATTGAACAATAAAAAAAAACTTTAATATCCCAAAAAGGATTTTCGTAATAAAAAAGTACTTTTAGTGTACAACATGTTATTTTGGTTGTTTAAAAAAATTAAAGATGATGTTTAGCCAAAAAAGTAAAATTTTGGTTACTTAGTTATGTTTAGTATCGAAAAAAGTACTTTTTGGCACAAACATAATATCACATTTTTATTTAATTATGGGAAACAAGTACTTTCAGTGTACCAAAAGTAAAATTTTGGTTAGTAAGTTAATATTTGGTACCGAAAAAAGTCCTTTTTTGCAACAACATAAAATCTATTATTGATTATATTTTGGAAAAAAGTACTTTCAGTGTACCAATAGGTATTTTTGTTGTAACAAAACGTACTTTTTTGTTGACCCAAAAACATAGGATTTTAATGTAATAAGAGCTGTTTTTGGTACCAATAAAGTATAAAGTACAATAGAAGTACTTGTTGTTACAATATTTGCTATAATAAAAGTAATTGTCGACTCTGACTATAGACTTTTTGATACAAGTACCCTTATTGCACTTTTATGTACATATACTGTATTAAAAAGGACTTTTATCGTCCTAAAAAGTATTTTCATTAAAAGTACTTTAATTGTACCAAAGTATTAAAATTTTGATACTTTTATGTTAATATAAAAAAATACTTTTTTTGGTACCAATAATAACTTTTATTGTACCAAAAAGTACTTTTATTGTCCCAATATTATTTTTATTATACTGCAAAAGGTGCTTTTAGTATAATAAAAGGTACTTTTGTTGTATTAAACAGTACGTATTATTGGTCCAAGAAAGTAAAATTTTGGTAAAATGAAAGTTGTATTTGGTACCAAAAAAGTACTTGTTTGGTACCAAATACAATAAAGTAATTTTAAGTACACAAAAACTACTAGTATTATTGATATATTTTATTATTTGCGGCACAATAAAAGTACTTTTTGGTACATTTAAATTAATTTTTGACCGTAAGAGTTCGTTCAAATCACTTCTAGTAGATAAAAAATAACTTACAATGATCTGTTTGAATTCTTTAAATTTCATATTCGGATGAGCTTTATCGCCATCTTCTTTTCATCTGTACTTTCAAAGTGATTTATTTTAAAATCACTTTTGTTTATTTTTTCTGGGTTAAAAAAAAAAATACAGCAACATTCCATTAGATTTAAAATTAGGTTTTTGCCACTAAAGAAACCACAACAAAATTTAGCGACAATTTTCGACTTTTTCTCATGAAAAAATTTAAAAATCCATTAAGTTACTTTATTCCACCAAATCGTCCATATCTAAGGTGGCAAATCCACCTGAATGTTAATATATCACTAATGTAGAAAAAAACTTATTGTCAAGAGATACTCTTATAATTAGAATTTATTTGAATTCATTCACAATTAAATCTATTCTTCTATCTGAAGACACGAATTAATGACCTCTCCCTCACTGTGCCGACACAAGTGTATTAATTTATTTAAATATTATGCAATTTATGCCGCCACTCAGTGATGCTGAGAGTAAAACGTATGTAAACAACTTTCTCTTAATCAGAGAAATATAAAGAAACTTAGACAAATAAATATTCATAATTTTCTATTAAACAAAAAAAAAATGATAATTTATGATTAAACATTAGAAATGTGTTAAAAGCCCAATAACCTAATTTTGTATTGGTGTAAAATGTAAATGCAAATTCACATAACCTTCAGAAAAGAAAAGTTATAATAGACTTTTAAGATAATTGTTAAGATAATTGTTATAATGTATTCACAATAATCATGTGTTGACAACAAAAACTATCACCATCACATAATTTTCAATAGAAAATTTTATAAATTAGTTTAAAATAATCGCTCTTATGTTTTGGAGAGGAAATTGTAAAGAAAATAAAAGTTCATTAATACCGTTATTATTACATAAATTAGCTCATGACTTTACATTGAATGTAATAAACAAGAAATGTTAATGTTTGTATTGCCTTTCAACAACAATAATTATAATAAAAAGCAATATCATATAATGCAATACATACAATACCCTCCCAATTAATTATGAAATGAAAATGAAAACGAAAACGGTTAGTAAGAGAGGCAAATGGCACGGGTATGGCTCATTAATAGCCAACTTTTGTTTTTAGCCGAATTTATTTAACATTATTTCTTTAATGCTCGCTTGCAATGAAGAGGGTGGGGGAAACAAGGTGTTAAAATAACACACATTTTTAACCCAATTCAGTTGTTGTTGCTTTGTGTTTTCAAAACTTTCATTGCGAGATAATGAAATAAAAATAAGTACAAATATTTCGTAAGATTTGCTAATGTAATATGTGAAATATTTACAGTGTTCGGAGAAGCTATAAATAAATAAATTGCGAAAAAAATTCGATTGCTTCAATACTGATAATAAGAAAACTGGACAAGAATAAATTTTTAGGAAGTGCTTTATCATCAGAGAAGGAGGAGTGATTTCTATTGCGGTAATGTGCGCAACATTTAATTTTTATTAATAATATTTTTAATATGACATTAGTATGATTTTCTTGGGTTTCCAAATATTGTTTAAAAGAGTACTTAGGTCAAAAAAGGGACAAAAATGGTATTATTGCTCGTAAGAAATGGCTAAAGATACAATTTGGTATACAGTGTACATATTTTTCTTATGGAGTAGTGGTGTGGAAGTTTTTCATTATTCGTACTTTCGTATGATAAAAATTAATAAACGTGTTACCAGGGCACAGACGAAATGGCTAATTGTACAATCTCTAACATTGGGATATATTTTCAACCTATAGAATAGTTATGCTTTAATAATAGATTTTTCGGAAATCGTGTTTTAAGGGTGTTTATCCTGTTAACCATTACCATTACCATTACTATTACCAGGACCATTACTCTTTTCCAAAATGTATACTTTATAATGTATACAAAAGGGACAATTTAACCACCGGCCATAACAAAGTTGCAATCACAAAAATTGTGGTGCAAATTCAACTTTTGTAATCATTCAAAATCATCAAATTTTAGCCCGAAACTATAATCACAAAACAGTTGAAAATTGTTGAAGACTGTAAATTCTACTATTGCCAATAACAATCGACGAAACCAATATGAAATAACAGTTAAGTTGGCACAGTGTTATTATTAGGTATTCTAAGAGGTCCACGGATACATTTCATTATTTCCCTAAAATAATGTCATTATCTTAGCTGTGATCTAGCTTTATTTGATTGTACCAGAAAAGCTCTTTTATTGAGCCAAACGTAGCATTTATTATGCCAAAAAGTACCTTCATCGTACCAAAAGTACTTTTATTGTTTTCTTTATTCATTCAATTCGTCTTTGGAATACACTCCCACACAGCCTCCAAACTATCAGTAACGCTAATAAATTTAAAAAACATATCATTGATTTATATAAAACCCATAATAATATTAATTGAATGCTTTTTTATAAAAATTAACTTGAGTAATAGTTTCCTCTCTTCTTTCTCTCCTTATATTGTTAAAACGATTTTATATCTATATTTATCATTTTTCTTTTCGTTTTACTTATTTATTTAGTTTAACACTTTTTTGTTACAAAACATTTTTTTAAAGTCTATAATTCCTGTACTGTAATTATAAGAAATTTTCTTGTTGTACAGGATATTAAATAATAAACAAATACAAATACAAATACAAGGTACTGTTCAAAAGGTACATTTAGTGCTCCAAAATGTAATTGTATTCCAGTAGAATGTACTTTTTTCTGCCAAAAAGTACTTCTATTATACAAAAAACTTGTTTTATTTCCAAAAAGTACTTTAATTGTAACAAAAGTACTTTTAAGGTACCAGAAAACTATTACTGTACTAAAAAGTAGTATAAAATACTTTTATTGTACCAGAAATTACTTTTACTGCATCAAATAGTTCATTTATTGTACCAGAGAAATACTTCCATTGTAACAGAAAGTACTTTTACTTTTCAAAAGGTACATTTATTGCGCCAAAAAGTACTTTTATTATACCTAAAAGCAATTTTGTTGTACCAAAATGTACTTCTATTGCACCAAAGGTACCATCAGAAACTAATTTTATTGTACCAAAAAGTACTTATGTTGAGCTAAAAGTAGCATACAAAAAAGTCCTTGAACTAATACAAAAGTACTGTTAATGTACCAAATAGTACTTTAACTGTAACAAAAATTATTAATTGTACTTTCACTGCACCAAAAAGTACATTTATTGTAACTATATAAACTTTTATTACTCTTGCTGTGCCCAAAAGTACATTTATTGTACCAAGAAGTTTTTTTTACCAAAATCCACTTTTATTGTACCAAAAAGCAAATTTATTGTCCCGAAATTAGTTTCAATGTACCAGAAACTACTTTTATTGTACCAAAAAGTATTTTTATAATACCAAAAAGTACCAAAATGTACCAGAAAGGACTTTTGTATCAAAAAGTACTTTTACTGTGCGCAAAACAGTACTTTTATTGTGGTATAAAGTACTTTTTTTGTACTAAAAAATACTTTTATTGTACCAGAAAGTACTTAAAAGGTACACTTATTGTAGTAAAAAGTACTTACCAAAGAGTAATTTTATAATACCAAAAAGTACTTTTAATGTACCAGAAAGGACTTTTGTAGCAAAAAGTACTTTTACTGTGCGCAAAACAGTACTTTCATTGTGGTATAAAGTACTTTTATTGTACTAAAAAATACTTTTATTGTACCAGAAAGTACTTAAAAGGTACACTTATTGTAGTAAAAATTACTTTTATTATACAAAAAAGTAATTTTATTGTATCGAAAGTCACATCTATTGTACCAAAAAGTACTTTCAATTGTACCAGAAATTACTACTATTGTACCAAAAGTACTTGTATTGTACCGAAAAGTCGAATTTATTATACAAAAATTACATTTTATTGTACTAAAAGTACATTTATTGTACCTGTACATTCAATGTACCAGAAACTACTTTTATTGTACCAAAAAGTACATTATACTACTTTTATTGTACCAGAAATTACTTTTACTGCAACAAAAAGTACATTTATAGTACCAAAAGATACTTTTATTGTACCAGAAAGTACATTTACTGTGCGAAAAATTACATTTATTGTACCAATAAGTATTTTTACTGTAGTAGTAACTACTTTTATTGCACCAAAAAGTACATTTGTTATACCAAAAAGTAATTTTATTGTATCAAAAAGTATCTTTATTCTGCCAAAAAGTGAAGTTTTTGTTACAAAAAGTATTGTTATTATAGTAGATAGTACTTTTATTGGCAATAGAAAGTATTTATTTTGTATTTTCACTGTGTCAAAGAGTAAATTCATTGTAACAAAAAGTACATTTATTGTAGTAACAAGTACTTTTATTGTGTCAAAAAATACTTTTATTATATCAAAAAATAATTTGATTGTACCAAAAAGCACATTTATTGTACCAAAAGTACTTTCAAGTGTATCAGCAATATTCGATTGTTGTACATAAAAGTACTTTTATTGTACTAAAAAGTACAATTTATTGTACCTAAAAGTATGTTCAATGCACCAGAAACGACTTTTATTGTACCAAAAAGTATTTTTATCGTACCAAAAAGCTCTTTATTGTACCAGAAAGTACTTTTATTGAGCCAAAATTAGTTTTTATTGCACCAAAAAGTACTTTCATTGAACCAAAAGCAGAATTTATTGTATCAAAAAGTAGTTTTATTGTACCAAATAGTACATTTGTTGTATCACAAAGTACTTTTTATGTACCAAAAATTTCTTTTATTGTACCAGAAAATACTTTTATTGAGCCAAAAGTAGAATTTATTGTACCAAAAATTACTTTCATTGTATCAAAACGTACTTTAAATGTACCAAAATGTACTTTAATTGTAACAAAAATTATGTTATTTTATCAAAAAGTACTTTTTTTAACAGTACTTTTTTTTATAAAAAAAATGTCGAAAAAAAAATGTTCAAATTCTTGCAATTTTTTGTGCTTGTAATTCCCTTCCACGACTGTATAGGATAGAAGGATTTTTTTCATGAGATAATAATTAAGGAAAATATGTCCCGTAGTATATTTAAAATTAGGCGGAATAACTCAGATGTATTTCATTATAAAACCAGTAAGAAAGTTTCAGTCAGGAAACCCGACTTACATATACCCTTATCCTCAGTTAACATCAAAATTTTCTAGTATATTGATATCAGGGGGCTTACATTAAACACCTATTTTTTCTGACACTAGGCCTGAGTAGTGGTTAGAACATGCGACTACCATGCGGGAGAACCATGGGGTGCAAATGGAAATTAAGTTAAGTAAGGCCTGAGAGATAGAAGTAGGGAACAAAGAGGAATGGAAAAAATAACCAAATTAATATCGCAAATAACTCAAAGTGTTATGCAATTTTTTTTTTTTAAAATTCGAGGCAATATTTGACCAAAAATATTAAAAGAGGATTGTGTTACATTTTAACACTTTCAATTGCCCCAAAGTGCTGTAGTCCATACCTCATTCATGGGGTGCAAATGGAAATTAAGTTAAGTAAACAAACGCGTCATAGGGTATGATGGAATCTCTTTCCTTATTCTCTTTTATTGATATTATTACTTGATTTCTAAAGTGGCCGGAGTAGTACATTGGCATAGGAGTTAACAGAAGGGACGTGGCTAGACTTCCAGTTTTTTTTCTCCATAACTTTATCCTGATTTAGCTTTACTAAATATTTGAGCACGATCGGCCGGAATGGTACATTTGTATGGGATGTACCAGAAGGGGCGTGGCTCGACTTCCAGTTTGTTATCCAAAACTTTATCCTGTAATAACTTAACAAAATACCAAATCGAGTTGGGTGTAGGAAGTTATTATCTTCTAAAGTGGGCGGGGTGGTACATTTGTATGAGAGGTGCCAGAAGGGGCTTGGCCATGTAGCCAAATTGTAATACTGTACGTAATTTTGAGGAAATATTAAGCCATACGAAATTTCAAAACAATTGGTTATCGTGCGTACCAACCGGACAGACAGACAGACAAACGAACATGGCTCAAAGAAGTCGTGAAGTCGTGAATCGAATTTGGTTCAAAGAAACACAGGGTCTAAAGTGACTCTTTCTATGTGTTACACTTTTGGGTCGTCTCGAATGATATATACCTTCCTACCCATAGGGTGAGTGTATAATAAATCAATTTTATATTATTTTTACTATGATTTTTCGAAAAATACTGTTTTTTGTTATTTATTAAATTATTAATTTATTGGAAGTACATACTTCATTGTTTTTGCAAAATATTTGACTGTATTTGATTATGACTTTTTTTTCATTAGAAAGTCGATTTAAGGACATAGATGTTATTAAGCAAATAAAACAACAGCGAAAGAAATACAAGATATGTAATATTTTGCAACTAAACAAAAAATACTCAACTGGGCGAACTCAATTCAATAACACAGTATGTTACAACACATGATTTTGGGATTAAATTCTGAGAACTGCATTTGAAAGTATCGCCAAAAAGTAGAAGTTCTGCATCAGTCGCATTTTGTCATTGCATTTGTCACGTTTTAGGCGTTTTTGATTTATGGTGGCGTATGATTATCATAAGTAATATTCCATTTAAATCATACGCCACTGAGTAAGACAGTTTTATTATAACTGCTACAAAATAAACTCAGTTCAAAATCATTTGATGATTGGAAAACTGTAACTGTTGCTTATGTAGGGAAACGTTATATGAACAGATTTAAGGAATTGTAATTCTTAATTTTTTTAACCCTTTCAGCCCCAACGTTGCTTGTGGGCAACTTCATAAGTTTGACGACTAATGGTCAGTTTTGTTTTTGTTTTTGATCGTGTAATCACATCGATATCGAAAGCTACAAGTGTTCACTTTAAGTTGAGTAAAATAACATCTAATTTGATTGTCGATTAAAAAAGTTATTTTCATTAGTACGCGCGTGTGTCAAGACAAATATAGTTGCGAATTTGGAAAGAGGTTTTTATAAATGTGACTTTCTTTCAAAATTATAACAAAAATTTAAAATATGTTTATTGAATCTTTTCTAGTAAATATCAAGTTAAATATTTGTAGAATTTAAATCTAAGAACTGCAAACAAACAACAGGTGAGTAATTTTCAAAGTTGTCAAGTTGCTTGTGAGCAACTTTGGGCAATTATGGTAATTAATTTACATATTTTAGACTTGAGACCCCAAGAGAAGGGCTTGACAAACATAGATATTAAAAGAATTTTGAACTTTGATTGGGATGTTTCCATTGACGAGGAAATCGGCAATGAGGTAGAAGATGTATCTGCAGTGCTGGAGAGGAATTTGGAAGGGATCGTAGAAAGAGGAGAAAGCATAGAGGTCGGCCTTCTTGACAACATACTGGCGGATGAGTTTGAGCAAGAATCTTCTGTGCTTTGAAAAAATTAATCCGAAATCTCTCAAATGGAGATCAAGGCCATATGTAGCCCCAGAGACTTTTTTGTAGGACGATAATATCCTGGAAGTACCGGAAGTTTTGGCATCAGTTGAATATTTCGAAAAAAAAATTTGATACCTGTTGTATTGATTTGATAAGACAGCAAACTAATTTATATGGACTACAGGAACTCGAAATTGAGCTGAAGGAAATGGGCATATTTGCAACGGGTACTATACTTAAAAATCGGATAAGCAGTTGCCAGTTGCTTTCAGACGCTGAACTCAAAAAAGGGGAAGAGGATCTTTTGACAGGAGATGTGAAGTTAATTATAATCTAGTATGTCTAAAGTGGTTTGACAACAAATCAGTTTTGCTAGCATCTTCGTGTATAGACAACCAACCTGTTGATGTTTGTAAGCGTTGGAGACCGAAGAAAAAGGCCTACATTGATCTTCCAAGACCTGCTATTGTTGTTTCCTATAATAAAGGCATGGGAGGGGTTGAACTGGCTGATATGCTCATGGAGCTGTACAAGGTTAACCACCGCTCAAGAAAATGGTACATAAGAATCTTCTATTGGTTCCAAGGAACATCCGTTACAAATGCCTGGTTGCTTTATAGAAAACATTTTCGACTACTTCAACCCAACCAGAAACATATTCCGTTAATACAATTTCAACTGGAAATTGCTAATGTACTTTTCCAATATAGTTCCGTTTCTGAAGATTCCATCCATAGAAAAAGAGGTCGACCATCGAATTTGGAAAAAAATAATCCAACATTTTCCGATGGTATCCCTCCCTCGAGCAGTGTGTCTTCGCAAAGCACCAAAAAGGTATAGGTTCCAACCGAACCCTCCAGATGCAAAGCGGTATAATAAAGTGGATCAGATTGTGCAAAACAGGAACTCCAAAGTCCAAATGTCTAAAATGTAAAGTCCGTCTTTGCTGTAATAATAACAAAAATAGTTTGTTGTCCTTTCACACTTAACTTTTAAAATAATTCAATAAAACTTAATACGACTATAAATACAAAACAACACTTTTATATATACCATAATTGCCCAACGTTGCTCACAAGCAACTTTCTCTACCGCCCAAACGAATGGATCTGGCGACTTGAAATTTTGGCCAGACACTCCTTAAATGACTACAAAATGATCAAAAGTAAAACAAAATTTTTAGGGATACAGATAAAAAGTTGGGGTCGAAAGGGTTAATATGTTTCAGCTTAATCGGACTAGTGGTTCTCGAGTTATGTCAAACAAAAGAGCCTAAAACGTGACAAATACGATACTTACTAACTTCAAATCGATATTAAAATATTATAGCATGTTACTTCTTTTTGGGGCTACTTTCACGTGCAGTTCTCAGAATTGAGTCCCATATCAATGAGCTGAAAAATATTATACTGTGTTATCAAAAGAAAACGACTGGCAAAGGCTTCGAGAACTCCGTCTTCACAAATAAGTGAGATATATTTTTTTTACTATACACAAACGATAATTCGTCAACAAAAAACTGCACATGATTAAATAATAAAAACACTAAACTATAATAATTTTTACAAATATTTAGATATTAAATACCTTTAGCAAGGACACTAACGTGGTATTGTAAGTGTGTGGGTGAAAAGGATAACAAATCTTACTTTTCGTAACAAAAACTGCACATTATTGTAAAATTGTTATAGATAAAAACTATGTATTAGAAAACAATCACTTCAATTTCTCACACTTTTTATAACAAAATATTGAACTTATTTTGTTTATATTTTTAAGATTTTTTTCACCACTTTTTTATATCCTTACACTTGTCATACTTAATTATTGTTATTTTATGTAGTTTGTAGTGATTCTTCTATATCTCTTTGCACTTGTATTCAAATATTAATTTGTAATTTTTTATTATTATATTTTTTTTCTTTAATATTTTACTCTTTTTATAACCCTATTCACTTCCTATTTCAGTTCCAATTTGCATGTTTACCCCATCTGACCATTATTATTTTTGGTCAAAACCCCCCTGAATGGTTTTTGTGAATTCACCCCTATTCCGTTGTTAATGAAGGAAACTATAGCAACTGAAGTTTTTGTTTTTGGGGGAATCAATATTTGTGTGAGCACTTTCTTTGTCACTCTTTTCACACTGCACTCGTAGCGTCGTGTAGTTACTTTTTTTTATAATTCCGCCAAAGCAGAGACCCGTGCCAAGCGTAGGCCAAGCATACAGTGCCCCGTATGCGAACGCACTGAACGATTGTAAGCTTACCTCTGCTCTACCTATCATTGGTGTTGTGTATTGATGATGATGACAACCTGCAGACTTGGACAGAGGCCGCTGCCAGCGACAACAACCCGATTGTATTCTGATGTGGAAAGTTTAATAGAATCATTCTCGTTACGTTCTTCAGTGCATATGGTATTGTTGTTACTGTTGTTGGTGGTAGTAGGGGGATATCAATGGCCCTTTTGTCATAACTGACTGGCCCCCGTTGTAATAGTTTCTTTTCGAAAGCTCTACAAGTAGGTGGATGGGTCGGTCGTATGTTTACCCTTATATTTCCAAGGCAAAGGAAAGTAAGTGGGGGGTTTGTATACCCCACTTGCTACTACTTACTACTACTACTACCACTACGATCTAAAAGTGCGACGGCGTACTACGCGTTTAACGTAACATTCTGTAACCGACTAAATTATTATATTAATGATTGACCTCTCAAGTGTGGGCTGCCCCCTCACTGATGATGAGGAGATAGGCAGGTGGGTGGGTGGCGAGAGTGGTGGTGGTCGTTCATTCGCTTAATGTTGTAAACACAATTTGTGCATTGCATACTAAAGAATCGTAAGAATTTCTACAAAAAAACACGTAGCACGCTCTTGATAAACAGAGCGTTCGTTGTGTTATTGTATTGTTTTTTAAGTAGATAAAAAATGCAAAAGTTAACACACATTTTTGCTGTGGCAGCAGCAGCAGCAACAGTAGATAAGTAGCAGAGAGAGAGAAATGACAAAAATCGTCGTTTATAAAGGAAATTTCATGGTTAATCTGTGCAAAGAATTTCAATGCAAATGTATGTCTTTAATACATTTGATTAACAAACATTTGTTCGATTGAACGAACGTGCCCTCGCCCATTGGCCACAATGAGAGGTTTTAAGATAAAATGTTGTAAGATTAAGAAATACTTGCAAATGCATTACAGGTGTGAAAACACTTGATTAGGCTTAATTAGGCTAAGATTACTGTTAAGTTTTTTTCTCGTTGGCCCTGGCTCTTGGTCGTTGTTGACACGGATAGTGAAAATATCACAAACATATTTCCTTACTTATCAGGAGGTGAGGTGAGGAAAGACTGGAAAACCCAGTTTTTGAACGTTAAGTCAAGATTTCAAGGGTGTTAGAAAACTTTGGTATACAGATTCACGTTGTACTCGACTAGACTAACACCATGCATTAGGTCACTCCCCAAGTTCCAAGTGACTGTAGCACCGTGTTTTATTAACACATTACAACACATGATTTTGGGACTCAATTCTCAGAACTGCACGTGAAAGTAGCCCCAAAAAGAAGAAGTTCTGCATCATTCGTTTTGTCAAGTTACATGCCATAATAATTTAATATCGTTATGAAGTTAGTAACTATCGTTTAGGGGAATTTGTGACGTTTTAGGCTCTTTTGTTATATTGTTATATGGTGGCGTATGATTATCATAAGTAATATTCCACCTAAATCATACGCCATGGAGTACAACAGTTTTATTGTAACTGCTACAAAATAAACCCAATTCAAAATCATTTGATGAATGGATAAGTGAAATTGTTGCTTATGTAGGAAAACGTTATTTGAACAGATTAAAAAAATTTTAATTATTATTTATTTTTTAAATTGTTTCAGCTAAATCGGACTGGTGGTTCTCGGGTTATGTCAAACAAAAGAGCCTAAAACGTGACAAATTCCCCTATACGATACTTACTAAGTTCAAATCGATATCAAAATTTTATGGCATGTGACTTGAAAAAACGAATAATGCAGAACTTCTTCATTTTGAGGCAACTTCCACGTGCAGTTCTCAGAATTGAGTCCCAAATAAATGAGCTGAAAAATATTGTACTGTGTAATGAATCCTCAAATAAAATTTTCAAATTCTATCCCTATCCTATTAATATTATAAATGTCTGTCTGTTTGTTTGTTTGTATGTTTGTACGTTTGTAGCTCAATCATGCCTAAACGGCTGAACCGATTTCAATGAAATTTGGAAGACTGTTAGTGTACTATATGGAAATTACCGCAGGATATACATTTTTTTTTTATTTGACCTATGGGCGGGGTGGTCGTGGCAATACTATTTTTATAGCTAGAGAGATAAAATTTGATACCCAGATAGTTTTCGGCAACATGAATAATAATATGAAGACGGAATTTTTATTTTTGATCAGTGGGCGGAGTGGGCGTGGCAAAACATATTATTAGAGCTAGGGAGATAAAACCTGGTACACAGATAGTGCTCGACAACACGAATATGATTATGAGGACGAAATTTTAATTATGGACACGTAGGCGGAGTGGGCGTGGCAAAACCGTATTTTAGCCCTAGAGAGATGCAACTTACTACCCAGATAGTAGACTACAACAGAAATATGAATATGTAGACGAAATTTTAATTTTGGATCAGTGGGCAGAGGATGCGTGGCCAAACAGCACTTAAGCCCTAGAGAGATAAAATTTGGTACACAGATAGAACTCAACAACACGAATATGATTATCCCGACGAAAATTAAATTGTGGATCAGTAGGCCGAGTCGGCAAACGACATTTTTATTTTTGGATCATTGGGGGAAGGGGCGTGGCAAAACTGTTTTTTTTTTAGTCCTAGTATAATAAAGTTTGATACATAGATAGTATTCGACTACACGAATATAAATATGCAAACTACAATTTAATTTTGGATCGGTGGGTGGAGAGGGGGTGGCAAAGCTATATTTTAGCACTAGAGGAACCCAGATAGTACTTAACAACTCAAACATGAATCATAACCAAATTGTATTTAAGCCCCAGAGAGATACAATTTGGTACATAAATAGTACTCGACAACACTATTATGAATATGCAAACTACATTTTAATTTTGGATCAGTGGGTGGAGGGGCGTGGCAAAACTATATTTTAGCGCTAGAGAGATAACATTTGGTACACAGATAGTACTCGGCAGATAGTACAATTTATTTTATCAAAAGGTACATTTATTGTACAAAAAATACAGTTTATTGTAGTAAAAAGTACATTAATTGTACCAATAAGTACATTTATTGTACAAAAAAGTACATTTATTGTACTAAAAAGTACATTTATTGTACCAAAAAGTGCTTTTACTGTACAAAAAAGTACATGTATTTTACTAAAAAGAACATTTATGGTATCAAAAATTAGAATTTATTGTATTGAAAAGTACTTTTATTGTACACAAAAAGAACAATTAATTGTAACACAGAGTACCTTCATTGTACAAAAAGTACTTTAAATATACTAATAAGTACCATTATTATACCAAAAAGTTCTTTAATTGTGCCAAAAAGTACTTTTATTTTTATCAAAAAGTACTTGAGAAAGGACTATAAGAATTTTTTCTTAAATTCATAATATTTCAAAATTTTATTTGCTGACACTTTTGACAAAAAATTTTTCAGAGTTGTGTCAGTAAAGTTTATAAACTATTTACATTGCGTCAGTTTGTTTTATCAAAAATGCTGGCAAGAAGTCATCAGAAAAAAGTGTAATTCGGTAAATTCTGACAAAACAACCTCCTTTACACGATGCTGACACATTTTAAAGGGAAATACTGATAATGATGTCAGTGGTGTAAATGAGCCGTTATAGTACTCGGCAATGCAGACATGAATATACCGACAAAATATTTAAATTCGGCCGGCGGGAATATGAAGTTGAACATTTTATTTCCGGTCGGTGGCCAGAAGGACTTACTTCAACTTAATTTCCCTTTACACCCCATGAATGAGGTATGGGATAGCTTCTCGCGTTGTTGTGAATTAACACGCTTTCTATTTTTAGATTCACAACTACATATACTTGTTTATCGAGGAATACAAACGTCACTGTTTGAGAAGCTCCAACTAGACACCCCGATTGACTCGACACTAATACTGCGAAGTTGCTGTCGACAACATTCGAGGGGAGCCGACAATGAAAGCAAAATAAAATTTTTCTTTCTTTTTTAAGATGACTGGAGCCAGGAGTTGAACCTGTGATCTCTCGCATGGTATTCGCGTGTTCTAACCACTATGCCACGGCCGGTCCGCAGAAGGACTATATAAGGTTTTATTTGATACACATAGTTTTTGGCGCTGTAGATGTGAATTTGCAGACGGATGTTTTAATATCGGTTAGTGAGACGTGGTTAATTTGATCAGGTTAAGGAGTAACTTGAAGTAACGAATTGTTTACAGAGCGTACAAGAAAGACACTTGAGATTAGCCTTTTAATTAGGCGTGCCAAACATATTATAAGTATTCGTCAAGTAAGCAATAGCAAAGCATTGCCGGGTCCATTAGTAAAAAATAAACACAAAAGTCGTTTTTCTTTGTATGCAGATAATAAACATTTGTACACCTTTTAACATGAAAAGATTAATAAAAACAAGTTAGAAACATGTGACATTGTGTTTTACCCATTTTCAAACTAATGAAGAATATCTGTTAAATAATCCAAAACAAAAAATTATAAGATTGATGATAAATTTGACCTAGTTTATTGAACTCTATTAACTTCGAAGGTGCAACATGCTAGACTTTACGATATATGATGACAAGTGCATTACAAATATTAACATTATCAATGTTCGTTTCTCTGCACCACAAATCCATTTAAGTTTTCAAATATTAAAACTACATTTTCCATCCAAATGCATTGTAAGATAAGACACACAGCTGTCGTGCCTACTAAAACCCAAAACCTTTAACGGTTTTTATGTCACAACACACAAGAACCGCCTAACAGTATAAAAACGCTGTAAATCTCTTGCACGTTTTTCTTTGTTTTTCTTATGAAGACATAATTAATTATGTTATTATAACTTAGCTAATTATTTAAGCCAACAAGCCGTTTTAGCCCTGTGGAAACTATAGTCTCGCTGTTACTCTTCTTCGTGCATGTGGAAAACCCAAGAAAACCGTTTAATTACCATGAAAAAAAAGAAATGGAAATAAAACAAGTCATTTGTATATAACATATATAAATTACAACAACAATAAAACTAAGGTTACAAGTTAACCAACCAAAAGAACTGAACCTAAAACAGTTAGCGGTCGACGAAAAAAAAAACTGGAGATGGTGGCAATTCCATAGAAATACGAGTACTACACAAATTGAAGACAAGGTCGCATTGGGTGTGTGTGTGTGTGTGTGTGTTTGTGATGAGAAGAGTAACGTCTAAGGTGCACAAATCACTGTGCCATGTAACTGGTATTTGTGTTAAGAGACAAGTGGACATAATTGGGTCATATGGAAAGAATGATTGTGTGGAATAGAACTGGAAAGAGTTAAAATCGTTGTAAGGTTTCAGCTTAAGTAAAAAAGTATATAAGTATAGTTTTTAAAAGGCACTACATTAGAATTTTTTGTTAACAAAAATTTCCTGTTAGAAAAAATTATTGGAAAAAATGGGTAAACATTTTTTATGTTTAAATATTTTCCTGTCAGAAGACTGTTGTTGGAAAAAATGGGTCAAAGTTTGAAGAATTAGTTTGAGTCTTTAAAGTCTAATACTTAGCAAAGACAATACATATTTTATTATTTATTTCGGACATTCACTTTTTTTCTTTAGCCGATAATAAATTAGGGCCTCTAAATACAATTTTAAAGAATATAATAAAATAAAATGTTTAGCTTTACTAACTGCAATTTTTTTTTTTTTGGTTTCAGTATTTAAATCTATTTTCAAAACAAAGGTAAGTGTCATCATTAAAAAAAGAAAAACAATTGGATATAATTAAACACCATACAAATTATATTTTATTTAGTTGTTAGTTTGGTTTTTATAAATCCGACCTTTCTTATTTTTATTTGAACTTGACAGTCAATCTTGATCTCGAGCTTGATTTAAAAATAAGACAGTGCAGCCTAAAACGTGCCAAATTCCCCTAGACGATACTTACTAACTTCAAATCGATATAAAATTATTATGGCATGTAACTTGACAAAACGAATGATGCAGAACTCCTTCTTTTTGGGGTTACTTTCACGTGCAGTTCGCAGAATTGAGTGTCAAATCAATGAACTGTAAAATGTCGTTCTGTGTTATCTTTCACGTGCAGTTCTCAGAATTGAGTCCCAAAATCATGTGTTGTACTGTATAAGGAAACTAAATTATATTTTATTTTCAACATCCACATTTAATCGGTATGATATGTATAGTGAATTTTTAAGGTATCCTTTAAATTTGCATGCAAGTCTCCTTTACTAAATTAAAACAAAAGCATGTACCGCGGTTTTTGTGTCCTATGTTTCCTTGGCGAAGTATCGTTTGCATCGAACCTGTGGGATCTTAAATTTTGGGAATTTTTATAGGAATTTCTTACGGTACATTTTTAATAAAGACTTATAAACGATAGACCGTTTTTAGGGAAATCGGATGAGGTTATTTCATTTGTGGCATCAGGTTTGCTCTAGCTGTGGACGTTTATCCTTTTTTTATTCATAAATTTCTTACGGTACATTTTTAATAAAGACTTATAAACGATAGACCGTTTTTAGGTTATTTCATTTGGGGCATCAGGTTTGCTCTAGCTGTGGACGTTTATCCTTTTTTTATTCATAAATTTATTGTTAAAAGTTCCTGAAGAAAAAATTTTCGAAACTAAAGATACAACAGGGTCGAAAATTCGTCGATATCAGCAGGTCCATTATCGAAGAGTCCTGCATGAATACGGTTTTTTGTTTGTCTGATGTACTCGCTGTTTCACTTTGGGAACGAAGATTGTACACAACATAACGTATAACGATGAGAAGCTCTGGGGTCAGTCCTGGTTATGTAGTAGACGACGCTACCCAGCGGCGAAATTAGCAAGGGTTTCTATATGCAGGCCTGCAACAAGGCCTTCTGAGACATTTCGACCTCATCTCATTAGTCCTTGTTTTCACATGCCTTCTCTCCGTTATTTAAGGACCTCGGCTAAAGGTATTCTTTGAGAGGGGAGAATCATGATCTTAGATAATTTGTTACTCCATCGTTACGTATGTATACACATTCGGTCACACGCTTCAAGTTATTTTGACAATAAAGTAATTTTTTTCGTACCCATAAAGTACTTTTTTCGTCACAAAAAGTTAGTTATTACCATAAAGAATTTTTTTAAAAAGTAAAATTTTTTTCATGCATAAAATGTACTTTAAATCAATCAAAAAGGTACTTCTACTGTACCCATAAAGGACTTTTTTCGTTCCAAACATCTTTTATTGTACAAAAAACTAAATTTATTCGCATTAAGAATTTTTACGTACTTAAAAAGTACTTTTAATCAATCAAAAATGTACTTTTACTGTACCCAGAAAGTAAATTTTTGACATAAATTAAGTTTTTTCTTGTACTAAAATTTACTTTAAATGTAGCAAAAAGTAATTTTAATGTAGCATAAAGTACTTATAATGTGTCCAAAAAGTATTTTTATTGTATCCAAACGGTACTTTTACGGCCCTATTCTAATAATTTAGTTACAAAAATTTGTCACCAGAAATTTGTTACAATTTTGTAACCAATTCTTGTTACGGGTATTCTGGCAATTTCACCTCGTGGTGAAATGTAAATTATTGACAATTCGCAGCTGATTATTGAATTTAACAAACAAAATATGAAAACAGAATACAGAAAATGGTAAAAAAAATTCCATTTTAGATGTTTATACAAATTTGAATGAATTTAAAAGTTCGACAAGTGCCCAAATTAAGTGGACAGTCGAAAATTTTAGACCATAACTATAAAGTGGTTATGAACCGTTCTCTAGCTAAAGTATTCTTTTGCTCTAAAAAACCTTTAATAAGAAATTGTATTCATAAACGTTTGTTATCAGTCCTTTAGCATAATGTGTTCCGGTGGCAACGCCGACTGTTATTGGTGGTTATTGATGTATAAAAAGAGCTTTATAATCGGATACAAAAGCTTTATAATCGGATACCAAATATGTATTTGCACTTATAATTACTATGAACATTAGTGTAGCTCAATTTTACATTGACTACGATTCTCATGACGATAAGAAAGACGTTAAAGTAAAAATTGTATTAAAAAATTGTATTTTCTTTTCCTTATGTTGAAATTATATTCGGATACCGATTACATTTTTTCCTTGTTTTGATTGTTTATACATCACGACTATTATTTCATTATTTACAAATTATTTTTGGAGAATTTTGGAGAAATATTTTTCAAAATGGAATTCATGAATGAAAAGTGTCTATTTAGATACTTTCCTATGTGCGCAATGATTAAGAAGAAAATTTCCTACAAAATGAATATATGCAAGAACTCTTTCCAATAGGAACTCAAAATAAAGATCTCAAATTCATGAATATAGAATAAATTGTACAAACGTCAAGTTATAGCATGCTTAAAGTGGAAACAACCCTACTTTAACTTATTGAAGATGTAAATCGTAAATTTTTAAGAAAAAATATTTTTTGAAATATGTTTGTTTACAAAATTATTTTCAAGAAAGGTATATCCGAGAGAAAAGTTACAAATTAACGGCCATATTCATAAAAAATTTCTAAAGTAGGTATGAAGCGTTCTCTAGCTAAAGTATTCTTTAGCTCTAACAAACATTTAATAAGAAATTATATTCATAAACGTTTTTTATCAGTACTTTAGCTTTATGTGTTCAGGTGGCAACGTCGACTGTTATTGGTCGTTAATGATGTACAAAAACAGCTTTATAATCGGATACAAAAGCTTTATAATCGGTTACTAAATATGTATTTGCACTTATAATAACTATAAACATAATTGTAGCACAATTTTTCATTGACTACAATTCTCATGATGATAAGAAAAGCGTTAAAATAAAAATTATGTTAAAAAAATTTGATTTTTTTTCCTCATGTTAAAATTATAATCGGATACCGATTACATTGTTTCCTTGTTTTGATTGTTTATACATCACGAATATTATTTCATTATTTACAAATTATTTTTGAAGAATTTTGAGGAAATATTTTTCAAAATGGTATTCATGAATGAAAAGTGTCTATTTAGATACTTTTCTATGTGCGCAGTGATTAAGAAGAAAATTTCCTACACAATGAATGCTTGCAACAACTCTTTCAAATAGGAAAAATGCAGAAAAACTCAAAATAAAGATCTCAAATTCATGAATATGGAATAAATTGTACAAACGTCAAGTTATAGTATGCTTAAAGTGGAGACAACCCACTTTAACTTATTGAAGATGTGAATCGTTTATGAATATTGTTTTCCCGAAAATTGCTTAAAAATGGTTTATAAACCTCTTATAAGTTTTTATGAATAAGGCCGTAAAATGTTAATTCCGCAACTTTTGATGAGTCTTGGACAAGATCAGCACCCCGTTTGAAGAAGTATGATGTCGGACATCAATTATACCTAAAATGTACCGTAATTTTAAGTAAATGAACTGTTATACCACTCATTCAACGAATTCCTCGCAATAGCTCCTATCCTCCTTTGTTGCAATCCTGCAAGGGGGGCGGGATGTTTACGCAGATAATTATCAATCTACCCTCGTACTTTTATATAGTTAAGTTTTCTCGTACTTTCTATTGTTATCCGCGCTCCTCTCTCTCTCTCATTATTCTCTCGCTCTCAGTTATCCCGAAATGATTCTTTACATCCCGGTTAGTATCATGTAAATTTACAATTGTTAGTTTATTACTTGTCTAAACCCCGAAGCAAACGTAAGTTCCCCGAACACATAAACCCCCGAAACCCCTTATTTATCCATATAAATAAATCATACGTTTTATGAAAATACTAACACTTTTTTGTGTTTTTATTTTTATACTCGAAATATTTCCTGGGAAATTTATTTTGACACGAAACAAATTTAAAAAAACACCATTGTTAATCTAATTTTTGTCGAAGAAAAATATGTTTTTTTTTTTAAACATAAATTAATATTTTTAATTAATAGCAAGAATCTTATGCAAATTCATGTTTTTACTAGATATCCTTAAATGGAAACGGTTAAGTTATCTTTACGAATCATGAAATTAGTATGGCATCCTTTTGGTATTTGCATATGTATGCGCATATTTTAGCAAATTTTACAATAATTGCATGTTAGTTATGCATATTATGTTATACAACCATATTAAAAAGTAAAACGCGTTTAACATTTTGTGGGACATCTTTTGGTAAAAATTTACTTTTAATTTGGATATTCTCTTATATCAAATGCAAAAAAAATATTTTCGCGAGTACATGTTTTTAATGAAATTTTTTCTGGTATTCCAGGGCCAATTATAACAAGATTGCGTCAAATTTTATATCCAGAACTTCGAAGACTTCGACAGTGCTATGATTCCGATTTGAAATCGATTTTAAACATAAATTAACTGTTAGACTCGTCAGGAATTATGCATTTTTATGTGAAGTATTAAAAAAATTAAAAGGGTACAATTCGTTGAAAGATGCAATAGCTTTGATAAATAAAAAAAAAATAAGTGATGTAAACGTTCGTTTTTAAAAAATTGTGTACGCAAATATATATAAAAATTAATTGTTTTATTAATAATATTTAGAAACATTTTTTAGTTGCATATTTTATGTGTTTTAGTGCATATTTTTAAATTTTAAGTGCATGCTTTATGCGCATATTTTCGATTTTTTATAAAAATAAAATTCCTTGCCCTAGAAATCAATATTTTTAATTATTTTTAAATACAAATGAATGAATTTATGCAAAAGTTCATAGTACAATATGTGTATATTACTAAAAGAATAAGAAATACAAATTGCTCAAAAAGTTCATAATTTTAAATATTTTTTTTTATGTAAAAAAGCATTATTTTAATTTAGATTTTATTTATTTAGAATGAAAAATATTCTAATTTTTATTATGTATTTTGTTAAAATTATTTAAAATCTGCTATCGTCTTAAATTCTTACTGAGGTAAATACGCTAGAGTGACATTTCTAATTCCTAGTCCTCGCCTGGACTAAGTCTAGCTTTATCAGTAATAATTTTTTTTATAATTTTTACATTTTGAGATGCCTCTTGTTGATATCAGACCCCCCACATTTAATTTAATTTGTATACATTGCTATTGTTTATATTAATTTTCTAAAAATATTAATTAAATCACCAGCTGCTGCTGCCAATGGCAATACCAACAAAATACCACAAAATCACACACAATTGCATATAAGAATAAACCCCCCTCTACATATTAAAAATAGAAAAAAAAAACAGCCACATACCTTCTTTACACTTGACTAGCAAGACTTGGTAGTAAATAACCAGAAGAAAAAATATCCAAAAATGATGGTGAAACTGACGACGAAGACAACTAATAATCTAGCAACGAAGAACGGATGCCCATGATGATGACAATATTTTTTTTCACTCGGTCGTTTAAGGCCGGTTTGGTGGCTGGCTGCTTGACGATGTTATTTAAAAACCAATTGGTTATGATTTTTATGCTTTCAATGTTCTTTTTACTGCTTTCTTTACGTTGTAGAAGCCTGCGTTGGTTACTGTTGCTGCTGGTATAGGTGTTGGCGGTGAAATCTTCTGTGTCTAACTCTACTCTACAGCAGCAACATTTCACTTTACTAACACTTTCTCACTCATATGTAGTAGATAGTTGTAGTTGCTGTTGCTGTGTAATTTTATGCGGCTTAATAAGCAACTTTTTTTTTTTGAGAATAGTAAATATTTTTGTAGATATTGGTTGTTATTGGTTGTTGCCATTTTAAGCTGCTCTTGAGAACATTGACTTTGTTGTGATCCCACCTTAAAAAGTCACACACGCTGGCACGACATGCACACAAATATTCACTTAGGAATTTCACAGGGAAATAAACAAATAAACTTGGCTCGCTCTGTGTTTTCTGGTCTTGTTGGGATTATCTCGCAGGCCAAAGCAAATCAGCCAATTGCTCACACCTTTTCTCTATATTTTGAGTGAATACCAACTTTGTAAACTTTTTCTTTTTTTTGCTTACACAATTTCTTTCTTATAATTCGTTAAAATTTGTGTTAATCTATAGTGATTTTTTTTTCAATCGCTTACAATTTTTTTATTATTTTAGCACATTTTTGTTGACATTAGCTAAAATTCGCTTTTTACATATTCGTAATATTATTTATTGTGTATTTTAATATTTTCGTTGTTTTTGTTATTTTTTGTCGAGTCGCGTTTTTCTGTTTTCTTTTTCGATTGTATCGAAAATGAACGAGAACAAAACTAAAATGTATCCGTATCCGCCGTGAGTTATACCGAACACCACACGATAACACTGCGAAACGTCCAAAAGAAAACTGACATCTATGGAATTCCAAGAGTTACTCTGAAGCTTAACTTTAACCAATTCACTAAGAAACACGGCCAGACAGACGGACGTACGGTCGGTTGGACGGACGAACACATATCACAGCACCGAAACTTCTTCTCTTTGTGGGTTCGCTTATATGCGATACACAAACAACAGCAACTCGCAACGTCTTAAAATATCTGACTGACAATACGTGAGTATGTGGTGGGGGGGTTTGTGCCAAACCGACTGACAAAATGAGTAGAGTCAGTCGAACAAACCCATAGCCAATCGAGTTTGTTAACAACAACTGCAGTGTGAACAATAACAACAAAACCCGTTGTTGTGTGCTCTTTCAATTTGGTTGATACACGAGGGCAATCTAATGTGTTTGGTTATACAAAAAGCTGAAATGTTTGTGAGTAATTATACCCTCAGCCTAAGGTTAGGAGGGTATATATCATTTGATACGACTCAACAATGTTACACATAGAAAGAGTCACTTTGGACCATAGGTATCATTGAACCAAATTCGATTGATGACTTTTAAAGTCGTTTGATCCATGTCTGTCTGTTTGGCTCTCCGGCTGATACGCACGATAACTTTCGAAAGACGCAACCAAATGTTGTGAATCTTTGCATGAGTTAATATTTTCCCAAAACTACTTTCGGGAATGCATATGAGCTACATGGCTACGCCCCTTCTGGTACTTCTCATTAAAATGTAATGTAGTGGGCGCACTCACTTTAGATATCGAGTAATACTATCAATACAACCAACGCGATCATGCTCCAATTCTGTATTTTGTTAAGCTTTACCAGGATAACATTTTTGAGAAAAAAAGTGGAAGTATAGCCGAGCCCCTTCTGGTTCCTCCCATACAAATGTGCCATTCCGCCCACTTAAGAAATCGAGTTATAATATCAATACACCTAAAGCGATCGTGACCAAATGCTGTATTTTGTTAAGCTTGTTGTACTCACGGTGAGGGTATATATATATTGGGTAGTGGTATAGTGGTTAGAACACGCGACTACCATGTGGAAGATCACAGGTTCAACACCTGGCTCCAGTCATCTAAAAAAAAAATAATCTTTCATTGTCGGCTCCCTTCGAATGTTGTTGACAGCAACTTCGCAGTATAAGTGTCGAGTCAATCGGCATGTCTAGTACGAGCTTCTCAAACAGTGACGTTCGCATTTGTCGATAAACAAGTAGGTGCCGTTAGTTGTGAATCTAAAAATCGAAAGCGTGTTAATTCACAACAACACGAGAAGCTATCCCATTCATTCATGGGGTACAAAGGTAAATTAAGTTTTTTTAGAGGGATATATAAGTCGGTTTACCCGACTGAAACTTTCTGACTTGTTCTCCTATCAAATGATATATACCATTAATCCTATTGGTGGTTGTCTACTAATACGAAAGATAACGGATTATGGTCTTATCTTTTGGGATTTTTATACTTTTATATTTTTATATTTTTATATTTTTATATTTTTATATTTTTATATTTTTATATTTTTATATTTTTATATTTTTATATTTTTATATTTTTATATTTCTATATTTTTATATTTTTATATTTTTATATTTTTATATTTTTATATTTTTATATTTTTATATTTTTATATTTTTATATTTTTATATTTTAATATTTTAATATTTTTATATTTTTATATTTTTATATTTTTATATTTTTATATTTTTATATTTTTATATTTTTATATTTTTATATTTTTATATTTTTATATTTTTATATTTTTATATTTTAATATTTTTATATTTTTATATTTTTATATTTTTATATTTTTATATTTTTATATTTTTATATTTTTATATTTTTATATTTTTATATTTTTATATTTTTATATTTTTATATTTTTATATTTTTATATTCTTATATTTTTATATTTTTATAGTATTATATTTTTATATTTTCATATTTTTAAAGGTGGGGAAGGGAAAAAAATCCAGAACAAGCCCCGAAACTGCGTCGAAATCGCCCCTGCATTGTTAAAATGTTCACCCGACCTTCAGTCATTTTTCCCTTCTATTATATTTCCCAAACGCACCTACCCCCGTATCTAATTTTGATTTAATTTGCTCCCACCGTTCTAACTTCCCCAAAGGTGCCCCAATATTTTTGCAGCACCAACAGTTTCTCATCTTCAACCCTTAAGGTGGTCCCCATACAATATATTATTTATAATTTTGTTTATAAAATCAGCTCCTGCTGCTCCGATGATGCCTTCTAGAGTGGTAAAATGTTTGACCGACCCCCACTAGTATATCCCCCAAACATTTTTCCCGAACACCTACCTCATTGAATTTTTTTTCTTCCCCACCACTATTGACCATGTTGCGCAGTCATTTGCCCCCCACTCCACCTCCTCCATTTGTTGACTCATGAATTTTTTTCCCAATCACACAAAATTAGGGACTGCGCCGTATCCAAATATTGGAACTACGGAACTCTATACAACACTTTGGCTGCCCTAAATATGATTTACGAAAAGTTTCTCAGCAGAAACCGGGGAAACCGGGGATCGATTTGGAATTTAGACCTATGGTTTTTTGGGCAAATATTCTTGGAATTCATCGTAGATAACGATTTTGATAACGGCTTGGTCGAGAAAAAAATTGGCCCATTAAAGGAGACGTGTATGACCTCAAGTATACCAAATTCAAGCCAATATTTTTTAAGAATATGGAGCCATGTCCGTCTGTCTGGCTGGGTGGTGACACAGTGGTTAGAATACGCGACTAGCACGCGACAGATCCGTGGTTCGATTCCCGCCAGTTGCCTAATTTTTCTTACTTTACCGGCCCTCTCGATGTTGTCGACAGCAACTTCGCAGTATAGTATCGTGTCAATCGGCATGTCTAGTAAAAGCTTGTCAAACAGTGACGTTCGCATTCGTCCATAAACAAGTAGGTGCCATTTGTTGTGATTCTAAATAGAAAGCGCGCTAATCCACAACAACTCGAGAAGCTATCCCATGCCTCATTTATGGGGTATAAAGGAATATTAAGTTTTTTTAAGTTTGAACGTTTCTCCAATGACTTCTAAAATATAATTTACTGCTATCGATTTACCCGACTTTTCATACTCTTCCCCTTAATAAATACACTCAATTGTATGGTAGATGTCAAGCACACACTCTCAAATGAACAATATCAACCTCAAGTTGAACTTCTTCAAAACAACAACAAAAAAATACAAAACATTGTACGCTCCAGCTCCAACTCTCGTACTCTATACAATGTGAGAGAGAGAGAGTTATCCCCTTTCTCTACCTCTCTGACTACCACTATATATATTGAGCCATCCGTTTCGTTGTAACTGTTTGCCAATTTTTCTTCCTCCAATGTTGTTGGGGTGGGCCAAAGAGGGGGCCTATTTCAATAGCTTCTGCATTCGCACAATTGCAATTCATTGTGTGCATCCGAACAAACTGAGCCCATCTTCACATTCTAGACTCGCACCACCACCATCGCACCACAAGTCTGACTAGCGCACTAGACACTTTTAACGTCGTCGTCGTAGTCATCATTGTAGCTTTTCTACCATGCAATTATATTATTGCTTTTGTGGCTGAGTTTAGTTGTGCTCTGCTTTCTCTGCATTTTTGCCTAAGCAACATTCACATTCACATGCACTTTTGCACCACACAGCTTCTTCGTTGTATGTGCTTTGCCCGTGCCACCCCGCTCTAAGCTTAGACTTCCCATTGTTTTAAGATACTTTTTTTCTGGCCGTGGCACTTCTTGTGAATCTAATTCTATTTAATTTTAGGTTTTAAGTTAACTGCATGCACGTACTTGTCTTGTGTGTTCGGTCGTATCTTAAGAATGGCAGCGAATTCCTTCATGCCCGCCGCGCAGATCTTTGGGTGTCATTATGATGATATAAAATTTGCGGTTGGTCGGTCGGTCGGTTTCCTTATAGCGTCGCAGTTCTTCAGGAGGCGCTCAATGGTGCTGTGCTGCGGTGAGAATGTGTTGGTTGAAGAATTTGGTGTAGTTTAAGCTTAGTTTATTATTTAAACTGTAAATTGTAATTTGCTAAATGTTACACTCTTTAATTACAATTTAGTTCTTCCTCTTTGCATTCTATTGTTTATGTAGCGAAATTAGCGCAAATTAGCTATTAGAAGAAGTGTGAACAGAATAATGCATATGAGATGGAAGGACGGATGAGGAGGAGATTACATCATAATTGAGATGAACTAATTGGATTAGAGATGAGGAGAGTGGTATGATGAAGTGATGTTGTTGGATCTTATCAGGTATGTGATTGAGGGTAGATAGTAGAGTATCCAATCGATTAATCGTTATTCGATTAATCGAAGAATTTTTTTCGAATAATTATTCGATTAAGAAAAAATAGTAAATTTCGATTAACGAATAATCGATCAATTTAAACCGATTAATCGATTTAAATTTTTTTCAAATAAATTCTTTTTTCTTTATATATATGATCGTTTTTTTCACACTGAAGCTAATCAAAATATATCAGATGATGATATTGTGTTGGTAGAAGAAGAGGAAATAATTGATATCAATGAAAATAATCTTTTTCTGTAATTGAACGATACTATAAAAAGTATTCAAAATTTAAAAAAACGAATGTAAACTGTGATATACTAGATGATTTTCTGTAATTAGATAAAACAAAAAAAGATCAGAAACTAGAAAAACTTTTCAATGCAATTCTTTCAGTTTTACCAACATCTACTTTAAGTGAAAGGGTGTTTTCAAAGTCAAGCTTCATTAAAACGAAACAAAAAAATCGACTAAAAGCCAAACATATTAATTGCATATTATTTTTAAAAGATTATTTTAGAAGATGTGACTAAAAACTTTTAAAATAAAAAAAGATCTCATTTTGTACGTACCTAATTAATTATTATTTTTATTAAACGTTTTTGAATTCACATCAATTATTATTTTACGTTTGTTTTTATGTTTTAATATTATTTTTAATGTTTTTTAATTAATAAAATTTAACGCCCACATTAAATTTGTTATTTTTCACGTAAGGTATACAGATATGCAGAAATTATTCGAGTTATTCGACTTATTCGATTAATCGAATTATTCGAGCAACTTAAAAACCTTAATCGATTAATCGAGCAAATTAAAAATCCCAAAATCGATTAATTTTTTAATCGAACAAAACCTAAACCCGATTAATTGGATACTCTAGTAGATAGAGAGAAATTGAGATCTGTGTCTGTGTCTGCGTTGGTTGACATCACAACTAATTAGAGCGTAATTAACAAGAGGACTGAGATGTCTAAAGACATTTTGCCTTAATGTCATCAATGTAAAATTTGGCAAAATATTGAGAAAAAAATAAAGGAAACGACATTCTACCACCGATGCATCTTAGGAAGTAGGTAACAGAAGTTACTAAAGCTCGGCACAGAGGCTCTCTTAGTGGCTTTGGCAGCCCCAACAAACTAAGATCGGGCGCGGTGGCATAATAAGCCACCCTCGCTTAAACCAAACAATTATTATAAAACCACGCAGAAAAAAAAAACTAGAACCCCCCCAAATGTTGACGACCCTGGCAAACGTTATAAGGACCATGATTTAAGGATATGCACCTGTAATGTCCTAACTTTATACAGAGATGGTTCTTCTATCCAACTGGCAGATGTCCTCGACAAATACAACGCTGACATCACCGCCATACAGGAAATGAGATGCACGGGACAGGGATGCACACGACGTGAGAACTGTGACTTATTTTACAGCTGCCATGAAGAAAGACACGAATTTAGATGTGGTTTCATAGTCGGCAAGAGACTTCGACATCTGGTCTCGCAGTTTAACCTTGTAAGTGACCGAATAGCCACCATTCGCATCCGGGCGAAATATTTTTACATTGCGGTCCGACGGAAGACAAAGACGATGACATTAAAGATGCATTCTTTGAGCGTCTGGTGGAAATATATGTCCCCTGCCCTGCACATGACATTAAAATTGTTATGGGAGATTTTAATGCTAAAATAGGAAGGGAAGATGCTCTGTGTTCAGCAGTCGGAAAGTTCAGTCTATACAACAGCACATCCAAAAACGGATTCAGACTCGTTAGCTTCGCGTCGGCAAGGAACATGGTTGTGAGTGGAACCAGATTCCCGCATAATGATATCCACAAGGAAACCTGGATATTCCCTGTTCAAAAGACAAGAAATCAGATTGATCACGTGGTAATTGATGGAGGGCATGTCTCAAGCGTTATAGACGTGCGTGTGATACGCTGTGCAAATATTGACTCGGATCACCACCTAGTTGCGGCCAAAGTACTCACACGATTAAGAAGTGCTAAAAACACTCGTAACCAAATCCAAAGGAAACTAGATAACACAAAGCTGCATACCACCCAGATAGCCAATGCCTACGCCAACCAACTGTCTCAATTATTTCAAACCAACCCCACCAGTTCTAATGTTCCCGACACCCAGTGGCAGTATATTACGAATTTTATGACCACTGCCGCAACGACCGTACTGGGTTATAAGAAACACGCTCAAACAAGCCCTGGTACGATGATGAATGTCGCGAAATGTCTGAGGAAATGGATGCTGCATACAAGCAAAACTGCAGCCAATGGCAACGCTTGTAGTGACGAAGCGTTAGAGGAGGGAGATGAAACGACTGTTTAGGCGGAAAAGGCGTCTGTGGAGGAGAAGACAGAGTCAGGATATCAAAAACTACAGGGCTAGAGGTGAAGCCCGAAAGCTCTATCAAAAGATTACCAACAAAGGTTTTGGAACAGGGATCCCCACCTGTAAGGACAGTGACGGAAATCTGGTTACGGACACTCAGAGTGTACTGCAAATATGAAGGGGACACTTTCGATCTCTACTCGTTCTCGAAGGCTGCATAAGTGACGAAATTACACCAATCATCAACGATGGAGAAGACTGTCTACCACCGAGCCAAAACAAAATGAGCACAGCGATCGCAAGGCTTAGAAATAACCAAGCTGCACGAGCCGATGGACTGTCGGCATAGCTTTTTAAAGCCGCCGGCAATGAACTGGCAACCTGAATGCAACAGCTCATAAACACGATTTGGCTCAAGGAATGCATGCCTGATGATTGGAATCTGAGTGTTTTATGTTCTGTGCTTAAGAAAGGCAATCCGAGTGTATGTACCAACTATCGCGGGATCAGTCTTTTACCCATCGCATACAAGATCCTGTCTAGTGTGTTATGTGAAAGACTAAAGCCCATTCTGGCCAATCTGACTGGACCTTGTCAGTGTGGCTTTAGACCTGGTAAATCCATGACCGACCCAAGAAATGCAAAAAACTTAACTTAATTTTCCTTTACACCCCATGAATGAGGGTGTAGCTTCTCGCACAACTAAAGGCACCTACTTGTTTATCGACGAATACGAACGTCACTGTTTGAAAAGTTTTTACTAGACATGCCGATTAACATCGAGAGGGGAAGGCAATGAGAGAAAAGTGTAGATCACTGGAGGCGGGAATCGAACACTGGATGTCCCGCATGGTAGTCGCGTGTTCTAACCATCATGGCACGGCCGGTCCCACCTACCGTCTGTTAATCGACTACAAAGCTGCATTAGACAGTCCGATACGACAGAAATTGTTAGATGCTATGGCTCAGTTTGGTATCCCCGCGAAGCTAATACGACTTTGCGGGATGACATTGACCGACACGAAATCTTTAGTGAAAATTGGCAAAAAAAACTGGCAAAGCCAGTTTCTACCAAGCGAGGCTATAGACAAGGAGAAAGTCTGTCCTGCCATCTCTTTAACAACGTAATGGAGATGATCATGCGGAAGGCTGCAGTAAACAGGAATGGTGCCATCTTCAACAAAAGTCACATGCTGCTCGCGTATGCCGATGATATAGATATTATTGGCCGTGGATTGCGGTATGTCACTGCGGCCTTTTCGAACAGTCGGCAGATGTGGGTCTGGTGATAAATGAGGACAAACATAGTAATTTGTTTCAACAAACAGAGAGTCCACTCGTCTGGCACGTTGCTTGAACGTTGGCAACTATAACTTTGAAGTGCTAGATGCTTTGTCTAACAAAAATAATATTGTGAGCCTGGAAATCAAAAGTCGAGTATTGCAAGCGAATTAATGACAAAGCGCTCTCTCGAAGAACAAAGATCCAACTCTACCAGACTCTTGTCTTGCACTACAGCGCAGAATCCTGCGTAATGACACAAGCGGATCAATCAATTCTGGGAGTTTTCTAGAGAAAAATACTTCGCAAAATATTTGGACCCATCATCGTTTACAGCGAGTATCGTCGTCGATTGAATCATGAGTTGTATGAGCTGTACAACGACATCGACGTAATTAAGCGCGTGAAAATAGTCTAACTGCGCTGGCTTGGTCACGTTGTACGAATGGATGAAAATAGCTCGGCTGGAAAAGTCTTCGGCAACAAACTCCAAGGTCGGCGCAGGAGGTTGTTGCCATAAAAAAAGAAGAAGAATATTCGACCAAACCCAAAATGGGCAAAAATGTAGAAGATTTTGGTTTTTTTTTTTTGGAAAAAATTTCTTTCGATCTTGGTTCCATACCAATTATAAAAATATAAAATCAATTTTGTTCTATGTTTACGATAAAGAATTGATGTGTAATTGTTCCTCAAAAAAAATTTTATTTTGAATCAAAATTCTTAAAAATTAAAAAAGACAATAAATAACAATCCCATGTAAGAATTTCAAGGGTACTTGTTCTCAGGGAATCACTAATTACTTTATTACTTCCAAAAATCACTGATTCTTTAACAAGTTCTTAACTTTAAATATTATTATGCTCTTGTTTGGAGCACTATTTTGTGCATGGAATAATTAATTTTTTGTCCGTATGATCAATCGGAATTCAATAAAATTATCATTCAACTAATATTATATTCTTGGAAATCAGTGTATACCAGTGTAGAGTTGTTAAAAGATCCCATTATGAAAAGGCTGTGAAAATATTCCTCATTTTCTTGCAGTGGACTTTGCCCTTTCCATAAAATACGCCAGCATTCTAAGACTACAGCAAATGACTCTTAATTGCCCACTCCTCATACTCTTGTATTCTAACCATTTCCACTCTCTCTCTCTCCCTTTTCCACGAATTTGCTATAATGATGTAGCTAACTATATATATACCGCAATGTAAATATTCTTAGGCAATTAAAGTATTAATTGCAACAAATTTGTGTAAAATATACTCATCTCTTTTTTTTGTGCGGCTCAAAGTACTTTATTTTTTGTAATATGCCTATCAGGCGCTTTGAAAGATGATCGTGCAACATAATGAGGCATGAATCTGAAAAATAAATAAACTCATCATCATTGTTGAATACTACGCAACTCCAAAATAGTCACGGAGCTTAGGGAATTCGCGTACGATGAGTACAATTCTGTCGACTCAGATCATAATGTAATTGCATGAAAAAAAGAACAGTTGAAATTTAAGATCACCACACCAACCACTCCGTGGCATGCGATCTTCGCTCCGCTGTACTCCAATGCAGTAGTGAGTGAGTGAGTGAGATCAGATAAAAAAGACCAGAGACATCTCCATCTATATAGTATCTTGACAAGCAGTATGAGGAGGAGGCATCATATTCTATTAATATGAGTACACATGATGAGTACATATGTATGTATGTCTGTATGTTGTGTTATAATCACTATACGTACTGTATGTCATCATAGTGATGTATGAGCTGATGCGGACTATGATGACGATGATGATAATGTTGATGCTAATGATGCTGCCGCTGTTGTGGTGGTGTTGGTAAATTGAAAACACTCCCCATACTGGTTATTAACGCCGCTGCTGTTGCTTTTGCTGCGGTTCATTCTGTAAATCCGCTTGTTATGCGAAAGTTCTTTTTCTTATTATGATTATTTGTGTCTTGTACATAGTTTGTGCGAAATTGGTTAAATGACTTGGCCAGGCAGTAGATTAAAGGAGTGAAATCATTAAAAAATTACATGGTTTAATATAAAAATGATACAAAGCTTAGACTAGAACCGAAATGACTTTCGTATAGTATTAATGATTAATACTCTTAGTATTTTTTATTATGAAAATATTCTTCAAAAGAAATTCCAAAAACTGTTATCTCCTTTCCACCAAAAAAAAGAGGTAATTTTTAAAGAATGTTTTAAAGAACATGCAGATTATTAGGATATGTACTTTTCATTATCTTCAAACTGGTCATTATCAAACAATCTGCTAGTACCAAATGCAAAGATTTGGACTATTTACATTTTGTCGAACTGTCAAAAATAACTCTCCATGTCCTAAAAAGTACATTTATTATACCAAAAAGTACTTTTTAGCACAAGCAAACCTGTTTTACTTTTAAAAAGTACTTTTATTTTACCAAAAAAAAAATATTTATATTGCAAGAAAAAAGTACTTTTATGCACCAGAGTACTTTTATAGTACTTAAAGTACCAAAAATCACTTTTGTTGTAGCAAAACTACTTCACCAATTGAAAACAACATCAACACCATAAGGTACTTTTAATGTACCAAAAAGTACTTTTTTGCACCATTTATTCTTATATTTTTTTTATATTAATTTCTTCAAAAAATAGTTATAAGATACTTCTATTGCACCAAAAAAAACTATTATTGTTCCGGAATGTACTTTTTACCAGAGTACTTTTATAGTACTGAAAAATGTACGCTTTTTTACTCTAATTCACAAATTAAAAAAAACATCATGTCCTATAAATATCTATGTACTAAAAAGTACTTTTATTGTATCAAAATGGACTATTGTACTATTACTCTACCAAAAAAAAAAATACTATATATGCACCAAAAAAGTACTTTTATTGTTCCGAAAAGTACTTTTTATCATAGCTCTGGAAGAGTACTTTTAAAATCTGTTTTTTTGTACCAAAAAGTAATATTATTCTACCACAATGAACTTTTGTTTCTGCAAGAACTTTCATTGTACCAAAAAGTATTTTCTTGTCCTACAATTTATTTTTGCTGTACCGAAAAGCTCTTCTGCTGTACCAAAATCACTTTCTTTACTCCACTCAACCAAATAAAAAACATAATGTGTAACACACCTATGTTCTAAAAAGTACTTTTATTGTACAAAATGTACTATATTTTTACCACAAAAGTACTTTTTTTTGTACAAAAAGTACTGTTATTGTACCAAAAAAACATATATTGCGGAGGGTACGTTTTTACCAGAATACAATAAAAAGTTATTTTTAAGTACTGAAAAGTACTTTTATGGTACTAACAAGAAAAAATTAAAGAGACTTACAAAGTACTAAATAATACTTTTATAGTACTAAAGAGTACTTTTATGGTACTAAAAAGTACTTTTATGGTACTAAAAAGTACTTTTATAGTACTGCCAAGTGCTTTTATTGTACTAAAAAGTACAGTTTGGTACTAAAACGTACTTTTGTTTTCTCAAGAACTACTTTCATTGTGCCAAAAAAGTATATTTATTGTACTAAAAAGTATTTTTATTGTGCAACAAATTTATTTTTGCTTCACTTAAAAGCACTATTATTGTACTAAAATGACTTTTTTACTTTATTTTACTAATGTTAAAAAATAATATTTTTGTACTTAAAAGTACTTTTATTTTTCCAGAAATAACTTTCTGTACAACGGTACTTTTATAGTACTAAAAAGTGATATTATTGTACCAAAGAGTACTTTATTTTTTATTGTAACAAAAGTGGTGTATTTTACCCTACTTCACCAAATTTAAAATAAACATCTTGTACTTAAAAGTACTTTTCTTGTACCAAAAAGTACTTATATTGTACCAAAAAAGTAGTTTTATTGTACAAAAAATATATTTTTGCAGCAAAAAAATTTATTTTTATTGTACCAAAAATATAATTGTATTGAATCAAATTGTACATTTGCTGTACATAAATGTGTGTTTAATGTGCCGAAATGTGTTTAATTATACTAAAAGTACTTTTATTTTCTAAATGAAATTTTTTTTTAACGAACTACTTCCATTGTACCAAAGGGTAATTTTGAATTGCTAAAAAGTACATTTATTGTACTTAAAATGTATTCTATTGTATTACAAATTATTTCTGCGTTATAAAATAGCAGTTTCTGTGCCGAAAAGTGTTTTATTGCTCTAAAAGTACTTTTATTGTAATAAAATGTACTTTTGTTTTTTTCATGAGATACTTTTAGTGTACCAAAATTGTCTTTATATCATTAAAAAGTACATTTATTGTACGTTAAAGTTCTTTAACAAACATTTTTGCGGTATTTAAAAAATAATAATGAATCTCGCGTTGTTGTGAATTAACACGCTTTCTATTTTAGATTCACAACAATCGGCACCTACTGTTTATCGACGAATGCGAACATCATACTGCGAAGTAGCTGCCGACAACATCGAGGGGGCCGGCAATAAAAGAAAAAATTAGATGATTGGAGCCGGGAGAAAGAACCACGGATCTCCCGCATGGTAGTCGCGTGTTCTAACCACTATACCCTATGATATAAAGCAATTACACATGTATTTTTTTGAATGAAGAACTCTTTCTTTTACACACTGACCTACGTCACTATACCAACAGAATCCGCCAAGTGGTTTCTAAGAAGCCATTCGGTTTTGCGTTCAACTGTATGTATGTATATCTCTGCATGTCTCTCTGTTCGCCTATTTATCCTATTCTGTTCATTGTGCTTAAAATGTTTTGCTAATTTGCTATCTACACAAAAGAGTTCAGACAGATACTGCAAAGTTGTTGTGCCCCATCCCCCCCCCCCCAACCTCACTGCTCCAATCCCGCAATATCTTATGAATGCACAGATAGTTCACTACTCCGGGATAGTTTACTTTATTCCATGTATTGCATGCAAGTAGGAGCGGGTGGCTAAGTGTATGTGGTGGATATCGTAAGCACCCATGTAAATATTGAATGTTTACCATTGTGTCTCTATATAAAACAAACAGATGCATAAGATCATACGAATGAGTATATATAAGAAAACTTATCAACCAGAATATCCATAACATCTATAGATTATCGGCTTGCAGTCCAAATTATAGACTAAACAGATATCGCCTCTGCAGGGAGCTACTCGCACGAAATTCCAAGAATTTCCCTTATTGTCTTGCTCATTCATTTACTCCATATTACATTTTCTTGTGTGCAATTGCAAAGTATTCGTCGTATGTATCTCACTTGTTGGCTCAGTTGGGCTGCATTACTACGTATAATATGCCGCAAGTAGTTTGGTGAACTGTGGAATGTTGTCTGGCATGTGGTTCTTAATGTTGGCTAAATTGTTTACATTTTTTTGCGTTGTTTTTTGTTTCAATTTTGTTGCAGCCCCAACTTGGTTCGATTGGCACAGTTTGAGTATGATTGACATACCAACAATGTTTACATTAAGTCTCGAGTGGGTTATTTCCCAGCAATGCTTTTTAAACTGCGGCCTTAACATGCTTAAAGCTTACATTCCAACTCGAGGTTGGTTGGATGGTTACCACCAACTACAGATTACACACAGGTATGTTTCTCCCCGCCACACAACCGAGTTGTTTCAAACCTTTGAAACCGGTTATCGTTTATGGGCTTTCGGCGCTGCCAACTAAATTCCACACTCAGATGTTCGTACAACGTTTCGCTCGTTATTAGTAAGAGTAAACTCATTACTAAAGAATGAAGTTGGTTTGGTTTCTCTGTGCGCTGCCTCTCGTCGTGTAAACAAACAAAACGACTAAGCGAGCACAGGTAAAAGTGGTAAAAATGCTAATGAGAAGGAGGAAAGGTAATTGGCAAGTCGCGACTAGACAGATGTCGTCGTATGGCCGTTCGTTGCCGGTAAGATTGTAAGCATCGTTGTTTTACAAAAAAATTTATGTACTAAAAATAGCGAAGAGAAGAATTTCAAATCATTTGATTTTGTATAGAAACTTGAGGAATACTAGGTTGTTTAACAAGCAGTATAATATTATTAATCTTTATGCATAATACAACATTTTTATAAGAAAGAAATGTCATTCCCAAAAAATCACTTTTAAAGTACATGCATATTAATGGGAGATGAGGATGCAGTACTTCGGAACATATCGTCGGTATACTGCATAAACTTACCAACACCACTTTTTGTGTGTTCGAAGTTATTGATGATTTAAAGTTTATGGCCGCCTATGTTTTGATACAATAACTACAAAACTACTTCAAATAGAAAGATAGATTTTTTATAGGGCCTAGAAAATGACTTTTGGGCACTTTTGCAAAAAAAGTTCTCAAGTACAATTTTTGTGTTTTTGAGTAATTGTTGATTAAAAGTTTATGACGGCCTATGTTTTGATACAATAGCTACAAAAGTATTTTACATAGACATAGGATATTTTTAGAAGGTATCGACTATGACTTTTGAAACACTTTGACATCATAAAGTTCATTTCACAACAATGAAGTTGGTCAGTTTACGCAGTATACCGACGATATATGTAAATTTTAAGACATGCTACAGATCATTAAAAAGATATTACAATATTAAAGGACTCCAAAAAATTTACGTGTTGGTATAAAAAAGTACTTTTTTTGTATAATAAAAGTACTTGTAGGTATAATAAAAGTACTTTTTGTTACAGTCAAAGCAATTACATCAAAAATTACTTCTCTTAAAACATTAATTTTAATTTTGTTCGAAAAAGAACTTTTATTGTTTCAAAAGTATTTTTATTGTAACAAAAAGTTTTTTTATTGTAACAAAAAATACTTTCGTTGTAATGAAAATTACTTTTATTTTTCTATAAGAACTTTTAGTTTAAAAACAGGTTTTTTTATTGTACCAAAAATGACTTTATTGTATCAACAAGTACATTTTTATTTTTATACAAATCACGATGCGCACGAACTGATTTTTTTGCCTTTTTTTCCCAAATTACATTCACATTTTATTTTGAATAAAATTTTGTAAATTTTTTTAATTGCATATTTTATGGGTTTTTAGTGCATATTTTCGATTATTAGTGCATAAAATTCCTTGCCCTACTAATCATAACTACCACGTTACAAATCAAAGAACAAAATGAATTTTATTCAAGGAATTTGTGGCATATAAAATCGAAAATATGCAATTAAAAAAATTTACAAAAATAAAATGTGGCAAAAAAAATATTTTTATATAATTTTATTTTTAAGTTTATAAAGTAAGGATACAAATTTAAGTAACATTAACGTTATTAATTAAGTATCTACACGGGATCAAGTTTAAATCATTGCGTTATTGGCGTAAAAAAAGCAATTTCATTAAATAATAAAATACCCACAACTTTTCAGAAAAATCTTTAATCTCTTGGAGAACACTATTTAATTTTCAATAAATTTTGGTTAATTGAACACTTAATTCCTTTATAGATATTTGTCAAAAGGACTGCAGTTAATGGGTGTTACTTATTAAAATGGTTGTTAATTGAAAAAGCTATAATATGCACCAAAAACATGCAGTTATTTTAAAATTTTCTAAAATATGCGCTTAAATATGCAAAGTCGCATATTTTTCGTCAAAAATTTGCAATGACGAATGCATACCATTTTAAGGAAAAATTCATGATTTGCAAAGATTTGGTAAACGTTTCCATTTTAGGTTGTCCAAGAAAAATATGCATTTGTAAAAGATTCCTTGCCCTATGGAATGCAAGCTTCTATCCTCAAAACGGAGGTTGAGTTCTAAGGTGAGCATGATCGGTAAAATTTACTCCCTTCTCTCATACAATCTGTTATTTCGAGGGGGACTGTAACCGCTTTTACAGTCGTAGTTATCGAGCTGAAATTTGGTATGAAAGCTTTGATCCGCTAAGTGGATGTTATGTTCAAAGATGAGCAAGATCTTACAAAATCTATTCTCACCTTCCATACAAACTCCGCTTTTTTGGGGAGTGTCCGTCTATCTGTCCCCTCGATTACAGCCGTAGTTTAAAAATAAGTTTTAAGATGAGTAAGATCGGACAAAAACTACCCCCACCTCCCATACAAACTCTTCCTGTTTGGGGGTTACCGTCTACCTGTCCCCGTAATTAACCGTAGTTTAAGAAATATTGATCTGAAGATTTATATGCTAGCTTACATCCTCTAAGCGAAGGTTAAGTTCTAAGATGACCCAGATCGAACAAAAACTATTCCCATCTTTCATACAAACACCCTCTTTGCGGAGGTGTCCGTCTGTCTGTCCACGCGGTTACATCAGCAGTTTAAAAGTTATCGAGTTGAAATTTGGTATGCATGATTTTTACTTGTCAAATCTAGTTAGTAACTCTGTGTTGATGTTTTCAAAAGTAGTTAAAATGTTTTTCAATGCTGTCGTATGAGTAACACGTATTGCACAACGTATACGCTCCGAAATACACTTTCAATTTGCACTGTTATTTAGGGTGTTCACAAGAGTGTCGTAATTGTTGTATGTGTCGTATGTGCTTAACAGTCGTACAACAGTTGTAAAAGTGTAGTAGATATTTTCCATACAAAAGTGTTGTACGATAGTACAACTCTTGCAGGTATCTTTTCATGGTGTACTAGATCTCAAATAGTATAATTTATTGTACCAAATGGTACAATTTGCTGTACTAAGCCGTACCAAATGTCAGCGTGGAAATCTGGAGACGAGTATTGATCGCAAATCACTGCTAATATGCGCTGAGCAAGCGTTTTAATGATAAAGCCCTCTTACGACGAACGATGGTCCAACTCTACCGGACACTGATCCCACCTGTCTTGCTCTACAGCGCATAATCGTGGGTAATGACGCAAGCGGATCAATCTATTCTGGGAGTTTTCGAGAGAAAAATACTACGCAAAATATTTGGACCCATCATCGGTAACGGCGAGTACCGTCGCACATTGGGGTAAAATCACGATCTGGGCGGCCAAAATTATTTGAAGCAAATTTTTGAAGCAGAATGTTAAAAAATTACTCGGTGAGGCGTAAATGCATAGAGATATAGGACATCCAGTATGTTTACTAAAGTGGTTCAGTAAAACCGCAGAAATTATGGTCTATTCTTCCGCAGTAAGCAAAAATTTTTTTTCCATCTGAACAATACGATGTTCAAGCTTATATTTAATCAAAGATCAAAGGGGTGAAAAGTGGTGATGCATAACTTTTTGTCCACAGTTCGATTTTGGTAACTATTGAAATTAACAAAAATACCATATTTTGCAATGCTGCTAAACTAGTAGGAATTTGAATACTAATTTTATTTAGCTAAGTGGATTAAATAATATTAACCTGCTTTATAATTTTCCATTTTACTAAAATGTTTAAACTAAACACACGCCTTCCCATAGCTTGCTAAAATTGGTGTTTTACCTTAACGCACCAAAATTGAAAATGCACAATTAGCAACATGTAACTTTGACAGTGTGTAGAAAAGGAATGTAAGCAAAATGGAATGAAAAAATAACAGAATCTAGTTAAGCATTCTGTTCTCTTAACCCTACAATCGAAAATTATTAAAAACATTGTTTTTTAAGAAATCGAATTTTGGCCGCCCAGATCTTGAATTTACCCTTCTGTGCGTCGTCGAATGAATCATGAGCTGCATGAGCTGTACAACGACATCGACGTAGCCATGCGCGTTCAAATAGACCGAATGCGTTGGCAGGGACAAGTTGTACGATTGGATGAAAATGCTGTAGCTCGAAAAGTCTTCGGTAATAAACTCGATGTCCGGCGCAGTAGGTGACGAAAAAAAATTCGATGGATGGACCACGTGAAAGAGCTGTTATCTAAGCTTGGTGTGACGAACTTTCTACGGAGCGCAAAAGAACGAAGTGCTCTGAATACTTTTCTTCGTGCGGCTTATGATAGATAAATTTCTGTTGTTGCTGCCATTAAAGAAGAAGATGTAATGAATATTACTCTCTCAGTGTATATGACATAAATTAGTCATCGTTGTTTATGATAGGTACCAGTTCAACCCATGTCAGAATGGTCTTAGATACACATCTAAGGGGATTTTTCACAAAATTTCGTGGAACTGCCTTGACAATACAGATTCACGAACCGTGACTCCTCCAAAAAAAAAAACTAAAAGTACATCTAAGGATTCGAGAAAGAGAGTTTAAATGTTTCACAAAAAACAAATTCTCGTTTATTGACCTCGTTACGTTAAATTTCAATGAAGACATACTTTAAAGAAAATGCTCTAAAACACTCCCCCTTATTATGTATGTCGTAGTCACGTCGAATCTTTGTCGTTTTTCAAATATGGAATCTCTGATGTCGTTTGTGAGACTGAAATACGACAGTCCTTGCCCCTGTGATGATCTTTTTCATCAAATGATGACAAATTCTCAACACTTAACATTTCTGTTAATTACACAGTGCAACAGTGAAAAAAATACAACAACTAGACAGTATAGGTTCGATTCTACTATCGAAGGGTAATAAAACCCTATACTCAGTTTGGCGAGATTGGTGACCAATTTTTTTTTATTACTAATATTATTTAAATAAAAAAAACAATCGAATCTTGTCGAAAGTCGATTACGTAATAAGGAGGAATAACAATACTAATTTATAAACATTTTTTTCAAATCGCCTTTATTATAAAATAGCTTAATTTAAACATTTACATTTCGCCCCTATATTATATGTTAATTATATACCAGCAATAGATGAATTTTGCATAAAATACGATTTGTCACACGTTTGATTCATATTTCTTCAATAGCGGCTCAACATTCGTCAATATCATTGCACATTCGTGCCGTTTTACGTTTTTCGTCAGTGTTGATATCATGAAATGTCCAAAGTGAACTCGTCTCAATTCATTCAATTCTAAAGTTATAGAAAATCAACTTGTCACAGTCATCCATCACCTTGATATTGTCCATTTTTTGCGCATTTCGATTTTGAAATTTACAAAAAAACAATGTGTAAAATCAGCACAAATTTAATGTACTTGTGTTATTAAAACATAATCGAAGCGACGAATTGGCTGGTTGAGCCAAAGACCTCCATTTAGTTTGCAACCCCATTTATTTTTTTTTTTTTTGAGAAATGTTATTTTCGTTTGTACAAAAATCGGAAAAAAAACCTACGTTCATGATCGGTTGCGTTGACTGACTGGCTGTTTTGGCATGATGTACTCGATTTTGAAAAATAAAAAACAGTTTACGTTGTTTTCTTTGGCCAACTCTCTGCGTCATTAGTTTTGCATTGCGAACACGTTTCGCACTTCATAAACTAGTTTTTTTTTCAACATAACTACTGATGTACTCACCACCTACAAAGTGAATTGCAAATTTGAAATTTACGTTATTCTCGCAAAAAAAAAATGCAACACATGAATGTGGAGTACACTGAAAGAATGGCCAAGACATGAAGTTTCTAATAAGGTCATATGATGTCATTTTGAAAGATGGTAGAAAATCTCACGCTTCGACATTGGAATACAATGTGGGAAGCGAAGAATAAATATCCAAAATCATGTAAAAAATATTTTAAATATTCTTTTTTATAAAAAAAAAACTTTGAGTGAATGAAGAGCTATTTCTTGACGTCTTTCAGGGTTAAAGTACATGTAGTAAAAAATATTCTACTTGAATATGTTTTTTATAAATAATCTCTGAGCGATTGGTCATGTGGTAGAGAAGGTTTAAATAGACCGTGGTCGATATTTTTTGTTAATTTATTTGTTTACTTTTATATTTTAATATTTTTATATTTTTATATTTGTATATGTTTATACTTATATATTTTTATATTTTTATATTTTTATATTTTTATATTTTTATATTTTTATATTTTTATATTTTTATATTTTTATATTTTTATATTTTTATATTTTTATATTTTTATATTTTTATATTTTTATATTTTTATATTTTTATATTTTTATATTTTTATATTTTTATATTTTTATATTTTTATATTTTTATATTTTTATATTTTTATATTTTTATATTTTTATATTTTTATATTTTTATATTTTTATATTTTTATATTTTTATATTTTTATATTTTTATATTTCTATATTTTTATATTTATATATTTTTATATTTTTATATTTTTATATTTTTATATTTTTATATTTTTGTATTTTTATATTTTTAAATTTTAATATTTTTATATGTTTGTATTTTTATATTTTTATATTTTTATATTTTTATATTTTTATATTTTTATATTTTTATATTTTTATATTTTTACATTTTAATATTTTTATATTTTTATATTTTTATATTTTTAAATTTTTATATTTTTATATTTTTATATTTTTATATTTTTATATTTTTATATTTTTATATTTTTATATTTTTATATTTTTATATTTTTATATTTTAATGTATTTATATTTTTATATTTTAATATTTTTTGATTTTTATATTTTTATTTTTTTTTTATATTATTATATTTTTATATTTTTATATCTTCATATTTTTATATTTTTATATTTTTATATTTTTATATTTTTATATTTTTATATTTTTATATTTTTATATTTTTATATTTTTATATTTTTATATTTTTATATTTTTATATTTTTATATTTTTATATTTTTATATTTTTATATTTTTATATTTTTATATTTTTATATTTTTATATTTTTATATTTTTATATTTTTATATTTTTATATTTTTATATTTTTATATTTTTATATTTTTATATTTTTATATTTTTATATTTTTATATTTTTATATTTTTATATTTTTATATTTTTATATTTTTATATTTTTATATTTTTATATTTTTATATTTTTATATTTTTATATTTTGATATTTTTATATTTTTATATTTTTATATTTTTATATTTTTATATTTTTATATTTTTATATTTTTATATTTTTATGTTTGTAAATTTTTTATTTTTATAATTTTTTTTGTTTTTTTTATTTGTTTATTTTTTTTATTTCTTATTTCTAATCACTATTTCCTCTCAGTGTAACTACATATTGCATATGGATGTTGCATTATTCGAAATATTACCAATAAATTTGCTATTTCAGTTTTTTTCCTTGATTTTTTGTTTCATGAATTACTTCCATTGTTTCCTTTTCGCAGTGCGGTGTTCAGTTCAAGTATTGAGGCAAATTACCATAGAAACCCATTAACTGGCCACAAAAACTATCTAAACATTGGCGCTGTTTGCTGCCGCTGTTGTTGTTGTAGTGGTTGTTGCCGCTGCTTCTTAGCTCTACGAAATTGCATAAATCTTTGTATGATGTAATTTGCCACATATTTACAAACGAAGTAACATTACACACCACAAGAGTTATCTTCAAATAAGATCTCTCCCAATCGGAATCAGTTTTTCCTCCCATCCAACAACTTGATTTATGTGATCTTAATGCGTTTTCCTTAGTAAGTTTTGGATTTTATTGCAAACTCATGTGTATTGAATTCAATTTCTTTTCTATTGAGGGTATCTATGTCGCTGATTTTGTTTTTATTTGGATTTTGATTTCTTATTTATTGTTTGACTAAAAATGGTTGAGATCAGCTCAGAAATGAGTAAACATTATGCTACTGACTAAGCAATTTGGTTGATGTTTTATGTAGCTGAGTTTCGCTCTAATGGAGGAAACAACATTTCTTCTTGTCGTTGACTTGGATTTATGACGCACAGGCCAACGAACGATAGACAATGTGGAATTGGCAATTTATTAGAATTTAATTTAATTAATGTGATACTATTTGTTGTTAAATGTTAAATGTTTTTTTTTTAAACGGCATTTCTTATTAAATGTTGTTTCCTATATAAGGCATCTTAATTATTTGAATTCTTTTGAGGTGTCTTTGAATGATTTATTGTGGGAATGAATAGTTTATACGATTGCAATTCTGGTTTAATACAAAAAAAAAAAATAGCGAAACTTGTGATAAGCGTTTTTTTGTTTTATTTAGTTTTATTGCAATAATATTGGAACAAACAGCCGTATCGCAAATTCTATACACCAAGAAATTATATGTGTAATATAGATTATGTTATATATGTATATGGCGGAGTTAATATATTTGTGATATTTTTAATATTAATTTTTGTAATATTTTAAATATATTAAAAATTGTGTATTGTAAATTAAATTTTATTAATATTCCTAATATTTATCTGTTTTTGATTGTTGACCTCTTTATTATAATATTCGATCTTTATTGAATGAATAAATTTATATATAACTTTAAAAACTTAATTTCCCTTTGCACCCCCTGAATGAGGTATGGGATAGCTTCTCGCGTTGTTGTGAATTAACACGCTTACTATTTTTAGATTCACAACTAACGGCACCTACTTGTTTATCGACGAATGCGAACGTCACTGTTTGAGAAGCTCTTACTAGACACGACGATTGAATCGACGCTTAATACTGCGAAGTTGCTGTCAAACAACATTCGAGGGGAGCCGGCAATGAAAGAAAATTGTCTTTATTTTTTTTCTTTTTAAGATGACTGGAGCCTGGTTTGAACCTGCGATCTCCCGCATGGTAGTCGCGTGTTCTAACCACTATGCCATTATAATCTCTTTTAAAAAAGTGGCGATATAATTGGATCTGATTAGATGTTGTAATATATAATTAGACCTTGTTATATCTTTATCTAGTATCATATCTATTTATATCTGGTTTTAGGTCCACTTGTATCTGCCATATATAATAATATGAAATTGGGTCTAACAAGTTAAGGTTGATCAGTAAAGATCTAAACTATTTGGATCTCTTGAGATATAATTTGATCAATAGAATTTTTAATATTTTTAGCAGAAAATCAAATGTTAACCCAAAATTAATAAAATCAGATATTTATTGGTATACAAAAAAAATTGATGTTGGAAGTTTGTAATATAAATGAAATGAAAGATCTCCACTTTTTTAACACGGGATATTAATATTTTTACTGTTTTAAGTATTTATAATATTGTTAATATTTTTTATTTACTTTATATTTTTAATATTTTATTTATTTTTAATAATTTTTACGGTTTTAATATTTTTATAATTTTCAATATTTTTGATATTTTAAATATTTTTATTATTATTAATATTTTTAATATACACTCAAATGTAGAGAAATCAAATGTATGACCGACCCCCAATATTTGTGCAATCCCAACAGTTTTTCAAAACATATCTACAAAGATCTATCTTCAACCCTTAAGGTGGTCCCTTTAAAATTGTTTTAACAGTTTTTTTTACACCCTTTGTGTCTCCCAGAGGGATAAAATCTATGACCAACCCCCACTAGTATTTCCCTTCTAACATTTTTCCCAAACATACCTATCTCCTATCTTCACCCCCTAACGTGGCTCCCATACAAAACTAAAATTTGTATAAATTTAAAATCCACTGCCCGAATATTTTTGCAACACCACTAATTTTTTAGAACATATCTATCCTTCATCTATAACTCTTAAGGTTGTCCCCATACAATTTGTTGGTATTTTCACATTTTTTTTTATGAAATTAGCTCTTGCTGCCCCTATGATGCCTCCTAGGGAGGTAAAATGTATCAACGACCTCCACTAATATTACCCTCCTAAAATTTTTTCGAACATACCCACCCTCTATTTTCACATCCCAAACGGACTCCCATACAAAAACAAATTTTTATAAATTTTGATCCCACTGCTGTGACTGCCCAAACGTGCTCCTAGAGTAGCCAAATGTATAATTGACTCCTAATATTTTTGCAATCCCAACAGTTTCTTAGAACATATCTACCCTCTATCATCAACCCTTAAGGTGGTCCCCATACAATTTTTTTTTTATTTTTTATAATTTTTTTTAACAAATCAACATCTTTTACAATAAATTTACTTTTTGGTTCAATAAATTGTACTTTTTTGTACAATAATTTGTGCTTTTGGATATTATTAATGTACTTTTTGGTACAATAAATTGCTTTTTTTAATATAAAACATTTAACTTTTTGGTCAAATTAAAGTACTTTTCAGTACAATAAATTTACTTTTTGATACAATAATTTGTACTTTTTAGTACAATAAATTTTACTTTTTGGTACAATAAATTTTACTTTTCGGTACAATATATTAATTTTTTGGTTCAATAATTTGTGCTTTTCCGTACAATAAATTAAATTTTTGTGTGAAATAAATTTTATGTTATTCACAAATATTTGTACTTTTTTGTACAATAAATCTAATTTCTTTGTACAATAAATTGTACTTTTTACTTGTTAGTGCAATAAAAGTACTTTTTGGTACAAAAAATTTCACTTTTTGGAACAATAAATTGTACTTTCTTGTACGTTTAATGTAATATTTGGTACTATAAATTTTCCTTTTTTTACAAGAATTTGTACTTTTTGATATAATAAGTGTAATTTTTTCCTACAATAAATTATACGTTTTTTTCATCATAAATTTATGTTTTTTGGTGCAATAAAAGTAGTTTTTTGGTAAAATAAATTTTAATTTTGGTACAATAATTTTTACTTTTTGGTATAATAAATGTACATTTCGGAAAAATTAATTGTACTTCTTTAAAAAAAATTGTACTCTTAGTACAAAATATGTACCTATTGGTATAAAAAATTTTTTTTGTCCAAAAAATTTAATTTTTGGTACAACAAAATAAAAAAAAATTAAAATGTATATTTCGTTTACATTTGTATATCTGTTGTGCCGAGAATTTTTTGTGTACCAAATTTCATCTCCCAGAGGATATAAACGTTTTCGTTACGACCCATCTACCAACTGATCGATCGTCTGCAAACTTAAACCTGAAATGCCGAATACTATTTGTGTACTAAATGTTATTTCTTTAGGGCTAAAATGCAGTCTTGCCAAGCCCCATCTGCCCACTGATAAAAAATTAAATTTTCGTTAGCATATTCATATTCGTGTTGCCATGCGGGAGATCCCAGGTTCAACTCCTGGCTCCAATCATCTAAAAAAAAAAATAAAATAAATTTGGCTTTCATTGTCGGCCCCCTCGATGTTGTCGTCAGCAACTTCGCAGTATAAGTGTCGAGTCAATCGAGTCATGTCTAGTAAAAAACTTCTCAAGCAGTGACGTTCACATTCGTCGATAAACAAGTAGGTGCCTTTAGTTGTAAATCTTAAAATAGAAAGGGTGTTAATTCACAACAACGCGAGAAGCTATCCCATATCTCAATTATGGGGTGGAAAGGGAAATTAAGTAAGAGTAATATCTGGGTGTAAAATTTATTTCTCTAGGGATAAAACAAGATTTTCGCCACGCCCCACCTGCCCACTGATGCAAAATTAAAATACTGTCCGCATATTCATATTCGTATTGCCGAGCACTACCATTCTCTAGGACTAAAATACAGTTTTGCCACGCACCATCTGCCCACTGACTTAAAATAAAAATTTCGGCTGCATATTCATATTAGTATTGCTGAGTACTATGTAGGTGCCAAATTTATATCTCTAGGGCTTTAATACAGTTTTAAAACACCCTCTCCCCCAAGTGATTTAAAAATAGAATTTCATCTGCATATTTAAATACAGTTCCGCCCACTGATCCAATACTGAAAATTCTTTGCATATTCATATTCGTATTGTCGAGAACTATTTGGGTATCAAATTTTATCAATTATATTTTTTAATTAATATTTGATATATTTTTATTATGTTTTATATATTTGTTATATAAAACATCCAAATGATATAAATCAAAAATTCTTAAATGTTTTTTTCGCAAATTGAAAATTGTTATATGCAAACAATGATATATGAGTCAACAAATATTTTATCGCTAAAAAAAATCCGGGGACCAATTTCGGCATTACTTAGGTATCTGAATCGTATACAAATGCTGGTACATTAAATGTACTTTTAAACAATATTGTTTTGGTTTTATCGACCAAAACCCTCTGTAGCAAAATCTCTTGCATGATTCTTATAAGAAAAAGCTTTCTACAATCGCTATTCAATAACAAATTTAATTAAAACAGGAGTTGAGTTCCTAAATTTAATTCTGTTTCATACAAAAAAATGTTAGGGGGTTTTTGACAAAGGTATTGAACGGAACTATAACATAGCAGTAATTACATTTTCAATAATTGTGATAATTCTTATCTAAATTTTTGACTTTATCACTCTTTCTTTGCTGCTCTCCTTCACTTTCTGATAAACTAAACGAAGTTGCATTAAATTTCTATAGACAGACCTCAAGCGACAACAACAAAATCAATGTAGAACATATGATCATACAAGTGAATGTACAAACGTATCTGGTGTTTATAATGAAAACCCAAACACCACCGCCACCACCACTTATGAGTCACATATACCAGACATATGCCTTCTTACATTTCACATTTTACATTTGTGATAAACGTAGAAAAGAAACTTGTGGGGTTATTATTAATAACATATTTTAGTTAAGAGTTCCACAGAATTGTTTACAATATTGTGCTGACCACTGTTGAACAACTTTACATGTGGAGTGAATGTGAACGTAAATTGCTGCACTTAGAGCGAAAAACATTCACCAGAGATGCGTAAGCGCTATCGGCAACTGAAGAGCCCCAGAAATGACTTCAGTTCGAGAAATACTTATCAAGCAATATCAATTGAAATTTATTTTTGGTATTTTAAGGGTCGTAAGATTTTACTAGCATAAAGCAACTGAACAAAAATTAAGTATTTTTAGAGGAAGCTGACTGTTTATTGGGGATATTATCTATAGTTTTTAAGACTCATTTATGAGATTCCATTATAAATTGAATTTCCTTTTTGTCGGATAGCTTTCATTTATGTGTCATTTCCATCACTAATCGTTTTAAATGAAATTTTTTTAAAAATCAAAATTTTGTTTCAAGTTTCACTTTAACTCCCTTACTAATTCCCTTTGAGACAACATTGCAAATTTCTCTTGTGGCTTTATTTATAAAAATGCACAAAAGTATCTATGTTATTGTCTACCAAACTTGCGTGTTTAACAATAACAATTGTTTTAATTTAATATAATATTTGTTGTTGTCGCTGCCTCCAACAATTTGCACAATTCAGGTCTACAGCAGTCGGTGAGGAGATTTTCTCAGCGCTTTATGTTTCAGCCATAACAGACAAAAACAATGCTAAACATGACAGACACGATTTTGATGTCATCTTAAAGTGAAAAAGAAAAAAATAACACAAATTCGTAAAATTCATGTGAGTACGAAGACATTATCACCATCACTTTGGAAATCAGGCACTGGCACTTCTGCTGCTGTTGCTATTACTTCTGCGATTCCGTGATGGAAATCTAATGATACGTACGTATGTTGTGGGAATTTTTATTTCAATACATTGTGTTGTTAACGACGACTTAAGTCTGCAAGAAAATACTCATGTAACGGCTTATTTTGAAATATTTCGAAATGTTTTCAAATTCTTTACAGTACATTCAAGGTGGTTTGATGAGTATGTTTTACAAGCGCACGAATGTGAAAATCCGATGGTCGTTTAACACACGATTGTGATTGTGTACTTTAAACAAATATAAAAACCGGTGGTAGTTAAACAAATATTTCGAATATTAAAAAAAAAACAATTTTTAATACAACAAATAAAAATAGTAAATCTACAAACACTAAATATAATAAAAACCAAACTTAAAAATATTAAATATAAAAATTTTAAAAAATTTTGAAAATAAAAAAAAAATATTGCAAATAATATTATTACTAAAAGAAAGAAAATATTAGAAATACTACTAACTTGTAAATAATTAAATTATTGAAAATATGAATTAATAATATTAGAAATAATAAAAATATTGTAAATAATGAAAATATTAATAACAAAATTTAATTTTTTGTATATATTAAAAATAAAAAATACTAATTATATTAAAAATATAAAAGATATTAAAACCTACAAATATTAAAATGTCAAAAATTAAAAAGAAAATATTAAATATTTACAAATATAAATTTGTTTTTCAAAAAATATTGAATAAATATCAAAATTTTACTAATATTTAAAATGTTCAAAATATTAAAAATATTGCGAATTTTAAAAATATAAAAAAAAATTTATTATTAACGACAGTTAAAAGATTATTAATATGCAAATATTTAACAAATTTAAAACTATTGATAGTATTGGAAATCTTAAAATCTCGAAGATATTTAAAATATTTATATTAGCAACAATATATGAATACTCAAAAAGAAAAAAATAATAAAACAATAAATATGCTGATAATATTATAAATATTAATTGTTACAAATATTAAAAATACTAAAGAAGCAGCTACAATTTTAGTAGCTACTAATATTAAAAATATTACAAATACTAAAAATATTTATAATATAATTTTCACTAAAAATAATATAAATATTAAAATAAGTTAAACAAATTAAAATTATTTCAAAAATCTATATATATAAAAATGGTGGCAAAAATGTATAGTAATTCATCAATTGAGAACGGCTGGGCCGATTTTGCTAAAATTTTTTTTAAGTTGTTCGTTATTGGCATGGGCAGGTTTATGTGAAAGAAAATTTTGGGAAAATCTTTCGGAAAAGTCGGAAAATTGGAAAAATCGAAAATTGCCTTTTTGTATGGAATTTTGTGTGCACTTGTTACAGAATGGCTTTTCGAGTATGGAAAAATGGAAAATTTTTGTTGAAAAATGCGGAAAATTCTAGAAAAATTCAATAAGTTTGAATTTGTTGTTCGACGAAATTTTGCATATTATCGAATGGTTCGATAATTTTGGACTATGTAACAGTGAACAATTTTGGATAATTATTCCGAAATGACTTTCCGAATGGAAACATAGAAAAATTCTCGGTGGAAAATTCCGCAAAAACTCGAAAAATTTGGATTTTTTCAGAAACATTTTGCATCGCAAATTGAGTTTTTGTATAACTTTTTGTGTGCAATTGTTCCGTAGTGGCTTTTCGGTTGAAAAAACAGAAAATTTTGGTTGGAAAATTATGGAAAAATTCCAAAAATTTGAATTTTATTTTCGACGAAATTTTACATTTTATTGTGTTTTGATAATTTTGATTGATGTAAATGTGATAATTTCGGATTATCATTCCAAAATGACTTTTCGAATAGAAAAATTCTTGGTGGAAAACTCGGAAAATTCTTGAAATAACCCGAAAATGTTGAATTTTTTCATCGAAATTTTTCATTGAATCGCTTGATTTGATGATTTTAGACGACGTAAAGGTGGAAAATTCGTTGTGCTGCTTGGAAAAATTCGGTTTATTGTGAAACCTATATGTATAAAATCGGTGTAAACAGTGTGTAGTAATTCATCAAGGGAGAACGGCTGGCCCATTTTGTTTTCAATTTTTATTCAATTGTTCGTAATTGATATGAGGATTTTATGCAAGATAATTTTGGGAAAATCCTTTGAAAAAGTCGGGAAATTGGAAAAATCGAAAATTGGTTTTTTGTATGGAATTTTGTGTGGAGTTGTTACGGAATGGCTTTTCGAATGGAAAAATAGAAAATTCTTAGGGAAAAACTCGGAAAATTCCGGAATAGTCCAAAAAATGTGTTTTTTTCATTGACAAAATTTTGCAATTTTCGCATGATTTGATGGTTTTGAACGATGTCTAGGTGGAACATTTTCGGTTAAATGTTGGTTGGTAACGAGAAAAATAATATTTAAATAAAAAATCCGTCGAACCCGACATTGGGAGTGCCAGCGTCAAATCGTTCGATGCAAAATGCATTCGATCGCGAATTTTAACGGGAGCAAGACTATAATCTAGATGAGCTGACGGAAGAGTTCGAACAAATGTGCCGCTGTTAAATACCGAGTACAAAAACGTGTACGATTCACGATGAAACTGGAGGCATTTACTTTCTCGATGAATGCTCGATAACGACTAAATGAGCTTTGGAAGTAGTTGACCGAACGATGAAGGATTTACGAGGGAATTTTAAACGATTTGGTGGGGCTATGATTTTGCTCAAAATGTCTAATGCTGCTGATTTACTAAAACCATGCTTGAAAACGTCAAGAAGTTGTAATTGACCAAAAAATTAGGGGCTCATTCCAGAACCTCCCATATTCTGCTGAATTCCCGAAACAACTGCCAGCGCTTGACAATGGCCAAATTCGGGTTGATGTTTCAACTGAATTGATATCGTTCCCAGCAAATTTTTGCCAGTTCACATCGTTGGAAAAGTAACTCATGACATTGCACAAAATTATAAAAATCTCGATTGGATTAATTTACGGGCAGTATGTTACTAGCAGAGAAGAATAAATACATTAATAGCTACAATTTCAAATTAGAAAGTTAAATCGCTTGAGAACTGCATTCGTACACATCTGTTTACAGCGTGACCGTAAAGGATGAAGCGACCAACAATCCGACCGAATTTTCCACTCGCTTAATATGCCGCATAATTTACAGATAAAGGTGGGATCGATCATAATCATATTGCGGAATCTGAATCAACCGAAATTGTGCAACGGTACGCGGTTGTCCGTCAAGAATCTGATAAAAAACGTGATTTCAGACGATCATAAAGAACAAATTCAAAGAAGAGGAAGTCCTTATCTTACGAATTAGATAATTCCAACTGATCATCCATTCCAATTCCCCGACGACAATCAATAATTCGCAAGGCCAATCGTTGGAAGTATATGAGATTAATCTCGAATTTCCCAAATTGGGGCGAGACAAAGTTCGCCGGATCCGCTAGTGAAACAATAAAAATATTAAAAATTTTAAATATTGTAAAAATACTAAACATATTAAAAAAACAAACAAGAGCAAAATATACACGGGAGGTACACTGGGTTGGCACTTTTGCCAAAAACAAATTTATGCAATTTCGTCCGATGGACAAATGCATAAACAAGAGCTTGTGTGGGTTATGTTGACGTGTGGTCTTCGCTGCTGCCATTTTTAACCGGTGTGTTTGGGCTTCTCGGTGGTTTTTTGAAGCTTTTAACACTTAAGGTTGTGATAATGAGTTGAGAAGGCTCAGCAAAGGGTAAAAATAAAATGAGTCAAAATATTAAATATATTTAAGATGTTTAAAATACTAAACATATAAATTTTACAAATACATATTAAAAATATTAGGTGTTAAAAATTATAAAAGATATTATAAAAATTAAAAATATTAAATATTAAAAATGTCAAAAATTTTAAAAATTAAAAAAATATTATTAATATTAAACATATTAAAAATATAGAAAATATTAAAAATATCAAAAATATTAAATATATTAAAAATATAGAAAATGACAAAAATGTTAAAAATATTTGTTTTGGTTAGTTTTTAGACGATCTTACAGTGTATTATATCAATTTACGTTAGTGTATCGTATGATACATCAAATTCGGCTAAAGATCAGAAAAATGTTTTTTTATTTATTGTTTGATATTTTTGGTCAAATTCAGTGTGTCACGCACTAGGATGACGCGTTTCGAACTCCATGACGAGTTCATCTTCAGACCCCTTTGTGACGAAGTGATGCACAATGGTACATCATCATCATATTAAAAATAATAAAAATATTAAAAATATTAAAATTGTTATCTAAAAAATTTAGAACTATTTATACCCTTACCCAACGGGTAGGAGGGTATATATCATTTGATACAACCCATAGTGTAACACATAGAATGAGTCACTTAAGTCCCTTTGTTTCTTTGAACCAAATTCGATTCATGACTTTTTAAATCGTTTGAGCCATGTCCGTCCGTCCATCTGTCTGGCTGGTGCGTACTATAACTTTCGAAAGACGCAACCAAATATTTTAAAATTTTGCACGAGTTAATATTACCCCAAAACTATTTACGGTATTAGAAATGGATTAATGATCTCGCTCCTTCTGGTAACTCCCATACAAATGTACCATTCCGCCCACTTAAGAAATCAAGTAACAATATCAGTATTAGTAAAACCATGATAGGATAAAGGTTTTTTTAAAAAAAACTGGAAGTCTAGCCACGCCCCTACTGGTACCTCCCATACAAATGTAACACTCCTCCTACTTTTAATATCGAGTAATAATATCAATACACTCAACGCGATTGTTCTCAAATGCAGTATTTTGTTAAACAATAATAGGATAAAGTTTTTGAGAAAAAACAGGAAGTCTAGCCACGCTCCTTCTGGTACCTCCCATATAAATTTACCATAACGCCCACTTTAGATATCGAGTAATAATATCAATACACCAAATTCGGCATACTTTTATAACTGTATAAAGTTTTAGAGAAAAAAAATGGAAGTCTAACCACGCCCCTTCTAGTACCATACAAATTTTCCGTTCCGCCCACTTTCGAAATCGAGTAATATTATCAATACACCCAACGCGATAGTGTCTAAATTCTGTATTTTGTTAAACTTGAACAGGATAAAGTTGTGGGGAAAAAATTGGAAGACTATTCACACCTCTTCTGGTACCTCCCAGTCAAATTTACCATTCTGACCAGAATGTTACAATTCTCTGCAAAATAAATCACTTAATTGTGATGATCATGATCCATGTCGCATTTTCTTCACAGGTTTGTGGCTTTACGTGAGAGTAACAAGACTTGACACTTTTTTTGCGTTTTGCATTTTTCATGATTTTTTAAAATACAAAATTAAAATTTTTTTAAGTCAGAATCCAACATTTTATTTTACTTAAACTACCATTAATCTGTCAATTTTTTTGTGACATAAAAAATATTTTTTTTTTAAGGTAACAAATACAATTTAGAAAATCAATTTATAAAGAGTAAAGTTATGATTTTGTAAAACTTTTAATTTTTGAAAAAAAAAAACTGAAAATACGATTGGTTGGTAACTTAAAAATTCGAGCTGGTAGAAAAAACTAAAGATTATATTTTTTAAAATCAGCGACCTAAAATTAAAAAAACAACACATAAAATGTTAAATTTTGTTCCCTTGTGTAATTTAAAAAAAAAATTATTGAAATCTGTTTAGTAATATTGAAGTTTACCCGTTGCTTACTTTCTCCATAGAAACAATGTTACAAAGTTAGCTGATATATGATGATTTCTGTCTACTTATCTGACCATGAGTCGGTACAAGGCCTAAGTTTACGCGTTACACTTTTTTGCCTTGATCTCGTCGAATCGCGTGGGAATTGTGGTAAGAAATCGTCAATATTGTTCTCAAATTTCTTTAGTAAATATAATGGACACCCTTTAGACCATTCTCTGTGGGCAAAAATGGATCTGTAGGTACAATTAGTAACGCTCACAAATAGGCGTGGTAGATACTAGTTGTTGTTTCTGAGTCGATAAAAAGATTTCCGTCTATCCGTCCGTCTTCCTGTTTAAGAGCTATCGAGCTGAAAATTGGTATGCAAGCTTCAAACTTAATCTAGCGGAGGTGAAGTTCTAAGACTCCGGACAAAAACTACTTCCACCTCTCATACAAATTCCCCTTTTTTGTTGTGGCTAAAAAATTATACAAATTTTGTTACACTAGAAGGTTATCTGAGCTTCCGGCATAGACGAAGATAAGATACATCTTACTTGTTAACTTAAAGGAAACACTAAAAGTTACATTTGTGTGTCGGCTTAAAAAATTTTCTATATAAAAAACTTTTACCTCAATGTTTTGTTTTTATTAATGTAAACAAGTAACTTTTATTTTTTATCTCGTTATATAATATGCAATACCTCTACAAATCAATTACAATCAAGTTAAATGTGAGCTGTGAAAAAATTAACATCAAAATTTGTTGCCTGTCATTTTGTTTGACATTTGAAAAATCTGTTAAGCTATAACATCTATCCTACCTACCACACCTTACCACCGCTATTGTTAATAACTGAAATAATTGAAGTGATTTGAAAACTGTAAAGATATTTATCAACTCGATTCAATTCAATGACAATCTCTACCCTTAATCGTGATTGGACTAGGGTATGATTTCAGATTTATAACAATGAGTTATGCAGCTCTTATTTTTTAACCAGGGCCAAGATGACTCAAACACAAAGGTGATAATAGGTAAAAAAAAATGAAAAACCTTGCAATTTTCTAGATTGGCTTCAAAAGCTTTAACAAATCGAATGTGCGGGCAATCGTTTAATGTTATCTATATAATCATGATTTATCTATTTATAAATACGAAAAAAATGCTTATAAATTAATTGTAGCAATAACTCTAATGCAGCCAAGCTATAGATAATTTTGTTTAGCAATAATTATTAAAATACAAATAACAATAAAATTATCAAAAAGTAAACACTACTTACATTTTGTTATATATATTATGAAGAAACAGCCGACAATGAAGAATTTGCAAAGGATTCGTTGGCAAAAACGGTTGTAGTATTTTGTTATAATTTGTATAATTTTTTTTTAAATTTAATATTATTTTATTCCTCTCAACACTTTCACTATAAATTTTTGTTTTATATTTATGCACAAAATTTAAAAATTTTTATATTTAAATTTTTTTTAAAACCACTATTCTTAATTTTGTTTCACTTTCCATCATACTATTATTTTAATTTTCGTAACATTTGTTTATGTTTTGTTGACTATAGGTTTAGGGCACTTTCTTATTTTTGTGCTCTTTCGCCTGCATATTTGGCCTAACTAATGAGCAGCCGCTTGGGGCTCGACGCGTAGTTTGCTTCCCATGATTTGTAATTATTCAGCTGTGAAATGAGACATAACAGAGATAGAGATTTATTAAGCTTTAAGATGATTATATAGGGCCGGCCACTTTCTCGTTGGTGATTTATTTTTTTTCACTTTGCCGCTGCTGCTGCATTGACTTTATTATTATTTTGTTGTTGTCAGTACTCGCGCATTTGTTTTGTTATTATTTTTTATTTTATTTATTTTTATTATTATTATGTGTATGAATAGTTATGCTATCATTTGATTATACAAGAACCACAACAGAAATGACTAATTACTATTGACGTCACTTGTTCATATAAGGAGAATAAAAAAAATCTTGCGTTGCGCCGCTGTGAGTTGAATTGTAATCCGAGATAGGAGATGTCTGTCAATGGTATTGAAATGTTTGTGAGATATATATTATTTCGTGGAATTCATTTTAGTTAAAATTCAGGAAATTCCTATATTTGCAATAGTATTGATTTGAAACAATTATATGCAAAAAAAAAACGCTAATGTGTGACAAAGTATAAGTGTCATTCTAGAGGTGTCTATACATATATGATAAAATAGTTAAAAAGGCTAAGGCACTTGAATGCCAATCAAAGAAAACTAAAATGTTTATAAAACTAAACTAAACTAAAAAAAAATAAAAAAAATCGTCGAAATACTCAAAAAAACTGTATCGAGTCAAAATAATCAAAATATATCGATTTAAGTCATTTATTAGGTAAACTAATAGAATTATTTTTTGGTTCGTATTTTGTATTTTTCTTTTCATTTTAGCAATTTTTTCTTTAATATTATACTTTGTATTTTGTAATTTTTTATCTTTATAGCGATTTTTTTTATTTTGGCGATTTTTGTATAAACACATATCGGGAAGAATATCAGTACACAAGGTAACATCACCCGAACGGCTAAAGCTAGAACCTTTAAATTTTGCATGTATATTCCTTTTATGACGCAGGCTCGCATTAAGAACGAATTTTTTGGAAATTCATACAGCAACGGGGTATAAAGGGCGTGACACCGACCACACAGCTTGAAATTTGAAATGACCATATCTCATGAACCATAAGAGGTCTGAGATATGGTACATTTTTTGGTCGTACGAGGAAAATTATTTTCGTTGTGGAAAGACAGCTATACCACGCCCTTTTTCAAAATCGTTATGTCGGCCAAATTAATTGATTGATTGAAATTAAATTTTTGCAGTGTGGTACTGTCGGTAGCGCTTCTAACATCTCTATATATACCATAAAATTGTTACTTTACCGATTGATCGACTGACTAGACCACACGGCTTTTTCTAGAATTATGAATATTTGGATGTACATTAGATAGTGTCGGAAAAAACGTTGACGCGTTCACCCACCTGTTTGGTAGTTTTTTGACCCGTGCACCCTACGTTCCTCGAAATGTTACTTACTATGTTGATCGTAACGAAGCATATATCGTTATTTAAGGTTATTCTTGGGCTACATTTTGCGTATTGCAAATTTTTGACTCTGACATCAATTTAAGTTTTTGATTTTTTTACTTCGATCGTTACACCCTAATAATGACTATTTGTGTTTACATTCGTAAAAATTACAAACAAATATGAAAACTTTATAGAGTATAATATTTTATACATAAACAAAAAAGTTATAGGAGTTTTAAAAATCATTTGGTCACCCTTCTCATACCGGCTAAAAATCAAAAACTTAAATTGACGTCGGAGTCAAAAATATATAAAAGGCAAAATGAATGACGATATACGCTTCGTTTCGATTGGATAATAAATACTATTTCGGAGGGTCGTAGGGTGCACATATCAAAAAAAGTTTTGATGTCCTCAAGTTGTCTTTGAACAAATTACAAAACTGGGGGGCGAACGGATCAACTTTTTTATCCTTTGTCGGGTGACCCTATCTAGTGTACATTGTCCTTATAGAAAAGGTGGTCGATAAAAAGGGATTATCCGTAATAAGCTATTAAAGTACGAATTGGGGGTAAAAGTAGTCTCACAGCCAAATTAGAGCCATAGCCACGAAAATCTGTATGAGCACGAAGAGATTTTTCGAAATTCGTATTTAAGGGCTAAGGACCCAAAAAGGGATACAACTAGTACAATCACCCAGACCAAACGACTCATGGTATAATTGAGAAAATAGGGGTGAGTATGTTATGCCACGGGATCGGCCGTGGCATAGTGGTAAGAACACGCGACTTCCATGCGGGAGATCCCGGGTTAGATTTCCGTCTCCAGCAATCTAAATTTTTCTTGCATTGCCGGCACCACTGCGGTCGATTTCCTTCAAAAAGGCGCGCATGAGGGTCATTTTTGGAAGTTCCAGAAACCTTTTTCTACCTATGTCTACCTTTCCTTGATAGTCTAAGGTAGTCCACAACCAAAATTTTGCACCCCCATAGCTAAATATTAACCCACAATCCGCGGTCGATTGTTTTAGGGAAGCTTTTTTCCGGCGTAAATTCGGTGAACCACACTAACGCGAAAAGGGTGAAATGCAATACGTCACGGGTCACTTTCAATCTTCTAGATTGTTTTTCTACTTCTTTCAACCATCCTCAACGATTATTCCACTGTCCACAGGACTTTTTACGACGATTAAGCTATGTCCGTCTGTCTGGCTGGATGGCTGGTGAGCAGAATAACTCGAGTAAACCTTAACGGATCGGTATGAAAATTTACCAGTATTAATATTTTTCAAAACGCACTAATGGGATTGCAAATGGGCAGAATAGCCCCATCCCTTCTGGTACCTCCCATACAAAATCTTATATCTATTTTTGGAAAGTTAATATTTCATTCATAACATCCAAACGGAAGACTGGATGGTACTTGAATTTGATCAGTTTATTTATCTTGCAAATGTAGATAAACCCTAAAACAAAATGCAACCTTTGCCACTCCCCATCTGGTACTAACCGAATTGACCCTCATAGCTTCACATACATATCTTTTTTGTAGGTACACTGAATTCACTCGAATTTTTCGCAAGATGATCGCTTATGAAAATTGGACTAAGGAATGAATATGGACTACTTCGGTTCACGCCTTGTCGTACCTCTCATACAAAATGGGCTATTTTTGAAAAAGTTAATATTTCTCCCATAACTTCCCAAAGGACACTTGGGGGGTAATGAAAGGTCTTAAACACATATATTTTTTGTAAGTACACTGAATTCACTCAAATTTTGCGTTAGATTTTAGCTTACGAAAATTAGACTTAGTAATGAATATGGACTATATCGGTTCACGCTTTCTGGTCTCTCCCATACAAAATGACTTATTTTTGAAAAATTAATATTTCTCCCATAACTTAAAAACCGGCACCTGGGGGACAATTAAATTTGGTCACTTAATTTATCTTGTAATTGGCTGCAAAATCTCAGAAAACCTAACTATTTGACACGCACCTTTTTATACCTTCCGTATAAATAACCGGTATTGCCCCTGTATGTACATAGACATTTTTGCCGTGGAATTGGCCATATACATTATTAGATAATATCTCCGTATTGACGTCATACCTAGGTCAAGGATCCTCAAGGTTTTTCCATGGGTTCTGATAAGTCAAGATGCCGCCAAAGCTTTTTTGGGGCAACCAATACCCCATGCGCGCCTTTCCGACCCAAATCGACCACTGTGGGCCCCTCCATGTTATCGACAACAACTTCGCAGTATCAAGTGTTGAGTTTATCGGCATGTCTAGTAAAAAGTGAAAATCGCATTTGTCGATAAACAAGTAGGTGTCGTTAGTTGTGAATACTAAAATAGAAAGCGTGTTAATCTACAACAACGCAAGAAGCTATCCCATACCTCATTCATGGGGTGTAAAGGAAAATTAACCCGTAGGGTGAGGGTATACAAATGTAATTTAGCGGTAAGAACAGATATTTCTAAATTTGCACATTTAGACAACGAAATCTAAATCACAAATCAAATCAAAATTTCTCAAATATAAAACAATAAGTCAAATGTGCAGAATAAGGGGCGTGAGTCCATGGCACGCCCCCTCCCCCAAACACGCCCTAAAACACAATCAAAGTCAAAGTTGGCGCTGAGGCCAATAAGACCTAGTTAGGTTAAAACAGGGGCACCTTGGGTTCTATGATGATCCTATATATGAATTCAACTATGGTAACCCTTTATGTGACAAATTAAATGATGTAATTTTCAAAGACCTACGAGGTGTTTCGGGCCCTAGGGAGTCCAAATAAGGGCACATTAGGGAAAAAAAATTGAAAAAATAAAGAAAAATTAAAATAGATAGATAGAAATTGAAAAATTCAAGAAAATACATATTTTTTTTTAATAAAATTTGCTCTACAAATTTTCTTAAAGATAATTGTAAAAAGAAGAAATTTTAAGAATTTTAAGAAATTTAAAAAATAAATAATTTTTGTTAGGAATTTTTTTATGAAAATCGCGAAGTACAAAAAGGGCTCATTAGAGAAAAAATGTGAAAAAAAAATAAAGAAAATTTAAAAAAGAAATTGAAGAATTCAAGAAAAAACATATTTTTTTAAAAAATTATCAAAAAAATTTAATTTTAAAAAGTTTCTTTCAGAAAATATTACAAAATTTAGTTTTTTAAAGAAATTTAAAAAATCAATAATTTTTGTTGGGTTATTTCATAAAAAATCGCGCGATTTTTAAAAAAATAAGTTCAAAAAGTTCTCATTAGGGAAAAAAGAGAAAAAATAAATAAAGGCAATTGAAAAAACTTAAGAAAGATATTGAAAAAATCAAGAAAAAACTATTTTTTTTTTTATATCTTTTTTAAAGAAATTGTAAAAATAAATAATTTTAGTAGGCAAAATTTTCCCTGTAAAAAATAGCGCGATTTAAAAAAAAAATTTATTATAAAAAAAATATTTTCCTTTTTTTTTTTTATCCCGGGAATTGAAATGGCTTTAACTCGGATCAGGGGACCCCTAGAAGCTTAAAACTTTCATTTGAGTACCCGCACATTATAGAACTCAAAAAACCCCTTTTTGGGGACCAAGATGAAGAAGATGTCATATTTTTTTTATTTGGGTTCCAGCCCTATAAAATTAAAATTACAACTAAAATTTATCATTGCTATATTGCACAATGTGTAGCCGGTTATTATTAGTTGTTCTTATAAAAAATTGAACTTTATATAATAAAAAGAAAAAATCTTTTATTAGTTATTTTATCATTTTCTTCTCAGTAACTAATTGTTTAAATTTTTGTATTTTGTATGAAATTACAAATTTAATAATTTTTATTAAATTATTTTATTATTAAATTATTTTTTAAAATTTTCTCTGTTTTTATAAAAAAAAAACTAAACTTTCTATGAATAAAAAAAACAATTCTCCTTAGTTTTTTTGTGTATTTTGTTCATTATCTTATGGTGTTACTTTTTATAATTTTTTTAACTGCATTTGCTTTTAACCACCAATTTTCAAGGCAATTTGTGTTTTATATTGCAAATTTCTTTAAAATGATTTCAATTCTATTTTCTGATTTTTAATTTATAATAATTCCATTTCTTTGGTCCGAGTTTTTATGTTTGTTTTTATTAATTTTGTTTTTTGTTTCATTTCTTTCCTTTGTATCTTAACATTTGTATTATGCTTTATCTAATATATTAATTCTTTTGTTTTTTTCTAACAATATATTGAGTATTTTGTCTTTGTTATAATCTTTCAAAATTTCTTTTGAATTTCTTGTGTTTACATCTGGAATTTCCTTTTTGAACATTCATTCACAAACTTCTCTAACGAATATTTCACCACTATTACACAAATGCAGACGATTCCATATCGTATTGATTGATTTATTTACTTTCTTAAAAGCTTTTCACACACACACACTCACACACACACTGCTTAAAACCGTAGCACGATTCTTTCTAAGATCGTTCGTTAATCGCACTTTTCCAAAATAAAATTTCCGCGCTACGCATAAGACAGCCCTCTTGAACACGCAGTTCAACTAATGATCACGAAGGAGAGGGAACTTTACTCGAACGCGTCCGATATGAGACTAAAAAACTTTAAGCACTTTTCAAATAATACAACAAAAAAGTACCACAAACCCCCACGACAACAACAATCGATAAATATGCGAAGCAAACAAAACAGAAAAAAATAAGAGAAGGAAAAAATTAAATAAAAAAAAAAACAATAAACTTCAGATAAAGTAGACCCAACAAAGTAAGAGCAACCTTAATGCGAGAGTCGCGACTCGCGAGTCGAATTGAACAGAAGCAAACTCTGTAAATGGAAAAGGCAAACAATTGGATCGTTCATAATGCCCGACCAGCACATTAAATGCTGGCTGATGCTGCTGCTACAGCCGCTCACTAACAATGAGCAGCAAGTGAAGTACCAGAAAAGCATCAAGACTTTAACTATAACTTATCCCAACGACGCTCACAGCCACCACTGCCGAAGTCTATGACAAACTGGCAAAAAAAATCTCAGTGCATTAAAGGAAATCCAAAAGCTGCTGCAACCTACAAACCTAGAAAATCCTCTAAACAACAACGATAATTAAAGCTTAGCTTTATTAGATTAGACAGCCAGCAGCAGCCCAAGTACTAGCAGCAAACAAACAACAGCTGCCTGCAATATCTGCAATTGTTGCAACAATCTGCATTAGCAATTATCATATTTCCACACCGTGAGTGGAGTCTAGTCTTCTCCAGTCAGTGGCCTCTCATAGAAAAACAAAAAACAGACACACACACAGTCACCAAATCCATTCATTACTAACTGGTGGGGGATTTTGAAAGTTTTATTTTGTTGGGTTTTTTTCTTGCTGTGTGACCACACGTGAGCTAACTGCTCTCCTCAGGTATAATTATAGATAATGGTCAATCATTATGTTCATAATATAAAATCGGTTAAAAGCTTTTTGTGTTTTGTGTCTCTCCCACTCTCTCGCTGTGTTTGTCAATCGTTAAAGTTCTTAGCTAAGTTTAGCGTACAAGTTGGCTTAAAGACAATGGCCAAGCAAAGGCAAGAAAGACATTCACTTGTTTGGTCCACTAATGGTGTTTATGTTTATATTTAATGCGAAACGCTATTCAACGCTTGAGAATTTACTTCTTTATGCCACAATTGTGGCTGCTGTAAATCGTTTTCTTAGATAATATCAGCGAAAGAGAATTCTGTGAGAATTTGTTGTGGTAATAAAAAAAACCTGAAGTACTGTGTTGTAGGAAAACAAATATTTCAGGGGATACCAGGGTGAGGGGAGAAGATGCTTAAGACATACCAAAATACGCTCAAAGGATAATGTAGGTCAAAGTGTGCAGTGTTTTGGCGAGTAACAATAATGATGACTTCCAGTTTTGAGATTGATCGTTTTAAGGGTGCTGATTTTGTATCCGGGAACAGAAGAATAGGTCAAACGTTTAAGATGCTGTGTAAAATATTTAACTATGATCCGATTTCGACCGAATTAGATACGAGTCTTTAGACGGTACGATACTTTGACTACGAATTGTATATACTGATTTGTTAACAGACACAACAGAGGTGGCGAGTGCTTAGAAGCAGGCGAAGTATAGATGTTTAAATCCAATTTCCAGACGCAATGCCAGTTTGAACATCCGTTTAGTAATAGCAAATGTGAGAAGGCGCAATGTTGACTAACCTAAACGGTATGCTACCACCGTAACCGAAGTAGGTAACTGAAGCTCAACACAACGGCTCTCTTAATGGCTTTGGCAGCCTCAAGAAACTAGGATCGGGCGCGGTGGCCTAATATGCCACTCTGCTTATACAAAACCAATTATTATGAAAAGACGAAGAAAAAACCAGAGTGAAACCAGATTCCCGCATAAAAATATCCACAAGGCACCCTGGATATTCCATGATCAAAAGCCAAGCAACCAGATTGATCACGTGGTAATCGATGAAAGGCATGTCCCAAGCGTTATGAACGTGCGTGTGATGCGCGGTGCAAACATTGACTCGGATCATCACGTAGCTGCAGCCAAGGTACGCACGCGATTAACCAAACGCAAAGGAATCTAGACATCACAAAACTACATACCACCGAGATAGCCAATGCCTACTCCAACCAGCTCTCTCAATTACTTCGAACACTACTCCTAATACTGATGTTCCCGACACCCAATGGCTGCATATTACGAATTCTATGATCACTGGCGCAACGACCGTTCTGGGTTATGAAAACCCACATTTAGACAAGCCCTGGTACGATGATAAATGTCGCGAAATGTCTGAAAAAAAGATACAGGGCAAAACTGCAACCAATGGCACCGCACGGAGCGTTATAATGAAAAGAGGAGGTAGCGGACATGCCTCTTTATGGGGAAAAAGCGTCTTTGGACGAAAAGAGAGAGCCTGGATATTCAAAATTACAGGGACAGAGGTGAAGCCCGAAAGTTCTACTAAAAGGTAAAAAACAAAGGTTGTGGACCAGATATCCCCACCTGTAAGGACCGAGACGAAAATCTAGTCACAGACATTCAGAGTGTGCTGTAAATATGAAGGGGAACACTTTCGATCTCTACTCGTTCCTGAAGGCAGCATAAGTGACGAAATCACACCAATCATCGACGATGGGGTAGACTGTCCACCACCGAGCCAAAACGAGGTCAGCACAGCGATCGCAAGGCTTAAAAATAATAATGCTGCGGTATGCGATGGAGCTTTTTAAAGCCGGCGGCGATGAGCTGGCAACGAGCATGCACCTGCTCATAAACACGATCTGGCTCAAGGAATGCATGCCCCATGATTGGAATCTGAGTTTTTTATGTTCTGTGCTTAAGAAAGGCGATGCAAGTGCATGTACCAACCCATCGCATACTAGGTCTTGTCTAGTGTGTTATGTGAAAGACTAAAGCCTATTCTAGCGAACCTGATTCGGCCTTATCCGTGTGGCTTTACACATGGTAAATCCACAACCGACCAGATACTCACACTACGACAAATTTTGGAGAAGATCCAAGTAATGCAAATCGACACCTACCATCTGTTCATCGACTACATTCTGCATTCTAAAGTCCAATACGACAAAAACTATTAGATGCTATGGCGGCTTTCACACTGACTGACACGAAGTCTTCAGTGAAAATAGGCACAAATCTAACCGAGCCTTTTTCTACGAAGCGAGGCTTCAGACAACGCGATAGTCTGTCATGCGGTCTCTTTAACATCACAATGGAGATGATCGTGCGGAAGAATGCAGTAAATACGACAGGCTACGGAGCGCAAAAGACCGAAGCTCTTGGAATACTTATCTACATGCGGCTACAGATAGATAATTTTCTGTTGTTGCTGCCATTAAAGAAGAATTTGTATGGCAGGTACCATAAGGGGTGGGGGTAATTACCTGAATTACCTGAAGTTTTGTCCTTCAATACAATCGGGTTTATCCCTTTTTCGTTCTTAAAGTCGGCACTAAAAATAATAACGACATTAATATATGTTAGGGAATACCAAATTTGAGTCGTCAGTTGTCGTTTAACCGTCGTCACAAGATAGCGTCGATTTGTACCGACAGCGACGGAAATTAGGCCGAATATAATGAATATGACAATTTTAGAATGTCCCAAAGTTTAATGTTTATAAATTTTAAGAGAAATATTAAGTTAATATTCATTCGCTAGTTGCTGAGATACTCCTCACCATTTGTAAAAATTATGATAAAAGTGGTTATTTTCACTACAAGTATAGTTTATTAAACTTTGTACCGCAAGATAAGGGGGGTTTGTATAAGAATTTACTTTTAGCTTTTCGCATCCATTTTTTTTTATAATAATTTTGCACTGAAATGTTAAATACTAATTGTTTAATTACCGAAAAGGGAGAGTTTTGTATGAGAAGAGGGAGTAGTTTTGGTAAAGCTCTTAAACTACGGCTGTAATCGGGGGCCAGACAGACGGACACCCCAAAACAGGCAGAGTTTTGTATGGGAGTTGGGAGTAGTTTTTTTCCGATTATGCTCATCTTATAAGTTAACCTCCGCTAAGAGGATAGAAGCTTGCATGGAATGTGGGATTATTTTTTTCCGAAATTTATCAATTTAGAACCTTTCCTTCGCATAGAGAATAGAAGCTTGCATACCAAATTTCAGTTCGATAGCTCTACAGAACTTTTATTGTTATAAAAAGTATATTAATTGTACCTTAAAGTACTTTTTTTTTACTAAGAGGTAATTTCATTGCACCTCAAGTTAATTTTTGAATGCAAATATGTTGTAGAAGTAAATACCATAGATTGTTTGGCTTGTAATTAAGATTCCGATAAACAATTTAATTTTATGATTTTTATTTAAATTAAATATTATTAAATATAAAAGACTGTCCAACAAAATATAGCTTAAAATTCACATCTGTGTTTTTCTACGTTTAGTTCAAATTATATTTCAAATGCATTGTCAAAATTGTCTAATCTACAGCCGACCATGAATTTATTCATAAAGAAAACCCTATATACATACATTTAACTTCATAGTTTTAATGCTTTCTCCAGAAATACACAGTTTTTAAAAAATATATAATCGCCACTAAATGGGCTGACACTGCAATCTACAAATGCGTGTTTCTCGTAAATTATACGTCCAATTACAAAAATCGTTAAACTGTTAATTTGTGCCTAAGAAATTAATTACACTTTTTAACTAAACGCATAAGCTTAATTGGTACTAAATATTTTTCCATCAGGCAGCATTTTTGTTATAGTTTCATCCCATTAAACACATCTTGTAAAACATTCATAATTTTATGTCTGACCATTGTGTGACGCCCCTAAATGCCGCCAAGTAATAACGAAAATGAAAACTAGTAAAAGTAGAAAGTATTTGCACATCTCTCTCTATCTCTGTGTGTAGTTAATAATAGCAAAAACTAACTATTCTCGTGCACACACCAAAAATGATTTCAATTTCCCATGGAAGTTAGTTGGTCCACAGTGGTAGCCGATAATGAAACCAAAAACACAACAAAAAAAAACCAGACCAAAGCGGGCTGAACAACCAAAGTGTTGGTCAAGCAACATCCTACAAAATTTCTTTCTATGTCATGTTTTTCATTTCATTTTCATCTGCCATGCAAGGCGTTGCTTTGCATTGACTGTTGGTTAAACTAACGATTTCGTAAATAGAAATATGTAGTTGTAGTAAGTTTTTTTTTCTAATCAAATGTAGGTTCACACACAATATGTAAGCATACATATTGTTGGTAAGCGCCTACCATCATTGAGGAAGCTAAAGATGAAGATGCAATTTTAATAACCCAGCAAAGCTTTTAAGTAGAATTAGTTTATTGATATACTTCAGATGCGGAACAATAAAAGTCTTTTTGGTATCATATAAATACTTTTTAATACAATAAAAGTTACTTTTGGTAAAATGAAAGTACTTTTTGGTATAACAAAAGTAGTTTTTGGCACAAAAAATCATCTTATGAAACAGTTAAATAAGTTTTTGGAACACTCAAATAACTATTTGGCACAATTAAACTTCTTTTTGGTGCAATCAAATACTATAATGATACTTTATAATATAATTAAATAACATTTTAATACAATTAGTTGTGATATTGTACAATAAAAGTTTTTTTTTTGTACAATAAAATTACTTTTTGGTACAATAAAAGTTCTTTTTGGTACAATGAAGTTTCTTTTCAGGTACTTTTAGATAGAATAAAAGTACTTTGTGAGAAAGTATAAGTACTTTTTGGTAAAATAATAGTATTTTTTGATACAATAAAAGTACATTTTGTTTTAATAAATTATTTTATGGAACAATAAAATAACTTTTTGCTGCAATCAAAGTACTTTTGGACACAATATTTTTTTATTTTTCTTTTGGTACAATAAAATTACTTTTTAGTACAATAAAAGTACCTTTTGGTACAACAATACTATTAAGGTACAATAAAAGCACTTTGTGAGACAATAAAAGTACTTTTTGGTACAATAAAAGTACATGTATTGTACTTTTTAGTATAAAAGTACATTATGGTATAATAAATGTACTTTTTAGGACAATAAGGGTACCTTTTCGTACAACAAAAGTACATTGAGGTCTAACCAAAGTAGTTTGTGGGAAAATAAAAGTACTTTTTGGTACAATAAAAGTACTTTTTAATGCAATAAGTTGTGATATTGTACAATAAAAGTACTTTTTGGTACAATAAAATTACCGTTTAGTACAATAAAGGTACTTTAATATGGAATAAAAGTACTTTGTGGGAGAATATTAGTACTTTTTTTGTTCAATATAAGTACTTTTAATACAATTTAAAAATTATACAATAACTTGTAATATTGTACAACAAAAGTACTTTTTAGTCCAATAAAAGTACTATTTAACAATAAAAGTAATTTTTGGTACAATAAATATCACATTTTGGTACAATTAAAGTATTTCTGGGTCAGTAAATGCAATATAAGTATCTTTTAGTACTTTTTAGAACAATAAACGTATTTTTGGTACAAAAAAGCTCCTTCTAGAAACGATTAAAGTACTATTAGATACCATAAAAGTACTTTTAAGTACAATAAAAGTACTTTTTGATACAATAAAATTACGTTTTGGTGCAATAAGGTCCTGTCTAGCATACTGTGTGAACGTCTAAAGCCAATTGTGGAAAACCTGATTGGACCTTATCAGTGCGGCTTTAGACCAGGCAAATCCACGACGGATCAGATATTTACACTACGGCAGATTCTTGAGAAAACCCATGAGAAGCAAATCGACACTTACCACCTCTTTGTCGATTACAAAGCTGCCTTCGATAGTCCCATCAGGCATCGACTATACGAAGCCATGTCTGAGTTTGGTATTCCTGCGAAGATAATTCGTCTCTGCCGGTGTACCCTTACGAATACCAAATCCTCTGTTCGGATTGGCACGGATCTTTCTGCACCATTCGATACGACGAGAGGTCTTAGACAGAGTGACGGTTTGTCATGTATGCTGTTCAACATAGTGATGGAGAAGGTGTTAAGGAAAGCATCGGTTAACATGTCTGGCACCATATTTAATAAGAGCCACATGCTGCTCGCATATGCCGATGATATCGACATTATCGGTCGAACGATGCGAGAGGTAACAGCTGGTTTCACATCAGACGAAGTTAATGGTATCATCGAACAAAGTGTCCACCCGTTGGGGACGCAGCGTGAACGTTGAAAACTATTGCTTTGAGGTTGTCGATGAATTTATCTACCTTGGATCCGCCATGAACAAGAACAACAGTGTCAGCCTCGAAATAAAACGGAGAATAGTGCTTGCTAACAGGTGTTTCTTTGGACTACGCGAGCACTTTATAAACACCACCCTATCTCGAACTACCAAAGTCCAGCTGTACCAGGTACTAATTTTACCGGTCCTGTTGTACGCCTCCGAATCTTGGGTGCAGCTCATCTGGCGGTGTTTGAGAGAAAAATACTCTGCAAAATATATGGGCCCATTTGCGTAAACGGCGAGTTTAGGATTCGGATGAACCATGAGCTGTACTAGTTATACCACGACATTGATGTCGTCAAGCGGATCAAAGTGCAACGATTACGCTGGCTAGGCCATGTCGTGAGAATGGATGAGGAAACTCCAGCGCGAAAGGTATTCTATCAAGACCTCGAAGGACGGCGCAAAAGAGGGAGACCGCGACTACGTTGGAAACCAGGTGGAGGAATCACTGACGCTGCTTGGTAGGACTGACTAGAGACGGTGCGCACAAGATCGAAGCGAATGAAAATCTTTGATCATTTCGGCCTCTGACTTAGGCACTAAGATATAAATATATATATGTGTCAAGTTGTTTTAAAGGCTAATAATAAAAAAAGTAATTTTTGGTACAAATATTAGAAACGAAAAAGTACATTTTGGCACAACAAATGTACTTTTTGGTGCCACAGAAGTAATTGTACGTACAATAAAAGTACTTTTTAGTACAATAAAAGTACTTTTTAGTACAATAAAAGTAATTGTACGTAAACGAAAAACGTACTTTTTGGCACAATTAAAGTACTTTTTGATGTAACATTGTTTCAATACACAAAACAAATAAAGTAAGTTGTAAGTACATTAAGGTATTTTTAAGCACATTTACAGTACATTTTGACAATACTGCAAAAAAATACTTATCCCAATAATAGTATTTTTTACCAGTACTTATATAATAACCTATATGAAGTAAGTTAAAAGTACATATTCGGATCAGCATCTGCTACAAATCTGCTAATGCTTTAAAAGTGCTTTCTTGAGAATGACTTCTCATTTGGGTATTGCTGTGCTATTTAAGGTGCAACCTTTAAACGACTTTAGTTTTCAATTTCCCTAATCAAACTATCACGAGATCTGCAATTTACAGAATAATCGCAAATCAATGTCTCCCATTATCTTTGCTGGGCTTTCCTATCCTCATAGAGGAACTACATACCAAATTTGCACTTGACACCTGACAAGACGACCGCGGATAATAACAACAAGCGTCTGATATTGTCGCTACGGCGTACACACAACACAACCACCAAGATTTACTGCCAATTTAAGCCATCAATAGATAGGAGATGACTATTTTAAGTGCATGATGGTAGTTTAAAGAAAAGTGCCAGTGAAATTTCCACAAAGCAATTTTCTAAACTTCCTGTTAGATCAACAATTTAACCAATCACCTTAAAACGCAAGAAAACACGTTAGCAATGTATAATAATAATTTCTGAAGATGTGACTAAAGATACAACAAAAAGTACCCATATACTACGACAAAGGCCCCTAGGCTATTTCTAAAGGAAAAACCCACATTGATGTAAATGAAACTAAACTGGAACTGAGCAACAAACGACAGAAACAACGTCATCACTATCAACGTCATCATATGATATGAAATCTTGTATGATGAAACCACATCATCATCAGTATCATGCAGTTCAGAAGAAACAGGAGAAGAAGAAGAAAAAAAAACACAAACACTTTCATATTAACACCACCACCACTCTTAGCCAAACATTTATGGCCGGCACATACCAATTGGAATGACTCATTCCTGCTGGGTAGCAGTTGACTTTTAATGTGGTCACTTGGCCTAAAGCTCACAGCATTTCGACCAACAACATTCAATTGAAGTGAATAACCCGATCATCGTTGTCTTCGTCGTCATCGTAATGTTGTGTTCACTAAACTCTTTCAATGTTGTCTGGTCTACCATTGACTGAATTCCCAGCTCAGCTCAGTTCAATTAATTTTATTTCAAATCGATTGTTTACTTTTGTCTGTGGTTTATTAACCGCTCAAGATTACAACCATCCAACCACTTGGTCATACCATTTTTGGCTTAAAGTACGGAAATAACGAGAGTAATTTTGTCGGACATTAACACACACACACACAATAGATGTCTTTTTAAGTTGTGTTTATGGCAGAACGCACGTTGCGGTGTTACTGTAGATCGTGTTGCCCATATTTAAGTGAGAGAGTGTATTGATTGGGAGTGGCGAAATTTTGTTATATAGGTCAATGGAATTGTTTTAAATATTTTATTAATTTAATTTGGGAAGTGTATTGGAATATAATGAATATGTTGATGACATGCTCTGTTTAGATTTCTGAGAGTTTGGATTAGAAATGTTATATATATATATGTTCAGATCAAACAGGCTATATCTAACTCATGTTAAGTAAAAATTTTAAAAACTTTTGCAGAGAAGTTCTAACAGAGCCTAACGATCAGCGCTTCAGAAGTCAATAAATTGAGAATGGAGAATGCTAAAAAAAAGATTTTGGAGTTATCAGTAGTACTTCATATTGTCGGTATCCTGCAAAACAGTCTCAAGTGAAATAGACTTAATGATGCAAAAGTGTACCAAAAGTCGTAGGCTATGCCCTGTAAAAAATCTCAGGTCTATTTAGAGTAGTGTTGTACTTATTGTACCCAAAACACAAGCGACTATAAACTTTCAATTCGTTCGTGCGCATGTTGAAGTGTATAAAAAGTTCTTTACTGTGCATGACAATAAAAGTACTGGTTGTTTCACAAGAAGTCCTTTTTTATATAAAGAAATTACCATGAGGTAGTAAAAATATTGTTTATTACAATAAAAGTAATTTTTGTAACAACGAAATTAATTTTTGGTACAATAAAAGTACTTGTTGGTACAATAAGGATACTTTTTGGTATTTGGTACAATAGATGTACTTGTTGGTATACACAAGTTACTGTTTGGAACAACAAAATAATTCGCTGATACAATAAAGGTACTAAATAAGGTACTCTTTGGTGCCACAAAATTGATGTTTTGTACATCAAAAGTGAAAGTACTTTTTGCCTCAATAAAAGTTTATTTTGGTACAAAAAAGTATTTTTTGATATTTGGTACAATAATAATGTTGTACACAAAAAGTACATTCTGGTATAAAAAAGTACTAGTTGATGCTATAAAAGTAATTGTGCAAAAAACAACTTCTTGGTGATCCAGCAAAAAAAACTTTTTGGTAGAACAAAAGAATTTGTTGGCCGAAAAAATGTACTTTTTGGTACAGATAATTTTTTTGTGGGTACAAAAATGTTCTTTATGGTATAGTTTAAAGTACTCTTTGTAACAACAATGTACACGTTGGTTCATTTTAGACAAAATAAAAGTATTTTTTTTATAAAAAAATTATTTTTTAGCAAAAGCTATCTTTGATACTTGGTATAATAAAAGTAGTGGGTTGTATATAAAAAGTACTTTTTATTACAAAAAAATAATTATAGCTCATGCTATTAAAATTATTTTTTATACAATAAAATACTTTACTTTTTGGTCCAACAGAAAATATTTGTTGATAGAACAAAAGTACTTCTTAACTGAATAAATTTAGTTTTTAGTACAGAAAATGTACTTTTTGGGTAGAGTTAATGTACACTTTGTAAGAACAATGTACTTTTTGATGCAATAAAATTAGTACAGGTACGCTTCCCATTATTCAAGAGGGAATCCGCATTCATCCTCGGGGTTTTTATAAACTCTTAAAAACATTCTCCACTTCTCTCAAACCACTTCAATTAACCATCCGTCCGTCTAGCCTATTAACAAATCATTGTTAATTTCCATTTGCTTATTTAATTCTTACAGTTGTCACGTATCGTATTTTCGCAGGACAACTACAACAACACTTCGATAACAGCTAACCACAAAACTTCCCGTCCCTCTTCACCTTTGTCAAAATTAGCCCAAAGGCTGTCGACCTACTTCATTGCGCATAACAAACTTAAAATCACAGATTTGAGGCGAATATTGTGTTGTTATTGGTTTTGCCAATATTTACATTTATGATCGTGAAACGATCATGATTCTTTTTTTTTGGCTGCCTTAAATATGCGGATAAGACAGAGAGACAGCCGGTGTTGAGGTTGTGTTTTTTTTTTTAATTTAATTTATTTCTTCTATACTGATTGGCTTTCACTTGACCGGATTGTTGTAGCTAACATATTCCACTTGTGGTGCTTTTAGGCAATTACTAAGTAACGCAGTTGACGTTAGAGCTGAGGCCAGTGATAACTCTTCTATTAGCCGGTATTTAGCCAAGTTGTTGATGGCAATGGCAATTGAGTGTGTGTATGTGGTGGTTGATCATCCATCGATTGCTTACTTGTTCGTTGATGTTGTCGTTGTTGTTTTTGCTTAGTATTATTACCCTTAAGAAAAAATATGTTAATTATAGTGTAAATACCATCAATGCTGCCTTGCCTGACTGGAATCCATGGAATCAATGAAAGTGTATTGTTTGAAGCTGTAGTAAAAGTGCACAAAACAAGTGGTGTAATAACATATTATTATGTTTACTTTTATGTTTTCCTTGCTTGCTGTGTAAATTGCAAAATTGTGTTTAGTTTTTTTCGTGTTTAGTTATTTAATTATTAGGCAGAACAGGAAAATTTATTAATTAAAAATTTTTTTAAAATGTATCAGGAGGAAATGAAACGAAGTTTTACGTTTTGAGAGACCTTTCTTGGCATGACATTTAAAACAAGCGTCTTTCATGCGGAAGACCTGGGTTTAAGCGATCGTACCCAAATTCTTTATTTAGTAAAACTACAGCGGGAAAGAGTTTTGGAGAAAAAACTGGAAGTCTAGCCACACCCTTTCTGGTACCTCCCATACAAATGTACAACACACTTTAGAGATGGAGTACTAATATCAATACACCCAACGCGATCGTGTTTAGTAAAGCTATAAGCTATTTTTATTTAGTTTTTAATATTTTAATTATTTTTTGATATTTTTAATATTTTAATATTTCCAATATTTTTAATATTTCCAATATTTTTATTATTTCCAATATTTTAAAATTTTTAATAGTTTTATTTTTAAAATTTTTGCAATATCTTTAATACTTTTAATATTTTGAAGTATTTTTAATAAGGTTTTTAATATATTCTATATTGTTAATATATTTAATACGTTGGTTGGTTGGTATGCAGGCATCTCCTTCTTCAAAGGAGAACACTTAGGTCCCTATGGACCCATTGTGACACCCGTTGGGCATTTGTGCCATCCCTTCAACCTATGCTATCAGCGCGTGTGCTGACTGATCGCGTTGCCAGTTGTCGATTGGGAATCCGGAGTTTCGATCCAATCCGTCCAGTTGATAATTTTGCAAAAGTTGTTAATCCTTCCGATGTCCAACGATGCAAGTTCTTCTACACCATTTAAAAAGGGTTTCCCCAGGGTTTCCAGTCTCCTTCTGTATAGCGCTGGGCAATCACAAATAATGTGGTCGGTGGATGGTTCACTGCTACTGTTTCCGCAGTAGTAGCATTCGCTTTTCGTTGCGAATCCCATTCTTTTCGCATGCTTGCCTATGGGTCCATGTCCCGTCAGGAAGGCAATAATCTTCCTTATCTGGTCCCTCTCAAGACTTACCAGGTACGATGCACGTTTCGCGTTGTATTCTGGCCAAGTCATTTTGGCCTTTCTACAGGTTTCTTCATTCTTCCATCTGTCGTTTGCAATTCTAAACGTTAGATTTTCAATGGTACTTTTACAGGTGGATATAGGGCGAAGTGCTACGTGTTCAACGTCGCTTTCCAGCAGGGCTGAGCCCTGTCTGGCCTCTTCATCCGCTCTGCAGTTGCCCTCGATTCCGCTGTGTCCGGGAATCCACGTAACCAGAACTCTGTTGTTCCTGGATATCTCGTTAAGAGATTTCCGGCAGGCACTGACCACTTTCGATTTGATGTCACAGGACTTCAACGAGTTTACCGCCGCTAGACTATCCGTGAACAGGAGAATATCCTCCTGTGATATCTTCCTCACGTTGATCACGTCCGCGGCTCGTTTAATAGCAAGTATTTCCGCTTGGAAAACGCTGCAGAAATCTGGAATTCTTGATCTTATATTTAGGCCCAGATCCGCGGAGTAGATACCGTAGCCGACCTTGTCATCCAGTTTGGACCCATCGGTAAATATGTTCATTGGTCCATACATTGCGTTCTCATTCTCTGCCCACTCCTTTCTGGAGGGCGTTCTAGTTCCGTATAGAACGTTTGATTTCCGTGTGTTTAGCACGTAGTCAGTTTCGAGTGAGATGTTGATGTGGTTCAGGATCTTTGAATGTCCGATGGAACGATCCCAATGATCAATCTCGTTTAGTCGAATAGCCGATTTGAGAGCAGAGCATTTGCAGCTCAGATCAGGTGGTAGTAGATTGAGTATCGTGTAGAGAGCCTTAGAGGGGGTCGATCTCATACATCCGGTTATCAGGAGACAAGAGGACCGTTGAACACGATCCAGTTGTTTGAATTTGCTCTTCTTGTCGAGCGCGTACCACCAAACTATAGAGCCGTATTGTAGTATTGGCTTCACTATAGCATTGTAAATCCAGAGTGTTACCTTGGGTTTAAATCCCCATGTTTTCCCGATAGCTTTACGACATGTATATAAAGCTATGAGTGCTTTGCTGGATCTGCTTTCAATATTCTGTCTCCAATTAAGCTTCCTGTCTAATATAAGGCCCAGGTAGTTCGCCGTATCGGAGAAGTTGAGTTAATACGTTGTTTTTAAAATATTTTTTCAATTTTTAATATTTTGAATAATTTTCTCTGTTTTAACACATTTAATAGTTTGTTATATTTTATATATTTGTAATATTTTTAGTATTTTGAATTTTTTTTGTAATCATGTAAACATTTTTTTAATATTTTTAATATTTAGAATATTTTTAATATTTTCAATATTTTTCATATTTTCAGTATTTTTAATTTTTTTTAATATTTTTAATAATTTTAATATTTTTACTATTTTTAATATTTTTAATATTTTCAATATTTTCAATAATTTTACTATTTTTTTTTTGTTATTATTTTTAATGTTTTAATATTTTATTTTTTTAATATTTTTGTTATTTCGAATATTTTAATATTTGTAATAGTTTTAATTTTTCCAATAATTTTTAATATCTTTAATATTTTCATATATGTTTAATTCTTTTTTAATTTTTATGATTTTTAGTATATTTTGTATTTTTAATACTTTTATTATTTCCAATATTTTAATATTTTTATTAATTTTAGAATTTTCAAAATTTTTGATATTTTTAACATTTTCTATATTTATATCATTTTTTTGCTTTGTATACTTTTAATACTATCAATATTTATAACATTTTTAGTATTTTCAAAATTTATAATATATTTAATTAGTTAGTATTTTTATAATATTTATTATTATTATTATATTTTTAAATTTTGTTTAATATTTTTAATATGTGCAATATTTTTAAATATGTTCAATATTTTCTAAATTTTTGAACATTTTCGACCTTTTAATATTTTTTGGTACTTTTAATAGTTTAAATTTTTTATATTTTCAGTATTTTTTGACATTTTGAATATTTTTTTTTTAAAAATTAAATATTTTTTTTGTTTTAAATACTATTGATATAGTAAATATTTTCAACATTTCCAAATTTTCAATTCTATTAACATTTCCAATAATTGTTGTCATTTTGCTTGTCTTTTTTTATTAATATTTTGATGTTTTTAATATTTTACATTTTTTTTGTAGTTTTTAATATTTTAATTTTTTGTTCGATTTTTAATAATTTCGATATTTTTGATTTTTTAGGAATTTTTAATATTTTTATTACTATTAACATTTTCAATATTTTTTATTATTTTTTTGTTGTTGTTGTTTTTAATATTTTATAATATTTTCAACATTTTTAATATTATAAATATCTAGAATATTAGTATTTTTTACTGATATTTTTAAAAATTTCGGTATTTGTTATATATTTAAAAATTTCGATATATTAAATTATTTAGGAATTGTCAATATTTAAAAATTTTCAATATTTCTTAAACCAATTTTCAATATTTTTTTATTTTATTTATTTACAATATATTAAACTTATAATTAATACAAGAGTAATATTGGCAGCGAAAATAGCACTGGCAGCTTAGGCCTTCAGCTATTTTTTTTGTTGTTGTTGCTTTTAATATTTTGTAATATTTTAAATATTTTCCATATTTTTAATATTATCAATATTAGTATTTTTAATTTTGTTTAGGAATTTTCAATATTTGTTTTCCTTATTTTTATATTGACCTCGAGCTTGATAAAAAAAATAAGGAAAATAAAGATAACTAAGAAAGGTCGAATTTAAAGAACAAAACTAAAACTAAATTTTCAATATTTTTATATTATTGTTTTTATATTTTACAATAATTTCTTAATATTTTTTCTATTGTATTTATTTTTATTTTTAAAATTATATTTTTGTATATATTGTACAGATCCAATACTGGCCATCTTTCAAAAAAATCCGAAATAAATCTTAATAAAAATCATAAAAGCCCTACAACAAAAATAACCTCTATAGGAACCGGGCTACATTCGTTTTTATTTACTTCAATTGTTTTATGAGTGCATAAAATTTTCACTATCCTTCATTTGCTGCCCTACTATCCCTACTCATGGCAACCCTATCACCTATCGCAACCGTTACCAAGGCAGCGGAACATATACATATTCATAGTCCTGCAAATTATTGTGAATTATTACAAAGCTTTAACATTTGCTCCGGTAAAGTATTGAAAAACATTTGTGTATTTACGCAAAATGGTTTCACCGGGAAATTGGCTACAAGTTATTGTAGACTCGGAACAACCCAAATTGACCACTTTGCCTTCATGTCTAACGGTGAGTGATATAAAATCCGACAACTATGTGCGTCTTATAGCCTCCGATATATCGGTGGATGAAGAACTGCCCTCGGCCACTTTAAAGGTATTCCGTGGCATCGAATTGGAATCAGAGCATGAACTTAAAGGAATACCCTCAGCCATAGAAAGTTTGTACATTGATGAATCGGAACCAAAAACACCAAGTAAGGAAATTGGAAATTTTAGAAAATTGTGTTTTCTAAAACATTTTGCTTACATTTCTCCCAACTAAAGTCGTGGCCGTCGCTATAGCAGAATCGATTTTATTCTATCGCCATATGAAGCCGTACTTTAAATATACTTTACCTGAACTCGATGTTTTGGATGAGGAACGGGAAATTTGGCGTAAATTGAATATTGTAAGACTCGAAGATCAAGAGGCTCTTATTGAAAAACTAAAGGCATTCGAAAGACCTAAATTGACTAGGAAGTCGCAGCATTTACTCAATCTTTTGCCACCGGATAGGGATGTAAGTTGCGAAAAGCAAAATTGTTGTAATTCGTACAAAGATCGTATGTAATTCTCAACTGCCTTCCAGGACTTTATACGCGAACAGGCCGATGGCCCTCTAATACGTTACTCCAATGCTGTGGCTTTAAAGTGTTTGGCACGTGTCTCTAGCGGTGATTCTCAGCCGCCCTCCCATCTCGTCATAGCCACTGATCATGGCGAAATTATCATTGTGGAACCCCAAAGCTTTGGCATTCTCTATCGTGTAATGGCTTGCCCTGACATAACACCCAGCATGCTGGCCGTTCATGGTTGTTTTGAAACTGATTTTTGTATTGCCATAGCCACACGTTATGGCTCAGTGTATCTGTTGAGGAAGTCAGCTTCCGAGGGCCAGGAAATATTCAAACTGTCCTACCCCTTAACCGGTTTGGTTTTACTCCCTATAGATCAGACCATTGTGGTCTCCTCAATGGACAAGAAACTGGTGTGTTACTCAAAGAAGGGCAAACAGTTGTATATGGTAGCTTTGGATCAACAGCCCATATGTATGACCATGGTAAATCTCTCGCATTTGGGTTTGACCTTGATCTGTGTGGCCTTGGAGGGAGGTCTAGTGCAATTTTATATGCAGAAATATTTGGTGGATGAATTCCAGATTGCAGGCACTGTCAGTTCGATGGTATTCGGTTATCTTGGCTTAGAGGAACATGTGTTGTGTCTCACCACTTTGGAGGGAGATCTGGTGGTTAAGATACTGAAGAGAACTGCTTCGTTTGAGCCGAATCAAAATTTATCAGGTCGCAGTGGTCCCAACAGCAGTGATATGGTTCACGCCTCTGTACTGGAGAAGCCAAAAAAGAGCTCGATTTTTGTCGAACAGGTGGCCAGAGAGAAACAAAATGCCAAAAGTTTGTGTGCATGAGATTTTGAAGGAATTTTATTTTTACCTTTTTAAACTTTACAGCGACCTATGGCAGTTTCCAAGTGGAGTTGTGGCGTTTAAGGCATACAGCCGCACGAGCTACAGTGGATGCTTTGAATTCATCGGAACGTACTATATCGGGTGATATTACCCATGCACCGGTAAAATTGGCGGCAGAGGTTTGTGGCGTTGGCCCCGTATTCCGGTTGTACTTGACCATACAAAATTTGTCCACCTATAAGATGGCCTCGAATCTAATGGTGCTACTGCATGCAGATCGGCGTCATTATACGATACAAAAATCGGTGGCCAGGGTAAGTTGAGACGAAAGTCAATGGGATGGACTATACAAGTATGTAACTGTTGCATTACACAGTACAACACATAACTTTAGGACTCAATTCTGAGAACTGCACGTGAAAGAAGCCCCAAAAAGAAGAAGATCTGCATCATTCGTTTTGTCAAGTTACATGCCATAATAATTTTATATCGATTTGAAGTTAGTAAGTATCGTATTGGGGAATTTGTCACGTTTTAGGCTCTTTTGTTTGACACAACTCGAGAAGTGATGAAGTGATACATACTAACTCCAAATCGATATTAAATTATTATGGGACGTAACTTGAAAAAACGAATGATGCAGAATTTCTTCTTTTTGGGGCTACTTTCACGTGCAGTTCTCAGAATTGAGTCCCAATTCAATGAGCTGAAAAACGTTGTTCTGCGTTATTTTAACCATAACTACTCTTTATGTTATGTATACTACTTGTATCAATTTAATTTTTTAATTATATTTTTTTATTTTTAACAATTTAACTAATTAACGGCATTACATTTTTCCCTTTCAGCTCCCCAGTATATTACCCGGCGTGCCATTGAAAATCGACTTTGAGGTTGTCGCTGTTTTAGATCCCAATGATAAATTACCACCTCATACTTTAACACCCGATAATTCTCACATACGCGTTATGATCACAAAAACCCAACAGACAAAACCGTTAATAGCGGCTGTCATAGCGATGCCTCAGTCGGAGGCGAATTTTTAAAGCATAAGGTAAGGCGTTAACATTTGCTATGCCCGCAAACACAGGTTGGAAGTATTCATTATCATTCAATTGTTAGTAAAACTAGAAAGTATATACAATATCACTAATTTTAAATTTGCGAAATTATAAAAAAAAAAAAACAAATAAAATATTCTCAGAATTTCGAATCTGGCTTGCTAAATGTTATAAGATAACTTATTTAAATTATTATTTCAAATACAGTCGAAACTCTCTATAACGAATTCCAAGGAACTGGATATTTACTTCGAAAAACATTTTTTATTTGTAGTTAGTCAGTTATTTTTCTTCAATATAATTTTCTAATACATTAAGAGAAGTAAACACAGTATTTGGTACGTTGGTTTTCATTTCCAAATAGGTACGGAAACCTTCAACTGAAGAAGAAAGTTGTCGATATCTGGGTAACGGTTTCACAATAACGGCAGATTTTTCATCGTATTCATCTGAATCTGTTAAAAGAGAAAAAATAATGTACATCAGATAATTATTAACCACGGATTTTCTTTATTATTGTTTCTTTACCTGATATAGCTGGTGCTCCAAAACTTTCTCGAATACTTTCGAGGATATCTTTGTCGGAAGGGTTGTCTGTGGCAATGACATCGCAGTCAACATTGATGTATTCTTTAAATGTTGCATTAATATTAGCAAAATTATTTGAATAAATTCGTAATATGGAGATTGAAAACGCATACATCTTGAAGTTAATGTAGCAAAAATGCAACAAAAAAAATCAAAGTAGACCCAAAACACAGTGTTTTTATAATTGCTTCGCAATAACGAAAACTTCGTTATATAGGACTTCGTTATAGAGAGTTTCGACTGTATTATGAAAAAATATATGTTTTACGTGTTTTTAAAATCATGAAGAAAATAATGAAAATTGATAATTGCGTCAAAGTTGAAAATAAAGTGTATTAAAGTTGAAAATGAAATGTACGTTTTTAAAACTTTTGGTGATAAAAAGCTAAATCTTTAATTCCTTTTAATTATTGATATTAGCAAATAATAAAGGAAATTACAAAAACAATTTATAAACCAGAAACGAATCTCTTGGAATAAAAATTTATGCAGAAAGGAATATAAATTAATTAATTATGTTATTCCGAATTGTACACAAATAATTTTTTTGTGTTTAAAAATTCAAGATCTATAGAAGTAAAATAAAGTAGCTGATCACCAAATTTTGGTGAAGCTACATGAAAATATAATTTATCTATTTAAAAAAAATTTAGTCTTTAAGGATTGTTTTAAAATAATAAATTGTAGAGTAAAACTTAAAATAAAATGCAAAGTTTTCTATTTTTTCTTTTTTTTCTTTAATTTTTATTATTAATTTCAATATTACAAATATTAAACGGTCTTTGTTGTTGGAAATGAAGACATAGACAAAAGTGAAAGATCTATTGATTTAAGTGATTTAAAAAAATTTAAATTTTAGAATTAAAATAAAAAATTCTTTCTAGCATTAACGTGGAAAGAAAAATGTAGAAAATTTAAATTTTTTGTAATTTTTTTTTTATTTTTTTTTTAGTTATTGTTTTACTAGTAGCCCTACTGGTTCACTATTACCTATTTAGAGAACATGTAAAATTTAACTCAAAATAACATTTCTCATGCCTCTGTATACCTAAAAATGTTTTAGTAACATAATGTTGTATATTCATTAGAGTGAGTAAATTTTTTTCTCGACCAAGCGGTAATCACGAGAATTCTAAAAGAATTGACCAAGAAACATGGGTCTAAGATCAAATTCCAGCCGCCAGTTGTTAATGAGAAAATTTTCGTATTTCATATTAAGTTTGAAATCTTTAAATCTAGGGATCGATTTTTATTATAGACCCATGGTTTCTTGGTCCAATATTCTTAGTATTCATCGTAGATTACGATTTTGAATATTGAATAATAAATACTCAATACAAATTGACCCACACTAATATTCATATCTATATCTGTGCCATGACCCAAAGTGCGATCGCTTCATCTATTTTGTTGGCACCGAGGATTCTACATACACAGAATTAAGTAGAACAAAAATATTAATTATCTTAAATTTTGAGCCGCAAAAAAAGGGAGTTTGCATGACGTGGACGTTACTATTAGCTGATCACATCCATTTTTGTCAGTAAATTTTTATTACTACTGAAATTTCAAATATTGTAATTGAATTATTTATTTGAACTGAGACAATTTTTATGATTTTTTTAACCTCCAAAAAGTAGTATTGTCCCATTAAGAATTGCATACACAAATTCTGCTCGGTAGCTCTTAAACTGCAGCAGTAATCGCGGGCACGGACGGACGGACATCTTTTGATCGACTCCTAATTCGACGCTGATCATTAAAATATATATATTTTCATAACTATCACGCCTCCTTATTGGCCTTACAAATGGAATATCAAACCGAATATACTCTTCGATCAGCGCGAGCGCGTGGAAATCGGCAACTGTATTGCTTAAAAGTATTAATACATTCGAACTTCTCTATAACGGACATCTCTATAGCAAATTTTTCTCTATAGCGAATTTTTTTAAATACAGAACATTTTCCTAATGTTTTTCACGCATTATTACTTCTCTATAAGGAATTTCTCTATAAAGTAGTTTTCTCTGTAACGAAGCTTATTTAACAACACAGCTGAAGTTTTATGTACCAAAACATCTCTCTATTGTGAATTTAGTAGTCGAAAAATTCCAATGATTTTATGCATACAGAAAGAACATTTGCGAAATCAAGAAATAATGTTCCGGATGCAATTTTTTCTTTTATCAACAGATGTGAAGGTTTTGTTGATGAAGAGAACTTTAAAAGTTTAAGGGCAAACGAGAACATCGTCGTTCTTTCATACAAAATAACTTTAAATATTTATATAAAATGGTATGAAACGAAAAAGCATCTAAATGAAATAAAAAGCTAGTGCTTACATAAACAACCAAATAATCAGTAAGTTCTCTATAACGTAGAAATCGGCGATCTCCAGTGACTACGTTATAGAGAAGTTCGACTGTAATTTCTTGCTAATAACCTTGCAGGGACTACTTAAATTTTTCAAAAATTAAACACAATTTTTCTAAAAAATCATAAAGGCAGAGTCTACTGTGTGACACCTTTACTCTCTGACGGAATATAAAAATTTCGTCTGCATAAACATATCTGTAGTGCCGTGTAAAAGATGTATTTCTCTAGAGCTAACATAAAAACACTTTTGTCAAAATATCTTAACTTAAAAAAAAAAAAACTTAATTTCCCTTTGCACCCCATGAATGAGGTATGGGATAGCTTCTCGCGTTGTTGTGAATTAACACGCTTTCTATTTTTAGATTTACAGCTAACGGCACCTACTTGTTTATCGAAGAATGCGAACGTCACTGTTTGAGAAGCTCTTACTAGACTCGACACTTAATACTGCGAAGTTGCTGTCAACAACATTCGAGGGGAGCCGACAATGAAAGAAAAATTTTTGTTTAAGATGACTGGAGCCAGGTTTGAACCTGCGATCTCTCGCATGGTAGTCGCGTGTTTTAACCGCTATGACACGGCCGGTCCCGAAAATATCATTTCATCAAAATCGGCCAAGCTATTTATAAGGAGTTTAGGAAGAAATTTATTTACACGCATTGAGATTTAATAGATTTGTATATGAACAACTCATAACCTTAATTACAACTGAGTTCCAATATATAAAAAACACGTTATAGTTTTAAAAATCTATTTTCTTTTATTTTCAAACATATATATTATATTAAATTTTGATCTCACACAACTGTTGCGTCACACGATTGGCATATTCCAATTTACGCATATTTAGGAGCATATTTCTCATAGACCTTTACGTAAGCCTCCTTGGCAACAGCTGCAGACAAACCCTTGTGTGTGTTCCAGGCATCCCACATAGCTTTCTTTTTTAAGTCCAAAGCGCCTGGTTTGTCAATGTTAACATCACCCACGGTGGCCTGTTTGAAGAGACCATAGAATTCTAAGAATTCAGAATCGGAGGGCTTCTTACTGAAGTTTTTGGCCAATTCACAAGCTTCTTCAAAACTAACCATGATGACTGAGGATATGTTAAAAAAGATCTGCAATAAAAGCAAATATTTATACAAATTCGTATAATGTTAACTTAATGGCGTTAGCCATTTGTTACCTTAATGCGGAAATATCTAAAATCTTTGTGATAAATTTTTCTTTCCTCTACTGGCTTTTTATGCAAATTTTTCGAAATATGCAAATTTTTCTTTATATCCATTTAAAAGATATTAAACGTTCTTCAATTAATTTTAATTAATTAAAGACTGATTAGCTTTTACTTGACTTTTTTTGATAATGCATACCAATTTCTATTTCAGACATAGGGGTTGTGGTGGGGTAGGACTGTGCACAGATCACGTGCTCTTTAGATAAGTAGTTGGCCACTTTAGTAAAAGTAAGTGAAGATAAGAGAAAGTCATTTATTTGAAAGCTCTCAACAATAGTATAATAAAACAGTTATTAGTTTCCCAAAGCTATCTATGTTTGGTAATGCAACAATACTATATTTAAACTTTAATTTATCGCATAGAAATTCAAGAAGATTAAAAATATGGGCCATTCCATAGTCACATATGTGACAGTCGTATGAGATGAGATGAGAATCAATGAAAAATTTGATTCTTTTATTACTTGTTTATATATTTGTGTAATACTAAAGAAGCTTTATATTTAGTGAGAATTACGTAATCCTCTGAACTAATGGTCCTAAAAAACTGGCAAATAAATAGGGTGACGTTACGTGTCAAAAATGGAAGCCATTTTTTTCTTCTTTCACAAAAACACAAAGCAGTGCGAATTGAGACGGACTTTTTTAGTAAAACCTTTTGTTAAAATGATTTTGAATATTATAAATTTGTTGTTGTAACAGCTGGTGGTAGCTGGGGTGATAAATCTTTATACCGATTTTCAATTTATCGGCACTCGATCGGGCACCTAATCCGATTATCATACGATCATTGTTGGCAACTCTGTTTCGTTCCATTGTAGATAACAAGGTTTGTGTCAAGGATTGTTAGGTGTTGTTGTTGTTAGTTTTAACCGCCGAATTCCACTAAAGATGACGCCAGCTGGCTTGTTGATTTATATGCGATGTTGATAAATCATTTTCCTTTTTTCCTTGATCCTTCCGCAATCTGGATTTTTGTAGTGGAAGCATTTAGGATGAGTTTTGTTGGCTGGAGAACTCGAAAGTATTTAAAAAGTAATTTTTCATCGATGTTGATTTGGCCAGAGCCCCGGCCGGGAATCTAACCCGGCACCTTCGGTTTGCTAGTCTACGTCGCTTCTCCTGGGCTATCGAAAGCCACTTATAAATTTGTTGTACAATTTGCTGAACTTCAAAAACTTTTTTTATTCTTTTTACAACCTATTTTATGAAACGTGGCTTGACGTTGCGTGATGTGATTTAAATTTCCATTTTGATAATTTATGACAAAATTATTTTAAAAAAAAAATTATTTGCGAATTTATGGAATATTATAAAGTTTATATATATTAAAAATTGTTAATTATGAAAGTTACATTACAACGTTAATAAAATAAAATCAAAATTTTGCTGCTAACTGATTATTTTTTACTATTATTATAGTTATTTACTGTTGTAGCAAATATTTTATGATGAGAGTGCACTTATATCATCAATAAATATGTTATTAAAAATTCAAAGATGTGCAATTTTGCAGTCCGTTTAATTATAAATGAAAAAAAAATAAAGTTTTTACATTTAAATTTAATAAAATTTATGTACTTGCCTTTACTAGAAGACAGCAAAATTGTTTTATATATATATATTTTTTTTTTGATCACGGTGGACCTTTTAGTGGAAATGCCCATAGACATATATTTAATATTTTTAGTTTAGCCGCCCCCCTCCCCCACAGTTATCTGCATCGGTGTGGTAAGTGCAGCAGGTGTATGATTTTTTGATAGCAGAACTTTGGACTTTAGTGTCTGTCATTGGCAATAATTCTCTTTACTTATCTGTAAAGAAAGTTGATAATATTTATTTGAAGGTGGATCTTACGTTTTACTACTTTTGGCAATCGTCAAGCGAGTTACATTGCATTGAAACACTTATGTTCTAATCTATACCTATCAAGCTCATAGATCAATTTTAAGGCTTTTCAGCAAAATAAAAGAGAAGTCATACTAAAAAGTTAATACAGCACTTCCGAATATGTAACTACTTTGAAGAACTTCTATTAGGCCATCCAAAAAAGTCATATAAAAACCTACTACTATAACAAAATGCAATGATTTGGGCCATGTAGTTTATGTATTTATTTCACATGGCCCAACAACAATTACTTTTGTTAATGTTCCAAAGGTACTTCGATTGTACCAAAGAGTACTTTTATTGTACCGAAGCATACTTCTGTTGCAGAAAAGAGTATTTATATTGTGCCAAAATGTGCATTAATTGCATTTATCATACCAGAAATTGCATTATTGTACCAAAAATTACTAATTTACCAAAAAGTAGTTTTATTGTACCAAAAAGTATTTATTTTCTACCACAATATTCTGTTGTTGTATCAAAAAGAACTTTTCTTATACCTAAATTAATTTTTTTACTTTATTATAACCAAAAGTTAATTTTATTGTACCAAAATTAAATCTTATTGAGCAAAAAAAAATACTTTTTTTGTTCCTATATGCAATGTTATGGTATTAAAAGTAACCGTTATTATAACAAAAGTCACTTTTACTGTACCCAATAGTACTTACTCTTCAAAAATATTAACTTTTATTGTATAAAAAGAGTTCTTTCGTTGTACCAAAAAGTGATTTTATTGTGCCAATATGTACTTTTACTGTATTTAAAGGTACTTTTTGTTGTATCAAAAGTTATCTTTATTAAAACAAAAAAGGTAATTTTATTATGGCCAGTACTTTTGTTGTATTAAAAGTTAACTTTATTGTACCAAAAAGAACTTATGTTGTACCTAAAATTACTTTAATTGTATGAAAAGTACTTTTATTCTACCAAAAAGTAATTTTTGTATCAAAAACTTTCTTTTTTGTACCAAAAATTTATTTTAAGGTACCGAAATTTAACTTTATCGTACCAAAGAGTATTTTTATTGTACCCAATAGTATTTGCACAATACCAAAAATTTACTTTTATTGTATTAAAAAGTATATCAAAAAATATTTTTATTGTATTACTTTTTCCGCTATTTTGGTCTTTGGATACCACTATTTTTTTATGATAGGGGAAGGGAATCTGATTAAGAAAAAAAATTTAAAAAAAAATTTTATGGAGCGAATTTTTTTAAAAAAAAAATGTTTATAAAATTTTTTTTTGTATCCAAAGGTACTTTTGGATTTTGATCTATATTTTATATTATAGATGGGCAATCAGGCCAGATGTGATACCAAATTAATTGGAACCAAATGGCCAACAAGAATTATGTCACTTGTACTCAATAAATTGTATAATTTTGCCGTACTGGCTGAATACATTTGAAAAATTGTGTTTTTTTCATGAAAATTAGACGAATCCAGTGCTTTCAATTTCAAGATTCTACGGATCTTACTGTTGTATTCGTCTAGAAAATATCATTCATTTGAGTACCCCCACATAGGCGGTCATCATTGAATCCAAGGAGCACCTTTCTTGAACCCCCAATGGAGCCATGGGCCCCGGCTCCCATTTTGGCTTACCATTTTGATGTTAAGGGACCAAGACGAAGTGAATGGTATATTTTTGTTTTTGTTTGCACTTCCGCCATAGGCAAAAATTCAAGTATTTATAAAAACTTAATTTCTGTATTTCAACTTTCAGAGGCCATTACTTTTTAAGCAGTCCATTGATTCCCTTCTGCAATAATTGATTTGTTTGTTGAGATGATAGCTTTACGCAGAACGTTTCAAAACAATTTTATCTCAAGTTTTCGATTTTAAATCTAAAAAAGGAGACGCTAATTTTCATGAAAAAACACAATTTTTCAAATGTATTCAGCCAGTACGGCAAAATTAAGCAGTTTGTGGAGTTTAAGTGGCATAATTCTTGTTGGCCATTTGATTCCAATTAATTTGGTATCACATCTGGCCTGATTGCCCGTCTATAACTTAAAATATAGGCCAAAATCCAAAAGTACCTTCGGACACAAAAAAATATTTACAAACAATTTTTATAAAAAAAACCGCTCCATAAAATTTTTTTTAAATTTTTTTTCTTAATCAGAATTTCGTCCTCTATCATAAAAAAATAGTGGTATCCAAAGACCAGAGAAAAAATAATTATTTGTAAAGTAGTGTAATTTTATTGTACGAAAAGTTCTTATATACTACCCAAAATGTACTTAAATTGTACCAAAAATTACTTCTGTTAACCAAGAAGTACTTTTAATGTACCAAAAATTACGGCATTAACAAAAAATTTTATTTTTTGTTAGTTAATTTTTGTGAAGAAAACTTTTGGAAAAAGATTTGAATATTAAATACTCGGATTATAGATAAAGACAACGAACTAATAAAAATTTTGTAAAAAAAAATATAAAATTTTTCGGTTAAATTTCGAAAATATTTTTCCAGTTTTTTTTTTTTAAATTTAACTCTTCTTAAGAATTCCGGTAAATTTGTTTTTGTATTTCATAAATTATTTCATGATATCAATATTGCTATAACAATGGTTTCATTGTTAACCGCCTAATCTGTATAGAACCTAACAATAATAGTGGAATTACCATTTTACCTGCCTACAACATATGAAGTTATCTTAAGCGTATTGCGGAAAACACTACAGCATATTTTTGAAACAAATTGCTCAAACATTATCAGTATTGATTTATGCCTCTTAAATCAACAGGTGACCAAAAATGTATAATCTGCCAAAAAAGAAAATAACACTGGACGACAATTTTTAGAAATTTTATCAACTCTCGATTCAGTTTATAAGTGAAGAGATATTGTCAATAGGTGCCATGACTTAATACCCAACGACATAATCCTCAAATATGGCTTGAGGGTAATGTCTAAAAAAAGTTTGCGTTCGTAACACCAAATAAAATTTTGGAGTTATGACCACCACCGAAAAAATTCATAAAACCGAAAAAATTGTGACAAATATCAATAAAATTATTTATAAAAAAATATTTCATAATAGGGTTGAAATATATAATATATAATAACACAATGAAACAACTTTTTTTTTGGGTGGAGGGGGGGATTGAATTATTCCTTTACAAAATAAATGAGTATATTCAAATTTTGAGAGGTCTATCTTTTGTTATGGCCTGGTGAAGTTTTCAGTTTGAACTGATATAGATTTTGAAATAGATCCTAAAAAAAACTATGTTTCTTCCCGACAAACAATTTGGCGAGGCGTGATTCGCTAACCATTCGTTGGCGATTCGCTAAAGCGATTCTAAAACGAACTCGAAAATGTTAACATTATAAAATCACTGGTGAACATTCACCAAAGAATCGTTAAACCGATAAAATGCGATGGAATTCTAAATAACATTTGAAAATGATAACATTATCGAATAGCTGGTGCACATTCGTTTAAAGATTTTGCAACTTGAAAAGAACTCGTTATTACAATTCGTAATAGAATCTGTTTTTTTATTCGTAAAAGAATCGCTTTTACGATTCGAGAACGAAAGTGGATTTTCTCCCGCCTGCGATATCACGCCCGAATTGTTCTAGTATAATATGCGAGTGATATGTGATTCGAGAATAATATCATTTTCGAATCGGTTGGTTTCCTCAATGATATTAAACGAACATTTTTTTTGTGGAACAATTTAACTCTCTGTCTCGACTCCTTTTGTATCCTTTTCGTCCATATTTTGAGAACAATTAGAAATGGACCTTAAAAGGGCACTTAGAACGTTCAAATTTTTCTTATGGTATGGTAGCTTATGTTTTAACAAACATATTATTTTAATGCTTGAAATTCTAGAAACTTATCTGAATCACACACTCGAAATAATATTAAAAATTGCTGACAAATATTAACTATACAACAATCAGTTTTTTTTTTGGTTTTCCAGTGTAAACAAATGCATATTGGCCACGTAATCTAAGCGGCAGCATAACAAAAATACAACCCTCATCTGTTTGATAAGTTTTAGTTGCAAATTCGCTGCAAAATTTTGTTAATCATAAACCTCTTCTACAGTTGTTGTATCTCATCATAATCAGGCACAACGACGACGAGTATATAACAAATACATAACAATATATACATATATATTGGAAAATCAACAGCTAAGCACACACACCTATGTGATCATGATAACACTTCTATGGCTGATTAAAAATTTTTATGATTTATTTCGCGGGAAATCACCAAAAAAAAAACAATACAACCAAGTGGCACATACACGCCTCACCCTTCACCCTACTTTGTTTGGTTTGCAGTAACCTCCTGAGGAGATAAGCCGGCCGGCCGGCAAACACATTACACTATACACATTAAGGTGGACCTTAAAATGAAATTTTTGCGATATTTTGGTAGATGAGGGCTCTATTCCGTGCCTTTTTGAAAAAAAATGACAATGCCGAAAAAAAAAATTAAAAAAAAAAAAATTAGGGGTTGCGCACGAGCCGAGAAAAAGGTCCACTTTGCCAAAATTAGGGGGGAAATTGCCATAGGTCATCAGGGGTCACCCGTAGGGGGGAAGAATGTATGGCCGACCCCCATTAACTTTTTACCGCCAACATTTTCCCCCAAGACACCCACCCCCTATCTCCTCCCCTTAGGGGGGTCACCATACAAAAATGGAGGTTGCTCAGTATTTTCGAAAAACACCATAGGTCATCAGGGGTCACCCCTAGGGGGGCAAAATATATGACCGACCCCCATTAACTTTTCATCCCCAACATCTTTTCCGAACAAACTTACCCTCTATCTCCACTCCTTGAGGGACTCCCCATACAAAAATAAAAGAAGCTGTAATTGAGTAGTACTACTAAGCACTTTTAATATAATATAGTCAAATTAACATATTTTTGTTCGCTGATGGGTATTTCTTGCGGTAAGAATCGATAACATGTAGTAAATACTGTTTCTCTTCTTCGCCTTGACACAGTATTCTATTATAATCTTGTATCATTTTTACTCCTCTTTCGGCAGTGTCGTTCACAACGCGCAAGTTATTTACAATTCTACGACCTTCTTGATAGTCTGCGCGAGATTTCCAGGTTGCTGGATTTGCAAGAATGAAATCTTGCGATATTCCAAATCGTACAAATAAATTTTTGGTATTATGAGAGACGAAGTTGCTCAAGTCTTTAGCCAAGAATTCCTCATTCACATCTTTGAATTTCACCTCGATTTTTTTAACGCTGGTGCTTTTGATTACGACGCGAGGAGCTGGGGGAACCGGGTCGTCTTCTTCATCTTCTTCACCTTCTTCATCTTCTTCACCTTCGTCATTCTCATTTTCTAGCAATGCTTGGGCCATTTTGGCCTTCAACTCATTTGAAACCTTGTCATCGAAAAAGGCAAGGGCTATGTGCTCATCGGCGAGATACCATAGGTGACCGATAAATTTCTTTATCATTACCCGAGATAAATCCTGGTCAACGGACTTGTACTCGACGATGTCCTTCAAAAACTTCCAATCTTGATTCGGCGCCTCAGCTGCTCGAGAAGAACCAAACCATGCCTTGACGTAAAGTCGCACCACAAAAATACAAACGTGTCGAATACCATTCAATTCACATACAGATAAGTGAAAAGTTCTCCGAAACAAAAACATCTTGAGGCTGTAAATGGCTTTTGCCATCCATCGAGCATGGGAAACGGGTCCTGGAGGTCGGAAATGGTAATTCTCAAGTTTTTCACCCAGAAACAAAAGAATTAATTGTAGCATTTCTTTGTAGTCATCGCGAGGGTGTTTCTCCTTCAATTGATCTAAGCAAAACTCCTTTATGCCGACTTGCATTGCCACAGGAATTTTTCTGACGACTTGATCGTCTATCAAGCCAGAATGGAATGGTTTAACCTTTACAGCGTCACATTCCTGTTTGAAACGGTCAAAGCAAGGAACGCCTGGTGCACTGGTCTTTCCCATTTTTGTCTCAAAAACTTCCCTTAGCACCAGTTCGTATACGTGGTGTCTGCAAGGTAAATATAAGATTTCTCTCTCCAACAGCCACTCAAGAGCAACTGCGGCTCCGGAGAATGGGCCACTGTTCGTTGATGTCGTGTCGAAAGAAAGTCCTTGTATTCGATGTGTCATATGCCAAGATGCCAACAGTTGATAAACGGCATGTGCTATTCTCCGGCCTTTTCCTTTCCCATCTTCTACTTTGGGAACTCCAAGAAGTTGTTCTTTTTCTCCGTACGAGACAATTACTGTAGACGGTCCACCTTCTTTGTACCCACAAAATCCAAAAGCATTTTGCCATCCCAATGGACTACGAAGGATTTAGCTGCGACAAGCTGGAGATGAATGAAACGCGTTGAAGAATAAGAATTCTGAATGAGAGCAAATAAATCTATGCGATCTTACTTCTGGATTGTCTTTCACATAACTCAGCATGTTCTCTCGATTTGAACGCCGACATCTCCGAAGCGACGTACGGTTTATTGTGTATTGTTGAGGATCGCGTCCAAATGCTTCTGCCGCCGCTATCATAATGCCGACCGCGTCTCGGTCAGTCACTTTGCACTTGTCCAAAGCTGATAGGACTCGTTCAGTAAAACATTGTTTGTAACCTCTTCTGTCACCAACATTTGATGGGCCAGCTTCTGCCGGGAAGTTTTCGTCCTGTCTCCCATTATCATCGCTTGAATCACTGCTTGAAAATTTAACCACTGCAATTGAAAGAATTTCATTTGAATATAAACATTGGACGAACACACAAAGCGCGAAATAGCTTACCGCCTTTAGCGAACTGATCTCTACTAGATTCCGTTGCACGTTTGCGTCGCAACTCTTCTTGTTCTTCGCGCTCAGCTTTTCTTTTCCTCGTTCGAGTATCAGTAGCGTCCACACCTCCCATAGTTCCTGGCCGGCCATCTTCTCTTTGCTTTAGCAGAAACTCAATGTCTTCGGTATTTGTCATTTTCTCAAGGGCGTTGGCGTGTGCGATGTCGAAAAGATTATTCAAGCTATCAGAAAACTTATTCTCTTTTTCTCTAGTGGACTCAGTCTTTCTGTGAGATGACTTTCTTAAAGCATCCCACTCATCGTGCAGCGCAGCTATTTTTCTTGTAACATCTCCTCTGGCTTTCGTCGGAATAGCTGCTTGGCGCCAAAAAATCATCACTGCGTCCGCGACTATAACCGCACTATTTTTCTTCGACATGTTTCGTTTGCGAATGTTGAAGAAATGCATTCTTAGCACTTGCTTCTTCGACGGTAATTTGTTCCCCGTAATATTCATGCTTGGATAACCAATCAAAAAAATATCGTCGCGCGATCTAAGTTGTGTTGTCATCTTAACTTTTAAAAAACGGGAGAAAAATCAATTTACTTTTCGCGGTCGTCGGCACTTGTTGAATGACAACAATCGATGAATGAACTGCTATTTATAACTACTACGTATTTTGCAATATTTTACTGCCAGGTACTGATGAATGGGGGCATCTGCTACGTGTGCGTTTCAAACTTTCAAGACTTTCCAAACAATGACCACTCTTGAATATTGGTGGAATTTCTGTAAAAAAATCAAAAAAAATTAAAAAAATCTCGATATTGTGCAACTGTAAATACATAGATTTTCTGTATTTTTGTATGGGGAGTCCCTCAAGGAGTGGAGATAGAGGGTAAGTTTGTTCGGAAAAGATGTTGGGGATGAAAAGTTAATGGGGGTCGGTCATATATTTTGCCCCCCTAGGGGTGACCCCTGATGACCTATGGTGTTTTTCGAAAATACTGAGCAACCTCCATTTTTGTATGGTGACCCCCCTAAGGGGAGGAGATAGGGGGTGGGTGTCTTGGGGGAAAATGTTGGCGGTAAAAAGTTAATGGGGGTCGGCCATACATTCTTCCCACCTACGGGTGACCCCTGATGACCTATGGCAATTTCCCCCCTAATTTTGGCAAAGTGGACCTTTTTCTCGGCTCGTGCGCAACCCCTAATTTTTTTTTTTTTTAATTTTTTTTTTCGGCATTGTCATTTTTTTTCAAAAAGGCACGGAATAGAGCCCTCATCTACCAAAATATCGACACAAGGTCCACCCTAATACACATACATATACATCAGCACCCCCTCGATAACTAGGCGCATACATATTTGAAATGTCGAACCAAGTCCACCAAATGCAACTGATAAGATTTGTTTATGATTAAGTTAATGTTTTGCAAAAACCAAAAAATTAGATAGAAAATAAAATACCATATCTTTTGCCAAGTTCATATATAAACAACTGCTAATAGTACTAAAACTTCAGTTATTTGTTAGATTCAAGCAACTACAGCAATTAATACATTATGTTGACCGTAAGTTTTGAGCAAACGCCTCCATCGAGTCTATTATTGTTTATAATTTTGTGTATGTATATTGTTTCGTTTTTAGTTCGAAGAAATTGTTGAAAAAGCCAAGAGCTTCTCCAAGAAACCCACCCAAGAGGAATTCTTGGAATTCTACGGTTACTACAAACAAGCCACCGCTGGCGATTGCACCACCGATGAACCCGAGGATCCCATCCGCAAGGCTATGTGGAATGCCTGGAAGGCCAAGGCTGGCGTCAGTGCCGAAGATGCTAAGGCTAAATACATTGAAGTCTACCACAAGTATGCCCCCAAATACCAATAAGTGGCCGGGTAAATGTCGGATGTTCTTCGTAGTAGATGATAATGTGTATGTTTTCCTTTGTGTGGAATAGTGTAAAAGCTTCTCATTTCTTATTTATTGTGACAAGAAAAACTGAATATTAAATATGTGTTTATTTATATTTCTGGGTCAGTACTAAAAAAATAAATAAAAAAAAATCTATGTAAAACTAAAGTTTTAACTGTGTAATTTTGATTATAATGCTAAGCATAATTTTTTACGAACTACAACAAACATGACTTCTGTATTTCTTAAAAGATATATGGGAGAGCTTTTCACATTTGAATTTTAGACGATAGTTGATCGAATCCGGATCATCCTCATGATAGGTCATTCTGTATGAGGGTACCAGAAGGGAAAATATTGATGCAGATAAACTTTTCATAAGGATCAGTTAACGATTACTCGTTTACTTTACTGCCCACCAGCTATACAGCAGCCGAACAGACAGACAGAAGGACCTGGCTTTATCGTAACACGATTTTGGTCTTAATTACTTTGGCTCTAGGTCTAGGCCTCTAATATAAAATAGAAAATTATAAAACATAAAAATATAAAAATATAAAAATATAAAAATATAAAATAAAATATAAATATAAAAATATAAAAATATAAAAATATAAAAATATAAAAATATAAAATATAAAAATATAAAATATAAAAATATAAAAATATAAAAATATAAAAATATAAAAATATAAAAATATAAAAATATAAAATATTAAAAAATAAAAATATAAAATATAAAAATATAAAAATATAAAAATATAAAAATATAAAAATATAAAAATATAAAAATATAAAAATATAAAAATATAAATAATAAAAATATAAAAATATAAAATATAAAAATATAAAAATATAAAAATATATAAATATAAAAATATAAAAATATAAAAATATAAAAATATAAAAATATAAAAATATAAAAATATAAAAATATAAAAATATAAAATATAAAAAATATAAAAATATAAAAATATAAAAATATAAAAATATAAAAATATAAAAATATAAAAATATAAAATATAAAAATATAAAAATATAAAAATATAAAAATATAAAAATATAAAATATAAAAATATAAAAATATAAAAATATAAAAATATAAAAATATAAAATATAAAAATATAAAATATAAAAATATAAAAATATAAAAATATAAAAATATAAAAATATAAAAATATAAAAATATAAAAATATAAAAATATAAAAATATAAAAATATAAAAATATAAAATATAAAAATATAAAAATATAAAAATATAAAAATATAAAAATATATAAATATAAAAATATATAAATATAAAAATATAAAAATATATAAATATAAAAATATAAAAATATAAAAATATAAAAATATAAAAATATAAAAATATAAAAATATAAAATATAAAAAATATAAAAATATAAAAATATAAAAATATAAAAATATAAAAATATAAAAATATAAAAATATAAAAATATAAAAATATAAAAATATAAAATATAAAAATATAAAAATATAAAAATATAAAAATATAAAAAATATAAAAATATAAAAATATAAAAATATAAAAATATAAAATATAAAAATATAAAAATATAAAAATATAAAAATATAAAAATATAAAAATATAAAAATATAAAAATATAAAAATATAAAAATATAAAAATATAAAAATATAAAAATATAAAAATATAAAAATATAAAAATATAAAAATATAAAAATATAAAAATATAAAAATATAAAATATAAAAATATAAAATATAAAAATATAAAAATCTAAAAATATAAAATTATAATAGTATAATAATATAAAAATATAAAAATATATGAAAATATAAAAAAACTTTTAAAATATAAAAATATAGATATATAAAAATATAAAAAAACTTTTAAAATATAAAAAAATTTAAAAATATAAAAATATTAAATAATAAAAATATAACCATACAAAAATAAAAAAAGTAAAAAGATGTTAAGTACTGTTATATTTAAATAACGATTGGCACATCAATTTGGTCACATTTTTCGTTAGACAAATATTAAATTTTAATTTATTTTATTTTTTCCCACAACTATTCGTTTGATTAGAACTCTCGCTAGTCTGATTAAGTGCCTCGCCAATGTCTTTCGCTCCCAACATAGGTATTTAATAATGCCTTAATGGCTGAAATTTACTTCATTAGTGGAAAACCACGCTTAATTGCATAATCCTTAATTTTAGTTTGCTAATTAGTTTTATTAAATGCCAAGAACCTGATTCTTTTAGATTAATATTCACAACAAATTTTATTCTTGAATAACGCGTTTGGTCAAAATCAATTTCTCAGATTTAGTGACACACCCATGTCCACTGGCCCCAATTAGAGTTTCTAAAAATGCCTTCGTATCGCACTACTACTCTATAAATTAAACATTTACGACAATATTAGCGTTTCTATCATTAGCCATTGGCATAGTGGCTAGAACACGCGACTACCATGCGGGAGATCGCAGGTTCAAACCTGGCTCCAGTCATCTTAAAAGGAAATTTTCTTTTATTTTCGGCTCCCCTCGAATGCAACTTCGCAGTATTAAGCGTCGATTCAATCGTCGTGTCTAGTAAGAGCTTCTCAAAACAGTGACGTTCGCATTCGTCGATAAACAAGTAGGTGCCGTTAGTTGTGAATCTAAAAATAGAAAGCGTGTTAATTCACAACAACGCGAGAAGCTATCCCATACCTCATTCATGGGGTGCAAAGGGAAATTAAGTTTTAAGTAATCATTAGCCATTTGGTCTGGGCTTGGTACCAATTTTACTTTTTCGTGGCCTTGTGCCGCTAAAAGTACGAATTTCAAAAAATCCTTTCAAATCGCATAACAACCTGATAGAATAAAAATTACACCTAATTTCATTGTGCAGTTTGATCTAAGTGATTTTATTCCGTTTTCGCGTTTCTACCTGTACCGTTTTGTCTGGGTGATGGTACCAGTTTTATCCCCTCTTTTGGGCTGTTTACCCCTAAAATTTTCGAATAGCCTATAGCACTCAGGAATAACGTAACTATCCACTAGTGAAGTTTTAAAATCGGATCAGTAGTTTGGAAGATAACCCGCTACAAACATACAAACAAACTAACAAACAGCTTTTCTTTATAATTTTAGTATAGAAGTTCAGATATAGCTAAGCGTAGGTGGTCAATTAGTATAGCAAGGTTTTAGAAATAAGTACATGTAGATGTGGCACTCTCATAATTGAGAGCAAATTTAAAATAGTTTTACAAACACATGACTACATTTTGAATTAACGGAAAATTTGCCTAGATTAAATCAATACTAATACATTGAGTCATTTGTAAATTTGTTATCGTTATTGAACAAGTATTCTTACTGTGGTATTGCTTATCTAATTGCCCTTTTTCGACAATGTCGAAAATAATGACGCAAAGTGATATAAATCCATGGTGATACAAATTGCATATATTTTATGATTAACAATTTTTATTAGAAATTCACAAAGCTACAGTTCAACTGAATCATCTATATCATGCCAAAAGGAAAATTTTAAGTTCATGATTAGTAGCCGATATTTTATACTGAATTTAATCATTGCATTAGGTAGTAACCAAAAATAAAAAAGCAACAAATTAATATTTTAAGATTTGTCGCTGTCATTCAATACCGATTTCGAAACTATTTCCATATTCATTACACAAGATCATGTCGCATAATTTCCATTCTGTCTGTTATAGATCTCACTTTACATTATTTCGCAATAAATTTAAAAATGTTTAAAATTATGGTGCCTTTTACCATTTATTACATTAATTACACAATTCATACAAACTATTATTTTTTTAAAAACTATACACAAAATACCAGAACCATCATCAAGTTAATTGCACATCTTTCCGCCTATTTTTTAAGCATATTTGGGAGCATACTTCTCATAGACCTTGACGTAAGCATCCTTGGCGGCATCCTGAGACAAACCCTTGTGTGAGTTCCAGGCTTCCCACATGGCTTTCTTTTTCAAGTCCAAAGCACCTGGTTTGTCGATGTTAACATCTCCGACGGTGGCCTGTTTGAAGAGACCATAGAATTCCAAGAACTCCGAATCAGAAGGCTTCTTGCTGAAGTTTTTGGCCAATTCACAAGCTTCGTTGAACTGTAAAGGAAAGAAATTTTAAGAAACTCGAAATAAATAATATATTAATATTTAAATATAACTTACGGAAACCATTTTGCATTAATAACTTTGTTATTACTTGGACAAGCAAACAACCAGTGGTGATGGTTGCTTAATCCCCAGGTGTTTTTATAGTACAACGATATCGATATACCTTATCTGTGATATATAATTTAATTAAAAATTAAACTTAATATTGCATAATTGTTTTTTCTGACAGATATCATATAAATAACATTCGAATTTAAGTGTTATCTAATGCGACAGATAGGGATTAAGCTTATTGGAGGAATCAGTGGTGTATTTGGTATGAGAAGATGTCAAATGTGTTTATATGTATGTCACTTGTGCTTTTGAAAACTGTAACTTATTTTTAGTTTGATTTATTTTGTTATCTTAGTTGCTAACTGGAAAATTTCAGTGGCCCTTAGGTAATTTGTTAATTTTAAATTACCAAGTCTTGGAGATAAAAAGAAATTGAACTCCGAAGAACTTTGCTTCAAGTTAAAAATTGAATATGGCATTTGGCAAACATTTTCAAGGTCATTGAAAGTGTTCAAGGTTATTGAAAAAGCGAAATTTCTTTAGTGCGCCATTTCACAAATTCTAAAATTGTTCATATAGATTAGTTAAAATTTAATACTTCTATATGAAGAACTGAAATTATGGGACGAAATAATTCCTTTACGGAATGAAAGCCCAGACAGATCCTCTTTAGGTTGAACTTTTTTTGTGATCCGATGAAGTTTTCAGTTTAACCTAAAATGGAGTTTGAAATAGATCCTAAAAAGCTATGTTTCTTATTATATTAGAACATTTTCGATATCAGATGTTTTGAATAAAATTGAACGATACATTTTTGGGTTGGGTTGCTCTAAGACCAAAAAATCTATATCTTAAATTTTTATTAATTATTTTGTGTCTTTCCAAAGCAGACAAAATAGTCAGTACATGGTATCAATTTCTTGTATTGAGTAAAATTTTAAAAGCTAAATTTTTGTAGAAAATTGGGCAAAAGTGCTGAACATGGGGAGGGAGCCCAAAAAAAAATGCCACTCCCCCCCCAAACACGCCCTAAAACACAAAAATCAAGGTCAAAGTTGGCGCTTAGGCCAAAAAAAGGGGCCCCTTGGGTTCTATGACAACCAACCATTTAAAAAATGTAAATAAACCTTGGAAAAAGTAATTAGTTTCGTTGTCTTGAACACATTACACGGCGGGCACGCCCTCCGCCGCATACGCCGTAATTAGTTTCCTTGACTTAAACACATTATGGTCCAAGACGAATGTACCCGCACATGGGGGGTCATCATAGAACCGAAAGGGGCCCCTTTTTTGACCCCCCGGGCCCCATGGGTCTGAGCGCCAACTTTGACCTACCATTCCGATGTTTGGTGACCAAGACGAAGACAATGGCATATTTTTTTTTTAAATCGGGCTCCCGCCCGTTATTCTGCACTTCAGTCAAAAATTGTGATGTCCTGAATTGACATTTTTAGGTCATTTATTTGACTTTTCTCGAAATAAGGACGAAAATGACACGTGAGGAGTCGAGATAGACAGATCAAATGTTCCTCAAATAATGCTTGTTAAATTCCATTGAAGACATCTGATATTGAAAATGCACTAAAAGATTAAGATACATAGAAACACAGACTATTTTAGGTCGCTACTCACAAAGTGCTTTGAACTTTTCAAGCAAAGACAAAATATCGATATCGATATCGATTTTTGACCACCTCAAGAAGATTTTTTCGAGCAACATTTATGTAGAACATTTGAATGTTCTATAGTTCAATTTTAAGGTCCTTTTCTGACTTTTTCTCGAAATAAGGACGAAAAGAACACTTAAGAAGTCTAGATAGAAAGTTAAAATGATCCACAAATAAAATCCTCGTTTAAGTTTGAACACATCTGATATCGAAAATGCACTAAAAAAACGTAGGTACTCTGAGTATATTAGATCGTTATTCACTAGAGTATACAAAACCGAATCCGGTTTTCCGAAGTAATGAAAAGTTAAAAAAAAAGTTTTTTTTGTCTTAGAACAGCTCCACAAAATTTTTTTTAAGCAACATCTTAGTAGAAAATTGCAATGTTCTTAAGTCCCATTTACCGCACTTTTCTCGAAATATGGACGATCAGTACACGTAAGGAGTCGAGATAGAGAGTTTAAATGTTCCACAACTAAATCATCGTTAAATTTCATTGAAGACACTTGATAACGAATATGTACTTAAACAATAACAAACATTCAGACAGTAATTTGAAAAGAGACAAATTGAGTAGTTTAAGTTGGAGATATCGATTTTTGGTCTTAGAGCACTCCATGTAAAATTTTCCGAGAAACATTTTGGAGTCCCATTTGAAGATAATTTCTTACTTTTCTCGAAATAGGGAAGAAACGGGCACGTCAAGACTCGAGATAGGGAGTTAAAATGTTCCATAAAAAAATAAATCTGACATCGAAAATGTGCGAAAACAATACGAGAAGGAAACGTAGTTCTGTAGTCCCTATTTCAAAGTCTCTTTTAGGTTAAACTGAAAACTTAACCGGTAATATACTCACCTAAAGCTTTCATCCCGTAAAGAAATTATTCCGCCCTCAAAAATATGTTGTACTTTGTAATTGACCGTATTAATAAGCTGGTTCCAGATGCCCAATATTTGGCTAATATTAAAACCTAATTTTAATCAAATTAGAATTAGATTTAGACATTTTTTTCTGTTGAACTGTACCTTTCATACGCTATTTTTAACATTTCTAAATTAAATTGCTTATAATAGAAACACTATTTCTTGTTTTTGTAAGCAAAGCAAAAACTCGGAAAAATAACCGGTTACCCGGTTTTTTCTTAATTAAGTATACGAAAATCGAGTTTTTGAAATAATGTAAATTTAGAATATGACCGAAATCGGTAAAATTAAGGTCCTTTATTGGCTTTTCTTAAAATAAGGACTTAAAGGACACGTGCGGAGTCGAGATATAGAGTTCAAATGTTTCAGAAAAAAAATCCTCGTTAAATTCCATCGAAAACATCTGATACTGAAAATGCTCTAAAACAATAAGAAGACCTATTTCAAACTCTATCTTAGGCGGAACTGAAAACTTCACCGGGCCATACAAAAAACGTTCGACCTAGAGTGATCTGTTTCCCAGGAATTTTATTATGCGCTTAATCAGTACAGGAATTATTTCGCTCCCAAAAATTTGTTGCATTGTTTTATAAACAAATCCAGTAGTAGTCTACGTAAATATATGGAATTTTAAGACTTTTATAATGAATTATAATGAATTTGAATTCATTATAAAAGTTATCCAAAGCCGTTTTAGTATAAAATTAAATGATCTTTTTTATATCTTAATGTTACAAATTACTTTTATTGTCTGAAATCAGTATGTTTATTATAGCAACTATTTTATTTATAGCTAAAACCAAAAAGTACCTTTACTGTTCTAAACTTCAATTGTACTAAAAGGTACATTTAGTGTCAGAAAATATTTTATAAAAGTTCGTTTATTGTACCAAAAACATTTTTGATTTACCAAAATAACTTTGTTTTATCAAAAAGTAGGCCGGCCGTGGCATAGTGGTTAGAACACGCGACTACCATGCGGGAGATCACAGATTCAACTCCTGGCTAAATTCATCTTAAAAGAAAAATTTTCTTTCATTGGCGGCTCCCCTCGAATGTTGTCGACAGCAACTTTGCAGTATAAGTGTCGAGTCAATCGGCATGTCTAGTAAGATCTTCTCACACAGTGACTTTCGCATTCGTCGATAAACCAGTAGGTGTCGTTAGTTGTGAATCTAAAACTATAAAGCGTGTTAATTCACAACAACTCGACAAGCTATCCCATACCTCATTCATTGGGTGTAAAGGGAAATTAAGTTCAGTTTAAGTTTAGTTTTACCAAATCCTTTTTTTATATTTCCAAAAAGTACTTTGACTGTACCAATAAACCACCAAAATCTAATTGCACCTTTAATAAAAGACAAGATTTGGTGTAATCAGCATCTGACATATGGTAAATTTTGAACGTTCTTTGTTGTACAAAGAGTTTTATGTCGAACACACAGACATACAATACCATTTACAACTGAGGGGGTCAGAATCAAAGGGGTGCAAGTGTCAAAAAGTTCATTTTGAGATATTAGCCTTCAAATTTTCAAATAGCAAATAAATAACACAACTGCACATTTATCACATTTTTTTTTTCACTTGTACTTTCTTAAAGTTTACCATAGCACTTCAAATATTTGTTAATTCATCCTAAAGATATGCTTTAGAAATCGCATATGGTTAACACAATAATGCTAAGCAGTTACTATCATACTCTCCATGGGAAAAAATTATGTGTCAGTATTGCCGATAAAGTCGATTGCAATTTCAAAATTAGAAACTAAGATAACAAAATACATAAAACTATAAATCATTTATAGTCATTAAATTCACAAAAGTCAGCTATAAATACCCAACAGTTATCTTTTCATAATATGCCGCAACCCCTGTCGTTTAATCAGCTGTGCAGAAAATCTATAGCTAATGCTGTAGATAAGATTATAAAAGAATTATTTGAAAATATCTCCATGAATTGAATATTACCTAATTTAAATAATTTTATTTAATTAAATTTTACACAAAAGATAAATAACCGTCATTTCTAACATTTATGCTTAACTATAAAAAGCTCTGCGTAGAACCAACTCATCACCACTTGTCTTTCTTTAGTCCAAGAAATAACAAAGTTATTAACACAACATGGTTTCCGTAAGTTACATGTGGATATTAAATAATTCTTAACAATTCTTTAAAATTTTCCTTTTTTTGCAGTTCAATGAAGCTTGTGAATTGGCCAAAAACTTCAGCAAGAAGCCTTCCGATTCTGAGTTCTTGGAATTCTATGGTCTCTTCAAACAGGCTACCGTAGGCGATGTTAACATTGAGAAACCTGGTGTCTTGGACTTGAAAAAGAAAGCCATGTGGGAAGCCTGGAACTCACACAAGGGTTTGTCTCAGGATGCCGCCAAGGATGCTTATGTCAAGGTCTATGAGAAGTATGCTCCCAAGTATGCTTAAATGGAAGCATAAAAGAAATCTTAGCAATTTGATGTCATTTCTGGTAGTCAAAGTATTGTTAATAGTAAATCTATGATTAAGTATTTAAGATGTAAATTATAAAAGTAATAAATGGCAAAAGGTACTAAATCGAAATGTATTTTATTCTAAATGTTCGAAATGTGTTAGGATGGACACATGGAACGATAATTATGTTTATCCTATTTTACACTATTGGCTCTATTTCTAAACTCTAATCATATTAATTTAATTTGTCCTTTTAAATTAATATAGTTTTAAAAATACAGGGACCAACATTGTACCCGCGCTTTTTCTGATGAACTTCAAACTGTATGCAATAAATAATACTTTTAATGACCCCCCTCTAATCCAAATCTTTAACTGCCCATAGGTCGCTCATTAGGCCACTTGAAAGATATCCCACCATGAGTACTTGTTGTGCACCACCAGTTGCACCTTAGCTAAACAACATTTAAATTGCCCAAAAAATAACAGTAGCAATATTTATGAGGATCATAACGATAATATGAACGAAATCACGTAAACAAATAGTTAACGAAAGCTTTTGATCTCAGCAAAGCTCAATTAGAAATATTTTATCAGGGATGGGATTTTGAGTTGGATTAATGGGAAAGCGATTAATGTTTTGTATCTTAAGACACAATGGGTACTTCAAGTAAATTTACAATTTCGTGTATCACGAAATTTAACAAAATTAAAAATTCAAATTAAGTAAAATCTTAAATTTTTTAATTAATATTCAAAAAAAAAAAATTTTAAAATTGTGATTAATATATTAGGGGTATTCATGACCATGAGTATTGGTTCAATTATTTCATATTTTTGATAAGTTAAGTATTACAAAAACAAAAGAAAAAAAATTGCAGAAAAACTTATTATTTTAATTGTTTACAACAAATACTACAAATTTTTTTTTTATGAATTTTTAACCCCCCAAAAAGGGAGAGTGTATATCAGAGGTAGATAACTTTTATCCGATTTTGCTCATCTTATAACATAACATTATAAGATCTAAGCTCGCATGCCAAATTTAAGATCGAAAGCTCTTAACTACGGCTGAAGTCTCGGAGACAGACAGACGGACGAATAGACATTTAAAACGACTCAGTCTTCGGGGGTTACAAACTGAATATACCCTACGGTCTGTGTTTGTCCATGGTGACGGGTATAAAATTGTTATTTTGGGTCTCAACAAAGATTCTGTTAATTTTTGTGGTCCAAACAAAAATACGAAATTTTTAAGATATTAATTTTTTATTTAAAAACTTCATATTTACTAATGTATTAAATAATTTGATATAAAAAGAGTAATTTTTTAAAAATTTCGAATAAAAATATTTGTAATTGGCTATTTTAAATTGTCTGTCTGTCTGTCTGTCTGTCTGTCTGATTTTAATTTAAATTTAAAACTTTTTCCGATTGTACGCACATTTGGACGATTAAATTGATCGAAAAAATCACAAAGTGCATGATATGCATTTTGATTTGAACGCTGATTTTCTTATAAGCCTGAATAACTTTAAAGCGTTTCTCGATCTTTCCATGGTTCAAATTGAGTTAGTCTGAAATTGAGAAATATTAAAGGAAATGCAGAAAATAACTTGACGTTTAGGTGAAGTTCACATTCAATTTCGTCCCTTAAAATTTAACCACTTTTTATACATTGTTTTTTTTCATATTCCATATTCATATTTGTGTTGGCGAGTATTATCTGCGTACTAAATTTTATCTCCCTAGGACAAAAATACAGTTTTGCCACTCCCACTCCGCCCACTGATCCAAAATTTAAACTTCGTCTGCATATTCATATTTGTGTTGGCTGGTACTATCTGCTAAATTTTACCTCCTGGGTCCAAAATACAGTTTGGTCACGTCCCTTCCACCCACTGATCCCAAATTTAAACTTCATCTGCATATTCGTATTTGCGTTTTCGAGTACTATATGTGTATTAAATTTTATCTCTTTAGGACTAAAATACTGTTTTGCCACGACCCCTCCGCCCACTGATCCAAAATTTAAATTTCGTCTCCATATTCAAATTCGTGTTGGCGTGTACTATCTGGGTGTAAAATTGTATCTCCCAGGACTAAAACACAGTTTTGCAACGCCCCCTCTGCCCACTAATCCAAAATTAAAATTTCGTAAAATTTCTGCGTACTAAATTTTATCTCCCTAGGACAAAAATACAGTTTTACCACGCCTACTCCACTCACTGATCCAAAATTTAAACTTCGTCTGCATATTCATAATTGTGTTGGCGAGTACTATCTGCTTACTAAATTTTACCTCTCTGGGCGAAAATATAGTTTGGTCACGCCCCTTCCACCCACTGATCCAAAATTTAAACTTCGTCTGCATATTCATATTCATGTTGTCGAGTACTATCTGAGTATCAAATTTTTTTCTTTAGGACTAAAATAGAGTTTTGCCACACCCACTCCGCCTACTGATCCAAAATTTAAATTTCGTCTGCATATTCATACTCGTGTATCTGTGAATCAAATTTTATCTCTTTAGGACTAAAATATTGATCTAAAATTTCGCTAAAAATTTCCAATTAAAAAATTTTTTTACCCAAATTTTTAAAAAAAATTAATTTTTGGACTTATTTTTTTAATATAAAATAAAAATTCGAAAAATTTATTTCTTTTTTTAACTTCAAATTTGTTACATTTTTTCTAAAAATTTCACATTAAAAACTATGTGTTAGAATAGAAGACAACGAAGAAAATCGGCACTTACACTTACTCAAGTTAATTTGTCATTTCTGGAGATTTCAAAGATCGTTGAAACATTGAATAAATAAATACATTTTATATGAAAAACTGTACTAAATAACATTAAATAAAATTTAATTTTTGTTAACTAATTTTTTGACTACAATATAAAATCTCAAAAATTTTTGAATATGTATTTACTTTTTAGATATTAAACTTAGAATATGTTCTTTGTATTAATTTTTGCAGTTGTATATTTATTTCCAAAAAGTACTATTATAGTGTACCCACTGATCTTCACAAAAGCTTTTTCTAACACAACGATCGCGTGAGAGAGAAATGTACCGCCGCGCACACACGCATATCGTACGATCACCAGCAACTGAGCGCAACCAAAACAACACGATGAAGATAGCGGCTGAGTCGAATGCAACAAAGGCAACCAACCAACCACTGTGAGATTAACAAGGAAAATATTCGTTATATTTATGAGTGAATTGATGATTTGAATTCAGAAAGTTGTTTGCAGTCTTTGCGTCAAGTAAGTGTGTAGTGTACAGTGATAGCGGTGAAGAAGATACACCGGCTAATAAATTGGATTCCTCCAGTGAAAAAAAATATACACATTATTAGATAAATAAAAATCGATTATTAAGTGGCTGAAAAATAGATCCATTATGTATAAAAGATAAAAGCAAAAAATATTTAAAAATATAAATATAACAAAAAACGAAATAAATTGTGAGCAAATTGTTATCAATATAATCATAGTGTTATGTTCTGTTTTAACTGTGTACATTGTACAATGCAATTTTTTTTTTTATTAAATTAAACAACACACCTAGAGGTTTTCACTAAGGTAGTGCAATATATAGCTTTAATTTCTACTTACGTACATACGTATAACAATAGCACAATCTTTGTGACAATGTCCGTTATGTGTAAACTTTGATTTGTTGATAATGTTGTGTGTGATGGAATTGTACTCGAACACGTCAGTGGTGTACGTGCATTGAGGTGGCTCGATTTTACTTGGGGGCGTGTGGTGCTCTGTGTCGGTGGGGAGGTGAGACCTGACAACGGAAGCGGCAAAAAAACCTACCGGCTTTTTCTAAATTAGAATTCGTAGTTGGCATGTTTTGGCTGCTCTGTGTCATTTAATCTTGATATATGTTACAAAACTTTACAAATAATATTATTTGGGGCTAAAATTTGATGAGAAAAATATTTGTAAAATTGCAATTAACCAGACGAGTTTTAAAAAAACCTAGTGCCCCAAATGCCTTATAAACTATTAAAATTTAGTATAAAGTTGGGGACCTAGTGAACCTAAAAATTATAACACTTGGACCCACTTTTATGCTTTAATGTGGGTTATCAAGTTTTTTAAAATTTAATTTTTTGGCGAGGTAGATTTTATTGAATTTTTTTATAATATAATACATATTATGCATTTTTACTTTTTAATATTTTAAATTTGTTCCCCAAATATATTGGAAATTTTTAATTTTTTCTATTGAATACAAATTTTATGGAAAAAAATTAAACTTTAAAGAATTTTTCGTAACCCATTGTGGTGTTTCCGCCTATGACTATAAATTTTATGTTCAAATTAAAGTAATGTTTTCTTAAAGTTTTACCAAAATAATTTTTTATCAAATAAAATTAAATTTTTATCATATAAGTTATATATAAAAACTTAATTCTTCAATTTTTTTTTTGCGAATTGATTTAAAGTTTTTTTATTTCAAATAAAGAGCGTCAAGTGCGGTTGCAATTTCCCTATTGTCTACATCATCATTTCGAAAAAGTCTGCAACGTGTCACTCTACTCCACAATACTAACGGACGTGTTCCATTCGAAAATGATGATAACACATAGATATCAAACAAATCAAAGTTAACATATAAGCGAGAAGTCATAAAAGATCGCTTCATTGTCCGATGCAACGAGATGCTGAGCAATTTCAATTTAATGTACAACGCACATACTTGAAATCAATTATAAGTGTAATTTCCGAATTATTATTGTTGTGTTTTACTGTTACCATCACATTTGCGGATGTGATCGACATACGTTTCCTCTGTGCGATTTTGCTTTTCTCCGTTTGAAAGAAACTTTGTGTTTGTGAGCTGTGTAACACAAAAAAGAGGCCAACTTTCAGTGAAGATGATGTACACTGAGAAGAATTTTAAAGTATGAGTATATTTTCTTTATATTATCATATTATATGTCTTTCAGACATACTATCATATATGCATTCTTATATATGAAGAAATACAATATTTTTTATAGGAATCTCAAAGATAATCTGTTCGGCTTTTGTCAATGTGGACTATGATGGAAAATCTCAGCCCATTTATGGGACTGGTAGAAATATTTATTCTGTCAAAAACTCACAAAAAAAAAATACTATTCAAAGATTAAAATAAGTATATACGATACGGCCCTTTTGAAAACCCGGTTAACCGACATCAAAAAACCGATTCGAAATTAGCATTTTTGAAGAAGCAGGCATACGGTTTCAGAGTAAAAACCGGTTGGACGGGTTTCGGGTTTGAACACTCTATCTATGGGACTGCACCCAGTAGGAAGTTCCGTCATACACGACTTTGTCGTCAACGCTTTTCTCAAGACAAAATGTGAAAAATGTATGTACTTGTCGTCAAAACACTCGGCTGACGACAATCTGACCGACAAAATACTAATGTTGTCGTGCATCAAACACAATCAACAAAATCTAAAGAAGAAAAATGTGAAATATTAATGTAATTGTCGTCAAAACACTCGGTTGACGACAAGGTGACCGACATTGTCACCCATCGGGTGATTGTGTGGGCGACAGGTCGCATGTATAGGCTTCAACGAAAATTTGACCGACATTGTCGCTCATCAGGTCGTGCATGACAATGCGGACGCTTGTATGAAAATTTCATCGTAGATTTGTATGGACGGTCCCCTAAATATCATCAACGATTTACTATGGTCATGCACCTATCCTTGAGGATGTCTTGCAGACACTTCCTACTGGGTAGGCACTACAGAAATTGTCGCTTTGGACTCAACTTTTTTTTATCCATTTGATAAGCTTAAAATATTTTTTTGTACCAAAAAGTACTTTTCTTGTATCGGCATATACTTTAACTGTTCCGACATATATTTTTTTTATACTAAGTACTTTTATTGTAGTTAAAATTACTTATACTAACATGTACGTTTATTGTACATAAAAGTACTTTTATTATACCCAAAAGTACCTTCTTGTATTAAAAAGTATTATTTATTCTAACCTTAATATACCAAAAAGTACTTTCTTTCTAGTCAAAATAACCTTAATTGAGCTAAAAAGTACTTTTTGTATCAATAATGTTTTAATGTAATAAAAAGTAATTTTATTGTACCACAAAGTACTTTCATTATACCAACAACTTTTATAATACTAATTAGTACTGTTATTGTACCAATATGTACTTTATTTTAGCTTTTATTATAACAACAATTACTTGTATTATACGAATAAGTACTTTTAAAATTTTTTACCAAAATGTACTTTCATTGCATAAAAGTACTTTTATTACATGAAAGAGTACTATAAGTGTACCAAATTGTACCTTCGCTGTTCCACAACGTACTTTTATTTAAAAAAAAATATTTTTATTGTACTTTAATTATACCAAAAAGTACTTTTATTGTATCAAAATTTACTTTTATTATACAGAAATACTTTTATTATACTTATTAGTACTTTAATTGCACCAAAGTGTACTTTAATTATACAAAAAAGTACTTTTATTGTATCAAAAAGTATTATAAGTGTACCAAATGGTACTTTCATTGTATCACAAAGTACTTTTATTATACAGCAAAATACTTTTGTTTATTAAAGAAGTTCTGTTGAACCAAGAAATTTTATTGTATCAAAACGTACTTTTATTGTGCAGAAAGTACTTTAATTCTAATAAAAAAATACTTTAAGTGTGCCAACAAGTACTTTTATGGTATAAAAAACTTCTTTTGCTGTACCAAAAAGTACTCATTTTATATCAAAAAGTATTTTCTTGGTAACAAGTTGTACTTGTACAGAAAGTCCTTTTAGTGTACCAAAAAGTACCCATAAATAAATAAAAAATACTTTTATTGCACCAACATTTTCTTTTACTATAACTCAAAAGCTTTTATGGTACCAAATAGTAAATTTATTCTTCCAAAAAATACTATTGGTTTTATGCAAATTTTTATTTAGATTAAAAGTACTTTTTTGTTCTTTTACTGTGCCACAGAGTAGTTTAATTGTCTTTAAAAGTACTTTTATATTACCAAGGTACTTATATATTTCCACAAGGTAAAGTAAAGTCAAAAAGTACTTTAATGTATTAAACTGTAACTAAATGTTATTTAATTATAACAAAATGTACTTTAATTGTACCAAAAAAAGTACATTTATTGTAACAAAAAATAATTTTATTATATCAAAAAGTACTTTTAGAATACCAACAAGTTTTTAAATGTACCAAAAAGTAATTTAATTGTACCACGTACAACTTTTTCTTTGGTACTTTTATTGCAACAAAATGTACTTTAATTGTACATAAAAGTACTTATATTGCAGCAATAAGTACATTTATTGTACCAAAAAGTTCTTTTAGTGTGTGTAATATACTTTTATTGTACAAAAAATTACTTTTATTTGACAAAAAAGTATAATTTTGTGCCACAAAGTACTTTTATTATACTAAAAATAACTTTTATTACATCAAGAGGTTATTGTATTCCAAAAAATACATCTTTTGTACCAGGAAGAACTATTATTGTATCAAAGGCTACATTTATTATATCAAAAAGTACTTTTACTGTACCAAAAAGTTCTATTATTGTACCAAAAAGAACTTTTATTGTACGAAAATGTACTTTAATTGTAACAAAAGTACCTTAATTGTACATAAATGTACTCATATTGTAGCAATAAAAAATAACTTTTATTATACCAAATAGTCCTTTCTTATTCCAACAAGTAAATATGTTATTTTGTACCAGGAAGAACTATTATTGTATCAAAAACTAAATTTATTATATCAAATTTACTGTATTTTACTATACCAAAAAGTACTTTACTGTACCCAAAAGGACTTGTATTGCACCAAAATGTACTTTAATTTCACAAAAATAAGTAATTTTAGTGTGTCAGCAAGATCTTATACTGTATTTAAATATACTTTTATTGTACATATAAGTACGTTCATTGGAACAAAGTTAATTTTATTGTATTACAAAGTACTTTTATTGTACAAGTAAGTACATATCTTGTATCAAAAAGGTCTTTCACCTTAAAATCTGCCTAAAAGATTTAAACAATACGATTGCAAGTTAAAACACTTCCTACATCCATATAAAATTCTATATTTAAATTAATTAATTTTAATTACATATTTCACAATTCATTTTGTTAAGTGTATCATACAGTTTTATTGTGCGCATTATTAAGCTCTAACGCGGTCTTCTGCCACATTTTACTATGTGTAATTATTTCGGCGGAACTAGTAATTTATGTTCTTATTTCTTTTAAGAATTGTTTTATTCTGCTGCTGCCGACGTACATGTAGATACATGTAGCTTCTTCTTTCTAGACTCTATGTAGCATTTCTAGTTAGTTAGAGAAAGTTGTTCTTGTTAGCCAAATAGGCGAAATGCCGTTGTAAACTATTGTTAAACATAGAGTTACCGGTAGAACATAGCCGTGACGGTGTGTCGCTCTGTGCGCGAGAACGTCTTGGTTAATTGCCAAAGACACAATGAGACACACACGAAAAGAGAAACAATGAACGAACGAACGAAGACTTAACTTGATTTTCTAGATAACAAATACAGTAATTTCAATGAACACAAAAGACAATTATAATTAGAGACAAGTTTTTTTTTTTTAAATTCTATAAATATATGGACTTTGACTTAGATTAGCAAAGTAAAAGTAACCAACTTAAAATAATGAATATCTAACAGTGAGAGATTAAGATTGAAATGTGCGTTTGAGATGTCATAAAAGGTCAAATTTCCATATCTAATAATAATGTTATAATCTACCATTGTGATACTAGAATTCAGATGTTGTTAGAGTGTCATACTAAGATCAAATTACCATATTTATTAACTTCGCCGACTTTTGATTTATGACTTATAACGTAGCGGCGGCAGAGATGTCTCCCGTTATCTAGGTGTAAATGAGAAACGGAAACACCTCAAGCGTCGAAATTGATTATAATATCATGTTAATAGATAATGTGATTTATTCACAGCATATATTAATGCTTATATTACTAATATATGCTTTAAGTTACGTTTAAAATTTCTTTTAAAGGTCAATCATTGAACTTGAAAAATTGCTAAATCATCGGTTCATAAACAATTTTAGCATTTAAAAACTTATATGGCAAACAACTTGAAAACAAGCAAGCGGCTTTATATTGGACAGTTTTAAACGGGACGAACTTGTTATATTATTTAACCGATACAGCGATGTCTGGCCGTCTTCAGAGAATATATATTTTGGCAAATAGTTATACAAACTTGTTTTAATCCAATAGAATTACTTTTGCGCTCTTGGATGATTTTGGTTTATATAGTTGATATGCATTATTAATACCAGGCATATTCTTAACTCAAAAACAGATATTGAAAGTTTGACGTACATGCAAATATAATTTTTCCCATTTTTTAATTTTTAACAAATTAATCTAATTTGAATAAATAACATTTACTACGGCTTTAAGGTAGAGAAGTCTACATTTATATTATGTTAACAATAAAAGTACTTTTTGGATCAATAAACGTACTTGTTGGTATTGCAAAAATTCTCTTAAGTACAATAAAATTACTAGTGAATACAAAAAAGTAGTTGGTGGTACAACGAAAACACTTTTTCGTACAATAAAAGTACTTTTTGGCGTAATAAAAATACTTTTCCTTACAATAATAGTACTTTCAGTGTACAAAACAAGTACTTCCTTGTAAAAAAAATACTTTTTGGTTTAATAAAAATAATTGTTTGTACAATAAAAGCATTTTTTGGTACAATAAGGATCAAAGGATCTTTTTTTTACAAAGAAGTACTTTTTGATTTAATACAAATAAATTTTCGTACAATTAAATGATTTTTTTGTCCAATAAGGATACTTTTTGGTACCAGGAAAGTACTTTTTAGTACAATAAAAGTATTTGTTAGACAACAAATATAATATTTGGTACAATAAATGTAATTTTTGATATAACAAATGTAATTTTTGATACAACAGAAGTATTTTGGGAAAAAAAATATTTGTTGGTACAACCAAAATTCTTTTTACAACAAAACCATTATTTGTCCGAAAAAAAATGTACTTTCGGAGAAATAAAATTACTTTTTTGCCCATTAAAGTACTTTTTAGTAAAACAAATTATATATTTAAAATAAAATTATATTTTAGTACAATGAGAGTACATTTTGGTGCAATACATGTATTTGTTGGTAAAATTAAAGTACTTTTAGTACAATAAAATTACTTATTGGTCCGGTAAAGTTTTTCTTGGCACAATCAAAGTACTTTTTGGTACAATAATATTACTTATAGACAGATTACATATTGGCTCGATCTTTTAGGCTCTCGACTTGTGATTCAGGAGTCTCAAAACTACAAAAGAGCTCATAGCTCACGAGTCATTTTTTTACTGTACTTTTTGGTATAAAGTACTTTTTTGTACTAAAGTACTTTTTGTAGCACTTTTCTGTTGCACAAAGGACCTTTTTATATTATATATTACTTTAGTTTTTTTAAAAAGTACTTTTATTGGCCAGAAAGCACTTTTCTGTTCCACAAAGTACTAGTTTTTGTACCAGAAAGTATTTTTAATGTGCTTTTTGGTACAAAGTACTTTCTTTTGTACCAAGTACTTGTTAGTATCAAAAAGTACTTTTATTGTACTTTTGGAGCAATAAAAGTATTTCGGGTCAATAAAAGTACATTGTGGTACAAAAAAGTATTTGGTACAAAAGATAGTACTTTGTACCGAAAAACATTAAAAGTACTTTTTGGTACAAATACGTACTCTGATATAAAAAAAAGTACTTTGTGCAACAGAAAAGTACTTTTGGGCCAACATAAGTACTTTTTGGTACAAAAACCTACTTTGGTACAAAAGAAAGTACTTTGTACCGAAAAGTACATAAAAAGTACTCTGGTATAAAAAAAACTACTTTGTTCGACAGAAAAGTGCTTTTGACCAATACAAGTACTTTTTAGTAGTAAAAAGTACTTTATATCGAAAAGTACATTAAAAGTACAATTTGGTATAAAAAATTACTCTGGTACCAAAAAAAAGTACTTTTTTCTACAAAAAGTACATTAGTACTAAAAGAACTTTAGTACAAAAAATGTACTTTGTACCAAAAAGTACTTTAATTGGTACTTTTATTTTTGATACAAAAAGTACTTTAGTACAAAAGAAAGTACTATGCACCAAAAAATACTTTTATTGGCCTAAAAGCTCGTTTCTATTGCACAAAGTATTTGTGGTACAAAAAAAAATACTTTAGTACAAAAGAAAGTACATTGTACCAAAAAGTACAATACAAATACTTGGTATAAAAAATGTATTTTCGCCACAGCAAAAGTACTTTTTAACACAGTAAAAGTACCTTTGGATACAATTAAAGTACTTGTGTATACAAAAAGAATTGTCTGTACTATAATATAAAGGTACTTCTTGATACGACACAAATACTTGGAGATAGAATAAAAAAAACTTATTAAAATAATAAAATAATTTTTTTTTTACTTAACAAATACGTTAGTACAATTAAAGTACCTTTTGGTATAAGTATATGTTGATACACTAGAAGTAAGTTTTTGTACAATAAAAGTAATTTTTGCTACAGTAAAAGTATATTTTAGTAACACAAATATAACTTTTGATGCAACAAAAGTACTTTAGGTACAGCGAAGTAACTTTTTGGAACATTTAAGTGTTTGTACACTAAATATGTTTTTTTGTTTGATAAAAGTACTTGTATGGTACTTGTACTATTGTAAAGTACAGTAATTGTACTTATTGAAACAATAAAATACTTTTTGCTACAATAAAATTATATTTAAGTATCACAAATATAACAAAAGTACTTCGCGGTACAATCTAATACAATAAATGTACTTTTTGATACAATAAATGTATTTTTTCTTGAAAATATTACAAATTTAAAATATAAATTCTGCTTTCTATAAATTCAGTCAAAAAATTTGCTCATAAATTCTTTAAATTTTTAGTTAAAAGTATAAAAATTCATCAAATTTCATATTAGGAAATATTTTTTATTTGGTCATCAGGATCATTCCTAAGCTCTTTTGCCAAAGAGACCATATTACAAACATCTACTTCGAGCTAACGATTTTTTCAATTATCTTCACAAAAGATTAAAAAAAGTACCTTTAAAACAAAAACAAAGCAACAATAGCTGGAAATTTATTATGTTTTATTCTGAAAAACATTATTCCAAGTCTTCGTAGTGAAGTTTTTTGATGTAACATCAGGCATAAATTCCGATAACTTTTTTTCTTTTTTGATATATTTTCGTTTGGCTCTATTTAAAAGATTCTAAAATTGTGTCTTTGTTATTCAAAAGTTTTAGCTTTCTAACTTATTTGGTTGTTATTTACTTTCATTTAAGTTGACGAACGATTCTATCTATAAAATATTTTTTTTATCAAGAATTTGCGTTTGAAAGAATTTTATTCAAATTTATATTCGTAAAGGTGATGAGTTTTTAATCCAGCATTTGCAAATAAGAACATTTTATATTAAAATTTATATTTATCACACTTAGCGAGAACAATAAAAAGAAACAGGCTAATTGCCCTTTTATAGACAAAAAAAATGTACGATACTCAAAATTATATGTTTTCATAAATCAAAATAAAACGTGTCAGCAGAGCTAGCTAGTGTTACAAATAAAACATGACATAGCAATAAGCGTCACTAATTTGCATATATATGTACTTAAATTTAAGTTGAATAAATTTGCAATTCTTTTAACCGTAAAAAAATGTTTGCCTCCATAATATTTTATAATTATGTTCTTAAATAAAACTATTTAAATTATTTTTGTCTTAATATTTTGCAGATTTCCGGTAACGTTTTAAACCTTAATAACATCACCATGTCTTTGGATGAAGTAAGTTCAAATATAGATAATGTTAATCTTTGTTTTATTTATTATTAATTTTTTGTTAATTGTTATTTTTTTAGCAATTCAATGCCGCCGCTGAGCGCGTCAAGACCATGACTAAACGTCCCTCCGATGAGGAATTTTTGGAATTGTATGCCCTCTTTAAGCAAGCCTCATTCGGTGATAACAACACCAGCAAACCCGGATTATTGGATCTGAAAGGCAAAGCCAAATGGGAATGGTGGAACAAACAAAAGGGCAAAGCTCAAGATGATGCCAAAAAGGAGTACATCGCATTTGTTGATAAATTGGTCACCAAGTATGCCTAAGAGTTAATGTTTAAAATTTATGATGTTGCCGTGTCCAGTAAAGAAAGATAGAGAATTATTATTTAAATTTGTATGACTTAGATCTGTTTTTAATTTGTATTTATATTTGCAAATGTTTTTTTTTATTTAAAAGAGTAAATAAATAAATGTTTATAAGTTTTTTACCAAAAAGAACAAAATGGAGGCAGCAAATATAGTTCACCATGATGGGTACCTAAACTGGTATTAAAAGCATCCAGAGGTAACGGTGGGTGATGATGGAAAATGGGCTGATATTTGGTTTTTTGTAGTGAAATTTTAGGTAGAATATTTTCTATATACACTTAAACTTAATGTCCCTTTACACCCCATGAATGAGGTATGGGATAGCTTCTCGCGTTGTTGTGAATAAACGCGATTTCTATTTTTAGATGCACAACTAACGACACCTACTTGTTTATCACTGCTTGAGAAGCTTTTTACTAGACATGACTCGATTTACTCGATACTACACTGCGAAGTTGCTGTCGACAACATCGAGGGACCCGGCAATGTATAAAAAATGTAGATGACTGGAGCCAGGATTCGAACCTGGGATCTTTCGCATGGTAATCGCGTGTTCTAAGCATCGCGTGTTCTACACTCCATATTCAATTTTGTGCGGCATATTAGCACCAATTCGGTATATGTAAAAAATTAACCCATATAAGGCATTTTCAGGTTAGACTTATTTTTGGCATTAATGTGGCACAGACTTTAGTAAATTTGAAAGGCAAATAATTTTGTAGTACATTTTAACCTGTTATATCCTTGTTTTGTCGGTATTTTTCACCCTTTTCTGCAGAGGAGCTAGAGGATTAAAATGTAGGTAAAAAATGTTCCTAGTAGTATTTAATGTAAAATTACTTAACACATCTTGTATATTAAATGCAAGGATCACATGGTTTCCTTTACCTATTTACCATAAGAATAGACAAAAGGTTAAAAACTATCGTAAAGTACTTTCATTGTTCCAAAAATTACGTTTAGTGTACCAACAATTATTCTTAATTTATCAATATGTGCTTTTATTGTACCAAAAAGTACCTTTATTGTAGAGCAAGGTATTATCATTGCACCAAAAAACACCTTTAATGTACTAAAAATTACTTCTATTGTACCCAAAATTATTTTCATTTATTAAAAAGTACTTTCATTGTATTAAAAAGTTTTTTCTTTGTAACGAAAGGAACTTTCATTGTACCAAAAAGTACTTTTATTATACCAAAAGGTACTTTTATTGTATCAATATGAGCTTTTACTGTACCAAAATGTATATTATAGGAAAAAGTACTTTTATTGTACCAAAAAAACATGTTTGATGTACTAAAAAGTACTTTTTTCTATCCAAAAAAAGTACTTTTTCTGTACCAAATATAACTTTAATTTAGCAAAAAGTACTTTTATTGTACCAACAAGTACTTTATTATATTTCAAAGTACTGTTTTTGTACCAATTAGTACTTTTGTTGTTCCAAAAAGTACTTTTATTGTACCAACAAGTACTTTCATTGCACTAATTGGTAATGTTTTTGTATCAAAAAGTACTTTTGTTGTACCAAAAATTACTTTAGTTATATCACAAGGTACTTTTATTGTACCAAAAATTACATTTATTGTACCAACATGTACTTTTATTGCACCAAAAAGCACTGTTATTGTATCACAAAGTACTTTAATTGTACCAACATGTACTTTTATTACATCACAAAGTACTGTTATTGTACCAAAAAAGTACTTTTGTTGTACAAAAAAGTACTGTTATTGTACCAAAAAAGTACTTTTGTTGTACAAAAAAGTACTTTTATTGTATCCAAATTTACTTCTATTGTACAATCAAGTACATTTGTTGTGTCATAAAGTACTGTTATTGTACCAAAAATTAATTTATTTGTATCAAAAAGTACTTTTAGTGCACCAACAAGCACTTTTATTGCACGAACAAGTACTTTTTTAGCAGCACAAAGTACTGTTAATTTATTTACTTTAATTTATTTTATTGTACCAAAAAGTACTTTTGTTGTACCAAAAATTACTTTAATTGTATAAAAAGTACTTTACATGTACTAAAAACTGCTTTTATTGTACAAACAAGTACTTTTATTGTGACACAAAGTACTATTATTGTACCAAAAATTAATTTATTTGTATCAAAAAGTACTTTTATTGTACCAAAAAGTACTTTTAGTGCACCAACAAGTACTTTAATTGTTCCAAAAAGTTTTTTTGTATCCAAATTTATTTTTAATTTACCAAAAAGTACTTTTATTGTACCATCAAGTACTTTTTAATAATAGTAATAATACAAAGTACTGTTATTGTACCAAAAAGTACTTTTGTTGCACCAAAAATTACTTTAATTTACTTTATTGTATCAAAAAGTACTTTTATTGTACCAACAAGTACTTTTATTGTATCACAAGTACTGTTGTCCATTTTTGTACCAAGAATTACTTTAATAGTATATAAAGTACTTTTATTGTATCCAAATTTGCTTTTATTGTAAAAACAAGTACTTTTGTTGTGTCACAAAGTACTGTTACTGTACCAAAAATTAATTTATTTGTATCAAAAAGTACTTTTGTTTAACCAATAAGTACTTTTATTGTATCACAAAGTTCTGTTATTGTACCAAAAAGAAATTTTGTTGTATCTAAAATTACTTTAATTGTATAAAAAGTACTTTTATAGTACTAAAAACTGTTTTTTATTGTATCCAAATTTACTTTTATTGAACAAAATAGTACATTATTGTACAAACAAATACATTTATTGTGTCACAAGGTACTATTATTGTACCAACAATTAATTTTGTTGTACCTAAAATTACTTTAATTATTTAAAAAAGTACTTTTATTGTACTAACAAGTACTTTAATTGTACCAACAAGTACTTTTATTGTATCACAAAGTACTGTCATTGTACTTTTGTTGTACCAAAAATTACTTTAATAGTATAAAAAATACTTTTATTGTTCTAAATGTACTTTTATTGAATCCAAATTAATTTTTATTGTACAAACAAGTACTTTTGTTGTGTCATAAAGTACTGTTACTGTACCAAAAATTAATTTATTTTTTATCAAGAAGTGTACTTTTATTGTACCAACAATTTTTATTGTATCTCAAAGCACTATTATTGTACAAAAAAAAACTTTTGTTGTACCTAAATCTACATTAATTGTATCATAAAGTACTTTTTTGGTACCAGCAAGTACTTTTATTGTACCAAAATTTACTTCAAGAGTCAATGATATTTTATATAAAAACAGATAACTAATCTAATATATTTGATTTCTTTGTAAACTTTTATCAAAAAAATAGTTTTAAATTTTGTCATTCCAATATCATTTCTAAGCAACATTACTGAAGATACCCTGTTTCTAGCATAAATTTTTTCCTCTTTTTCGCAACAAAAAAATACTACAACCAAAAACACCTGTGATTATATGTATTAGAATTTCATATATCTTAAACTTTTTTCGACTTCTTATTTTGTTAAATTATGTTGGTTAAACATTGTTTTCAAAAATCCTTAAATTTTTCCTTTTGCCAAATTTTTGTTGACTACTTGCGCTGCCGTTCTTAGCAAGAAGGACTTAAATTCAAAAAATTTGATTTTTGTTTTTATCTGCAAGTTGGCAGCATTCTTCTGGTCACTGCTTATATAAGTTTTATCCTTTTTCTTATTTAACCCCTCGAAAAATCTAATTTTGTCAGTCCCCTATTCTGTTTGATCATTCTTCGGCCCAGTATCGCATAATATTATTATATAATTAGATTTTCTTAGCAGCGAAATTAAATTATACACAAATAAATATTTAATAGTTCTACCTAATTAAGTAGGATATAAATAAATGCCTCACAGAAAATCAGTATATTTTTAACAATGATTAGCGTTGACGTACGTATTTATTATAAACAAACATATTAGATGGTGATTAAATCACAATTTCTCATCACCTGGTCACCACCATATTTGTTTAGTCACATTTCCCCCTATTGGCTAAACGCATCGATCGATGCGGTCGGTTGTGACCTTTGCCGCGTGCTATAGTTTCAATATTTGCTCATTGACTATGTAAATTTCTATACTATACTTAAACTGTTGCTAAAATACACAATTTAATATTTGTGTATTTTGTGCGGTTTTGACTAATATGTACTTGGACCCGCTAAACCACAACTGAGACTGGCACTGAGACGGATACTAAATAGTTATTGACAAATGTGTGTGTAATTTTTCATGCAGGCAGTGAACTTTTAATTACACTCGTTCTTAATACATACATATATATAAAGGGACGATCCTAAATGTTTATTGTACAGTGAATATCACAGAAAGTTTATACTTAATTACACAGTGATACAAATGTGAAGGAAAAAAATATACAGGGATTCTCATGTAGCATTTATGTTAGACTGGAGTCCATAGAGTTAAGTGGTACTTTTAGTTTTTCTCGGTCACTTCGTTAAGTAATGTTTTTATAGCAAATTAAGTGAAATGGCGACATTCTCAAAATTACAAGTTCCAAAATTCATAAGTCTTCTCTTTGTAAACCGATTTTTAAGAGCTTACATTTGTTGTAAAGCTATGACTTTCACCTTTCATTAAAAAAAATAATTTTGAAAATCGGTCAAAAAATAGTCAAACGGCGGCAGTTTAAGCAAAACAACCCCGAAAAAAAATTGCGAATTCTCATTTTCTCAACGCTCTCAGTTGATCATGAAGCTGCGCAATGTATATTTGTTATTTTTGTATTATGCTATATTAAAGTAGCTTTCTAAAATAGGTAAGTTTATAAGAATCGGTTGAAAAATGAATGAGTTATGCTAATTTTTGTAATATGTTTTTCGACATTCTTTGGAATATGTAGTACGAGTTACTTGTTGTGATACGTATACGTCATATGTATTTGTACAAAGTGACACACACACTCTAAGGAAAAACCACAAAATTACGCGAACATGTTATAACAAAATTTAACATAACTCATTCATTTTGCAACCTATTCTTATAAACTTACCTATTTTAGAAAGCTACTTTAATATAGCATAATACAAAAATAATAAATATACATTGCGCAGCTTCATGATCAACTGAGAGCGTCGAGAAAATGAGAATTCGCAATTATTTTTCGGGGTTGTTTTGCTTAAACTGCCGCCGTTTGACTATTTTTTAACCGATTTTCAAAATTATTTTTTTTAATAAAAGGTGAAAGTCATAGCTTTACAACAAATGTAAGCTCTTAAAAATCGGTTTACAACGAGAAGTCTTATGAATTTTGGAACTTGTAATTTTGGGAATATCGCCATTTCACTTAATTTGCTATAAAAACATTACTTAACGAAGTGACCGAGAAAAACTAAAAGTACCACTTTACTCTATGGACTCCAGTCTAACAGAAATGCTACATGAGAACCCCTGTATATTTTGTGTGTAGCACAGTGTTATTATTCACCTGTTTAACCATTCAACAAATTCATTATGCCTCTGAATTCATATAAATGCTTCGTACTCATTCGTTAAGGTACATATATACATTTTTGCGAATTTCAAATTATGCATTTTGTTAGAAGTTTTGTTTGACGGGAGGTTCAAGTCTTGCTTTAAACAAACTTTGAGATTTGCTCATTAAGATTGAGATTTTATTCTTTATACAATTTAATAAAATTCATTAGTGGATTGTGGAGGACAAATTGCATTAAAATTAATCAATAGAATAAAAATATCAAAAGCTCAAAAAAATTAAAAAAAAAACTACAGCTGAAAGCAATGGGAAAACGTCTAGTAGACAAAATAACTTCTTATATCCCAACAGAGATGTATAAAGGAAATACTATAAACTTTATAAACTATTCATAACAATTTATAAGAGGTTTATAGAACGATTTTACTATGAAAATTTGATTGATAAACCTTTGATAAATGTTTATGAATACGACGTTATATATATATATATGAAGAGGCAGTAGCAAATCTCAAACTTGAAAAAAAAAATTTAATAGTTGGTGTATAAACTTTTTTTATTATCATTTGATGAAATTTTGTTTTAAATTACACTGTTCGACAAGGGTTTTATCTTGTGTTTCATTATGCGTTTGTACGAGTTTTTGACATGGGAAATTCAAATACGTAATCAGAATTTTGCTATCAGGCATTATATTTTTTGGTTATTTAAAAATAGGTTTTGATTTCCATTAAAAAATTGTATGAGGATTGTTTAAAAAATTTAGTTGCATCAGGTGGCAACATCAGCAACATGCCTTTTCGGCTGTAATTATAGCCCTATTCTATTTTATAATCACCTTATTCTCTTTTTAATATTCTACGTAATATTCTGATGCAACATGTCCTTGAAAGTGCATTTCTCCCCTCTTATTTGGATTTCTTTTATAAATACTGCAGCAACGTGACCGATGAATATAATGAAAGGTTCCACAAAGACATTCTAACTTTACGAAGGAAAAGATATGAATACTATATTCGCTGACTCCTCATGGAACATTTTAGGAGACTGCAAGGATATTCAATAGGATAACTAATATAAAATACATATTTGTTCTTCTTATTTTTTAAGCTCTACAAGTATCGGTTATTGTGTTTAGAAAAGATTGTGCCTAATAAAATAATCAGAAAACATATTCGAAATCATGATATTAATAACCATAGAAACTACAATTCAGACACCCAGAAAAATAAAAATATTTTTTTTTGTATAACAGTGTAATTTATCTCGAGGTTTTTTGATGTTTTTATTCAATATTTTGATTCTCTTCAAGGGTCATCTATAGGAATTCAGAAATAAATATAATGTATTTAATTAATTTTTTAATTTCATTTGTATTTATTTTATTTATTTTAATGTCATCAAAAAGTATTTTCATTGTGCCAAAAGTAATTTTATTATATAAAAAAGTTATCTTATTGTACCACACACTATTAACTAGACCAAAGAACTTTTATTCACTGTGCTATTTTTATTGTACCAAAAAGTTGTTGTATCAATAAAGTTATTTTTATGGACAAAAAATTATTTTAGGTTGCCAAAAAGTACTTTTATTGTACCTTAGAGTACTTGTATCAAAAGGTATTTAACATGTTGTTTTAATGTACCAATATAATATACTTTTAATAAACTAAAAGTAACTTTCTTGCAAAAAGTACATTTGTCGCACCAAAACCCACTTTTAGTCTACCAAAAAGTACTTTTGTTGTATCAAAAAGTAATTTATATCTAACAAAAATTATTTTTATTGTACCAAAAGTTACTTTTATTGTACCAGCGATTATTTTTATTGTACATAAACGACTAATTTAAAAAAAAGTACTTTCTTGTATCAAAATTGTATGAAAATGTTATTTTGTTTCCCCAAAAAGTGATTTTAGTGTAACAAAATGTACTTTTATTGCACCGAATAGAACATTGACCGTAAATGACTTTAATGTACCTAACAGCATTTTAATGACTGAACATAAATTATTTCAGAATTAAAGTGTATATTGCATCTAAAAGAGCATTTATTGTATCAAAACCCACATATTGTACTAATAAAGTACTTTTATTGTACCAAAAAAATACTTTAATTGTATCAAAAATTACTTTTATTGCATCAAAAATTACTTTTATTGCATCAAAAATTACTTTTACTGTATCAAAAAGTAGTTTTATTGCACTTTTTTTATATGAAAACGCACTTTTATTGTTTTAAAGTAAATTTATTGCATCAAAAAGTACCTATATTGTGACAAAATTTGCTTATATTGTATTAAACAGAATTTTTATGTTGTTAGTACTTTAATTGTACCAAAAAATACGTAAATTGCACCAAAAAGTACTTTTATTGTACAATATTGTACCAAAAATTACTTTTTTTATATTAATAATTAATATACCATTAATAACTTTGATTGTATCAAAAAGTACTTTTATTGTTTCAAAAACAACTTTTGTTATATCAAAAGGTACTTCAATTGTACCAAAAACAAAAAAAAAAACGTTTGTAGCAACAAAAAGTATTTCTGTTTTACCATAGATGACTTTATAGGACCAAATCGCACTTTTATTGTATCAAAAAGTAATTTCAAAAGGTACTTTTATTATATCAAAAAAGTACTTTTATTGTACCATTTATTAAAAAGTACTTTTATTGTTCCACAATATAAGTTTTCTGCACCAAAAAGTACCATAACTGACTTCATTGTAACAAAAAGTACTTTTATTGTACCGAAAATTACTTTTGTTTTATCGAAAAGTACTTTTTTTGTACCAAATATTACTTTTAATGTACCAAAAAGAACTTTTCTTGTATCAAATATCAATTTTATTGTACTAATAAAGTACTTATAGTGCAACAAAAAGTACAACAACAATTTTTTTGGGGTCTCAATTGGTAGGAAAGTTGAAAAATCTACAAAAAGCCCCGCAACTGCCTCCTGTCCCTCCTAACATTTTCCCAAAACATACCTACCCCATATCTTGACCCCTTAAAGGTGCACCCATACAATTTTTTTTATTTTTTTTTTTAAATTTGCTCCCACTGCTCTAATTTTCCCCAACATGCCCCTAGAGGAGTCAAATGTATGACCGACCTCCAATATTTCCCATTATCTTTACTCCATAAGGTAGTCCTCATAAAAGTTTTTATTTTTAATATTTTTTATTTGCAACTATATATGTATGAATGGGCCAATATATGTCGATCAATATATGTTAATATGTCAATATACGTTAATATAAATCGAGAAACAGTGATTTGTAACCGACAAAAGCACAACTATCTACTGATAAAGGGTTAAATCTAAAAAAAACCTTAAAATCCGTAAAAACCCGAAATTTTAGTCCTTCGTCAAAAAATTCATAACTCTTAAAATTGATTTTGGATTTTTGCAGTTGGGGTGTTGTTTTCTTTGAAAAAGGGTCAACTATTTGTAAAAAATGCAAAATTAGGGTTCGCATTGCGTTTTCTATTTTTCCTACGACAATAAATAAATTTTTCACCCGAAGGAAGAACTTGTGGAGAAATTTTGTTGTCTTTAACTTAAGTGGTTATGTATGAACATCGGGTAAGAGATATATAAAATATTACCAAAATATTGTACCATTTATTAAAAAGTACTTTTATTGTTCCACAATATACGTTTTCTGCACCAAAAAGTACCATAACTGACTTCATTGTAACAAAAAGTACTTTTATTGTACCGAAAATTACTTTTGTTTTATCGAAAAGTACTTTTTTTGTACCAAATATTACTTTTAATGTACCAAAAAGAACTTTTCTTGTATCAAATATCAATACCTACAAAACTTAAAAAAAAAATTCTAAAAAAAACTGAACCTAAGAAATTTTTTAAAAATCATTTTCATGTTTAGGTTGTTAATATCTATGGGAAAAGTGTTTTTAGGTATTATTTGCACATAAAAGTCGAAAATGTGTGGACTGGTGTAATTGTAAGTGGATAAAAAAATTACCTTGTTACTTTTGCGCATGTTAACTGTAAAATGTCAAATAATAAAAGAGCGCACAATCAATGTTTAAAAAATTTTCAGAGCACATATTTGTCATATAAATTTGTCATTTTGAACTTGATTGGATATTTCTTTTTAGTTGTCTCACAATTGAATTATCATCATTTTTGTCTAAAATAAATTCACACTTTGGGATTTTCGCATCTATATTATTTATAAAATTTAATTTAATTTTATATTTATGCATTGTATTTCTTTTGTGATAGTTTTTTTTTTCTTACTTTGTAATTTTTTCGATTTTACAGTTTAATTTATATATTTTTACTTACATATGCTTATTTAGTTTTTTTAATTTAAAATTTCCTCTGCCCTAACGGCCTTTCTATTAACCTGGCAATGCTGCTATGTTAACATATTATCTCTATCGCCATCGCCAGCAACAATGTAGCTATACATTGTTGCCATGGGCAAACAGAACGCAATCAAAACAAAACACCACAAATAATGCAACAGGTAAATAGTTAATACAAAACAAACGAAAGAATGTAACGAGGAAAAGTACCAAACGATAATAAACGAATTGACAAAACGCATTTGAACAAATGTATCTCTACAAGGGCATAGAGAAGAGTACAATAAAGGTGCCATATACACTTGAAGGCAACAGGTAATGAATTTTGATTATATTTGGGATTTTTGCCTAACGTTTGTAACGGATATTTTTATGAATGAATATGTGATGGGGTGAAGTTGATGAAAGAGGACAGCGTCACGACACATGAGTGCTATGGATTACAATATAAACGAGATAAGAAATTGATAAAAAAAATACAGGTGTATAAAATGGCATAAGAGAGGAGTTTACTTGCAAAGAGAATTTGCATTGATAATGATTGAGAGCTAATGATTGGTAATAGGGTTACCACAGCGAAAAGCTACGATTAAGCATTAAATTAACAACAAGGGTTTTAATATTATTTTTGACCGAATGGAATTGTTTTTACAAAACAAATTTTTTCTAGTCGGTTTTTTTTACGAAATATCGGTGATATATTAGCAGTTAATCAACAACAACGTTTTTATATTATATTTGACGGAATAGATTTTTGTTTGCTATTTACAAAAAAAAACATTATTGTAACGGGAGAAGAAAATAAATTTCTTCTAGTCGGTTTATTTTATGAAATGTCGTTGATAAATAGGACCAAAGTTGCTACTCGAAGTTGGGGGCCGTAGAAGAGAGAGCTGTAGATGACTGATATAGGAATCGAACGAAAGCGAACGTCACTGTTTTAGAAGCTTTTACTAGACATGCCTAATGACTCGACACTTATATGCGTAGTTGCTGTCCTATTTCACGCACTAGCCTGAGGAAAGAACTCGTATTATTTGCTGACAAGGTACAATTGATTCTGTAATTAAAGGCGCACGACCATCCGCTTCGTTATTGCTTCGCAGTTTGGACCTTAGAGCAGCTTGAATTTTATACGGATTATGGGCGAAAATTTGAGGACATGGGTTTGGAAGACCTCTGGTTCATGCAGGATCTTTTGCGCACCAAATTCCTAAATGGTGTTATCAGCCGTCTTGGCTATGTTAATTGGCCTCCTCGGAGCTACGATATGGCCTCTTTTGACTATTATTTTTTTCAGGAAACTTAAGGCCAAAATCATCCAAGCAATCCGTGAGCTACCATCAACGAGGAAAACTGAAGTGACAGGATGCGCTACTGCAAACCAAACAGCGGCACCCTTTTGAACGAAGTTATATTGTATTGGAAGTGTTTGTTCTTATTACATACTTACTTACTTAGCTGGCACTTCTTAGCAATCCGCACGTAGAAAAATATTACAAGTGCTTCGATCTTCTGTGCTTCTTCTTCAGCTAGTCACACCAAGTTCTGTAAGTCTTTCCAATGGAGTTTTGGTCGAAGACTTTTCGAGCAGGAGCATTTTCGTCCATGCGTACAATATGATCTAGCCAACGCAACCGGTGCACCTTAATGGGCCTGACCACGTCTATGTCAGTGTCCAGCTCATGATTTATACGACGTCGAAACTCGAAATTATAGTTGTCAACATTCACGCAGTTTCCCAAACAAGTAGATTCTTTGTTCGTTGAAACAATATCTTCGTTTTGTCCTCGTTCACCATTAGACCCATTTTTGTTGATTCCTTCTGTATACTTGAGAAGGCTGCAGTCACATGCCGCAGTTTTCGACGCGAATATCGTGCCACTGGTGTTTACTGCACCTTCCTCATTATCACCTCCATCGCCATGTTGAAGAGGTCACAGGATAGGCCGTCGCCTTGTTTTAGGTCCCGGCTGGTGTAGAATGGCTCCGTAAGGTCCTTGCCAATCTTCACTGAAGACTTCGTGTCAGTCAGCGTCATTCCGCAAAGACGTATCAGCTTCGCTGGAATACCAAACTCAGCCATGGCTTCAAGTAATTTCTGCCGTATCGGGCTGTCGAAGGCAGCTTTATAGTCGACAAAAAGATGGTACGTGTCGATCTGTTTCTCTTGGGTCTTTTCCAGGATTTGCCGAAGTGTGAAAATCTGGTCAGTTGTTGATTTACCAGGTGTAAATCCACACTGATAAGGCCCGATCAGGTTGAAAGGCTTTAGCCTTTCACATAGCACACTCGACAAGACCTTATATGCGATGGGTAAACGGCTGATCTCGCGGAAGTTGGAGCACACACATGGATCATCTTTTTTCAGCACAGGACATAATACGCTAAGATTCCAATCATCGGGTATGTACTCGTTAAGCAAAATCATGCGTAGGAGTTGGTGCATGCTCGTTATCACATCCTCGCCATCGGACTTGAAGAGCTCTGCCGGAAGTCCGTCGGTATTGCTCTTCTTACCTCAGCAAAAACTTGGTGGTGGGCTATCTAAGGGATCCCATTACCGTAGCCTTTTGCTTTTACGTTCTGGTAAAATTTTCGGGCCTCACCTCTATCACTGTGTCGCTCTATATCCTCGTTCTCCCGTTCCTTCACTTGACGTTTTTTTCGCTTAAATAGCTGTTTCGCCTGTTTTACTGTCTCCTTGTGCCGTTCCCTAACTGCCCGGGTAACAATTAGCTGTAGCGTTGCCCTATGAACAGCATCCTGTTCCTCAGACGCTGTGCGACATTCTTCATCGTACCAGGATTCGTCTGAGCGTCGTTTTTGATATCCTAGCACTATTGTTGCGGCGGTTGCCATGCCATCGGGAACGTCAGAAGTAGAGGCGTTGTTTCGTAGAAGTTGGGAGAGCTGGTTGGAGCAGGCAGTGTCTATCTTTGGGGTTTGCAGCTTCGCGATGTCCAGCTTTCTTTGCGTTTACGCTCTGCTCAATATTGTGCGCACCTTGGCTTCTACCAGGTAATGATCCGAGCCAATATTAGCAGCACGTATCACACGCACGTCCATGACACTAGATGCATGCCTGCCATCAATTATCACATGATCAATTCGATTTTTGGTATTTTGATCAGGGGATAGCCAAGTTGCCTTGTGGATATCTTTGTGCTGGAATCTGATTTCACTGACTACCATGTTCCTTCCCGCTGCGAAGCTAATCAGCCTAAACCCGTTGTCTGACGTGTCGGTATGCAGGCTGAAATTACCGATCGATGGACCAAGAACATCTTCCCTTCCTATTTTTGCATCAAAGTCTCCCAGAACAAATTTAATATCGTGGAGAGGGCACCGGACGTATGTTTCCTCTAGGCGCTCGTAAAGTGCATCTTTAATCTCATCGTCTTTCTTTTTCCGTCGGGGCATGGGCACAAATCAGCGTAATGTAGAAATATTTCGCCTTGATGTGAATTGCGGCTATTCGATCACTCACAGGATTGAATCGCAAGACAAGATGTCTGAGTCTCTCGCTAACTACAAATCCATTTCCAAATTCATGCTTTTCGGCATAGCAGCAGTCGCAATTTTAATGTCGCGAGCATGCTTGTCTATTCCATCTTATCTCCTGAATGGCGGTGATATCAGCCTTCTATTTTTTTAGGACATTCGCCAGTCGGATAGTGGCAGCTTTCTATGGAGAGTTAGGACGTTCCAGATGCATATTCTTAAATTATGGTCCTTATTACGTTTGGTAACATTTGGGGAGTTTCATTTGTTATTTTTTCTTTCTCGTATTTTAATAGCCAGTAAAGGACCTGAATGCGGGTGGCTAGCCCAACCATCATCACTATCTGCCGCTATTCATGATAAAAAAAAAACTAACACGAACAACGTTGCCCTGGTGTCACAACTCAGGAGGTTGTGAGTCGGCTTGAGATGCAAGATTCACATGACATCCTCAACGGCCCACCCTTTACAAAGAAAAAACTACAAAAAGTTCGTGCGACACGACGCCTCTTAAATTTTGTTAAATAGTGTTATTTTCAAAAATTATATCTTACTGATCGTCGTCTAAAATTTTGTATTAAATTTTATACATGAATTCAGTAACCAATTCTTTTAGCATTTGTTTTGCGCATACTTAATGGCAACCCCCAATGCTATTAGCCGATTTAAGAGAGTTTCATCATCTATCTCTTGCTCTCTCTGCCAAGTGACTGAGCATACAAGATGTACCCGTGTAGTAGTGGGCTGCATCATGCACAAGAGGGCCTTTACTACCACAACGCTTGATAATATTGTTTAGTCTTTAAGTTGGCTTTAACGCGATTGCTCGCTCGATTTCGGTGTTTTGGTTAATGTTAACAGTCAGTCAGCCAGTGAAGAATCCGACAGGTCCGACAGTTTATGGTCGGTGGTTGAGAGCGTCTGGCGTCGTCAACGGGTGATCGTTAGTGAGTGAGTGAATGAATTGGTCGGTCGTGTGAAACCAGATAAGCGGATACAAATACAGATATTATAGCTGTGTTGTTGTTTGTGGTGTTCCAATACGGGCTAAAATGCAAAGAAATACACCAAATAAAAAAAAGTGAAAGATAAAACATCAGAATAAAACACCATCAAAGAGCAAAAAAGAAAAATTCAATGAATTTAAATTTGCAAAAAAAAAATTAAGATCGATTTGGAAAATTTAAAATTATCGGAAAAAAAAATAAAAAATTTTCCACACAAAAAAAAAATCGTACAAGAAAATAAATGAGCTAAACATATATACAAGAAAAGTTAACAAAAACCCAAAATAACAACAACAGCAGCACATTAAGTGCGAGTGTGTGTGTGTGTGTATGTTTGATCAAGACCAAATTCGCAACGTCAACGAGAATTCGTAGACGTTTAGCAGTCAAAATATTCCATAAAAAAGTGAATTTCCCCCCCTTGTCTGCCGCGCTGGTTGCCATAACTAAAATCGAAAAATAAGAAGAAGGAAACGAAGTTATCAACAATAGGCCATAAATACAAATTTAAACCATTGTTAAGCATTTCAACACGGCAGCACAAACGGACGGACGCAGTAGGGACAGACAGAACATTGCATGCAGTAACAGCACCAACACCAGACAGACAGAGCTTCGACAATAGACCCCACCTTTTTACCGCAAAAAAAGAAGCAGAAATTCAACCAGTTTCAGAACTCAAGCGTAAACAAGTTTACCACTAACCCCCTCAGCAGCCGCAATTCGGCGCGCAAGACAACCAACGAAGAAAACGAACGGGGAAGGGAAACGTGGTAGCGTGAAGAAGAAACGCAAAAGACTTGAGCTGAATTGAACTAAACTGAACTGAACTGAACGCAACAGATCAAGTCAGCCAGCCAGAGCCTCGTGGTTTACCTTAGCGCACCGTTTTTTATTACTTTATTTCGTGTCGCCGCCGCTAACAAACGCAAACGAGCGAGATCTCCATTGAGCGCCTGGTCGATCGTTATGATGATGATGATGGCGATGGCGATGATCATCGACGAAACCAGTTAATAAAGAGGAAACATGTTTGCCAACTCTGGCCATTACCAGTAACAAAATGGTAAGTGAATACCCGGAATCTAACGGTACTGTCTGTACATAGTACTCGTACATACATACATACGAATGTATCTAGATACATGGCCGACGGCTGGATGTATGATGATGCACTTACAGCCATAAATTTCACTTTATCATCCGCTGTAGCTGCTGCTGCTGTTGTTGCTTGTGCCGTCAAACAAAAGTGCATCAGATCAACCAACCGACCAGACCAACCTTTTTCTATTTGTTTCTCTTTTCAATTTGTTGTTGTCTTCTGTGTGATGAGAGTACCCTCGCGCATTGCATTTCATGGAATTGAGCAAAAACAACAAAATCAAATACATAATAAAAACAAAACATTTTTATAAATTTACTATTTTTCAACAGTTTCAATTGTTTGTATAAAGAAAATGTGTGGTTGGTTGTTGGCTACCTTTTATTCTCTTCTTATGTTCAAACACCGGATCGGCCAGGCAAAGAATAGAGTTGCCAGATGGAAAGCGGAGAAAAATGCTAAAATGTATAAGAAAAATCGAAATATATAAAAATAAAGTGTAGAGAAATCTAAATAACAAATAACCTTACATAAGTTACATATACCCTCAACCTCAGTAAAAACATAAAATTTGCAAGTTTGTATACAAATGTTAAGGAGGTACCAGAAGGGGCGTGGCTAATCTGCCAGTTTTATTTACAAAACTTTATCCTATTACAGCTTTACTAAATACCGAATTTGAGCACGATCGCGTTGGGTGTAATGATATTTTTACTCTATTTCTAAAGTGGGCAGAATGGTACATTTGTATGGGAAGCACCAGAAGGGGCGTGGCCATGTAGCCGATATACAATCCCGTAAGTAGTTTTGGGAAAATATTAACCCACGCAAAGTTTTAAAACATTTGGTTACGTCTCTCGAAAGTTATCGTGCGTACCAGCCGGACAGACGGACAGACTTGGATCAAACGAATTAAAAAAGTCATGAATCAAAATTGGTTGAAAGAAGCCTAGGGTCTAAAGTTACTCATTCTATGTGTTAAGCTTTTGAATCGTATCAATAAATTAGTTGCCTGAAGTATTAAAGAATTATACACGCTTCGGTCTTCTGCGTGCGTTCTCCAGTTAGTCCTACCAGATGGTAGCACGTCGCCTACCATCCTGGAAATATACCCTACCATCGTAGTCGTTAGGTTTTGACTTTTCTAGCTACGTCGATGTAGAGTAAAGCTCATACAGCACATGGCTCATTCTATCGCGAAACTCGATGTCGACACAGATAGGTCCATATATTTTTCGGAGTACTTTTCTCTCGAATACTCCCAGGTTTTGTATGTCCGTTGTCGTAAACACCCATGATTCGGCAGCATACAACAGTACAGATAAGATTAGCACCTGGTATAGCTGTTTCTTAGTTTCCTGAGATAAGGTGGTGTTACTAAAGTGCTGTCGAAGTCCGTAAAATTTCTTGGCTGAAATTATTTTTCTCTTCACGGAAGATACGATGTAGGTAAATTCAACTACTATTTACATCAAAACAATAATTGTCAACGTTCACGGTACGCTCCCATTGAGAGGACTCATTATTTTTGAAATCATTATTTTTGTTTTGTCCTCATTGACCGCTAACCCATTTTTGTTGACTCCTCTTCTATTGATGAGAAAACTGCAGTAACATCCCGCAGATTTCGGCATAGGCTAGTGGCAAGATGGTGCCAGACTTGTTGATACTAGCCTTTCTTTTCCCCTTCTCCATAACTGTATTAAATAGAGTACAGGACAAGCTAACACCCTTCCTGAGACCTCTTTCCGTGTTGAATGGTTCAAAGTGTTCCTTAACAATCTTAACCGAGGATTTGGTGTTTTCCAAGGTACGTCAGCAAAGTCGAATCAGCTATGCAGAAATACCAAACTCAGACATGGCCTCATTCAGCCTATAAGGAGAGTCGAAGGCAGCTTTGTAGTCGACAAAGAGGTGATAGGTGTCGATCTGCTTTTCATGAGTATTTTCCAGTATTTGTCGTCATGAGCTGATGCGTGCTCCTAATCAGCCCCTCTCCACCTGCCTTAAACAATTCAGCAGGAAGGCCATCGGCTCCAGCCGTTTGTTGTTTTTAAGGAGGGATATTGCCACACGTATCTCGTTCTGGCTCGGAGGGGGACAGTTAATACTCTAGTCATGGATTGGAACAGAGTCTTATATCCAGTAGATTGGTGAAATGTTCTCTCCATATCTTCAGAACATTATCCGGGTCCGTCACTAGCTTGGCATCGCTGTCCTTACAAGAGGGCAAACCTGTTCGACGCATTCTTGACTCCGTCTCTCTCGTGGCATTGCGACATTCATTATCGTACCAGGCATCTTCTTGAGACGGCTTTGAGTAACCAAATACGCTTCTCGCAGTCCGTTCCATGGAGTCGGCTATATATTGCCACTGCAAGGTAATATTATCAGGGGTTGGAGCATTCCGTAGCAGTTGAAGTAGGTGGTTAGAGTAGGCGTCCGCTACTTCTGTGCTCCGCAGTTTACCGAAGTCCAACTTTCGTTGTGCCTGGTTACGTACGTTTTTCGCCATGCTTAGCTTTGTGCGTACCTTAACTGCGTTAATGTAGTGATCGCAGTCAATATTCTCACCTCTGATCACTCGTACATCCATAACACTCGATGCGTGCCTTCATCGACTACCACGTGAACTATCTGATTCCTAGTCATGGCTGGGGCTACGGTCATATACATTTTCTAGGCTCTCGTAGAACTCGTCTTTGTCCTCATCGCTTTTCTTTTCTGTCGGAGCATGGGCACATATGAGTGTTATGTGGAAAAACTTTGTCCTGACTTATGGTGGCTATTTGTCACCATAACCACAACCACAAAACCACATCCAAACTCATGCTTGTCCGCATGGCCAACATAGTAGTGCTTATGTCAGCCTTGTTTTCTTCGAGGAATTCCGCCAGTTGAATGGAGGCACCTGGTCTGTACAGTGTTCTAACATTCCAGGTGCATATCCTCAAATCATGGGTCCGTTTTGGGTCCGCCAGTGGCGGGTTGCTAGCCCACCACGTCGCAGTTTCCTCCACCTGCCAGGATTTTGTTACAGCCGCCCATTCTGGGTCAGACCCTGAGCAGGGAACTGCTCACCCTAGGCCGACGTGCCTGGGTTTTAGGTTTCGCCTCTCATAGTTAGCCGTGCTCCGACGGGTGTCAAAAGCACGTTACAGGCATCACCACGTAGAGATACTCCATCCGCAGTAGTACCACGAAAACGGAACTCTATGAGTAGCCTTGAAGTGCAATTGGCAAGGATCACTCTGGGTTTGCCAAGTTAAACCGATCCTTGCATAACACACACTCAAACAGTTATGACAATTATTCAACATTTGTACTATAGAGTCGTCAGCACTTATAAACGAGGTTCATTGAAAATTCAACTTCTTGACCTCATCTCAAGAAAACTGAGGGGGAATGAAACAAATAATGCGTAGTCAAAACACATGAACACTGTCGATCAGTGTTACCCTAGATTAGAAAATTATGTTATGTTAAACAATCGTGGCTATCAGCCGCTTTATCTATATTTGTTGTTTTGCACTGACGATACGAGAAGTTTTACCATATCTCCACCTCTCGAGTACGAATTGTGCACGTTTCCATTGCACTGCAATCGCGTGAATACGAAACAAGCGTTCTTAACTCTCAAAATAGAAATAAAAAGTAGTCGTCATCACACTTATCAGAAGATTAACCGAAAACAATTATTAACTTTTGATAACGATTGCAATAATGATCGATATATAGCCAACACATTTCGCGAGTTATTTTTACAAATTTTAAATTTAACTTGAACAATTGTTAGAAATAGAAAAATGAAGTGTTTGTCGAATGTATTAATTGTTATCGTTATTTTCTAGTGCGTTTTTTTTCCGGAAATTCACTTAAGCTTCAATTAATAAGCCCAATGCATTTTCAGCAAAATATAGATAACATTTCCGCTCTACACTTTTATATATTAATTTATGAGGATTGTAATGAAACAAATAACAAGCAAAAATCACAGATATTTTTTGTATAGAAGTTGCGTTGCAAGATAATATTCTATAGTTGAAAATTGTTTTTTTATATACAAGGTGGGTCATTTAAAATTTTAAATTTGAATCGGATATAAAAAATGTAGTGATACTTTTTTTCAAATTTCTGGTTTTATTGGAGAGGTTGAACTTTGTCATTTATTTTCGAATACCCGGTTTAACCGGTTTTTTTCATGTCGGTTAACCGGTTTTTCAAATAGGAGCATTTTTACAGAACATTGCCAGGTTAGTTCTAGGATAATTAGCAAAGAAGGTTGTTTATGCTTATTTAATATTCTGTGGGCAAATTTTAAAGGTTGAAAAATTATGCTTGATGACTGTTTCCTCTCATTTTGAAATGTGAGGATGTATTCATATAAAAAAAACTATCAATTGTCGTTATTTCTTATACTTAGTTTAGAGTCAACATACGACAGTTGTGAAGTCACTAAGAGATAGTTGGGATCTCACTTTGCAATGGCGGTGATGCCGTCGATATTCATATTAACAACTATAACTACGTTAATCTCCCAAACTAAGTGACCGATCGCAAGAAGGTGCTTAATTTATGAACATTATACAATAGTTAGGAAATCACCAAGATACAGTTGGGATTTCATTTTGAAACAGATTCGGATCTCACCTTGAAATGGGTGGAAAGCCATCGATATTCATATGAATAACTTTAAGTGCCTTTATCTCCTATACTATGCATCCAATTCTAAAATGTAGATTACATTTTACACTTTTAAGATCAAATATCCTAATAACTTCTGACTGACCATCCCGAGATTTAAATAAATAAATTGAAGCAAACTGAATTCATAAGCTTTAATTTATGGAAAAAAAGATAAGTTGGCTTAGCATGATTTAGAATTTTTGTATCGATATTCATATGTTTTGATATTCGTATGTTATGTGGGACCGCCCGTGTCATAATGGTACAAACACGCGACTACCATGAGGGAGATCCCAGGTTCAACAACTGGCTCCAATCATCTAAAAAAAAAAAAAAAAAATTTTTTTTTATTCATTGCCGATTCCCTTGATGTTGTGTCGACAGCAACTTCGCTGTATAAGTGTCGAGTCAATCGGCATGTCTAGCTTCTCAAACAGTGACGTTCGCATTCGTCGATAAACAAGTAGGTGCCATTAGTTGTGAATCTGAAAATAGGAAGCGTGTTAATTCACAACAACGCGAGAAGCTATCCCATACCTCATTCATGGGGTGTAAAGGGAAATTAAGGAAGTAAGTAGTCATATGTTTTCATATTTAATTAATTCATTTAATTCATAGATTAATTTCATATTTGGATTTATTTTACAATTTACGAAACACCGAACGGAACCAGTTAACCCGATTTTTTACTACATTAGCAATTCGAAAACCGGATTGTTGGAAAAAGGTATTCTACGAATAAACCGGAAACTGGCTTTCTGAAAAATACAAGCATTTAAACACTATACCTATGACCCGATAGAACATTTTTACACTTATTTTTGGAAAATAATTTATGTTAAATATTGGCCGCAACTATGCCGCACAGTGGCATTTCTGTGGAAAAAATAGTGTTTTTCAACTATGCAATTTCAAAATTTTAATGATGTGGTTTTGTAAAGAAATATTTGGATAAGAATAATTCAACAAAGTTTTTTATGAAAAGTGAAATTTTGTAGTTAAAAAAACTAACAGAAGTCAACGGAAATTTATTCAATGAAATTAGATTAAAACTATTGTCCAAATAAAGAACTTTTTTTGTGTGTAAGTTTATAGCTATGGCTTTTGTTTTATTTTTTAATGAAAATATAGCACTTTACTATAAAAAAAAATTATTGAAATTGGAAAAGTAAACTAATAATTATAATTTATCAAAAATTATACTAAAAAATATCAACTTTTCACTTTTTGATGGAAAAAAACTTTATGTGCTTTGCCTTGCTTAGCCCTCTAACTATAAAAAAATGAAAGGTCCGAGTCTGTACTTTCAATTAAGAAAAAAAAAATTTACCGCCAAATACCGTCCCTTTTAGTAACATCGATTTTAATGCATGTATTTGTGCGATATTTTCGGTGTATTTTAAGGCTAATATCTTTCGAGGAGGGTTGTTGGCGATATTCTCTTCTTTTGTATGGAGACAACTCATGTTTAACTTTTGAATAAAATTTAACATTTCTTAACTTATATTAAATTTTCATATGATTCTAGACAGGGAAGAAAAACACCTAAAATCTACAACTTTCAATGGGCGTAAAATCTAAAGTAGGCATGGCATCCCCAATATGTTTTTCATAAGAAAAACTCAATTATGAAGTGTCCGGAATTTCGCGTACCTAGGTCCAAAAATAAAAATTTTGGCAAGTGCAGTTATATGAAAGGTGGGTGTAGCAGTAGGCGGTTTTCAAAGATTTTTTCAAAATTTCTTAATTTAGCCCAGAGAAGTGTTTCTGCAAAATTTCATTGCTGTACGACCACTCCTTCTATTTTTTTCCAAGAAATGTATGGGGCGGTGCCACTGTGTGCCGTAGGTGGTCTATTTGGATGGTACAACTTTCGGTTACTCCTTTTAGCATTGACCTCGGTATGTCGCGAATGACACATTATACGTTACTGGCTTATCGATAAAGATTTTTGACTTCAAATATCCCCAAAGAAAAAAATTCAGAGGTATGATGCCATACAACCTAAGTGGCCTAAGTGACAGTTCCGAAACGCGAAATAAAGTGCTTAACAAAAAATTCAAAAATTCCATTATCGGTACATGGATGATTCTACCAGTCCACATCAAATAGTGGATTATTTGCATGTAACTATAGTTTAAGAATCTCTTTTCGGGTTGCTCATTGGCCTAAATGTGGCAATTTTGTTATTAACACATCTACTAAGACAGAAATATGCCTCGTCACTGAACAAAACTCGTCGTGAAAACAAATGAAAAACACTGAGTTGTTGCAGAGTTCATTGCTAATAATGTGGAGAAGTTATTACGATATTAGTTCCTTGTTTGAAATTGTCAAAAAATTCTGAATAAAAATAGAAGACAACAAGTTACGCGTGTTTATAAAAAAAGACACAAATGCAAAAACAACCTGTAAATGAATCACACTTTATATCGTCAACGTACAAATAAGAAATATCCTTACGTAGTTTTTCGTTATGTGTTTAACGTAGCAAAACATTTAGGTTCGAAAATGGTTAATTAAATACTTTATATTTTTGTTATACGATACGCAAAACCAAATATGCTGTATTTTAATTTCCCAATTTAAAATTATCTCCTTTGTTTTAGATACGTTATATTATTTTTTACTTTTATTTTTTTGCATAATTTTTAAACTGCTACAAATATTAAGTACAGAAAAATATCAATTCACGTGGAAACTCTATTGTTAACACAATCACACACTCCCTGCTATGGTGTTCTCTTACACACCGTTTATGCTCACTTAAACAATTGTAATTTAATTTGTATTATAAAAAGAAGAAGAACAAATAACAAGAACTTTAACGGCCCTATTCTAATAATTTGGTTACAAAAATTTGTCACTGTAAATTTGTTACAATTTTGAAACCAATTCTTGTTACGGGTATTCTGGTAATTAAGTAACAAGGAAATGTTCACCTTGTGGTGAAATATAAATTATTGACAATTCTCAGCTAATTTTTGAATTTTAAAAACAAAAAATGAAAACACTATACAGTGAAAAGTAAACATATTAATAATTTTTGGATATTTATACACATTTGACTGAGCTTAAGGAGACGACACATACCCCAGTTAAGTGGACAGTCGAAAATGTTGGACAAATACTGTGTCATGGAGAATTGGTCACAGCCGTCCCACAGGTTTCTTGGCGGTTGTTCCCTTTTCACACATTTTGCCACTACATTTTCATAGCAAAAAGGGCTAAAAGTGTTTTACCCACGACTTCAATAATTTAAATTTTGTTTTTACATCTCAAAATATTATTTCAAAGAGCTGAAACTACCTTGTTACCTCCTTTTTGGCAGGTAACAATTTTTGTAACAATTGTCACGGTAACAAGGATTCGGAATACGGATTTTTTGATTTTGTAACCAAAGTAGTCTATTGTAACCGTGGTGACTGTTGTAACCACTTCAGAATAGACCGGTAACTGTATTTAGATAAACAGGTAAATTGTACCTACGAACGTTCATTCGAACGTACTCATAGAGTTTATTAAACATATTGAGAGATCAGTACAGACGAAAGTATAGCAATTTGTAAGAGTTACTTATACGTTACCCATAAATACTCTTAAGTTTTTAAGTAAATTACTCTTTAAAACACCCTCTTTTATGTTAAATGTCTTTGATATTTTGAACAATTCTTTAAGTACTTTTAAACAACAACAAAATTTAAGACAAAAATAATGTGGGAGAATTATGCTAAGAATTAGAGCTAATTGCTGACGGTTGCAAAATATTTATTGAAAAGTTATTATGCTAAGTTTCTTGTTTAAGTCATAAAGTCTAGACTTAAATAGTGAGTAAATTAATGGTTTTAAAACTGGACAGTTACAAAAATAAAAGTTTTCATCTTTAGTTCCTGGTTCTGGTTCTGGTACTATTTTATTTTAAAGGTTTTTTAATAGGTAGTAAAAATAAATCGGCTGATTTAATTTTTTATAAAATATTACCTTAGGTAAGGCAATCCGACTTATAAGATATTGGCACCTCTTCTCGCAATACTACCCCTGTCAAACTAAAACGCCCCAGGGTTGGGTTTAACACACTTTTGATAAATGACCGAACCCACAATGTTTTTCTAAGCAAACCCGTTTTGCAAGTTAAACTAACCAACCAATCAAACAAAACCTTTAAGAACAAAAAGAACCATTGAAGAGCCAAAACGCCACCATTACCATCAAAGCTACCACAATGTGTCCAGTCAAACCTAAACAAACGATTAAAGCCAATACAAAAATTCAGTTTAAAACCAACGCGTCTCCACAAACGATGTTGGCTCTAAACACTAAACGATAAAATTAAATTATAACTTAATTCTAAATCCGGCAGTTACATATGTATATCCGATATACACAACAGTAAACAGTAAACCACACACAATCTCAGCGGATCATTCTGATTCATTTTATTTTTTAAAGAAGAAAAAAAAAACCATGTAATAAATTATAAATACAAAATGTGAAACGTGTTTTCTGTGTGAAGAATGAATGTCAAATGGAAAGAGTGAAAAAAAAACGTAAACGCTAAACTTCCAACACAAATCAACTTAAACGGTGACGGGTAATAACAAATCGTCGCCGCAATTGACCCAAATTGGTGTAAAGATTTCTCTACAAAATGAAGGCAGCAGCAGCAGCAGAACTAAAAAAAAATCATTGTAACACATAAGCTACCGTAGAGCTTAAGGCGTTAGTAGATTATTAGTTCTATATAAATTTAAATGATTTCAATATTGACGACGGACGATACGTTTAAGATCGATATTGCAACGTTCGTTAACAATGACGATATTAGCTTAAAATAGCAATGAAAAAAAAAATTTTTAATAAATTATGACAAAATGCATCATTAGATTCGTGAGAAAATTTCGAAATAAATCCTAATGACTTTTTCTAAGAAAGCTAATTTTAATCACTAACTCAATTATGACTGTTTTGTAGCGAATGCAGATTTTGTTAAAAATAAATAAAAAGATTGCGTAAAATGGCTTATTTTGGTTTGACGATATAGCAAGTTGCATTAAGGTCATGCGAGCAAGGACATTTAGGATACCTATTTCCAAAAATTTTATTCTTATTAAATTTTTTTTTTTAATTTTTAACTCTATGTAATTTTTTTGTACAATCATGTCCATTGTATATGAAACTATTCCTTTATTATGTTTTAAATTGTATAAACAAACATACCTGCCTTCTTACTCAATACTAGAGTATCCAATCGATTAATCGTTGTTCGAATAATCGAAGAATTTTTTTCGAATAATTTTTCGATTAAGAAAAAATAGTAAATTTCGATTAACGAATAATCGATCAATTTAAACCGATTAATCGATTTAAATTATTTTGAAATAAATTCTTCTTTCTTTATATAAATGTAACAGATGATGATATTGTGTAAGAAGAAGAAGAGGAAATAATTGATATCAATGAAAATAATCTTTTACTGGAATCGAACGATACTATAAAAAGTATTCAAAATTTAAAAAAATCGAATGTGAACTGTAATATAATTGATGATTTTATGTAAAACAAAAAAAAGAAGAGAAAAACTAGAAAACTTTTCAATGCAATTCTTTCAGTTTCACCAACATCTACTTTAAGTGAAAGGGTGTTTTCAAAGTCAAGCTTCGTTAAAAAAAAATCGACTAAAAGCCAAACATCTTAATTGCATATTATTTTTAAAGATTATTTTAGAAAATGTGACTAAAAACTTTTAAAATATAAAAGATCTCATTTTGTATGTATCTACTTAATTATTATTTTTATATAACGTTTTTGAATTCACATGAATTGAGGGGCTTGCACCAACAACGAGTTAACTCCATTTTTAGGCCGAACAGAGTTAACAACCGTTTCTTGGAGGGAAAAAATTCTTCTTTCGTTTGGTTCAACAATTATTTATCTTCCATTGATAGTTTTCAAGGAATCCGCTAGAAAGACTTAACTGCTTCATTCCTTTGGGGCAACATGAAGTTAACTCCAGGAGCTGACTCTTTGTTTCCCCAAATGCGACCCAGTAAGCGACTTTCCCGATTTTCGCCACTTTGCTTATACTTACCCTTTATGTTGTCTCCTGATAGTTGCGCGTAGGGTAACACTAAATACACCCATTTTCTATAAGATTGCCCATATTTAATGCTTCCTTACTTTAAAAAGAAAGCAATTTTAAATTATTTGGGCCAAAAAGGAGTTAACTCCAGAATGAAATTGACTCTAGAATTGCGGTTCTTACGAATATCTAAATGGAATTTGGCCAAAACATGTAGTGGTACGTGACAAATAATAAGGCAAAGTCTCAGACGATTTAAATGCATTCTCTATTTTTGAACAGTTTTTTTTTATTTTTCACACAATTATAAAAATTAGAGTTAACTCGTTGTTGCTACAAACCCCTCATTTATTATTATACGTTTGTTTTTATGTTTTAATATTATTATTTATTAATAAATTAAATTTAACGCCTACATTAAATTTGTGTATTTTCCAGGTAAGGTATACAAATATATAGAAATTATTCGACTTATTCGATTAATCGAATTATTCGAGCAATTTAAAAACCTTAATCGATTAATCGATCAAATTAAAAATCCCAAAATCGATTAATTTTTTAATCGAACAAAACCTAAACCCGATTAATTGCATACTCTACTCAATACCTAAAAACAAGGCAATTTTTTAAATAGTCATCATTCGGAAAAAAGTCATTACATCCGCTTCCTCAATCTCGGTTTACCACATCAATGAATATGTAAATAAATTTCTGTTTTCTTTCATTAATACTATAAATAACAAAAATAACAATAATGATAATAATAGCAACAACAATAATAACAATAATAGTAACCGAAATATGAGATGATAATTTTAGTTTCCCTATTTTGTATGAGTTTGCTGCTGCCGCTGTTGCTTTCGCAGTTCGCACTTTAAAACTTATGAAACAACCGGAAGTCAATCACCATTTCTGGTGTTGCGTTTTATTGCCTTGTCGTTGTTTTTGTTGTTTTTGTTTTAAGATACCCGTAAAGTTACTTTGTCATGATGATGATCATAAAGTACAAGATGAAAAGAAGTCAATGATCATCATTGAAATGATAATGGCGCCGGCTATGGTGATGAATATGCAAAATAAAAATTATTTAATATTTTTTTGTTTATTCAATATTAATTTATTACATACATTTTAGATAATGGTATTATGTTGTGTTGAATAGACAACATAAGTTATGTATTGTTGTCTTTAAAAATGCGCAAAAAAATAATCCTGATTTGCAACATTTTTTCAATAGTTTGTTGTTAAATCATATAATCAATAGTTCCGTAAACTGCGTACAAAATCTTTATTTTTAATTTATGAGGGGTTTTTCAAAACGCACAATATCTTACTATCGCCAGAGTTGCCGTGCATTATTTTTTTTTTTTAAATAGATATTAAAAATTTGAAATTTGTAAGAGAAAGAAATTTTAATGAGACTTAGTTCTTATTATGTATTACATAGTAGACAAATATTATCTATTACAAAGTAAAGACAAATTAAATTGATAGTCAGTTATTTTTTATCTAATTTATCGAAATAAAAAATGTTATTTGAAAATAATAACAAATTTTCCGTTTTAAATGTCTTATAAACGATTCCATTATAGGTTACCCATATACAGTCGAACTCCTCCTATATAACGAAGTTTTCTTTATTGCGAAGCAATTATGAGAACACTGTGTTTTGGGTCTACTTTGAGTGGTGTATTCTAATCTCCATATAACGAATTTCCCTATAGCGAATATTTCCTTATAACGAAGCATTTTTGCTACCGTAACTTCAAGATTGAAGCGTTTGCAATCTCCATATACCGAATTTAGGCAAAACCGACCGCACGCGCACAAAAAAGAAATCGACGTCGTTACCATAAAATTGAAAGTGTATTTTTGGGGAACCACCGAACTATGCAAGTGACAACTGGAATCATTACCATCTCTCACATTTCTTGCAGTCGCTATCAGTTTGTCTATTCATATCGCGATATGTACTGTTTTTACTTCTCTAAATGTATTAGAAAATTATATTGAAAAAGAAAAGTGGAAAAATTTACTTTTAACTGACTACTACAAATAAAAAATTTTGAAAGGAACAAAATTGTTTTTCTTTTCTATATAGCGAATTTTCTTTATAGAGAAGTAAATATCCAGTCCCTTGGAATTCGTTATAGAGAGTTTCGACTGTATGTCAAGAAAAGCTTATTTTTGACTCCATCATCATATCCTTATGGACATAATCAGGACATATCTGTTTTGCCTGTTGCGTGGGTGATTTTCCATTCGAGCAAGAAAAGTTGTCACAGAAAACAAATACGGGGTAGTGGCGAACTCGAACCTATCGAACTTTGAATTTTGTTATTTTTTTTTCTTTAAGAAAAACTTGTAGTGATTTTTGTGGCCCTTCCATATATTTTAAAATTAAATTTGGACACAATATAATTTTTGGTACAAAGTACTTTTTGGAATAACAAAAGTACATTGTACAAAATGTACACCAAACGTACTTTTTAGTACAACAAAAGTACTTTTTAGTGCATTTAAAGTAATATTTGGGTATAATAAATGTACTGTTCAGTTTATTGATAATAATTTTTGGGTACAATATATGCACATTTCAGTACACTACAAAAATTTTTGACAACATTGCTAGAATTTTTTTGGGTACATAACAAGTTAATTTTTAGTGCATTGTAGGTACATTTTGAGTACAATTTTAGTACTTTTTTTGGTTAAACAAAAGTACATAAAAAGTATTTTTTAGGTACAATAAAAGTACTTTTTGGTATAACAAAAGTACTGTTTATAACATTGAAAGTAATTATTTAGTACAATAAAGGTACTTTTTAGGTACAATATAGGTACTTTTTGGTTAAAATAAATATAATAAAAAATTTTTTTGGAACAACAAAAGTACTTTTTGGTACAATAAAAGTACATTTTTGGTGCAACACACGTACTTTTGTTAGAATTAAAAAAACTGGGGTGCGATAGAGTTGTATGAAGATCCTAAGTAACAGGATTTAGATACGAACCACGCGCTTTTTTATGAGGTTGGGAAAAAAATGCATGAGCCAAAATTTGGGGGTTGGACTTAAATTACAGACCATCGCGGTCAAAGTTTGGGGGGTAAGGGGAAAAAATTCCACATCAAGCCCCGCAACAGCCTTGGAGTCGCCTCTAGAGGGATAAAATGTATGACCGACCCCCAGTCATTTTTCCCAACATACCTACTCACCGATCCAACCCCTTAGGGGGCTCCCATACAAAAATACACTTTTTATAAATTTTTGCTCCCACCGCTCTAACTGCCCCAAACGTGCCTCTAGAAGAGTCAAATGTATGACCGACCTCCAATATTTTTGCAACTCCAACAGTTCCTCAGCACATATCTAACCTCTAGCTTCAACCCTTAAGGTGGTCCCCATAATTTTTTTTAATTGTTGTCCCTTTTTGTGCCTCCTAGAGGGGTAAAATATAAGACCCCCAGTCATTTTTCTATCCTAATATTTTCCTCAAACATAACTACCCCCGATCTTCAGCCCTTAAGGGGGCTGACATACAAAAATCAAATTTTAAAAATTTTGCTCCCACGGCTCTAACTGCCCCAAACGTGCCCCTAGAGAAGTCATATGTATGATATATATTAGACCGAGTCGCAAAAAAAACTTTCCAAAGTCGAGGGCAAATATCAAAGATCACCTCGAGGCAACTTAAAAAAATTTATTTTTTCCTCCCCCACCCCCGGAAAAACAGCCAAAATCGTTTTTTTATCACTGTAACTGTATACTTCCAAAGCAAAATGTTCTTGGTTTTTAAAGGGCTTTAATCCTAGGAAAAAATATTTTTAAATTTTAGGGGTAGAAATTGCTCTAAATGAGACCATCATTACTAGATGATGTCGTATGTCAGCGACATCTGTAGGACAAATGTAGTACTCGTCGAAACCTATACACCGATGCCGTTGATTTAATAATTGAGCCACAAACATAAAAGGAGTGATAAAAAAACGATTTTGGCTGTTTTTCCGGGGGTGGGGGAGGAAAATTTTTTTTTTTTTTAAGTTGTCTCGAGGTGATCTTTAATATTTGCCCTCGACTTTGGAGAAAAAAAAATTTGTATGGGGACCGACCCGGTCTAATATATATATATATAAATATATGTATATGTTCCTCTAACTCTCATTGGAGCAAACGATTCGTTAGCAATTTAGATTTCGGAAGATGTGAGTTGCTAACCCTCGGCTCCTAGATTGGTAGTAGCGATGCTATCTGCGGGTCCAATCCCACGACACAACCATGCTTCAACGGTTTAAGCCTACTTTCCTGAGACGTCTCTTTGACTATTCAGGATACATGGTTGTAATGCCTTCTAACTCTAGGTAACTTTTAAGCGGTTGCTTTAAAGTCATTGCCCGGGGAATACTTGGTCTAAGACCGGAAGTAGTTAGCTGCTTGGACTGTGCAACAAAGGAATCGATTCTGGTCACTCCCAAGTGAGTAACAATCAGTCTCTTTCCACCTCTGAGTAAAGTCCCATTCCCCATATGTATGATCGACCTCCAATATTTTTGCAACCCCAACAGTTTCTCAGAACAAATCTATCCTCCATATCTAACCCTAAGGTGGTCCCAATCAGCTCCTGCTGCTCCAATGATGCTTCCTAAAGGGGTAAAATGTATGGCCGACCTCCACTAACATTTCTCTCCATTAACATTTCCCTCCTAAAATGTTTCCTTAACATACCTTCCGCCAAATCCACCCCGTAAGGGGGCTCTTCAAATTTTTATAAATTTACTCTCACCCTTAGGCACACCTCGCCTGAATGTCGAATGGGTTGACCTAAAATGGCAACGTAAACGGTAAATGGGGTTTTGTTGTGGGTCAACTGTACATTAAAAATCCACTTGAATTAAAATCCTAGCTGATCCTTTTTTTAAGATGAAAGGATTTTTCGTTTTTTTACTCCGTTTTGCGCTTTTTTTTACAAGTGACATTCTTTGCCCCATGATTCCGCCATCAAATCATAAAGATAATATATCGTGTTATATCTCATTGGAAGCGTACGGACTTCAGTGTGTCAGGTACGAAAACCGGCAAAAAAAAATATTTTTTATTGAAAAATTCAAAAGTTTAGTTTTTTTATTAAAGCCTATAATTGTATTGAAAACATCAATTTGTACAGAAGTTTGGCTGAAGTCCGTACGCTTCCAATGAGATAAGACTGCAAAAACAGAGTAAAAAAAACGAAAAATCCTTTTATCTTTAAAAAAGGATCAGATAGGATTTTGATTCAAGTTGATTTTTAATGTACAATTGACCCCCAACAAAACCCCATTTACCGTTTTTGTTGCCATTTTAGGTCAACCCATTCGTCATTTAGGCGAGGTGTGTAATATTTAAGTATTATTTGTGGCATACAAAACGATTTTACATTCAATCATTTCAAAAAAACTCTATTGGTGAAGCCAAAACACTTTACTAGCATGTAAATACTTTCTTGCATGTTAATACTTTAAAGCTGACAAAAAATCCCTAATTTGTATGTAATGTTATTTGTATTCAATTTATCTAATATATAATTTTTAGTCTCTGAGAAATTTTATTTAAAACCCGGCCATTATACTGATCTGCAATACTGATTGTTTTAGCTGCACCTGGCAATCCTTTTGTCTTACATTTATTAATTTGAAGCTCCGTCTGCATTGCGTGAAAATTATTTGCTCATACACTACATCGACTAACTGACTATCTTACCAGTTTGCGGAGTTTACAGCCATAACTCTTTTTTACCTTGTTTTTAAGGTGTTCCAGTCACAATGTTGCAGAGACAGACGGACGGACGGTCGCGCACGTACTCTCGTGTCTGCCTTTCATATAATTTTATGCATTTTATTGCTTTTTAATTTGATGTTGTGTATGTGTGTGTTTTTTTTTGTTTTGTTGGTTAATTTTGTTCACTAAATTAGTATTATCTAGATTTATATTGATTTAAAGTGAATGCAATGAATATGAGCAATTTGTACATACATTGTACATACAACATGTTGATATATTGGTTTAGCAAAAAAGTAAATTTTTTAATCATAAAAATATAATAGCGATAATATTAAGGCGGATTTGCAGAAATTGCTCTCAAATGACAAGGTTATTTTTAATTATTGATATCCTTGATACAAATCGATGTAGGAAATATTAATTATAATTACATTTTATTTTATATAAATGCAACTTTGTTTTTGCCTATTTTATAGGCCAATGCCTATATCCAATCCAATTTCATGAACTTTCATAAATTTTCAAGAATTGTTTTCCTGACAAGAGCGGAAAGTGGTTTTACAATGACATGCACAGGGTCTATGCAAATATGATTTCAACAAAATAACACTTATTCCATCCTAGTATAAAATGTTAAGACCCTCTCAATGCATGTAATCTAACATTTATACGCCGATGGCAACTCTGCTACCAAACCGGATCCAAAATCCTCCATACCTATATGTGTACAAACATACATAGTATGTAAATATTCACCAAAAATTCCTCACAACAAGTCATCTAAACATTTGGCCAACCGAAGCAAATTCCAAAACAACCTCATAACACACCGTGGGATTAACAGCTTGTCGAATACCAGTCGCACTGTTTCCCATCGACCGACCAAACAAACGGCTATTTTGGCTAATCCGTCATGACGACCAACGACCTACGGCGGCGGACATAACACACACACACACACACTTACACATAACATATAAAAATACCACGATTCTAATGAATGAACAAAATGAAAATGTTTCGCAGAATAACCGCCAACAAATCAGTCTAATTTTAAATAGCCACCACACAAAAATAGAAAATTTGAAATTACTTATTAACATAAATTTTTGGAAATGACTGGTCGTCACTTTGTTTGGGCGACAAACAAACCAAACCCACATTTTAATTATGGCAAACTACCACAATTTAGTAAACAATTATGTATTGGACTTTTTCTTGTCAATTTTGCTCAGTGTATTTTCTCAACCATAGGCACGGGTATTCCCCCGGTGCAAAAGTGGGATGCAATTTAAATAGAATGAGTGCAAATTTTTTTTTTTGTGTACAAACAATGTTGACATTGTTTACAAAAGAATTTCATTACCTCAGCAGAAAAAGATATAGTTGAAGGGGTGATCGGGGTGGACAGAGAAGACAAGCTAGTAGTGTAACATGAAAAAGCAAATGCATTTTAAAGTTAAGACAACACAACAATTTTTAGAGAAATGACTACATCACATAGATTTTGATTGTTTGCCTATGTGCAAAGTGCCATTGCTCAGGCAGTTTTATTTTTGCTAGATAAGACTGGGTTACTAGATAGACAAGATGTCTAGATTGACTAATACATTAGTGTTAAAAATAAAAGTTCATAGTAACTTTTAATTTTTTTCGTCAACTATTTTTTAAATAAGAAATATTGTTATTATGAAAACAAAAAAAAAACGACTTAAAAAAATTTATTTATTTAGCTTTGAGATTTAAAATAAATCTAGATGATATGTTTTTCAATTCAAGATCCTAATAACTCAAGCTTAAACCGGTAACAAAGTTTCAGTCGGGAAACCCGACTTACATATACCCTCAACCTCAGAAACACATACAATTTTCTAGTATATTGATATTGTTACTCGATTTCTATAGGAGGTACCAGAAGGGGCGTGGCTAGACTTCCACTTTTTTTTTCTCCAAAACTTTATCCTGTTACAGCTTTACCAAATACAAAATTTTGCATCGATCGCGTTGGGTGTTTTGATGTTATTACTCATTTTCTAAAGTGGGCGGAGTGGTACATTTGTGTGGGAGTTCTGGTAGCCCCCATACTTTGCTATTCTTCCAGTTTTTTTTCTCCAAAACTTTATTTTGCAACAGTTCTCCCACATGCTGAATTTGGGCACGGTAGCGTTTATTGTATTGATGTTATTATTCCATCTCTAAAGTGGGCGGAATGGTACATTTGTATGGGTGGTACCAGAAGGGGCGTGGCCATGTATCCTATTTGCAATACCGTAAGTAGTTGTAAGGAAATTTTATAATTTATCAACTTTGGATTTTCATGCGGAATATTGTGTCTGTTGTTATATAAAGGCTATTGTCAAAATTTGAGCAAAATCTGACAACTTTAATCCATACCCCAAAGAGATCGAAGGTGAAATCTTTATATATAAGAAAATGAGTTTATGTTTGTTTATTTGATTTTTTTGTACCGACTTGACCGATCTTGGTGAAAATAAGGTAATTGCATTTTTGATATATCAAGTGGGCGAGGCCCCGCCCATTGGACCCTATTTTTAAAACCGCATTATAAGGACGAATGTTTCTTCAATCGCCTTAAAAATTTGTGTTTATGTATTTGGCAGCAAGGTTCGTGATTCAACAACAAATGGGCGGAATCGGATCAGTGGGCGTGGTACAAAACTTAAAACTTTTAAAGGCTGTAATTCAAAAACTATAACAGGTACAGAGATGATATTTGGTATGTGTCGTTGGTACTGTATGAATTACAGCCACGGTGGTAGTGGACAATGCCACACCCCATTTAAAGGAAACCGTTTAAACAGCCGAGGCGCCTCACACAAACGTCAATATTTGACTATAAAATATTTGCGAGAAAAAAATACAATCCTTAATCGAACGTTAGTAAAAAACCATAGGATTTTCTAAGAACCTGACCTTTGACCTCTTTGGGGCACGGAAAATAGTTGACAGATCTTACCTAGATTTCCGTCATGTTCATCAAGTGGCACAATATTCCGGTTGAGCAATTTTAAATTTTCGCAACAAAAAACTGTTCATACAATTCGCTGCCGCCCTAATATAAATACTTGTGGACCCGGTCATGCTTCGCTATTGCAGAGTTAAAGAATATTATAATATGTTTGGCTTGCTTACTTAGAGGGCTAATAACTTTTGATAAAACAAAATTGTATCGAAAAGTATACAAAAAAACGACTTTTTGGCACAATTATACAATAATGACACAATAAATGTATTTTTTTGTTTTAATAAAAGTATTTTTTAGTAATCCAGTCCTCAACCATTGACAGAGTGGGGTTTCACTGGTAATATTTTCTTTCATATTTCCTCCCAACCTGCTTATGATTTGCTCAGTCATGGGTGCTTGAGGGCGAAGGGGAACTAACATCCCAAGGAAGGAAGTAATACACTAAATTTATTTTTTGGTACAATAAATGTACTTTTTGATACAATAAATTTTTCTTTTTCGTACAATAATTTGTGGTTTTTGGTACAATAAATTGCACTTTTTATGCAATAAAAGTACTTTTTATAACTTCATACAATAAATACAACAAAAAGAACTTTTGACACAGTAAAAGTACTTTTTGGTACAAAAAAAGTAGTTTTTTTTTCACAATAACAGTACATTCGGTTACAATAAAATCACTTTTTGTGTACAATAAAAGTACTTTTATACAGAGTTGTTTGTGAGAGTCACGATGATGGCATTGATTAAAATCAATTTTTTTAGTGTATCGAAACAATACAACATATCAGCCGAAAACGTCCAAGCACTAATTGCTTTTTGAATATGACCGTTAACATTCAAACATGAGAATGGAGGATTTTTTTACCCCACAAATTTTCTTATTTTTTTCCCTCTATAGTTTAAGTTAAAGTACTTTTTGGTACATTGAAGCTACTTTCGGTACAATAAATGAACTCATTAATGCACTAAATTTTACTTTTTAAGTACAATAAAAGTCCGTTTTTGATACAATAAACGTACTTTTTAGTACATTAAATTGTACTTTTACTGTAAAATAAAATTAACTTTTTACGCATTAAAAGTACTTTTTGTTACAGCATAAGTACTTTGCATATCAAAATCCATTGTTTCAATATTTGATTTACTTTTTGAAATCAAAACAATACTTTTCGTCTACATATTCATATCTGTCGCGTCGAATATTTTCTGTATACCAAATTTCATCTCTCTGAGGATAAGAAACATTTTCACCACGCCCCATCTGCCTACTGATCGAAAATAAATTGTATCACCAAGAGGGCCACTGATCGAACATTTGTAATTGTTGAGCCGAGCACTATCTATGTTTATATCAAATTGTAACTCCCTAGGGCAAAAATACTGATTGACCATATCTGCAAATTTGAATCTGAAGTGCCAAGTACTAAATGTGTAATAAATTGTATCATTCTATAGAGCTTTGCCACGCCAACTCCCCCCACTGATCGAAAATTAAAATTTCGTTTGCATATGCATATTCGGTTTGCCGAGACCTATATATGTGTACCAAATGATATCTCTGTAGGAATTAAATACAAGCCATGGCCATGCCCACTTCGTCCACAGATTGAAAATAAAAATTTTGTTTCAAATCTGTAAATGTTAACCCGAGTACTATCTGTATACCAATTTTTTGTTTTTATGTTTCTAGGGGTAAAACACAGTTTTGCTACGCCCCTTCACCCACTGATCGAAAATAAATATTTCGTCTGCAAATTTTAACCTATAGTGCCGAGTACTATGTATGTACTTAATTGTGTCATTCTATACAGTTTTGCCAGTTTGCCTCTCAGCCCACTGATCCTAACATAACATTTCGTCTGCATATTTATATTCGTGTTGCAGAGACCTATTTGTGTACCAAATTGTATTTTTCTAGGTTCAAAACGCAGTTTTGTTACACCCCCTCCGCCCACTGATCGAAAATAAAATCTGAAAATTTTGACCAATAGTGTCGAGTACTACCTGTGTACCAAATTGTGTCTCTCTAGGGCTTAAATTCAGATTTTGTTGAGCCCTCTCCTCCCACTAATCCGATATTAAAATTTCGTCTGGATGTTCATATTTGTGTTGCCAAGTGCTATCTGGGTAACAAGTTTTATCTCTCTAGGGGTAAAGCACAGTTTTCTCACGACCCCTTCGCCCACTGATCGAAAATTACAATGAGGTCTGTTTATTGATATTTGTGTTGCCCATATATTAGTGGATTCTAAATTTGATCTCTCTAGCTTAAAAAAAAGTTTTGCCGCGACTCCGCCCATAGGGTCAAAAATTTAAAATATATATGATGAATTTCATATCAAAACCGATATTCATTGAACCCGACCTTCTCAGATTTTAATGAAATTTTGCATACAGTTAGATTTTACCATACCATACCCATCTGGTACCGCTCACTTTAGAAATCGATTAATATAATTAATAGACCCAACGCGATCGTGCCCAAATTCTGTATTTAGTAAAGCTATAGCAGGATACAGTTTTGGAGAAAAAAAATTGGAAGTCTAGACACACCCCTTCTGGTACCTCCCATACAAATGTACCACTTTGATAGAAATTTGTATGTTTTACTGAGGTTGAGGGTATATGTAAGTCGGGTTGCCCGACTGAAACTTCTTACTGCTTTTGGTCAAGGAATTTGTAGAACACATAAATAAGCTTGTGAGGTGAAATTACTTAAAATTTTTTTTTAAAAAATATAAGAAAAACCCCATTTTAGTTTTTAGATGTGTTATATATATTAATTTTTTTTTTTTTTTTGGAAAAAAGACTTGATCAGCGAAGTGTTTTCCAAGTTTAAACTTTTATTTATGACAACAAAATTTTTTCAGTGTAATATACAATTTTTACAGTGTATGTTTTTGAAAGCCATAGTAATCGCAGCTTAAAAGTACCAATTACCGTAATTTTGCAAATATTTCGGAACCTTGCCACGCCTACATATTTTCAAAAATGTAATTTCTAAAAATGAGGTTGTGTTTCTATAGGTAAATTGTAGCTGTATGCAAAATTTCTTTAAAATCTGAGGGGGTCGGGTTCAAAATGTCTCTTTTTTTATAGGTTTTGATATGAAATTCATCATATATTACACTAACTGCCTCAAATGAACAGAAAAACATTCACATGTAATAATACTAATAAGGGTATTGTCATACCTGTCATGCCTCCTTATGGGCGTTACAAATACATACAAACTGAATATAATCTACATTACTTTTTTAAATTTATTTTACCCCAAAATAATAGTTGCAAAAAAAAACAAAATTAGGAAAAATTATAAAATAAACAAAAAATAAATCATTCTTCAACTATATTCTATTCTGTTTATTAATAACACATTTATTTTCCCTCATTTAAATTTATACGATTTCCAATGACATGTGTCTTGAAACAGTTGCATGACTGTCCCCCTTGGCTCTCATGATACTGTATCTTTGGCCACTTTTGATGCTTCTATGCCTTGATCGAAAATTCTTGCTTTATTTGTTATATCAACACTCTGTCTAAAAATGCAACCTCCAATATTCATGACCAAGAGAATCAGAAAAAAAAGCAAAAACAAATTTCAAAATCATGTAATGTGAAAACAAACTTGAAACGTGCGATAAGATAACAGACACAACAAACCAATCTAATGTTTGTGAATCGAACCTGCGTGCAGATATACTTAGTACACTGAGTTTCCGCACTTCTCTCCAACAAATGTTAAGGCAAATTGGCAGCAAGTCGAACGTCAATACAAATTGGCAATCGACCAAAAAAAAAAACAAAGAACTAGACTAACAACGTTGTCACACATATGGACAAGTGCAAGAAGATATTGACAATGAACATCTTAATAGATCGTCAGGAGAACAACTAATGACACTCTACTAAGAGGCTCACTGCCTCCTTGGCCAATATCTACAGAAATGCGTTTTAACAACTGAAAAAGTGCAAAAGCAATTGCGTGAGAATTTCGTACAGCCTCGAGTTAATGTCAAGAAATGCGACAGGACCGAAGAAAAAAAAAACAAAATACAAACAACTACAACCATACATAGCTCTTGGTTGACAATTTAAATTTAGAAATTCTTGACGGACCACAAATCTAACCAATGAGACTCACCATTAATGCTTTAGTGCAAAAATGTACGCTAATGTTTTCTTAAGAAATTGTAATATGAATTCTGTTTTTATTTTTTTTTCTTATTTTTGTTTCTCTTTTTATTTTTAGCTTTTTATTAACAAACTACCGCTCTTAAGATATTGAGTCAAAAGAGACAACTAAACAACAAGAGATTGAGATTCTTTGCAATTGCACCATCATCACTCTTATGTCAGCTGATAATTACTTTTTGCCCAGAGCTTGTTTATTGATGTTTATTTAAGAGAGTGCAAGTTCGAGAGAGAGAGAACGCCAACAATAAACAAAAATGCATGAACTCTTTACGAAAGTACTCTCTAAACGTGATCTATCGCGTGCTGGTGATTTATTTTCAGTGCCGGACACAGATATCGTTAATGATATAACCGATGTGGTAAGTTGTTGTAGTTGTTGTTAGATTTCCTGATTTTTAAGTAAGATTATTTGTTGTTTTCAGCTTTCAGATATCAATGCAATTATTTCATTGGCGGATTATTTGAAGAACAACAATGATCAGTCCGTGGTGGAGATCTGCGTGACGCGTGTCTTGTCCTGCATTAGGGAAACTAAGACTGCCGAACGTTATTGTGGTCCCTTGATTGATTTGCTGAAGACATGTCTCTTATGGAATCTCCAACCTACGGGCAGCAATAAAGAGGATCCTCCTCATGCGAAAATTGCTGCCGACATTATATCGAGTATATTTTTGGTAAGTTGATAAGAATAAAATTTTCATATTTCTTTTATTTTTGAATTTTATATTTTTATATTTTTATATTATATTTTTATATTTTAAATTATAATATTTTTTTTTTATTTTTTAATATTTTTATTTTTTTATATTTTTATATTTTTATTTTTTTTATATTTTTTGCTATATATTTTTTATGCTTATAATTTCGTTTTTTTTAATTTTTCCAGAATTATGACAAAAAGGAGGTCATGAAACTGGCTCTGCCCGTAGCGGTGCAGTTTCTGCCCAAAGGCAACCGTGAACTCTCCCGCAACCTGGCAAGTTATCTCTCGCTGGCCGCCATAGATTATGCCTATTTACTCAGTCCTCATGTGGACTCTATTATGAACTCCATATTGGCCGGCAACTACGGCCTTCTTCGCGTACTCTCACAGATCTACGAAGTCTCGCCCGACACTGTGTCGCCGCACGCACCCCAGCTGGTGGCTCTATTGCCCGAGTGTGACTCCCAGGAGCGTCTGGCGGTATTTCAACTTTATCTTCTAATAGCCCAAAGGACTCCGCTGGTATTGGAGTCCTGTATATCGCCATTATGTGAATTTCTCTATGACAGTGAGACGGCCAGCACGACAATGCAGATTCTGTTAAAGTTGGCGGAGCAAAGGCCTCTACTGGTGGCGGAACATTTCGATAAGATTCGCTTGGCGACGAAAACCAATCCAAATACGGTAACACTGGGAGCGCAGGTTTTGGCCACGGCTGGGCGTACGAGTAAAGAAACCGCTCAATATGCTTTGGACTTTGTGTTGGAACAGCTGCCCCATGCAGATCGCACCTCGCAGGCAGTTTTACTGCAGGAGGCCACCAAGCTGTGCTCATCATTCCCCATTCTCTTTACGGATAAAGTGTTAGCGTGCGTGAGGCAAAAGAATGCTTTGAGGTATGAAATGATAATACCCACAGTCTGTAAACTAGATTTTATTTTATTATCCATTTTTTCCTTTGCAGCCAACAAAAACTTTCTTCCTCCGAAACCAGCGTGGATGTGAGCAACAAAATCTCCGGCGGTGTGACCATAGTTAACCTGAACAGCTCTCATGACCCGGCGCCGTCAGCTCAACCTATGGCTTCTAAAGCTTTGGCGGGGGTTATGGTTAATTCTTCGGCAACCAGTGCGATGCCTCAACATTCGACTATAATCAGTGCTGATCCAGTGACCAGTACCACCACGGTGTCTGTTGCTGCCACGACAGCCCACGCTACCACTGGCCGTATGCATAAAAGTAAACAGAGCCGCAGTAGTCCCAGCAGTCCCAAGGATCCGTATAGACGAACGATTACCACGGGCAACATAAAAATACGTAAGTTGGATATAATTTCATCAGCTCTCATATATTAACTACAACTTTCTCTCCCTCACAGCTTCTACATCCAACGCTCCTGCCATTGCCAACACACATGTTTCTCAACCTCCACCACCTCCCAGCTCCAACGCAGTGCCACCTACCCCACCTCACACTGGCTATACAAGACGTGTAAAATTGGGCGACTCCCGTAGTACGGGACGTTTGCACCCTTCGGGCAATACCCATCGCAGCATGACGCGACTCAATGTTGCCGGTGGTTCTGTTGGTGGCCTGCACAAGAGTATGACCCGCTTAAGTTCTTCTCAACATATCAATCAAAATGGTTCCGCTTCAGGATCCGGTTCGAATACAGCTAACAATTCCACATCCAGCAGTAATGTGGTGGTACAAACAGGTGCCACGCCCAAAACGCCAACATCACCCAATAGTCCAGGTTATGTGACACCCGTGCCACCACTAAGCAACAATGTCATCATAACGGGTCACAACAAATGGGGCATACCCTCGACACAAGTGACATCGGGTGGGGTGACCGTTACCACCTCGCCCACCAAACTGAGGCCGCAATCTCAAGGCCCCACCACTTTGTTGAATACCAGTTCGGCTTTGTTAAAATACAGCACTGATGCCTTAAATCAATCCATAGGATCCATAACAGCGCCCAATAATCCGGTATCGGTGCATCATGCTTCGCCGGCGTTGCCACATCAAAATAATGGCAATCAAAAATCTGTGATGAAATTACCAGTGAATGGAAGTGTAAGTGGAATGGAATATTGGATGTAATTAATATAAAGAGCAATAATTTCGAAACTCAAATTGGGAATGTAACGACCATATTTATCAATGTCCAACAAAATTTATCATGGTCGAAAATTTTCGAAATTTAAAAATATTGAGAATCCAGTAGAAAAGAAGAAGAAAGACTTGAGCGACCATATTTGTCAATGTCCAATGAAATTTATCATGTTCGAAAATTTTCGAAATTCTAAAATATTAAGTATTTAATAGAAAAACAGAAAAGATAAAATTCGAAGAATGTTGTTTGGCCATAAGTTCATAGTAATCATTTTTTGTGTTCAGTAATGTTTTTTTTTAACTTTACTTAAAATTCGAAGTTTTATTCCAAAGTCAAATTCTAAAATATTAGCATTTCATAAGCAAATTTTCGACAGAAATTTATTTATCAAAAATTCTAAGAAATACTCATAAAGTTTAGTATGGTTTGTATTCTTAATAACGTAATGTTCGAATATTTTGAAAATCTATTACGTCGTCTAATAGAATATTGGATGCAAAAAATGTAATAAGGATAAATTTTGAAGCTCAAATAAGGACTTTAATTTACCATATTTATCAATTTCCAACAAAATTTTTCATGTTCGAAAATTGTTGAAATTCCAAAACATCTAAAATCCAAATGGAGAAAAACTATTTTTGATAAGGGTTGTATGTCATAGTTTTAGATAAGCAAATTTTCGACAAGAATGGATTTGTCAACAACTCTAAGGAATAATCCTTAATCCAACAACTCTAAGGAATAATCCTTAGGTTTAGTATTGTTTTAATGCTATGTTGTCGTGAAATGGAATATTGGATGGAATAATTTTAATAAGCATACATTATGAGGCTCAAATTAGGACTTCAACGGCACTATTTATCAATTTCCAACAAAATTAATCATGTTCGAAAATTTTCGAAATTCCAAAACATTTAATCCCATAGTAAAAAAAAACAATTTTCGACGAGAGTTGTTTTGTCATGAATTCTTAAAAATAATTTTCAGTAATGTTTTCAACATTTCTTAATGTTCGAAGTGTTAAGTTTACAAATCCAAATTCAAAAGTAGTAAGTAATAAAACAACATTTGTCAATAATTCATGTTTTCAACTTAATTTAATGTCCGAAGTATTTTAAAAAACGAAAATGTCAATTTATGGAAATTTGTACATTTTTAAATATATTAAGCATATATTTTGCAACTCAAATTAGGACTTTAACGAACATAATTAGCAATATCCAACAAAATTTATCATTTTCGAAAATTTTCCAAATATCAATTCATGCCAAATTTATTAGAAAAGAAACAATTTTCGACGGAGGTTTTGTCATAAGTTCTTAGAAATCACTTTTGGGTTTGCTAACGGTTTCAACTTTACTTAATGTTCAAAGTTTTATAAAAAACGACAATGTCATTAAATGGAAATTTATACGTTTATGAATATAATAAGTATACACATTAAAAAGCAAATTAGTACTTTAACGATCACATTTAACAATATCCAACAAAATTTATCATGTTCGAAAATTTTCGAAATTTCAAAATATTAAGTATACAATAGAAAAGAAACTTCGAAGGGGATAGTTTTTTCATAAGTTTTAAGGAATAGTTTTTGGGTTTAGTAATGTTTAACCTTACTTAATGTTTGAAGTTTGTTAAAAATCGACAATGCCATTTAATTAAAATTTATACATTGGAAAATATGATAAGCATACATTTTGAAACAAAAATTAGGACCTTAACGATAATTATTATAAATATTTAACAAAATTTCTCATGTTCGAAAATTTTCGAAATTTCAACCTTACTTAATGTTCGAAGTTTGTTAAAAATCGACAATGCCATTAAATTAAAATTTATACATTGAAAAATATGATAAGCATAAATTTTGAAAATCAAATTAGGACTTTAACGATAATTTTTATAAATATTTAACAAAATTTCTCATGTTCGAAAATTTTCGAAATTTCAAAATATGTAATTTTCAATAGAAAAAAACTTCGACGAAGGCTTTTTTTGTCATAATTTTTTTTGTAATCAATTTTGGGTTCAGTTTTGTTTTTAACTTTACGTCTATCAAATTTATCATGTTCGAAAATTCTTAAATATTAAAATATTAAGTATTAAGTTGCCATAAGTTCTTAAAAACATTTCTGGGTTTGGAAATTTTTTTTTTTAATTTACTTAATGTTTGAATTTAAAAAAAAATCGAAATTCTACAGTATTATTTTTACATAAGGATATTTTACACAAGAGTTCATTTGTCAACAATTGTTCGATATAACCATTTAGTTTGGTATTGTTTTTATTTTAAAAAAACTTAGTGTTCAAATATTTTCAAAATTTGTTATGGCTTGAAATATAATATTGGATGGAATAAATATATTAAGCAATACATTTTAAAACTCAAATTAGGTCTTTAACGATCATTTTTATCCATGTCCAACAAAATTAATCATGTTCGAAAATTTTCGAAATTCCAAAATATAAATATCCAAGAAAAAAGAAAACCATTTTTCGTCAGAGGTTGTTTTGTCATAAATTCTTTGAAATCATTTTTGGTTTCAGTAAAGTTTTTAATTTCACTTAATGATCGAAGTTTTTTAAAAATCAAAAATGTCATTGAATGGAATGTCAATTACAATTAATACAATTAGTAGACGTTTTTAAAGTTTCATTAGGACTTTACGTTCATATTTATAAATATTTAACAAAATTTATCATGTTCGAAAATTTTCGAAATTCCAAAATATTTAGTTTTTAATAGAAAAAAACTTCGGCGAAGGTTTATCATAAGTTTTTCGAACTCAATTTTGGGTTCAGTAATGTTTTTAACTTTACTTAATGTTCGAAGTTATTTAAAAATCGACAATGTCACTAAAAAGAATTGTATGTCATATTTAATATTTTGTATCGACCTTTTTAGTTTTATTTAAAGATTTAATTTCAATCGGGCTTTCAAGGTCATGTTGATGTCAAAATTAAAGATTAGTGTCATCATTTATGCATCCGACGTTTCGCTGGGATTCTTTCAGGGATGATTTTGTATTAGATATATAATCTTTGTCAATTTTCTTTACATATTTGTCAAGTTTTTGTAGTTATATGACACCATTACAGCACAACATAAAACACAAAACTTCAAATAATTGCAAAAATAATTAAAAATGTCTTTATAAATATAATAGGCATACAAGCTGAAACTCAAATGAGTTCAAGTCCTAATATATTTATCAATGTCCTACAAAATGTATTATGTTTGACAATTTTCGAAATTACTAAATATTAAGTTTGCAAAACTTTACTGCATGTTCAAAGTTCTTTCAATATCGACAATGTCTTTAAATGTAAATTTATACATTTTCAACAAAATTTATCATGTTCGAAAATTTCCGAAATTCTGAAATATTTTATATTTATAAGGAAACAACAAATTTCCTCCACCAGTTGTTTTATCATTAATTCTTCAAAATAATTGTATAATTTATTATTTTAATAACTTCATTCATGTTCGAATTTTATATTTTTTTTGCATTCCAAATTTAATTTCAAAAAGAGTAATTTTGAATAGCATTTTTCTTTACAGAGTGACCACGAAGTCATAGTTTCCGGTCCTACCACCAATGTTACCCCGCGCCGCAATGACAATACCAGCCGCACTCTTCTCAATGCCAACAATAGCATTTTAGATCAGCGAATGAGCACCTTTGAACCGTATCAGATAATGCGTGATCCTGTGCAGCAATTTTGTGAGAAACATTTCTCGTCCATTAGCAGTTACATGGACGAAGTGTCTCAGATGTTGCCACCCCCTACGCGTTGTAGTATAGAAGGTATGATTAAGGGAGTAGTGGGCTGGACTAGTATGTTAGGGGCGTTTAAAATAATTTACCCTATACCAAATTGTACCAGTTAGATTTTTTTTTCAGAACACAATACGTCACAACAATACAAAAAGTTAAGCAGGGACAGTTTTTCTACAAAAAATATTATTTTTTTTGCTTATTTGTGTATAGTTTAATTTGAAGGTTTTTCTCAGTAAAAGTATTAAAATGAAATGTTTCCAAAAAATCATTATAAAAAAACTAAAAAATTGCTAACATCATTCATCTTAAAAATTCAGATTATGATGAATATTTTGTAACAAAAACGTTTTTAAGTAAATATCGTCACTTCTGCATTAGCTCATTTCGAAACGCCTCTTTCTTACTTTATATTTATAAATTGAATATCTGCATGTGTATTTTTTTCCTAATTTGTACTTTTTTATTCTTATTTGTCTTTTATGTGCTCCCCTCTCGCTCTCTCTCACACACACACACGCCACGACACACTACACTTTTCACCTCTAACTCTGACACTCTCTAACCGTAATGTATTATATATATATTTTTTATACAATGTTATAACATTACTATCAATCTACTCTGTCGTTGTATTAACCCTTTGTGCTGCCACTGATTTCCTCCGTGTGAAACAATTACTTCGATTTCCGTTTCCGTTACGCACCCACTACATTTAATACAATACTCTACCTATCTCTCACACACTCTCTTGTACAAAATTACACACACAAGTTTCCAATGAATTTGCAGAGAGGCGTTCGAAAAAAGTTGCCAAATTACATTTTGCCTGTCAAATACGTGGTCCACATTGTCTCTACTCCAAGACATGTTTTACAATGAGGACCCGTAATCCTAAGACGTGGATCCATTTGATGTTTTTAGATTTTCAAGTGCGACACTATGTAAGTATGGAAATGGGGTAGATGGGAAGAATGTGTGCGATTTAATATTCGAATTTTATTATTTATAGGTTAAGGAGAAAAGTGTGTTGAGCACCCGGGAGCCGGGCATTAGCAATCTGAAGAATATTTGGCAAATTTTAAAATGTGAAAATCGCAGTTTCACGGAATTGGTGACCAGTCAGTTTCCTAGTGTAAAGGTGAGTTAAAGAAATAGAGAAAAAAGGGGGAAAATTTAACATAATTACTAATTATGTTAATTAAAGGGTTAAGTAATGTTCTTTTTTAATTTTACATAATGTTCGAAAAAATTTAAACATTGATAATGTATTTTATTGTTATACCAATAGCGATAAATATAATTAGGATACACTTTGAAACATAAATTAGAACTTTAATGTTCATTATTATACGGCCGTGGCATAGTGGTTAGAGCACGCGACTACCATGCGGGAAATCGCAGGTTCAAACCTGGCTCCAGTCATCTTAAAAAAAAAAAAAAAAAAAAAAAATTTCTTTCATTGTCGGCTCCCCTCGAATGTTGGTGACAGCAACTTCGCAGTATTAAGCGTCGATTCAATCGTCGTGTCTAGTAAGAGCTTCTCAAACAGTGACGTTCGCATTCGTCGATAAACAAGTAAGTGCCGTTAGTTGTGAATCTAAAAATAGAAAGCGTGTTAATTCACAACAACGCGAGAAGCTATGCCATACCTCATTCACGGGGTTCAAAGGGAAATAAGGTTTAAAGTTTTATTATACATGTCCAATGCAATATACCATGTTCGAAAATTTTCGAAATTTTAAAGTATTATGTTTTTACAAGGAAACTATGCGTTTACAACATAAGTATTTTTTTTTAAAGTCCTTTGAAATAATATAAGGGTTACGTAATGCTTTCATAATATTGACTTTTTCTTCGAAGTCTTTGAGAAATGTCACTAAAGGAAGGAATGCCGATTGCAAACAAATAAAATTATAATACATTTTGAAACTCAAATTAGAATTTTCCGTTCAGATTTATCTATTCCAAATAATATAAATATGTTCGAAAAAAATTGAATTTCAACGACCTTTTTTGTCCATGTGATCATGTTCGAAAATTTTCGAAATTCTAAAATATTAGGTATTCTTAAGAAACTGCATTTTTTTAAAGGAGGTTGTTTTGTCAAAATTGTTAGTAAATATTTTTGGGTTTAGTTATGTTTTCTTAAAATTACTTAATGTTCGAATTTACTTAAAAACCTCTATTTTCATTAAATATAATGTCGTTTACAGTAAATAAATTATCATATAATTTAGATATTAAATTAAAATCATAATGCTTATACTTATCCATTTCCGAAAAAATTTATCATGTTCGAAAATTTTCGAAATTGTAAAATGTAACCATTGGGAAACAAAAAAAATTTCAACACAAGTTGTTTTGTCAATAATATTAAATAACTAATTGTACAATTTAGTATAGTTTTAATTATAATTTTAAAAATAATGTTTGAAATTTTTTAAAAAATAGATAATGTCATAAAATTACATTTCGATTGCCATTAATTCAATTATCTTACATTTTGACAATAAAATTAGAACTTTAATCAAATTTGTGCAACGAAATTTATAATGTTCGAATATTTTCGATTTTTAGTAAGCAAAGAACTTTTGACAGATGTTTTTTTTTATAAGTTCCTAGAAACCATTTATGTTTTTTAAATTTACTTAATGTTCTAAGTTTTTTTATCCATTTTCACAAAATTTGATCATATTCGAAAATTTTCGAAATTGTAAAATTGTAGGTTACCTTTAGAAAATAAAAAAAATCCGACAGGGGTTTTTTTTTGTCAATAATACTATGAAATAATCGTTTTATTAAGTATTGGTAATTTTTCAAAAAACTTTATATTCGAAGTCTTTTTAAACTCAATTATGTTATGAAATATAATGTCAGATATTATATATATATATAATTAGCACACATTATGAAACTCACGTTAAGATTTTAACGATTATTTGTATCCACGTGCAATAAAATTGATCATGTTCGAAAATTTTCGAAGTTCCAAAATATTAGGTATCCATTAGAAAACAAAAATTTTCGGCGATGATTTTGGTTATAAAATCTTAGAAATCATATTTGGTCTCAGTTATATTTTTTGTAAATTTACTTTATGTTTAAACTTTTTCTTAATATTCGAAATTCTAAAATATTAGAAAATAAAAAAAATACGCGGAATTTGTTTTGTCAACAAATCTGGAACATTTAGTTAGAACTTTAACGATCATATTTATCCGTGTCCAACAAAATTTAACATGTTCGAATATTTTCGAAATTGTAAAATGTTAGGTTAACTTTAAAAAAAAAAACAAATTCGACAGAGATTCTTTTGTCAATAATACTAGAATATAATCGTGTTATTAAGTATTGTTTGTTTTTCAAAAAAATTTGTATTCGAAGTTTTTTTTAAATCAATTATGTCCTGAAATAAAATGTCAGATATAATTTATATACATAATTAGCATACATTATGAAACTCACGTGAAGATTTTAACAACTATTTGTATCCACGAGCAATAAAATTTATCAAGTTCAAAAATTTTCGAAATTCTAAAATGTTATGAATCCGTTTGAAAACAACATTTTTCGACAGTGATTGTCTTGTCATAAGTTCTTAGAAATAATTTTTAGTATCAGTTATGTTTTTTTTTTTTTGTAAATTTACTTAATGTTCAAAGTTTTTTTAAATTTTCGAAATTCTATTATATTAGAAAATAAAAAAATACGCGGAATTTGTTTTGACAACAAATCTGGAAGATAAAATTAGAACTTTAGCGACCATATTTTTTCGTGTCCAACGAAATATATCATGTTCGAAAATTTTCGAAATTGTTAAATGTTAGGTTAACTTTAGAAAAAAAAACAATTTCGACAGAGGTTCTTTTGTCGATAATACTAGAATATAATCGTTTTATTAAGTATTGTTTGTTTTTCAAAAAACTTTGTATTATAAGTTTTTTTTAAATCAATTATGTCCTGATATAAAATGTCAGATATAATATATATAATTAGTATACTTTTTGAAACTCAAATATAGATTTGAACGTCCGTTTGTATCCACGTGCAATAAAATTGATCATGTTCGAAAATTTTCGAAGTTCCAAAATATTAGGTATCCATTAGAAAACAAACATTTTCGGCGATGATTTTTTGTTATAAGATCTTAGAAATCTATTTTGGTCTCAGTTATATTTTTTGTAAATTTACTTAATGTTTAAAGTTTATTTAATATTTGAAATTCTAAAATATTAGAAAATAAAAAAAGATACGCGGAATTTGTTAAGTCAACAAATCTGGAACATTATATTAGAACTTTAACGACCATTTTTATCCATGGCCAACAAAATTACCTTGTTCGAAAATTTTCGAAATTGTAAAATACAAGTTTTTTATAAGGACCATCAAATTTTTGAAGGCGCAAGTGGTTTTGTCTCTAGCTTTCGAAAATAACACAGTGCAACACATAAATTGGTGCCACCTTCGTACCCAGCTATTTTTGAAGTATATACCGAAACTAAAAAAATCCCCAAAGGATATGGTCCCATTACATCGAAACATTTATTTATGGATACTCCAATATTTTCACCCCAATACGATTTTTTGAGCGCATAAATCATACGCAACGGAGTACAAATCCCCAAATGCTCTGGGGATTTTTTTAGTTTCGGAATATACTTCAAAAATAGCTGGGTACGAAGGTGGCACCAGACGATGACTTTAGAAATGTTGCACTGTGTAATTTAAGCGTTCATTAAAGTTTTTATTTTCCAACTTTATTAAATATTCGAAGTTTTTTAAAAATCGATAATGTTGTTTTAATTATTGCGGACTGTAATAAATATAATTAGCCTAAATTTTGAAACCTAAATAAGAATTTTTATGTCCATTTTTATCCATATTCAATTCAATACATCATGTTCGAAAACATTCGAAATTGTCTGTACTTGTATTTTCGGAAAAAACAAAGACAATCCGACAGAAGTTGTTTTGTTGACATTTATTAGAAATAATCGTCATGTTTAGTAATGTTACTTATTCAATTAATGTTCGAAACTTTTTATAAATCATATTTGAAATTTAAAATTTTTAGATTTCTATAAGGAGTTAGAAAATTTTCAACAGAAATTGTTTTGTTAATAATTCTTAAAAGTAATAATAAAATGTGGTTTTTTTAAAAATAATTTAATGTTCGAAATTTTTTGAAAAGTCGGTAGTGTCGTGCTTTGCAATGTCGATATCAATAAATATAATTATGCTACTCTTTGAACATGAAGTTGTAAAATTTTAATATTTAATTTCCAAAAGCCATTACAAATTATCATATAATCACATTACTAAAGTTTTTATTTAAAAAATTGGCATAATGTACGAAATTTTTAAAAATTCTATAATGTCATGGATGCAATGTCGACTACAATTTATATAATTACCAAAGATATTAAAACTTAAATATTAATATTCAATAAAATTTATAATGTTAAACGTTTAAGAAAGGATCGTAAATTTAATCTTAAATTCACACTTATTCATTTTCAATAAGCATTTGAAATTTCGAAAACTAAAAATTATCATATAATAACATTACTAAAGTTTTTAGCTAAAAAATTGATTTAATGTTCGAAATTTTTTAAAATTCAATAATGTTATAGATAGAATGTCTACTACAATACATTTAATAACCATAGATTTTGAAATTTAAATATTCATATTCCATTAAATGTATAATGTTCGAAAATTTTCGAAATTCGAAAATATCATGAAACGTGTACGAAAGGATGGGAATTTTAATCTTAAATTTGCATACATTTTAAATCTTAATTATAACATTTATATTCACACTTATCCATTGCTAATAAACATTTTAAAGTTCGAAAAAGTTTAAGAACTGTAGAGCTTTAGGCAACATTTACAAAATACCTTAAAAAAATATAATAATTTAAATGCGAAAATTTCAGTATAAATCCAATGCAAGCGTATAGATAGCGTATTTTCTGTTTTCGAATTTACCTACAAAGTAAATTGGTTTTTTTGATATTCAAAAATTTTCGTATTTACATAATTTTCTTAAATGGAATAATTTTTAGTGTTGTTGTATTTAGGAAACATTTTATTGAACACAAAATGTTATAGAAAACAACTAATTAAACTCCATTAATCCTTTTTTTCGGTTCCCTCTCTCTTCCTCTCCCTCTCAGGATCGTGAAATTCTCGTCAACGAATTAAGACATTCAGGCTTCCTAGACGTATTCGAAGTCTCCAAGACTGATAAATCAAATCCAAATTGTAACGAGCTCGAGTACCAATGGGGATGTTTTCTCTGTAATCATCCAGACAAAGCGGTGGGTTTTCTCAATGGCAGTAATCAGCCCATGATAGAGGGTCAGCTAAAGGAGAAAAAGGGAAAATGGCGTTTATTCCGAAGATGGCGTACGCGTTACTTTACTCTGTCAGGGGCACATCTGTCATGCAAAGGATCGGTAAGCTTACATGCCAAATTTTCAAACATAATTACTTCCAACTCAATTTTCTTACAGAGCGGCGGTGAGAGCATCGACGTCAATCAAATACGCTCCGTTAAGGTATCACGTGGCGCACGCAACATCCCCAAGGCTTTCGAAATATTCACTGCGGATCAAACGTTAATACTCAAACCCAAGGATGGCAAAAATGCCGAAGAATGGGTACAATGTCTAAGCATAGTGGTGGCCCACTCACAGGCTCGGGATAATCCCCAAACGAAAACAAACAGTTTACCCGCGCGGGGTATGAGCAGTAGTAGACCATCATTTTGAGATTTTTTATATGTAATTGAAGGAGGAGCGGATAAAGCAGCAACAACAGCAACTTTGTATTTAAGATATTCTCAATGCTTTTTAAAAGTTTTACTTTTTTTTGTAATTTAATTATTGGTAGATATCATTTAGTTGTAGATTAAGGAAAGAAAAGTTTTAATTAGACACTTTTTATAAATGGAAGAATTTTATTAAAGGAATAGATGATGGATGGACTTAAGATTGGATTTTTTTGTCATGCGCAAGTACTTAATATTATTGTTATGTTTGTATTATGTATCCAAGAATTCTAGAATTAGTTTCGGTAGCCGTTAAGTTCTATATTTATTATTTGATATTATTATCTTTATTGATTACAATTACACATAAAAATAAAAGACATTTTTTTATACAATAATACGAAAAGGACGTGTGTAAATTTCATTGAATCGAAGAATAGGAGAAATCAATTATTTGGAACAAAGAATCGTTGTTTATGTATAAAAATTTTAACAATAAAAATGAAACTAAAATATATTTTCTCAATATAAGATATGAGTGCTTTATAAAAAAATCGCTTTTATGACAACTTTGTTATAACTTTTCAAATTTATGGAATTTCGAAATCAGAGTATCACCTCCGATAACGGATTCAGACCAGTTAGCTTCGCAGATAAAGATATCAACAAGGCAAACTGGATATCCCCTGATCAAAATACAAGAAACCAGATTGATCACGTGGTAATTGATGGAAGGCATGTCTCAAGCGTTATGGACGTGCGTATGATGCACGTTACAAATATTGACTCGGATCACAAGCTAGTTGCAGCCAAGGTACGCACTCGATTAAGTAGTGCTAAAAACGCTCGTAACCAAACGCATAGGAAGCTAGACATCACAAAGCTGCATACCACCAAGATAGCCAATGCCTTCTCCAACCAAATCTCTCAATTACTTCCAACCAACCCCCTAATTCTGACACCCAGTGGCAGCATATTGCGAATTCTATGACCACCGCCACAACGACCGTATTGGGTTACGAAAAACCATGCTCAGACAAGCCCTGGTACGATGAGGAATTTCGCGAAATGTCTGAAGATAATGATGCTGCATACAGGGCAAAACTGCAGCCAATGGCAACGCGTGCAGTGACGGAGCGTTATAATTTCCTCTTCAGGCGGAAAAAGCGTATATGGCAGAAAAGAGAGAGCCAGGATATCGAAAACTACAGGGATAGAAGTGAGGCCCGAAAATTTTAGCAAAAGGTAAAAAGTAAAGGTTTTGGACCAGGGATCCCCACCTGACGAAAGACGGAAATCTGGTCACTGGCATTCAGAGTGTGCTGCAAATATGGAGGAAACACTTTCGATCTCTACTCGTTGACAAAGGCAGGATAAGTGACGAAATCACACCAATCATTGACGACGGAGTAGACTGCCCACCACCGAACCAAAACGAGATCAAAACAAGAGATTAAAAACAATAAAGCTGGGGGAGCCGATGGACTACCTTCAGAGCTTTTTAAAGCCGGCGGCGATGAGCTGACAACGTGCATGCATCAGCTCATAAACACGATTTGGCTGAAGGAATGCATGCCCGATAATTGGAATCTGAGTGTTTTATGTCCTGTGCTTAAAAAAGGCGATCCAAGTGTTTGTACCAATTATCGCGGGATCAGCCGTTTACCCATAGCATACAAGGTCCTGTCTTGTGTGTTATATGAAAGACTAAAGCCCATTCTGGCGAACCTGATTGGACCTTATCAGTGTGACTTTAGACGTAGTAAATTCACGACCGACCAGATATTCACACCACGACAAATCCTGGAGAAGACCCAAAAAATGCAGATCGACACCTACCATCTGTCTATCGACTACAAAGCTGCATTTGACAGTCCGATACGACAGAAACTTTTTATGCTATCGTTGAGTTTGGTATCCCCGTAAAGCTAATACGACTTAACGGGATGACCTTGACCGACACGAAGTCTTCAGTGAAAATAGGCACAAATCTAACAGATCAATTTTCTACCAAGCGAGGCTTCAGACAAGACGATAGTCTGTCATGCGATCTTTTTAATATCATAATGGAGATGATCATGCTGAAGGCAGCAGTAAACACGACTGGCAACATCTAAGAAAAGCCACATTCTGCTCGCGTATGTCGATGATATAGATATCATTGGCCGAGGATGAACTGCGGCCTTTTCAAGCATTGGAAAGCAGTCGGTAGAAGTGGGTTTGGTCAGTAAAGATTTACTCGAGTTATCCTGCCCACCAGTCAACCAGACAGCCAGCCGAACATGGCTCAATTGTCTTAAAAATTCATGAAACGAATTTGATCTTAAGATACATGGGGCTAATACGACTCCTTTAACGCCGTTACTCTTTTTCTCGTATCAAGAATACCAAAAATAAAAACTTAATGTTCTGCAAACTTTGGACCAAATTGGTTCATTAACTTGGGTGTAATAGTCTGATGAAATTTCAAGACCCACTGAGGAGTACCAAAAAGTCAGTTCCGATTATCCTCAAATTATGTACAATAAAATAAATAGTCAGAAACTTAAGATTTGCAAATTTTTGTCAAAATTACTTAATTCAATAGGGTGTTATAGTGTGATTTAGTTTCAAAGCCCAACCTATCCTTTGTTTAGGAGGAGCACTTTTGGGTCCAAACTTTAAAATTTTTTTAATTTTATCTTGGCACCTACAGACAGTAATCTTCATGTTGCTGCAACTACTACTTCTATTTTTGTCCCATCGATGTATAGGGACAAAGCACTGTGCAACGGTTTTGTTAGTGTACCAAAGTAGTATTTTTATATTGTACCAAAAAGTACTTTTATTGTAACAAAAAGTAAAATTTCTTTTAATAAATGTACTTTTATTGCACCAAAAAGTAATTTATTGTACCAAGAAGTACCAAAAAGTACTTTTATTGTAACAATAAATTGTTTCTTTTTGCTCCAAAAAGTACATTTTATTGTACCAAAAATTGGAATTAGCCCCCAAAATTTAAACTGGTTATATGATTAGAACTACTCCAACTAGGGCACTCTCCACGATCCTAAACTCTTTAATGGCAGCAACAACAGAAATGTATCTATTAGTAGCCGCACGTATAAAACGCTTCGGTCTTTTGCGTTTCGTAGATAGTTCGTCACACCAAGCTTAGTTAACAGCTCTTTCACCTGGTCCATTCACCGGAGTTTTGGTCGCCCCTTCATGCGAAGACTTTTCGAGCCGGAGCGTTTTCGTCCATTCGTACAACGTGTCCAAGCCAGCGTATTCGATCTATTTGAACGCGCTTGACCACGTCGATGTCGTTGTACAGCTCATGATTCATTCGACGACGGTACTCGCGGTTCACGATGATGGGTCCAAATATTTTGCGGAGTATTTTTCTCTCGAAGACTCCCAGAATAGATTAATCCGTTTGTGTCATGACCCAGGATTATGCGATATAGAGCAATGCAGGTAGGATCAGAGTCTGGTAGAGCTGGATCTTTGTTCTTCGAGAGAGCGCTTTGTTGTTAAATCGCTTGCTTAGCGCATAGTATCGGCGGTTTGCGATCAATACTTGTCTTTTGATTTCGAGGCTGACATTATTATTTTTGTTTATGGCGGAGCCAAGGTAGACAAAATCATCTACCACTTCAAAATTAAAGTTGTCAAAGTTCACGCAGCGTCTCAGACGAGTAAACTCTTTGTTCGTTGAATCAAATAACTTGGTTTTGTCCTCGTTTATCACCAGATCCACTTAAGCCGATTGCTTTTCAGTGCTCGAAAAAGCCGCAGTAACATCTCGCAATCCACGTCCAATAATATCGATATCATCAGCATACGCGAGCAACATGTGGATTTTGTTAAAGATGGTACCATTTCTGTTTACTGCAGCCTTCCGCTTGATCATCTCCATTATGATATTAAAGTGATCGCATGACAGACTATCGCCTTGTCTAAAGCGTCGCTTGGTAGAAAATGGCTCTGACAGATTTTTGCCAATTTTCAGTGAAGACTTCGCGTCGGTCAGTGTCGTCCCGCAAGAGTATTAGCTTCGTGGGGATACCAAACTCAGTCATAGCATCCAACAATTTCTGTCGTATCGGACTGTCGAATGCAGCTTTGTAATCGATGAACAGATGGTAAAAGTCGATCTGCATTTCGTGGGTCTTCTCCGGGATTTGTCGTAGCGTGAATATCTGGTAGAAGGTGGATTCACCAGGTCTAAAGCCACACTGATAAGGTCCAATCAGGTTCGCTAGAATGGGCTTTAGTCTTTCACATAACAAATTAGACAGGAGTTTTTTGGAGATTAAATCCTAGTTTTAACGGATGGATAAAAATTAAGAGTAAGATCGTACTATGAAATTTTAACGGATGAGTTAAAATTGTTACTGTCGATTAGGTTACCGGACCATTGTAGCATAGTTAAGGCCGAAATTTGCGGCCGTGGAGCAAATTTAGTATCATAGGATTTACATTCCTTTTCCTGATTCAATTCTTTAGCATAATAATAAAAACTGTTTGTTTGTTAGTTTTAGTCGATCGTGTTTTTATATATTAAATTTACGTTGTGTATCAAATGATACATCAAATTCGGCTTACGATAAGAAACGTGTTTTCGTCACAAAGGGGTCTGAAGATGAACTCGTAATGAAGTTCGAAACGCGTCATCCTAGTGCGTGACACACTGAATTTGACCAAAAATATCAAACAATAAAAAACACTTTTCTGATCGTAAGCCGAATTTGATGTATCATTTGATGCACTTAACGTAAATTTAATAATAATAAAAATTTAGAATCTAAACATCGTAAACAAAGCTGTAAATATAACTTTATAAGTTTATTAATCATTCAATTCTCTTTTATCGATTCCAACGTTGCAAAAATTCACCGAAATTGATTGTAATCCAAAGCCACATTCGTTGAATGTGTTTAATATATCAGTGATATACCTTTCAAGTATGCAGCCAACAAAAAATGTGTTAGTTCTGTTAAGGGCCGTCACGAAATGTAGTATATTTGGACAGGTCCAAATCGAGCTTTGTACTTTGCTGTATGTACTATATAATTTGTATTATCGCATCGACGTGGAAAAAACGTTAAAAAGGAATGCACACCTCCAATATGGCAGTAAATTTAAAAACGAAAAACGATGTCGGCTGATAACAGGTGTTATTATCATAAACATATTGTACACACGCATATGTCAACAAAAGATAATGGCAAACAATTTGCCAAAAAAAAATATCAATTTCAAAGTATCACAACAGTAATTTGTAGGCAATCATGGATTTTCAGGGTGAAGTGTAAATGTTATCGCAAAATGGAAAAGAAGGTGTGGTTCGATTAACAAATGAAGAGATGATAAGAGACAAGCACTTGAGAAATATTGAAGAAAGCTCAATGATATGCAGCAAATAATTAGCTAATATTAAATAATAAGAAATTAACTTATAATTCGTAGTCGCCGACTGTTATAACCCCTCATATCACAAATCTTTAGTAAAATGTCTTTAGTTAATTTCAGTTTTTTATTCTTTTTTTTTTTGTTTATTTCAACCATTAGTTATTGTCCTATGCTAAATTAACAAAACAAAGGCTATATAAATTTATAAATATTTATATCTATATACAATAATTATGTGTTAAACCTAATAAAAACAAAACATTTATGTGATAACTATCATAATCATAATCAAATTATGTTTACAAAGATAAAAATGTATATGACATATACATATACGTATGTATATTAGGGTAATAACTTTTTTTGGACAACATTCTCCCCAGGGCTTTTCTAATGGCAAATATTGTGTTAATGATAAAAAAAACTTTTTCAGTTCAATTTGCTAAAAAAAACCTTACGCACCGGCAGCGATTTCTAAAATGCCTTTAATATATGTTTTCTTAATTTTTTTTGATAACAATTTTTTTTAGATATGGGTTATACATATGTAAGTATGTAAACAAATAATAACAATAAATGATAAAAAGTAGGTGTTGTAAGATATAAACTTTAGGTTCAAAGTACGCGATGTTTTACAAGGCGGATATATATCTTGTACTATTTTCATATGAAAAAAAAACAAATTTTTAAACTTTGCTTGATTCAAAACTTTAACGCGTTTGGTGCGTAACCTTTTTTAACGATAGCGAAAAACTAACAACGCAGTTCTTAATATTTTTCCATGCCCTACACGATTTTGGCTGGGGAGATTTGATATTTGCAAAAAATGCAAAAAGTTATTACCCTAATGTATATGGCAATATGTGTAATAAGTACTTTAGAATAGTTTACAAAATCGTTATACTTGTGTGTGTGTATTTAGAATTTATTAAAAAATAAACAAAAACAATAATAATAAAAATATATGTATTCATAAAATCGTCAGTTTTTTATGAAGTTCTGGTATTATCACATTAAGACTGCAGCTATTAAAAACAACCAGTTATAAAAATTAAAAGATAAAAAACAATAAAAAAATATATATGAAGGTAAATTAAGTATTGTTAAAAAAATGGTAAAGATATAAGAATTTAGAGTTGCAGTCGAATTCACACGCTTTCTAAGTACATTTTGGTTTGTTTGTATGACAAGGAGAGGAATTATAGAATATAAATAGATTAACATATTTTGTCATGTAATAATATTACAAAAAAAGCCTCCCTTGGAGGGATATATTTGTCGGGATCATATATGATCACAGAAATCGTGATGCAATTTTTGTGATGGTCATAGAAAATGTTTGTAGTGAAATCTCCTAAGTTGTAATCTCACTTAACATTGTATTCAAAATGGTCTAGGGGAAAGATGCTTACAAAACCGTATTTCACATGAGAAACTTTTAAAATTCGTTGTATTTTCCTTAATGGGTGAAAAATTTTTTTAAAAGATCGTATAAGGGAATTTTCTTACCGGTTCATAAAATTTCTGAAATATTTCCATACTAGTTCAAAAGAGGGTATTCCCTAAGTTTGGGAGAAACAAGAGAAACTTTAAAATTCGTTGTATTTTCCTTAATGGGTGAAATAATTTTTCTAAAAGATCGTATAAGGGAATTTTCTTACCGGTTCATAGAATTTTTAAATATTTCCATACTAGTTCAAAAGATGCTATTCCCCCTAAGTTTAGGACATCTCCATGTTAATAAGAAAGTTGTTTGCAAGGACTAGTTTACCGTCTACGGATAACTTTATATGGAACTAGTTCCAAACTAGAATTTTCGCCATGCCACCCATGAAAGTTATCAGCCCGATTCTGAATACTCCCCGGGAGATAATTCCCGGGGAATTTATTTTTCCCGGGAATAAAATCCTCCTATTCTAAACAAACGGGGAGAACAATAAAAGGGAGAGGGAATTTCGGTTTTTCGAAGTCAGCTGTTTTGCGTCAGCTGTTTTGTTTGGCTAACAATTTGCAAATTATTTTCTTGAAGTTTTTAATGTAAAAAGCGAATAAAGTGAATATAAACAACAAATACCTACAAAAAACAATATACAAATGTTCAGTGCTGCGTTTGTGATCATATCTAAAGCAGAAAGCTCTTTGCAATTTCTCCGCTTGTGAAATTGAGGTCAATTCCTCGCTTCCTTGGCGAAGGTGGCTACCAGACGGGTATAACGAGAGTTTGGGAAACCACAGCTTAAAAATTTAGTTTAGTGAGTGATTTTATTGAAGCTTCATCTATATAATTAAAAAAAAAACTATTTACAGGTGTGTGATCATGAGCTAAAGATACGGTACGATGACACCTACCATCCTGGAATTTTTCCTCACTTTCGAAGTTCGTTTAGAATAAGGGAATAGGGAGAAGGGAAAAAATTCCCGGGGAGATTTCATTTAGAATAGGGGAACAGGGAATAGGGAAAAAATTCCCGGGGAATTGCCATTCAGAATCGGGGTGTATATGTCTGAGATTCTCCCATCCATTTTTAGAACTCACTGAAGATTCCGAACGTTAAATCTTAAGCAGATATGTCTATTGGCTAGTAGTTTAGATTATTCTAGATTTGTATCTGACGATTTATATAAGAAGGTAGTTCTTTTTTCCCACAGTTTATTGGCACTTTAATAGTTAAGACGATTTTTCTTCTAACAAGCATTTCCCTTATTTAATGATTTTATTATAAGAGAGAGACAGCAGCGCTGCATCTTATTAAGAAGCTTCGATAAAAAAAATTGTTTTTTTTTAAATACGATTTGCTAACATTCAATACCTCTATCTATAGACAACGATCCCATTACATCTCCCTCTCTTTCTTTCCACAAATATTCCGTTTTCCTTTATCCTCCCCCTTACCCTTTCACACCTACCATATGATTGTCTGTGTCCGTCAACATTCGGGTCAGTCTCTTGTCCTTTCTAAGCTGTTGCATTCCTCATCGAATGCGCCAACATTGCAAATGTTGTTATTAAAAATAGGCTAACAGGTACTGAAGATAACATTTTATATCTTTCCTCTGTCATTGCTTTGTGTTCACCACGCGATGCCCAGTCAAAACTACGCTCCACCGCCTTTTTCCATTTGCCATATCTATGGTAACGTTCCTCTTCTGTACTGGTGGGCAAGAAAGTGTCATAGTAAATATTATCATAATGTCTTTTCTCAGGATCAAATGTACACAGCTCTACACCCTCAGCCTGGGCGGCACACATGGCTGCCCCAAAGGCTGTGGAATCTAACAGCTGCGAACGAAACACTGGCACTCCTGCTGTATCGGCCTGCAACTGCATAAGCAAGTTATTGGAAGATAAGGAGCCATCGGCATGTAGTTTGTTGAACTTAAAGCCACCCTCTTTGTACATACATTCCAAAATATCGCGGGATTGGAAACAAATAGCCTCCAGGGCTGCCCTTACCACATGATGTTTCGTAGAGAATTGAGTTAAGCCGATAATCATACCACGGGCATCTTTACGCCAATAGGGAGCATAGAGCCCCGTGAAGGCCGGCACAAAGTATACATCGCCTGTTGTGTGCACAGACTCGGCATATTCCTCAGCATCTGTGGCTCTGGGCAGGATACGCACTTTGTTCTGCAGCCATTCTAAAGCGTGACCGGCAACAGCTACCGCTCCTTCTAGGGCATATACGGGTGGCAACTTTGGTCCTAATTTATAGGCTACGGTGGTTAGTAAACCTCGTGATGAAATAATAGGGGTGTGACCGGTATTACACAGCAAGAAACAACCAGATCTATAAGAGTTCTTTGTTTGTCCCGGCTTGATACACATCTGACCCAAAAGTGAAGCTTGTTGATTGCCCAAAATACCACTGATTCGTATACCATTGAGAACTGAGCGTTCATCTTCAACTTTGCCATAGATTTCGGAGCAGCTACGAATTTCTGGCAACATATCGCCATTAATGTTAAAGGTTTTCAGTAGCATCGGATCCCATACGAGTGTCTCGATATTCATCAGCATAGTGCGGGAGGCATTGGTGACGTCAGTGATGTGTAGGCCGCCTTAAAATGAAGGAAGAATAATGGGTTAGTTTATTAAAACATTTTAAATTTTGGTGACGTGAGTAATGTGAAGGCCGTCTTATAATGAAGGAATAATTATGATAAAAAGTTGGGAAATAAGGAATTTTTAATTTTTTTCGACTGTTGAATTTTTTTGGTCAAGCATAGACTGTTTTGACTCTACATGTAGAGTGTACACTAAAAAAAGTACTTTTATGTACCAGAAAGTAAATTTATGATATCAAAACGTACTTTCATTGTTGCAAAAAGTGCTTTTATTGTAGAAAAACTCACAGCTTTGTACCAAAAAGTACATTAATTGTACCAAAGAGTAAATTGATTGTGACAAAAAGTACTATAATTGTGCAAAAAAATATTTTTATTGTATCTAAAAGTACTTTTATTGTGGAAAAACACAATTTATTGTACCAAAATGTATTTCAATTGTGCCAAAAAGTACTTTTATTGTTTAAAAAGTACATCTACTAATTGTACCAAAAAGTACTTTAATTATAATTAAAAGTGATGTTATTGTACCAAAAAGTACTTTAAATGTGCTAAAAGCAATTTTATTGTACCAAGAAGTACATTCATTGTACCAAAAAGTACTTTTATTGTACCAAAAAGTTCTTCAATTGTACCGAAAAGTACTTTTATTCTACTAATAAGTACTTTAATTGCACAAAAAAGTGAATTTAATGTGCCAAAGAGTGAATTTTTTTATGCCATTAAGTACTTTATTGTGCCAATAAAGAAATTTAATTACGCCAAAAAGTATTTCTATTTTACCAAAAAGTACTTTAATTGTACCAAAAAGTACTTTCATTCTGCCGCAAAGTAGCTCAATTGTGTCACAAAGTAGCTCAATTGTGCCAAAAAGTACTTTAAATGTACAAAGTAGCACATTATATTTTCACTCTCTTCCATAGCAGCGATCGGCGAGAGCGCGCACTTGTGCAACATGAGCGAGAGAGCCACACATGTATTCCCACACACATTGAACGAAAACAAACAAACTGAATCAGTCTCGCTTGAGCATTCGTCCGACGCAGTTGTGTCGACGCTTGTTGTTAGCAAGACAATAAAAGAAATGAATTTTTTCGGTAAAAATGAGTTCTTATTGTTAATGCGCACAACAGTAATATTTCCTATATTATTATATTATAATTTTGTTCATAATCTTTACAACAATTTCCTTCACTACAGTGAGAGAGGGAAGAGAACAACTCACCAACACAAACCCATATTGTGGTTGTGTTAGTTGCCGATAGCTGTTCCATAGTCATTTTTGTTACATTCTATTCTCACCTTTCGTCAAATTCCACACGATCCAACTGTCAACGGTTCCAGCTTTGCAACGCTTCTCTCGCACCGCCTTTCGCACAGCCGGTACATTTTCCTTTGACCATTTTATTTTCAAAGCCGAAAAATAAGGCGACACTGGTAGGCCAACAATATGCTTAAAATGATTTTTATTCTGTTCGGGTATTTTCGCCAAAATCTGATCCACAATACTGGTCGTTCTGATATCATTCCAAATGATGGCATTACACAAAGGTTTCCCCGTGATACTGTCCCATAGCACGGTAGTCTCACGCTGATTCGTAATACCTATCGTAAAGATATCTTCTTTGCGATAACCCAAGCGGGGTAACATACCAATGGCCACCTCAGCGCAGCGATAGATGTTATTGATAATGGCCACGGGATCCTGTTCGAACCAACCATCCTGCACGGTAATCATTTGTTTTTCAATGCGATGGGCGGCAATTTCTTTGAATTCGGGTGTGGTATAAATGGAGAAGCTTACGACATTGGTGCCTTCGTCGATGACACCCACTAAACGATTAATGCTTAGGGAGGTTTTGCGAAAGTCACTGGCACGTCGAAAAGGCACATCGGCACTGGACGTGGGTGTGGGTGTGCTAGGTACATTTTGTCCTTCATGTCCAGTCATGTCGTCCGAAATGGATTTTAGATCGTCCGAGTCGTATATTAAGTGATCCGGATTAAGAGTGGGATCTAAAATTTAAAAGTAAATTAATGGCATTAATTTTTTAAAGATAAATTTTTGTAAATAAAACTGAAAAGTATAAACGTTCAAAATTTAATTTGTTACAAATATTTTATATATCCTTTAACTCTTAATTAGTTCACTTCTATTTAATGTACTCTAGTTGATATTATTATCATTTGTTACTGTTGCGTAGTTCGCGAACGTTCAATTGAACTAATCTCTTTGGATGAACTGTGTCAACCTTATTCAGACCTCTTTAGGTCAACAGCTTACTAGTTTGTTGTATCACTCTTATTGCTGCACTAATTCACAAATCATCTGTAATTTAGTTGAGCAGCTCACCAGTCAGTTTTGCATCTATCCATATCTCTGTCATCATCCGGTTTAGGAGTTGCCAAACTTTTCGTTTTCGTTACGTTGAAGGCATTGCCCTAATTGATATGGATGACTTTTATATGTGGTGTGATGTCAACTTTTGTAAATAGCCGTTTAGTTTAGAAAAATAAAATATAAATAATGATTTACACTTTAAGCGGAAATTTGAAGAAAATACAGTTCTATTTAGTTTTATTTTAAAAAAGGTGGAAGTTAAAGGAGGCAAATACTTTATGCCAAAGTGGTTCTACATGTAAATTTAAATCGACACATGAAATCTAAGCAGGTGATTCCAATGTTAATTTTAATCGGCACAAGAAACCTAAGCGACTTCTGACGAATTGTAACTTCTTCGGCATCTAAAACGGTAGACTAAAGTAAGCAAACTAGTGAAAAAAAAGAGAGAGCTTGTTTGTTTTAGTAAACTGAACTTAAAAGAGCCCTCAAAGCATTGAACTATTAAGCCCAACTCTTTTATCAATACTAAAACTCAAACTAGTACTTCCGTTTACAGAGTGAGACACAAGTCTCTTAAAAAGCCACTATATTGCTTTTTTTTGTTTATTTTTTTATTGTTATAAAAAACGAGCCCCTTTTCATACGTAGCTAAAAACCGGTTCGAATGTAGGTGCGTGTATCTGCTTATTATGTCTCTCGCTCTTCCAGTACACAGTACAACTATGGAGTGTCATTAGTAAAAGTGAAATATCTGACGCTTTTAAAGTGTCTGGCCAAGTAAATAATACACACGAATGAATAATTAAATATTGATGCAAAAGGAATTTGAGTTTAAAAAAACCCCCCGTTTTCATACAAAGTCAAATTCAAGCTAGTGCTATAAGATCATAATATTCAAAATGAAATAATTGTTAAGTAATTAACCAAAACGTGTCTTAGTTTAGGACACAAAATAAAATGTACACTAAAATTAACTTTTTCGAAAAATCCCCACAAAAACACAGATATAAACAATACATAAAAACAACGACTTAACAAATAAATAGCTAAAAAGGGTTAGTGGCAAAAAATCGCCACTTAATAAAATTGAAAAAAATCGAATATTCTAGGTTAACTAATCCCATGCAATAATAACACATTTTAGTATATTTTATTTTTCGAATTTCATAACTGTAAATAATTTAATAAATTTTATGACATTAAAAAATTTATTTATAAAATCATTAAAAAATTAATTAATAAATTCAATGAATCTCTAAAATTTAATAATTTTTATGAACTTTTTGAAGTGAATTTCTTGAATTTTATTAAACGAATTTATTGATTTTAATGAATTTACACAATGTTTATGTATTTTATGACTTTATTGAATTTAAAAAACAGTTTTTATCCTATGAATTTTTGAATTATTAAATATTGATGATTGATGATATGAGTTTTTGAATTATGTAAATTTTTTGATAAACGATAATGAATTCAATGAATTTAAAGAAATAATAAAATCAATAATATTTTCAACATCCAACAAATTATATTATTTCTTTGAATTTTATTATAATATTATTAATTTTATACATTTTATACATTTTATAAATTTAATGGATTTAAGATTTTACTAAAATAATTAATTGAATGAATTTTGTAAATTTAATTAAATTAAAGAATTGAATGAACTTAATGTATTTTATAAATTCTAAGAGTTTTATGAATTTAATAAACAATTAATTAAATAAAATTGTTGAACTTTTACGAATTATTTTATTTATTATTTTATTTTATACATTATATGAATTTTAAGAATTTAAAAAATTGTATTATTTAACGTATATAATTCAAATAAAACAATACTTATAACCTATTTAAAATTTGTAAAATTGATTATTTTAATGGATTTTATTATAAGTCAAGTTTATAAATTTTATTAATTTAAAAGAATTTTAACTTTTTATGAATTTTTGTGAATAAAATGAATTTAATGATGTAAACGAATTTAATAAATTTACTGGCCTTAACAAATTTATTAAAATAAATAATAATAAATATTTTAAATTTTATAAATTTAATAAATTCATAAACTTTACGACCCAATTGAATTTTATAAATTTCCCAAATTTTATGATTTAATAAATTTAAATAAAATTTAATAAACTTTAAAAATATTAAATTTACGTTAAGTGTATCAAATGATACATCAAATTCGGCTTACGATTTCTGATCGTAAGCCGAATTTGATGTATCATTTGATACACTTAACGTAAATTTAATATATAAAAACACGATCGACTAAATTAACAATCAAATAGTTTAAAACTTTAAAAATGTTATATAAACTTTTAAAATTTTATATTAAATTTGCTATATTTTTATCTTTTTGTAATCTTATAATGAATTTGTTGAACTTTAACAAAACAAAGTCTCTTCTTTCCAAATGCTCTGATAAAATTGAAACCGGTTCATACTATTTACCCGCGTTACTGGATTATAAGTGTGTAAAGGTACGAACAACCCGTTTTTTAACCGTAACTCAAGATTTTTTGGTTTTTGAATAACAGAGTCTTGTTGCGCTCAGCAGCATCTGTCAGAAAAATAGTATAATTTCCCAGGTATTGTTTCTTTGTCGCTCTGTGTTATCCATAGAACAATGCGTGTGTCCGCAACGTACATTGAGATTGAAGTAGCATAAAAGGTAAAAGTATTAAAAATGTGAGGTAATTTGTTTATAAAACCCCAACATGTCTTCTTCCTTCTTTTACGGAAAAGAATGTACTGATCACATAAGAAATTTCGCTAAATTCTACAAAATTAATTTATTGAATTTGAAGAATATAATGTACTTAAAGTATTTAATAAATTTAATGATATTAATGAATTAAACAATTTTAGTAAATTTAATGAATTTCATAAATTCTGTAGATTTAATTCATTTTAAAAATTTTGTGAATTTTAAGTATTAATTAATGATTTTGTGTTATTAATGAACTTACTGAATTAAACGAATTAAATGAATTAAATGAATTTAATGAATTTAGAGAATTTAATGAATTTAATGAATTTAGAGAATTTAATGAATTTAATGAATTTAATGAAATAAATGAGTTTAATGAATTTAATAAATTAAATCAATTTAATGAATTTAAGGAATTTAATTAATTTAATTACCTTAATGAATTAATTCATTAAGGTAATTAAATTAATTTAATGAACTCTCTAAATTTAATAAATTTTATAAATTTTGTGAATTTTATGTGTTAATTAAGGATTTTCTGATTTTTAATGAATTTAATAAATTTAAATACTTAATGAATTTAATAAATTTAATGGATTTATTAAATTTTAATTTATTTAATAAATTTAGTGATTTTATTTAATTTAAGGAATAAAATGAATTTAATTAACTTAATGAACTTAATGCATTTAATGAATTAACTTAATGATTTTTCTGAACTTACACACAAGTTTAATGAATTTTATGTAATTCATAAATGATTTAAGAATTTTGTTGACTTTATTGAATTTAATGTATTATATTTTAAAAAATTTAATGAATTGCTTGCATTTTACGAATATATTGCATTTTATGAATTTAATGGGTTTTATTAAGTTTTCAAACTTTTTTATTTCAAACTTTATAATCTGTGTAAATTTTATAACTGAAAAATTATAATTTTTTTTTATTATTTATTATTTATTTGTAAAATTTTATAAATTGTAGGACTTTTGTAAACTTATGATTTTTTGATATTTATGAACTTGTGTGTTCTGTATAGGTGTTTATAATATTTGAATTTAATAAATTTAATGAATATAATGAATAAAATAATATTAATAAATTTAATGAATTTAATAAATTTAATAAATTTAAATTTAATGAATTTAATGAATTTAATGAATTTAATGAATTTAATGAATTTAATGATTATAATGAATTTAGTAAATTTAAAGAATTTAATAAATCGAATGAATTTAATGTAATTAATAAATTTAATGAATTTAATTAATGAATTTATTGAAATTATGGAATTTGATGAATTTAATATATTTACTGAATTTAATGATTATAATGAATTTAATAAATTTAAAGAATTTAATAAATTTAATGAAATTTATGAGATTATTAAAATTAATTAATTTTATGATATTTATAATTTTAATGATTTTAATAAATTTAATGAATTTAATAAATTTAATGAATTTAATGAATTTAATAAATTTAATGAATTTAATGAATTTAATGAATTTATTGAATTTAATGAATTTAATAAATTTAATAAATTTAATGAATTTATTGAATTTAATGAATTTAATGAATTTAATGAATTTAATGAATTTAATTAATTTAATGAATTTTATGAATTTTATGAATTTTATGAATTTTATGAATTTTATGAATTTAATGAATTTAATGAATCTAATGAATTTAATGTATTTATCGGGTTAATTAATTTATTTAACTTTATAAACTTAAAGAATTTAATGAATTTAAGAAATTTAATAAATATAGTGAATACAATAATTAAATTCTTGATATTAATTTAATGTTTTTTCCGAATTTAAAGAATTTTATTAAGTTTTCTAACTTTTTGAATTTTCTAAAGTTTGTAAATTTCTTGTTATTTATGAACCTGTGAGTTCCATACAGGTTTCTGTACTATTCATCCTATTATAACACAACATGGTCTTATTGTTACTTACATATTGGGGTTGGTTCATAGAACACTTCAAATCATGTACGATAAGTGGCGCACTTGAGTAATTTGCACCAAAAAGCTGGTACCATCAATGTCAGCTACCATTTTTAGTATTCATTAAAATTTTTCCAATTAATGTGTAATCTTGTTTTACGTATACTTTGTCTATTTATAAATCTTGATATTAATCTATGCCAAATTGTTTAAATCATAAACAATGAAGGGTATAGATTAATTCGACCCCATCGAACTTTGTCTCCACCCACATTATATCTTGATCATTAAGTAATCAATTGGTAAACGTTGCTTTTAATTGTTATTGTTGTTCCCATTATCTTTTGTCTGATCTGATATAGACTTGGTTTGAGTATTTCAATTGAATTCCGCAGTTGTTCTTTGCTCTATATTTTCGCAAGCCTATAATGAAAAGTCAAGAGGCAAAGAAAAAAAATGTTGATCGCATAAGTAAAATATGTCCATAGTATTTGCGTATGACACAAAATGATATGTGAAACAGCAATTGAGTTTCGGAAATTTCCGAAAGGCTTATCTACCGACACTCGCCGACACAGCACAAGTGGAGACATTATCAGGTCTATTAATTAATACCGACGGATAGGGTCTTAAGTTCAAGAGCGTAAAGTGAAATGAGAAATAATCAATAAAATGTTAAAATAAAAAAGCTAATCTTATTAAATATTCTATTAACGTAACGCAACAATAAATTTGGAAATAAAACACATTTTGTAACTATAAGAAAAAATGTTTTTTTCTTTTGTTGCTTTCTGTTATAATAGTTCGTCTTGTTACTGTAACATGTTACCTATTTATTTATTATTTATTTATGCTGTTGTCAAAAAAAATATTCACTATACGGCGATATTTTGGACAAAGTTCATTTTAGCAGAATGTAAACTTTAAACATTTTACGTTTTAGATTTCTACAGTACGATCATTTTCAACCTAAAGTCGTTGGCTTTTTGTTTTTGTTAATAATTTAAATATTTTTTCGATCATAAGTAAAAGCACTTAGAAAGTGATAACTTAATACTCAAACCCAAATTTTTGTTGATGAAGCAATAACAATATTATGCTAATATTTCGTAAAGTGCAAATTAACTGCCCATTTCCAGATTTTTGCAAAATATATACATACGTACAACAACATTTGTGCTCACCGGTAACTCAAATAGATGATTTTAGATTTTGTTGTGATTCGAGTTGGCGTTTGAAAACCGGTCTCGATTGATTATAATTAAAAATGCATTTTTTACCTTGAGTTTTTTTTTTGTAAACAAATTAATGAAAAACACAGTTCGGTGACAATAAATAATGCAACGACCGCCGCCTTCAGTAGGTCTTATATTGAATATTTATACAAAAAAAAATACCGACAAAAACACGTTCGCTTACTCGAAGTATTGTGGAGTATCTGCTGGAAACCATTGAATACCGAAAAAACCAGACTCTTTCGTTTTGAGTCTCCGTGTTTGTTCCTATATTTCAATGCAAAGTCATATTGAGTAATAAAACAATTGGAAACCGGCTGGCTGTTATCACCACAACGACCAGCAGCAGTATTGTGTCTAGATAGGTCTGCCTCTCTTGGTGCTCTCTTAATTAAGAAACGAGCCTTCGGACACAGACCAAACAATAAGGCAGCACATTAATTACTAAAATTCAAATACAGTGGATATCACAAAAACGAAAAACGAACGAACAGTAAAGTGAAGCATTGTAAACTGCAGTCTTTTGTCTTAACTTCATATTTGGAATTATACTTCGATTTGACAGAATGTGATTCTATAAATTCTATAAAATTAATGAATTTAATGAATTTAACGAATTTAAGAAATTTAATGAATCTAGTGAATTTAATAAATTTAATAAATTTAATGAATTTAATGAATTTAATGAATTTAATGACTTTAATAAATTTAATGAATTTATTGAATTTAATTAATTTAATGAATTTAATTAATTTAATAAATTTAACAGATTTAATGAATTTAATTAATTTCATAAATTTAATGAATTCGATGAATTTAATTAATTTAATACATTTCATAAATTTAATGAATTCGATGAATTTAATGAATGTTATGGATTTAATAAATTCAATGAATTTAATGAATTTAACGAATTTAATGAATCTAGTGAATTTAATCAATTTAATGAATTAAATGAATTAAATGAATTAAATGAATTAAATGAATTAAATGAATTAAATGAATTTAATTAATTTAATTAATTTAATAAATTTAACAGATTTAATGAATTTAATAAATTTCATAAATTTAATGAATTCGATGAATTTAATGAATATAATTAATTTAATAAATTTCATAAATTAAATGAATTCGATGAATTCAATGAATGTAATGAACTTAATAAATTCAATGAATTTAACGAATTTAATGAATTTAATGAATTTAATTAATCTAGTGAATTTAATCAATTTAATAATTAAATGTATTAAATAAATTTAATGAATTTAATGAATTTAGTTAATTTAATGAATTTAATGAATTTAATGAATTTAATGAATTTAATGAATTTAATTAATTTAATGAATTTAATTGTTTCATTGAATTTATTGAATTTAGAGAATTTCATTAATTTAATAAATTTAGTAAATTTTATAAATTTTATAAATTTAATATATTTAATAAATTTTATAAATTTTATAAATTTAATTAATTTTATTAATTTAATAAATTTAATAAAATTTATAAATTTAATATATTTAATAAATTTTATAAATTTAATGAATTTAATTAATTTAATGATTAATGATAAATTTTATAAATTTTATAAATTTTATAAATTTTATAAATTTTATAAATTTTATAAATTTTATAAATTTAATAAATTTAATCAATTTAATGAATTTAATCAGTTTAATGAATTTATTGCATACAATAAATTAATTGCATTTTATTTAATGAACTTAATGAATTTAATGAATTTAATGTATTTAATAAATTTAATGAATTTAATGAATTTAATTAATTTAATGAATTTAATGAATTTAATGAATTAAATGAATTTAATGAATTTAATGAATTTAATGAATTTAATGAATTTAGTTGATGTAATGAATTTAAAGAATTTAATTGATGTAATGATTTTAATGAATTTAATGAATTTAATTGATTTTTATTAATTTAATTTTTGATTTAATAACACTGTGCTACACACAAAATATACAGGGGTTCTCATGTAGCATTTCTGTTAGACTGGAGTCCATAGAGTAAAGTGGTACTTTTAGTTTTTCTCGGTCACTTCGTTAAGTAATGTTTTTATAGCAAATTAAGTGAAATGACGATATTCCTAAAATTACAAGTTCCAAAATTCATAAGTCTTCTCTTTGTAAACCGATATTCAAAAGCTTACATCTGTTGTAAAGCTATGACTTTCACCTTTTATTAAAAAAAAGAATTTTGAAAATCGGTTAAAAAATAGTGAAACGGCGGCTGTTTAAGCAAAACAACCTCGAAAAAAAATTGCGAATTCTCATTTTCTCAACGCTCTCAGTTGATCATGAAGCAGCGCAATATATATTTTTTATTTTTTTATTTAGCATAACTCATTCATTTTTCCACCGATTCTTATAAACTTACCTATTTTAGAAAGCTACTTTAATATAGCATAATACAAAAATAAAAAATATGTATTGCGCTGCTTCATGATCAACTGAGAGCGTTGAGAAAATGAGAATTCGCAATTTTTTTTCGAGGTTGTTTTGCTTAAACAGCCGCCGTTTCACTATTTTTTAACCGATTTTCAAAATTCTTTTTTTTAATAAAAGGTGAAAGTCATAGCTTTACAACAGATGTAAGCTTTTGAAGATCGGTTTACAAAGAGAAGACTTATGAATTTTGGAACTTGTAATTTTAGGAATATCGTCATTTCACTTAATTTGCTATAAAAACATTACTTAACGAAGTGACCGAGAAAAACTAAAAGTACCACTTTACTCTATGGACTCCAGTCTAACAGAAATGCTACATGAGAACCCCTGTATATTTTTTTTCTTCACATTTGTATCACTGTGTAATTGATGTAATGAATTTAAAGAATTTAATTGATGTAATGATTTTATAGAATTTAGTGTATTTGATAAATTTAATGAATTTTTTGAATTTTACGAATTTAATGAATTTAATGAATTTTATGAATTCAATGAATTTAATGAATTTAATAAATTTAATAAATTTAATGAAGTTAATGAATTTAATGAATTTAATGAATTTTATGAATTTAATGAATTTGATGAATTTTATGAGTAAAATGAATTTAAGGCATTTAATGAATGTACTGAATTTAAAAAATTATTGAACTTAAAAAATCTAATGCAATAAATAATAGAATACTACAACAATGTGAAGATCGGCGGTCGATTATCTGTTAGTTACGTTTTTTCAAATTTAATTAATAAAAAATATTTTTTTTTATTTTCATTTTATAAATTTTTTTAATTCAATCTTTTTTAAAATTTTTAGGAATATTTAAGTTTTACTGCATTTGAATGAATTGTAAAAATTTTATGATTTTAGAAATTATATTAATTACATGAATTACTTCAACTTAATTTTAAATTTTTACAGAAGCTTAAAGTTTTTTATATTTTTACATTTAAATGAACTTTTTTAATTAACATTCCTCTTTATTTTATGTTACTGTCACTTGAACCTTACTGTAAACCTTTGGTCATCAATCATGTACTCGAACTAGGGCCCCAACAACATAAACTTTAACGTAATAGAACATTTTTAAATTGATAAAAAAAAGAATATTACTCCTTCCTAATCGAAAATAAATGACGCATGCTAGTATATATGACCTAGCGATAGAGTTACCCTACATAATACTGGGTAATATACATAGGATAGTGATAGTATTGGCACCATACATAAATATTAGTCGACTAGGTCCAACATCACACCTTTCGGGTTTAACTCCTGCTCACTAGAATGTCAGTTGACCGCTTTTTTATCCCGATATAGCAATAGATAGAAAGTATTGATAATTTTTGGAAATTATTATTACCCCCCACTAACTGACTGCCAGAGATAAAGTTCTAGTGACAATATTCATTTCAATGCCGAAATTGTCATAAATAATGAGTGGAGGAAAAAAAAAAGCACTTCAAGTGATAAGATTATATCGATTTCTGGAAGCAGGCACCAACAACTACACTTTATTCCTCCAATAGTATGAAGGAATGCAATAAATGTTGTAATGAAATGTCCAACAACTTTCGCTATCAGTGAGGAGATAAACATGGCACAGCTAATTATGAAATAAGCTATTAAATAAAAAATATTGTTTATATCCAAAAACTATGTGTTTAACATGTTAAATATGTTTAACGTGTGTCCAAAAATATCCAGTTGGTATTTTGCTTAGATTTTCCCATAGCAAGTAACAAAAAATCTTATAGAGAACGAGAATAATGCTCACATTCCAGTCTGATGAGTCGCTATTGTTTTTATTACACATGTAGTGTGATTATTATTTAATAATAATGAAATACTATTACATTATCGGATATTTTAACTAATCCATTTCATTTTTAATTTCCCTCACAAAAACAACTGTCATCGTTCAACTTAACAAAATACCCTCAACATTTATGTTATCTCTAAAGTCTTCATATTATCACCCAATTCAAGTGCATTCTTTAAGTAAATCCCTAGACTATCCTCGTTTTCTTTGCTGAATATGGGTATTTTGTTATATTTACATTATTGTTGGTATTGTTGGTATTGAGAGAGGGCGACGTATATAGATTTTAAATTTTATGTAATTTAATAGATAAGCCTTTTATGAAAACAATTATTGTTGTAACTGATATTTTGTGGTATTTGAGCAAAAATTACATTAATAATAAAAGGATTACTTTCTGTAAATTGCGTTATAAGCAGTAGTTTCGTATAGGCCTTAATAGTTTTCTTACATAAAATGAGGTGGCAATATAATCCAAAATAAAAATATAATAAGATTATTATTACATTTTAGCAATACAAATAAAATTGCATTTGAGAAACGGTGCATTGAATTACTGCATGCGTCTTTCGCTTCTCACAAGATACCCTGTTCCAGCTCGTACAGCTGGTAACAACAATTCATTTCCCGTTCACAACTGTAATTACTGTTATTACTTTTTTTTTACAAGGCTAATATGCAAATTGTTATTTGTGTGTTTCTGTCGTGTTTAATTTAGCATTTTTTTGTTGTTTAAATGACTACATGTTAATAACCTTTTCAATTATTGGCATAATCATTACTACATATTAAGACATTAAATCGAAATATTCAGAAATATACACGAATATTTTCAAAATTAAGAAAACTTGTAAAATTCATAAAATTTATAAAATTCATAGAATAAATTAAATTCATAATATCTACAAAATCCTTAAAATTCTCATAAGTTTATCAAATTCAAAAATACCTAAAAATTATAAAATGTACAACATTTACTAAATTCATAAAAAACTTATATAAAAAAAAATATAAATAAAATATATTCTTTTATAAAAATTACAAGCTTTATTAATTTACAAAATTATATAAAATTAATATGTTTAAGAAATTTTAAAAATTTTAGTCAAAATATGAAGATTACAAATTTTGTTAATTTTAGAATTTTAAAAGTTTTGTAAAATTCATAAATTCATATAAATCATAAATTTATAAAGATCCAAAAAATTTATAGAAATTGAAAAATCTAAAATTCGAAAAATTAATATATTACATAAAATTTATAAAAAATAACAAAATTTATAGAACTCAAAAAATTCATCAAATCCGAAAAATATATAGCTTAACAAATTACAAGATTTGTTAATTTCAAAAATTGTTTAAAAAATTTTTATAGTTTACAAATTTTTTTAATTTTAGAATTTTAATTGATTTGTGAAATTTATAAATTCGTAAAGTCAAATTAACAAATTCATAAATACATAAATTCATAAATTCATACAAATCATAGAATTCACATATTTATACAAATCATAACATTTTATAAAATTGGTAAAATACATAAAAATTTGAAAAATTCATACAAGTCATATAAATTCTATAAAATTCAAAAATCCATAAAATTTACAAAAAATCATAAAATTCAGAGAGTTTATAAAAATTTTAAACTATAAAATTTCGTTAAATTCTTAAAAAATACATAAAATTAAAAAAATTTATAAAAACCAAAACAAAAAAAATTCATACAAATTAACAAAGATCTAAATTTTAATAAATTACATAAAATTAAAAAAAATACAAAATTTATAAAAATCAAATAAATACAAAATTCATAAAATCAACAAAATATAAAATTTATAAATAATCTGAAATTTATACAAATTCATAAACTTTATGAAAATTTTAAAATTTTTAAACCCAAATTCATAAAATTTGCAAATTCAAAAAATTTATAAAAATCTAAAATTATAATAATTTATAAATTTGATTTAACGTCCACAAATCTCATAAAATATACTTAATTTACGTTTTATGAAATTTCATAAAATTTACATATTTTATAATTAAAATTAAAAAATTTTGTTAAATTTGTAAAATTATAAAATTAATTTTGTAAACATAATTTAAATAATTACAAGCTTTATTAATTTTATAAATTTGATAAAAACAAATTTGTAAAAAAAAAAAATTAATTGTAAAATTTTCTAATTTTTTGTAAAAATATGAAGTTTACAAATTTTGTTAATTTAAGAATTTTACAAGTTATGTGAAAATCATTTATTCATAAATTTATACAAATCATACCATTTTAAAAAATTCGTAAATATATAAAAATATGAAAAATTCCCAGTATGGAAAAATACTAGTTCGGAACTAGTAACATACTAGTTCTCCATAGGACAATGAACTAGTTCACCTTCCATACAAGCAACTGTCTCATTTAAGCCGTAGTTGTTCTTGGCTTGGGGGAATTGTCGCTTTTGTATTAGAATAGAACTAGTTCAGAAATTCTAGTCGGGCGGTAGTTGATTGTCTCTTTTGAACTAGTTTGGAACTACCTCAAAAAAGGTTAATAAGAACTAAAATTAATCTAGAAAATTTTAGCTAGTACTGGACTAGTATATTAAATACGAAAATTCGAAAAAAAAAACTTATACGACGTCCAAAATACATTTCAAAGTAGATGAAAAACATGATATTTTAATTAAATACATACAATAATAGAAATATATGTATATTCTTTTTCATCTAAAAGTCTTTTAGAATAATTTGACTTTTCAAAATAAAACTTCTGAAATTATTTAAAAATTCTTTTTTTCTTATTCATCAGCTACTAAGGTTTAACTGGTTCAAAATTCGATAGCTTACAAGTTCATTTTGGGATTAGTTCACAACTAGTTTGATGATTCCCTACTGGGTTCATGCAAATCATATAAATTTTATAAAATCCATAAAATTCACATTAAATCCTTAAATCTAGAGAATTTATAAAAATTTAAAATTATACAAATTTATAAAATTTGTAATAAATACATTAAATATATAAAAAAAACTTAATTTCCTTTTGCACCCCATGAATGTGGTATGGGATAGCTTCTCGCGTTGTTGTAAATTAACACGCTTTCTATTTTTAAATTCACAACTAACGGCACCTACTTGTTTATCGACGAATGCGAACGTCACTGTTTGAGAAGCTCTTACTAGACACGCCGATTGACTCGACACTTATACTGCGAAGTTGCTGTCAACAACATTCCAAGGGAGCCGACAATGAAAGAATAATTTTTTTTTTCAAGATGACTGGAGCCAGTTTTGAACCTGCTATCTACCGCATGGTAGTCGCGTGTTCTAACCACTATGCCACGGCCGGTCCCAACATTAAATATATATTTACAAAAATTCAAAAAAAAAAAACTTAAAATCCACAAAATTTATTGAATTAAAAAAAAAATTAAACTTAAAAAATTGATAAATTTCATAGAATTTAAAAAAAAGCACGAAAAATTAAAACATTTATAGAACTCAAAAAATTCATAACACTCACAATTTATACAAATTCATAAATGTTATGAAATTTTTAAAATTTCATTAAATTCGTAAAATTCGCAAATTCAGTATTTGCACAAAATTCAAAGAATTTATAAAAATCTAAAATTGTTATAATTCAAAAATTTGATAAAAATTCTAAAATTTTATAAAATTTATAAAAATTTCGTAAAATCCACAAAACTCATAAAATATACTTTATTTACGTTTTATGAAATTCTACAATATTTATATATTTTATAAATAATATATACAATATTATTTAAAAAATATAAAAATTTTGTTAAATTCGTATAATTATAAAACTAATTTTGTAAAACAAAAAAAAATTTCAAAAATATATAATATAAACTTTATATATTAAGTATATACTTTTATAAAAATTACAAGTTTTATTTATTTTAAAAATTTGTTAAAATTAATTTGTTTAAAAAATTTAATAAATTTTAAATTTTTATAATTTTTGTGAAAATATGGAGTTTACAAATTTTGTTAACTTTAAGAGTTTTATAAAATTTATCTCTTTATAAATTTAAAACAAAAATGTGAGTATTATAAATTTAATAAACTTTAGTTAATTTATGAAATTTTAATTTTTTAAATTTATTATTTTTTACATTTTTACAAATTTTATTAGTTGTTCTTCTAGTAGATTTTATAGTAAAAATTTTCCTCTGGCGGCAACGACTGTAATCTAACATTGACCAAATTATGCTACTTATCTTATTTTTTTTTAAACTTATATAATCTTTATAAAATTTAATATTTCGATACCAAACTGCAGCCAATTTTAGAAAGAAACAACAAAGTACTCAATTCGTGCTAAATTTCTGTGATGACGTGACATTAATTCGTTTCGTCAATATTTAAATATTTTTACATTTTCAAAAAGCATAACATTTAAAAATATCATTATTTCTTAATACTAATTATCTTTATATCTGTTACATATAAAATTTCCTTGGTATCAAATACAATTTTTCACTTGTATCCATGATAGTTATTTGCCGCTATACTGTAATACCACATGAAAAATAAATTCACTTTTGCGAGTTTCGCATATTATCACTATATTTTTTGAATTTTTTTATTATTATTATGAAATATTTATAATAAATTATTTATTATATATTTTTTTTTTATTTTTTTTTTAATTTTCGTTGTTTTGTCTTGCATTCATTTTCTTCTTCTGATGGGCTTTGAAACACTGTGCTTTGCTTTTAATTCCAAGCAAAACTTACCCATTATTAAATAATTTTTTTCCACCAAATTTAATAATTGCACTTAAAATTTCAACAATATATATTCCCAAATCACAAAATTATGTTTTCTATATTCATATGACTTTTGGTTATTCCCCGTTAAGCTTTTGCTCTGGCTGAAGTTCGCGAGACGATGGACTGAAAGCAACTGAACAAGTCGATCACTAACAAAGTTACGTTTCGAAGAAAAAAAACCCACCGACTACAATAATAAAACGAACAACAACAACAAAAAACATATAAACCTTTTCCACCGTATCTGTTGGTATAGAATACAATACTTGGGGCTGGTGGTGTCTAGTCGTCGACAACAGACTAACACGGCTGCTATACATATAATTGTACTCCGAAGATTGTCAAGAATTCACACAAGTGATTAGAGAGTGTGACATCAAACCGCCAATTGAGACCATGAAAGACAAAACGAACGGGACGGACGGACGAATTTGCTTAATCGATTTAAAGAGGAGGCAAATAAACTCGTAGCTGAAACATGTTTATCAACATTTGCTCAATTACGTAAATTCACATTATTTTTATTATAGATTAATATAGAAATTTAACAACGATATGAACGCTGACGTCTATCTATGTTATTCGCGGTAATCTTGTATTTCACTATGACTGGGTGGCACACGCGTTCGTTTAGAAATTTATTAGCAATTTGTGATAAGCTCTTACTTGTCAATGCAGCAACAGCAGCGATGGTATGCAACGATCGGATGTAAACCTTGCACTGGCTGGGTGCGTTTACCTGTTGATATTGCAAAATGCACACAAATTGGTTTTAAACCAATTTGGCAAGAGAGGGTGACAAATGCTAGGAATGCTTTAGGTCGATGGTCTCTTCCGCAATGGTTACATAATTTTCTCTTCTTATGATTAAGTTTTTTGTTCTTCGTGTTTATTTTTTGTTTTCATGTTTGTAAAAACAAACATTCACGTGTACACTGTTGCAAACGTATCCATTAGTTTTTCTTGTACTTATTTTTGAGTATGTATAGTGGACGAGCCCACCTTTGGTACTTTCTGATTGGCTGTTAAAATTCTCGGGCAACTGGTGAAACAAAGGCAAATACCAACAACTGTTGCCACATGTTTATAATGTAAACAAATTTTGTAAATATACTGTGTGGCGATTTGCGGTAGTTTTCATGTTTTAATTGAAGAAATATTTTGTAATAAAATTTGTATAGGTTTTGGATTAGATGAAAATGGAGTAGAGAACAGGTACAAATGTGTATTGTGTATTGTATGGTATAAGTTAAAGGTGCGAATGTATTTTTGCCAAACAAGACATTTTGTATGAGGGATACCCTCCTAAAGCCCAGTTTTAACTCTGATCATGATATGAGAAATATTACCGCAAGTTAATTTTCATTTTGTTTATGGTGCACTCGACCTTGTCGCATATTCACATTTAAGAATTTGTTTTTATGAACTTTTTGGAATACATTTTTGTTTAACAAAATCCTTCCAATTTTTATAAAAACATGTTTAAAAAAATATTGTAATTTGTAAACTAATAAAACCTTGTAACAAGTTTTAACCGAATCCCTCGGGTTTGATTTGATTGAATAAGTTTTTGGATTGTGTATTGTATGGTATAAGTTAAAGGTGCGAATGTATTTTTGCCAAACAAGACATTTTGTATGAGGGATACCCTCCTAAAGCCCAGTTTTAACTCTGATCACAATATGAGAAATTTTACCGCTAGTTAATTTTCATTTTGTTTGTGGTGCACTCGACCTTGTCGCATATTCAAATTTAAGAATTTGTTTTCATGAACTTTTTGGAATACATTTTTGTTTAACAAAATCCTTCCAATTTTTATAAAAACATGTTTAAAAAATATTGTAATTTGTAAACTAATAAAACCTTGTAACAAGTTTAAACCGAATCCCTCGGGTTTGATTTGATTGAATATTTTTTTTGATAATTACTGTTTTTTTTTTTAATTTTTGTATTTTTTTTTAATTTTTTAAATATGACACGGTTTGAAAATTTTGATTTATTCGAATAAATGGTAAAAAATAATTTGTATAAAAAAAATAATTTTTATAAAATAAGTAACAAAGTTTTGCGTAGAAAATTATTATTTGGTGGATTTTGCCTATTCTTTTCAGGAAGTGGGACTGGCTTCAAAAAATTTTGAATAAAACCCAAAATTTAAGAAAAAATCAAGAAAGCGAGAAATTGAAAAATTGAAAAATTAGTCGTCGAAAAAGAAGGGTCTCAAAATATTTTAATTTTTAAAAAAAAAAGAAGTCTTTTGGGGCAAAAAATTTAGGGACCAGGAGTAGATATTCAAAAATAAAAATACTGATAATAAAGAAAAATCAAGAATGCGATATATATCTAACTGTTTTAGTTATCATACGATAAAATTGTAATTTTGCGCGATAATTAAAAAAAAATTTTTTGAATAAACCTGTGTATGATAGCACAGGGTTTAAAACAATGGCCCCAAAATATTTTTTTTTAAATATCGTTTTTGTAACGCATTTCGAAATTTCGGGTCCAGGAGCAGATATTAAAATCAATAATGTGATAAATCGAAAAATTGGGCGTCATAGCTTTTTTGATCACTGTCTTAGTTGTGGACAAAAGAAAATTCGCGCGATTTTATTAAAAAAAAATTTTGATTTAAGGAAATAATATAATTTTTCTTTAGAAATCTCTCTATTTAATAGGATGTAGCGCAGCAAGTCAATTTTTTTTGCATAAAAAATTGCGCAATTTTTTTTAGAAAAAAAATTTTTTTCTTTAGAAATCTCTCCATTGTTTTATTTTTTTAACTATTCTATTTCCTATGAATATAAACTCTCCGAGAACAAGTGAGATTGCAAAAACCAAAAATTGCACGTGCCCCTAAAAAATTTTTCTAAACCTTTTTTTACTGGAAATTGTCCAACGATTCAGAAGATGTAGCCTGATATTCATTGTTCAAAAAAAACAGACAAATTTTAGGTAATTTGGTCCGCTTTCTGATACACTATCTCGAAAACTAGGTAACGGATCGTCATTCTTTACCAACAAACCATTTTTTCAATATTTCTCAAGTTTAATGAAAAATAAAAAAAATATTACAAACTGTATTTACTATATTTTCAAAAAAAGTTCTTCGATTATTTAATGCAAAAATTTCCAGCTGCCAATTTTTGCTCTTTTTTATCCTACAGGTAAAACTAAAAAAAAACATGGTTCCAAAAATGTGTTTCATATATCGGTTTTTTTTTTAAAAAATTTTTAGTATTTGTTTAGCCTTTTTTAGTCTTTGTATCCGTACTTCTTTTAAATTTTTTTAGTTTTCGTTATTGTTTTTTTTTTATTTTGTTAATTTCTTTTTTTTTAGGTAAAAAATTTTTGGTGTTTTTTTTTTAATTTTTCATTTTCAAGGTGCTATGCAAAACTTAAAAACAATTAAAATTTTTAAAATTTGTCATTGATAACTTAATAAACATAAAATGTTCCTTTTCACGAAAAAAAATTTTAGAATGTTTTGGTCCAGAAAAATGGTGGTGACAATATCATTAACATAAGTACCCACCCACGGGGCCACCATAGAACCCAAAGGACCCTTTTTTGGTCTTCTTTGGTTTTCCGGCACCCGTAGGGACCTTAAATTTACACCATTAGTGTCGAAAATATGTTTCAGTTGATTACCCACACTTTAGGGTTCATCATAGAAACCTAAAAATCTTTTTTTTTTGGCTCCTTAGAGCCTAACGGCTCCCCGCAACTTTGATCCACCATTCCGATGTTTGGAGATCAAGACGATTAGTATGGTACAAATTTTTTCAAATTGGGTATTCGCCCCATATTCTGCACTTCCGACCATATTTAATGATTTTTTTTAAATAAAAGTGCAACTGATGAAATCTTTCTCTATGGGCAGTATAAAAGCCATATGGTTTTTAAGATAAGATACAATGGCATTGGTCCCAACATTGACATAACTTTTCTTTTGTTGCCAGACCGGCATAAGTCAAAAAAATCCATTCTGCTAATTTTTTTTAGAGAACTGCTCCATATTCCGCCCTTTTGTCCATTTTTTTTTAAGTCGTTGTTGGGCAAAGACTTATTTGATTCATTTTATTTATTTCATCTCCTTTATTTTATTTCAAACTACCACCAACGTTCATAAATATTCAATATAACAGAAACCAAAAAAGCAAAACAAAAATATAATTAAAACATAAAAAAAGACCTTGACCCCCTCCCCGACTGGTTTCATATGCGCATTGTTCGCATCGTTATTCATTCCCACGTTTAGAATGTTGTTGTTGTTGAATACATCCGTTAACAGCTACATATTCAACACATTTCTCTCTATTAAAAGATTGTTGACTTTTTGGTAATAGGAACTTTTCCATTATTACAAAAAAAAAATATTTCGCATAAGCATGAGAGAGACTAGACATGCCATGCCGGCTGATAAATATATGTAAATAAACAGCAGTAAAATAAATTCTATTTAAACATAGTTTTATAGACTCTCCCACTTACCTTGTAGTTATTAGTCGCGTTAAATAATTTACGTTTTGTTTATTAGCACGCAAACACACAGCCACACACACACTCTTGCACTGCTGGGCTTTTTTTTTGCTTCTGTCTTACACACGTTTCTAATTCAATGTTTTTGTTGTTTTATTACTTTTAATATTGTTCTATTTTGGTGGCGCTTTTGACTATAGCAACCCGCCAGATACGAACGACTAGTAGATAGATAGATACACGAACAAGATTCATTCACTGGGATGAGAATCGTTGCCGACGCCGCTGCTGATATTGACGTAATACAAAAACAAAAAGCCAATAGAGGACGAGCCCACTTTTTGGTGCTAGCGTAGTAGTATCTGATTATGTAGCTAAAGCGCTTGACTAGTAACACTTGGGTTTGGGGGGCGGGTTTATTGTTGCTGTTGATGCGGCCACCGATTTTCCAACACGCCACTACTTAAAGGTCACGTTTTTCTTTCTGCTTTTCCTGCACAACAACACTTTGCGATACTCGCCTAGTTGATAACACAGATTTCACAATTATTTCAACTGATTTTTACTTTCTCCACAAACTCTTTCACTTTTGCGTTTGATTTCTTTTGTCTGCACCTCAGTCTGTACAATATTTCTGCAATAATTTCAATATTTGTTCAATGCTGCCTCGACTGCCCCCACAAATGGTTAAAAATGATTCTCAAGAAACACAACAATGACAAACGCACATGATAGATTGGCACAGCTGATGGGAACACTTACTCACTACACTGTGACAAAATCGAGAGGAAGAGCTGTATTGCACTGTCCGAGACACCCTGTGTGAATGTCAACGTTGGTTGTTGCCATGATTTGTGAAAGAGTGAGATGTTGCCACACTGTCTGGTTATCAAAGAAGAGTACGTTATTTTGAAACTAAATGAAATTTGTAGTTGATAATTTTAAACTATTGTGAAATTTATATTGACAAACTGATTTTCTTTAAGTGCCAGTATGAAAATAATTTAGTATAGTACTTAGGGTAAATTAGTAATAGGGTTATAAATAAATTGGTAAAATAAATAGGTAAATAATAAATTGGTTAATAGGTAATAGGGCATATTGTAATTTATTTCAATTGGCCTAAAGGCTTATAGTTAAAGCTAATAAATGAAAAAATGAGGAACTTGTTTCAAAAAATAGTCATAAATGATTATAATAAAATATTTTTTGCTTTTTGAACCGTGCCTTTTAATGGAAATTTTTTCATTTACCCTGGTAAAATTAAAAAAAATAAAATTTTGACACTTCCATCACATTAAAAAATTGATTTAAAAAAAATCTGGACATTAACAAACAGTCAGTGAAAATTGCAAAAAAAATATTTAAAAAAAAAAAAAAAATATTTTTAAAATAATGCTATACAAAAATTATTTATTATTATTATTTATTTTATTTGGATTATTTTTTACCAGGTAGATGTTTTAAAGATTTCATTTTCAGGTTTTATTTGTCGTACGTTCTGGAAAAGATACGAAAATCTATTGAAAAACAAAGTTTTCAACAAAAGCGAAATTTAAAACAAAAAACCTATAGCATAGGGTTTTTCTATAAAATCTCGGTTTTGCTATATGTACAAGATTATAACCTATCATGGAGACAATAATAAATATGTAAATATGCCAAACCAAAATCTGCCACTTTACAAGATTTTCTATAAAGTTTTTCTTTCCTTATATTCTTAAAAATTAAACAATTTATTTTAAATTGCTTATGATACTTTTTGTAAAACGAATTTGTAAATGTTTTTTAAAAATCTTAATGTGTTTAAATTAAAAATGACTACATTATTATAAATTAGCTCAGAAAATACATAAAACTAATTAACTAATTAACGGTTTTTAAGAAGTACAATTTCAGGTTTCGATAGCAAAATCGCAACCAATATAAATGTAATATAATTTCTTTTCGTTTTTTTCAAATTGAAATTTATATGCAAAATATTTTAAATAACTTTAATTAAAAGAGGTTTTGCACGGGTTTTTAAAATTCACCATAGTTAAAAATTCTACTAACGATGCATATTGGTCGGAAATCGGAAATTTCTGGCCGAAATTAAAAAAATAAAATTGTCCAATTCGTACTTTTTTCGTTTATATATAAAGTTAACACTCCAAATAATAAAAAAAAACTAAAATTTTTCCAATGTGATAATTTACCGTTATGCTGTAACCATTCAAAGTTAACTTTTGTTTTGGGAATTCAAGATATATAAAATATTAAGGCAAAATGGGGTGAGGGTAGATTATAGTTACAAAAATAAAAATATATTTCTTGTGAATTGAAATGGTCAAATATTGTACTTTAATTGTGTATAATTCAATAGAATAGAATGCCCCATGATAAATTGTCACTTTTTGCCATTTTTACCTATCTTGCACTTTGAATTTACCTATCCTCCGACAAAAATTTTGAAAAGTCTAATCCGAATAATAAGAATACTTCTGTTAAGCATGAAACATAGCACTTAGGGGTTTTTGGGGTCGCTGATATCGAATCCGAGTCAGATTTCGAAAAAAATAAACAAAATGGCACTTTATTTTCAAAAAATGCTTGGATTCACCTAAACAAAATGTCCGCCATTTTGTATTGGCCATATTTTTTTCTTAAAACTTGAGACCGAATTCGAAATTAGCCACACAAAAGTCTTGTTAAGCATAATATTAGTTAAATTCCAGCATTCTTGAAAAAAATAACCGCCATTACGTATCCACGATTTTGTTTTTTTTTTAATTGACTCCAGATTCGTAACCAGCGACCCCAAAGGCACAACATCGGTTGAATTCCGGCATTTTTCTAAAAATTGTCGGCAAAATGTATTCTCCGTTTTGTTATTTTAAAAATTTGATTTCAGATTTGAAGCCAGCGACCACAAAAACCCCCCATAGCCACAATGCGGCTGAATTCCAGCATTTTTTGCAAAAAAAAAAAAAAATTCCGCAATATTGTATCTGCCATTTTATTTTTTTTTAGAATTTTAATTCAGATGCGAAATTAACGACCTTAAAAACAACCATGGCCACAATAAGGTTGAACTAAAGCATTTTTTTTAAATGTAAGCCATTTTGTTTTTTTTCAAATTTTCCTCCGGATTCGAAATCAGCGAGTACCATGTAGCATGAGTATTCATGCTCAATGGAAGTATCCTTCATATTAAGGCCAAATTTTTCACAGATCCGGCCAATGTTATTTTTTATTTTATTTTATTTTATTTCATTTTATTTTATTTTATTTTATTTTATTTTATTTTATTTTATTTTAATTTATTTTATTTTATTTTATTTTATTTTATTTTATTTTATTTTATTTTATTTTATTTTATTTTATTTTATTTTAAGTGTCCAACATCAATACTTTAATTGGACCGTAATAATCACTCATTAAATAGTACACAAAATCTGCCTTATCATACCTAGTTACTCATTTTACCAACCCTGATTTCTCATTGCCTATCCACTCCATTCTCTGCAACGGATTGTGAATTGTCAGTTCATCGAGAGTTGTTGACGAGTGAGAAAGTCATCTGGCAGATAGTTCCGTGACTGAGCGAACGTTATTTATTGTGTTATTGCGGAGAAGTTCAGTTGTTTATTTGGTGCGTTGTTAGAATTGTGTGGAAATATTTCCATATAGATTTACAATAATTGAAGTGAATTTAAATTATAGAAAATTAAGAAGAATATGCGAATAAAGATGAAAGCAAATATCAAAAATGTCATGTGATAAATGACGACAGTGACAATTTTAAGAAAAATCCTAAACGTGATAATTTTGTGAGAAGTACTGGTAGCTCATTAATGAAGAATCGTAGTGTCAAAAATATAGTGGCAGTTCTCGGCGATTCATGAATCGACATGAATTTGTGTGCATTTATATTGGTTGTGTTGTTTTGTTGCCCCTCGTTGCTCTGCTAGTTAATGTAATCTTTATTGAGCAGTTAATTAGTGGCCATTTTTAGTGTGGGGTTTTTAAAGATTGCTGTTTGCCGAAAGTAAAATCGAACAAGTCAGAAGGCCGTATAAAGAAAAGTAATTTCTCCAGCACCATATATCGTTCGGTCATTAGAAATATTCATAAATTTTTGCGTTTCGTTTTCGCCAAATTATTTTGTGGTCTTCTGTGTTTGGAATTTGCCAACTGAATACTGCAGTGTTTGTGTGCGTTCGTGTGTAACAATCTTGTTTTTGCCGAATTAACGTGTAATAGTATGGGTTGCCATTACGGCCAATTGGCGGTATTTGTGCCAGTGTTTGTGTGTAAAAGTAATAAAAGCCAATAAGATTTATTTATGACAACGGCTGCGTCGCCCTCATCTTTAAACGTTCGTGTGGATGCTGTAATCATCCAAAATTAAAGCAAGAGAGAAATAAACGAAAAAGATATAAAAAATCAATACATAGCATGAACGATTTGTCTATCGATTTTTAACGTGTCAAAACAGATTAAAAAAATGATCGTTTATTTTGCAAAAATTTATTAATTTTCTGTCTTCCGTCATTTCTTATTCGTAGAGTTTGTAATACAACAAAGCGTGTTTTAAGAAAAAACAAACGAACAAAGCTCAATAGAAGTAAAAACAATAAGCAAAACCTGTGTGGAAAACAAAACACTACAACAACAAATCAAGGTAAGTTTTAAATTGCGAATTGCACTGGTGTAAAAAAAGACTTTGTATTTACTATTTGCCTTTTACACCCCCTTGCATTTCCCCCTTAAGTTTGTGGGTTACGGCCAGACTGACAAGTCGTCCGCCTTAAACGCCCATGTTAAACATATCGTTCGCTGTTTGAATTCCACCAACAAATTAACCCACTTTTGTTTAGTTCAAAAACCTTTAAAGCGACGAGCTCTTGGCAAACTTTCGTTATTAACCCAGACGAAGAAAGAAAAGTCGTCCAGAAGCACCGTCATATTATACGAAAACAAAAATGTACTGAACTGAATTTAGTATCTTTTAGTTAAATTTCTGTGCCAGTGTGAGTAGTATGTATTTAATGCCAACACACAGCAATAACAATTGACACTCAAGTGTATGCCAACAAAGAGCAACAACAACAACAGAACCGCTCTAAAATTTCTTAACAGGTTTTTATTTATTTTTTAGTATTCCCCCTTTCTGTTGTTTGTTTTTATTTGAGTTTTCTACTTCAGTTATCTTTCTTGCTTTTTATCATGTTTTCTTTTTTTTGCTTCTTCGATTCTATGTTCTTGTTTTTTTTTATTCTTACATTCTTTTGTTTTGTTTTATTTGTTTACATTTTGTTGTTTTTACTGCAAAGACTCTCTATTGGTTGTCACCGTGTGCGTCTTTGTTGTTGTTGTATTTTATGGTTGTCGCCAAGTTGAGATTCTTTTGGTCATCTCTTATTGTTGTTATTGTTTTATGACTGTCATCTAATTTCATCACCCTTTCACATCAAAGTCTATAGGAGTTATAGCGTTGTATGGCCGCCGCCAACAATGGAGTTATTTGGTGGTTTTATTTGCAGCAATTTCATAGGATTTATTAATTGTTATCTAAATTACGTCTAATAGATTACTATTGACTGAAATGTAATGATGGGGAAGTGGAGTTTGAGTTTTGCTATGATATCATATATTGTATGAACTTTATTGGTTACAAATTAGACAAGGAAACAAGGTATTTGTTAATAAAGAACTGAATAAAAATTTAGGCCCTTCCACTACATATATATGAATTGTTTAAAAACGGCTCACCATAATCAATTAAAAAAGAAATCCAAAATTCGTCAATAGAATTATCCTTAAGACGTGCATACATTGGATTAAAGTTTGCCCAGTACTTTCAGAGATATATTTTTGAAAAAAAAAAAAAATTTACAATTTTATATTTTTGAATGAAAACAGAAAAGGGTCCGCAACTTTTGATTTTATTCACAATTTACTAAGCAAACTGAATTGGATAAATATCGCGATTCCCCACTTTAGAAATGGAGTAAAATATATATACACTAGACTGATCGCAATTTTTTTTTTTAAATTTAATTGTGTGCGCTGCTTGAAATATGAGGTTTGGTGTAAGAAATCATGTCCTAATTTTTAGCTCAATCCGACGGTGCCTAGTCGTGCCTAGTGGGGCTCAAAGTTACCCATATTAGAAAAACACGTAATTAATCAGATCTTTTCAGTTATACTAGTTGAAAGCCGGTCCCATAGACCGAAAATCAAAAATCAAAATTTCGTCTGCAAATATGAGCCTGAAATGTCGTGTACACAGAGTACCAAATTTTATCACTCTAGCTCAAAAAACAAATGTTTTGACACGCCCACTCCGCCCATTTAATCAAAAATTTTGATTTTTTAAAATACAAAATTTTTATTGATATCTAAATATATTATTTCAGATTCTTAAGTTCTTATAAAGTAAATTCTGAAAGTGGATCTTAAGGACTATCAGCTCCCATATATTTGGTTTTCTGTGAATCCTTAATTTGACGACAGTGGGCCATATATGAAAAATGGTTGTCTGGTTCAAAATCGCAAATTTCAGAATTCTGAAGGTCATCTAAAAAAGTGGATAGTATATTCCAAAAGTACTCCCGAAGAAGAATCCAGAGAATCCTTTATTTTGGCACAGTGGGCCAAAATAAATTTTCGATTACAACTTTCAAATTCAAATATCCTAATTCCGAAAATGTTCTGAAATGTGGGGATAGTAAATTCTGAAAGTGAATTTTAAGGACTATCAACGCCCATATATTTGGTTTTCAGAGAATCCTTAATTTAACGACAGTGGGCCATATATGAAAAATGGGTGTCTGATTCAAAATCGCAAATTTCAGAATTCTGAAGGTCATCTTATAAAACTTGGATTATATATTCCAAAAGTACTCCCGAAGGACTATAAAATGAAATATTTTTCTTGATTTAGGCACAGTAGCCCAAAATATTTTTTCGAATACAACTTTCAAACTCAAATATCCTGATTCTAAAAAAGGTCTAAAATGCGGTGACAGTAAATTCTGAAAGTGGATGTTAAGGACTATCAACGCCTATATATTTGGATTTCAGATAATCCTTTATTTGACTACAGTGGGTCATATATGAAAAATGGGTGTCTGGTACAAAAACGCAAATTTCGGAATTCTGCAAATCATTTGAAAAATGTGGATAGTATATTCCAAAAGCACCCCAAGGACTGTCGAATGGTATATATTTCATTGACAGCGAATCCTTTATTTTGGCACAGTTGGCCTAAATGGGGTGTATTTTCCAGATCGGTCCATTGTGCTTAATAATAGTATTGAAATTATCTTAACATCGAATTTTTTCACTTACTCTCCTTTTTTACATTAACATTGCTCTGTTAAGTTATTAACAGCGAACTGTAACTCAACTGGTTTGTGTCTTCCCTATTTGTATTCGAATTTATCATCACGCACATTTTATTATGATGCCTGAAAGAGTCTTGGCTGCAGGTCCTCGCTGCAAGCTGTAGACGCCAAATCCTGTGCTATGTTCCACCTTCGATCCATCAGTAAATACAGAAGTGGAGTCACCATAAGGAGTCCCGGAGTGGTGGTATGGAATGATGCCAATTGCCAGCTTCCCTCAGTCTAATAATTTCTCGGGCCGCAATAGCCTTGATGTACTAGTACGGTGGCGGAAGGCACAGGAAGACATCCAAATTTAAAAAACTTAATTTCCCTTTACACCCCATGAATTAGGTATGGGATGCTTCCTCGCGTTGTTGCAAAGTGATACGCTTTCTTTTTTGAATCACAATAGACATGCCGATTATCTCGACACTTATACTGCGAAGTTGCTGTCGACAACATCGAGGGGGGCGGCAATTAAAAAAAATATTGATGACTAGAGCCGGGGCCGTGGCATAGTGGTTAGAACAGGCGACTACCATGCGGGAGATCGCAGGTTCAAAACTGGCTCCAGTCATTTTAAAAAAAAATGTTCCTTCATTGTCGGCTCCCCTCGAATGTTGTTGACAGCAACTTCGCAGTATTAAGCGTCGAGTCAATCGGCGTGTCTAGTATGAGCTTCTCAAACAGCGACGTTCGCATTCGTCGATAAACTAGTAAGTGCCGTTAATTGTTAAATCTAAAAATAGAAAGCGTGTTAATTCACAACAACGCGAGAAGCTATCCCATACCTCATTCATGGGGTGCAAAGGGAAATTAAGTTTTTTTTTTAAGAGCCGGGATTCGAACCACCGATCTCCCGTATGGTAGTCGCGTATTCTAACCACTATGCCACGGCCGGTGACCATCCAAAGCCAAAAAATTACATCACCCAAACTTATTAAAACAAAATTACCTATTTATCGAAAAATTATCAAACATATTTTGTTATGAATTTGATGACATTGGTTGTACTTAATGTCAGTTCGTCCTTTTATTACTGCACATAATTCTTGCTGTTACTATGGGCCATTTTATCCCACACCTTCTGGTACCCCTCATAAAATCGACCCCTAACCTTAGTATAACATCGGTATCCTGCAAAACGCCTCAAGTAAATGTCTATTTAAAGTAGTTTTGTAGTTATTGTATCAAAACAAAATCGTCCATAAACTTTAAACCATCAATAATTCAGAAACACAAAAAGTGGACTTGAGGCGTTTTTGCAAGATTTTTAGAAAGAATTGGTAGAAAATTTACTCAAAGTACTTAATTCCTCAAGTCATAGTTATAAAATAGAACTAACTGTATTTAGAAACACCTAGCAGGTCCAATAATATCTTAAAGCAATGGACTTACGTTTAAGTTTTAAAAATATCAATGCATTTTGTGGTCACTGCGTATTTGAATAAAAAAAACTACAAACTTTTCCACTACTTTCGTTACATATTAATGGACGAACATTACCATTTTCGCTTTACGCTGTTTATGAATTGACAGCGGTCTCTTAGTTCCATTTGCGGTTGCCGACAAAGCTGACCGTGCCTCCTATAGCTGCATCATAATTGCATTACTTATAAAGTTGTGCTTTCATAGTACTTGCATTGTTCAGAGTACTCATAATAACCGCAATGTTATGATATAGTTTTGTTTTTTTTTTTGCAATAACCACAGTTACATTTTTTTTTGTCTTAAATATTCAAGTGCTCCAAATCATCATCAGTTCAAATGAGATTAATACATATGTCCATGTTTGACTCATTTCGAGACAGCGAGACAAAAGTTAATGAAAACCAAATCAAATAACCCAGAATAAACATCTGCGCGGGGCAACGGGCGGCAAGTGTTTACTGGATAAAAATGCTAAATGCATAATTAACGTATTGCAATCACGTTTAATGCGAGTGCTGCAGTTGTGCTTTTTGTTTTGTGTGTTGCTTTTGTTTGACGTGCTGTTGTCTTTAAAATGTTTATTTCCTTATAAATACGACGACGACGACTACTATTTGATGTCTGATGATAGACGACTAAATAAAAAAAACGTGAAAAATTTTTAACTATTTTAAAACTGGGCGAATGCATGGCCGGCTCATTTTTACCGTTATCAGAGTGATAGTGGTCATTCACCATGAACGATGAAATACAATTTGGGATACACGAATTTATCAAATATTTATAACAATATTTGCTATTACGAACACGATGACATTAAGCTTATAATAGGCTTTTTGGCAGTTTTTAAAAATCAATTGATTATTTTTTTGTGATTGATAACTTAATTTGCTATGATAGGTGTTTGTGAGACTGGTGGAAAAATAAGTAGTACTCGAAAATGTGATTAATTCTAAGACTTTTAATAATACAATAAGACCAATATATATTAAAGACTTCAAATTTAATATGTTTTCGTATCTGGTTTCTAATTGTTCAGAAGTTATTTTGTATGATCCATATTACGAAAACAAAAACCAAAAGGACCTTACAACAATAGGACCCATCTGAGTTCTATCCCTATACCACGTTTGTAATTACATACTTAATTTTAAGTTCTCTTCAAAACGAAGCTATTGGGAGTTTATAGCTGGGTTTATTTATATCACTTATTAGTTTATTTATATCACTTATTAAACTGATTCAGATATTTGAACTTCTTCTTCTTAATTGGCAGCAGCAACAGAAATGCATCTATCAGTAGCCGCGCGTAGAAAAGAATTCCAAGCGCTTCGGTTTTTTGCGCTCCGTATATAGTTAGTCACATCTATTGTAGATAACAGCTCTTTCACTTGGTCCATCCATCGGAGTTTTGGTCGACCCCTCCTGCACCGCCCATTGAGTTTATTGACGAAAACCTTTCGAGCTGGTTCATTCGTCGACGATACTCGCCGTTAACGATGATGGGTCCACATATTTTGCGAAGTATATTTCTCTCGAAGACTCCCAGACTTGAGTGTAGGGCAAGATAGGTAGGATCAGAGTCTGGTAGAGTTGGATCTTTGTTCTTCAAGAGAGCGCTTTGTCATTAATTCGCTTGCTTAGCGCATATTAGCAGCGGTTCGCGATCAATACTCGTCTTCTGATTTCCAGGCTGACATTATTATTTTTGTTAGACAAAATCGTTTACCACTTCAAACATATAGTTGCCAGCGTTCACACAGCGTCCCAGACGAGTGGACTCTTGGTTCGTTGAAACAAATAACTTGGTTTCGTTCTCATTTATCACCAGACGCACTTCCGCCGACTGCTTTTCAATGCTCGAGAAAGCCGCAGTAACATCTCGCAATCCACGGCCAATGATATCTATATTATCGGCATATGCAAGCAACATGTGGCTTTTGTTAAAGATGGTACCATTCCTGTTTACTGCAGCCTTCCGTGTGATCATCTCCATTTCGATGTTAAAGAGATCGCAAGACAGACTTCACTAAAGACTTCGTGTCAGTCAGTGTCATCCCGTAAAGTCGTATTATCTTCGCGGGGATACCAAACTCAGCCATAGCATCTAACCAATTTTTTCGTATCGGACTGTCGAATGCAGCTTTGTAGTCGTTGAACAGATGGTAGGTGTCGATCTTCATTTCTTGGGTCTTCTCCAGGATTTGTCGTAGTGTGGATATTTGGTCGGTAAGGTCCAACCATGTTTGCCAGAATGGGCTTTAGTCTTTCGCACAATACACTCGACAGGATCTTGTATGATATGGGTAAAATGCTAATCCGGCGATAGTTGGTACACACAATTGGATCGCCAATCTAGCGCACAGGGCATAGAACATTCCTTGAGCCAAATAGTGTTTATGAGCTGGTGCATGCATGTTGCCAGCTTATCGCCGCCGGCTTTTAAAAGCTCTGCCAGTAGTCCATCGGCTCCCGCAGCTTTATTATTTTTAAGCCTTGCGATCGCCGTGCTGATCTCGTTTTGGCTCGGTGGTGGGCAGTCTACTCCATCGTCGATGATTGGTTTGATTTCATCACTTATGATGCCTTCGGGAACGAGTAGAGATCGAAAGTGCCCCTCTATGTGGCCGTGGCCAGATTTCCGTATCTGTCCATACTGGGATCCCTGTTCCAAATAATTTTTATACGGTCGACCGAGTCATGATGGTTAGAACACGCGACTATTATGCGGTAGACCGGGGTTCATGTACCTTTTTTTACCTCGATGTTGTCGACAGCAACTTCGTTGTAGTGCCGAGTCAGTCGGCATATATAGTAAAAGCTTCTCAAACAGCTTTACGTACAAATTTACTATTTATAAACTATATTTTTTTTAACGACAAAATTAAATTGTTTTCTTTCGCATTAAAACAATAAACAAAAATAAGAATAAACACATGAAATCGGTCATCCAATCATATATTTGTCCTCACTAAAATAACAAAAAGGAAAACCACAGTGTATTTCAAGTTTATACAACCCCTTCGGTATTTCTTCATCACCGGTGTTATCTTGAAATATTTCTCAGTAACAGACCCACCCAAATATTAAATTCTACAAAGAAAAAAAAATATTTCTTTGCTATTTGCTGTTCCTTCATTAAGACGCATTAAATCATAAGCTTGTTTCGTACGTCTTATTCATCCGGAGGGAGGGGGTGATGGTGGTTGTGGAGAGCCGATACAATCCAAGTTCAACGTTATGGCTTGAAATCGTTCTCAGACAAATAAACAACAATATCAAGGTTGTTATTGTTAACATAAAACTCTATAATCTCCTATTACAAAGGAAACAATAATTTCACGTACGTAGTACGCAAGTGTAATCGTTGTTAAGCGACGTTTGCAGGAATCGCAATGCGAAACTACAAATTCTCTAAGTCAGCAAAAATGCGAAAACTGCTGATGATCGTTTTGAATTACTACAGAAACAGAAACACATATTTTTGCAGTGGTTTTCTGTATTTGTACAAAGAAAATAAATCAATAATTCATTGCACACACACACACGAACACTCTTATAAGGGGTAATTGAGTCTATAATCAAAAAATAAGTCAAGATTGAGTTACATTTGTCGCCTGGCGAGAACACTTGTGCAAGTCGTGTTGGTTAGGAAATTGGTTTCAAATTAGGCAGTAAACTGAAGATTGTATTTTTTTTATTAAATGAAAACAGATTCTTAGGATTTTGTTTATTAAATGATGACGTTTTTTTTCTTGTAAATGATCTTTATTTTTATAAACCACTGTGGAATTGCATACGTATCACTTATCTGGGGAAGAAACTTAAGCTTTTTTTTAAGGGAAAGTGTACTTATGACCGGCCGTGGCATAGTGGTTAGAACACGCGACTATCATGTGGGAGATCCGTAGTTCGAATACCGGCTCCAGTCATCTTAATTTGTCTTTCATTGCCGGCCATCACGATATTGTCGACAGCAACTAGTATCAGTATAGTAAATGTTTCTCAAACAGTGACGTTCGCATTTGTCGATAAACAAGGAGGTGCAGTTTGTTGTGAATCTTAAATAGAAAGAGTGTTAATTCATAAAAACGCTAGTCTGAAATTGAGAAATGTCAAACGAAATGCAGAAAAGAACTTGACGTTTAGGTGTGATTCACATTCAGCATTGGCCCTTAAAATTTAACCGCCCTTTATTACTGTAACAATTATAAGTGTTTACTTTAAAAAGGGCGTGGCACAGCCCACTTCCAACCTAGCAGCAATTCATACTGTACCAACAACATATGTTACATATCTCACCTTCATACCTCTGGTTGTTTAGAGATATAGCCTTTTTTGGTTTCAAGTTGTATGGGCGGCACCACGCTCCTTTATCCAATCACAACCAAGTATAGGCACGGACTTTCTACACATCAACAGTACCACTTTGTAGAATTATCGTATCAACCGGTCTTTTAGAAAAGCCGTCAGAGCGATTATTGATAATGGGGCGTGACACCGCCTACTTCCGCCCTGGCTGTATTTAATACTGCACTTACAACTTATACACCAAATCTCATCTTTATACCTCTAATAGTCAAGAGGTAAACCCTTTTTTAGTTTTAAGTTGTATGGGGCGTGACACCGCCTACTTCCGCCCTGTCTGTATTTAATTCTGCTCCAACAAATCTCATCTTCATACCTCATGAGATGTAGCCTTTTGAAGTTCCAAGTTGTATGGGCGGTGCTATGCCCCTTTACCCAATCACATCCAAATATAGCCAGGGACTTTCTATGGGTCATCAGTATAACTTTGTAAAATGTTCGTATCAAGCGGTCTATTATAAAAGCCGTCAGAGCTATTATTGAAAATGGGGCGTGGTACCGCCCACTTCCACCCTGGCAGCAATTCATATTGTACCAACAACAAATGTTACATATCTCACCTTCATACCTCTGGTTGTTCAGGAGATATTGCCTTTTTAAGTTTCAAGTTGTAAGGGCGGTGTCACGCCTCTTTATTCAATCACAACCAAGTATAGCCATGGACTATCAACGGCTCCACGAAAAGCCCCCCAATGAAATAACGCCCAGGAAATAACCCCCAATGAAATAAACCCCAAAAATAGGAAATAACACCCAAAAACAGTGAATGAAATAAAATCCAAAAATAAATGAAATTAACCCCAAAGCGAAAACGAAACAACCCCCAATATTTGGGAGTTATTTCATATGAAATAACACCAAATGATGAAAATGAAATAACCCCCAATGAAATAAACCCCATCAGCAACAAAAATGAAATTATGCCCAAAATTCATAAAAGAGTCAGTTTCACAAAGTATTTCATGAAGTCAATATGGACCAACAGCAAAGTCGCAAAATTATTGAAATGAATCGTGTGAATCGTGTGTTGTAGCCCTGCTCTACTTTTGCAGTTCGGAAGACAATTTGCCTTTTACGTTTGGCCTTTACACAACCACCTTCAGTGTTTGCAAGCAAATCAAACTCTCTGCTTTTATTGAATTCTTCCTTTTGAAGAACTCTTACAAATTTAAAAAAAATTCCATTCTTAGATATCAGTTCGTTGATTTTCTATCCGTCAATATGAACACAAATGGAAATATCTGTAAACATTCAAAAGTTATTGTAATATATTCACATGCTAAAAGTGTTATTTCCATAATTCCATAATTTGAAAACCCCAAATGAGGAATGAAATAATTCCCAAAGAAAAATGAAAAACGGTCCAAAAAAAATTGGGAGTTATTTCATATGAAATAACACCCAAAAATGTATGAAAAAAATTTGGGGAATATTTCATTTCTCGTTTGGGCGTTATTTCATTGGGGGGCTTTTCGTGGAGCCCTATCAACAGGTCATCTGCACCACTTTGAACAATTTTCGTATCGATCGGTCTTTTAAAAAAGCCGGCAGAGCGATTTTTAAAAAGGGGGCGAGGCATCGGCCACTTCCGTCATGGTTGTAATTCATACTGCACCAACAACATATAGACCAAATCTCATCTTCATACCTCTTATAGTTCATGAGATCTAGTCTTTTTAACTTCCAAGTTGTATGGGCGGTGCCACGCCCCCTTTATCCAATCACATCCAGAAATAGCCAGGGACTTTCTACAGTTCAACAGTACCACTTTGTAAAATATTCGTATCGATCGGTGTATTGGAAAAGCCGTCAGAATGATTTTTGAAAAGGTGGCGAGGCACCGCCCACTTCCATCCTGGCTGTGATTCTAACGGTACGAACAACATAATTGCCAAATATCATCTTCATACCTCTGATAGTTCATGAGATACAGACGTTTAAAGTTTCAAAATTAAAGTCACTGATCCAATCCCGCCTATCGAACAAAACAGAAAAAAAATTTGAAAATCGGTCCAGCCTTTTTTTGGTTTTAGCTAGCCTAACGCACAGCAATTCATTTTAGTATACATATATATATTTTTTTAAATCGCAATTTAAATTTGTAAAGCTTCATGTTCAATGCTCTCACAATTTACTGTTACCAACCATAGAAGCAACCACAGCAAAATCAATAGACAGTCCTACTATGAAGCTTTACAACACTAAAAGAAAATTGCACTTCCTCATACTCATGCTCCCTGCCATCTGGAGTGCGGTTTTTAATTATTCTTGTAAAATGAAAACCAGCAATAGAACATACAGCCAACAATGCCACATGACAGTGCAACAATACAAATCTTTTCCATTAAAAATACAACATAAAAAACTGTTAGTAATTTTGTAAATTTCTTTTGTATTCTCTGTGTGTGTGCGACTAACAATGCCAGCAAATAGCAAAAAAAACAAAATCATTGTCATTAAAAACCCCAAACTCTTCTTATAGAGGTTGCTGGTCTTCATACGGGCGTCTAATGTCGATGACGACGTCGTAGTTGTCGTCGTCGCAGTTGTTAGTTGCAATCACTTGCAAAAAAGGGCGATGAGAAAAAGTGAAAAAAATCACATCATCATCATCAGCTTTATGCGAATCAGACATGTAAAATCAGCATTAAGGCATTTAGTTTAGTTTAAGCTTCAAGCTCGACATTGCTTTCAGTTTTTGTTTGTTTCAGTATTTATGAGATATTTTTCTATACCACCTAGATTGTGTTACCGCCTGCCTATCAGATGCCTTTATATCTCCCCTCTTCTCCCTACCTTTTCTACCTTGGTGTAGCTTACATTTGCGGTGCATCATGTACTTCCCTCTGGTCTTGACGCAGTGGTATCTAAATCTGAATCTATTTGTCAGTTTGTCGTGTCGGTCGTTCTGTGTAAATATAACATTGTGGTTGCTTGATGTTCTACACGCCAGATGTTGCTTGCTCCCGATATCACGTCTAGATGTAATGCATCGATAGACATGTAGTACGGATAGATAGAGAGAGAGTGTGTGATAACAAGTTCAAATACATCTATGTGTACTCTTAGGATTATGTGATGACGTTTTCCCAACTTCTAAAGATGATTAACACCACATGGTATTTTATTTGTGGATGGAAAAGTGTTAAGTACTCGTAGCTTGTTAGGAAAATCTTTAAACTGTGATTTAAGTGGGTTTTAAAAGCGGAAATTCTTGCCAGTAATTGCTGTAAATTAACATTTTATGGCAGCTAGTGTGAAATGTTAGTGGTGTTGGTGGTGTTGGTGGTGACGGTGGACTTTGCTACACGTTTTTCATATTTCACGCTTCAAATTTCAATTTTTACATTACAATTTATAGCTTAGTTTGTTTGCCTTAGATGTGGGCTCCAACACACACACACACACAATTAGTCATCAATTATTTCGTTAGTTTTGCTACTCGTTAAGCAAGAGAAACTAGAAATGCTATAGCTACATGCGTTACGTGCATGGGTGACAATTGATTCTATGTACGTTTCTTGAGGTCTCGCAAGAAACACACGTAGCTATAGTTCGTTGCTCCAATTGTTTTTCCACACTGCTGTGATTTCCTTAAAAAAATTTTCAATGAAAATTTGTCATATTTTTTCTATTAGATTGTGTGGTTACAACTAATTTCATTTATGGTACCAGACACTTGGATGCATCTACAACAATTATGATACACACAAACATGTTGTTGGTCGTCCAACTGATATTTGAATTCATTTAAATAATTGTAGATAAAAACAAAATGATTTAATAAAATAAAGGTTGTTTGCATTTGGTAAGTGCCGAACACAAATGTAATGACGGAGCTTGCTAAAAATTTGACAATTGTCAAAAAGTGTTGGAAGTTGACGGAGGTCCAACCGTGGCCTAGGTTGGAATCCTGTCACATATATCTACATTTTTTAAATCGGCGGGCACTTGATATTGTAGCCTGCAACTTCTGAGTAGACAAGACAATCGGCAAGGCTCATGCCTCAAAATTCTCAACAAGCTGAGGTTCGGATTAGTCGTTAAACTGTAGGTCCCATTGTGTGATTCTAAATTGGGATACTAAACATGTGATGCAAAGGTAAAATAAGTTTAAATCTTGGATTATTAATTACAGCCGCTCAACTTTTATAAAGTCGACCCCTTTTGCATTTCTCATTTTTGGTGCACATTTATTTTAAAACCACTAGTAAAATAACATATTATATTACTGTTTTTATTATGTGACATTGTGATTTTGTTTGATTTTATCGTATGTGAAAATCTCTTTTTTTCTTGTGAGCAAATTTCTATGCTTTTGACAAGCAAACTCTTACCTCTCAAATCCCATTTTTTTCGGAGAGCATAAAATAGAGAATGAAAATTGCGTTAATCGTAAAACTTGAATAACCTCACTGTACTCACTACAGTAAGGGAACAAAAGGTTGGTCAGAAAACGTTGAAGTGTCAGAGGGGCCATCGTGTTTCCATGAACCCAATTGAAAATGTATGGGACATAATTGTTCATAAAATGTACTCCAACAACAGGCAATACAATAGCGTTGGAGAGCTAAAATCGGCAGGAATAGCGGATTGGGACTCCTTAGAAAGTCAAACCCCAAAAACCCTGATAAATAGAATATATCCGCAAGGCAGTTTTTAACGTATTCAAAACAAGAGAGGTCAAACGCATTATTAAAAAGTGTTTTTTTTTTAAATTTGGTTCTGGTTTTAACAAAAATTTTTTTTTATTTTCGTAATTAAAAACCACTGCGTATAATTTTATGATCACCCACTAATGTAAAAAAATGCAAAAAAGGTATACTTAATAATATACAACTTTAGTGTTGTTGGATGTAAAAGTGTAGTCTTTGATTCTCTTTCATTCATCATATTCGGTTTTTGGATTATGACCCCTTTAGTATATATGCAACGAAATACAGTGGAGTGTATAATATTTCGCTCTACAGTGTATATCGTTGGAAAGGTCTAAGATTTTTTTTTCCAAAACCGTTATGAAATCTATATCTTGTTCAGAATTGGCTGAGTCGTAAGCCTTCAAGTGAGGAAAGTTACGAAAGCCCGTTTTTTTAACCGAAAGTCAAGATTTTGAGCGTGGTAAACATTTACATGTTGTACTCGACCAGGCCTACAACAAGCTCTAGGTCACTCTCCACGTTCTCTAAAATTTTTCCAGCATGTAGCAGGGTGCTATGATCGACCATAGGCATAGTGGTTAGAACACACGACTACCATGCGGGACTCCTGGCTCCTGTCATGTACATTTGTCTTTCATTGTCGGCCCCCTCGATGTTGTCGGCAGAAACTTCGCAGTATAAGTGTCGAGTCAATCGACAAGTCTAATAAAAGTTTCTCAACCTGTAACGTTCACATTCGTCAAAAAACATGTAGGTGCCGTTTGTTTTGAATCTTAAATAGAAAGCGTGTAAATTCGCAACAACGCGAGAAGTTATTCCAAACCTCATTCTTGGTGTATAAAGGGAAATTAGGCTTTTTTTAAACAGATTTATTGTTTGTGCAATATACAATTTTTTACTAAAGACAGTTTGCTGCAATAGAAAATAGTTTGTGCTTTAAAAGTTTTCTTTACTATATTTTCTTAACCACATTCTGACGGCTGTCGTATATGTTTTATGTCGTACCAAAAATTCTGTTTATTGTACCAAAAATTGTTTTTTTTTTTTTATCAACAACAATAACTTTTATTGTTCCAAATAGTACTTTCATTCTACCAAATACTACTTTAAGTGGATCAGAAAGTAATTTAATGCTCTTAAAAAAACTTTTATTGTACAAAAATGTATTTTATTCTGTCAAAAAGTACATTGTGTACCAAAAAATACATTTATTTTAATGAAAAGTACTTTTTATTCTATGTACAAAAAGTACATTATTTGTACCAACAAATACTTTTAATTGACCATCAAGTAGTTCAATTGTACTAAGAGTGCTTTGATTATATCAAAATAGTTTTTAGTACAATAAAGTACTTTAGATGTTAATATTTTAATGATGTTTAGTTTTACCAAAAAAGGAATTTTACTTTACTAAAATTACCTTTTTGTACTAAAAAGTACTTTAGTTGCCAAAATTCATTATGGCAAAGAATTTTATGCACTAAAAAATCAAAAATATGCGCATACAACATGCAGTTAAAATTAAGCAATATGCACTAAAACACATAAAGCATGCAATAAACAGATTATTTAACATTTTATTAACATTAAAATTTGCATGAATTTTGGCGAAAGGGAAACAAAATTTAATTTTTAAATGTTTATATGCACATAAAGTGAATATTACTTTTAAATCTATGTCGAATCAGAATCGTGAAGCTGTATTTAAAAAGATATTTTTTTCATTTGGAATAAGAGTATTCATGACAATAAAATGATTTCGTTAATAAACTTCAATTCTATGAACAAGTCACATCCTTTATATATGTCGAAAATCTCACCGAGCCAGACAGTTGTATGGTGTTTTTTATTGACTTTGAGCAAAGATGCCTCATACGTCGTCTTTTCATACAAAAATTCCCACAATAAAATTTGCTTTCTATGTACCCTGGATATCAGTGTAAAACTTTTGTAAATTTTTTTTTGTAATTCAGATGAATATTATGTAACAAATTATAAAGCAACTTTTTCCCAAAGATGTCCCACAAAAAGTTAAAGGCGTTTTACTTTTTAAAGTGGTTATTAATCATCAGCAACAAAAATAGGCTTTTATTGTAAAATTTGCTAAAATATGCAAAAACACTTGTTTTTCGTAAAATATGCAAAAACGATTGAATGCCCTTTGAAAGGAAATTTCATAATTCGTAAAAATAACAACCGTTTCTGATTTATGATGTCCAGTAAAAATATGCATTTGCATAAGATTCATTGCCCTAGTAATCGTAATAAAAATTTAAACTTTTTTGTTTTTTTTTGCAAACGCTATATCCGCAAATTATTTGGATAAACAATCACTCCTTTTCTTTCTTAATCAAAACAGCAAATTTAGGCAGCAAAAATATGCTTTTATTGTAAAATTTTCTAAAACATGCGCATAAATATGCAAAAACACATATTTTTTTTGCAAAATATGCATACACGATTGAATGACATTTTAAAGGAAATTCAATGATTCGTAAAAATAGCTTAACCGTTTCCAATTTATGATGCCCAATAAGAATATGCATTTGCATAAGATTCCCTGCTCTAGTAATCATAATATAAATTTTAACTTTTTTTGTCATGTTTTTTGCAAACGCGGCAGTCGCTTTGTAAATAGCTTTTTTAACAAATCAGTCGTGCAAATCTGAAACCTATTTTATACATTTTTATTACTCGATCAAGGCGTTATCCGCAAGTTATTTGAACAAACAATCACTTATTTTCTTTCTTAATCAAAACAGAAAATTTATGCAACAAAAATATACGTTTATTGTAAAATTTTCTTAAATATGCGCATTAATATGCTAAAACACGAAAAATATGCATAACCGATTGAATACCGTTTTAAAGGAAATTTCATGATTCGTAAAGATAACTTAACCGTTTCTAATTTATGATGTATTTGCATAATATTCCTTGCCCTAGTAATATTAATATCAATTTAAACTTTTTTGTCATGTTTTTCTTTGCAAACGCGGCTGTCGCCTTGTAAATAGCTTTCTATAACCAATCAGTCAATCATCTGAAACTTATTTTTAGACATTTTTATTACTCGATCAAGGCAATATCCCACGTTATTCTTTATATATTATTATGTTTTCTGGAATTAATATCGCATATCTTTGCATGACTTATCTAAAATCTCCTCAATAACGATAGAATAAAATGGGATCCACGTTAGAACTGTACTTATTTGCAAGTTCAAGAACTGCATTTAAATTTTATGAATCATAAATTATCTCAACAAAAATATTAGGCTATATAAGATAAATTTAGAACTCCTATCACACATCAACCATATTCACTTTTACTTTACATCATGTAAAATAAACAAAAGATACCACATATTTTTTATTTTCGACTTACAACAATTAGGAAAGAGAAAAATTTTAAAATCACATTAAACTTTGTGGTAAATTTAAACGATTTATATATAGTTCATTTCATTGTACAGAGAAAACAGAATTAAATCGTGCGGAAATCTAAAACACTTTCAATGTAATAAAATATTGTAACTAAAAATCTCATGTAATATCCGGAAATCTCTTGGGTCGTCATGTAAAAACGCACATACACATATTCGCTGTATATTTTTTTTATAGTTCACCAAAACCCTCAATAGCTACAGAATAAGAGTAAAAATCTGAACATTTTACATCTAACCTATTTGTTGTTAAACAATTTGTATATAATTTTATAACCTCATCTTTTTAACAAATTTGTATAAGTAATAAAAATTGTGTTGCTTCATTTCTTTTGTCATTAAATTCATTGCAAATAATAATTTATGACACATCGTCCACACAATAAATTACAATTGAAGCGTTTAATTTGTGTCTTATCATTGTCTGTTTCATTTTGTTCGTTATGTATTTATTTCTATACGATACGAGCTGATCCACTGACGTCAAATCAATCACTGGAGCTAATGTTAACCCTTGACTGACTCTTTGTTTAATTAAGAAAATCTTTACAAATTAATAATGTTTATTTTATTGACATTGCAAAACAAATTATCGCACTATTGACTAATGTATATGATTGAGAGGGGAATATATATTAACATTCGAAACATACTAGGTCCGGTTAGAGAAAGTCGATGTAGATGGAACAAATAAGTTGTTGTACAACGTATACAAGTTGTCTTGGCAAAGTTTGTCCTGCCCCTAAAGTTATTTTCTTATAATAAAAAAGTAAATGAATTCTTACATTTACTTATAGATAAAGTTTAATTATATAATATTTTGCACGGCACCTATTCTAACATAGTTATACTTTATTAAAAACTGCCGCTGGCGCTATAACAAACATTTGCTCAAATTTCACCTCAATCTTTTAAACGGCAGACGGATCTATAAAGAACACACAAATATGTCCACATCGATTTTCATCTATTTCATATAATTGTTATCTAAAACCCAAGAAATTAACTGCATTTTTAACGTGATTAGTTGAATTCTTTTTAACTTATATATCTTATAACCTAATCACTAAAATTCCATTGCAAATTATGCCAACAAACGCTGCAAATATTAGCATAAAACGTGATTACTATCATCATCTAAGACAATTAGTGCTTCCCACCCCTGCTGATTATCCATGTCTGCCATATGTGTCGTACAATTTTTGACGTACTATAGATGGACATACGACGTGCCCATCATATCGCATTTGGCAACAATCTTCCATCTATTATAGTTTTTCTCCTAAAAATTTCTTCTTAAATTTGTGCTGTTACGCTGCGATGATGAAAATGAGTAGCATGCTGAGACAACCTACCCGCATCTGGCATCAATCAGGCGAATGATGAAAACAAAAAAGAATACGGATGAACATCAATTTACTTTATTCTATTTAGACGGTTAGTAGTTACAATTACAATTGCAGTTTAGAATCGAGGGTTGCCAAATTAGAAAAAAAATTCAAAAATCATAACTTGTATTATGTTATAATCTATGTATTAATTTTTTTAAATTTTTGATATAAAAAAAATGTCAACATATTTTCAAAATATACCAAATATTTAACATATTTCCAAATTGGAACAATTACAAATATTTGAAATATTTTAATGCTTCAAGTATTGTTGTTTGAATTTCTCCAAATATTCAGAATATTCAAATATTTAATATACGCAAAATATTATAAATAAATTTAAAATAATTACATTATTAATAACATAAAAATATTCAAAAAATTTCAAATATTAAAAATATCGAAAAAAATTATATGTAATATTTTATTTATTACAAATCCTTAAAATATTAGAAAAATGTAAGTTATATTACATTTTATTTTTTTTTAAAAATAGTTGAGTTATTGAAAATTTTAGATATATCAAAAATATTAAAAATTTACAAAATTTCGAAAAAATATTAGATATATCAAAAATTTTGAAAATATAAAAAAAGTTTTAAAACATTTAAATAATTGTTATTATTTACAATATTAAGAGTATATACACATTATAAATATTAAAAAATGTAAATAGTCTTAAAAACATAATACAAATTGTATATAAAAAGTTTTAAGATAATAAAATAGATGAGAATATTAAGAGTATGTGATAATAATAAAGATGTTAAAATAAAAGTATTAAAAAAAATTTATTATTAAAAATATTAATATTATTAAAATAATTAAAAATATTTAAAATATTAAAAAAATTGAAAATTAAAATTTTAAAAATAGTAAAAAACTTAAGAATATTTAAAATACAACCTTCCAACTTTTTTTAAATTCGAGATCTACTTAAGTCTTTATAAGACAGCATTTAAATATGTAAGAGTTCCTATAATGAAAAGCGAACTCAGGACATATGTTTCAGCCATAATTAAGTTGTCAGCAACATTGAGGTCCTTTGGACAGGGACCTTACAACCTAAGTGTAAGTGCAGTCAGTAGTTGCAAGATTCCTGTCGTAACCCTGAATGCATTAGAAAGGTCATTTGTCCACCTTGGATACAATTGGAAATAACTAAAGATGACAAATCGGAAGCAAAAACTAAATTTTTTAAACAAAACAGGATTTACTGGAGTTATTGGATATGTCGATTCTTAAAGGCGCTCCAAATGAATTACGTTTTTTTCCCCCAATTTTTTCACATTACCTCTTAAAATTAGACAAAACCCTTGTACCTCTGTTTCCAAACCTCTATTTGTTACTCGACATTGTCATTCTTGACGTCATTAAACAAAACCTTTTTTAAATTTACAAAAACTAAAATTATTCCTTCAAATTATGCCGTTTCGATTCAACGTCGTCGTCACATTTCCATACAGTATACCAAATTTGTGTCAATAGTAACCGATAGTTATCGAAAACGACTACGAGAATACCGATTCTACAGCGTCGTCACAAGACGACGTCGTTTTGCGTCGACGACGACTACGGGAATAAGGCCGATTAAAAATATTAAAAATATTAAAAAAATTAAAAATATTAAAAATATTAAAAATATTAAAAATATTAAAATTATATAAATATTAAAATTTTTCAAAATAGTAAAAATGTTGTAAACATTAAAATTATAAATATTTTAAAAATTTTCTAAAAATATTAAAAGTATTAAAAATAATAAATATATTAAAAATATTAAAAAAAATATATAAATATTAAAAATATTAAAAATATGTAAAATATTAAAAATATTGAAAATATTAAAAATATTTACGCCCATATTTATAAAAAATTTCTAAAGTAGGTATGAAGCGTTCTCTAGCTAAAGTATTATTTAGCTCTAACAAACCTTTAATAAGAATTTGTATTCATAAACGTTTTTTATCAGTACTTTAGCTTTATGTGTTCAGGTGGCAACGCCGACTGTTATTGGTCGTTAATGATGTACAAAAACAGCTTTATAATCGGATACAAAAGCTTTATAATCGGATACCAAATATGTATTTGCACTTATAATAACTATGAACATTATTGTAGCACAATTTTTCATTGACTACGATTCTCATGATGATAAGAAAGACGTTAAAGTAAAAATTATATTAAAAAATTTGATTTTCTTTTCCTCATGTTAAAATTATAATCGGATGCCGATTACATTGTTTCCTTGTTTTAATTGTTTATACATCACGAATATTATTTCATTATTTACAAATTTTTTTTGAAGAATTTTGTAGAAATATTTTTCAAAATGGAATTCATGAATGAAAAGTGTCTATTTAGATACTTTTCTATCTGCGCAATGATTTAGAAGAAAATTTCCCACACAATGAATGCATGCAATAACTTTTTTCAATAGGAAAAATGCCGAAAAACTCAAAATAAAGATCTCAAATTCATAAATATGCAATAAATTGTACAAACGTCAACTTATAGCATGCTTAAAGTAGAGACAACCATACTTTAACTTATTGAAGATGTAAATCGTTTATGAATATTGTTTTCTCGAAAATTGCTTAAAAATGGTTTATAAACCTCTTATTAGTTTTTATGAATAAGGCCGTTAATATTTTAATATATTTTAAATATAAAAAAAATTAAAAATATTAAAATCATTAAAAATATTAATTAATATTAAATGTTACAAATATTAAAAATATTAAAAATGTTAAAATTATTAAAAATATTAAAAACAAAAACAGAAACAAAAAATATTACAAATTTTAAAAATATAATATTGTTTATTTTAAAAAAATTAGAAGTATTAAATTATTGAACTAAAATATATACAAAATTATTGAAATTATAAATTTAAAGAACAAAAATCTTAAAAATGCAATAAAAAATTGCAAACAATGAAAACTACAAAACTTTTAGAATATATTTCAAATGAATGCAACTTGTAGAGACTGGATACAAAAGAAGATGGACAAAAAGTTGGTCATATAAGAACACAAATTTAAAAAAAAAACTTAATTACCAAATATATTAATTTATTTAACATTAAACAACATTTTAAACTTTTTAAAATTGTGAAAATATTAAATATATATAGAATGTGAACAAACAGGTGGGAGTGTGTCTAACCATAGACTCCTTTTTCACTTTTCGTTTTGTTTAACGCTTGCAATGTGTTGACTTTTACTAAGATTATTATTTTGATGTAAAAATATAAAATATGGATAATATGAATAACAAAAAAGAGTTTGTGAATTGTGATGTGGACATAACCGCTCACGCACACAGAAATATGGTGTTCTTGTGTGCTGTTTTGAATCGTGTGCATGTGAAAAGCTAATCGTGTCTTTGTGATTTAGATCAAACGCGGCAGTCACCTAGAAAATAGTTTCTTATAACCAATCAGTCATACAAACTTGAAACTTATTTAAGACATTTAAAATACTAGATCTAGGCAATACCCACAAGTTTTTTTTTTAACAAAAAAAAAACACTTCATTCTTTCTTTTATATCTCCCCACAAACGCTCCATGTCCCTGGCTACCTAATGAAATGCGTACCATTTTAGAAATGTGCTTATATGAAAGTTCAACAACTGCACATGATATCAGTGAATCATAAGTTATCTCAACAACAAATATGAGCATATATATAAGATAAATTTAGAACTGCTATCACGCATTACCCATATTTACTTTTACTTTACATCATGTAAAATAAACAAAAGATACCACATTTTTTTATTTTATTTTCGGCTTACAACAATTAAGAAAGCAGAGCATTAAACAGAAGAAAGTTCTTAAAATCACATAAAACTTTATGGTAAATTTAAACTTGTATTTATAAATAGTTTATTTTATTCTATAGAGAAAACAGAATTAAATCGTGCGGAAATAGAAAACAATTTCCATGTAATACAATATTGGAACTAAAAATCTCATGTAATATCCGCATCACACTTGGGTCGTCGTGTAGGATCACACACACACACACTATCGCTCTATAGTTTGTAGTCTTTTTATAGATCACCCAACACCTCAGCAGCAACAGAATCGAATCGAATTCTAAACATTTTCTCGTTTAGTTTTGTTATATTGTATAAACCTCATTATACGGAAACAGTTTCCATTTCACTGGAAACAACCTGATTATAATTGTGATAGTTCATGTCTGTCTGTCTGTCTGTCAGTCTGTGTATCACCATCTCTCTCTCTCTCTCTATGTCCATTAAACGTTAGTGACTCATTCCATCTTATCCCATGAATGAAATATTTATTACTTCTCAGTGGTTGCGACGGTGGGGAGGGATCATTGTACGTCTGAGGCGAGTGAAAACATATTGAAAATTTTATATTGAAATTAAAATGAATTGTACGAAAACAACGGTAATATTGAAACAGTTGTTTCCCATGTTTGTTAAATTTTTTTTGCATTTATAAAAATATCAATGACTTTAGTGTTTTATTCAGACTCTAAGCGAATCGATACAATTAGACACGAGGTTTTTGGGAATATTTTCTGACAAATTAACAAAAAAATTAACCCCAATATAATGTTTACATTGTGGTGTCAGAATATACTGGATGGCTTTATTGCACATAGTTTAAAGAGTTCATAAAATTTCGGGTGAAGTTATAAACAATCATATTTGATGTGGTGTTTTATGTAAACATCATTAGTTGGAGAGGAAATCTATAAAATTTGGATAAATTCATGAGAATTATTAGAATGTTATGTAAATATTTAGAAGATAACTGCAAAAAATATATATTGAATGAATGAGTGCATTGAAACACAACATTATAAGTAAAATGTACTTTCGTGTGACTCACTAATTTGCGCTCTGTGGGATATCTTATGGTAGTATAACTTTTCTTTATCAAAAATTTGGTGTTTTTTTATAACTATGAAGTGTCTTAGACACAACACATTAAATATTTAATGCCAAACTATTTAAATTTTTGAATGCTTTTATTTTATTTAAAGATACAACTAAATAAATAAACATATTTTAATAAGATATAACAATATTAAAGTATTTCGAATATTTTCAACATTTTGAATATTTCTATATTTATTTACAATATCTCTTTTGTTTTGGCTTGAGGTCCAAAGTGAAACGAAATCTTTTTATATTGATTTCAATAGTGCAACTTGCACACACAGGAGGCATTAGATAATTTGTCTAATTTGTTGGTCGAAATATGGGGAATTAATTGTGTACAATAAAAGTACATTTTGGTACATTGAAAGTACTTTTTGATACAATAATGGTATTCTATGGTACAATAACTTATACTATTTTGTGTAAAATTAATTGTAGTTTTTGTGTACAACAAAACTTCCTTTTGGTACAATAATTTGTACTCTTTGGTACAATATACTTTTTGATACAATAAATTGTTCTTTTTGGCACATTAAATTGTATTTTTGGTACAATAAAAGTAATTTTTGTTACAACAAAAGAACATTGATGACCCTGTAGTGCAGAGTACTAACTGTGTACCATATTGTATATCCCTGAGTTTAAAATACAGTTTAACGACGCACAGTGGGATATGGGACCCTCAAAACGGCGATTTATTCAGGGAAGCATCCGATCTTAACCAAATTTGGTACTCCAGCTACAAAAACTATCGGTATGAATTTGTGAAGAAATCGATTCACATATGGAGCGCAAAATTTGCTTATTTGGGAATAAAATAAAACAAAATATGAACCTTAGAAAAATTTATTTTATATTTTATTTATATTGAACAGTACAGGAATTTTTAAATTACATGGTTTTAAATAGTGTATCTGGCAAATGTCGACCTTCGCTATCCACACACTGCTGCATACGTTTTCTGAGGTTTTCATGAACTCTAACAAGCATGTCGACTGATATTCTGCCAATTTCAGCCTGAATATTGTTAATTAGGTATTCTAAAGTGTTGAGACGTTTGTTATACACGTTCGACTTCAGGTAACCCTAAAGGAAAAAATTGCATGGTGCTAAGACTGGTGACCGTGACGGCCAGTTCACATCACCCATCAAAAAAATAAGCAGTTTATGAACCATTTGCCTCAAACAATTCTTGCTGTGTGTGCAGTGGCACCCTCCTGTTGGAACCATGTATTCTCTAATTCCATTTCCTCAAGAGCCGGCTGAAAAATATCCTGTAGCATAGTCGGATATTGCAGTACTGTTGCTCTAACTCTCTTGATGTTTTGTGGTGTTGTAATCCTTCTCGCAGGTTCCCTTCGTACACATGATACATTTCCAGCTGTTATCAATGAAGTTACCCAATTTACAATAGATTGCCGTTCAGGAACACTTCCGCGTGGTGGAACAGCGAAACGTAAACGAAAAATTGACTGCAGTGCAAAGATCGAGAGCGAAAGGCAGACGAATACAAAGCTCCCGTCAGCCACAATAAGCCACGCACACTCTACACTCCCTTCGACCAACAGTAAATTCTGTACATATAGTCCCCATATATATATGGGGCCCAATTCAAAATGTTTTAAAACTCATGAAGTATCAGAAATAATGTTTTTAATAAATTTATATCGTATACACAAACAGAAGTTAGAATGAAATAAGATTTATGCGATATTATTAATACTTGCCACAATTTTTTGCTATTCAAAGTTAAAAAAATTTTAGACAAAAAAAAAGAAAAATGTAGATGCCTGGAGTCAGGAGTCGAACCTGGGATCTCCCGCATGGTGATCTAAGCACTATGCCACGGCCGGTCCCTTGACCAATGAACATACTAAATACAGGACTTTGTAGTACTAAGAAATTCCAACCTTTTGACATATCTCATGTTGGTGCCACTTTTTTATATAAGCTTGAAAAATTACTCGTGAAATAATTAATTCGATCCGTGAATTTGAAAAAAAAATAATTTTCTTCCTGAAAATTCTTGATGGTGGGACAGCATATCGCCTTAATCTAGTATTTTTGCACCGTTTTGCAACTCTCCTTCGCCCATAGATTAAAAAATACAATTTCGTCTGCAATTACGTGTTTGTGTGGCGAGTACTATCTGAGAATCAAATACTATCTGTGTTCCAAATTTTAATTCTCTAGGGCTAAAATATTGTTTCGCCGCGCCCCCTCCGCCCACTGCTGCAAAGTTAAAATTTCGACTGCATATTCATAATTGTGTTGCCGAATACTATTAGTTTTCCAAATTTTATTTCTCTAGGACTAAAATATAGTTTTGCCACACCCCCTGCGCCCACTGTTACAAAATTAAAATTTCGACTGCATATTCATAATTGTGTTGCCGAATACTATTAGTTTTTCAAATTTTATTTCTCTAGGACTATAATATAGTTTTGCCACGCCACCTCCGCCCACTGATGGGAAGTTAAAATTTTGACTGCATATTCGTATTTGTGTTGCCAAATACTATCTGTGTTAGAAATGTTAATTCTCTAAGGCTGAAATATAATTTTGCCACGCCCACTCCGCCAACTGTTCCAAAATTAAAATTTCGACTGCATATTCATAATTGTGCTGAGGAATTCTATCAGTGTTTCAAATTTTATTTCTCTACGATTAAAATATACTTTTGCAACGCCCCCTCCGCCCACTGAGACAAATAAAATTTCGACTGCATATTAATTTTTGTGTTACCGAGTACTATCTAGTTATTTAATTTTATCTTTGTAGCTCTAAACAAATTTTAATATGATTAACAAAATATATACCCTACGGGACACTAACCGCCTACCAATTTTTATTGAAATCGGTTCAGCTGTTTAGGAGTGATTGAGGCACAAACAAACATTCACATATAAAATATTAATAGGGATTTTATGACTGCAATTTTCACTCCCAAATAACAACGGTACTTTCATCCATCTTTATGACATAACTGAATATTTTTATAAATTGTCTTAAATTTTAATCAAAAATAATATCTTAGATCTTAACACTTTCCCACCGTTCTTTCTTTGTCACAACTTTTATGCCCATTGCTGCTAAGAGTTTTTTGGCCTTCAATTGAAACGGCCTTTCGAGTTTTTTCAATTTCTCTCCCACACAACAGTTTTTTTTGTAAAAATGTCACATGAGCATTTCTCGCATCAACTATACAACAAACATGTGTATATGTCAAATGTATATGAGTATCTATATACTAACCTGTGTACTGCTACATGAGTTTTGTACGGCACTGTGGGGCTTAAAGTGAGTCTTGCATTTGTATTTTGTATAACCTTGGCACTATTCTAATATGATACTAATTTGAAAATGAACTCGTTGTCGTATGTATGTACTCTTTAGCAACTGTAATATAGTATAAGTACTATGTCATATAAGTGTCATATATGTGACGAGCTTTATTGGGGGATAAACTTGAAGATGATCCATTTTGTTGATAGCAAATCGAACTATTTTCCTTTGAAATGTAAAACAATGTCTACTTAAAGGTTTCTCGTATGCTGCCTAACATATTTATAAAGCATGATGGATTACAATGAAAGTGAATGGTTTCACTGCAATGCCTTTGACATATAAAAAAAAATGAAGAGACTTTTAAAATAAAATTCATATGGACGAATATATTATAGATAGATGGAATATGAACATTTCATTTTACATATTATGAATTGGATTTTTAATGTTCCACATTAGCTACAAAATAGTGTCTTAATGTGGAACACATGTGTTTTGTTGCCTTCGTCATATTCGTCCAAAGTTCTTTGGGTTGGTTTTTTTTAAGGAAAAACACAAAAGTTTTTCACATAGCTAATGGCATCAGTAAGCAAGAGAACTACTGGGTCCACGGATTTCTTATCTGTCACTGGTATTAAAAGAATACAAGTTCATTGTAAATTTTCTGCAAACTAGTTTACAATTTATTTGTGAATATATTGTGTCCCTCTTACCAAAGTTTGATCTTAAAATAATTCTTATTTTGTTAGTATATGTTTTTCTTGTCAACAGTATAAGTTCAGTATAAGTTAACCCTATTGCAACTTGTACTGAACATCCCTAATGCAATACGAAGAATTGAAAATCTAAGCACTATTAGGTTACCTTTGTAGTTTAACCACAGTTATTAAAATATGGCGTAATAAATAATACTATCAGCGAGTTTTCCACAATGGGTTATGGTTTTAAAAATTTACGTTGTGTACCTGCATCACATTACTGATACTTGCTCTATAATTTTAATACGAAAAATTCCATTTTCTTCCGTACCATCCTCCTCAGTGGAATTGTTAACATATTTGTATTGCATGTCTGTGTTTTTTTTGTTGTTTTAATTAGATATTTCAATGTCATCAGACCAACATTATAATTATTTTAATGGTATATATCGTATATGGGTTGACTGACTTTAATAGATTATGTGACATGTCAATCCATTGATATTTTTATTACCTGGTAGTAATCTATTTAATTATACTATGATGTGATGGGTATACATGTGCTTTATATTGAATTGAACTCTTTCGCCCACATTACTACGAGTACAATGTCTGTTCTGTGTTGAATGTCAAGGTCATTAAAATTTTAATTTCAAAATTCTAATGCGATGTTCTTTTTGTATTGATGAACGTGTGCATGTGTGTGGGCAACTATGAACCGAAACATATTGTAAATTATTCATTGTAAGTAATGTGACTCATTGCGGCGGCTATTAGCAAGTGATTACAAGTTATTTTACAGAATTTTAACGAGACTATTACTATATTCGCACCTTTAAATGGTTGGGGGGTATGTCATCGAAATAGTTTATCAAGTTGTTGTGAACAATCTACTTAATTACTGGCTTTTAAACTAAGTTGTTGAGGTAGGCGTCTTTGGATTGAATGACAATAAAGAAGTTTTGAAAATATTTCCTTGTTATACAGGAAATTCAGGAATAGCAATTAGTGCATAGTTAAAATTTGAAGGACAGAGGTAGAGGTATTTTAATTACGACTGTGCACCATTCTTTCTCTACTAAGATTGACAAAAACTGTAATTACAAATATTTTATATTTTTTAATCGAACAAAATACTTTAACCAAACCAAAAATAATTAAGTTTTTTTTTTAAATATTTTAATGCATTGGAGGTTTATCTTGAAAAATTTAAAACTCAATAAGAAATGGGTAATTCCATAGTCACATATGTGACAGGTCGTACGTTTCAATGGAATGAGAAACAATAAAAAATTTGATTTTTTTATTACATCTATAACTTTTTGTATAATACTTAAGAAGATCTATATTACGTAAGAGAGACGAAACCCCTGAACTGATAGCAAAAATAGAAGTCAGTTTTTTCTTCTTTCACTTTCTTCGTAAACCCTTTTTTTTATATGATTTGTAATATTTTAAATTAGTTTTTTGGAAATTCCATTGGGATGGGTGTGACTATGTTGCACACATTTTTGGTTATAATTTATAAATATAATATTTTTTATTAAAAAAATGCAGTGATTACCAAAAATGTTAAGTTTTAAAACGTTAAGTAACAGGTAGACACGGAAAAAACTTGATTTCTGCTCAGAATGTCCATTAGAAGACAACGACGGGTGTGACCTTAGGAATTTGCGCTTTTACAAAAATATGACTTTTAGGTTAAATTCTGTGAAAATTTCCGTAGAACGTCCACAATTATTGTGATGTAGATAATAATACGAAAATAATCTTCAAAATATTTAAACTTTTCGAGAAAACTACAAAATAAGAAAAAAAACTTGTCCACAACGCTAGGAAATACCCATCGAAATTTTTTCACAGACTAAAAATACTTCGAAAACTCTTTTCAAGCTCTACATTAATATGTTGAGCTTAGTTACTTATGGGCAATTCCATTGGGACGGGTGTGACCAAGTTATTCACATTTTTTGTTATAATTCATAAAAAGAAAATTTAATATTAAAAATAGCTAAAAATGAAAAAGAATGTTAAGTTTTGGAACATGTAGTAACAGGTAGACACTAAAAGAACTTGATATCTGCTCAGAATGTCTATTAAAAGGCTACGAAGGGTGTGGACCATAGAATTGCGAGTTTTTACAAAATTATGACTCAAGTTAAAAGTTTTTAGAAATTTCTGTAGAAAGTGCACAATTATATTGATGTAGGTAATTGCTCATATTGTTTTTGATTGTGCTAAGTTTACTTTTCGCAAAAAACTACATTCTCTTAATAAAAAAAACTTTTTAGAAAAAAAGATGGGTGTGACACCATTTTACGACGGGTGTGACCTAGTAAAAAAAAACTCCAAAAGCATGAAGAAATTAAAGTTTTTATAGAGTTCAATTATATAACAAACATAAAGGAAAACATATAAGAAAATAATAACGACATATAAAGGGTGGTTAAATTTTAAGGGCCAATGTTGATTTTGAATAAAACACAAATTATTTAGGAAATTATTGTAATTTCTTTTTATTATGATAATATTGGTATGGTTAAATTATGTATGGATCAAAATGTCAGCCAAATGGCTGTCGTGACCTCTGCGGCACACCTCCATCCGATGGTCCAAATTTTCGATGACACTGAGGCATAATTGAGGTTCTATGCCGTTAATGTGCCGAATTATCTCATCCTTTAGCTCTTGAATTGTTGCTGGCTTATCGACGTACACCTTTTCTTTCAAATAACCCCAATGAAAGAAGAGAGATCCCGGGTTCGATTCCCGTCTCCAGTCATGTAAATTTTTCTTTCATTGCCGGCCCCCTATATGTTGTCGACGGCAACGTCGCAGTATAAGTGTCGCCTCAATCGGCATGTCTAATAAAAGCTTCTCAAGCAGTGAGGTTCGAATAAACAAGTAGGTGTCGTTAGTTGTGAATATAAAAATAAAAAGCGTGTTAATTCACAACGACGCGAGAAGCTATCCCATACCTCATTAATGGGGTGTAAAGGGAAATTAAGTTTTTAGAACAAAGAGTCCACTCGTCTGGGATGCTGCGTGAACGTTGCCAACTATAACTTTGAAGTGGTAGATGATTTATTGTAACAAGAAGTACACATCATCATTAGAGTGGCTCCATTTTTTCTCGACCAAGCGGTTATCAAGATCGTAATCTACGAGGAATTTTAAAAAAATTTGCCCAAGAAACCATTGTTCTAAAATCTAAATCGAGCCCCCGGTTATTAACGAGAAACTTTTTGTATTGTATAAAAAAAACCCACAACAAGCCATGGAATCGCTCAAATAAGATCAAATAAGTGACCGATCCCCAGTAATTTTTCCCATACCTGCCCCCCTCTTCACTTCCACACAAAAATAAAATCAAATTGTTTTAACCGGTCTAACTGCTCTAAAGCAGCCACTAGAGGAGTCAAATGTATGACCGACCGCCATTATTTTTGCAACCCCAACAGTTTCTTAAAACATATCTTCCCACTATTTTCAACCCTTAAGGTGGTTTTCATACAATTTTTTTTATTTTTACAATTTTTTTTTAAATTAGCTCCAGCCGCTCCCATAGTGCCTCCTAGAGGTTAAATATATGACCGAACCCCACCACTATTTCCCTTCTAACATTTATCTCTAACATACCTACCCACTATTTTAACACCCTTAGGAGGCTCTGAAACAAAATGCGTTTATGTATGCAATGGCCTTTACCTTGGCCTTGGTCGTTAGAAAACCTAAACATTGTGTTCGTTATGGCTTATGACAGTCTTAATTTTTTACCCAGGGGTGGGTGTGACAAAATGTTTTCTGTAACTAAATACTAAAATATTTAAATAAATGTTCAGAAAATGTTATTATTTGCACATACATTGTTATTGTTGAAAAGTATTAATTTTTGATCATGTAAAGCTAAAATTAAATAAACTTTTGTAGTTACGGTGACAGGTGTGACACAAAATTCGCATATTTCTATTTACTCATAAACTTTTTGTTATAAAACATACAAAGCCGAAAACTTATGATAGATAACAGTTTTTACTTTACAAGCTGAATGGAATATAAGAAAATGTTTTAAATATTCGTTAAATGTTCATTTTAAACTGTTACCAAATTGATAAAAATTAAAAAAAATATAATTTTTTCCATTTGTCCATAATTGATATAATCAAATGTTAAAAATTTTGTCTATTAAAAAATATGTATTACTAGTTTAAAATATTTTTCAAAAACTGTCACTTTTAATTTTATTTTTAAATATTTATAATTCAAGAAAATATTGTTAGAAAAAATTAAATTTTTTTAAATTTTATCCAAAAAATCCATCATGAAAAATTTTTTTTCTATTAACCTGGAGGCCAACCTGCTGCTTTTAAAACATTTATTTTTGTTATTTTTCTTAAAGCATAATAAGGCAAATATCAAGAACTTGAACCAAACCTATCCAACGTTTAAAAACTGGCAGACATTTTTATCAGTAGATAAAAGACTTTCTATTGTTGCATTTGCCACCAAGCCCAGCGAGTTTCCATATACTTTTCTATAACCACAATATTTCAAGATTTAGCAATTTGCAAAATACCTATAAAGTATTTTTTTATTATGTAAAATAATCTCGCTCAAAGTCTATTTGTGTCAATTAAACATTCTTGGAACTTTCATAATTTCGCGATTATTACACAAAAAAAAAGTTTAATTTAATTGTGCATAAAGCAATTTAATTTCAGTGTACAAAGTTGCACAGAACTGGAGACAATAAAAATATTCAATCATAGTTTGTTGACCACCATAACCAACAATATCAACATCGTCTCTACAAAATGCTGTCCCATTGTCGTGGGTGTGAGGGTAAAATTTACAAGTGCACCGCCGCAGACCGGAAAAAAGTTGTAAAACGAATTTCAGTCTATAGATAAACGAAAAATAGGTGCATTCGCATATAATCTAATGTTTGCAGAAGTTTTAGGAAAAAATCCCCCTTATCGAAATTCTACAAAGGTAATGAACTCTAAGATAATTTTGGTTTTGAAATTATAACCATGATAAAAAACCTAAAATATCTGAGGCAAAATCAAATTAAAGTTGATATATTTTTACAGTAATATTAGCGGGTATGTGTGTACTAGAGTGGCCATAGTGGAAATTTTTTTGAAAAGTTAAATTTTTCGCACTGAAAAATATGAGGTTGGGGATAAAAATAATTATGCATATTTTTTTTTTTTTTTTTTTGATTCCGAGTACCTCCGGGTTGAGCCCAAACTTTTATTATATTACCCATTTAGGCTGAAGTGCAGAATATGGGGCGGGAGCCCGATTAAAAACCAAAAATATGCCATTGTCTTCATCTTGGCCCCCAAACATCGGAATGGTAGCTCAAAGTTGGCGCTCAGGCCCATGGGGCCCGGGGGGTCAAAAAAGGGGCCCCTTTCGGTTCTATGATGACCCCCCAGGTGCGGGTACTCAAGTGAAAGATATTTTCGAGACGAATCCAACGATGTTATTTTTAGGTTCCTACGGGTCTCCTGGACCGAGTTAGAGCCATTTCCGGGATATACCAAGAAAAAAAAATATTTTTAACTAAATTTAAAAAATTTTAAAAAAAATTTTGCGTGCGGCGTTACTAAACCCAACATAGGTGTACCGTCATTTCGCCCAATGTCATTTCGCCAAAAAACAACCATGACATATCGCCCAAAACATGTCATTTCGACCACAAACCTAACTACAACATGACATATCGCCCAAATGCTATGACAAAAGACCCAACTCAATTTTTTTGGACGAAATGTCAGACTCATGACGACGGCACGCCCTGCTGCATACGTCGCAGTCAGTCTTGTACTCTCTCTCTCGGTGGGGGGCACGCCCTCGCCGCATACGTCGTAGTCAGACTCGCTACTCTCTCTCTTTCTCTGGCATTATTAAAACACGAATGCGGTGGGGGGCACGCCCCCCTACGGCGGGGGCAAGAGTACAAGACTGACTGCGACGTAAGCAGCAGCGCGTGCCGTCGTCATAAGTCTGACATTTCGCCCAAAAAAATTGAGTTGGGTCTTTTGTCATAGTATTTGGGCGATATGTCATGTTGTAGTTAGGTTTGTGGTCGAAATGACATGTTTTGGGCGATATGTCATGGTTGTTTTTGGGCGAAATGACATTGGGCGAAATGACGGTACACCTATGTTGGGTTTAGTAGCGCCGCACGCAAAAATTTTTTTAAAATTTTTTAAATTTAGTTAAAAATATTTTTTTTTTCTTGGTATATCCCGGAAATGGCTCTAACTCGGTCCAGGAGACCCGTAGGAACCTAAAAATAACATCGTTGGATTCGTCTCGAAAATATCTTTCTCTTGAGTACCCGCACCTGGGGGGTCATCATAGAACCGAAAGGGGCCCCTTTTTTGACCCCCCGGGCCCCATGGGCCTGAGCGCCAACTTTGAGCTACCATTCCGATGTTTGGGGGCCAAGATGAAGACAATGGCATATTTTTGGTTTTTAATCGGGCTCCCGCCCCATATTCTGCACTTCAGCCTAAATGGGTAATATAATAAAAGTTTGGGCTCAACCCGGAGGTACTCGGAACCAAAAAAAAAAAAAAAAAAAATATGCATAATTATTTTTATCCCCAACCTCATATTTTTCAGTGCGAAAACTTTTGGATTTCACATTTTTAATTTTTTCTATATAACGCTATGGCCAGTCTAGTGTGTACTCATTTATATTGTGATTAATAAAGTCCGCTTTGACAACGTCAACAGCAACAGCAACAACAAAAACTTACAAACAAAATGCAACGCATTCATTCGTCGTCTGAAAACTGCTGACATATAGAAAGTACGAGGGAGGACAGACGTAGTGTACACACTGTGAATGAATAGACAGTCAACGGCAATATTATAAGAACAATATTAAACTAAATATATGATTTTTTATACAGATTACTCTCGTTTCTTAAATTATTTAAAAAAATTGTTTGTTCATCTTATTGCATATTATTATAGACAAAATAATATTATTTAAGACAAAATAAGTGAAATCTTTAAACAATTCAATTACAGATTTATTTCCAACACAGATTTTTTTTTATAAAATAATGGTTTTACGTGTTTATGTTTGAATGTACGCTAGATAGGGTCGCTCAATATGGCGAAAATAAAAGTTGATGCATTCATTTGTCTTGCTATTTTTTATATGTTTACCTTTACGTTTGATATATAATTGAACTCTTAATAAAAACTTAAATTTTTCAAACTTTTGTAGTTTTTTTTACTAGGTCACACCCGTCGTAAAACGGTGTCACACCCGTCTTTTTTCTAAAAAGTTTTTTTTATATAAAAAAATAGTTTTTAGCGAAAAGTAAATCAACTTTATAAAAACTTTAATTTCTTCATACTTTTGGAATTTATTTTACTTGGTCACACCCGTCATAAAACGGTGTCACAGTTTAGTTTTTAGTTTTTAGCGAAAAGTAAGTAGTTAACACTTTCAAAAACAATATAAACAATTACCTACATCACAATAATTGTGGACTTTCTCCGGAAAATTTTACAGAATTTAACATGAGTCATAATTTTGTAAAAGCTTAAAATCCTAAGGTCACACCAGTCGTTGTCTTCTTATGGACATTCTGAGCAGTAATCAAGTTCTTACAGTGTCTACCTGTGTCTAAACTTTTTAAAACTTAATATTCTTGATAATCGCAGTTTTTTTTAATAATAAATTTCCTATTTATGAATTATAACAAAAAATTTAAGTAACATGGTCACACCCGTCCCAATGGAATTGTCTATATTAAAAAAAAATCTTGTACGTTTATATTTTGATTTAGAATTAATTTCAAGTTCAAGACCATTATATCAAAGAAGTGCTTAGCAGAATGATATTTTCATAATGCCCTGGCTGTCTGTACAGCTGTTTTGGATTCAGCCACGAATCCTCATCAGCAGACTTTGATATAATGATTGCAAAATGTTTATCAAGTGTTATGCACTAGAGTGCATATTTTCTTGAGTGCATAGACTCGAAAAATTTCGCAACCATTCACTATAAGAATTCATTTGCTAAACTTCTTTCTTGTTTGTTTGTTTATGTTTTCATTTTATTTTATTATTTCACTAACAATTATAATAACGTTTAAATTACTACAAATCTTTTTAAGTTTTAAAAATCCGCTTGACTGGCAAAAGTTTAATTTTTTGTATCCATATCATTTATATTATTTTGGTTTTTGTTCTTCCGTTTTTTGCTTCTTTTTATTGTATTTCAGATCTTTTTTTTCAAAAGGTATTTTTGATATTAAATTTTAAGTTTTGGTTTTATAAGTAAAAACTTTGTTTTAATCTGAAAAGTGAAAAAATTCCGGGTTTAAGGTTTGTTTTTCTATTTCTCTTAAATAGACACCTTTTGGTCACGTTGTCTATCATCAATCGTGCTTCTACAAATATCTTATCTTCCCAATAGGCTATATTAATTATTTTTTGTGCTAGGAATCTTTTTACATATATTAACCTCAACTGCAACCCTTAATATCTGCAGCGTTAAAAACAAGCGATAAGTTTTTTATCGCTTAGTGTCTTACATAAAAATCCTAGATATCGGAAGAATACGACTATTTTAATACTGATTTAGGTAAAAGAAGATTTATCCAACCGACAATGTAGCATGTATTTCAACTTGCTTTTAAAAGACGGACATGTCTTGATATGTCTTGTAGAGGGAAATTCATTTTTTTTGCTCTTATCAATGTCAGTAAAATATATCCCTTATGTCCACAAAGTATATTTGTTTCATATTAAGATTTTTGCCCAAACCTGTCATAATACTATTTGCCTCATACTGTAAGTCAAAATTATTTACTTTGCCCACATATGTGAGCATGGGTGTGTGTGTGTGGGAATACGAGCAACTTTACATATACATAGTATAAATTCATAGTACTTGAGTTATGATAATTGAACGCATTTATTTATCGTGTATATGAACAAAAGCAGTCAACAGCAATAACAACAACACACAGTCCAACAACTACACTGGCCAATTTCCATTATTTTTCAAGTGTTGCTGATGACCGACAACGTTCGCAACAACAACAGCGACAAAATCAAAGGCAACAACATTATCATCACAGTAGCAACGATGATGATAATGATGCTGAAGATTATGGTGATATGTTTGCCATTGTTGTTGTTGTTGATGATGATCATTAGCAGCATGAGAACGACAACGGAAATGCCCAAGTTTAAATTACAATTTGAAGTGGTGCGCATATTTTTTTTTCAATTGTTTGTAAATTTTCATAAAATTTTAAGAAGTTTTGCGTTTTTAATTTCAATTTGCTTTCCTTTTTGCATTTCCAAATCTTATAGCATCCGTGTACGCAAAAATCCTCCTGAACGTTGTAGATATTCCTTGATCGAACAGTAAAGTGATAAAACAAATCCAATAGTAGCCAAGAAAAACAGCCAAGGAGTACAGAATAAAACCAAAGTGAATAGCGTTAGATCTCCACATTTGGCCAAAGTCATCCACCACAGCAGACGACGACTAGCATTGCGTAGAAATATTCGACATTTCCATAAACCTGTTGACATAATGCCCATTTTCGACCAAACTATGACCAGCACATGAAATATCCATAGACATGCAAGGGCCAAGTACTTCCAACACTCTTGCATGTGTATGTAGAAGGAACTTTCCACGAAGTTCTCTATGTAAAGTGTACACTTTAAGACAACATGCTGCGGCAATACACGCTTCAGATAGTGTACAAACAATAACCATATTTCATTATACTCCATTGAATTTCGTACAGATTTGTTAGAGCCTGCTCTAGGCTCTTTGTACACTGCGATGTCTTTTGTAAGCTCTGCCTCGCTATCTGTTTCCTCTAAGGATAAATTCATAATTGATCCTCGATCTTTAAACATGGTCACATCGCCTTCGTAATTGCCATTGTAGTACACAAAGGATCTTTGAGATCTGGTTGTAAAGGGAATTATAGAATTAGATAAGATTTATTTTCTAACGAAACTTAAGTTTCACATACGTTTTAGTCGCCAGACTTATGCGTGAGCGGCTACTGGGTGGTGGACTAAAGCTGCGACCCAATAAAGGCACAAAATTTAAACCGTCTGGATGTTTATTCATAGTACCGGCTTCGAATAGTTTTTGTTGTTTAAAGACAATGTAAATATATGTTTACAAAATATGAAGAAAATCTTGAAGTGTTTTTTTTTTATTTATTTAATTGAAAGCCAATTGACTTTTGTCATGGAATAGAAAAGGTAGTAATGTTTGGAAATCAGAATGTGCGAAAGAGATGAGCGGGTTCCGGGTAGAAATGCATAAAATTTTAACTCTAAAAGGAAGCCGTTAAAAATATTGTTTACTAATTCAAAACAATGTTTAATTTTGCTGAAAATTAAAAAATGTAGTATTGAGATGCAACATGTCATTAAAAGTGCATTTTTGCCCTCTTATTTGGATTTCTTTTAAAAATGCTGCAGCGACGTGACCGATAAAGATGGTGAAAGGTTCCACAAAGACATTCTAACTTTAGAAAAGCGTTACGAAGTTAAATATTTGCCTACTATATTCGCTGACTGCTCCTGGAATATTTTAGGAGACTGCAAGGATATTCAGCATAAATAAAAAAATACTTTGTTAACTAATAGAAAATACATATTTGCTCTTCTTATTTTTCATGTTTTAAGCTCTACTAGTATCGGTTATTGTATTTAGAAAAGATTCTGTTAGATCTAATAAAGTTTTCATTACATTTATACAAAATGTATTTTAATGCAATATAAAGAAAGTTGAAAATATTTAAATCCAAATAACTAAAAAAATGTGTCTGATGAAAAATAACTGAAAACATATTAGAAATCATGATATTTATAACCACAGGTATCACAATTAAGATACCCAGAAAAATATTCGCTGACTGCTCGGGAACATATTTGGACACTGCAAGGATATTCAGCGTAAAATAAATAAAAAACTTTCTTAACTAATGGGAAATACATATTTGTACTTCCCATTTTTCACGTTTTAAGCTCTATTAGTATCGGTTATTATATTTAGAAAAGATTATGTTGGATGTTGGAAATAAAGTTTTCATTACATTTATGCAAAATATATTTTAATGCAACATGAAAAATGCTGAAAAATTTGAACCCAAATAACTAAAAAACTGTGCCTGATGAAAAAAATCTGAAAACATATTTGAAATCATGATATTTATAACCATAGAAATCACAATACAGACACGCAGAAAAATAAATAATATATTTTTTTTGTATATTAAATTTTACGTTAAGTGTATCAAATGATACATCAAATTCGGCTTACGACCAGAAAAGTGTTTTTTATTTTATTTTTTAAATATTTTGATCAAATTCAGTGTGTCTCGCACTAGGATGACGCGTTTCGAACTCCATGACGAGTTCATCTTCAGACCCCTTTGTGACCAACTGATGCACAATGGTACATCATCAGCTGTATATATATCTACAATTATGTCAAACATGTACATGCGAAGTAGATATCAGCCGAAAATGTCCAGCACCAGTGTTGTATTTTTTTTTTTTTTTTTTTTTGAATTTGACCGTTAATATTCAAACATGAGAAATGGAGGAAATTCTTTCCACACGATTCCCCATTTTACCTTAAAGCTTAAAACTAAGATTATTTAAAATTTTTCTATGTCAAAGTAAGGCATTTAGTTTTAGGCCGTGCTGTGCCAGAGTATTTTAAACTGTTTGATTGTTAATTTTAGTCGATTTTTTTTTGTATAACAGTGTATTTTACTAATACTCGTATAATAATTATATGCCACTTAAATTTTTAAAAGTAGTCTCTACAGCAATTCTGGAAAAATTCAGACTTATTTTTGTACCTTCATAGGCGTATTTTTCGGACGATTTATGTAGACGTACTTTCTCGGTCAATTCTTTTAAAGATTTTTCTGATGTCAAGGACAACATTTCAAAAATAAATTTTTTAAAATTAAATTTCGCAAATTAATTTAGTCATTTTTTTTGGTTTATTAATAAATTTTTTTAAATAATATATATTACAAGTATATTATTTTTTTGTTTCTAGTATTTCCTAAATTAGTTGTAATTTAAAAACAAATTGCAACAAGTTATGTTTTTTATATTATTTAAATATCTAGTTTTATATAAATTCCTGTTTTTAGAAATCTGTAATATTTTATGCATAACAAAAATTGTTTTTTAAATGTTTTTTTTGGTTAGTTTGCATTTGAAGTAAATTTTTTTTACTGGGAAAAATAGTTTGTCTTAAAAATTTAAAATTTATTTTTTATTTTACATTTTCATATGTTACAAATAAAGTGAAATTTTTCTAACATTTTATCTTAATTTGTGTATTTTAAATGAGTTTATAATCTGAAATTTCTATGAAATCACATTAATCATTCGCCAATTTCCTGAAACATGTTTAATTTATTGTATTGTACCGTTTTCAAATCTTGCCGACAGTGTAAAAACCTCTTTAACAGACAGTAGAGCAGTGACCAACAAAAAAATGTGCTAAAACAACCATTAAAGTGCTGAACTGGCAACTCTGCCCATATTCGATTCAACTCTACATTGCTACAGCAACTCTGTGTAGCCTTCGTACAGTTTTTTATATTTCAGCTGTGTTCCATTATCATTAACTCCTGAAAGTATGCAATAGCGGTATTAGTGAAGTGCAATGTCACCCATATCATTGACGGCGTCAAGTGCTCATGTTGTAGCGCCGAATATAAACGACTTCGAATTCCATTTTAAATAAAGTGAAGCCGCAAACGGGAGAAGTTAAAGAAAAAAAAAAAGAAATTTTATTTGTTTGACTAATATATGTGTATTTAAGTGAAATTGTTTTGATAATTGACCATAACTATTGACAACAACAATGGCTGATGAGCCGATGTATAACTTGTTACAATCCGTAGATCCGTCCAAGATTAAAATTCCAATCAGTGAGCGTAAGTTGTTGTCTGTCTACTTTCTACTCTGGAGGAGAAATCTAATTGTTGTTCATTTTATTTTTGTGTTAGGATTTTCCAAACTAACTTTGTCCTCGAATAAAAAACAAAGAAAACGCGACGAAGAAGAGCAGAAAGATACGGATGGTAATGTGCCTTTACCGGAGAAACGTGAAAGTGCTAGTCGCAATTTGTTGCAACAGTTGTCCCAAGAGCAGCAGCAGGACGTACAATGTCCTCCAGCTTATTCTCCTAGCGAGCCGCCAAAGAATCCCTTGTTGCGCAGTGAGTCGTCCAGGGATGTAAATAATGAACTGGATAAAAGTCATTATGGTGAATATTATGAGACCATGGATGCTTTAAATGTCACCGACGACGACGACGAAGGTGACGCTGCGTCTGGCTCAGAGTTGCAACAATTAGATGTGGATGCGTTGTCTCAAAAGGTCTCAGCGTTGTCGGTAGTATGTCGGCGTCCCATTTCGTTATCTTCCGGCTCTACAGATCCTCCTATGAATGAGGTCACTCAGTTGGTGTCCATGGAAAGTCAACGCTCTAGTAGAGGCGAGTTGCAAAAATGTCTTAACATCGAAGAGATTCCAGTGAAAATCCATAGACGAGAGGTGGCAACAATCCCTACACCCTATGAAATTACAGATGACGAGGATGAGGAGGAGGCAGAGGAGACTGAGGAAATCAGTAAAGATACTCAGGAAGATGAAAAAGTCCCAGACGAAGATTACCAACATGAATATGATGATGATGATGATGATGAAGATGAAGGTGTTGAAGATGAGGTTATAACTATTTCGGATACTTCAACATTAAGTTCTATTCCCTATAATCCAAAATATACTACTCAGCAAACTTATAGTCAACGTCAGCGCGCATATGAACAACTTTTGGAGGAAGAGCGTAAAATTAAAAATGAATTACCTGTAGTCGTATTGAGTCCTGCAAAATTGGAACGTGTGAAGGCTTTCTTAAAAGATGTCTCTACAGATCAAAAAATGCGTCAAGAAAATGGTTATGTTGAAGCAGAAGATTCTATTTGCATGCGTAATTTAAGACCAGAAGAGTTGGAATTTCTACAAAGGAGACAAAATATTGCCGCTGCTGATACTGAGCCAATGTCAACAGAAGGTTTTAGAACTGAACGTACGACTCCAGAAGAGGGTGTCACGCTGGAATCAGCAATACCAAAAGAAAACAATGAAGAGATTGGACAACAACAGAATAATTATCAGACAGATAAACCCAATTTCGTAGTAAATACTGAAGATTTAAATTCGTCTGACTTGGAGGAACCACCACAAAATCGTCCCAGAAGACTTGTGAGTGCAGACACTGAAATTAATACCACTGAAAGTGAAATGGCAGTCAGTAGTTCCAAGGTCATCAAATCAACACCCCAAAGTCGTCATATGAGACTTGTTAGTGCTGACACTGTGGCTAACACGACAGAAAGTGAAAGAGAAGACGCCGGTACATATGTGATCTCAAAAGTTACACCCCAAAATCGCCACAGAAGAATTGAAAGTGCTGACACCGAACCTAATAGCACAGAAAGTGACAAGACAGCCCCTAATTGCAAGATCTTAAAGAAAACAGCACAAGATCGTATACGCAGACTTATGAACGAAGATACTGAAACCCCCAAAAATGTTCCACAAAATCGCCATCGAAGACTTATGAGTGCTGACACTGAAATTAATACCATGGAAAGTGATGAAGTCTCCAATGCTCCTTTGCCACCCAATGATACACCACAAAATCGCCACCGACGACTTGAAAGCGCTGATACTGAAATTAATACCATAGAAACTGACGAAGACGCCGATACTTCCTGGGGCCTTAAAGTAACACCAACTCCTAGAAAGTATGCGGATACGGAAGAACAAAATCTTATGACTCAGATGTCAAGTTTAAATTTGCAATCTCCTAGAGCTACAAAAACTCCACAGGTTGCTGCAAAATCAATAGCAAATGCTAACAATAAACCAAACACTGAGTTTAGTGCTGATACGGCAAAAGTTTCAAAGACTCCGCAATCTTCTAAAAAAACTAAAAACGATGTACGCAGACTAGCAAGTGCTGAGACGGAACAAAATACCATAATGACTGAAATAAGCTTTGAACTCAAAGGAAATCTAAGAACACCAAAATCATGCAAAAATGTTCCAAAATTTACTCAAAGCGACATAGTAAGCTCTGATAGTGAGGAGTATTGTACCCAAATAAGACAGCCGAAAACTCCCCAATCAAATAAAAGACCAGATACCAATGCAAAGCGCCTGGCACGCAATGAAACACAGGATAACACACTGATGAGTGATTTGCAAATGAGCTCTTCCAGGCCATCTAAGTCCCAGTGCGAGGACGAAAACCGTTGCTTAGCTTTAGATGACACCGAAGCGAATACGAATTTCAATTACTCTTTGACACCAGAAAAAAATCAAACATCAGCCACACAGGATAATGAAGTAAATTCGTCTACAATAGTTTCTAGCCCAGTAATGAAAACTCTACATGAATCATATAGATCTAATAATTCTTTAGTCTCTTGCTCTTCTCCGGAACAAAACGATATAACAGCGCCAGAACACTCAATAACTATATTGGAGACTGATGATGAGGAAAGCGTTGACAACAAAGATGTCTCCAAAAGCCCACAATCCAATGACAACAATAAACTTTCCACCAGTTTCCAAGATGAGTCTCGAGAGGATGATGATGTTGACGACGATGATAGTCTCCCGTCTATGCAACAAATACAAATGTCAATGGCCAGCATTAATATATCGGCTAAAATTAATATAAAAATACATATACCCGATTCCACAGAGACCAGTGAGGACGATGAGCGACGATCTTCCCAGTCCGGAAGACGTCGTACTAACTCCTTGCCTGACAAATCTGATGATAGTGAGATTAGCACAAATAACACCGATCAGTGTAGACAAATTTCAGTGGCCAAAAGCAATGGTCAACAATTAGCAATCTCCGCAATAAGAAGTTCTCCTCGCGATGACGCAAAGGAAGTCGTCGTTGCTGAGCAACAGGAAATTGTTAGCGATTCAGATAAATCGCAAGAGGAAGAGGATGAAAACTTTGTAGACACGGCAGCGAAGCTTTTAAACCAACTTTATGGTAATGCCTGGCAAACTCCGGATGTTATGCGAACTCTTAGGAAGACCAATGGAAGTGATGAGAAAAAAAAGTCTTTGACTTCCGCCAAAAAGAAACCCAACGACTCGGAGACATGTAAAGCGATGACCACTAAAGTGGTGGAGGAAAGTATTTTGGGAGACTTTAGCATGTGTAAGTAGTACGAGTACAAAAATTCTATTCTCGATAGTCATTTCAAGTCAAACACTGTAAGGGAAGTATGAAAAAAGAAACATTCACAATGGGAAAAAAAATTCAAAAAAATTGACTTGAAAATGAATAAAAATTTTTTCTTCTAAATTATTTAAATTATTAAGCAATTCAATACCAAATAAACTGCAATTCATTTTCCCAAATTTATTTAAATTTTAAATAATTGGTATTAATTTTGCCAAATTTATATTGAGTTGAAAATAAATTACAAATTCTTTTCTCTAATTCACTTGAAATAATTCAAAATCAATTTAGTTCGAACAAATTGGAAGTGAATTGCAAATTCATTATTCTAGTTTATTTAAACTAATACAAAGACAATTTAATTCAAATGAATTGTTAATGAATTGCTATTCATTTGAATTAAAAATGAATTGCAATTAATCCTTACCAAACTCTTTTTAAAGTGATTCAAATTTCTTTCAAATCTTTTTTTGGTGAAAAGAAGTATTTCAAAAATTAGATTATTCGTAAAAAATAGAATTAGAATGATTTGTCTATAGCTCTGTTTGTGACAATAACTTCTTAGATTCGATATATATTTTGTACCATTATTATACTTCCAAATCGTCGTTTGACTTAAAATGAATATTGAATATTTTAACTCTAATTCTTTCGTTTACGTCGAAAATGACAATAATTATATTTTTTTGTTGTAAAAACCTCTCTCGCATTGCCCAAAAGTTCGTCATAATATTGTCAAAACCAATTCCTTGGATTCAACAAGATTATATACACCCAATGCAAAGTCTACAAAGTTTGTGACAAAACCTAAAGAGTGTTTTACGGAACCACGAAATATACGCAAACCTCCAAAACGCGACGAAAATAAAGCCGATATAGCTAAAAGTCAAAGCCCAGAAGAACAGAACTCAGGTCGAACAAAAGCACGCCCTCAGATGGCAAAGGTGTCAGCGCAAAGTGAAAAATGGCGACATCTTGTGGACGACGATTCCAATTCAGAGGGTGACAATGCTTCAGACGATGATGATGCCGACTGGTCTGGTGATCAATCAGTACAAGACAGTGACAGCGATTTTGACATCCCAAGCGTAAAACCTAACACAAAGAAAGCTCCTACCACCACCAGGAATAGAAAGAGAAACACCAGCAAAAATGTCAATAAGTCCAAGGATGACATTGTCTATCTTGATCTCTCCAAAGACGAGGTAGAGATTCAAAATGATGTACCAGCAAGTCCACCCGCCAATCATGATGTTACATTTGCCTCAAAATTAGATGACATTCTCAAGACCTGTCGTCGGCAAGATAAGCCTAAATTGCCTTCATCGGCTCAGTCAACAAAATCTAAACGGAAATTATTTACTCCCATGTTTGGAGATGATCTGGAGGCTGATTTATCGGCCGCAGGCATTGAGAAAAAAGAAAACAGAAAAATTGCCAATGATGAGAATGATGATGGCATATTGCTAGATGATGGGGATTGTCCGTTTGATGCTCGTGGAATGCCCAAAAAGTTGGGTCTACTAAATAAACCACTCGAGGCGGTAAAGGCGGGAAAGCCTATATTCCAATTGACACCCTCTCCTAAAAAGCCTACAACGCCCAGTCGGGGAGCACTAGCAGAAAATGTCAACAACACACCTATCTCAAAAGCTAAGGGGGAGAGTAAGACTAAAACGCCAGCTAACAGAAAAGGGGACCCAAAAACCGTTGAGGATATATGCAAGACTCCACAATATAAATACAGTTTTCTAAAGTCATTGGATGGTAAAATTAGCACGATATTGTTTGACTGGCTAGGATATTAACAATTATTTTTCATTACTTATTTTTAGTTACTGTAAGCAATGCTTTTTGCCATCCCGATGCTCGCATTTATCGTGATAATTTTCGTGGCAAAAAGGAAGATCTCTCGCGTATACTCTATGAGTTGTATAATGAGAAACTATTTAAAAATAAACTTGACGTGCCCATTACATGGAATAAGAAACTACTAAACACTGCAGGGAGATGTTTAAATAAGAAAAAGTAAGAAACACGGCAAATGCAAGCAATGACAAAGTAATTAAAAATTCAATCTTATTTTTTTAGACTTGGTGTTAGATCAAGTGTCATTGAATTGAGTGAAAAAGTATTGACCAGTGCAGATCGTTTACGTTGCACTCTCATACATGAACTTTGTCATGCCGCCACATGGATATTTAACGGTGAGGGTGGTCATGGCAGAACCTGGAAAGAGTGGGCATATCGAGCCAATGCAACATTCCCGGAAATTCCCAAAATTGGTGTTTGTCATCAGTATGAAATTGAATACAAATATACGTACAAATGTACTCTGTGTGCAGCAAAGTAGGTTTTCATTTATTAATGCCGCCGTTTGTTTTTAGATAACTATACCCATACCCATTCACCTTCATTTTTATTTCTTTAATCTTTAGATCTCACGCTCATTCGAAATCAAAAAAAGTCGAAAATATACGCTGTTCATACTGTCATGGCGCCATTGAGATATTCCTGAATAAAAAAGATAAAGATGGCAACATATTGCCCACGCCTGTGAGAGAACCCACCGGTTTTGCAAAATTTGTCAAGGATAATTATAAAAAGTATAAGCGTGAGGACCGTAAACATGCTGATGTTATGAAAGTGCTAAGCAATGAATTCGCAGCAATGAAACTCACAAAAGTTGGCCAATGAGAAGACTAGGGAAAGGGATAAGACTTTTCATTTTTATATTTTAGTTGTTTAATACTTTAATTTGTAACAAAATGTCGGCCTTGTGTTAAGGTGTCTATTTTCTATTGAATTGTATTATTTATTAGTTTTAAGTTTGACGTTAAAAAGAGAGTTTAATTTTCGATGTTTGTTATAGATATCTTAAAAATAAAATTTGACTTACATGAAATATATAAGATTTGTGCAAATGTGTTCTAAAATACGTCTTAAATTGTTTTTACAAAATATTTTTTTTATTGGCTTCTATTTTTTAAGTAACTATTGTAATAGATTTTATAAAATAAATATTAACTTTTAATTAAAAGAAATTGTAATGATTTGATTATGTTTCTATTTAAATACTGCTTTATGTTGTTGATTAGTAGGAAATTGTTGTGCTGGAGAATAATGTTGGTGGTGCTGTTTTGAGAGTTTAAGAAATAAAGACCATTATCGTTTAATTTACATCTTACTGATTTTAAATTTTTATAACGCTTGTGGTGCTGTTCTGGCGCTGACACGTATTATTACAAGCTTTTTCGTTAGGGTTCGATCATGGGCGTTCGGCTCTTGAATTTTAGCACAAGGGCATTCGACCTTACTCCCGTTGTTGTTGTTGTTGTTGTTGTAACAGCTGGTGGTAAGCTGGGGTGATAATTCTTTATACCGATTTTCAATTTATCGGCACTCGATCGGGCATATAATCCGATTATCATACGATCATTGTTTGGCAACTCTGTTTCGTTCCTTTGTAGATAACAAGGTTTGTGTCAAGGATTGTTAGCTGTTGTTGTTGTGAGTTTAACCGCCAAATTCCACCAGATTCCTTTTTCCTTGGTCCTTGCGCAATCTGGATTTTTGTAGTGGAAGCGTCTAGGATGAAAATTAATTAATTTTTCATCGATGTTGATTTGGCCAGTGCCCCGGCCGGGAATCGAACCCGGCACCTTCGGATTGCTAGTCTACGTCGTTCCCACTGAGCTATCGAAGGCCACACCTTATTCCCGTAGTCGTCGTCGACGCAAAACGACGTCGTCTTGTGACGACGCTGTAAAATCGCTATTCTCGTAGTCGCTTTTGATAAATAAAGAATAACAAATTTGTTATTCTGTAAGGAAATGTGACGACGACGTTGAATCGAAACGACTCTGAATCTGTCGTCGCAGTTGTTAGTAACGACTTGAAACAATTTGAAGGAATCATTTTAGTTTTTGTAAATTTAAAAAAGGTTTTGTTTAATGGCGAGTAACAAATAGGGGTTTGGAAACAAAATCCCTCATAGGTACAAGGATTTTGTCTAATGTGAGAAAATTGGGAAAAAAACTTAATTCCTTTGGAGCGGCTTTAAGAATCCTTTGCGGTGGTAGTTACGATTCTAGCCTTCTTTATTTATAGCAAACATTTTGATATGGGTTCCATTAACCAGTAAATACTGTTTTGTTTAAAAAATGTAGTTTTTGCTTCCGATTTGTCATCTTCAGTTACTTCCAATTGAATCCAAGGTGGACAAATCACCTCTCTAATGCATTCAGGGTTTCGACAAGAATCTTGCAACTACTGGCTGCACTTACACTTAGGTTGTAAGGCCCCTGTTCAAAGGATCTCAATGTTGCTGTCAACTTAAATATGGCTGAAACATATGTCCAGAGTTCACTGTTCATTATAGGAACTATTAAGACTTAATATTAAGACTTAAGTAGTTCTCGTATCTAAAAAAAGTTGGAAGGCCGGCCAACAGGTAACCTCAAATTACGATTTTAACACCGATGAACATGCTCATTATTTGGCAAGTTTTAGATATCGGATCATAATTCGAAGTATTTTCCTTTCCAGTATAAGATATTTCTTGCTTTCCTCATCGCTTGAATTTGATTCGCGCAAAAAACATTATTTGATAAAACAATAAAAATCAAAATAAATCAGCTGATGTTCAAATGTTACATAAGCTGTTGTCATTTCTTTCATGTTATCGATTACCAGTCGACGTCGTCTCATGGCGACGACTACGGGAAAAGGGGTGAATATTTAATTATAGCTGTGTTCGTTTATTTGCAAATTTTTACAGAATCCCGTTCGTTTACTCCAAAAGTCCAGTAAATGAGTGAGAGGGCGTAATAGTTTAACAGTTCAATTAAAGAATTAGCAAATTTTGGTTGAATACATTTTTTTTTATTTCAAAAATTGTGTCACAAAAATTCACAAAAATTAATGTTCGGTAGGATCAACTGCAACACCACCTCCGCTCCTTTCTTTTGTTTGTTGTTGTTTTTGTTAATGCCCAAACCGAACCCGCCACATAAGTTTTTGGAATGCCATATCAATCGACCCGGTCTATTATGCATATATGGGTCGAGCCCTTCAATTAGCTTTTACGCTTGTCCAGCATTTTCCTTTGTTGTTTTCATTTTGATTCATTTAAAACATTAAATAATTGCCGCTGAAACAGACCGCTAGTCATTCCTAAAGATTATGACAAATGCATTTGTGTGACGTTTTTTTTTTCAAATTGTTCTCCATAATGCTTCCCATGGCCGATTAGATTGGGGTGGGTTACTACGACTATGTATAAACAAAACTTATCTCTCTATTCCCTTATACTATAAACATAATTTAATTCTCTATTACTTTTCGTTTTTCTTTGCAGTTTTTCCTTGATATCATCAGTAGAGCATCATCGCCTTCTCCCACTGTAATACAACATCTAAATCAACGTTTTTAGTTAGTGCTATGATGTTTCTCTCATCATATGCAAATATCTTAACGCAGATGCACTGCTGTTCTTTTGCTCCAACGCCAATGTAGTGGAGCGGTAGTTGACGACGTCTGAAAGCATTCGTGTGATAAATACATTGTGCGGATAAAACGCAAACAACAACAGTAACAAAGCAATCCGGGGAATCCAGAGTAATAATAAACAATATAGTCGTTACTCGTACTACTACTACTACTACGGGGACAACAACAACAAAGGCAATTATCATTCCAGTCAAATGATCAGCAGAAATGCAAGCAAAGCAAACACAAAATAAACAACGCTAAATATCGGTCGTTGAAATCTCATTACAACACAGAAAAGTCCAACTGAATCATCATCACTAACTAACGGAACTAATAGTAACTAAATATATATATAAAGAGTCAATACAACAAAACCCTGGGGAGTTAATAACATAAATCAATCAACCGTGCCGTCGGGGCTCTTATTGCTTTTAATCAAAGTATTATGTATAGATTACATATAACATAATAAAAGCATTTTTAAAGTAAGTCCTTACAAATATGTTTCAAATTATTTTAATAATTGTAATGTTTTCTTTTTCCTAGATTTTATTTTTATTACGTTTTCCCTTCCACCGTAACCCTCTTGAAAGCTGCCAATCTTTTCCTCTTGGCTCTTGGTAAATTATGGCGAATTTAAAAATTCTACTGTTTATCAGTAGCTATCTAATAGCTCTGTCGCATGTGCGATCGGAACTTATGTTCGATCATGATAATGGCAAGGGCCTGAATGTCTGTAAATTCAAAGAAACGTAAGTGCATTTTTTCTAATATTACATTTATTTTACATTCATACATTTTATCTATACTAAACTAATACTGTACGAAAGTTGTTATAAAGTTGTTTGTTACTTAAAATCACAAAAAGGCGAGAATATCATAACTTGGGATATAAAGAGTAAAGAAAAAAAATTAGCGATTGAAGCATCACTATACAAACTTAAATCTTTGATATGCTTAGCATTCATCACCCAAATATGTTAATTTGTTCGAAAAACTGGTACTTTGCGGATTAAAAGTAAACTGTTGTAAATCCATTAGATTTAGAAATATTGACCCTCTGAAGTAGCAAATATTATATGTTTAAACTTTTTTAGTTGCCATTTGTTTACTGAAATCTAGTTTCATAAATACAACCAGTGATGGTATATTTGACGATTTATCGTCATTTTGACGATTTTTTGTCCAAAAAAACAGAAATGACGATTTGACGATTTTTACCCCTTAAATGACGATTTTTACAAATTACAACGTTCCTTTTATATGCAAGTGAAATTTCGCTTAAAACAAAATTACCACAACATGAAATAGATTAAATTAAAATGAACTGCATTAATTTTTACATCGAACTTTGTGATCAAGCTCTGAAACGATTTGAATTTGAAAATAAATTCATTAAACTTAATTAATCCGAATGTATTAATAAATGGTCCAGATCTGTCTTTCTCTATTATAGTAAAAAAGTATCAACATTTTATTGAATACGATGAACTGCAAGGTTTAGACTCCGAATTCCGCGAATTATCTCAGTTAGATTTCAGAAATATATTTAATAGTAACAACGAAGAGTTGTTGAAATTTTAGAAAACAGTCTGTGAGCTAAGATGTGCGGACTCTAAACTTCTTTTTCCATTTTAAACAAAATTTATTTAAAAAAAATATAATACTACCACATTCGTCGGCAAATGTAGAAAGAGCATTTAGTCAAGTTAATTTAAATAAGAATAAATATAGAAACCGATTAGAAAGAGATTCAATGGAAGATATTTCCTTCACAAAAGACTTCCTTAAATTAAATAATGCAAATTGTTATGATGTAAAGGTAAAAGTTTAATAGTGACATGTATTTAAATAACAGTACATCGGCTTAAAATGTAAAATTATTTTTATTAATAATTTTTTTAGACTGACAAAACTAGAAAGTGATATCTTTGTGAAAACACAATGTAATACAAATTATATAAAAATATATTAATATGTAACCTCTCACTTTTTATTTAATTATTGTTATGTTTTTTCAGTTTTTGTTTGTTTTTTAAGTTATTTTATTCTATGAATTAATTTATTTTAATTAATTTTTAATGGCTTCGAAATAAAACGTCTAAAAAACGTATTTTATTGTTTGTTTTTTGCATTAGTTTGTTACATACAGGATAAAATGAGTAAATTTTTGTGTAAAGATTTTTTGACGATTTTAAAATCAGGTTTTGACGATTTTGACGATTTCAAAACCCAAAATTGACGATTTTTGTTCAATTTTGTATACCATCACTGCATACAACAGTCAAATTTAACAGGAATATGTAATCGGTTTGGTGGATACTGACTTTCTTGCAAAAGTACGCAGCAAAAATTGAATTCTCAATCAATTGAAATTAATTCTTAGGAAGTCGTGAAATACAATATTAACACAAGGGCCACTCCTCATGGCCGTGAACGCTAAATTAATATGCATAATTGAAAGCGATTTCTTTACTTTAACTTACGTTTCTTTTTCATTGGAACCATATTTTTATTAAGCGTGGAAAGATTTTTTATTCATCCTAATAAAAAAGAAGTTATTTCGAAGTAATAACACGTTCTATTCTTTCAACGAAACTGTGATTTTCAATTGCATTTAGTATGTTTCCTTTGGCATCAATAAAAGTGCAGTTTGGGAAGTGCACAAAATTCCAAGAATATCGTATTTTAAAAATTATGATTTTCTTTACAAAAAGTCTTCCTTAATACTCTGATTGTCGCTTAAGTTCTTATATAGATTGCCATCTTAAAGGATATTTTTAATTAAAATATATGATCTAACGTGATAAAACAGACAATTTTTTTTAATAAAAAATGTTGCCCGTTAACTTATTAAAAATCGCAAAAAAAAAAAATACACATTTTCTGTCATAAAAACGGTCGGATTTCCATAAAAAAAACTTTTATTGTCGTTCAAAAAATTATTTAAAACTATCAGGATCTTTTTTTAAAGGCATAGAACTTTTTTTAAATAATACACAACAAATTTAATGGAATGACCAATGTATTGGTCACAATTGTCATGGCATTTAATGTTTAAAAATAATTTCTATAATATGGCCTCTGCGACTGCGACTTTTGAACACCAACTTGTCGGTCCAATTTTGCACCACATTTCTCTTCTATATAATTTAAATGACATGAGGAATAAAACCAGTACAGAAATTTTAGTCAGGTGTCTGGTCGTATGGTCAGATGAGACGTATAGTAAAGCTGTAGAAAAGGTTACAGCCCACAAACGTAAAATGTTAATTTCTCTGGGCATATGGTAATTTTTTTTGGAGGTACAAAATTGGTCCAACTGAGAATCAAAGAAAAATTTTCTTATTAATTTGCACAAAAATATCAAAAGAAATCATAATAACTAATGTGTAGGGTAGACCCGGTTTTTAAGATTTCACCAGTAAATACAAAATATTAAAAGTAATATATTCTCAACGGCGGGGTATAGGAGATGCCAGTAGGGGCACAACGTGTCTAATTTTGATTCGAAAATCAACGTTCAATAAACGTTTTACTTCTGCACAAAATAATTAAACTTACCAAAATCCAAAAATCCTCCATTTTTCCCTGTGGAAGTTATGGAAAAATAAATAATTTTCTTAAAATAGGTCATTTTGTATGGGAGGTACCAGAAAGGTGTCAGGCGATGTAGACCATATTCATTCCAGAGTAAAATTTTCATAAGCGCAAAATAAGACTAAATTCAGTGTGCTTTCAAAAAAGATACGTATATAAAACTATGAGGGTGAATTCGGCCATTTGTATAGGAGGCACCAGAAGGGCCGTGGCAAAAGTTTCGGTTTTTTGAGGATTTTTTCAACTATTGCAAGATTTTAAAACTTACCAAATCAAAATACCCTTCACTTGTCCGTTTGGGAGTTATGGAAGAAATATTAGTTTACCAAACATAGGTCATGTTGTATTGGAGGTACCATTACGGGTCAGTCGATATAGACCATACTCATTTCTGAGTCAAATTTTCATAAACGAATTTCTATCACAAAATATGGCTAAAACTATGAGGGTCAAATCGGTCATTTGTGTGGGAGGTACCAGAAGGGGCGTGTCAAAGGTTTTGGTTTTTAGGTAATTATACTAACCAAATTCTAATAACCTCCAGTTGTCCGTTTGGAATTTATGGGAGAAATATTAATTATCCAAAAATAAGTAATTTTGTATGGGAGGTACCAGAAGGGGTGAGGCTATTCTGCCTATTTACAATCTCATTACTTCGTTTTTGAAAATGTTAATACTGTTTAATTTTCATACGGATCTGTTAAGGTTTACTCGAGTTAGGGTTTACACCAGCCATCCTAGTATACAAACGGACATAGCTCAATCGTCTTAAAATGTCCTTAAACTAATTTGGTCTTACGATACTTGAGGTGTAACTCATCTCTATTAATGCGTTACTTCTTTTCCCGTATCAAATGATATATAACCTCATCCCTAAGGGTGATGGAACACAAATTAATAATCATTTGTATGTAGCGTTCGCCATTTATGGTAATGTTGGCACTGGTTTCAAATTTAAAGACAAATGGGCTGAATACCAAACAGTGATCGGGATGTAATGAAGTCTCAAGAGGATTTTGTTCTCCCTAAAACGACAATTCTGCTTGTTTACTACCCGTTAAGCCAATAATGAGCCTCATCGCTTTTTCAATTTAAATTTTAATTTTAATTTTTTATTTTATTTTATTTTATTTTATTTTATTTTATTTTATTTCATTTCATTTTATTTTATTTCATTTTATTTCATTTCATTTCATTTCATTTTATTTTATTTTATTTTATTTTATTTTATTTTATTTTATTTTATTTTATTTTATTTTATTTTATTTTATTTTATTTTATTTTATTTTATTTTATTTTATTTTATTTTATTTTATTTTATTTTATTTTATTTTATTTTATTTTATTTTATTTTATTTTATTTTATTTTATTTTATTTTATTTTATTTTATTTTATTTTATTTTATTTTATTTTATTTTATTTTATTTTATTTTATTTTATTTTATTTTATTTTATTTTATTTTATTTTATTTTATTTTATTTTATTTTATTTTATTTTATTTTATTTTATTTTATTTTATTTTATTTTATTTTATTTTATTTTTTATTTTATTTTTATTTCATTTTATTTTTATTTTATTTTATTTTATTTTATTTTATTTTATTTTATTTTATTTTATTTTATTTTATTTTATTTTATTTTATTTTATTTTATTTTATTTTATTTTATTTTATTTTATTTTATTTTATTTTATTTTATTTTATTTTATTTTATTTTATTTTATTTTATTTTATTTTATTTTATTTTATTTTATTTTATTTTATTTTATTTTATTTTATTTTATTTTATTTTATTTTATTTTATTTTATTTTATTTTATTTTATTTTATTTTATTTTATTTTATTTTATTTTATTTTATTTTATTTTATTTTATTTTACTTTATTTTATTTTATTTTATTTTATTTTATTTTATTTTATTTTATTTTATTTTATTTTATTTTATTTTATTTTATTTTATTTTATTTTATTTTATTTTATTTTATTTTATTTTATTTTGGTTGGTTGGTTGGTTGGTATGCAGGCATCTCCTTCTTCAAAGGAGAACACTTAGGTCCCTATGGACCCATTGTGACACCCGTTGGGCATTTGTGCCATCCCTTCAACCTATGCTATCAGCGCGTGTGCTGACTGATCGCGTTGCCAGTTGTCGATTGGGAATCCGGAGTTTCGATCCAATCCGTCCAGTTGATAATTTTGCAAAAGTTGTTAATCCTTCCGATGTCCAACGATGCAAGTTCTTCTACACCATTTTAAAAGGGTTTCCCCAGGGTTTCCAGTCTCCTTCTGTATAGCGCTGGGCAATCACAAATAATGTGGTCGGTGGATGGTTCACTGCTACTGTTTCCGCAGTAGTAGCATTCGCTTTTCGTTGCGAATCCCATTCTTTTCGCATGCTTGCCTATGGGTCCATGTCCCTCTCAAGACTTACCAGGTACGATGCACGTTTCGCGTTGTATTCTGGCCAAGTCATTTTGGCCTTTCTACAGGTTTCTTCATTCTTCCATCTGTCGTTTGCAATTCTAAACGTTAGATTTTCAATGGTACTTTTACAGGTGGATATAGGGCGAAGTGCTACGTGTTCAACGTCGCTTTCCAGCAGGGCTGAGCCCTGTCTGGCCTCTTCATCCGCTCTGCAGTTGCCCTCGATTCCGCTGTGTCCGGGAATCCACGTAACCAGAACTCTGTTGTTCCTGGATATCTCGTTAAGAGATTTCCGGCAGGCACTGACCACTTTCGATTTGATGTCACAGGACTTCAACGAGTTTACCGCCACTAGACTATCCGTGAACAGGAGAATATCCTCCTGTGATATCTTCCTCACGTTGATCACGTCCGCGGCTCGTTTAATAGCAAGTATTTCCGCTTGGAAAACGCTGCAGAAATCTGGAATTCTTGATCTTATATTTAGGCCCAGATCCGCGGAGTAGATACCGTAGCCGACCTTGTCATCCAGTTTGGACCCATCGGTAAATATGTTCATTGGTCCATACATTGCGTTCTCATTCTCTGCCCACTCCTTTCTGGAGGGCGTTCTAGTTCCGTATAGAACGTTTGATTTCCGTGTGTTTAGCACGTAGTCAGTTTCGAGTGAGATGTTGATGTGGTTCAGGATCTTTGAATGTCCGATGGAACGATCCCAATGATCAATCTCGTTTAGTCGAATAGCCGATTTGAGAGCAGAGCATTTGCAGCTCAGATCAGGTGGTAGTAGATTGAGTATCGTGTAGAGAGCCTTAGAGGGGGTCGATCTCATACATCCGGTTATCAGGAGACAAGAGGACCGTTGAACACGATCCAGTTGTTTGAATTTGCTCTTCTTGTCGAGCGCGTACCACCAAACTATAGAGCCGTATTGTAGTATTGGCTTCACTATAGCATTGTAAATCCAGAGTGTTACCTTGGGTTTAAATCCCCATGTTTTCCCGATAGCTTTACGACATGTATATAAAGCTATGAGTGCTTTGCTGGATCTGGTTTCAATATTCTGTCTCCAATTAAGCTTCCTGTCTAATATAAGGCCCAGGTAGTTCGCCGTATCGGAGAAGTTGAGTTGTTTGTTGCCCAGATAGATGTTGGATGTAGCGGGCGATTTCTGTTTCCGACTGAAAAGTACCAGTTCTGTTTTGTCCGGGTTCGCATTGAGCCCTCTACTGGCACACCAGTTTGCCAGGATGTTGATATAGTCCTGCATCCTTTGTTCGAGACAAGATAAACTTCCCCCAGAGACGCAGAGTGCTATATCGTCTGCATACGCTACTACTGTACATCCTTCCGACTCCAACCGTTTGAGAACGTCGTTGACGGCAAAATTCCATAATAGCGGCGATAATACTCCCCCTTGAGGGGTGCCTCTAGTCACTCTTCTAGTGAGGGTGTGATTTCCCAGCTTTGAGGTAATAGTTCTCTTTAATAGCATGTTGCGAATCAGCTTGCTAATATGTGAGTTGATATTTAGGCTGTTGAGCTCTGTCATGATGCAGAGGGGTTCGATGTTGTTGAAAGCTCCCTCTATGTCCATAAATGCAACCAGAGAAAATTCTTTCTTGTCCAGCGATTTCTCTATGGGATACAATAGTGCATGGAGTGCGGATTCTGTCGATTTCCCCTTTGTGTAAGCATGCTGAGCATTCGAAAGGAGATCCGGGCCAATTGAATTTTTGATGATGTCGTCCATGATTCGCTCAAGGGTTTTCAAAAGGAATGAAGTAAGACTTATAGGTCTGAAGTCCTTCGCTTTGGTGTGTGATGGCTTTCCCGCCTTTGGGATGAAGACCACCTTTGCCGTTCTCCATCGTATTGGTAGGTAGGATAATTTCACACAGCCGTTAAAAATAGCCTCCAGCCATGGCAATAGTATCTCCAGTGACTGTTGAAGTTCGGCGGGTATGATGTCGTCCGGACCGGGTGATTTGTAGGGATCAAAGTCGTTGATGGCGTCTTTGATCATGTTCCTTTCAATTACCGGTATTCTGTCGCATAAGTCGGTAGGTGCGACGGTTATGGAGTTGGACTCTCCCCTGGGGAAGTGGGTATCCGATAGGATTTCCAAGGTTTCCTTTGAGGATTCAGTCCAGGTACCATCATTATTTTATTTATTTTATTTTATTTTATTTTATTTTATTTTATTTTATTTTATTTTATTTTATTTTATTTTATTTTATTTTATTTTATTTTATTTTATTTTATTTTATTTTATTTTATTTTATTTTATTTTATTTTATTTTATTTTATTTTATTTTATTTTATTTTATTTTATTTTATTTTATTTTATTTTATTTTATTTTATTTTATTTTATTTTATTTTATTTTATTTTATTTTATTTTATTTTATTTTATTTTATTTGATTTTATTTTATTTTATTTTATTTTATTTTATTTTATTTTATTTTATTTTATTTTATTTTATTTTATTTTATTAAATTTTATATTATATTATTTATATTATTTTATTCTATTTTTTGTGTTTAATTTTTTTTTTTATTTTTTTGGTATATATAAATTTTGAATTCTTTCCTTAACTGGTTCATATCAAACTTCTTAATAATTATTATCTAGTTAAAAGCAGACTAGTTTTATACCAGTACAACACGGCGAGTTCTCCCTCAACCTGTAATATCTGCTTTAGAAAAGACAATTTTCGTGAAATTAATTAATTTATTCAATTTATTTTAGATTTAATATTTTATTTATTTGAATTCATAATTGTAATTTTAAGCCTTGCGGCCAATTTAAGTTAAATTACAATAATACGACTTATTTTAACATCTCAGAAATTTCTTTTTAGTTTAAATATTTTCCTAGCATTTTCTCATAATTTTTTTCTTTGCCCTACAGATATCCCGTTGAAGTTGTCACCACCGAACTCCAAAACTATCAAGTGCGCAGCTCCACATGGTGTTTCAGTGTACCGCCACGTTGTTCCACATACAAATTGCAAACACGAGTGGTTAATAAAACGAATACCCTGTATAAGGAACGTATTGTATATGAATGTTGTGGTAAGTCAACTTGATCACCGTCTACACTTTAAATAGTATTTAATAAAGGAGTCCATGTCTTTCTTTCTCTCTCATTTCAGATGGTTACAAACGAAACATTTTGGATAATAGTTGTATACCCGAGTGTACAGAGAAATGTGTCCATGGATCTTGTATAGCACCTAATAAATGCAAATGTGAACATGGCTATGGAGGACCTGCATGTGATATAAGTTCGTAGACAATTTTTTTCTTATTATAAAAATTAATCTTTAATTTACTTAACGCTCTAACGTCCTGTGAAGGCCTTCAATGTAGTAGATTTGTATTTATGCGTCCTTTTAGTTGACCTTTTAAGATTGAAATTGAACTTTGTGTGAACTTAAGAATATCAATTTGGGATTTTAAGGAAATATTAGATTGTAAGGAAAAACATTTTTTTCTAAATTCTTTATTTTAATCGATTTGACTGCTTCTCTGCGATATATTGGGAGAAGCAGTCATTTTATTTTTGAATTGTTTTAATTCAAGAAGTTTTTCATTACAAATTTGTTTTTACTTCAACATACACAACATTTTCTTAAATTGGTTGTGGTCTGTAGTCTTTTTTTTGATTTTTAGTTACATATTTCAAAACTAGTATTATAAAATCTTATGCAAAGTTCGATTTCATGGTATAATGTTTTTTTTTATTATTAATTTTATGTAAACGTTGCTTTAGCTATGCTTTATTAATGTTTCTTCAACAAAAGAGGGTCCAGCTTAACTTAACACCTAACGCCCTCAAAAACGCACAAATCCGTCACACAAAAAAAATCGTTATCCCATTAGAATTATACGCCAATAATTACACAAATTATCTCCTTTCGTCCTATGACAAAACACACGCAAAACTTTTATTGCACATCCCTGGCAATTAATTGTTTACATACCCACCCATAGCTGTCTTTTATAATGTACCAAATAAGCGCCACGAATTGATTCAAAAGCAAATAATTTATTAACCTGGCTAAGCAATTTTGTCTCGTCTCAGTTATAAGATTATCAAACAACCTTTTAACTCAATTTGACTTTATTTGTCCCAACTATTGTTTCCCCCCCCTTTTGTCTAATGCACAATAGATTGTCCTACTGGTTATTGGGGTATGGATTGTAAGAAAAAATGTGAGTGTTACAATAATGCCACCTGTGAACCCTACACGGGAGCCTGCCAGTGTGACAAAGGATATACGGGTGACAAGTGCCAGGATACTTGTCCAAAGGGTTACTATGGTGCTGAGTGTTTGGAGGAGTGTCGTTGTGAGAATGGTGGCACATGTCATCATGAATCGGGAGAATGTATTTGTGCTCCAGGCTACACGGGACCATTGTAAGTTTACCAAAAATGATTGTGGATGTTGTTAGAGTACAACATCTCGGGCATAAGCAACTCTAATATTTGTCAAATATTTTGTTTTAATAAAAAAAAAAGATGTGAAGATCAGTGTCCAGACGGCAAACATGGTATGCAGTGCAAGCAGGATTGTCGTTGTCAAAATGATGGCAAATGTGATCCCCAGAACGGGGAATGTATGTGTCCGCCCGGTTGGACAGGCGATGTGTGTGCCAACAAATGTCCCACTGGCTCTTATGGGCCGAATTGTGAAAACCCCTGTGAATGCTTTAAGGGAGCCCCCTGTCATCATATTACGGGAAAATGTGAATGCCCTCCTGGCTATATGGGAGATCGTTGCTTCGATGAATGCCCCAGCAATGTTTATGGTTTAAACTGCACCCAAGAGTGCAAATGTCTGAATGAAGCCTCCTGTGATAAGGCAACTGGTGCCTGTAATTGTCGTCCCGGTTGGACGGGCGAAGATTGTGGTACTCGCATTTGTCCTGCCAATGAATATGGTGCCAACTGCACTAAATCGTGTGAATGTGAAATGGAATACACCGAACTATGTCACCCCGAGAGTGGCAAATGCATATGTCAAGTGGGTTGGAGTGGCACATTGTGCAACCGGCCTTGTCCTTTCCTGAAATATGGTCCTAATTGTGAACTAAACTGCAATTGCAAAAATAGTGCCAAGTGTAATCCTCTCAATGGCACCTGTATTTGTTCGTCCGGCTATAAAGGTGACACCTGCGAAGACGTCTGCGATGAAGGCTATTACGGTCAAGATTGCGCCCTCAAATGTGATTGCCAAAATGGTGCAAAATGTGCTCCCGAAACGGGTCAATGTTTATGTACACCCGGTTGGAAAAATATCAAATGTGATCGTCCCTGTGATCGCAATCACTACGGTGACAACTGCAACAGCCAATGTGAATGCAAAAACAATGCCGCCTGTAATCCTACGAATGGTGCCTGCACCTGTTCCAGTGGCTTTAAGGGAGAGAAATGCGAACATAAATGTGATTTCAGCACATTTGGTCAAGAATGTGCGCAGCAGTGTGAATGCGATTTTAACAATACTATCGCTTGTGAAAGCTCCGATGGCAAATGTATCTGCAAGCAGGGATGGGGAGGTACTAAACTAATGATTTTAATTATATTTACATAAAATGGGGCTAACTAATTATAGCTATATAAGCTGGTGATGGTGGTGGTTATAGAGAAAAACATGATGTTTGATCCATATTAACAATTTACATTGCCTTTCCTTTACAAATAAACATCCAAAATGCGACATGTAATACTTGAAACATACAAATAAATACACACACACACACTCCTTCATACACACACATTTCTTTCTATAGACTCATATTCATAGAACCATGTATTTTTTACATACACTTTGCATGTTTTGGGCATGATACTATACATAGTGCATGATATAGTCTAGTTATACTGTGAAGTAGTATACAAGTTTTGGAAACAATGATATTAAATTCCTAGACTGATCGTTATGAAATTATTATACTATGCAACAAAAAGAAAAAAAATCGACATAAGTATTCCCATTATATTTCTTTAGTGCATTATCTATGGTTTTGTAATTACACAAATTGTCGAAATTGTTTTTTCTATTTTGAAAGTTTTTTTTAGTAAAAATTTCAATTTTTGAATATTTTTTACAGATTTTACTTTAACTCAAAAAACATTTATTCGAATGTATTAGTAAACGTACCAAAAGTTTCTAAATTTAATCACTTCAACATATTATGGTCCCACGATAGATTACAAGAATTGTCGAAATACTTTAAAATTTCTCTTAACGATTTTCTTAGGAAAGGATTTATTTTATTCATAACAGATCGTCCCATGTTATTAAGATGTCGTCTTTCTGTATGACCCCTTTCTAGGTTGCCTAAGGAATTACTTCGTTCTTCGTAGTTGAAACCAAAACTTGTTATTAAATTAATAATTTACACTTAATTATAGTTACTTTTGTTTTATTTTTTATTATATTTTAATCTTTTATTTCTGTTTTCTTTTTTTAATTTCTGTTTTATTTCCTATTTTTGCCTGGCTGTATCCCTTGGGTTTTCTTTCGTTATGCTGTTGTGTCTTTTGTTCTCAAAACATTCTAAACAAACATTGAAGGCGTTCATTGTGAAACTAATTGTAAACCTGGTTATTATGGTGAGAATTGTGATCAAGTTTGCAGATGCAAAAATAACTCGTCCTGTGATCCCGACACGGGCCGTTGTATTTGCTCGGCCGGCTGGACCGGTGATGATTGTTCCAAACCCTGTGACTATGGTTTCTATGGCAATAGCTGCAAAGAGAAATGTCCCACAATTGTGCATGGCAACAAGAGTTGCGATCACATCACCGGCGAGATAAGATGTCGTGATGGCTATATTGGTCTGACCTGTGAACATCCCTGCCCACCGGGTTATTATGGACCTGGCTGTACGCAAAAGTGTAATTGTCATCATGGCGGTGAGTGTAATCACATCACGGGCACTTGTCAATGTATGCCCGGTTGGACGGGATTAAGTTGTGACACCACCTGTCCGGAGGGTTACTATGGCCAGAATTGCTCTCAGGAATGTCATTGTGAAAATGATAATGGCTGTCGTAAAAATGATGGCTTGTGTATCTGTAAACCCGGTTGGATGGGTACGCGCTGCGATGAAGGTAAGAGCGAAACAGTATTTTTGTTGTTGTAATATTTAAAATCAATTGTAGAATTTGAAACAAACTACAGAGTACGCCAAAAAATGTTTATGCTGAACACAGTACAAAGTATAAGTAGTTTATGTTTAAAAAAACATTTTTTATTACATAAAATTTATTTATTTATTTATTTATTTATTAATACAATTTTCAATAACCGAGCCATTAAGGTCATATATGGTTACAAATTTCTACTATCACATCATTAATACTTCAATGTGATGTCTTTAAATGACATCAAATTTATAGTTATAAATATACAAGTTAAGTATGTATTTTTAAAACAGAATAAAAAAAATATATTACATTTATTTATTATGTTTAACATCAAAAGCAACAAGATTACATTTACACACTAATACACTCAAATCAACGCGTTTGTGCAACAGTGCTAAGCTCTATTTTATTAGAGTTGGAGTTTTATTAAACTTTGGAATAATTTCAGAAGTTATATTTTAAATTACACTACAAGCAAAAGACAAATACTGCTAAATGACGTTTATATGAAAAATTATTACAAAACTAGTTCTAATGCGTTAATTTTGTACTAGTACTCATCATTCTATTTGAAGTGATTTCAAACTACAGTCGAACTGCCATAACTCGAACTTCTATAACTCGAATTTTGCCTAACTTGAACTAAATCGGTTAGAAGTAGCGTTAAGAGAGTTAACAACTTACAATTCTATAACTCGAAGTCTCCGTAAGTCGAACTTTTTTTGGGATGATGGTGGTTCGAGTTATGGAAGTTCGACTGTAGTTCATAGGAGATACTCAACTACCGCCAGACTAGAATTTCTGAACTGGTTCTATTCTAGTACAAAAGGGACAATTCCCCCCAAATCTAGGACAACTACGTGTTAAATGAGACAGTTGCTTGTATGGTATATGAACTAGTTCACTGTCATATGGAGAACTAGTACTTTACTAGTTTCGAACTAGTATTTTTCCCCTATGGAAAAAATTTCAGAATTTTGTCGGTCTGACCCCCCAAAGATGATAGCTCTTAGCAGATTTTGGGATAGTCAAAATTTGAGCACGATTGCAGTATGTTAACCCGTGCCGCTTTGGGATTAAAGTTTTTAAGCTCCTTTAGCAATGTTGGGGAGGCATAACCCAGTAGGGAATCGTCAAACTAGTTCAAAAACGTACTAGTTCAAAAGTATGGAATTGTGAACTACTCCCAAAATGAACTAGTCCTAAACTATCGAATTTTGAACTAGTTAAATGTTATAAGCTGATGAATAAGAAAAAGGGGATTTTTAAATAAATTTTTAGATGAAAAAAATATATTCAGTTGTATGAATTTAATTACAATATCGCATATCGTATATGTTTTTTTTCGTATTCAAAATACTAGTATAGTACTAGCTCATTTTTTTCTAGAATAATACTAGTTCTTATTAACCTTTCTTGAAGTAGTTCCATACTAGTTCAAAGGAGGCAATCAACTACCGCCCGACTAGAATTTCTGAACTAGTACTATTCTAGTACAAAAGGGACAATTCCCCCTAATCCTAGGACAACTACGTGTTAAATGAGACAGTTGCTTGTATGGAAGGTGAACTAGTTCACTGCCCTATGGGGAACTAGTATTATACTAGTTCCGGACTAGTATTTTTCCCTACTGGGAACTCAAGAACGATTACTCTTTTTGCTGAATTATCAATTATTATCTGTGTAAGCGGCAGTTTCGTTGTTATAAATAAATTTATAAAATACTAAATTAAAAATTTATCTAAAAAATTCATAATCTAAAAAATTCAAAACTTAAAAAATTGAAATTGAATTTTTTTTTTAAAATTAAACTGTTGATTATGCAGAGAATTGACATATGAAATGATGAAAGGAATTTTATTTCTTAAATTTCGGATTTTTTTAAACAAAATTGGACTAGTCGTTCTTGGATATCTGGATATCTGGTGGGTCAGACCGAATAAAAACCACAATTGATTTTTGCGGTCACCATAATATATGTTTATATAAAAAGTTAGTTTTGAGCAACAAATGTACTTTTTTCTACAATAAAAGTACTTTTTTGTACAAAAAATTTGCATTTTGGTACAATAAAAGTACTTTTCGGAACATTAAATTTTACTTTTTGTACTACAAAAATTTCTTTTTTGTACAATAAATGTACTTGTGGTGTAGTTAAAGTATTTTTTTTGATACAAAAAATGTATTATTCGGAACATTAAATTGTACTTTTTGGTACTACAAAAATTACTTCTTTGTACAATAAATGTACTTGTGCTGTAGTAAAAGTATTTTTTGATACAAAAATGTACTATTTTGTACAATAAATGTACTTTTGTTATAACAAAAGTACTTTTTGGTACAATAAATGTACGTTTTGAAACAATAAATGTACTTTTTGATATAATAAATATACTTTTTGTGTAAATAAAGTACTTTTTGGTAAAATGTCACTTTAAATTTTTGTACCTTAAATTTACTTTTGGTACAATAAAAGTAATTTTTATTGCAATAAATGTATTTTTAGATTAACAAATGTGAATTTTTCTACAATTAATGTACGTTTGGTGTAATAAAGATATTTTTTGATACAATAAATTCAGTTTTTGGTACAACAAAGGTACTTTTTGGTACAGTAAATGGTTTTTTTTTGAACAATAAATATATTTTTTGGTACAATAAAGAAACTTTCGGTATCTTGAAAACATTTTTTGGCAAATGTGTGGAAACTTATACCATTAAGATATTAATTACTTTAATTTTTCGGTACAACTCCCGTAACGTTTAGTGGCTGTGATATTTGTCTCCGTGAGATGCCTTAATATCACACCGCAGCACAGTGCGAGCGAGTCATACATGTTTATGCAAAAACTTTTAGGAGTAGGCCGATATCATTGAAAGTTGGCACCGAGCATTTTTTTTTATATCTTGTACTTAAAAGCCCAGGGGCCAATTATATAAAATAATTGCAATATACAACAATATAATATGTTGACTAAATTAAGAAAAAAAAACGTCAATTTAAATCGATCACACCCACCGCTAATACAATTCAAATCGATTTTTTTCGAATAAAGTTTTTCCTATTGGAACAAAAGTTTTCAAATTTGGTAGAATTAAAAAAAGTGTATGCCAAGTTTCATCAAAATCGGCGTCGAACACCGCCCATACAACCCATGATGGTTTTTTGCATTAAACCGACTTTTTCACATAAAACGTTTCCTATCCCACAAAAAGTGTTCAAATTTAGTACATACACTTATAGATTAAACAACAGATGCATGCAAAGTTTCATTAAAATTCGCCACGCCCAACACCAATGGCCCATACAACCCAAAATGTTTTTTTTTTGCATAAATCTGCATAGATTTTTTGCATAAAATTTACCCTGTTCCGAAAATCTCCTTTCTCTCGAAAGATTAATTTTTGAAGAATGGTTTGAAGGAAATTGGAGATACATTATTTTGTTTCGATTAATAATCAAAAATAAGTTAAGCGGCTTACATATTTTGGTATATCTTCTTAATGGTTTGCGATATCCCCATTATTTTTATTTTTAAATTTATTGATAAATACTACATTTTTTGAATATATTAAAGTCAAATGGTGTTATTAAGAAAATTAAACATATGTGGACCACTATATTGCATGAAAATATAAGTAATTTTTTTATTAGCATCTTTGCAGGGTTCAATTTTCAAATATAAACATTGCACATTAAACATTTCGCGTCATTAGATTTTTGAAATTCAGTGGTCGAAAAACACTGTGCGCAGTACTATTCAACACAATTACTGTGCATACTATCCGATTTCTATAAGAAAACTTTGTTCAGCGTAAAATATTTTATGTATCATCTTATTACATTATTATCACTATACAATTTTTTTTCATACAAATACATTACAGTTTGTCCCGAGGGTTTCTATGGCGAACATTGCATGCGTTCCTGTCAATGTCCCTCACCAAACTTTGTCTGCCAAGCCACGGATGGCTGTGTATGCCGTAAAGGATTTACCGGTGAAAATTGTGATATACCCAAAGCAGAACAACGTATACAAGAAGCTGAAGTCGATTGTAAGTCTCTGCCGCCTACATTTAGATCTTTTATGGACAAATTAGTTAATATAAACTTGCACAAATTTTAATTTTTTTTAGCGAGTCGTGCCGGTCTTGCTTGGGGCATATCATTGGCTATACTATTTGTGGCCGTGATTATAGCTGTGATTTTCTACTATCGCCGTCGTGTCTCGAATCTAAAAACGGAAATAGCTCATGTGCAATATATAAGCGATCCGAATCAAGGCTGGCCAGATCGTCATAATTTCGATAATCCTGTGTATGGTATGCAGCAAAATAATGCAGAAACTCGACTGTTGAATAATCTTAGACCGAAAATTAATAACCTCAATTGTGGTGGCGATATGTATGCCGATGATTCCAATGCTAGCAGTAGAGGTAGGTTTTTTGGAGGGTTGCCAAACAAAGTAAAGAAAAAATGTATATTGCAATGAATCAAAATAATTTGAGAAAGCTTTTGCAGACTTTCTGATAGTATTTAAAATCTTAGTTTATTATATTTTATATTATTTTATTTATATTTTTTAATTTGTTATTCTATTAATTCATGCCTCCTCCTATTTCTTTCAGCTGGCACCTATTCCATTAATTATAATCACGAGATGTTAGCCAAGAATTTAAATGCTGATTTAACGAATCCCAATGTTTACAATTCATTGGAGGGTTTAAAAGAGGAACATGTCTACGATGAGATTAAACAAAAAGAAGGTTACAAGGATCCCGGTAAGATGTGTTTTTATTGGTGTGATTGTGTTTGTTCATCATTGCATCTTATCTTTTTCGCTTTTGCTATTCATATCTTCTCTTGTTCATAATCTATGTGTGTGCCATCTCTTTGGGGAAAAAAATCAGTTAAAAATTATAACAAAGAACTATTTCCAGAGGGTAAGAAGTCTAATTCAAAAATCAATTATAGCAAGAATTAATTTTGATTTTGTCCGTATGTATATGATTTTTGGTGCTATATGTATATTTTTTTAAAAAAAAAGAGATTGTTTCGTCATATATTTAGTTTGTTTTGATTCGTTTCTAATAGTTGACAGTACGAAATATAAAAAATAAAAAAACATTTATTTGTGCCTATATTTATAAATTCCATAAATAAGAAGTACAAATATTTTTTTTTACTTTTTCCAAATTGATATAGAGAAGAGTCCAAGCAATCCACACAAAAATGTTAAAAAAGTAAAAAACTAAATATTAAAAATAATTTCTCCCCAAAAATTTGGGGTAGCTGTAGATCAAACATTCAGTTAAATTCAGTTTGTTAGACAGAAGTACAGTCGAACCTCTATTATATGTGTTTTCATCTGTTTTCCATATTACTTCTGTTAGAATTTTTAAATATGGTTCTGAAATTAATATTCAACAGATACAAATTCATGTGTTTTTGTTAATAATTAAAAAAAATATGATAATAGTTACTTGTGTACCAAAAAGCACTTTTAGTAGTATAATATAAGTACTTTTTGGTACAATGCGAGTACTTTTTCTATAATGCAAGTAGTGTACAATAAAAAATAATTTTTAGTCCAATAAAAGTACTTTTTGGTACTATAATATTACATTTTCGTAATAAGTGCATTTTATTTTACTAAAAAGTACCTTTATAAGTACTTTTTATTACACTAAAGAGTACTTTTTAATGTAATTAATTATTTACATTTTTGGCACCATAATACAACATTTTGGTACAAAGTAGTTTTTATTGTGCTAAAAAGTACTTTTATTAGTACTTTTTACTATGCTAAAGAATACTTTTTGATATAAATAAATTATTTATACGTACAATAAAATGTACTTATAAAAATAATTTTTGGTACAATAAAGAGTAGTTTTGGGTACATAAAAAGTACTTTTTGGTACTTTAATATAATACAAAAATAAAATAATACATAATACAATAAAAAGTAGTTTTTAGTCCAATAAAAGTACTTTTTGGTACCATAATATTACATTTTGGTACTAAGTACTTTTTATTATATTAAAAAAATTTGAACAAAGAGTACTTTTTGATGCAAATAAACTGTTTATAAGTATAATAAAAAGTACTTATAAAATACTTTTTGCTAAAATTTGGTTCAAAGTACTTTTAATTGTACCATAATTATGTTTACTTATAAGTTCGATAAAAAGTACTTACCAAAATATTATTTGATACAATATAAATTACTTTTTAGAACTAAGGAGTACAGTAAAAAGTATTTACGGTAATTCTTGTTGGTGCAAAAAAAAAATATTTCGGTATTTAGTACTTTTTGTACTAAATATTGTACCATTATATTACATTTTGGTACTAAGTACTGTTTATTGTCCTAAAAAGTACTTTTTATTATGCTAAAGAGTACTTATTGATGTAAATAAATATCTATAAGAACAATAAAAAATACTTTTTGGTACAATAAAGAATAATTTTTGGTCCATTAGAAGTTCTTTTTGGTACCACAATATTACATTTTGGTACTAAGTACCTTTTATTGTACATAGAAGTACTTTTACTTATACTAAAGTATACTTTTTAATGTAAATTAATTTTTTATAAGTACAATAAAAAGTACTTATACAAATACTTTTTGGTACAATTTGGTTCTAAGTACTTTTAATTGTACTAAAAAAATGTTATTTATGCTTTTTTAATACTAAAAAGTTATTTTTGGTAAAAAATTAGTTGCTTATATGTACGATTAAAAGTACTTACCAAAATAATTTTCAGTATTTTTTAGAACTACAGAGTACAGTAAAAAGTATTTACTTTTTGGTACAATAAAAAACCTTTCGATACTAAGTACTTTTTATTGTAACAAAAAGTACTTTTATACGTATTTTTTTATATACTAAAAAGTACTTTTGGGTAAACAATATGTGAGTACTAAGAACTTATGAAATTATGTTTTGGTACAATAAAATATACTTCTTGGTTCTTTGAACTTTTTACTGTAGTAAAAAGTACTTTTATACGTACTTTTTAATGTTCTAAAAAAGTACTATTTTATATGTATTTCTGATATGTACAGTAAAACGTTTTTTTAATACGTTCTTGTTATACTAAAAAGTACTTTTTGGTACAAGGTACATTTATACGTAGTTTTTAATATACTAAAAAGTACTTTTTGGTAAACAATATGTAAATACTAAGCACATATGAAAATATTTTTTTCGACAATAAAATGTACTTTTTGGTTCTGTGAACTTTTTACTGCACTAAAAAGTACTTTTATACGTACTTTTTAATATTCTAAAAAAATACTTTTTGATAAAAAAAAATAAATTACCTATATGTACAGTAAAAAATTCTTTTATACGTACTTTTTGTTATACTAAAAATTACTTTTTGGTACTACGTGCTTTTATTGTACCAAAAAGGAAATATATAATTACTTTTTATCGTAATAATAAATATTTTATTTGTACCAAAAAGTACTTTGTAGTAAAAGCTCTTTTTAGTTCAGTAAAAGTACTTTTTGGCACAATAATTCCAATTCTTTCACCTACTGATTCTTATGTAAAATTAACTTTTGACCCCCATCTTGTTATCGAACAATGACAAAGAGGGGTATGTCCCGAAAAAGGTAGATGATGGGGAAAAATGGGGCCGGTATTCGAATTCAGGAGATCATTTTACATAAGGCAATATCAGCCGTTTTTAAGCGAATTAGAGCTTTGTAATCCATGCTGCTAGATATTAGTAGTATTAATCAACTGAATCATGTTTCATTTAATTGAACCCCATGGCGTTGTTTATGTAGAGTTATTACACTTGCCCCTGTTATTATATTGTTTCTTTGTTGGTTATATCCCTTAAATTTATCCGTTTTTTTATCGATAGTTTTTTTCATTTTATTTTTACACATACACCCATGTTCTGGAAAACAATTCGATTTGAAAACAGACCGAAATCGTTAAAAAGTGTATGTAAACAGTACCGAATTCGGTCTGTTTTCAAATCGAATAGTTTTCCAGAACATGGGTGATAATTATGTTAGTATCTTTAGAATATTTACCTTATATATATGTATACTAATTATCGCCTATTTCCTTGTTCTACTCTCACAGATGAATATGATCACTTGGACTACTCACGCCCTAGTACATCACAGAAACCTCACTATCATCGCATGAACGACACAATGCTCAATATAAATCGTGACGAAGAAAAACCAAGTAATTTGAAAACAATGGAAGTTCTATTACAAAAATGTGCTCCCATCACAGGAAATGAAACCGATATAGAAGACAACGATGCTGCGTGTAGTGCCAGTTTAGGCGGCGACGACAATAACGATGCTTCGACTGCCACACCCTCCACAAGCTCAGAACATATCAAATAAGTGGTTTAGTGGTAGTAAATATCTTCTAACGATAAGTCTGTATTTAAACTACTTGCTCAAGAAGTCGTAAATGAATGTGAAGTGAGGGGGAGACGTATACACCTAAATCATCCACCACAACAAGTGTCATAATTTCATAGAAAGCGGACAATATTTATATATTACTCTCTCGCTCTCTCCCCTCCTGAGCATTTGCAAAATTGATCTTTTAGCGAAAAAGTAAAAAACATAAGCTAAACTAGTTTAAAAAAACCTGTGGAAGGAAAGCATTTTTGAATGATCTTTCTAGCACAGAGCTCCTCCTTATTTTTATAATTTTTAAAAATTAATATTTTTTTTAAATAATTTTTATTTTTAATATATACAGGTAGCATTTTTTAACCACAACAAAAAACTGCACTGTCATTATTTATAAACTTGTATTCTATTTTTTTTTAAAAAATTTATTTTTTATATTTTTTTTAATTTGTATAAAAATTTCATCGAGTCAGGTTTATAAGTATTTCGATTCGATTCATATAGGTCGTTGTAATTTATTGTTAGGTATAGGTTTGTTTTGTCTATAAGATATTTTTGCTCATTAATTGTAATAATATGTGAAAATTATTATTATATCTTTAATTAGTATTTTATATAAATTGTATATTATTTTTTAGTAACGATTTACTCGTTTTGTTCTAAATGCTTCTACTACTCTATTATATTTACATAAATAAATAATTTTTATAAAAAAAATTAAATTAAAAGGGAAATTTAAGATGTAATTCAAATACAAAGTAAATGTTTAAACTTTTTTTTTAAAGAGATAATTTTTTTAAGTTTGTTAAAAATTTTGTTGTGTATTAATTTTGTAGTTTTAGTTAATTTTATTATTAAATTCCTTTATTATTTACTCTCTCTCTCTCCCTATTGTAACGGCCAATTGAATTGCATGTTAAACATCTCGTTTGTATATTGTTACCAAGTAATTAAGTACCTTCCTCTCTTCCCATTTTATATACATACATACTTACATATACAAATATACATACCCATACACTTGACACAAATTCATACATAGCTGATCTTAACGATCATATCGAATAATTTATAGTGTAAGTTTGAGTGAGAAAATTATAATATATCACATAAATTGAGCAAATATATTACAACAACAACGTTGTCTACATATTTAAATAGAAAAACGTTTTAATAAATACAAACATGTTTCATTACGAGTGATGGTTTTATAATTCAATAACGTTTTGTCCAAAGAATTGCAATTGAAATGTTTTTGTATTGAGATCTATATTAATTTGGGAATTTATGTTATAAAATATGAGAAATTACTTAATGCTAAATGAAAAATATTTTTAAAATATGGACCTTCTTTTTGAAACATTAGCCATTAAGTAGAGAAATAAAGCAACAGTTTTACTAATATCGCGCAATTTTTTCAATTTAATTTTTGGCTTGCCCTGAATTTTAACTTTGCGTATTTATTAATAAGAATAAATGTTTTCATATATTTTTTTTCTTTGTCACTTCATTACTCACATTTCTAAAATAAAACTTGTTCTAATCTAAAATATAGGATAAAAAGATTGTATATAAAAAATATAATGTTTATGAAATTCTTCTGGAGGGTCGCAGTTGGTGTTAATTTCACTCAGAGTCATTCTCCCTTAGTGAACCATACTTTCTTATGGTTCTTTCGAAATTTGTTCAGGATATTTTAAAGTAATACATACAGTTCATTTTTGCCAGAATAAATTTCTAAACAGGGCGCTTTTTGTAAACCCCTTTTATTGTCTCAAGTTATGGCATATACAGCTGTGTGTGATCATCCCAATTAATTTTTTTAACAACATCTTAAATAACTTTTTATTAACTGGTTCTGGAATTTTCGTAATGTAATTAGTGAAAAGCATTTTTAAATTAATATTAAATTATTACTTTTTAAACCAATTTACGCTGTGTTACACCTAAATTCCCTTATAAACAAGACATCCATGCAAACAATTTTCAATTGCAATCATTTGTTTCAAAAACGAGAATGTTGGCCAAATTTTTATTGTAGTTTCCAGAATAACAAACAAAATTACACCGTTAATACTGTTTATACAAATTTAAATTTACGAAATATATTATATATATATATACATAGATATTGAATACAAAAACAAAAAGAACATCATTATTATACACATATAAAAGATGGTGAGAGACACAAAAATCATATTAAGCAAAAATATTTACACAAAATTTACTAAATTTAATCAGATAAGAAATTACAAAAAGCAACAAAATACAAAAAAAAAAACACAAATCAATTGAATTGTTAAACAATTACTGTCAAGCAATAAGCAATAATTTTCAAAATTAATAAACAAATTTATAAATATTAATAAACATACAAAAATATAAATGATTGTGTTTTTTTAATGAATGGTTGTTGCCCAGCGAATTGGAAGTGGTCAAGATATACAAAAAATATATGTGGTTCCGGCAACAGAATGTAAGTATTTCAATTTAAATTTAATGTTACCAATTTGCCAAAATGGTATAGAAATAATATGTATGTACTAGATTTACATCTATGTATATCAATACCGAATAAGTAGTGCAAAAAACAAATTTTTGAAAAACAGAAAAACAAATATTTATTCTTTTCCTTTAATTCTTAAACAAGATTCCTATTCCCAGTAGGAAGTTTCATCATACACGACTTTGTCGTCAACGCTGTCCTCAAGACAATATTTAAAAAATGTATGTACTTGACGTCAAAACACTCGGTTGACGACAAGCTGACCGACAAAATACTGATGTTGTCGTGCATCAAACACATTCAACAAAATCAAAGGAAAAATAAATGGAATCTGACGTAAAACATTTTCAGTTTATTAAGCGGTCGAGTAAACATCAGCAATTTTATAGTTTGAAATCTCGACTGAAGATGAATGCCGTATAAAAGTTTATATCCTTCACTTCTCTCGTGGTCAGTAGTTTCCTAAAAATATTAACAATTAGTCATACTAATAAAAAGCTTAAAAGACAGCTAAATATCCATCTTTTACTAATATGGCTTGAATGACAATTCAAGATATACATAGGAATCAATGACAATTTGACCGACATTTTCACCCATCAGGTCGGGCATGATTGTTTAGGCGACGTGTCGCTTATATAGTCATCAACGACAATTCAACCGACATTGTCACCCATCGGTCGTGCATGATTGTGTGGGCGACAGGTCTTTTGTATAGGCGTCAACGAAAATTTGACCGACATTGTCGCTCATCAGGTCGTGCATGACAAAGCGGACACTTGTATGAAAATTTCGTCGACGATTTGTATGGACGGTCCCCTAAGTGTCATCATCGATTTACTATGGTCATGCACCTATCCTTTAGGATGTCTTGCAGACACTTCCTACTGGGTTAATATTATAAATGTGAGAATGTCTGTCTGTTTGTTTCTGTATGTTTTCAATGAAATTTGGTTAGTATACTATATGAAATTTACTAAGGCTATATATTTTTAGATATTTTTGCCCTATAGGCAGAGTGGGCGCGGCAAAACCTTTTTTTAGAGCTTGAGAGATACATTTTGATATGCAGATAGTAATCGGCAACACAAAAATATGATTATGTAGACGACATTTTAACTTTGGATCGGAGTGGGCGTGGCAAAACTGTAGTTTAGACCTAGAAATATAAAATGAAGCAAACAGAGAGTACTCGCCAATACGAATATGAATAGGGAAACGACATTTTAACTTTGGATCAGTGGGCAGAGTGGGCGTAGCAAAACTATATTTTAATCCTAAATGAGCGGGCGTGGAAAAACTTTAAGCCCCAAGGAGATAAAATTTGGTACACAGATAGTACTCGATAACACGAATATGAATATTCAGACGAACTGTAAATTTTGGATCAGTGGGCGGAGCGGGCGTGGCAAAACTGTATTTAAGCCCCAAGGAGATAAAATTTGGTACACAGATAGTACTCGATAACACGAATATGAATATTCAGACGAACTGTAAATTTTAGGTCAGTGGGCGGAGCGGGCGTGGCAAAACTGTATTTAAGCCCTAGAGAGATAATATTTGGTACACAGGTAGTATTCGACGGCTCCACGAAAAGCTCCCCAATGAAATAACGTCCAAACAAGAAAATATTCCCCAATTTTTTTACATTTTTGGTTGTTATTTCATATGAGGGACCGGCCGTGGCATAGTGGTTAGAACACGCGACTACCATGCGGGAGATCACAGGTTCAACACCTAGTCATCTTAAAAAAAAAAATAAATTTTTCTTTCATTGATGGCTCCCCTCGAATGTTGTCGACAGCAACTTCGCAGTATTAGTGTCGAGTCAATCGGCGTGTCTAGTAAGAGCTTCTCAAACAGTGACGTTTGCATTCGTCGATAAACTAGTAGATGCCGTTAGTTGTGAATCTAAAAATAGAAAGCGTGTTAATTCACAACAACGCGAGAAGCTATCCCATACCTCATTCATGGGGTGCAAAGGGAAATTTAGTTTGTTTTAAGTTTGTTGTTGTTGTTGTAACAGCTGGAGGAAGTAACTGATGCGATAATTCTTTATACCGATTTTCAATTTGTCGACATTCGACCGGGCATGTAATCCGATTATCATACGATTTTTGTCGGCAACTCTGTTTCGTTCCTTTGTAGATAAAAAGGTTTGTGTCAAGGATTGATAGTTGTTGTTGTTTTTGAGTTTTAACCACCATTTTCCTTCAAGAGATGTTGATAAATCTTTTCCTTTTGTCCTTGATCCTTGCGCAATCTGGATTTTTCGTAGTGGAAGGCATCTAGGATGAGTTTTGTTGTCTGGAGAACTCAAAAGTATTTGAAAAGTAATTTTTCATCGATTTTGATGCCAGTGCCTCGGCCGGGAATCGAACCCGGCACCTTCGGATTGCAAATCTACGTCGTTTCCATTGAGCTAACGAAGAATTTTGTATATGTGGTCGAAGGGGGCGTGAACAAACTGTATTTTAGCTCCAGAGAGATACAATTTGATACAAAGATAGTATTGGCACTTCAGATTCAAATTTGCTGACGAAATTTATATTATGAATCAGTGGCCCAAGTGGGCGTGGCAAAACTGTGTTTTAGCCCTAGAGCGATGATATTTGATACACAAATAATAATCGATACCAAAAAGTATTTATTGTACCAAAAAGTACTATAATTGTTGAAGAATAATTTATTGTATCAAAATGTACATTTATTGCAGAAAACAGTACAATTTATTTTGCCAAAAAGTACAATTTATTGTATTAAGTACCTTTATTGTTCTAAAATGTACTTTAAACGTACTAATAAGTACTTTTATTGTAAACAATAATTTATGTAAACAACTAAAGTAAAAGTAAAGTAAACAATTATTATTGTAAACAAATAAAGTACTTACTAGTACGTTTAAAGTACTTTTTGGTACTTTTATTGTACCAAAAAAAAATTTTTTTATTGTATCAAAAAATACGTTTAATTTATCAAAAAGTATTGTTAAGCAAAAAGCAACGGCTACAATAACTTTTTTCCTAACTTCATAATCACCCTTATTATGTATGAATGAGGTATGGGATAGCCTCTCTCGTTGTTGTGAATTAACACGCTTTCTAGTTTTAGATTCACAACTAACGGCACTTACTTGTTAATCGACGAATGCGAACGTTACTGTTTGAGAAGCTTTTACTAGATATGCTGATTGACTCGACACTTATACTGCGAAGTTGCTGACGACAAAATCGAGAGGACCCGCAATGAAAGAATTTTATTTTTATTTTTTAGATAACTTGAGCCAGGAGTTGAACCTGGGATCTCTTGCATGGTAGTCGCGTATTCTAACCATCATGGGAATATTAAAGACCTTTTAGTCTCGCTGTCGAAAAAAATTTTTGGCAATAATTCGTCAAATATAAGTAAGTTGGTAAATTCTGACATAACAACCTCATTTACCCGATGCTGACACATTTTGAAGGTAAATACTGATAATTATGTCAGTAGTGTAAATGAGCATTTATAGAAATCGAAAATGCAGACATGAATTTACCGACAAAATATTCATTTTCGGTCAGCGAGAATATAAAGACGACATTTTATTTCCAATCGGTGGTCATAAGGGAACATGGCAAAAACTTTATTAGGGCAATATAAGGTAATGTTTGTACTTGTCGTTAAAGAGATGAATTTGCAGACGGATATTTTAAATATTTTTGGGAAAAATAAAAAAAAGTCTTAAGTATTTTTTCCGCAAAACTTATTGTTGTGCAAAAAAGATTCATTCATACAGAAGTGTCTTAAAGTTGAAGTCCGTACGCTTCCAATGAGATATAACACGATATTATATCTCTACTTCATTTCTTAAAAAAAGCACAAAACGGAGAAAAAACAAAAATCCTTTTAACTTAAAAAAAGAATCAGCTTGGATTTTGATTCAAGTGGATTTTTAATGTTCAATTGTCTCCCAACAAAACCCCATTTATCATTTTTGTTGCCATTTAAGGTCAACCCATTTGTCATTCAGGCGAGTTGTGTCTTTAAGGCAGCAAGCTAAACATTATAAGTATTCGTCCAGTATGCAATAGTGAAGCATTGTCGGGTCCACTAGTAATTATATAAAGTCCTATTTACATAATTTTTCGTACGTCGATTTGTATAACAAAATGATATCAAAATGCATTTGATTTTGACTTCTTTGTGCTTTTACACAAAGTCCCATGCAAATTCTGAAAAACAGAAATTATTTCTGAAATTCTAAATTTTTATTTTTACCCATGACAAAACTTTCAATCGAAACCTGTCATTCAAGTACTTACCACTTACTAATGGCTTTTCATAGCTCTCTCTTAATCAAACACTTTTGGTTAAATTTGTTTTATTTATGATTTTTTTGTTGAAATTTTATTATTTTTTATTTTAATGATGACTTATTTTGTTTAAATATCGTTTGTTTGTTTCGTTTTACTTTTTACTCGTTTTGTATTAATAATCTACTAAGTTCCTCAGCGACAATATGAGGTAACAATGAAATGTACTTAAAATGTTTTCCTTTTTTTTCTTCCTATTTTAAATATTAACATAAATAATTACAAAGATATTTAAATTCTTAAAAATGCATTAATCGTAAACAAATTGAATTACAAAACATGTTTAATAATTTGTACTTAAAAGCTACTTATACGAACGTTCTCCCCACACACACTGTACGGCGTTCGTTAACTCTACAATACTAAGCGACTCGATCGATTGCTATGCAAAACATTTAAAGAAGAAAATACTAGTAAATCTCCATTCAGTATATATAAGTATCTATAATATATATAGGTAGCTTAACAATTATTTAAAGAAAAAGAAAAAAACAGAGTATGTATATGTGATATCATTATTTGGGAGATTCCAGCAAATCTCTGATATTTCCTTTGGAGATTATTACCATTAGTTAATGTTACATTTAGAATAGCTTGTGGTTGTTTTTTTTCGGTTTGACGCATAATAAATTCGAGATTTAATGCTAAATTTTCTAGGTATAAGCATGAAATACTTAGCATTTTATAAAAAACAAATATTGGACTGAGCCATCTTAAGTTGTATTACAAATCTTGTTAAGAAATTTTTACAAAATTTCTATTAGGTTTTTTATATGTTTTCGTGGTATTCTGTTGAATATGAAGTTAGCAATTTTTGTTATTGATTTTAAAACATTAAGACTTATTTTTATTATATACAAATTGTGTTTTTTTCGTTAGCGAAGAGATATTTAGTTGTTGAATTAATTATCTGTTATAAAGAAGATTATTTACATTTCTTAGATTTTTGTAAGAAAGTCACTCGGGAAAGGGGTTTCTTAGGTGTAATAACTTTTTTGTTTTTGTTTTTTTTTTAGATATAAAAAAATTCAAAATAGAAAAATTTATATAAAAAAATACAAATTCTGCGATTGGTTAAAAGAAGCTTGTAAAAAATTCTTATTACTAAATTTGATGCTTTCAAAAAACCCTAAAGTTGTGTTTTTGTTCAAAGATAATCGGAGAGAATGTAGAATTCCTTTTTTGTGTAAAAGAAAGCAATGAATGATTTTTTTGATATTTCTTTTTTCCAAGAGTTAAGAAAGGCTTCCGACTAATAAACACTGAGAGAAATTAAGTGGCGCAAATTTTTTTTGAAACACAGCAATTTTTTTTTGGTAAATTATTATCCTTAGAAGAAACTAATATTCTTATAAAGAACAACAACATGGGTTTTATTATAAACACTCATTAGGTGAGGATTACATTTAGAAAAACCTCCAGGAAGAGATCTGAAACCTGTAGAATCTGTTTTTTTTAAGATATGACTATGTAGAGATTTTCCTTACAAGAATAATCAGGGTTAGATTTTATCATAAAAAATGTCATAGATATTTTTTTTAAATAGGGATTTTCTTTAGAAAAATCGCTAGGAGAGAATTTTCGTATTTCAAAGATTTATCGAGAAATTTCAGTGATATGTTATCCTTAGAAGAATTGTAAGGATAAGATCCGTACTTCCTTATAAGAACTTAAAAAGTGACTAAATAACATTTTAAAAATTATGCATATCATGGCCTAAACGCCATCTACCGGATCCAAACATACGTGCAAAATATTCTCAACATACACACATAAATATTTTTATACACTTTGAATTCGAGTAAAATGGGACCATAAATATGCAAATGCATGTTTTTTAGAACGAGATATTAACAAATGGGTAAGGTAGTTATAGGTTTCATACAATAACATTTGTTTTGACATCTACTTGCTAGAGCATATTTTTGCATATTTTATCCATAGTCATATTTTACCATATTTTGGTTTTAAGAGAGCTAAATCGTGTTTTATGCGCTATGACTGTATGAAGATTTTCCTTACAAGAATAGATTTTGTCATAAAAAATGTCACAGAGTAGTTTTCTAAGATAAAGATTTTCTTTAGAAAAATCGCTAAGAGAGAATTTTCGTATTTCAAAACGTACAAACATAAAAATGTTTCTCACTTACACTTTGAATCCGAGTAAAATGGGACCATGAATATAAATTTTCAAAATAAGCCCTGAACTTTAATGCAATTTTTTGGGGAATGGGACTTTGCCCAGAGGTGGAAAGTTACTGATTGTTACTCACTTGGGAGTGACCAGAATCGATTCCTTTGCGGCACTGTCCAAGCAGCTAACTACTTCCGGTCTTAGACCAAGTATTCCCCGGGCAATGACTTCAAAGCAACCGCTTAGAAGTTAGCTAAAGTTAGAAGGCATTACAACCATGTATGCTGAATGGTCAAAGAGACGTCTCAGGAAAGTAGGCTTAAACCGCTGAAGCATGGTTGCATCGTGGGATTGGACGCGCAGATAGCAGCCCTATTACCAATCTAGCAGACGAGGGTAAGAGCCTCATAAATTGGAAGCCTGTATCGGACCGACTTATTCTTGCCCGTTTTGGATCTAAGGTTAGAAATATCTCTCTAATACAGTGCTATGCCCCAACCGAAGCTGCCACAGACGATTTGAAAAACGCGTTCTACAGTCAGATGAATGCAACGTATGACGATATTCCACGAGGTGATATCGTCATTGTCATGGGAGACCTGAACGCCAAGGTCGGTTCTGACAATGAATCGCTGAAGCATGTAATGGGCAAGCATGGGCTTGGTACACGGAATGACAACGGGGAACGGTTTATTGACTTTTGCAATGCTAGAAAGTTAGTTATCGGTGGCACTCTCTTTACCCATAAGGATTGTCACAAGGTAACGTGGCTGTCTCCCGACAGGCATAACACCGCGAACCAAATTGACCACTGCGCCATCAGCCACCGTTTTAAAAAATGCCTGCTTGATGTACGTAGTAAACGAGGTGCGGATATTGGCCAATCTCGAGACCACTACCTAGTAGTAGCCAAAATACGTTTATGTACCACAGCCATACAAAACAACAGACAGAACCTCCGACCCAGGAAATACGATGTTGGTAGATTAAGGAATATGAACGTCCGAAACAACTTTACCTCCCAACTCCGACAGGCGATGAATACCACCGGAAATGTACTCCCTGCTTCCATTGATTCGAAATGGTACCATCTTAAAAACATAATACGGTCATGTGCAGATAAGTCAATCGGACCAACCCCCAAAGGAAGAGAAGATTGGATGTCTGAGGCTACTTGGAGTTTAATTGCAGAACGCAAAGAGCTGAAAGATAAATTCAATGCTTCCAGGAACCCCGAAGAGAAGAATTTACTAGAAAATAAGTATAACGAAGGCCATAAAACGGTACAGCGTGCAGTGCGTAGGGACAAACGAAGAAGTATAGATTGTCTCGCTGAGCAGGCTGAAAATGCCGCAAATTCTGGCGACACTCGCACAGTTTTCCATGTCACCAAAAAACTAGCGGAACGCAAATTGCACATTGAACATCCTATCCGAGATCTGACTGGAAATCTTCTCAGCACCGACCAGGAACAACTGCAAAGGTGGAAAGAACACTTTTCCATAGTCTTAAATAACATAATAGACCCTGCAGCTGAACTACCTATACCTGTAAGTTCAATAAATACCACAAACTACAGGATTGGAACCTCACCACCTAGTTTATCCGAAATTATAGCAGCGATAAAACAACTTCCGAACGGTAAAGCCGCCGGCACAGATGGTATCCCTGCTGAATTATATAAGTGTGATCCAACACTCACTGCAGAGCTATTACACCCACTCATTACTGAGTCATGGGAAACTGAGTCCTTCCCTGAAGAATGGAAAAATGGGATAATTGTCAAAATTGCAAAAAAAGGAGACTTGAAAAATTGTAACAACTGGCGTGGAATTTGTGTTCTTCCAACGATAGCAAAGCTAATGGCAAAAATAATTCTAAACCGAATTAAAGAACACCTAGAACATAGTATTAGCTCCTGTCAAGCAGGTTTTCGCAGTGGATATTCCTGTGCAGACCACATCAATACGCTGCGCATTATTGTAGAACAATGTTTGGAATTCAATTCCAATCTTCATCTTCTCTTTGTGGACTTTGAGAAAGCGTTTGACAGCATCAACCGTGAATACATTTGGTTAGCCTTGCGAAGAAGATATATACCTAAAAATTAATATCTCTGATCAAGGAAAGTTATAACCAGGCCTGATGCTTCGTTCTCCATAAAGGAAAGCTCTCAGACCCATTCCATGTTCAAAGTGGAGTGCGTCAGGGATGCATATTGTCACCTCTATTATTCCTAGTAGTTATGGAAGATGTTCTTAGTTCCATCGAGAACCGAAGCCAAGGAATACAATGGCAAATCAACGGCAAATACCTAAATTACCTGGCTTACGCAGACGATATTTGCTTGCTTTCCCATAGGCTGTGTGATCTAAAACGGACAACATTAGATCTCCAGGAAAAGCTGCAACATACGGGTCTTAAAATAAACACCAGCAAAACAAAGACTCTTAGCATAGGAACCGAAACAACAGCTCCATTAAGGGTAGGTGATGAAACCTACAAATATGCTCCAAACTTTTGCTACCTGGGGTGTGAGATTGATGCTGAAGGAGGTTCCGATTTAGATGTAGAGGGCAGAATAAACAAGGCAAGATCGTCGTTCGGTATACTAGCTCCAATATGGCAAAATAACAAAATTAGCCTCCATACAAAACTGCGAATTTTCGAAGCATGTGTGAAGTCTGTTCTGCTGTATGGATGTACAACTTGGAAAGTTACCAGTAGTATTACCAATCGGCTTCAAACTTTTGTCAATCGCTGCCTTAGACGAATACTTCGTATTTTCTGGCCGCGTACCATTTCAAATGCAGAATTGTTGTCGCGATCACGGCAAATACCACTGGCAACGGAAATTCGTAAGCGTAAGTGGCAGTGGATTGGACATACTCTTCGCCGAAATGATGACAACGTGGCTAAGCAGGCACTTAAATGGAATCCCTTCCATCAGGCAGGTCGTCGGCGTGGAAGACCACGTATAACATGGCGACGCTCCACCGAAAGCGAAATGAGTAACCTCGGCGTATCCTGGAACCAATTAAGATCGATTGCACAAAACCGTGTCCGATGGCGGACGGCTGTAATTGACGCCCTATGCTCCAATGGGAGTTAGAGGAACACATATATATATATTTAATGCAATTAGTTTAAACATTCAAATTATCGATATAAATCCAATCCAGCGCCACCTAGTGGTATGAAATATACTTTACGACCTATTCTCATACCTATCAAATATACATAAAAAAATTAATAAAAATCGGAAGAGCTGTCTCGCAGGATTGTTATGGCCAGGCCAACCGGAAATATGCAAATGCATGTTTTTTTAGAACGAGATATTAACAAATGGGTAAGGTAGTTATATGTTTCATACAATAACATTTGTTTTGACAATTACCTGTTAGAGCATATTTTTGCATATTTTATCCATAGTCATATATTACCATTTTTTGGTTTTAAGAGAGCTAAAATCGTGTTTTATGCGCTTTGACTGTATAAAGATTTTCCTTACAAGAATAGATTTTGTCATAAAAAATGTCGGAGAGTAATTTTCTAGGATAGGGTTTTTCTTTAGAAAAATCGCTAAGAGGGAATTTTCGTATTTCAAAAATTTGTCGAGAAATTTCTAAAATATTTTATCCTTAGAAGAATCGTAAGTTTATAAGAAATTATAATTAGAAGAACATTAAAAAGTGATTTTTTTAACATTGGTTGGGTAGAAGAACCTTTTGGATGAGATCTGATTGGATAGGAAAAATTCGTAGGTAAGGGATTTTCTTCACAAGATCACCCAGGGTGAGATTTTGTGTTAAAAAATTACGGAGTATTACATTCTAAGAAATTCGTTGGGGGAGGATTACTTAAATTTTTAGAAGAAACTTAAGGATAAGGTCTGAAGCCTCAGATAGTAAAAATTCGTAGGAAGATAGGGATTTCCCATACAAGAACACTGAGGGTGAGACTTTGTATTAAAAATTTTACAGAATAATTTTTCTAAAAAAGGAATTTTTTTTACAAATAACGTAAAGAAAAGATTTTTTGTTTCGATAATTCGTCGTAAAACTTATCAGGAAGAATAATCCTTCACAGGACTGTAATGACAAAAACCATATTTTCTTGTAACAACATTTTGAATGGATGTTAGATAACAAATTCGTCGGGGGATGATTAATTACATGTTTAAAAGAATATTAAGGAATCTATTTTTTAAGAAAAAAAAACGTAGCTTAGGCATTTCCGTTACAATAAGGCTCTATGAGACAAATTTTATCAAAAAAATTAAAAAAAAAGGATTTTCTTAAGAAAAAACGCTGACAGAACTTTTTCATATTTCAAATATTCGTTGAGAAAAGATTTTCTCTAAAAATCTCTCAGGGAGAACAAACCTTAAAATAACACAGTACAATATTTTCCGCACTCATTGATTTGGGACTCAATTCAGAGAACTGCACGTGAAAGTAGCCCCAAAAAGAAGAAGTTCTGCATCATTCGTTTTGTCAAGTTACATGCCATAATAATTTAATATCGATTTAAAGTTAGTAAGTATCGTATAGGGGAAGTTGTCACGTTTTAGGCCCTTTTGTTTGCCATAACTCAAGAACCACTAGTCTGATTCAGCTGAAACAAATTTAAAAAAAATTAAGAATTACAATTCCTTTAATCTGTTCATATAACGTGTCCCTACATAAGCAACAGTTTCACTTTTCCATTCATCAAAGGATTTTGAACTGGGTTTATTCTGTAGCAGTTACAATAAAACTGTTGTACTCCGTGGCGTATGATTTACGTGTAATATTACTTATGATAATCATACGCCATAATATAACAAAAGAGCCTAAAACGTGACAAACTCCCCAATACGATACTTACTAACTTCAAATCGATATTAAATTATTATGGCATATAACTTGACATAACGAATGATACAGAACTTCTTGTTTTTGAGGCTACTTTCGCGTACAGTTCTCAGAATTGAGTCCCAAAATCATGTGTTCCATACTTTTTTATAAGAATTTTAAAAATGGATTTTAGTTTTCAAATTTGTTAGTTGTGAATTATGTTTAGAGGAACTTTCTGGATGTGATCTGTTAACTGGGGAATTTGTTGGTAAGTAATATTCTTCATAGGAAATACTCAGGGTGAGATTTTGTTCGAAATCAGAGTAATTTTTGGAAGAAAAGTATTTTATTTAGAAAAAATGCTAAGAAAGGACTTTTGTTATTCAAAAATTCGACGAGGAATGATTGTTCTTAAAAACCCAAAATCCCGAATAAAAAAACCGGTTTATCGTACCTTTAGGCACTTATAAGTTAGTAACATGGTTGATTTCAAGTTTCTCGGCGGATTTCGAAAGAATGTATAATGTACATTATGTATATTTGACATTAGAATACCATAAATAGAATCCGAATCATTTGCCACACACCTTCAGGAATTCCATACAAATGACCGAATTCACCAATTTACATTTGCATACATATCCGCCAAGTTTTGCAATACCGGCACAAAATGATATTTCACACCATAACTTTTAAAAAGGAAATTCGGGACGATATTGGAATTTGGTTAGTTTAATTATCATGCAATGGTAGAAGAATCTCTGAAAACCGAAACATTTGCAACCCCACTTTTGGTACCTCTCATACAAATGGCCGAATTCACCCACCAGGGTGGGGGTATTTACCAGTCAGAACACCTGACTGAAATTTCTGTATTTTTTTGAATTTCATGTCGAAACTTTGAACATCATCTGACGAGTTTTGATTTTGAATTTCAAGTGGAAGATTTGAAAACTGATGTAGAGAATTAAAAAAAAACTTTAAAAAAACTTAAATATAGTATTATAAAATCACTCATCTGTTATTACCGCAACATCATACATTATGAATTTTTAAAAGCAAAATCAAAAACAATAAATGGAAGATTATCAGCCATGTCCTGGAAAACAATTCGGTTTGAAATCAGAGCAAAATCGGTAGAAAGATAATACTTTTTTATAATTTTTTACCGATTTTACTCTGTTATCAAACCGAATTGTTTTCCAGAACATGGCTGTATTATGATTATTACATACTAGGGTGATCAGTTCGGTTTTCAAAAACCGGCTACTCGGTTTTTTTCACTCATAAAAACCGTCGGTTTTTTTTAAATCCCTATTTTTCGAATATCGAATAATCCGGTTATTTTTTGTCGAATCTCGGTTTTTTGGCGTTCGATATTTTTTATTTAAATTTATTCATAATTGTGTTAAATGTGTTCTCGTACTTGTTTTTTCCCAGTGTTTCGGAAGAACAACCTAATTGTTAGTTTTATAAATCTTCACTGTTTAATAAGTAGACTGAAAAGCGAAAGAAATTACAAATCTTTGTAAAAGACCAATTTAATAAGGAGCTTCAACTTATCCATGATGTTAAGCACCACTGGAATACTATAACCAATATGGTTTCTCAATTTTTAAAATTACACAAATGTGTTAATCATACTTTATTGGAGTGCTTAGTGACACCCTTAAAACTTTGGAAATGTCTATACAAAAACTTTCTGCAAACTCTTCGACTTTAGCTGATGCTGAAGGTATTTTTAAATTTTTACTTTAACACTTTTCAACAATTCAAAACCAATTATCAATAAATTTATATGCAATTTTCAAAAGACGTATATCAGAACGAAGTGTTCAAACCCTGAATACTCTCATTTGGTATTTAAGTACGAGTAAACTCCCAATTAGTGACGCATTTCTAAAATATTCAATATTAAACGCCTTGTACACTATAAGTCCAACTAGTACATTGAGTGAAAGGGCATTTTCAATGTCAAGTTTTATAAAAACCAAAGAAAAAAATAGGTATACACCCAAGCTCTTAAATTGTATCTTATTTCTTAAATGTTACTTTAGGTAAAACTAAAGATTAAATTAAATATATTTATATATAATCAATTATTTACAAATGAATTGTTTTGTTTCGTTTGTCTTTGTTAAAATAACAAACTGATCTCACTAATGTTTTGCATTGTAATTATAATTAAACTAAAAGTTTACTTTTTATAGGTATTATTGATTTGTTTTCTGTTATTTTTTAATAAAAGTTTTGTCAAAAATTGTGTTTTAATATGTTATTTGGCATAATTTTGAAAACCGGATTATCCGGTTTTTTGTGAATTTCAAAAAAAGCAACCGGTTTTTTTTAAATGTCATTTTTCGAATAATTCGAAAACCGGTTTTCGCAAAAACCCGAATAATTGATCACCCTATTACATACACATATAAAAACTAACCAAAATTTTAATCTCTGAAAATATTTCAGAGGAAAATAATACAGATTTCTAATTTTTCGCTGTGATTCTCCGACACCTTTTTGCCTATTCTCCCTCTTTGAAAGTTTATTTTTAAGTTCAATTTTTTTAACAAATCGCTCCATCTGAATTTACACTTTCGAATTAAAACCCCATTCCCCACCCATTCCTGCTTTCCTTCCAATGCATATTGACATATATGATATATACATATATGTGTACAACTAGCGTTCGTTGCTCTCGCCGCGCGCTCTCTTTCTTTCTTCCGTCTTACAAATAACCATGTCCCGCCACTTCGGCCGGTATATAACCCTGGCGACCGTCACGTGTCCTCACAAAAAACCACTGGCGGTGATCTTTCGTCTCACGACACTCGCACAACGTTACGATATCACCCTTTTGCAATGTCAAACCATCACCGGTTGAGTAATCTGTGGTTATGGCCACCAGTGTCTGTCGTTGACCGCAATGGGCCGAGGAACGCCGTATAGCATTAAGTATGGAGCGGGGGGCGACGGTTGCTGTTGTTGCGGCGGCGGTCGTGCTTGTTGCCGACGATTGATTGGTGATGTGATGTAATGACGTCGCCGATGATGATGATTGGTGGTGGTGATGGCGTTGGGCTTGACTGGAGTGATGGTGCAGTTGTTGTTGTTGGTGGTGTTGAGATTGCAGCTGATGAGTTGGAGGATAAGAAGTGACTGTTATAGTTGTTGTGGCATTATTCTGTTGTTGTTGTTGCTGCTGCTGTTGTTGTTGGATGGTTGTGGGATTTTTGAGGTTATTGCAATTATTTGCAGTCGCATGATGGAGCTGTTGTTTCATATCTTTGGGATGCAAATGTTGACCATTGTGGCCATTGGTTATGAAAGTGCGTGAGATGTAGGTCTTTTGGGCCGGTATATGATGGACATGTTTCTGCATAGACTGCTGTTGCAGTGTCACGTACTCATCGTTGATTTGCGTCTTAGATGACCCAGTAGCGGAGGCAGCCGAAGAATGGTTTCTTATAATCTTGAGTTGGGCATAAGAAGCCTTTTCGGTCAATTTGGGTTGGGAGGCAGCCCGTAGATATAATTTATCCACCTGTTGTTCCCCGTAAATGGAGGAAGTGTTGCCATTTATACAATCGGTATTATCGGTCTTCACCGAAATCACTGTGGCCGTTTCGTTGTCCGTCAACTGATTCTTTAGGTGCGGGGTTCTCGCTCCCTCACTGCGTGTGCCCACTCTCAAGTGAATCTCCTTTTCGGAGTCGGTCATGTTGCCACAAGGTTTGGGAAACACATCACCATTTGTATCCCAACAAGGAGTGGTCTTCTTTGTTTCCGACTTGCCTTCTTTGCGGGCCTCGGGTGGCAAAATGCCCAGGGGCAAACACGTTGTATAGTTGACATAACCTTCCTCGGCGTGGGGCGTTTGAACATACAGCCAGTTTTGATTTTTGAACACAGCATTCACCACCATGCCCAGAGGCAGCGAAATCTCCGTTTGATATCCCCCGGGCCGGGTTTGGTACAAAATACATGAGGTAGACAAGACCATGGGTATGTTGGCCGGGGAGGCTAGAGAACATTTGGTCAAAAACTCGTCGACATTTTTGATGTCGTAACCGAATTTGGGCGGGCGGTTCCTCTCCCTACGCTTGCGATGTCGATGCCTTCGGGAATTGCCCTCTGAAGCTGCTATAAGACTAGGTTCTGAATACGATCCAGATTTAAGCGAAGATTTCGATTCCCTCTTCATGGACACCACGCCGCCATTCATGTGGCCGCTAATGCTAGTGACTACTCGTGTGGCTTGGTTCTCGGTGCGGAACTGTGCCATTTTGGCGGCCAGTTTCTTGCGTATCTCGTTTCGCTTCTTAGCCAGGGCCAAGGCTTCCGATGAACCGCCAAAGCTCTCGGGCACCCTCTGTGGCGTACACACGAACAACAGATCTTTGGAGGGAGGCTTCGTAATCGCATCATCCTTGTGGAACTCCAGCAGATTTTGGTTGCTAAAGAACTTCTGGGAACCCAAAGCGGTGGAGGCATTTGTGTAGCTAGTGGGTGTGGTGGCATAGCCATTCAAAGGCTCCGTCGAATTACCAGGCACCTGTTTCAGACGATACTTTTTCTTACCAACCGCACCCGAAGTTTGGTTATTGGCATCATGATTGGCCGTCAAAACTTTACCATTAACATGATTATTGTTAGTTGTTTTGTGGGGATCGTTTGTCTTGTCCCCCGTTGCCTCCTTGAGATTCTCCTTATTTGTTACATCGGCTTTGCCAGCGTCTGGTTGGTCCGGTTGTTGCTGCTGCTGTTGTTGTTGCTGTTGTTCACGTAAAACCCATGTAAGCGATATCCTTGGTCTTCGTATGCTTAAATTTTGACCCATTTCCTGTTTATAATTTTGTATTCTTTGGTTTTCTTCTTCGCTTTCGGCTGCTCGTTCTCTCGGCGTCGTTGTTCGTGGTCCAACGCCATTCAGTCTATTGTACTGACGGATTTCCGGTGAACTTTGAGCATTCTGTAGGCGACCACGATTTCGTTGTAGCTCGTTGATTTCCACATAATCGGATGAGTCATTGTTTCGCTCGGGAGTTGGTGGTGGTGGCGTATCGGTGAAGCTGCCCACTGTAGAGTCACTTGTCTGTTGCTGTTGCAGAAGAATCAATGAGCAGGCATTCAACAAGTCAGGACAATAGGCGTCTATAAGAAACAAAGAAATGTTTGGGGTTGTATAAGAAAAAAATGACTATATTTCATTAAAAAGTGCTCTGTTAATTTCTTTAACAACACAGTACAACATTTTTCAGCTCATAGATTTGGAACTCAATTCTGAGAACTGCACGTGAAAGTAGCCCCAAAAAGAAGAAGTTCTGCATCATTCGTTTTGTCAAGTTACATGCCATAATAATTTAATATCGATTTGAAGTTAGTAAGTATCGTATAGGGGAATTTGTCACGTTTTAGACTCTTTTTGTTATATGGTGGCGTATGATTATCATAAGTAATATTCCACTTAAATTTTACATTCACGTGCAGTTCTCAGAATTGAGTCACAAAATCATGCGTTGTACTGTGTAAAAGAGTTAAATTGCATTGTGGTTTATAATACACTCGAGGGGAATTCAAATGTAATTGTCTCAACAGACATTCGTCAATTCCAAAAATACTTCATTTTCCAAAAATTAGTCAACATGTAAAATTGTCATAAAATTTTCTGAGATAATATAATTTTATTGCCTATTTTCGACACCTTCCTCCTAATTTTGTATTTGGGTTTAAATCAACTTACCTCTTAATTTAAGTAAACGCTGCCTTCGGCGTCTCCTCTGATCCCTCGTGCTGCCGCCTAAGGGAAGTTCATTGTAAACCTGGCTAATATCGCTAAGACTTGAAGAGCTGTCAGAATCTGATGTCGAATTATTAACGATTGGTAAATTTTGTTGTTGCTGTTGCTGCTGCTGATGAGGATGTGAATGATGATAATGTTGTTGATGGTGGTGCTGGTGTTGGAGCTGCTGCTGATGTTGTTGTAATGAATGTAATTTTCGTCGACGTTGCTTTCTGCGTCTTTGTTGTTGTTGTTGCTGCTGCTGTTGTTGTGACACTGTTGCCACATTTCGCGTTGACTGAAACCTTCCATTAGCCACCGGCACTTGTTGTCTATCTCGTGCATTCACCAGCACTGCGTCCGCCTGTTCCGAGACTAGGACTACCGCTCGTGCCGCTTGTCGTCGTGGTCTATCCACAATACGCAGACCATTTAACTGCACATCATCACAGTCATCAATGCCAAGACCAAGAACTTCCGGTACTTGACAGCGCCTTAAAGGCGAAGGTGGATGTTGTTGCTGCTGCTGATGCTGACGATGCTGTTGTTGGTATGGGTCTGCATCATCTTCATACCCGCCAATACGACCAGAATTGTCAGTTCTCGTATTTACCGGGGTTGTTCGTTGTATTTGCTGACGTGGCGTATACGAGGGTGGTGGTGTCACTGGCAACGAATGATAATTCGGCGGTGGTGTGGGACACAAGAAGGCTTGTCGTTGTTGACGGTCCTGCTGCTGTTGTTGTTGTTGGGGCTGTTGCTCCTGCTGCTGTTGTCGATTTACAATAAATTGGTCGTTGTCATCATTTTCATCTTCCACATTGTTGACATTACTTCTGCCATTGATGCAATTCAATGTGGCAACAAAACGTTGCTGACGCTGCTGCCTTGCTATCGGATTTGAGCCGGTCGATGTCGTTACTGGCGGAAGCTCCCTTGCGCCACAGGCACCGCTAGTGCCACGGCCACAGTTTCCACTGCCACTTGATGTTACTTCGAGCGTTGAATTATTAAGGGACGTTGAAGTTGTATTACTACGACCACTGTTTTCTGAAAATATTATTAAAAAGATGGAGAGAAATAAGCAAGAGGTAGACAAAAGAAAAAAACAAAAAAAAAAAACAACAGAACAGAAACAAGAAAGAAAATCACTTATGAATGGTTTGAAAACAAAAGTTATACAATGAATGAGTATCGGACAAGAGATAAAGATATGGGTTCAAGGGAAATCTAGACGCAAAGATGTAACAGTATTATGAAAAAAATTAAAAAAAAATTGATTATAGTTAAAAAACAAAAAAATATAAAAACATAAAAATATAAAAATATAAAAATATAAAAATATAAAAACATAAAAATATAAAAATATAAAAGTATAAAAATATAAAAATATAAAAATATAAAAATATAAAAATATAAAAATATAAAAATATAAAAATATAAAAATATAAAAATATAAAAATATAAAAATATAAAAATATAAAAATATAAAAATATAAAAATATAAAAATATAAAAATATAAAAATATAAAAATATAAAAATATAAAAATATAAAAATATAAAAATATAAAAATATAAAAATATAAAAATATAAAAATATAAAAATATAAAAATATAAAAATATAAAAATATAAAAATATGAAAATATAAATTTACATGTAAAAATTTAAAAATATAAAAATATAAAAATAATAAAATATAAAAATATAAAAATATAAAAATTAAAAATATAAAAACATAAAAATATAAAAATATAAAAATGTAAAAATATAAAAATATAAAAATATAAAAATATAAAAATATAAAAATATAAAAATATAAAAATATAAAAATATAAAAATATAAAAATATAAAAATATAAAAATATAAAAATATAAAAATATAAAAATATAAAAATATAAAAATATAAAAATATAAAAATATAAAAATATAAAAATATAAAAATATAAAAATATAAAAATATAAAAATATAAAAATATAAAAATATAAAAATATAAAAGTATAAAAGTATAAAATATAAAAATATAAAATATATAAAAATTTTTAAATAGCGGTATTTAAAATATTTAAATGAAACAATTTTTCTAATTATCAAAAGCATTGAAAATATTACAAATGTTAAAAAAGTTAGAAAATTACAAATAGGTAAATAAAAAAGTTACAATTATGTAACTAATAACATTACAAATTTTAAAATTATCAAAAAAATTAAAATATGAATGAATATTAAGAATGTTGAAGGTAGTACAAATAATCAAAATATTTGAAATGTGATATTTATTAAATAATATTGAAAATATTATAAATATTACAATTGTAAACATATAACAAATATATGAATATTAAAAATATTCAATATTTCAAGAATATTAAAAAAATTTCAAAATTATTAATATTTATATATAAATTATATATATATTGAAAAAAATTATTATAATATTGAACATATATAAATATTTAAAACATTAAAAATATTAATTTTAATATAATGGTATATTGATATATATATTTAATAAATTACTTATTTGTAATATTCAAAATATTCAAGATATTAAAAATGTTAAAAATATTAAAAATAAAAAAAAACATTAAAAATATTAACAATATTTAAAATATTAAAGTTATTTAAAATATTAAAAATATTAACAATATTTAAAATATTAAAATTATTTATTTATTATTAAAAATATTATAATTTTAAAAATAGTAAAAATTATTTTAAGAATATTAAAGTTATTTTAAAATTCCAATTCTTATTCACAATGCTTTTACATTTGTCATGAACCGTTCTTTGTGCACACACACACACACTAACACAACATACACAATAATGTTGATAATGTTCGAGCGGAGCTTTTGTGGCATTTTCTTATTTTTTTTGCATTGGTTCCGGGACTTTGCTGTCATTACTTCCTCGGTGGCTGTTACAGCCTCATAAAGGAGCCTCTTGATGCAACATTGTCGTAGTCAAGAGTTCAAAGAAGAAGAAAAAAAACGAGGGAAAAGTATGACAATTAAATTATATAAGCCCTCGAGGAGGTTTTATTGATTTAGGTTAAGGGTAAAGCAAATCTGAGAGACGGCGACAAACGAGCCTGAAAGGGGTATATTTACATTGGAGAACAATTGAGCCTCCCTAAGTGCATAAACCATAAGTTGTTGCTGAAGACAAAAGGAATAAAATATGAAATTCTTTTGTCCCATCGAGCTTCTGTGCAAGATGCTAAAGTTTATGATGCTACCTTATGGGGTTAATTGCCAGTACCGAGAAAAACTTGTATTAGTGTTAATGAACTTTTAATATTTAAGTGTTTTTTTTTCATGTTGGTTTTGTAGTTGACAATCGATGTAAGTGTGAGACAAGAAATGCACTTTGAGGTGTTTTGAAAGGGGCGATAATAAGGGTTACAATGTAGTTGAAATTTTTAAAAACTACTCAAAGTATTCGAAATATTTAAAATATTAAAAATATTTTAAAAAATACTATAAAATATTTTAAAAAATTCATATATAAAAATACTTTTAAAATATTTGTTATTTGAAGTATTAAAAAATATTAAAATTTTTAAAATATGATAAGATTCGATATGAATGTTTATAATATTTTAGATATATTAAATACTTAAGTCAGTTTAAATGCTAAAATATTCCACATATTTCTAATATTGAAATTATTTGAAATGTTCATAATATTTGGTTTATTCTTTCCTTGTTTAAATTGGATTCAGATAAATATCCTTTCTCTTTTTTAGTTTTCAATTTATTGACTTAATTGCTGTTCTCTATTTTTCGCACCACTTGCAGTGTGAAAAATTGATTACTTTACATCACTTTACTGTTTTTTTCTTAGTTTTCCCTGATTAAGGAAAATAATAATAGTAATAGCTAAGGCATTTATCTCTAAACCTGTTAAAAGAAAAATTAAATAATTCCCTAGCAGAGAAAGAGAAAAACAACAAAAAAATAAAAATAAAAAACAATTGTTAGTTAGTTACACAAGTAATCCCTACTTGTTCATGTTCATGTACAGTGAACAATGTTGTTTTCTCTTCAGCGAATATGTTACGAATCTCTAGTGTAATTATTTAAATTCCATTGTCTGCCTAATCCACCCAATTGATTTCTAACTGCGAACATCTCTACTAAGCGGGAACTACTACGACGGCCACGAGTTGGTGGCACGGCATAGTTATATGTACTATGTAGTAGTCACTGTAAGTGGTAGCCACAGTCCAACAACATCATCGCCTATCCAGGCACACATAACAATTCCAAAATCACTGCAGTCATGGAACATGAAGAAATGAAGGCCTTAGTTAGACTCAAGAGTTATTCTCTGAGTGTGTGTGTGAGTGAGCGTGGCCAATAAAATTCCTTAAGATAACATGGCCCTGCGTATCTACCATTTTTCTTAAGCCAAATAAAATGGCTAAAACGTGACGATATTTCAAATACAACTACATCAGGAACGGCAACTGCAATGGCAACAACGGCAGAAATGAATTGTTTTTTTTTTTGAATTGTAGGAAATATGCTGGATCAAGCTGAAGCTGAATCCAGCAATCCAGCACCATGTTGGTGCCAGTAAGCGATCAGAGATGCACTATGATGAACATTATGTGTACGACTTGGTCTTGGTCAACAATGATGATGATGATGGGGATTATGCCATGGGATTAATACTCATTCTACAGTTTTTCTCAGTTACTTTGGCTGCTTGCACATAATTCTCAAATCCTTGTTGTTTGTTGTTGCCTACCTTCAAATACCATCTTGGGCGACTAACTAACTCTCGGATGGACAGAGTTCAATCAAAAAATTGCTACAACAATGTTGCAACAAACTTTGCATTGCTTGCAACACTTGGCGGCGAAAAGGAAGTCAGATACTAAATATCAGTTTCATCATATGATTACGACCAGCACCTCGAAATGGGCAGAACAATTCAATAATCTGCTGGAAATACGGGGAAACAATAGCAATAAAAATTTAAGGTATTTACTACAATGAAACGTGTAGGTATTGTTAATTTATTGAGGGGCAGGGAACATGAATATCGTATAATAAATTTATACTATAGTATTTATTTTTATTTTTAATAATAATAATATTTTGTATAATTTGTTTAAACTAATTTTATTATTTATAACATTCATAATATTTTTTTAATAGTTAATATTTAATAGCGATAGTAATGATAAACAGGAATTATGATAAAAAACGGTTTATGTATTATGAAAGAACACAAATAATTTTAATATTTGTTAAAAATTAAATAATCCTCTTCTGATTCTTGATAATTTTGAGACTGCTGTAACCTTTAGTTTCACCAACGAAACTGAATTGCTGTTCAAAATTTACTTTTAAAGGTATACACAAAACAAAAAGTTTAAGGAGATAATGGTCAGATAAGTTCAACTGTTTGGATATTACGTTTTTCTTAAAAATTTTGCAAACTTTACCCCATAGCTCGATGAAAGTTGCCCATCTTGCTGAAACCAAGATGTGCTATTTGAATCCTTCGAAAGAATGTCTCTTGCAGAGGTTCTAAGTTTTTCACGAGTAGACGCTCTTACACGCTCAAAGTTTTCGTGATCCCCTAATATTGTAAGGGGAACTTCTGCACTCTGTCTCCCTGAACTTTTGCACCCATGTTCTAAACAATTAAATTGATGGAACTTCAATTCTGTGCCCTTATTAAGTGAACAAATTTTGCTGAATGACGCTATGGCACTGAATTCCCACTTATTGCTCTTACATTTCGTAACACCAACGCCCCAACCCGCAGTGACTGCTTAACGCAGTTAACGATTTTAATTAAATCGGTAATATTTTAAAAAATGAAATTTTTATAATTATTTTTAAAATTTGAAATAATTGCTCTTGTTTGTTATTGTCGATCTGTGCAGAAATATTAATATGTTTTTCATTGTTCGGTTTGAGATCTATTTTCTATTATCGCTAATAGAATTTGTTTTACAAGAGTTGGGTGAAATGAATTATGTTGACAGCTGGCAGGGCAGATTGCCAAACCATCATCATCAGTACCCGTTTGCTGTGACTTATCCACTCATTATCACAACCTTAAGTGTTTAAAGCTTTGAAATAATTAATAGTTTGTTTTTTAATTTTTTTGTGATCATAATTTATTATTTTTTTTAGCAATTGTAATATTTTATATAAAAAAAATTAATTTTTTATTATTATAATATTTTTAATATTTTAAGCATAAGCTGTTTTTTTTTTTTTTAAACAATAATATTTATAATATCCTGAAGATTTTGTATTTGTTTCGATAATTTTAATATTTTGTTATATTTTTGATATTGAGAATTTTTGTAATTTTTTTTATTTCTAATATATTCAACATTTGTTGTAATTTTTTAAGTATTTTGATTATTTTTGTTTATTTTAAATAATGTAAACATTTTTTAAACATTTAATATTTTCACTATTGTCAATATTTTTTAATATTTTCAAAATTTTTAATATTTTTAATGTTTTTTTGTTTAATATTTTAAATATGTTAATTTTTTTTAATATATTTAAAATTTTTAATATTTTAAATATTTGTAGTATTTTTTTAATATTTTAAATATTTTTAACATTTGTTATATTTTTTTAATATTTTTAATACTATTATTATTTTTAATATTTTTAATATTTAATATTTTTAATATTTTTCAAATATTTAATATTTTTACTATTTTCAATATTTTTATTATTTTTAATATTTTTAATATTTTTTAAATATTTAATATTTTTACTATTTTCAATATTTTTATTATTTTTAATATTTTTAATATTTTTTAAATATGTAATATTTTTACTATTTTCAATATTTTTATTATTTTTAATATTTTTAATATTTTTAATATTTTGAATATTATTTTAATTTACGTTAAGTGTATCGAAATGATACAACAAGTTCGGCTCAAGATCAGAAAAGTGTTCTTTATTCAAATTCAGTGTGTCACGCACTAGGATGACGCGTTTCGAACTCCATGACGAGTTCATCTTAAGACCCCTTTGTGACGAACTGATGCACAATGGTACATCATCAGCTGTATATATATCTACAATTATGCCAAACATATGCATGTGAAGTAGATATCAGCCGAAAATGTCCAGCATAGTTATGAATTTGTCCATTCACAATCAAACATGAGAATGGAGGATATTTTATCCCCATTTTTAATATTTTATTTTTAATATTTTTAATATTTTTAATAATTTTTTAATATTTTGAATATTTTTTGCATAATATTTTCGATATTTTTGATATTGTTTATATTAAATATAATATATTAAAATTTCTTTAATATTTTCAATATCTGTAATAGTAAAAATATTTTCAATAATTGTAATTGTTTAGATATTTTTAAAACTTTGTATATTTTTAATATTTTAAACATTTTGTATATTTTTAACATTTCTAATTTTAGATATTTGCAATGTTTTTTATTTTTGAAATATTTTTCATATTTTTAATATATTTAATATTTTGATTATATTGAACATTTTTAATATTTTGATTATTTTTAATATTTTTAATAATTTAAATTTTTTTAATATTTTTAAAATTTTTGATATTTTCAATATTTTTTGTTGTTAATATTTGTAATATTTTTAATGTTTTCTTTTTATTTCAATCTTGTCAAAATTTATAAAATTTTTAACTCACTTCGCCTATTGCCTCCATCTTTTAATATTTCTCTATACAACTATTACCTCCTCCATTTGCCAAAACAATTTCGTAATAATAAAAAAATTCGAATATTTTCAACGAATGTCTAAGGTCGAAAATCACTTTGACCAAAGCATAACTTTGTATCATAATAATTCCACACAGAATAGTTCAATGGAATTGCAATGCCCAACTCAAGCCCGAGGAGGAAATTCCATTAGATCATCGTCGAATGAAAATCGTGTGGCCAACATTATGTTGTTTGTAATATTGACAGCCTGCTGTCATGCCACATGACCTGTTGTCATTGTGCGCTGATGATGATGATGCCGTTCTTCTTGTAGTTTGTCACTATGTTGATGTTTTGCGATAATATGGGTTGATTATCTGCAGCCTTACTGGAGTGTGACACACAAACCAAATGTGAGGCTAAAACACTGCTTTGTACTTAGAAGATCATGTTATAAGTTGCACATTGCTCTTGGACGCAGGCAACACAAAGCCTAGACGTTATAGTCATCGTCATCATCATTATCATCTTCGTCAATGTCTAAGGACATTGATTTACCCTAAGGGGAATGTCAATAGTTTCAAAATACAATGATTCCACTGATGTCTGCCTAACATGCCACACAATTGTAGTACGTACGTAAGTGCTTGTAATACTACAACGAGTACGTAACATGCTTGGACATGATGAAGACTCATCATTGAAAGCGGGTGTGTGTGTGAGTGTTTCTAAGCTTTACCTTTAGTAGCACTTAGAGACAGAGGCAGCATATTTAGCTTTGCCGGCTTACAATGTATAGTGGGGACTCTGGTACCATTTGTGATAATATGACAAAATGTACCCATGACGAGAGATGGGGATAATTTCTGGAGCAAAAAACCAAAATGTTTGCCAAATGGGAATTGTGTGATTTTTGATGCTTTGAAATAGTTTAATAGAAATTGTAGGTAAAGTTTTTATAAAAATGTAGTGTTAAACAAATTTTATGTTATTGGTAATTTTTGCATTATTCTGAAAAGTTGGCGGTATTGTGGTAGAATCCACACTAATAGTAGTCGGTACTGTTTTTAAAGAAATATGTATAATAATTCTTAAAAAAAAATTACTTATATCTCGTTCAATAATTTTTTCCAGAGACAAACTGGAAACTTTTCGGAGAATATTAAATTCATGTTAATTTTGTTTTTTTTCTTAAAAAATTAAAAAAAAGCGTAAATTTTGTTTATCATATTTCTCTCCACACCAATGACTGCTAACTTTAACACATGTATACATTCGTAGGTCCCTATTTAGTACCTTGTCTTTTAATGTTGTTCCCTAAGGACTTTCGACATTACGTTACATTACATTTGTATTACTCTTAACATTCCATTGCAGGGATGAGTGAATGGCATGTGTGTAGAGGGAGGAGGTGGTAGTGGTAGGTTTCCTTGTTGGTTGGTTGGCGGCGATACAGTGCAGTAGGGACGGACGTGTGTTGTACTCGTGTGATGCTTAGCAATAATCATCATGGGCTTACATGCAACATCGTTGGCAACCAGATGCAATGCTGCACTTAGTTAGTAAATGCTCACAGTATAACAAAGTTAAAAATCTTTTTGGTATTTTAATCGAATTTTCGTGATGTTGTTGAAAATCAACAATTTTCAATGGATTTTCTTATGGTATGAGAGGCAAAAAGAGAGGGGAAAGAGCAAGACTTGATGCCAACAGTACTTGCTTGGCATTCTGCAGGAGAATGCCAATGTGTGTAACTAAAATGACAGCAGCGGAAATTGCAAGGCCTTTGCTATAGAGGGCATACGGAAAGGACGGCTTCTATGTTTTCAGATGACCATACGTTCATTTTCAGCTTCTAAAAGAAGACATGAAAGTTTTCACTGCTACTACTAATACTGTATTCAGATGCTTAAGATACTATTTAGATACAAAGCCTGTATTCAGATGACCATGTAGTAGTCTTTTATTTGTATTATAAAGATTTGGCATATATTTATTTTCAGCTTCTAAAAGAAGACATGAAACAGTCTTCGTTGTGCTGTAGACTGCTGAGTCGGCGCACAGTGTTTTTTTTTATTTTTTCTCCAAAGAGTTGTCAGTTTTATTTGAAAACGTTTTCATGTTCAAAAATCCTTAAGCATCAATGTGGTGACGAGCTCCGGACTTATCAGTCATGATATCGGCGAATTGCTGGTAGGGGGTAGCACCCAAAGGCATACCCTTCCACAAATGGGGAGTCAAATAAGCATAGTTCTTAGCGATATCAGCATAAATAATCTCGACGAAGTTACCTAAAGTACCAGTGAAACAACGGGCAGAGGTATAACAATCTTGAATACCAGCCATGGTCAACAACTTCTTGGGTACGGGAGCAGATGCAATTCCAGTACAACGGGGAGCCGGGATCAAACGAACGGAGACAGAACCTTACTTGCCGGTAACCTTGCCGATCTTGTTATCTCAGTAACCACGACGTACAAGGACGAAAGGCAACTTAGCCTAGAATATTGCACCACGGATAGTGGTGGCAACTTCTTTGCTGCACTTAACGCCCAAGACGATGTGACCATTATTGTCACCAATCGCAACAAAAACCTTGAAACGGGTAAGTTGACCACGACGGGTTTGCTTCTGGACAGGCATGATCTTCAAGACTACATCGCGCAGATCGGAGCCCAAGAGGAAATCAATGATTACGAACTCTATGATAGGCAAAGAGTACCAAAGAGTTGATTTTGCCATCACTAACCAAACGGTCCAATTTGGTGACAGGGACCCACTTCATGGATTCATCCCTGCCACCATGGCCGCGACCATGTCCACGACAAACAAATCCTTCACGAAAACCATCACGTTCAAAATGGTTCAGAATGTTTTTAAGTTTCTATTGGGCAAAATCAAAAAGATATTTTATGTGTATAGTTTTTAAACCGGTGCGGGTTGATGTTGACAGACTTTGGCAGCCATTTTGGGTTGAAAATGCCTCTTTACCCTATTTTTTATTTTTCAGTAACCGATGCCAAATCACCATTACTAGTTATACGATTAGCGGCATTTCTTTCAGCGGCTGTCCCCTCAATGTTGTTGACAACAACTTCACAGAAAAAGTCTAGTCAAAGATTTTCAAATAGCTGTCGTTCGGATTCGTTCAGAAACTGAAGATCCCCTTGTGTGAGTCTATACACAAAGGGTGTGATTTTTTAGGCATATAGAACATCCGATAGGGATAACTAAGAAACTAATTGCCAACCTAATGAAGTGCGTTTGACTATTTTTGCACTATACCATGCTCAGAACGTTTGCAAATCTTGAAAATGTATTTCCAAAATTCGCTTCCAGTTCGCCAAACTTATAGATCACTTACTCAAGTCAGCGATGAAGCTCATTTCCGGCTTAACGAGTACAAGCAGAATTTGCGTTTTTGGAGAGAGAGAGAGAGAGGGGAAGAGAAAGAGCACACAATCCTCATGCGACGTGAGGCTCTATCACACCCCGAAAAAATAACTGTTTGGTGCGGTTTACATGCCGAAGGCGTTATTGGCCCAACTGCCTATTAATCTGAAATCGGTACCAACCTTACCTTGAATGGCGAACGCTACATGCATAAGATTTTTATACCCTCACCCTACGGATAGGAGGGTATTTATAATTTGATACGACCCAAAAGAGTAACACATAGAAGGAGTCACTTCATATCCTATGTTTCTTTGAGTTAAATTCGATTCATGACTTTTTAAGTCGTTTGAGCCATGTTCGTCTGTCTGCCTGTCTGTCCGTCTATCTATCTGGCTGGTACGCACGATAATGTTCGAAAGACGCAACCAATTGTTTTTAAACTTTGGATTGGTTAATATTTCCCCAATACTACTTATGGTATTGCAAATTGGCTACATAACCACGCACCTTCTGGAACAAATGTACCATTTCGCCCACTTTAGAAATCGAGTAATAATATCAATACACCCAACGCGTGCCCAAATTTTCTATTTTGTAAATCTATATCAAGATAAAGTTTCGGAGAAAAACTGGAAGTCTAGAAACGCCCCTTCTGGTTCCTCCTATACAAATGTACCACTCGGCCAACTTTAGAAATCGATACACGCATCGCTAACGTGGCCAAATTCTTTATTTAGTAAAGCTATAACAGGATAACGTTTTTGAGAAAACACTGGAAGTCATTTTAGAAATGGATTTATAATATCAATACACCCAATGGTTGAGGGTATTTATCAGCCAGTTCACCTGACTGGAATTTCTGTACTGGTTTATTTCTCATATTAAAGCTAATCAATTAGAGGAGAAATGGTTCCAACAATGGGTATTTAAAGCATTTTTCGCCCCTGTAATTTACTAAAAAATAGAAAAAGTGTTAACTTTCTCAAATGCGAAAAGCTCTCCCACATCTCATTAATACTATGCAAATATAAAATAAGTCAGTTTGGAATCTTGATTTTTTTTTTGGCTTTCAGAAGACTTACTTATGGAAACGATGAGCACAAACCTTCCTTTGAGTTTTTAAAGCACTCAGCATTCTCTCCCGATCCTATGGAAAACATATCAGAAGGCCTTTCCAAATCTCGCCAACATCCACCCCTGTTATATGCCGCTTTTCACTGTTTTGTTACAAAAAACAGTCTGATAGCCAGACAAACGGACAACGGCAAAGAAAGTGATTTGCTTAGTTAAGAAACAGGCACGAGTATGTGCAACATTTCATATTAAAGACCATGCAACAATATCTCATTCACAATGCCACATAACTTGTCATCACCAATCATATTTGTGCGACGTCAATAGACAGCGAACACGGTATGACACGGATTTTGCAACAAACACTGGCATTGCGGCTGAGATAACACAGCCAGTCGTCTGTCCGCCTCTTAGTCCCCAACATGAGGTAAGAAGAGTATAGCAAAAAGGCAGCGTTTGGAATAATTGATTTGTGCAACCCTTTACGTCCTTCCCCCCTCATATTTAGTCCCCCAACCTGGTTTCCATATAATTTTCACATGCCGCATGATGTATGGATGAATTTGGTCTTATGCATGATGAGTCGACGGCCGACGACGACGGAACTAAGTGGCTGACTGTCGTCACTGGCAGGCTGGCTGTGAAGATCATGTTGCGACTACACTGTAATGGTTCAGTGATTCGGTTTCTTTTATGGCCAGCAAAGTGTGAAACAAGTTTGCAGCTCTCTTGGATTTTTTTTTTCGTTTACTTCTCTCCGGCATTTTATCGATCATCGTGAAATGCATGAAAAATCATTAAATTGGCACGTGATAAACGTTAATGATTGACAAATTTACCAAGCGGACGGACGGACGAATGGACCATTAACGCTGTTGTTCACGATGATGAAAATATTAACCATTTAATTGAGAGATGTGAGTGGAAATTTTAATTAAACTGCCACATGGCAGCTAAGAGTTTCTCTTTCAATTATGCTGTGAGAAGAGGCAAAAACCACAGCACACAGAATGTTGTAAAGATGATGAACCAGGTGTTGAAAATGAAGACATCAAGTGCCAAAATTGGCAACTCCTTTATACCTTAAAGGAAAAGGGAGAATAGTTTTTCCAACTAAGCATTGTCGGAATTCTCAGAATTTAAGAATGAAGTTGTCGTAATGGGGAAAAATGTTTATGGTAATAATTGAAATGTTGTGGGACTGGAGAGGAGATGGCCAAAGAGTGGTATTTGTTTACTAGTTAATTTATTTCTCTATTTAATATGGAAAAACTCCTATTCGAAATGCCAGCATAGGGTAATCCCATGTGGGAGGTTAGGGATTTTACAGATGGGCAGTACGAAGCGGATTGTATAACAGGATTTTGTCTATAATTCACGCAATCTCTATTCATAGCTATCAAATCTAAGTAATTCTCTAATACAAAGTTAAACCACTCGAGTATCATGCGAATGTTTGGGTTTGAGACGAGTAATAGGGATTTGTCAGATGAAAGTTTCTCGAAGAAGATGATGTTCAGATGCGTCGTTGAGCAGTAGGAGCCAACAATTGAAAAAATCTAAAAATGGAAAATTAATGGAATTTAAAAAGATTTTGTTATTTGTATAAATTGGGTTATCCTTTTCATCTTGAAGATGGTGAACGAAGTTACATATTTTTTTAAATTTTGAATCAATGAGTGGAGTAGGCCTGGCAAAATTTTTTTTTTTTTGCGTCCAGATAGTATTTGGCAACACAAATATTAATATGCGGACTAAATCTGTATTTTCGATCAGGGCTTACTGTTTTTTAGCCCTAGGGAGTATATATTTTTGAAGAAAAATTTTTTATTTTTGTTCAGTGGGCGCAGGAACAGTGCCAAAACTGTATTTTTAGCCCTAGAGAGAAATATTATGATACACAAATAGTACTTGGCTCTACCGGTTGAAATCTGCAGATTAAATATTTATTTCCGATGATCGGACGGGGTGTGATAAAAATTTTTTTTATCCTCAGAGAGAAAAAGTTTAGTACATAGACAGTATTCGACACATCAGATATCAATATGTTAAAGAATTGGTCATTTTTTATCAGCGGTTCCAAAAGAGATTTTTAGATTAATGCGATTTAATTCGATATAGATCATAAAATTGTTAATAATTTATAATTTAAATATTTAAAATATTTGCAACAATTTTAATATATCTTTTTTATTTTTTTTTTGATTTTTTAATATTTTTAATATTCTAAATACATTTTATATTTTTAAAATTATTAATAATTATAATATGTTTAAAATTTTTAATTTTTTTATTTTATTTTTATATTTTTAATAATTTAAATAAATATTTGCAACAATATTAATGTTTGAAATATTTATAATATTTGAAATATTTATAATATTTTTAATATTCTTAATACATTTAATATTTTTAATATTCTTATTATTTTTAAAATTTGTAATAATTATATTAATTTACGTTAAGTGTATCGAAATGATACAACAAATTCGGCTCAAGATCAGAAAAGTGTTTTTTATTTATTGTTTGATATTTTTGGTCAAATTCAGTGTGTCACGCACTAGGATGACGCGTTTCGAACTCCATGACAAGTTCATCTTCAGACCCCTTTGTGACGAACTGATGCACAATGGTACATCATCAGCTGTATATATATCTACAATTATGCCAAACATATGCATGTGAAGTAGATATCAGCCGAAAATGTCCAGCATAGTTATGAATTTGACCATTAATAATCAACCATGAGAATGGAGGATATTTTATCCCCACGATTCCCTTTTTACCTCAAAGCTCAAGCTTTACCACAAAGCCCAGGCTTTTTCACCACAAAGATCAAGCTTCTTACAAGGTATATTGTTTAACTAAGCTTACTCCCAGCAAAATATTTTGTTGCAAAGAAACAATTACAGAACAGCTTTTATTGATAAGTAACAAGTTCCACTTTCGGTTGCACAATATATTATTTTTGTTTGAAATTGTCCCAAAACCAACATGTTCTCGTGGAACCTGTTATGAAATGAATTGCTACATAACTGAATTATATATGCTGTTTTTTGAAATTTCATTGATTTTCAAATGGGTGCTTGTTCGAAATATATTTTAACTCAGATTTTTGAGTTTTTCTTAATAATTATCCTCTAAAAAATACTTATTTTGAATACGAATATTCATTTTCTGTTCTACGGAATCTGTGGTGCAACATGTTGTACGTTATCGGTTATATAGAACCAGAAACAGAATAGAAAGTCGATTAAAAAAGAAACGATTCTAGTATCAATACCATTCGCAACAAGTTCTGAAAAATTTTCCTGGGCTACTACTACTAAGCATATAGTTTTTGCTTACTACTACTACTAAGCATCTATATATTTATAATATTTTTAATATTCTTAATACATTTAATATTTTTAATATTCCTATTATTTTTAAAATTTGTAATAATTGTAATGTTTAAAATTTTTAATTTAATTTGTATTATTTAATTATATAAATAATATTATAATATATTATAATATTATTATTTATTATTATTATTTTCAATATTTATAATATGTTTAATATTTTTAATAATATTATATTATTATAATATAATAATATTATTAATATTTATAATATTTATAATATGTTTAATATTTTTAATATTTTCACTATTTTTATATTTTTAATATATTTGTAATATATTTAAAATTTTTACTATATTCTATATTCCTAATATTTTTAATAATTTATTATTTTGTATATTTCTCATATTTTTAACATTTTTACTTTTGTGAATATTTTTAGTTTTAATATTTTCGATATTTTTAATATTAGTATTATTTTGTATATTTTTAATATTTTTAATATTTTTAATATTTTTAATATTTTTAATATTTTTAATATTTTTAACATTTTTAATATTTTTAATATATTTAATATTTTGAATATTTGAATATTTTTAATTTTTTTTTATATTTTTAATATTTTCAAAAATTTTGTTACTTTTAATATTGAAAATAAAATTGTTTAGAATTTTGTATTTTTAGCATATTTATTTTTTAATAATTTAAAATAATATCATTTGCTTTTAAAATTTGTTAATGCTGTATGCGGTGTTGGCTCGTTGTGACAAGTATTAACAATTAGATTTGTAAATTTTCTCTAGAAGAAATTCGTATCTCCCTAATACACAACAAAACCTTACTAAAAAATTTTAAATCTCCCACAATTCTTTAAAAAATTATTTAAAGCATTTGTAATCTAAAATAAACAAGAAATCTGGAGTTTTTTTGTAGCTTCAATAGACCTAAATGCATAAATAACAACTAAAAAGTTGTACCCCCAACAAACAGAGAACAGAATGTGCGGATGACAACAGCTAAAGAAGAATTATTTGTCACAGATGAAACATCAAAGACTTTAGGTTTTTGCCAATCATCCAGACCTAAGGCACTGCAGAAAATCCTCCCATTTATAACGCACAGATGCTAACACAGCAATGCCACCACCATTCTAGCGGATCCACTCCACATGCGGAGCTCCTAACGACAACTCCACTAATAAGAATGAACAAATGTTCAGCCTGCTTCATTGTCATATCCCTGCGATTCTTCTTGACGGAACAAAATGCCGTCTCATACAAAAGCATTGCTAACGTTGATGGCAAAGGAAGTTCATTCCTTTGACATCGATTTCATTAGGTTTATTGTTTAAATATTAAAGAGCAACAGCGAATGCGAAATACTGATTGGAATAATATGTGTATATTTTTACGACAACGACAAATTATATTTGTAATATTATGTTTTTAAAGCACGAATGTCAAATAACCGAACAAGAAAAAGGCCCAGGGGCAAAATATAGTCATATTAAAAAGGCGTGCGTGCACACACATGATACACGTTGTAACACACATTTGTTGCAAGGATAAGAAGGGAATCCTTGTGAGACGAATGGAAATGCTGGTTTTAAATTTCTTTATATATTTTATACTTAACTTGTTTCATAACATAAAAAAAACACATATAGGTTTTATATGTTACATATGGGTATGAATTTTGAAGGATATCAAAGTTGACTATGGCGACGCCGTGAATTGCATTCAGGTGACTATTGAGAAGAATGCTATAAAAATACTGCTTTTGTCATAATTTGAATCTTTTTTTGATAACCGAGTAATTAAATGTTATAATGTCAGATCCAAACTCAATATTTTTACATTTACATATTTGTAAAATAATTTACATGGATAATGTTTGTTACGCGTAATCTTAAAAACAGTTCCTGATTTCAATAATTATTAATTGTAAAATATCAGAACTTGGATAAGGAAGATAGTATGGTACTTTGTCTTTTTTAATTTGCAAAAAAGTTTTAAATTGTGTTTTTACTTGGCAAACGAACTAGGCCCCGAAAAATAACACTATTGGTGTCATTTTAATTACGGTTCAAAACCATTTCCACAATGGTTAAGATGTCAGAATATGATACAATTCGAAATATCCTTTTTTGAATTCCAAATTTACATTGAATTGGATCGAAAATAAATAGCAAAGCTTTTTGATAAGAAAATACTTTTGATATAACAGATATTAAAAATATAAAAATATTAAAATATAAAAATATAAAAATATAAAAATATAAAAATATAAAAATATAAAAATATAAAAATATAAAAATATAAAAATATAAAAATATAAAAATATTAAAATATTAAAATATTAAAATATAAAAATATTAAAATATAAAAATATAAAAATATAAAAATATAAAAATATAAAAATATAAAAATATACAAATATAAAAATATAAAAATATAAAAATATAAAAATATAAAAACATATAAATATATAAAAACATAAAAATATAAAAATATAAAAACATAAAAATATAAAAATATAAAAATATAAAAATATAAAAATATAAAAATATAAAAATATAAAAATATAAAAATATAAAAATATAAAAATATAAAAATATAAAAATATAAAAATATAAAAATATAAAAATATAAAAATATAAAAATATAAAAATATAAAAATATAAAAATATAAAAATATAAAAATATAAAAATATAAAAATATAAAAATATAAAAATATAAAAATATAAAAATATAAAAATATAAAAATATAAAAATATAAAAATATAAAAATATAAAAATATAAAAATATAAAAATATAAAAATATAAAAATATAAAAATATAAAAATATAAAAATATAAAAATTTAAAAATAAAAATATAACGTTCGAAATACCCTTTTTTGTATTCCAAATTTCCATTGAATTCTATTTACAAATCAATAGCAAAACTTTTAGTTGGCGCCGTCAACAATCCTTTGGACCAACTTAGAGCTTTCCGTTTTTTCCTTTATGTATTAGTCCTCCTTTTTTATTTGCCTACAAATGTGTATTTGATTAAATGTTTATGCGCCTGTATTTTTCCCGTCTTTAGTGAGCATATGAATGATTTCAATGGCTGTTAGTACCACCTACTTCGCCCACTGCATATCCTTGTGCTCGGTGGAACTCGTCGTATGGCCTGTCTGCCAGTATTTCATAACGAAGTAACGTTCTTTGTTTTTACTGCAACAGTTGTTAAAAATCCCTTGAATGTCTTCAACAACTTTGTTGCCGCCACGTTCCCATGGCCTTTTCCTACCAAAAATTCAAATCCCTTTGCTCTCTTTCCGACTGAATCTTCTTACGTACTATTTGTTTTCATATTCTGTTGCTGTATTTGTTTGTCTTGATGTTTGTTTCCAGTTTCATGGTATCTGTTATTGTTGTTGTGGTTGTTGCTTTTGTCGATTCAAAAACATCCTTGCACATATTAAAATTGTATTCATTGTTTTATGTTTGCTTCAAAAACACTTTTGCAACTGAGCAAGCGAACGAGCGGCGGAAGGGGCTGGAGGGAGCTTCAGGAAGGGAGCGTATAAATAAATAAAACCTGCGAGATACAAAATATTTCACAACACAAAAGCTCCCCAGAGTTTTTGGCCCCGATTGTGAAACCCTTACAACACAATTTGCTTCATATTTTGTCTTTGGCTTAAATTTTTTGTTTTTTGGCAATAACAAAATATGCTGAACCCTCTTACTCTTCTACCGCTCGCCGCTTAAATTATACCAGGACACAATTTAGTGGGTAACAACAGCAACAACACTACAACAACTGATACTGGGATACAACTCCATCCACTCGTCGTGCTTCATGAGTTATTACATATAAATTATCATTCAACATTTGAACAGCAACAACACCCCCGTGAGCTGTAGAGGTATCCTCTCTGTGTGTGTGTGTGCTGCAAAAAATGTTGCTAAGGGATCGAGGTCGTTGTAACGCGGTGACGGATATCGCTTAAATCACAGTTAAATACATACAGCAGCAGCAAAAACTCGTATAGGAGAAGAGGGTGAAGGTAAGGGGGGTTGGGTTATGTGGAGACCTCCATCGGTGTAAGGTTATTTGAGTTACGGTTATGGGCTGATTTAAGTGTATTACTTAAATTTTACTTATAGGGAACACGATTAAAAAAAAAAATATGTCATTGTCTTCGTCTTGGTCCCCAAAAATCGGAATGGTAGGTCAAAGTTGGCGCTCATGCCCATGGGGCCCGGGGGGGGTCAAAAAAGGGGCCCCTTTCGGTTCTATGATGACTCCCCCAGGTGTTTTTGCCAGCGGCGCTGTTGCAACCATCTGAACCGTTACAACTCTAATTTAAAAAACAAATAATATTTTAAAGGGATATATCAAAAAAAAAACATTATATTTACAATACATAGCTTTTTTTAAACATTTTTCAAATTTTTGTTAAGTTTATTCCACTTTTATCCTTTTTTAATCAATTTTCTTCTTTGAACTTTTTCTTCAATTTTTTTTTAATTTTTTTTTTAGCATTTTTCAATTTATTTGCTTAAATTTTTCTAACTTTTTCCATGACTTTTTAAATTTTTGTATGGTATATCCCGGAAATTTAAATGGCTCTAACTCGGTCCAGGAGACCCGTAGAATCTTAAAAATAACCTCGAAAATATCTTTCATTTGAGTACCCATGGGGGTATCATAGAACCCAAGGGGCCCCTTTTTTGGCCCCCCGGTCCTTAACGCCAACTTTGACCTCGATTTTCGTGTTTTGGGGCGTATTTGGGGGGTGGCATTATTTTTTTTGGGCTCCCGCCCCATATTCAGCACTTTTGCCGTAAATTCTATAGCATTTTATTCTTAATGTAAAAAACTGAAGAGAGCGAAGAAAGCTGCCGAGCGATAATAACTGATTTTTGTGCCTAAACGTTAAGGGCATGTTTTACCTGTAGTTGTAATTTGATGTATTTTGTATGGTTAAGAGCATTATCGACTAGATTTTCTATTATCAACATATTAATTAACATAAGGCTTTGTGCATTAATTGAGACTAATTAAATTTTAGTTGTAAGAAACTTTACAAATGGCCTTTGTTTTATAAGAAATATTAAAAAGATTAATTAAGTTATTTTACACTACACACCAATATTACTTAAAAGAAGTTACACAAGCCCTCATATTTGCAATGTTAAGATATTCCCTATGCATTTGTGTAATCTGTGCTTCATAAGCCCTTTGTTGCAGCAAAGTTCTGCAAGATGTTTGCATATCACAAGTCTTAGCCCATTAAAGTTCGTAAACTTTAAATTTCCCTTAGTAATTGTAATAACGTTTGCCCTCGTCTAATGCTCTAATGGCCAACTAAAGCCGGAAGTTCAGTTAGAGAATTTTAAATGGTTACATTCCATCCTAGCCATTCTATGTGTACCCATTCTACCCCTCTAGTCATATTGCCGTACTTTGCATAGACCGGCAGCAGTGCATATTTGAAGAAAACTTTACCTACTGCATAAATTCCAAGATTTTCTCAAACGACATAGGGATAGAGAGAGAGAGAGAGGGTGGCTGAAGTAATGCTGTGCATTCTTTATATTCCTGTGGTAAATTGCACGTAGTAGGATGTAGTTAGTTCTATGATGATGCATAGAATTTACGCCTTAGGGAGAAAGATACTCTCAAACGCAGTCACTCTCTCTCTCTCTCTCCACCTACCAAAACGTCATTTAGCCCGTATCAGTAACAGACCCCCTGTAGGACAACAACAATAAGTTACAGTGAAATTGCTGGAACTGGAAGTGAAGGGGCCAAAGTTGCTGTTGTTGTTGTTTCACTTTTAAGTACTTGCGAACAATGCCATAGTGAATTTACTTTGATGATGTGCACATTAGGGTGGCAGCGAAGATTCAAAAAAGTTAAAATATATTATATAAATAATCAAATAAAGAAAAATAACAATATTCAAAACATCAAAAAAGGAAAAATATAACAGAAAAGTAAACAAACAATATTAACAAAATAAAAAATATTTCAAATAAAATATTATAATAAAAAAATATTTTTGATATAACAAATATTAAAACTTATGAAATTATTAAAAAAAGTTAAAACATTTTAAATCATACACAACATTTGACATTTTAAAAATACTGAAAACATTCTGTCACAGAGCTTCGTATTCGTTGTACTACTGCGGACGGAGTACCTCTACGTGGTGACGTCTGGAAACGTTCCTTTGACACCCGTCAGAGAACGGCTGACTGTTAGGGGCGAAACCTAAAACCATGGCACGCCGGCTCAGAGTGAGCGGTACCCTGGTCAGCGTCACACCCAGAATGGGCGGCTGCAATAAAATCCTGGCAGGAGGAGAAAACTGCGACGCGGTGCACTGGGCTTGCAACCCGCCACCGACGTTTGAACTATTGCAATGAAAAGAAGTAAGAAAATGATAACATGGACCCCCCAAAATGTTGACGACTACTGCAGACGAATTAAGGACCATGATTTGAAGATATGCAACTGGAATGTTAGAACACAGGTACCTCCACCCAACTGGTGAAAGTCCTCGAAGAATACAAGACCGACATAACCGCCTTACAGGAAATCCTGTGGACGGGACACGGGTGCTCGCGCATGAAGACGTGCGACATCTACTATAGTGACCATGCGGACAATCACGAGTTTGGATGTGGATTTGTGGTTGGCAAGAGATTGCGACACATTGTCCCACGGTTGAAACCGGTGTGTGAACGTATAGCCACCATAAGAGCCAAAACAAAGTTTTTCCACATAACACTTATATTTGCCCATACTCCGACAGAAGTGAAAAGCGATGAGGACAAAGACGAGTTCTACAAGAGCCTAGAAAATGTATATGACCGTAGCCCGAGCCATGATATCAAAATTGTACTAGGCGATTTTAATGGCATCAGACTGCAGGACCAGATTTGACTATAGAAATATTCATTAGAAAACATGGTAATCTCCAGATCAATTGAAGAGGAATCAGAAAGATCAAGTGGTAGGCCATGGAAGGCACGCATCCAGTGTTCTGGACATACGAGTGATCAGTGGTGCGAACATTGACTACGATCACTACCGTTAAGGTACGCACAAGGCTAAGCATGGCGAAAAACGTACGTAACCAGGCACAACGAAAGCTGGATATCGGTAAACGGCGGACCACAGAAGTAGCGGACGCCTACTCCAACCACCTGACTCAACTGCTACGGAATGCTCCAACCCTTGATAATATTACTTGGCAGTGTCAATATATAGCCGACTCCATAAAACGGATTGCGAGAAGCGTACTTGGGCACTCAAGAAATTACCTGGTACGATGATGAATGTCGCAATGCCACGATAGAGGCGGATGTTGCATACAGGGCGAAATTGCAGCCAATGCAATATACGGAAAAAAGGAGCTAAAGCAGAGATAGGATGAGTGCACAAAATTGCTCCGAAGTAGAGGAGAAGCCCTCCTGCAAGTACAGCGATGGTCAGCTAGTGACGGACCCGGATAACGTTCTTAAAATATGGAGAGAACATTTCAGCAACCTACTGGTTACGGACACCACTCCAGAAGACCCCGCACCAATCCATGACGATGGTATTAACTGTTCACCACCACCTTAAAAATATCAAAGCAGCTGGAGCCGATGGTCTCCCGGCTGAATTATTAAAGGCAGGTGGAGAGGATGTTATATCCCATATACAAGAAAGAAGATCGCAGTGAGTGTAATAACTATCGTGGAATAAGCCTATTACCAATTACGTACAAGGTCCTTTCAAGCATATTGTGTGAACGTCTAAAGCCAATTGTAGAAAAACTAATGGGAACTTATCACCTGGTAAGTTTACGACGGATCAAAGATTCACTTTATTACAAATTCTATCGACTACAAAGCTTCCCTCGACTCTCCGATAAGGAGTTTGGTATTCCAACAAAGCTTAATCGACTTCGATCCTTGGGATAAGGATCATTCTGAACCATTCAACACGGAAAGAGGTCTCCGGCAGGGTGATAGCTTGTCCTGTACACTTTTTAATATAATTATGGAGAAGGTGATGAGAAAGGCTGGTGTCAACATGTCTGGCACAATATTCCACAAGAGCCACATGTCACTAGTCTATGCCGATGATATAGATATCATTGGCCGAAATTTGCGAGATGTTACTGCAGTTTTCTCATCGCTAGAAACGAAGTCAGAAGTCAACGAGGACAAAACAAAAATAATGATTTCGAGGAACAAAGAGTCCTCTCGTTGGGAACGCACCATCAACATTGAAAATTATTGTTTTGATGTAGTAGATGAGTTTAACTACCCCGGATCCTGCGTCAACAAGAAAAATAATGTCAGCCAAGAAATCAAACGGAGAATTGTGCTTGCCAATAGATGTTTTTACGGACTTCGGCAGCACTTAAGTAACACCACCTTATCTCGAGATTCTAAGAAACAGCTTTATCAAATGTTAATTTTATCCGTTCTGTTGTATGCATAAAATAGTATGTCCCTCCTTTATTTTATTAAATAAACTGGTTTTATCTTATTAATTTTTTGTTTATCAACGTTTGCAAAGTAAAAATATTTTTAATCCACCCTATATTATAATATTAGAATCTCATGCAGCTTTCAACATTAATTTATCTTCATTGCATTTAATTGCCATCCTAGTGTACATATGTATGTATGTGAGAGTGCAAGGATTAACAGTAATGTCTATACATAGATATAATATAAATAGACATATCTATATAGTCAGATGTATGTCAAAGTAACTTCAAGCTGTCTACAGCAATTACGATAAAGAATGAGCTGATAGTTATGCCACCGCAGCAAAAGATGTCGAAATAACAATGAGCCCCCTACAATGTGATATAATGGTTTCTAGTTAAAGTAGAATTTGGATATATGAAATACCAACAATTCAAAAAAAATTATATGAGTAATATTTTCATGCAAATAAACAAAATCTTTTTTTAATAATACTCCGGGATGAATGTAACCAATATCAAACGATACCATTTGACCTCAGTATCAAAACCTTAAACTCCATCTTGCTCCACTACGTCACAATTTTTTTTTTAATGTTGTTAAAAATTCGATAGTTTTTGGTCAAAAGTCGAATCAAAGACTATGAAATATCATGTGTAAAAATACATTTGGGATAGTTGATGTCTTCGGAAACATATGAATTCTCTAGCTCCCAACCGTATGGGACATTTTTGGCCGATTTTTGAAAAACGGCTTTAAAGTCAACATTGTCAAAGATGCTATCCCCTACCTCATTCATGGGGTGTAAATGGAAATTAAGTTTAACAATGACAATTTAGTCTACGTTTATGCACCATTTTAACCCATTTTTGTATATTAATACCAATATAAATGTATACAAATTGCATATATCTTATTTTTTTAGCACCGCCTGAATATAAAATGTTGATGGATGAAGAGCATCACCTAGTCGACTATGACATCATACTCAATAGCATTGGGTTCCTTTAATCCTTTCAAATATAATGGAAATGCTAGCTTCGCTCTTTCTCGTTTGAAGTTAGCACACAAAAAAAACACCAGCAAAATAGTTCAAATAATTTCACAAGTTAAACATAATAATTCAACAAATATGCAATTAATATTTATTACAGCACAATCAGCAGAAAATTATAAAAGCCAAAAAGATGGAAGTTAAAATGTGTTTGAAATAAGGAAGACAGAGGATTTGACACATAAAGATAAATACTATTTAATAAACAACATTGTCACTGAGTAGACTAAAGGCTATATATTATCTTAAAAATCACTCAAATATTGTTCACTTATTATTAGCGGCTGAGCAACAAGCAGCAAGTTAAACTCTCCAAATTTTTTGTTTTTTAGTAACATTGTTAATATTTTTGAAATTTTTAATATTCTCAATATATTTAGTATTTTTATTATTTTAAATATTTTTACTATTTTTAATTATTTTTATATTTTTAATATTTTAATGCAACCAAACTCATTATTTACATATACAGATCAACAAGAGAATATTTTTAATATTTTTAATATCTATGTTTTTGTTTGTTGACATCTTAATTATAATATTGGGATTTGGTTCGGCTATAGGGTCTGAATTTAAAGACAATTTTTATGTTGTACTTTTATTCCATTTATTTATTTCCGATATTTCGACTAACATCGTTAGTCATCATCAGGGTTATCTATTATTCACAAAGATACAAAAATGTTACACATTAACACACAAATAAACATATTTTTACATTGACAGAAATTCTTACAAATATCGGCAGCTAAAATGATACTGTCTTGAGACAGCTTCTGTAAACTACTAGCTATTTGGTCGACTGTACTTGTCAATAAGATGTCTATACATCTGAGAGCAATTTGATGTGGCGCTCTTATAATTTAGTCTCTGGTCCAACGGTGTATCAATTATGTGCAGCATTTCTAAAGTATATCTCTGGGTCTAATTCCTCTCTTCCACAAGTATCTCTACGTCGTCAAAATTTGGTATATGTCCTGTTAGAGTACTGTGGGCTGCAAGAGCAGTTTTTTGTTCTAATTGTTTCCCAGTCGCTTTCTGGTCAGTTTTGTGCGAAGCCAATCTCGCTTTTAGTTTTGTCCTTGTTGTTCTAACATATACCTTTGGGCATATGTCGGATCCGTCACCATTGCATTTAATCTTATAAACTAAGTTGGACTTTTCTCCTTTTTCCACTTTGGCTTTGGTCTTACTGATTTTTAATGTTTTTAATATTTTTAATATTTTTAATATTGTTAATATTTTTAATATTTTTAATATTTTTAATATTTCTAATATTAAATTTACGTTAAAGTGTATCAAATGATACATCAAATTCGGCTTACGATCAGAAAAGTGTTTTTTTTTTTTTATTTTATTTTATTGTTTAAATATTTTTGGTCAAATTCAGTGTGTCACTCACTAGGATGACGCGTTTCGAACTCCATGACGAGTTCATCTTCAGACCCCTTTGTGACAAACTGAAGTAGATATCAGCCGAAAATGTCCAGCACCAGTGATGTATTTTCAGCCGAAAATGTCCAGCACCAATGATGTATTCTTTGAATTTGACCGTTAATATTCAAACATGAGAAATGGAGGAAATTCTTTCCCCACGATTCCCCTTTTTACCTTAAAGCTTAAGCTTCTTTACAAGGTTTTTTGTTGTTAAACTAAGATTACTTTAAATTTTTCAATGTCAAAGTAAGGCATTTAGTTTTTAGGCCGTGCCGTGCCAGAGTTTGATTGTTAATTTTAGTCGATCGTGTTTTTATATATTAAATTTACGTTAAAGTGTATCAAATGATACATCAAATTCGGCTTACGATCAGAAAAGTGTTTTTTTTTTTTTTATTTTATTGTTTAAATATTTTTGGTCAAATTCAGTGTGTCACTCACTAGGATGACGCGTTTCGAACTCCATGACGAGTTCATCTTCAGACCCCTTTGTGACAAACTGATACACAATGGTAAATCATCAGCTGTATATATATCTACAATTATGTCACACATGTACATGCGAAGTAGATATCAGCCGAAAATGTCCAGCACCAATGGTGTATTCTTTGAATTTGACCGTTAATATTCAAACATGAGAAATGGAGGGAATTCTTTCCCCACGATTCCCCTTTTTACCTTAAAGCTTAAGCTTCTTTACAAGGTTTTTTGTTGTTAAACTAAGATTACTTTAAATTTTTCAATGTCAAAGTAAGGCATTTAGTTTTTAGGCCGTGCCGTGCCAGAGTTTGATTGTCACGTCATCCTAGTGAGTGACACATTGAATTAAACCAAAAAAAAAAAACACTTTTCTGATCGTAAGCCGAATTTGATGTATCATTTGATACACTTTAACGTAAATTTAATATATAAAAACACGATCGACTAAAATTAACAATCAAACTCTGGCACGGCACGGCCTAAAAACTAAATGCCTTACTTTGACATAGAAAAATTTAAAGTAATCTTAGTTTAACAACAAAAAACCTTGTAAAGAAGCTTAAGCTTTAAGGTAAAAAGGGGAATCGTGGGGAAAGAATTTCCTCAATTTCTCATGTTTGAATATTAACGGTCAAGTTCAAAGAATACACCATTGGTGCTGGACATTTTCGGCTGATATCTACTTCGCATGTACATGTGTGACATAATTGTAGATATATATACAGCTGATGATGTACCATTGTGTATCAGTTTGTCACAAAGGGGTCTGAAGATGAACTCGTCATGGAGTTCGAAACGCGTCATCCTAGTGAGTGACACACTGAATTTGACCAAAAATATTTAAACAATAAAATAAAAAAAAAAAAAAAAAAACACTTTTCTGATCGTAAGCCGAATTTGATGTATCATTTGATACACTTTAACGTAAATTTAATATATAAAAACACGATCGACTAAAATTAACAATCTATTTCTAATATTTTTAATATTTTTAATATTTTAAAAATTTTTTTAATAACTTAAACTTAATTTCCCTTTACACCCCATGAATGACGTATGGGATGCTTCTCGCATTGTTGTGAATTAACACGCGTTCTATTTTAGATTCACATCAAACGGCACCTACTTGATTAACGACGAATGCGAACGTCACTGCTTGAGAAGCTTTTGCTGGACATGCCGATTATGTCGACGCTTAAACTGCAAAGTTGCTGTGGACAACATTGAGGGGGCCGGCAATGGAAGAAAAATTTAGATCGAACTACGGATCTCTTGCATGGTAGTCGCTTGTTCTAACCACTATGCCACGACCGGTTTTAATATTTTTACTATTTTTATAATATTTCTAATAATTTTCAACATTTTTGATGTTTTTAATTTTTTTGTAATATTTTTACTATTTTTGGTATTTATAAAATTCGTAATATTTTTAATACTTTGAATATTTTTAATATTTTTAAAATTTTTAATATTTTCAATACTTTTAATATTTGTTCAATATTTTTAATTCATTTAATATTTTTACTGTTTTGAATATTTCTTTTAATTTCATATTTTTATATTTATGTGTGAGAATTATGATATTGTTTCATAGATTGGTTTAAGATAATTTCTATTGGTAACTATTTATTATTACCTATAGTTTTCTATTCAAGAGTTGTGAAATTTTTAATATTTTTGATATATTTCTTATTTTGAATTTTTTAAATATTTTTTATATTTTCGATATCTATATATATAAAAATGAAATGGTCCACGCACGTACCATCACTTGAGAACGGCTGGAGCGATTTGGCTGATTTTTCTTTTATTGGATTCGACATTTTCCGTAGATTGTTTGTGTTGAAAAAATCAAATCCAGGTGGCGCTAGGGTGGATTTATATCGAACATTTTAATGCATGTACCAATTCAACTGAAATTTAAAATGTATATTCGTTTGATCATGAGAAAATATTTTATGTACAAATGGACCCGGTAGATGGCGCTGGGGTCGGTTTACAATCAAAACTTAAACGAATGGGCCAATTTAACTGAAATTCAGAATCCATGTTTGTTTGATTATCAGAAAAAATTTTATATACAAATGGACCCGGTAGATGGCGCTAGGGTGGACTTATATCAAAAATTTGAATGCATGTACTAATTTAACTGAAATTTAGTATTTATGTTAGTGGAACCTTGAGAAAATTTTTTTTGTATAAATTGTAGCTATGGTGGAATTATAATGAAAATTTTAACGAATTAAACAATTTGATTGAAATTTAGAATGTATATTTGTTTTATTATGGAATTTTTTTTTTATGTATGGCTGGGGTTGAATTATTTCGAAAATTTATATCAGTTGTCCGATTTTACTTACACTTAAAATATATGATTTTTTTGGCATGAGAAGATTTTGAATATCGATTGTCCGATTTTACTTAAGCTTCAAATATATGATTTTTTTGGCATGAGAAAATTTTGAATGTATGTTTGGAACCAGTTGCCGGTGTTTAGCTTATGATACACTTAATTTTTGGAATGTCATTTAGTCACTTTTTTTAACATCATAGTTATTCAGAAGTCTATATATATAAAACAGATGTACATTTTGATGTCACCACTGATTGTGAAAACGGTTGACCCCATTTGTCCCAAAATTTCAGTGAAAGTTAAGGATTGGCTGTAGGTGGTCCCCCAGACTGCAAAAAGGCTTAAATAAGAATGACTAACTTTTATAATGACGCACTTCCTACTGAATTAGAGAGCTTCACAAAGTTGTTTTTCTTATTTCAAAATTTTAGGGGACAATAACAAAAATAGGAATAACTGTTGATATCACCCAGACCATACGGTTAATGGGGTTGCTGAGCTTAATGAATGCATTTTTGGAAATTCGTACTCCTTAGGATAAAAAGGTACAATCACACAGTACACCAACGCTGAAAGTTATAGGTCAGTCAATCGGCTTAAAAATGTGGTTTTAGAATACATGCCTATCAATAAGAAAGTTTTCATCCCATCATGGACGACACTGCTGATCCGTTTTAGCAATTTTTATAATAATATATAATAATCTTTAAGATATATGAATAACAGAATTTGTCCGGGAAAACCTCGCCCTTTAAATTGAAATATTTTAGAGGTCAAAAAAATAAACCAATCGTTTTTAGATTTCAACTACACTCAACATAAAAAAAGAAAAATTAAAATATTTTGAATACTGAATAGTCTTGATTTGTCTAAAATGTTTTTAATATTTTAATATTAAAAATATTTATCTTTTCAAAATATTTGAAATTTTTATACCCTTCACCATGCGCATGAACGGAGTGAAGGGTATATTCATTTTGTTCTTCCATTTGTAACGCCCATAAGGAGGCGTGGTAGGTATAACAATATATATATATAAATGATCAGCATCGAAATCTGAGTCGATTTAAGGGTGACCGTCTGTCCGTCTGTCCCCGCGATTACTGCCGCAGTTTATGCTATATCGAGCTGAAATTTGGAATGCAAGCTTCTATCATCAAAGCGGAGGTTAAGTTCTAAGATGAGCCCGATCGGTCAAAAACTACTCCCACCTCCCATACAAACTCCCCATTTTTGGGGTCTATCCCTGCGGTTACAGCCGTAGTTTAAGGGAAATCAAGCTGACATTTTGTATGCAAGCTACCCAACACTAGGCGCAGGTTGAGTTCTAAGATAAGCCCGATCGGTCAAAAACTACTCCCACCTCCCATACAAACTCCCCCTTTTTGGGGCCTATCCCTGCGGTTACAGCCGTAGTTTAAGAGCAATCAAGCTGAAATTTTGTACGCAAGCTTCCCAACACTAGGCGGAGGTTGAGTTCTAAGATGAGCCCGATCGGTCAAAAACTGCTCCCACCTCCCATACAAACTCCCCTTTTTGGGGTCTCTCCCTACGATTGCAGCTGTAGTTTAAGGGCAATCAAGCTGAAATTTTGTATACAAGCTTCCCAACACTAGGCGGAGGTTGAGTAGTAAGATGAGACCGATCGGTCAAAAACTGCTCCCACCTCCCATACAAACTCCCCTTTTTTGGGGTCTCTCCCTACGATTGCAGCTGTAGTTTAAGGGCAACCAAGCTGGAATTTTGTATGTGAGCTTCCCTACACTAAGCGGAAGTTTAGTGGTAAGATGAGACCGATCGGTAAAAACCTACTCCCACCTCCCATACAGAATCCCTCTTTTTGGGGGTGTCCGTATGTCAGTCCCCGCGATTATAGCAGCAATTTAAGAGCAATCAAGCTGAAATATTGTACGCAAGTTTTGCGGCACTAAATGGAGGTTGAGTTCTAAGATGAGCCCGATCGGTCAAAAACTACTCCCACCTCCCATACAAACTCCCCTTTTTGGGGTCTGTCCCTGCGATTACAGCCGTAGTTTAAATACAATCGAGCTGAAATTTTGTATGTGAGCTTCCCTACAATAAGCGGAGGTTAAGTGGTAAGATGAGACCGGTCGGTCAAAAATTACTCTCACCTCCCATACAAAATCCCTCTTTTAGGGGGTTTTCGTATGTCAGTCCCCGCGATTACAATAGTAATTTAAGAGAAATCAAGCCGAAATATTGTATGCAAACTTTACTGCCCTAAATGGAGGTTGAGTTCTAAGATGAGCCCAATAGGTCAAAAACTACTCCCACCTCCCATACAAACTCCCCCTGTTTGGGGTCTATCCCTACGATTACAGCTGCAGTGTAAGAGCAATCAAGTTACAATTTTGTATGCGAGCTTTCCTACACTAAGCGAAGGTTGAGTAGTAAGATGAAACCGATCGGTCAAAAATTACTCCCACCTCCCATACACAAACCCTCTTTTTGGGGGTGTCCGTATGTCAGTCCCGCGATTACAGTAGTAATTTAAGAGCAATCGAGCTGAAATATTGTATGAAAGCTTTTCTGCTCTAAGCGGAGGTTGAGTATTAAAATGAGTATCAAAAACTACTCTCACCTCCCATACAAACCCTCCCTTTTTTGGGTTTGTCCCTGCGATTGCAGCCGTATTTTAAGAGGTAAATACATAGCTAACATTTTGTACGCAAGATTCAGTATCTAAGCGGAGGCTACTTTTTAAGACATGATCGGATTTAAACTACTCCCACATCCCACACAACTTCCCATTTTTGGGGAGTTACAAATTTCATAAAATCGAATAAAATCTATACAAAATTACTGACAAAATGGATGTTTGAAGCTAAAAGTAACGTCCACTTCTCACCAACTCCCCTGTTTTATGGTACAAAGTGTAATAAAATATAGTTGTAGTGCAAATAACCAGTTTTACCACCATTTTTACAAATGGTGAAGGGTATCTGAGCTTCGGCATAGCCGAAGATAACCGCCTTACTAGTTTATTATTTTTTTTTTCTTTTTTATTATTTTTTTTTTCTTTTTTATTATTTTTTTTTTCTTTAGCAACAACAGTAGCTAATTATTCACTCTTTCGCTACAAATCACTTTGCTTCTTGGTTTTTATTTTTATTTTATGCCTATTTTCCAATGAAATGGTGTGTGCTCTATTCAATTACAGCCTCCCTCCCCATGTTTCTAGCAAATCCATTATCAACAATTTCAGATTTCCTGTAAATTTATTTTATTTGCCATATAACGAATTTTAAAGACTTCCACTTCTATTGTCAGTTCTAACCAAATATTTAGGCCATAAATTACAATTTATTACCTTTTTCACACAACAGCCAAGAGTCATAAAAATGTTTTGGTTAATATCAAAACCATTAACATAACTTTTTTAGACACATCCTTTATTTTTGTTTTTGGCCATTACGCTGCTTAGGCTTAGTCTCCGGTTCAACGCAATCCCAACCATAAATTCCGTTGGCATAATCGTAAATACGACCGACAAGCAGCCACCATTTGCGGAAAATAAATGAAATATATGAAAATTTAATTTATAACTGATAAAATCGCTGAATAATCTTTGATAAACAGTTTTCGCCACCCGAGCATCCTTAGGCCAAAGCAAAGGAGTAGTAGTAGAGGAGGCAGCCGACGAAGCAGCACCGGCCAAGCAATAGAAGTCCACATTTTTCTTAATTAGCCTTATAAAAAAGTCGTATAAAAATTATAAAAATCATAAATTTAAACAACTTTAACGCTAATGGCGGCCATGAAAACTAAGTGATACAATGAAAATAGAGAACGCGCTGAGAGAGTGGAACTATAAGACACGCTGCCTTCCTCGCTTAATATTGTCATGACATTAGGGAGGAGGTGGAGATGCAGGACTCTTGTTGTGTTGTGGTGTCCACCAGCACCGATGTTGGTAATGTTTGCGGCGGTGGCAACAACAGCCGCTTACGACAGCTGTGGATCTGTGGAATCGGTAAAAAGGAGAACTTTACGTTTTTAAGTGTCACTTTTGAATGGCGGCTAAAATTGAAACTGCAGCTCTATAGCTTCTCATATGATGTTATGATTATGGCCACCGCGTGGAGAAGATAACGAGCATGGCATGCCAACGATGATGATGATGGTAAGCAGGACGCTGCTGGCGGTGATGTTTGTTTATGGCTAAACAAATATTTCACCATACTTACACTGGCGCAGCATGCGGTAAGAGTTTTCCCCCCTCATACTCCTGCTGTAAAGTGTTTGCTTGGTCTTGTTGCCAGTGTCACAGATTTCGGTGTGGTCACCCATGTTATGGAAGTTTATGGGAATTGTATTTGCAGTTCGCTGTAGATTTTCCTGTTATCTTTTTAACTCTGTTATAATAATACTGACAAATCTTATGGTAATTTCATGGTTAAAATGACACTTTTAGATGTGGTTTTTTCACAACAAGCCAAAATACATAACCACAAAATAAAACATATGACAGGCGTATGAGTACTGATGCACTTCCAACAATAGCAACAACAACAACATGCAGCTTCTCCACCAGCAACACATATGGTCGAAAGCAACCAAGATACATATAATATGTATATCGCACAACAACAATAATCGTATGAATGAATCTTTATAGGTTTGTTTTGTGGCGGTTAAGCGGTAGGATTCTGTTACTAAAAGCTTCAATCACTTCAGTCATATATGTACGAGAGCAAGAGCAGATGTGTTTAACAGATGCCTTAGCATGATGGGGAAATTAAAATTATGTTTGTAATTATGAAATATGTTTGAGTGACCTATGTATGTGGCATACGATACAAGATACAGGCAGTTGTGAATTGTAGTCGGACTTGTAAGTTGAAGACTGAACGGGAAAGGAATTATTTATAGAAATAAGAATGACAATTACATATTTTTGTTAATATGTATGGCCAGATTTAGAAGATTTCAACACAAATTTTTGTGGTAAATAGTTCTAATGCCAATTAGACATATTGCTGTCTGTAAAAGAAATGTCAAAGGAAACCAACTCCTTTGAGTTTGTTTAAGACCTAAAACAATATTTATAATTATGACCAAATGTTGAAAACTGAGTTGTCAGAAAATATATAATATAGAGAAAATGTTTGTTATATAATTTGATATATAATATATTTGATATAATTCGATAAATATTTTGCATAGTAAAATATTTGATATTGAGAAAAATATTGTGCAAAAGTATTCACTGATAAATTGAGATATAATTATAGCCATGTGCTGAGGAATGATGTGACCTTTGATCGAATATCCTAAAAGCAGGCAATTGTGTTTACCACAACCCTTTAATATAAGATCATTTGTTCAGCGTTGAAAATTTTCAAATGCAAGTCTAGTTCTCGGAACCTTTTTGTATGTAAACTAGTAAGGCGATACCCTTCACCATTTGTAAAAATGGTGATAAAACTGGTTATTTGCACTACAACTATATTTTATTAAACTTTGTACCACAAAAAGGGTATTTAGTAAGAAGTGGACGTTACTTTTAGCTTCACACATCCATTTTTTGTCAATAACTTTTATCGATTTTATTCGATTTACCGATAAGTTTATGAGTTGGAGAATATTTTTATGAATTTTGTAACTCCCCAAAAATGGGAATTTGTGTGGGATGTGGGAGTAGTTTAAATCTGATTTTGCTTATCTAAGAACTTAACCTCTGCTTCTGGACATACCGAATTTCAGCCCGTAAGCTCATAAACTACAGGGACATACAGACGGACACCCCCAACAAGGGGGAGTTTGTATGGAAGGTGGGAGAAGTATTCGTCCGATATTGCTCATATTACAACGTAAGCTCCTATTATAGGATTAAAGCTTGCATATCAAATTTCAGCTCGATATTTCCTAACCTACGGCTGAAATCGCGGGGGCAGTTAGGCGGACACCAAAAAAAAGGTAGAGTTTGAATGGGAGGTGAGAGTAGTTTTTGACCGATCGGTCTCATCTTAGAACTAAACATCCATTTTGGGCAGAAAAGCTTGCATACAATATTTCAGCTTGATTGCTCTTAAATTACTGCTGTGATCGCGGGGACTAACATACGGACCACCCCAAAAAGAGGAATTTTGTATGCGAGGTGGGAGTAGTTTTTGACCGATCGGTCTCATCTAACTACTCAACCTCCGCTTAGTGTAGTTAAGCTAACATACAAAATTTCATATCTCTTAAACTGCGGCTGTAATCGCGGGGACAGACAGACGGACGGACAGACGGTCACCTTTAAATCGACTCAGATTTTGATGCTGATCATTTATGTATATATATATTGTCATACCTACCATGCCTCCTTATGAGCGTTACAAATGGAAGAACAAAATTAATATACCCTATACTCTCTTCATGCGCGTGGTCAAGGGTATAATAACCTATGCTAAGTTTCAAAGCAATTGGTTACATCTTTCAAAAGTTATCGTGCGTACCAGGCGGACAGACAGACATACAGACATATGGACAGCCAACCAGACAGGTAGACACACAGACGGATCTACAGACAGACAAACATGGATCAAACGACTTAAAAGTCTTGGAACGCATTAAAGGAAACGAGTTGGACCCTTTGTACCTTACGACAAGATACGTTTTAGGACTTTTTAAGACGGTTGAACAATGTCCGTCTGTCTGGCTGGTTGATGGGTAGGATAACTCTAGACCTTCACTGATACTTATGAGTTATGGGATTGCAAGTAGGCAGAATAGCCCCACCCCTTCTGGAACTTTTTATAAAAAATTACCTATTATTGTAAAATTAATATTTCTTCCAAAATTTCTAAACGTACAACTGTAGGATATTTGAATTTGGTCAGTTTTATTATTTTGTAATAGTAGAAAAAAGCTCAGAAAAACGCCACACCCCTGTTGGTACCTTCCATAAATGACCGTTTTCACTCACCCTCATAGTTTTACATACATATATTTTTTTGTAAATAATGCAATTCAGTCATATTTTGCGAAAAGTGTCCGTATGAAATTTTGACTCTGCAATGAATATGGACCATATAGGCCGACCTGTTCCGGTACCTCCAATACAAAATGACCTATTTTTGGAAATTTTATATTCCCCCACATTATCCAAACTTACAGCTGAAGTTTAGTTATTTTGCAATAGGAGACAAATTCTCAGAAAAACCGAAACCTTTGCCACACCCCAAAATGGAGGCAAAAAATATATAGATAAATTCAATAAAAATCGCTTAATTTCAATAACTTGACAGTTAAACAATATCAGACATAGGCTGAGGGTATTTATAAGTCAGTTCACCTGACTGAAATTTCTGTACTGGCTCTAAGCCATAATGTACCTTTCAAGGAGATTGTATAACAAAAACGTGTCTGTGATAAAAGTTTTACTGACAAGGGGTTAAAAATAGTAAGATAGACTTAATGTAAGAAAAAGTGAGTCCTTGTTAAAATTTTCTATTAAGAACTTTAACTCTGCGTCCGATATTTTATAAGAAAACTTTGAACATATTTATTTTTCCATAATAAAATCTGCCTTTGTTTAATATTCCATTACAAAATTTTATAACAACAACCTCTGTTAACCTGGAAATTTCCATAATCCCACAATTAATCTCGAATAATCTCATTCAAGTTTTTATTAATTTTGTTTTCATCGTGAAAATTGCCTTCTCAATTAACTGTTAACAATTGTGACGTGTGTTGCGGAGCCCCAAAGTGTTTGTTGTTTGTTTTGGAATTTTAATGATAACCATTATGAAGTAATTAACATTTTGTTAAATTTAAATTAAATGGTTTGTCTCGTGTTAGTACCATCCATTCAGCCATACATCCATCATTGACGTTTAACAAGAGCTTAAGCCGCACACACACGCAACACCATGAGAATCTACTAAACAAACTCCCTCCCTCTTGGGAGAGTGAGTGCCACTCATCATCTCTGCAGGCGGCACGAGATGGGCCTCTAACCAATTTTGGCCAAAAACGGAAGTTTTGTGCCTCCGAAATAATCGTATGCACAAATGTGGTATTTGTGTTATTAACTCTACAAGCAATCAAGAGTTTGCTGCCGCCAGGCTGTACATAATTGCGGCTGCCGCATGTTGCCGTTGCTTCTGTTGGTGGCCGTTATTGTTGCAATTGCTGCTGTTGTTGTTGCTGCTGCTGCTGGCATTTGGAATTTTGCTGTAAGGAAGTGGAAGCCAGAAAGAAGAAGAAGAAGACTATCATTGCATCAGTGCATAACGTTGCAGCCGTAATTACATCATTATTTTACTACTGTGGTGTTTGGAGTTGGACGAAGGGGTTGAGTAAAGTAAATGATGACGCTGACGGCTAGAGTGAAATAGTTTCAGCTCGTGCCCATATGCTGTGATAATGGCAATGGGAAAGAGTTACTATCATTTCATATGAAAATGAAGTTAATAAAGTTGTACGGCGCTGGGGAAGGTATCCCAAAGGAAGTGGAACAAGAATAATTTATATATATGAAAATGGATTGCTGTTATGTTTCACATAACTCGGCTGGGGCTGTTTTTTTGTTGATTTGTAATTTTGTAATTTTGTAATGTTGTAATTTTGTAATTTTGTAATTTTGTAATTTTGTAATTTTGTAATTTTGTAATTTTGTAATTTTGTAATTTTGTAATTTTGTAATTTTGTAATTTTGTAATTTTGTAATTTTGTAATTTTGTAATTTTGTAATTTTGTAATTTTGTAATTTTGTAATTTTGTAATTTTGTATGTTATTGTAATTTTGTAATTTTGTAATTTTGTAATTTTGTAATTTTGTAATTTTGTAATTTTGTAATTTTGTAATTTTGTAATTTTGTAATTTTGTAATTTTGTAATTTTGTAATTTTGTAATTTTGTAATTTTGTAATTTTGTAATTTTGTAATTTTGTAATTTTGTAATTTTGTAATTTTGTAATTTTGTAATTTTGTAATTTTGTAATTTTGTAATTTTGTAATTTTGTAATTTTGTAATTTTGTAATTTTGTAATTTTATAATTTTGTAATTTTGTAATTTTGTAATTTTGTAATTTTGTAATTTTGTAATTTTGTAATTTTGTAATTTTGTAATTTTGTAATTTTGTAATTTTGTAATTTTGTAATTTTGTAATTTTGTAATTTTGTAATTTTGTAATTTTGTAATTTTGTAAATTTGTAATTTTGTAATTTTGTAATTTTGTAATTTTGTAGTTTTGTAGTTTTGTAATTTTGTAATTTTGTAATTTTGTAATTTTGTAATTTTGTAATTTTGTAATTTTGTAATTTTGTAATTTTGTAATTTTGTAATTTTGTAATTTTGTAATTTTGTAATTTTGTAATTTTGTAATTTTGTAATTTTGTAATTTTGTAATTTTGTAATTTTGTAATTTTGTAATTTTGTAATTTTGTAATTTTGTAATTTTGTAATTTTGTAATTTTGTAATTTTGTAATTTTGTAATTTTGTAATTTTGTAATTTTGTAATTTTGTAATTTTGTAATTTTGTAATTTTATAATTTTGTAATTTTGTAATTTTGTAATTTTATAATTTTGTAATTTTGTAATTTTGTAATTTTGTTATTTTGTTATTTTGTACAAATGTTATTTGTAATTTTATTTATATTTTTTAAAAGTTTATGTTGGGGATCCTTCCCTCTTGATCTCTCTGCCTCGCACATATGTGCAATTTTCTAGAAGTATGAAGTAAACATAAAACTTTCATATTAAAAGCCAAATGAGATGCAATATTGCACAATTTTCGATAAGAGGATGAGGGCCATGATGGCCATGGTAATCTTCATAAACAAAGCGCTGAAAGAGGTAATTAAAAAAATCCCACAGCGAAGGCAACGCCTAACGAAATTCGCTAGCAACAGCATTAGCACCAACGCCTGTATCAACATATGAAAACAGCGTCATCATCGTCAAAGTCGACGTCGTCGTCATCATCATCGTGAACTTCATCGTATTGATTAACTTTGAATAATTACTCTAGTGGAAACCACAATTACTAGACCAAGAAGCTAGGGAATTTGGTGCGAATGTAATCGCTACGGAGGAGAAGTTGTGGGAGTGCAATTTGATTTAAAGCTTCGAAGGAATAGCCAACTGATTGAAGTAAGCAGCAGCTATAAAACCCATCAAATATTTAAATTAAGCCACAGTTTAACTTTGGCAACTGCAACGATACAAACTGTGTACGAGGATACGCCTTCAACCACTGCTACCGGGGTGTCGGCCACCAGACTCAGGTGGAAGCAAAACTTTCTCCGATTTCCACTCTTTTGAAGTGTAACGGAAAATCTGAACATGGATAAAGTGTGTGTGTGTGTGAGTGCTGTAATTGAAATAAACAAGTTACATTAATTACTCTAATTAAACGAAATGTTACAGATTCATCATCGACACAGGCGGCAACAGCAACGGAAACGGTATTCATGCAACCAAAAGAACTTGGAGCGCCACCACCCCTACTTTGGAGCGGGTGCGTTGTCGAGTTCAAAATGCCAACTCATAAAGGTTGTACTTTTAATTACTTTGTGTTCATCATTAGTGCCTGTCGCAATGACAAGACGTGCCCGTAATCCGTATGGCAGACATTTAGTCATACACGTACCCATGAAAATCCGTACCCATCATCATACGCACACGGTGTACACACAACTGCAGGGGGTGGGCAAAGGAGCTGGCGGTGCCATTGATGGTGGCCGTGGTGCCAAACAGACTATCTACAAGATAATGGGTTATTCGACGCATCACACAAGTGCAGGCGCCGGTGGTGGAGGTGGGGTCGGTGGTGGCGGCGAACGAGGCGTTTCCCCAGGTGCCTATGGTCGTGGTTACGGTCATGGCCATGGTTATGCTCTGCCTTACAGGCAAGGTCACCGTAACTCTGGTGGCCCTGGCTATGGAGAGATTAATTATGATGATTATCCAAATACAAATTGTGATAACTCCCTGGCTCAGGGTGACATGATATTTAATCACTACTCTCGTCAAGATGAAGAGTATCCCGAAGTGGAGGAACTGATTGAGGACGAACGTGAACGAGATGAATGGGAATAATTGCGGCCATTGAATTGAGTTAGTTCCTGTTTTAATTGAGTGAATTTGTTTTGTACGAGTAGTAAGCAAGTATTTATTTATTTAGAACGGAATTAAATTGTGACTGCGGCGAAAATCAATAACGTTTGGGGTGGGTGAGCTCTTAGATATAGATTGGTGGATATGAAAAATGGGCATTTAGCTAAACATAAATAAGGCAATTAATTAACTCTTAGAGAGAGTAGGAAACAGAGTTTAATTACCTTTAAGGTGACTGAATCTAAACTAAGTTTGTACAAATGAAAAAGTAAGGTTATCAGACATTACACCATATCTTTAAGGGTTGAGAGGATAATCAAATGTATGAAACTGTATGAAACAGATGGAATGAAAATATCTATTAAGATTGTTCTCAAAAAAGTTACAATCATTACAAGGGCATTGTGGTTATTCGTAAAGGAGTTTACGCTGACTGTTTTTGGGTTATAATTCCAATATATATCGTTGGAATACTGCGTAAAATGATCAACCAAATTTTGATAATTTAAAGATAAATTAAATTTAAGATACAATTTATCTAATAAGAATATGTATTTTTCTTAACATTGGTTTTGAATTTACTAGATATAAGCATTAACAATAATATTGTGTAAATATACTTCTTATAAGTAATTAATTATTTAGAGAAAAAAAAGAGAATTTTTAAAAACGATAAACGACTAATCAAAACTGGCTTTGGTCAGTTTACGCAGTATACCAACGATATATTTGGTTGTTTTTGGGAAAAAATATATATTTCTTTTAAATAAACAGATTAAAACCAGATTACTGAAATTATCTGCGAGATTAATTCACTGATAAATAACCTCATCTTATGTATTTGTTAGTTCTAAGTTATTGAAATTAGCCGATTTTTTATTGTAATTATTTGACCCGTACTTTAACTACAACTTTGACTTGGCCTTTCAGTCGTAAGACCAAAGATTTACAGACATGTAGTTAAACTATAATAAAGTTTAATGTCTAAAAAGTGTTAATAAATTAGCCAAAATATATGGGGTTACCAAATGGTATCATATGGTACCTATTGAGAACTTAGAAAAAAGTCTTATATTAATTCGAATAAAAATCTTCTAAGAAATCACAAATTTAAATGGGAGGTGCAAACCCTTCGGTTTCTTAAATTTTACTGAAAAATACAAAATAATAAAAGTAAACGATTTCATTAGAAAATTTGACTAGATTCTAAGTATGTTGACGGTAGGAATGTTCGGGAAATATCTAAGGAGGGAAATACTAGTGGCGGTCGGTCATACATTTTACCCCTCTAGGAGATACTAGGGGAACGGTAGGAGCTGGTTTCATAAAAAAATTATAAAAATAAAAAAATAATATAGGGACCACCTGAAGGGTTGAAGACAGAGGGTAATTATGTTCTGAGAGACTGTTGGGGTTGCAAAAATATTGGGGGACCGTCATAAATTTGACCCTCTTAGGGCAGTTAGAGCGGTAGGAACAAATTTTATAAAAATTTGATTTTTGTATATAAGACCCCTTAGGGGGTGTAGATGGGGGTTAGGTATGTTTAAGACAAATGTTAGGAAGGATAAATGACTGGGGGTCGGTCACACATTCGATCTCTAGGGGCGATTACGGGGCAGTTTTGCGGATTGTTGTGGATTTTTTCCCAGAAAGCAAAGTTTCTCGTTAAAAACCGTGGGTTCGATTTTGATTTTAAACTCATGGTTTCTTGGCCAAATTTTTTAAGAATTCATCGTAGATAAAGATTTTGATAACAGGTTGGTCGAACAAAAAATTGACCCTCTCTAATGTATAACCAGGGAGGTGATTTTGTTTACTTGTATGAGTGACGGAAAATATGACTATATTCAGAGCTCTTACATAAATCAATGAATGTAAAAGTATATGGGTGAATTCGGTAATTTGCATGAGATTTACCTAAAGGGATGTTGGTTTTGTGAGGTTTTGTCTAATATTACAAGGTAATTAAACTGATCAAATTCAAAATAATATTATTTTTGTTCAAAAATAAGTCATTTTGTATGGAAGGTACCAGAGGTGGTCGGCCTGTATAGCCCACATTTATTCCTGAGTCAGGTTTCCATAAGCGTTTACCTTACGGGTGCGGCAAAAGGTTCGTTTGTGTACTATTTCAAAAAAAAATAAACTGACCAAATTCAAATAATCTACAGTAGGAGGTATCAGAAGGGGTGGGGCTATTCTGCCTATTTACAATCTTATAACTTCATTTTGGAAAATATTAATACTGAAAATTTTGTATAAGGATTGCTCACTAGACATCCAGTCAGTCAGACAGACTGTTCTGCAAAGAGTTTGGTCTTAAGATATTTGGGGTACTACTCGTCACCTTCAATAGGTTACACCCTACGGGTAGGAGGGTATATATCATTTAATACGACCAAAAGTGTAACACATTGAAGAAGTCACTTTAGACCCTAGGTTTCTTTGAACCAAATTCGATTCATAACTTTTTAACTCGTTTGAGCCATGTCCGCCTGTCTGTCTGGCTGTACGGCTGGTACGCACGATAACTTTCGAAAGACGCAACCAATTGTTTTGAAACATTGCATAGGTTAATATTTCCCAAAAACTACTTACGGAATTGTCAATGGGCTACATGGCCACACCCAACGTTCAACACACCCAACGCGATCGTTTCCAATTTCTGTATTTAGAAAAAAAATGGGAAGTCTAGTTACGCCCCCTTCTGGTATCTCCCATACAAATGTACCATTCCACCCACTTTATATATCGAGTTATAATATCAGTACACCTAAAGCGATCGGAGCCAAATTCTGTATTAAGTAATTCTATAACAGTATAAAGTCTTAGAGAAAACACTGAAAGTCTAACCACGCCCCTTCTGGTACCTTCCATACAGATGTGCCATTCAGACCGCTTTAGTAATCGAGTTATAATATTAAATCATTACTTTTGGCTGCAATATTATTTTTGAGACTATAAAAGTACTTTCTGGTACAATTAAAGTTCAATTTGTACAATAAATGTACTTTTTGTTTAATTAAAAGTATATTTGGGTGCATAAAAGTACTTTTTGCTATAAAAAAGTGTACGTTGGTACAACAAAAAGTAATTTTTGGTACATTATAAGTACTTTTGAATGCAATAGTTGTACTTCATAGTATAGAAAATAATATTTTTAGGTTCAACAAAAACTACTTCTTGGTACAATAAAAGTACTTTTGAATACAATAAAAGTGCTTTTTGGTATAGAAATATTACTTGTTGGTACAACAAAAACTACTTTTTGGTACAATAAAAGTACTTTTGAATGCAATCAACAAGAATGTACTTTTTGGTACAATAAATTGTACTTTTTGATAAATAAATTGTAATTTTTAGGTACAGAAAAACGGATCGGAATCCCTTGCATTAAATATTTATTTCTGTTTCTAAATCAAAACAATAATTTTATTAACTTGCTTTCATGTTCCATTAGTTCCAATTCAGTCAGTTAGTACTAACAGAATATATCAGTGGTGTAAATTATGTTTGAAATATCCCCATGAAATTTCCAAAAATTACATCAAATTTGGTCTAATTATGTTCAAATATAGCATCAACGATACATAGGCTGATAAACTTTAGAAGCCCTTTGGTCCATTTAAATGGAAGAAGTCAAAAGTTATGTTCTAATATAGCGTTCAGAAAAAAATAATCGATATAGCAAAATTTTTGACGAAATTAAATTATACATGGGTGATAAAGTGCGATTATATGTCGAGGCATTTTGAACCATTTGTAGAATGGGTACAAGAAGGCGTTATATAAGACCAAATATATATTTTTTACTATGAGCAACCGTTACCCACCATGTACAAAAACAATTTATCTGTGTCATATTCTTTTATTTTTGCCCAAGTCAATGTAGGGAGACGGAGGAATAGAATATAAATTAGAGTTATGATATTCATACATACATGATCATAATTGATATTTATATTTTCCATGAATATGAGGTATTGCTCAACAATAATTACCTGCCAAGAAAATAGAAAGAAAATTAATGATTAGAATTTACATAGATATGTTAAAAAAATCTATGATATGTTAAATAGAACAAATGACGATATTAGTATCAGAGTGATCAAAATGACATGTATACCAATACAGAGTTTATCACACAATGGCATATATATATCACAACTTTTTTATTCTACTGAGGTATCACAATGTCTGACTATAGAATAAGTGCAGTCAGCAACACGTAACGCGTTTCCATAATATTTTCAGAAAAATTCTGTTGTCTCCTTCTATTTAACCCTTCAAGATACTATTTTGATCATATTATCCTATAGAATCCATAATTCATTAAAAAAATCTTTGAGCTGGTAATATTTTGTTTCATTTTTTTTTTCAGACACTACAAAATATAAAATGATTTTGTATGCAGTAACAATAAACAAACATCAAAAAATAAAATTCCTTAAATTCCAACACAGTGTAACCCGGCCTATTTAATAATCTGGATTAACGATATACACTTTAACGTAAAACCGTATAACAATGCCTTCAAAAAAATCCAAATACTTCCAATATTTCAATCACTTGTACTTTTTCTATAATAAACTAGAACATTAATTTATTAAGTCATTGAAATTTCCTTAAAATTGTTATTGCATTTTTACGATTTCGCTCTCAGTTTATAAAATACCTAAAATGGCCAATAATTGTATCCCATAAAATATCCTAGCTCATTTACTCCGCAGCCAGCCAGCCAGTCGACCAGCTGAATTTGAAGTTTAATTTTCTGCCCAAGAATTATTTCAAATGGTTGCCTTAATATTTTACATAATTGACATTTAAATTTTATATGCCAAAGAAAATGTATGCATAAAACGCCCATACAAATTAATAGCTTAAGCAGTTTTTAATTTATTTTTCAATGGATTCCTCAGCTCTAAACGTTACGCTCCGTTACACCTCATAAGAAAGTATCCAGGAGTACTTTGCCAAAGAACATAGGAAGATATCAAAAAAAGAGAAAAAAAGTAAGTTAAAAAAAAAATTAAAAGCACCGGCAAAGTTTTCTCGTTGCTTTTTGTTTTCAATATTCTTTCCGGTGGTGGCGAGTCCGTCCGCCCCAATCGTTTCTAACGTGCGTCCGTCCATCCGCCTGTGCCAGAGTAAAACAACTTTACAAAATATTAGACAAGAAGCTAACAAAGTGGAAAAGTTACAAGTAAAAGCTGCAATTTTATTATACTCTAATGTTTTGGCTTTTGTTGTTCTTATTATTGTTGTTTGCTCTGTCTGCTGCTGTTCCTCCTCTGTCGGATTGGTTGTTACACGTGTCAGTTTGTCTATAAGTGGGATGGAGTGGGCAGCTTTGGGAGGCATCTCTTAAGAAAGGCGAGCATGCCAAAAACTTTGGCCATGAATTTTGATTTTTTATGTTCAATATAATCAACAGCAGCGGTGTGAGCAGTAGGTCCACAGTGGGTGAAAGTGGTGCTTGAAAGTAATTCAAAGTTATTTGAATCCAATGAATATATTGGGTGAGAATTAGAGAAAGTAAAGTATCAACGGATTTTTTATATTTTTAATATTTTTAAAATTTTTAATATTTTTAAAATTTTTAATATTTTTAATATTTTTAATATTTTTAATATTTTTAATATTTTTAATATTTTTAATATTTTTAATATTTTTAATATTTTTAATATTTTTAATATTTTTAATATTTTTAATATTTTTAATATTTTTAATATTTTTAATATTTTTAATATTAATATTGGAATTTGGTTCGGCTATAGGGTCTGAATTTAAAGACAATTTTTATGTTGTGCTTTTATTCCATTTATTTATTTCCGATATTTCGACTAACATCGTTAGTCATCATCAGGGTTATCTATTATTCACAAAGATACAAAAATGTTACAAATTAACACACAAATAAACATATTTTTACATTGACAGAAATTCTTACAAAAATCGGCAGCTACAATGATACTGTCTTGAGTCAGCTTCTGTAAACTACTAGCTATTTGGTCGTCTGTACTTGTCAATAAGATGTCTATACATCTGACAGCAATTTGAAGTGTCGCTCTTATAATTTAGTCTCTGGTCCAACGGTGTATATCTCTGGGCGTAATTCCTCTCTTCCACAAGTATCTCTACGTCGTCAAAATTTGGTTTATGTCCTGTTAGAGTACTGTGGGCTGCAAGTGCCGTTTTCTGTTCTAATGGTTTCGCAGTCGCTTTCTGGTCAGTTTTGTGCGAAGCCAATCTCGCTTTTAATTTTGTCCTTGTAGTTCCAACATATACCTTTGGGCATATGTCGGATCCGTCACCATTGCATTTTATTTTATATACTAAGTTGGACCTTTCTTCCTTTTCCAATTTAGCTTTGGTATTGCTGAACAATTTGTGCGTCGTGTTGTGTGTTCTATGAGCCATTTCTATTTTATTCTTATCGTTAATGTTCGAATATTTTAGTCTGTCAGAAAATCCAGGTACATATGTGATCGATTTATATGTCTTAGGCTCTTTGGTAACATTTTCAATGTTATTTGTTTATTTGTGTGTTAATTTGTAACATTTTTGTATCTTTGTGAATAATAGATAACCCTGATGATGACTAACGATGTTAGTCGAAATATCGGAAATAAATAAATGGAATAAAAGCACAACATAAAAATTGTCTTTAAATTCAGACCCTATAGCCGAACCAAATCCCAATATTATAATTAAGAGGTCAACAATCAAAAACATATATTTTTAATATTTTTAATATTTTTTATATTTTATATAGTTTTAATATTTTTAATATTAATATGTTTTTCATTGTTCGGTTTGAGATCTATTCTATTATTGCTAATAGAATTTGTTTTTACAAGAGTTGTGTGAAATGGATTATGTTGACAGCTGGCAGGGCAGATAGCTATTTCGATGGTTGCCAAAAACAATTCTATGCAATTTTGTCCGATGGACAAAGCATAGACAAGAGCTTGTGTGGATTATGGATTTACGAGGGGATTTAAATCGATTTGGTGGGGCTATGATTTTGCTCAAAATGTCTAATCCTGCTGATTTACTAAAACCATGCTTGAAAACGTCATCAATGTCAAGAAGTTGTAATTGGCCAAAAAATTAGGGGCTCATTCCAGAACCTCCCATCGTCTGCTGAATTCTCGAGACAATTGCTAGCGCTTGGCAATGACCAAATTCGGGTTCATGTTTCGACTGAATTGATATCGTTTTCTGCAAATTGATGCCAGTTTACATCGTTGAAAAATTAACTCATGACATTGCACAAAATTATAAAAATCTCGATTGGATTAATTTACGGGCAATAGCAGCGAAGAATAAAGTCATCAATAGCAAGAATTTCAAATTAGAAAGTTAATCGCTTGAGAACTGCATTCGTATCTCTTAAGAAAGGCGAGCATGCCAAAAACTTTGGCCATGAATTTTGATTTTTTATGTTCAATATAATCAACAGCAGCGGTGTGAGCAGTAGGGCCACAGTGGGTGAAAGTGGCGATTGAAAGTAATTCAAAGTTATTTGAATCCAATGAATATATAGAGTGGGAATTAGAGAAAGTAAAATATCAACGGATTTTTTACATTTTAAATTTTCTAATATACTTTTAGTATTTTTAATATTTTTAGTATTTTTAATATTTTTATATATTTTTAATATTTTTAATATTTTTAATAGTTTTTATATTTTTAGTATTTTTAATATTTTTAATAATTAAATTTACGTTAAAGTGTATAAAATCAAGTGTTTTTTTTTTTTTTTTTTTTATATTTTATTGTTTAAATATTTTTGGTCAAATTCAGTGTGTCACTCACTAGGATGACGCGTTTCGAACTCCATGACGAGTTCAACTTCAGACCCCTTTGTGACAAACTGATACACAATGGTACATCATCAGCTGTACAATTATGTCACACATGTACATGCGAAGTAGATATCAGCCGAAATAATATTAATATTTTTAATATTTTTAATATTTTTATATATTTTTAATTTTTTAATATTTTTAATATTTTTAATATTTTTAATATTTTTAATATTTTTAATATTTTTAATATTTTTAATATTTTTAATATTTTTAATATTTTTAATATTTTTAATATTTTTAATATTTTTAATATTTTTAATATTTTTAATATTTTTAATATTTTTAATATTTTTAATATTTTTAATATTTTTAATATTTTTAATATTTTTAATATTTTTAATAATTTTAATATTTTTAATATTTTTAATATTTTTAATATTTTTAATAGTTTGATATTTAAATATTTATAATTTTTATAATATTTTTAATAGTTTGAACATTTTTCTATTATGAACAAATTGTTTCCCCCACTTTGACAAAAGCTCTCCCACAGTGCGACAACGCATTAAAAATAATTTGATAACAAGTCTTAAATTTCCACCCAAAGTCCTGTTCCAAAAGATTGGCCATATTGTAGACTCACAGTAGCAGAACATTACAAAAGCTGCAACAACAACATAGCCGAGTACATGGCCAATATACTCGTACTAAACTTTATTGACACTTTAACGAGTTTCCTTACAACAACTCTCCAGAGTGCCCACGCACCTGCCTCCCGTGCCCGTGACGCAGAGCAAAGAAGCATACGATGTTCTACCCCAAAGGACTTTAACTTTGTGTTACTACACGAGTAACGTCAGAAATAATTCGGTGGCAACTATAAATTTAACGATTTACGAACTTCCCACAACGGCGAACTGCTAAAGCAGAAAGTTACATCCCCATTGTGTGGGAAAACAACATCAACCTCACACCCACGTCTTCCGCTGCGTCCTGTCGGAAGACGACAACAGACTTGTTGCATATTTTATGGTGGTTTCCGACCAACCCCACTGACTCTCCAGCAAGACGGGAAATTAAACGATTTCTGTTGTTTTCCCCCACCCATCTGTTGGGTGGGGGGGCAAACGATAACTTCCTGGTAAACTATTTGCGTTTAGTGACATTATGTTGGGAATGTTACAGCTTAATTGTAGCCACATTTTATGGGAGAGATTTTTATGTTCAATTATCTGCTAAAATTACAATTCTTTTATATGCACAAACTTTCGCCAACGCAAAACACTAAACTACGGCTCCGGTCGCCAGCTCCCTCCACTCAATTGTGTCATAAAATAAACAAGTGTTGCGGATATGAAAGTTTGATGGAGGGGGCGGTGGGGTTTCTAAGTGAATTTAGGTTTAGGTTTCACATGCAAAATCGTAAAAATTTTACCGAAAAATAAAAATAATTGATTTTAGCCATTACCATATGGAACTTAGGGAGAGGAGGATAAACACGTGATGTTGTCCCTCTAGGAAACGGGAATAGAGGAACAAGGACGTGATTCGGAAGTTTAAAAGTATATAAAATATCGTATAAGCTTTATACTATGGGTAGAAGGTAACACAAAATAATTTATTTATGGTATAAAGGAAAATTGTGTAAAATTCCAACGATTTAGATATTCTAAAAATTAGATACGCAATCTAATCTATAAATCTATAAATTAAACATTTTACACATTTTTCATATTGTAAATACTTTTTATATATACATATTTTACAACAATATTATATACCTTATTTTTAAAACATTTGTAATAAACTAAATATTTTAAGAGTACAATTTTCGTGTGAGATGAGATCGTGTGATAAGTTTTATTATTTAATTTGTTTAATGTAGCTTGACGATCAGAAAGGTTTTTTATTGTCAGTAAAAAATATTTAAATGTATTATATTTTAAAAAATCTTGAAAAATTTTTATATTTTTTATTATTCAGAAATATTTGTCAATGATTTATAAATCAAATTTTAATAGGAAATTTAAAACCTTTAATATTTCAAACTTTAGCTAAAACAAGTTGACTTGTGTTGAATGTCTGACAGCAATCTTTATTTCATCAACTTTTCCTCTCACAATGTAATCATATCAATCTGATAACCATTTAATTTTGTGAGACACTTGATTTCCCTTTTATGATTCCTTTTTAAGTGTAGTTAATCTGTAACTATCATAATTGGTATTACAGCATATAAAAGATGATAAATACCTTCACTATCGAAAAGAGACACCTGTACCTGCTATGATATTATCATTAATGCTAAGACATTTGACACTTGTTTACTGTAGGGATCAACTTCATCGTCTGTAAATGATGGGATTAAAAAGTTGTGTTTTTTTTTGTATAGTAATATATGATTTCAGTTATGTAGATCACATAACGCTTTGTTCAAAAGATAATTTGCAGCTAAATTAATTACTTACAAAGTTATTAAAAAACCACTCAATCATTGTCTAGATACAGGCAAACCAAACAAAAAATAAAACTTAAAGTACTATGCCAAGGAGTCTACTATGTTGTAAGCAGTAGTGGTCATGGCAATAGCACTACTTTTAGAATTCAAAAAGATTTAAAAAATAAGAGTAAATTTAGGTAATAACAAAACTCAAAAATATTACAAATACGTAATAAATATTTTTTTAATTATTAAAAAAAATATTAAATTCATTTAAAAGTTTAAAAAACATTAAAAATATCAAATATATTTAAAATATTGAATGGAAGGAGTACAAGGCCAATGGAAGGAGTACAAGGAGAATCTAAGACTCTTCAAGAAATTACTAAAGAAGGCAAAAAGATCTTCATGGAGGAAATATACCAACGATGTCGAAAAAACCGCAGAGGTAAGTAGACTTAGGAAAGTATTATCCTCGACTACCAGCGCCCCGGCATACATAATGAAAAATGATGGTACCTGGACTGAATCCTCGAAGGAAACCTTGAAAATTCTATCGGATATCCACTTCCCTAGGGATGGTCCAACTCCATAACCGTCGCACCTACCGACTTCTGCGACAGAATACCGGTAATTGAAGGAACATGATCAAGGACGCCATCAACGACTTTGATCCTTAGAAATCACCCGGTCCGGACGACATTATACCCGCCGAACTTCAACAGTCACTGGATATACTATTGCCATGGCTGGAGGCTATTTTTAACGGCTGTGTGAAATTATCCTACCTGCCAATACGATGGAGAACGGCTAAAGTGGTCTTCATCCCAAAGGCGGGAAAGCCATCACACACCAAAGCGAAGGACTTTAGACCTATAAGTCTTACTTCATTCCTTTTGAAAACCCTTGAGAGAATCATGGACGACATTATCAAAAATTCAATCGGCCCGAATCTCCTTTCAAATGGTCAGCATGCTTACACAAAGGGGAAATCGACAGAAACCGCACTCCATGCATTATTGTATCCCATAGAGAAATCGTTAGATAAGAAGAATTTTCTCTAGTTGTCTTTATGGACATAGAGCGAGCTTTCAACAACATCGAACCCCTCTGCATCATGACAGAGCTCAACTACCTACATATCAACCATATACATATCAACCACATATTAGCAAGCTGATTCGCAACATGCTAATAAAGAGAACTATCACCTCAAAGCTGGGAAATCACACCCTCACTAGAAGGGTGACTAGAACCACCCCTCAAGGGAGAGTATTATCGCCGCTATTGTGGAATTTTGCCGTCAACGACGTTCTCAAACGTTTGGAGTCGGAAGGATGCACAGTAGTAGCGTTTGCAGACGATATAGCACTCTGCGTCTCCGGGAGAAGTTTATCTTGCCTCGAACAAAAGATGCAGGACTATATCAATATCCTGGCAAACTGGTGTGCCAGTAGAGGACTTAATGCGAACCCTGACAAAACAGAACTAGTATTTTTCAGTCGGAAACAAAAATCGCCCGCTACATCCAACGTCAATCTGGGCAACAAACAACTCAACTTCTCCGACACGGCGAACTACTTGAGCCTTATATTAGACAGGAAGCTTAATTGGAACATTGAAAGCAGATCCAACAAGGCACTCATAGCTTTATATACATGCCGTAAAGCTATCGGGAAAACCTGGTGATTTAAACCCAATTTAACACTTTGGATTTACAATGCTATAGTGAAGCCAATACTACAGTATGGCTCTATAGTTTGGTGGTACGCGCTCGACAAGAAGAGCAAATTCAGACAACTGGATCGTGTTCAACGGTCCTCTTGTCTCCCGATAACCGGATGTATGAGATCGACCCCCTATTAGGCTCTCTACACGATACTCAATCTACTACCACCTGATCTGAGCTGCAAGTGCTCCGCTCTCAAATCGGCTATTCGACTAAACGAGATTGAACATTGGGATCCTTCCATCGGGCATTCAAAGATCCTGAACCATATCAACATCTCACTTGAAACTGAAGACATGCTCAATACACGGAAATCAAACATTCTCTACGAAATTAGAACGCCCTCCAGAAAGGAGTGGGCAGAGAACGAGAACGCAATGTATGGACCAATAAACATCTTTACCGATGGGTCCAAACTGGATGACAAGGTCGGCTATGGTATCTACTTCGGATCTAGGCCTAAGTATAAGATCGATAATTCCAGACTACTTGCTTTTAAACGAGCCGCGGACGTGATCAACGTGAGGAAGATTTCACAGGAGAATATTTTCCTGTTCACGGATAGTCTAGTGGCGGTAAACTCGTTGAAGTCCTGTGACATCAAATCGAAAGTAGTCAGTGCCTGCCGGAAATCTCTTAACGAGATATCCAGGAATAACAGAGGTCTGGTTATGTGTATTCCCGGACACAGCGGAATTGAGGGCAACTGCAGAGCGGACGAAGAGGCCCGACAGGGCTCTGCCCTGCAGAAAAGCGACGTTGAACACGTTGCACTTTGCCCTATATCCACCTGTAAAAGTACCATTGGAAATCTAACGTTTAGAATTGCAAACGACAGATGGAAGAATGAAGAAACCTGTGGAAAGGCCAAAAAGACTTGGCCAGAATACAACAACGTACATCGTGCCTGGTAAGTCTTGAGAGGGACCAGATAAGAAAAAGTATCACCTTCCTGACGGGACATGAACCCATAGGCAGACATGCGAGCAGAATGGGTTTCGCAAGGAGACTGGAAACGCTGGGGAAACCCTTCTTAAATGGTGTAGAGGAACTTGCCTTCTTGGATATCGGAAGGATCAACAACTTTTGTAAAATTATTAACTAGACGGATTTGATCGAAACTCCGGATTCCCAATCGACAACTGGCAACGCAATCAGGCAGCACACGCGCTGATAGCATAGGTTGAAGGGATGGCGTAAATGCCCAACGGGTGTCACAGTGGGTCCATAAGGACCTAAGTGTTCTCCTCGAAGAAAATGCCCGCTCACCAACCAACCATAATAAAAATAATAAACATTATAAATATATTAAAAATATTAAAGATATTAAAAATATTGATAATATTAAAAACATTCAAAATATTAAAAATATTATATAAATTAAAAATATTGAAAAAGTTAAAATTATTAAAAACATTTAAAATATTACAAATATTAAAAATATTAAAAATATTAAAAATATTAAAAATATTAAAAATATTACAAATATTAAAAATATTAAAAATATTAAAAATATTAAAAATTAATAATATTAAAAATATTAAAAATGTTAAAAATATTAAAAATATTAAAAATTAAAAATATTAAAAATGTTAAAAATATTAAAAATATTAGAACTATTAAAAATGTTAAATAAATTTTATATTACTAATATTTATATTAATAATATTAAACATACTACAAATATTAAAAATATTTGAAATTTTAAAAAATATTTAAGAATAAATTGTATTACCTGCCTGTAATAAGTGCTATTACACTACCCACTACTGTTCCCCCATAGTCAGCCTATCTGACTAGTAAATATCATAATAAGCTCTGGCTTTTGTAGCATACAAAGTGACTACTACGAGTGTGTGAATGAATGAGTACATCTATAAGTTACGTTCATGCCACATAACGTAGTCGGTCGTAGCCACTCGTAGTGGTTTCTTACGTTATGTTAACAATGAAAAATTAATTGTTAAACAATTTCAGCTTCATGGTACCACCATGGACCAACCTCGTTGTATGGTAGCACAGATACTCACATGTGCGTGTGTTTGTGCACGAGTGATTTTTATGGATGTCATGTTAAATTATATCATCTGTTGTTGTTATTATCATTGTTGGCTTGGTTCATACGTTGGTTGGTTAATATGATTAACATAGAGCACACACAAAAGGAAACTTCAGCTTTATTGTTGTCATTTTGGGAATTATGTTTATTTTTTCTTCTATGTTACTGCCTGGCGTTGTTAATCCTTGTCAGTCCGTCTGCCATTGATGTCTTTTTCAGTGTTTTGTTTGTGTGTTGTTTTTTTTGGCAATACATAATTACATGGGCCTCTTTACAGCTTATGCCGGGCTTTTGATGATGTCTTCCATGAAATGTCATTCCTGTTAGTAATTACATACATATGTATGTATGTATTTCCTAGTTCATTCAACGCTGCCAGCGAGAGAGAAATGAAAAAAAAGAAAACCCTTCTTTTCTTTGTTGTTGTTTTGTTTTGACTGTTACATTTCCAGATCATTGTAAACATGATTTTCAAATTGTTTAAATTCAAGATGTGAGAAAATGTCACATAATTTTAACAAACACCGACCGACCGATGTCGTTTTCTGTGATGTTTGACGGCATTGTTAGTAGAAGACAAAACGTGGAGGAAAGTAGAAAGATTTTCGTAGGAAAAAAAACGAGCAAAAGAAATCATCTCATCGTCAAATGTCAAATATGCAATAATAGATGTTCATTTGATGAAGATTACACAGAGAGAAATTGTATAATATGAAATGGGTTGTTGGGGGGACAACGACGTTAAAACCGGAATGATTTACTTTGCGAGGCAAAGTATAAAAATATAAAAATATAAAAATATAAAAAATATAAAAATATAAAAATATAAAAATATAAAAATATAAAAATATAAAAATATAAAAATATAAAAATATAAAAATATAAAAATATAAAAATATAAAAATATAAAAATATAACCCCCCCGGGAATTGGCACCTTGATGTGGTGGGGGGGCTGAGTAACTGCAAGGAGTTTTGGGGCGATGCCAGTGATACTTTTTGTATCGGCAGGGACACCCATACTGGTAAGGCCCAAAATGAGCAGCGAAACTAGGATCAATTCACAACCTACAAGGAAAACTATATACCAACCCATAAATGGAGAGAAGACTTAGAAATAGAATTGTTCAACTGCCGCCATCCGGGGGCGCCCGGGCGAACTCTGGAGCTACCGCTGGAGGGAGCAGCATACGAGCCGGTAGTGGTGGAGCAGTTCAGCAGACGTTGCCCACCGGGGTAACCCGAACCAACCATAGTCTGCAAATTCACAATGACATAACGTCAGCGAGACCCGAACCCGCTCCTACTGTTTCGAGCGTTTCATTACCTTCGACCACAAGAGCAGGCCTACCTAGACAGCGCATAAGATGGACTAATGAAATGAATAAGGATATTATGCGTTGTCATTATAAAGCCACTAGATGTGGAAACAATCTAATATGTTACCGAAATAGACAATATATATATTTCATTTCAATATATGAACACCTACAAGATCGGCTGAATGAGCAAAGCATAGCAACCAGGGTTAGAAACATTACAATCAACCATATGATATCTCAGGTTGAACTGATGGAAATATCAAGAGAGGTACAGGAGGAAATAAGATCATCCAATCGAATAAGCTTGATGAGGTCTTCAATGAGTGGAAACATTTTGGGGTTAAGCCAAGCTCCTAATAGTGATGCAGAGAGAAGTGCCCAAAATAGTGCAGCATTGTCCCACCAAGCAGAAATTCAGGACCAAGCAGTAGGCAACGATGTCCAAGTTACAGGATCCTTAAATCGTCAAGAAGATATACAATTCCAAACAATTCTAGACAAATTCGAGGAAACCATTTTAGAATACGGAATGCTGGATCCCATTTGTAGACCCCAAATACCGAAAATCCAGATTAATGGAAAGGTAAAAAACTACTTGGTACATATTAACAATATCTTGGATAATCTCCTAAGCGAACATGATACCTTTGAATCTGTTCACAGCGCAATATATTGTGCAGCATTAACTGTGTGCAAAATGTGTGGCGTGAGAATCGAAGTGGCCAATAATGGCAATCGGAGCAGATGCATCAAACCGCCTTGGCAAAGACGCCTTGAAAGCAGAAAAACCAGACTGCGAGCGGAAATTGGACGTCTGACACAATATAAACGAGGGGTCCGTTCACAACATCTAGTTCGAAAGGTCAGTCGTATTTTAGGATCAGAAGCTATGGAGGTATTAACACCCAGAACCCTTGATGATATAATAGACCGTAAAACGCAGATATTACAGGCAGTCAGTAGTAGACTACGACGATACCTGACTAGCAAGATAAGACGAAATGAGAATCGGCTTTTTAAGTTCAACCAGAAAAAATTTTATCGGGAACTCGAGAAACGAAACCAAGATCAGGCCAATAACTTACCGACTCCAGGTCAGGACGATTTAGAATCGTTTTGGGGAGGATTGTGGGAATCAGCTCCTACATATACCGAAAACCCAATATGGAATGAAATGATGAGTACAGAACGTATGCAATCTAGTTCCATCACTGAATCGGACCTGCGAACGGCTTTACGCAAAACGAAAAATTGGAAAGCACCAGGAGTTGACGGAGTACAAAATTTTTGGCTGAAACATCTTATTAGCACTCACCCATATCTGATACTACATCTGAATAAGATACTGAGTGGGGAATCGACAATGCCATCCTTTTTAACGTCTGGGAGAACTTATCTTCTGCATAAAAACGGTGATACAGATAACCCTGAAAACTACCGCCCTATTACTTGTTTACCAACTTTATATAAACTGCTTACTAGTATCATATCTGAGAAAATTTACGACCACTGTACTAGGAACAAATTACTACCAATAGAGCAAAGGGGATGTGCTAGAAATTCTAGAGGCTGCAAGGAATTGGTAACGATCGATGCAATAATTACAAGAAATTCTATTTGCCACCAACGAAACCTAAGTGTTGCCTATATAGATTATAGAAAAGCATTCGATAGCGTACCCCACCCATACCTAATCCAGACACTCAAGAACAACGGAGTGGACGAACAAATAATTTCTTTTTTCGCACGGATTATGCCCACATGGAGGACGAAAATCATACTTAATGGGATAACTATCAGGGAAATTCAAATTAAAAGAGGGAGACACATTTAGCCCATTGTGGTTTTGTCTTAGCCTCTGAGCACAGCATTGAACAACTCCCCTAATGGATATCGCATAAAATATCAACAGCGACAGTCCGCAGTCACCCACCTTCTGTATATGGATGATCTAAAATTGTTTGCTCGGTCGAAATACCACCTCTCAAATCTAATACATATTGTAGAATCATTCAGCACAGATATATGCATGGAATTTGGATTCGACAAGTGTAAATCTATAGAAATGATACGGGGGCAAGTAGTTCATTCGCAGGGGTTTACCCTCCATGATGGTACTATAGAAATGTTGGAATCTGATCAATCCTATAAGTATCTAGGAGTGGAGGAAATGAAAGGAATCCACCACACAAGTATAAGGGAAGCTCTGAAAAAACGCTACGAGGCAAGATTAAGAAGACTGTGTGCAACTAAGCTGAATTCAATGAACATGATTAGGGCAATTAACACCTATGCCATCCCAATACTTACATACTCATTCGGGATAATAACGTGGAGTGATACGGAATTGAATTCAGCACAAAGAAAAATAAGAACGACATTAACAAGGTACAGACAACACCACCCACAGGCTTCTATTGAAAGAGTAATGTTGCCACGTTATCTGGGCGGACAGGGTGTGGTTAACATTAAAAACCAACATTACAACCAGATTCACAGTCTCCGGGAATTTTTCTTTGAAACTGCATCGGAGATAGACCGATATTCCATCCTGGTAAATCTGGACGCAAACCACACCCCACTAAAACTATCAACACCTAGTTTTACACCGCTGGATAATGTTACTAGTGATGCCGATATAGTGGAACAATGGAAGCATAAATCCATACATGGCAAATTTCCACACCAACTGGAACTCGAAAATGTGGATAAACATGCCTCCACAATATGTTTCCAATACGGACAACTGTTTCCGGAAACAGAAGGATTTTTAATGGCCATACAGGATGGGATAATGCACACCAAGCATTTCCGCCGAGTTATCCTGCATGAAGACATTGATAATCACTGCCGGCGATGTGGCCAGGCTGCGGAAACTACAGAACACATCATCAATGGTTGTTCGATAATGGCGAGTACGGCCTACCTCAAAAGGCACAATGACGTGGCGAAAATAATCCATCAAAACCTTGCGATTAGAAGTGGTTTCTTGGAGGAAAAACTTCCTTATTTCAGATATGAACCGGAGGTAGTGCTAATGAGCAGAAATTTTAAACTGTATTGGGACCGATCAATGTCAACAGATCGGACAATTAACGCCAACAGACCCGACATAATTTGGATAGACAAATGCAGAAAGGTTGGATACGTTATAGACGTCGCAGTTCCACTTTCGGATAACGTGAATCGAACCATTAGTGAAAAAATATCTAAATATGCAGACTTAGCGTTTGAAGTAAAGCAAAGGGAACATCTAACAACTGTGCAAACTATCCCAATTGTGATATCCAGTACTGGAATTGTGGTAAACTCTGTTTCGCAACATCTCGACGAATTGGGGCTTTCATCGCATTTACATGAAATGTCGAAAGCCATTGCCTTGGGAACATGCCGGATTATAAGGATGTTTTTAGGCTGATGTTACGCCCCACGTCGTAAAACAGTGATATGTGGAAATGATCAATTATAACTTTTATATTATAAATTCAATACTATTCAATATATTTCACTTTAATTTAATTCAAATCAAATCGATTCAATTTAATTCAATTCAATTCAATTCAAAAAAAAAAAAAAAAATAAACACTTTAACATGAAGTGCTGAAGTGACTTGTGGCCGAGACCACCGTCATGTTCAGCTTAAATGGACCCCAGCTCGCGCAGTATCTGGGGGGGAAAGAGGCGTGGGTAAAAATATAAAAATATCAAAATATAAAAATATATAAATATACTAGCTGGCCCGGCAGTCTTCGTCCTGCCTCCAAGTTATTGTAAAAGATGTTAAGTACAGTTAAAATCTAATAACGATTGGTTAATTACTTTGACCTCAGATATATTTCAATTTAAAGAGCGAGATTTTTCCGGACAAAATTTGTTCTTTATATACCAAAAAGATTATTTCAGTAAACTACGGATAAGTGCACATCGCATAAATGCAAAAACCGCATAAATGCACTGGAACTTGAAGCCATTAGCCTTTTTTATACGTTTACATACAAAAATACACGGATAAGTGCAACACGTATAAATGCAAAAATCGGATAAATGCACAACTTCTGCTAACCTGAAAGTACTTTTTTAGTACAACTTTGCATGCATAAATGCAAGTCTCTCATAATATGTTACATAAATGTAGATTATGATTTAGAGAAACTGGAAAAAAAATATGTATGGTTGGAACAGAAAACACGGTTCAAAAACAGATTTCAGACTTTTTCAGCACACGTATATGTATTTTGCAAAAAACAATGTTGCAAAATATGATTGCAATGATTCATTAACAGCTCTTATTTTGGCACAGAACAGAATATTTTTAATTTTTTTTGTATAAAATATGATAAACACTAAAGCAATGAAATATAAATTTGTGTTTTTTTTTTACCTTAAACTGAACTGATTTTATAAGTTTTTATTAAAAACCTGTTATGTAATGTGAACCAAATATAAATAAAAACATTAAACAGCTTTATATTTAATTACTTTCTTAAAGTTTCGTCCAAACTGAACTGGTGTTACAGATTAATAAAACTAATGTAATGTTTGTATAAATGCAATAATCGTGCACTTATGCAATGTTTGTATATATGCAATAGTTGTGCACTTATCCGAGTGTTGTATAAATGCAAAAACCGCATAAGTGCACAAAAAGTCGCGCGAAAACCGATATGCACTTATCCGTAGTCTACTGTATATATTATTGTAAGAATTGATAAAAAAGATCGGCAGTGTCGTCCATGATATGATGAAAACTTACTTATTAATAGGCATATATTCTAAAACCACATTTTTAAGCAGATAGCACTTTGCCCCTTTTTGGGGTAAAAAAAAGGGGCAAAGTGGTATCATGTACGAATTTTCAAAAATCCCTTCATTTGACTCAACAACCCTATAAAACGTCATGTACGAATTTTCAAAAATCCCTTCATTTGACTCAACAACCCTATAAAACGTTTGGCCTGGGTGATAGCAACAGTTTTTCTCATTTTCGGGTTAGTAGCCTTAAGGTTTGATATGGGAAAAACAACTTTGTGAAGCTCTTTAATTTTATAGGAAGTGCGCCAATACAAATGTTCGCCATTCTACCTTAAGCCGTTTTGTGGTCTGGGTGACCATCTATAGTCCATCACCAACTTTCACTGACATTTTGGTACAAATCGGTTCAACCGTTCTCGCAATTAGTGGTGACATTAAAATATACATCCATTTTTATATATTGACTTCTCAATAATATTGATGTTTTAAAGATGTATATATGTAATGTTCTCACTGGTGACTAAATGACATTGCAAAAATTAAGTGTATCATAATCTAAACACCGGCAACTGAATAAAAACATACATCCAACATTTTCTCATGTCCAAAAATACATGTTAAGTTTGAGTAATGTCGGACAATCGATATAAATTTTCGAAATAATTCAACTACAGCCAACTCAACAGCGGGTCCATTTATACAGAAAAAAATTTCTCATATTATAACAAATATACATTCTAAATTTCAGTCAAATTGTTTAATTCGTTAAAATTTTCATTATAATTCCACCCTAGCGGCACCTACCGGGTCCAGTTATACAGAAACTTTGTTCTCATGATCACTCAAATATACATACTAAATTTCAGTTAAATTGGTCCATTCATTTAAATTTTGATTAAAAATACACCCACCATACACCGGTTCCATTTGTATATACAATTTTTTCTGATGATCAAACAAACATACATTCTGAATTTCAGTTAAATTGGTCCATTTGTTCAAATTTTGATTATAAACCCACCCCAGCGCCACCTACCGGGCGCTGGTGGACCACCCTTAACATTTAGGGTGATGAAAAATAGATGTTAGCCGATTCTCAGACCTACCCAATATGCTTACCAAATTTCAGAGGAATCGGTCAAGCCGTTTCGGAGGAGTATGCAGACTAACATTGTGACACGAGAATTTTATATATAAGATAAATATATAAATATAAAAATATAAAAATATAAAAATATAAAAATATATAAATATATAAATATAAAAATATAAAAATATAAAAATATAAAAATATATAAAAAAATAAAAATATAAAAATATATAAAAAAATAAAAAAATATAACAATTTAGAAATATAAAAATAAAAAACATATATAATAACATAAAAAATATATATAAAAATATAAAAAAATATAAAAATTTGGTTCGTCTTAAAACCCTTTGATACTCGATGTAGTTCCTTTTAATGAATCACCCCTTAAAGTAATTGGTTATGTAACACCTTCCTTGTTTCCAATATATGTATATATTTTTCATTACAAACATTTTATTATTTATTTACTTTTCGATACAAATTAAACATTTCAGGCCGGCATAAAGTTCATCAACGTCTTGACGAATTGCGCAATGGGTCTGGGCAGTTCCAGTTCGAACAATAAGGACGACTTCTCCTCAGTTTCTGCCTTCATATCATGAGCCTTCTTTTCCTTTTCTACCATAATTTCGGGTTTTACTGGAGATCTTCCCATTATTAGTTCATATCTATTGGCCGATAGTTTTTGGTGTTGCTGCTGCTGCTGCCTAATTGGTTTGGCCATCACCACCATCTGTTGTTGACTCTCCGATTGGGCATCGGTCTGAACAAATTGGCTCTGAAAGGGAAATTTCAATGGGACATATAAATGAAGAACCTGAGTATTAGCGGGTATAGTGGCTTCGGTATCATCATTCAAAGTATTTGCTGGCGTGCCTCCTCCATAGAACATTTGGAATTTAGTGATGTTCCAAGGTTTTAAAAAGCCCATAGGCTTCACAACATTGGTTGTATTCACTGCGGGCGCCGGAGATTGCTTAAATAATCCTGTGGCGTTATTGCTAAAACCTTTGTGAAATAAAGCATTCCAGAAGGCTAAATCTCGGCCCACTTCCTGAGGTTTCTTTATATCAGTTTTGGGAGGTGTAGATTCGGTGAGACGATTAGGGTAGAAATAGTTGAAGTTGGTAAAATTCAAAGGTCTCCAATTCCAAGGTATGGCCAAAAAACCTACACCAAAGGGATTTTGAGTTTGATTGCGAATAGGAACGGTGGTGGTGCCAGTGCCGGTGGTGGTAGTAGTGGTGCCAGTGCCGATGGTGGCGGAGTTGTTGTTCCTGGTGATTGTATTGAAGGGGTTAAAAAAGAAGGCCGGAAATGAAGGAGTTTGACCGCCTATAAGAGGAATGTTGGAAAACCATGATGGTGGACCTGGTCTTGTAGTGGTTGGTGTACTGGTCGTGGGAGGTTTAGTAGCATTGGGTCGTGGCGTTACATCATCGTTAGAAGGTTTAACTTTATTATTTTGTTGGGTTGCTAAGGAAGCTGCATTGGAGGGTTTGACTTTGTTATTTTGTTGCGAAGATGAGACCGCCAGTTGTGGTACTCTGGTCGGCTGTCTTCTGTTACTCTTCCTTGTAGGCGGCGATGCGGTTGGTGGATTTCTTCTGTGGGGCCTTGGGGAGGTGTTGATATAAATCACTCTTACAGGTTTGTTGTTGATGGATGCGGAACCGGTAGGAGGTTTTCTTTTTGCCGGAGTTTGCGTTGCCGGTTTGATATTAGTAGTTACCTTCTTTGGTGGGTTGTTGTGGGAGGTTGCTGTTATCTTATTGGGATTTTTATTTGTATTTCCTGTAGTTTGTTGGATTTTCGGTTTGGTTGTTGTTGGTCGAATAGAAACGTTGTTTTCTGTGGTGTTTGTAGCGGAAGGCTTTGTTTTATTTGGTTCGCCAGTAAATGCGGAGTTTGCTTTAGGGGGTATTAGGGCAGTAGGAGGAGAAGAATCTGTGATCGGTTCGGTAGGTATTTTGTTGGGTTCATCTTCGGTTGAAGTGAGTTGCGGGGATGCCGCTGATAAGATTACGTTAGTGGATGTTATGGTTTTCTTAATGACATCAGTTTTATTATGTGCGTCAATATTTTCTATATTCTCGGGACTTTCGTTATTTTCGGAATTTTCTGTTTTATTTATGACTCCAGTAGATGTGGAGTTGGCAGAGGCTTCATTAGGTTTTGCTGAGGGTTTGATAGCCGTGATCGTTACTTCGTCGATTTCTTTGTCATTTTTCTCTGCTGCTGTTGATATAACTTGAGGTGTCTCAATTTTCTCATTAGCAGATGATTGCTCAGTCACTTTAGCCGGAGATTGTAATAAACTCTGGGACGATTCGTTCGACGTTTGCTCGGATACCTCTTCGGTGTCAGTTGTTACATCTTCTTCGCTGATCTCTTGCAATTTGTCGGATTCGACCTCTTGTGTCATTTCACTGCCTAACTGCAGGGGTTTGGGAGGTTCATTATGCAGCAAAGAGTCATCACTAGTTTCTTCCGAATTGTGAGGCTTTTCCTGTAGTTTGGTCTCATCACTAATTTCCTGAAGATTTTGGGAAACTTCACTAGAACTTTCCTGGATTGTGGTGGGCCTTTTTGATGTTTCACTCAAATCACTGAGAATTTCAGCGAAGGGTATAAAATCCTGTTCTGATTCAATATTTTCTTCCTCGTCTTCCACATGAGGGGTGTCTGTTGTTCCTGTGGTTGTAGGTATTTTCTCCTTGTTTACAGCTGAAACTGATTCACTTGTTTGTGTAGGATCTGATAAATTAATATCTTCAGGGACTTTAATAGTTTCTTCAGGGTCTTTAATAGATGAGACCTCGGGAATTTTATTGATATCCTCATCCGTGTTATCTGAAGTGTTTTCATTTAACTCGTCATTGTCTTGACTAACAGATGTGGTCGCTTCTTCGATGGTTAGAGCATTTTCTCCGCCCTGCAATTCTGTCGTTACTTCTTCTGCAGATTCGGTATCCTCAATATCTTCCATGTTGTCATTATTAAGTTCGGTTTCTGTTGTTGTTTTCAAGTCGTCTGAGGCAGCAACGATGCCAGTTGGAGCAGAATTACTAGTATTTTCATCAATCTTTTCCAATTCAGTTGAGTTTTCAGCATCTTGAATATCTACTGAAGTGTTATGCTCAGCTTCAGTATCACTTATGGATAAGGTAGTTTTTCCCATTGTTGGTGTAATTTTTGGTAGCGAATGTTTAGTGTCTCCTTCAAAATTAACTTTCGTAGTTTCATTTACACTTTTTGATGTATCCATCACTTGGTCCGCCGTTGATTGCTGTTGGATTTTGTCTGTGTCCTTACTTTTAACCGGTAAACTGTTGGCAAATGTTTCCATTTTACTTGTTGTTCGCCTAGGGTCCATGTTCAAATCCGTTGCCAAATCTTCGTTTTGGGTTCCTTGAAATTCAACTACGCTTTGTTGTTGTGAGTTTACTGCAGTTATTTCCGGGCTTTGAGCGTTAGTTGCCGCCGAATCTGTAACAGATTCTTGCCCATTATCGTAGATTCCAAGGCCATTTGATAAGTCAGCATTTTCCAATTTCTTTTCATGGAATTTGTTAAAGTCTTCTGTTTGCGTTTCCAGCTGATTTTCGTCTACATTTTCATCTGTTAGATTCTCCAAATCTTCTGGGTTGTTTAGAGTTTTGCCAAAGTTGAAATTTAGTTCGGATCCAACAGTTTCTTTAACATCTTCAGTTTCGATTTTATTCTGGTGTTGAACGAGGATAGAATGTTCGATTGGTGCATTCTTAACTCGATACTCGTTAACATCAGAAACCTTTACTTCAGCTTCCTTAGCAATGGTATTTTTGTCCTCGGATAATGTAAATGTGGGCTCTTTGAGGTTCAATCCTTTAACATGGGATAACTTCATATCGTTCTGCGTAGCGCCGTCTTTGTCTTCTGCTGTCCTTTCCTTAACATCGGATTTTTGAATTTCCGACTCCTTAACGATTGTTTTTTGAACTATCGCTTCTTTAAGTTTTGTTCCATTAACTTTAGTAGCCTTAATATCCGTTACCTTAATTTTGAATTCCTTGTCAGTCAAGGCCTTAACTTCGGGATCTTTAATATCAGTTTCTTCGCTAATATTACTTGATTTGACTTCCGCCTCAATAATTCCCGATTCTTTATTATCGGACTTCTTATTTTTAGTCGGGTTTAGTGCCGCTTCTCTAAATGTATCTTTAACATCAGCCTTATGCGAATACAACGCTTTCAATTCAGGTTCTTTATCTTCAGATTCCTTAACATCGTCTTCTTTAGTCACTGCTCCATTATCTTTGTTTGCTATGAGTCCTGTTGCCTTAATTTCACTTTTCTGATCTTCGTGTACCTTTACAACAGTTCCGTCCTTAGATCGGGTTTCTTGATTTGTCGGGCTCTGAAAATTTTCTCCATTGACTTGTGGTTTCTCAACTTCAAATCTCTCAAGCTCAATGTTTTGTATTTTGACTTTCTGATCATTATTTTTATCTTGGTCGGATACCACCAAAGTTTTGCCTGAATTTTGAGTTATTTTATATCCAAAATTTATTTTTTCGCTATTCTCTTCCTGTGTTTTACCATTGTCAGCTGTTGTTACTGGTTTTGCATTAGAATCCTGTGACTGGGGTTGGGTTTTGTCAAGGGTATCCTTTACAGGGAGTGACTTTTTGAAATCCTCTCCTTGATTATGATGAATTTCCTCACTATGACTTGTATCAGTTTCAGAAGTAGGAGTTTTCTCAGTTTCACCTGCTGCTATTGGTAACTGAATATCCAATAGTTCAACTTCTATTTTCCTGATATTATTTTGCTGCATTCCTCCTTCTTGACTTGTATCACCATCTTGTGGATTCGTTACCTTAATTTCACTGTTGAATTTAGAGGAAAGTTCCATTTCTCTTGTTTTATCTTCTATTTTTGGACTAACAGATGGCTTAACTTCAGTTTCATTGTCGATATGCTTCAATTCTTGTGCTTCGGCTAAAGTTTTACCTAATCCATATTGGGGATTTTTATCACCTTTTGTTGTTCCAACTTCAGTATCAACATCTGTTGTTGATACTTTGCCATCAGCTTCTTGAGACTCGTCTGGTTTTTCTTCTTTTGGTTTCTTTAACAAAAGTGTCTCGTGTAGATCCTGCGCTACATTTGGGGGAAGGCCAGCTTTAAAACGACTTGTTACAAAGTCTTTCTTTTTGATTGTCTGAGTTTCTTCATTATACTGACTTGCTGATTCCTTTTCCGTGGACTGAATGCCTCTTTCCTTTATAGCTGATTGTTTATCGTTCATGTCCTTTTCGTTGTCCTTAAGATCATCCAATTTGATTAATGTTTTGCCATCACTTGAAATTAAGTTGTGTCCTGGTTTCATATAAACTTTAGCGGCATTTGTTCTCTCCTTATTATAATCACTTGTTGTTGGTGTATTAATTTCCTGTGACGTAATTTTTGTGTCGTGCTGCTTTAACAGAAGTGACTCGTTTGGATTTCCTTTCCTTGAAGGTATTTCCGTTTCACCAACGTTTCCGTCTGTACCTTCGATTTCCACAGTTTCTACTTTAACATTATTTATCAAATTCCCCGAAGTTTCAAGTTTGTTACTGGATTCATCCACCTTCGATTTGTCTACTCTCGATTTGTCTACTTTTGCTTCACCAATTGCCGATGGTTGCTGTTGCTGACTACTATCTCTCTCCGGTCCAAAATCCACAAAACGTCCAGTCTCTGCGCTTAATTTTCTTAAATTCTGAGTACTTTCAGAACCTAAGACATCCCTAACCGATTCGTTGCCATCATCCTTTCCACTTTGCTGAAATCCACTGAAATCACTCTCACTTAGTTGAAAATCCGTCGAACCGTTTGCTATCACCTCTTCGCCGTTCTTATCATTCTTCACATCCAAATCCACGTATCTTAGTTGTTCTGCTCCATTGACATCTGCCTCCTCTACTTTCCCTTCGATTTCATTGTAACTATCCTCTGTGCCAAAATCCACAGCATCATAGGGTGGCACCTCCACTTTATCCGTATTCTTGATTGTAGTCTGCACTGGTCGTATGATGTACTTCTGCGGCATTCGTAAATCCTCTTGCAATTTGTTCACCTCACGCCGTTTAATCACATGCGGTTGCGCCACAGCCACAAAGCAGCCAAAAATGAGTAAATTTCTCATTTGTTTTAGAAAACCCTGAAATGGTTTCAATGTGAAGTAAATCCAATCCGATATTGCGTCTGACGTGTAGCGACAACTTACCATGTCGTTTTCTATTTGTATACTAATGCTCGACGATCGATTCTAACCTTTATTTATATGGGAAATTAAACTAAAATCCAGTTTTGTCTTTTGTTTACAAATCAGACCTTTTCTTCTTCATAATCTTCGAAAAACTCAATCCAGAAAATACCTTTCATTTTCAATTTCATTGTTTTACGGGGCCCACGTCCGCCACCATTACCATCACCACTAATTATGATGCATTTTTAATGTAAATTCCAACAATAACAACAAAAGGTTGCATTTTAATGTTGGTGCCATGAACAACGATAAGAACTTGACATATTTTTTGAAAATCTATCGGCTTAAGTTTGTTTTCTTGACATAATTTCTTTGGGAGTTCGTTTTTTTCCATCTTTCTTTCTTCTTCATTGCACCACTTACGCTGTTTCAGGTGTTTGTTTGTCTCATCATCACTCTTGTGTTGTGGCTTAAGATGTTGCACTGTATGGGTGTTTCCATGATGGGGTTATGTCGGGTTGTCTTCTCAAGTTTCGTGATGACTTTGCATGTCTGTCAAATCAAATGTTCTTCAGAAAATAACTTTCACTTGTTCCCAGCATCGATCGCGTGTGTCGAGACAGTGGTTGTGAAGATGCATTTTTGATTGAAGATAATTAATTGATGTAATAAAACTTTTTTTAGATTTTTACATTTGAAAACAGTTATTTACTTTCGGCCATAGAAGTATATTTGTATTTGTAACTTTTGGTTTTTTGGACGACAAAGATAATGTATTTATCAATATGTATGTTATTAGGTAAATTAGTTGAGTGGCAATGATACAAAAGTAGCGTATGGTAGTTCTAATATGTTAGTGGCTACCGTTCATTTATTTGAATTATATGGTGATACTTTGTACGTGATACATCTCGTGACTTAAGAGCGAATTTAATGAAATTCCTTTACCGACAGGGACGTTAAATCTATTTATATATGTAAATCTAAATCTATTTATATAAACACATAAAAAATGTTCCTACCTATGTCAGTTATATGCTTTGAAACCATTTAACCGATGACCCCTAAACGGTGTCATTAGAAAGACAATAATGCAAAGATCGTTTTAGACTAGAGGCTCCATAACAAGGATGCTCATTGAGCATTGCTCAATTATAGCACAATTGTGCTTTGAGTAGTTCACGCATATTTTAACGCTCGTTGATTGTACCAAAAAGAGCTTTTACTGTAACAAAAAAAGTACATTTATTGTTCCAAAAAGTACTTTTATTGTATTTATTACTATTTCTGGCGTACCAAAAAGTGCATTTATAGTTCCAAAAAGGACATTTATAGTGCACATTTTTATTGCACAAAAAAGTACTTTTAGTGTGCCAAAAGGTACATTTTTTTGTACCACAATTTACTTTCGATATATCAAAAAGTACCAAAAAGTACATTTTATTGTACTAATAGGTACCAAAAAGTACTTTTATCGTACCAAAAAGTACTTTTATTGTTCCAAAAAGTACATTTATTCCACCAAAGAGTACTTTTATGTTTCCAAAAAGTACTTTTTTAGCAAAGTTATTTTTTCCACAAAGTACTATCATTCATGGGGTGCAAAGGGAAATTAAGTTTTTTAAGTACTATTATTGTACCAAAAAGTATTTTCATTGTCCCACAAAGTACTTTTATTGAACCAAAAAGTACATTAATTGTACCAAAACCCAAACTTAACTTAAACTTAATTTCCCTTTACACCCCATGAATGAGGTAGGGGATAGCTTCTCACGTTGTTGTGAATTAACACGCTTTCTATTTTTAGATTCACAACTAACGGCATCTACTTGTTTATCGACTAATGCAAACGTCACTGTTTGAGAAGCTCTTACTAGACACGCCGATTGACTCGACACTAATACTGCGAAGTTGCTGTCGACAACATTCGAGGGGAGCCGACAATGAAAGAAAAATGTATTTTTTTTTCTTTTAAGATGACTGGAGCCAGGAGTTGAACCTGTGACCTCCCGCATGGTAGTCGCGTGCTCTAACCACTATGCCACGGCCGGTCCCAAAGCCCAAACTTATGATGTATCAAAAAGTTCCAAAAAGTACTTTTGTTGTACCAAAAAGTACTTTCATTGTTCCAAAAAGTACTTTTATCGTACCAAAAACTACTTCTATTATTCCAAATGGTACTTTTATGGCACCAAAAAGTAAATTTTTTATACCAAAATGTACTTTAATTTTTCCAAAAAGTACTTTTATTGTACATAAAGTACTTTAATAGTAACAAAAAGTACATTAATTGTGCCACAAAGTTCTATTTTCTAAAAAGTAATTTAATTTTACTAAACAGTACTTTTATTGTACCAAACCCTACTTTTGGTATATCAAAATGGTTTATGGTTCCAAAAAGTACGTCAATGTAACAAACAGTAATTGTTTTTTGCATCATAAAGGTAATTTGATGGTACCAAAAAGTACATTTATTGTACCAAAAAGTACTTTTATTGTCCATAAAGTTCTTTAGTTGTAACAAACAGTACATGTATTGTACCACAAAGATTTTTTTTCTCAAAAAGTAATTTAATTTTACCAAAAAGTACTTTTATTATCCAAAAAAGTACTTTTATTGTACCAAACGCTACTTTCGGTATATCACAGAGTACTTTTATGGTTCCAAAAAGTACGTTAGTGTAACAAAAAGTATTTGTTTTTTGTATCACAAAGTTACTTTGTACAAAAAGTACATTTATTGAACCAAAAAGAACTTTTATTGTTCCTAAAAGTACGTTTATTGTCCAAAAAGTACTTTAGTTGTAACAAACAGTACATTTATTGTACTACAAAGTTTTTTTCAAAAAAAGTAATTTAATTTTACAAAAAAGGACTTTTATTGTCTAAAAAAGTACTTTTATAGTACCAAAAAGTTTTTACTACTTTTTTTTTTGTCAAAAACTACATTTATCGTACAGTAAAGTACATTTATTGTACCAAAAAATGTTTTTATTGTTTCAAAAAGCTCTGTAATTGTACCAAAACCTACTTTTGATTTACCAAAAAGTACTTCTATTATACCAAGAAGTCTATTGATTGTACCACAAAGTACATTTTTGTTCCAAAAAGTAACAAAAAGAAAAATTCTTGTAGCAGAAAGTACCTTAATTGTATCAATAAGTACATTTACTGTACCAAAAAGCAAAAACTACAATGGTTTTTCCATAACTACTTGACATTTTTGTTTTTATCTCATTTATCCAGTTTTTTCTTCATCATAGTTTCAAAGGTAAAAATCTGTGGTCGCATATAATAAAGACTTAGAGAAATTAAGAAACTTTACTTGTAAGTTTTTAAGTCAACTTTTTCGCTCTAACTCTGCTTTCGCACACGTCCTTCTTATTAGCCATTTTTTAAAACTTTTTATTACTCCTCTGTGGCAATTTCGATTACTTCGTGATTATAGCTTTCTGTAAAATGGGCATTAATTGGCCTCTAAAATGACCAAAATGAACAAAGTTATTTATACACCATTCAGTGTAATCTATGCCGGTGGGAAATCATTAAGAAAAATCTTATGATTGTTGTAATTTCTATTTTAAGTTTCCCCCTCTTCATATCTCTCTTTCCTCTCTTTCTATCAATCTTTAATTTGTAATTTCTATTCTATTCGTGCTACGTTCGTAATGCAGAGCGTCTGATGCTAAAGTAAACAACACGTTTTTTTTCTCCTCTCAACTTTTTGATGGGTCAAACATGATTGCGGCAGCAACAAATATTGGCTGATTATCCTTGTAGTTGCTTTGCACTTCCGTTTCCTCATGTTCCTGCTACGGTTATTATGCTTTCACTTCCTTAGCTCACACGTAGCTCTTGTCTACACGAGTCTAAGACCCAATCAACCACCCACCACCCATCCCATAGTATTGACAGCGGCAGTGCAGCAAATAAAAATAATAAAAACAAAAAAACTGGACTACTCTATATTTGCGGAATATCCGGAATTTAATGAATATGTAATTAGTTACATTTTCATTTTATGCTTTTTGTTCGGTGTTGTTATTGTTGCTGTTTTTTTTTGTACATTATGTGATCATTTGGTTATTCACGAATCGAGATGGTTGGCTGGGCCAGCAGGTGGGTGGGAGGTGTGGTGTTTGTTGGTTTGGGTGGCAAAATTGAATGAAAGAAAAGTTTTTTTTTTGTTTTGTTTACATGAAAAGCTTTCAGCTCGTATTTCATATCATGGATATTTGTGAATTTCATGGAGTTTTCTTTGCTTGTGCTCTCTCTATTCATTCATACGTTTGTTTGTTAAGATAGTCTGTCGGTCTTCCTCACTATTGGAAATGCTCGTAAACCTTATTATTTATTGATGTATAAAAATGTTATAAAAATGAACAAGATGAGAGAAGAGACTTGGCTACTGCAGTGTCGAATATAAGTTTATATAAAGTATGGCTGGTTGTACACATAGTTTTTAATGTGAACAGGGATGCCAGGGCATAAGGTAAAATATTAAAAATCTTGAAAATATTAAACATACTAAAAATAATAAAAATATTTAATATATTAAAATTATTAAAAATTTTATAAATATTACAAATATTAAAAATACTAAAAAATATTAAAAATATTAAAAATATTAAAAATATTAAAAAATATTAAAAATATTAAAACTATTAAAAATATTAAAATTTAAAAAAAAACTAAAAAATATTATAAATTTTACAAATATTAAAAATATACAAAATATAAAAAATAACGAAAATATTTAAAATAATAAAAATATTAAAAATATTAACAATATTAAAAAAACTAAAAAATATTAAAAATTATTTAAAATATGAAAAATATTACAAATATTACAAATTTAAAAAATTTTCAAAATTAAAAATATTAATAATACTACAAATACCAAAATTGTTTTTTTTTTAATATTAAATATTATTTAAAATTATGAAATATATTAAAATATTATTAAAAATATTACAAAATTAGAAATATTTAATATATAAAAAATATTAAAAGTATTTAAAATATTACAAATATTAAAAATATTAAGAAAATTAAAAATATTAAAAATATTAAAAATTTCTCTTGTTTTGTATTGTTGATCTGTATATGTAAATAATGAGTTTGGTTTCATTGTTCGTTTCAAGATCTTTTCTATTATTTGTAATAGAATTTTGTGAAATGGATTATGTTGACAGCTGGCAGGGCAGATAGCTAGATGGTTGCCAAACCATCATCATCAGTGCCGTTTGATGTGCCTTCACCACTCATTATCACAACCTTAAGTGTTAAAAGCTTCAAGCAATCAATGTGAAGCTCACACACACCGGTGCGAAAATGGTATCAACGAAGACCACACGTCAACATCTGCCCTGCCATCTGTCAACATAATCCATTTCACACAACTCTTGTAAAACAAATTCTATTACCAATAATAGAAAAGATCTTGAACCGAACAATGAAACCAAACTCAATATTAAAAATTTAAAAAAAACTACAAATTTTAAAAAATATTAAAAATAATAAAAATACTAAATATATTAAAAAAAATATAAAAATTAATAAAAATACTTAAAATATCAAAAATATTAAAAATATTAAAAATATTTAAAATATTTAAAATATTAAAAATATTAAAAATACTAAAAATATTAAAAATATTAAACAATTATTAAGAACATTAAAAATAATAAAATAAATTATAAAATTTAAAAAAGATTAAAATTTATAAAATATTAATAATATTATAATTATTTAAAATATTAAAAATATTAAATATATTAAAAATATTAAAAATATTTCAAATATTTAAAGTATTAAAATAATAAAATTATTACAAATATTAATAGTATTCCAAAAAAATTAAAAAATATTAAGAACATGAAAATTATGGGTTTTTCCTGAAAACTTATGCCGACTCCGTTAATATCTTACCAGATTAATTATATCATTTAAATGATCCATGGTCCACTTACCTGAAAACAAACGAAAGAAAAAATATAAATTTATTTGTTGTTATTTTAAAAAGTGTCAATGGTTTATTTTTTATTAACATTGCTAAAATAAAACATTCGCTTTTGCATTAGCCTTTGGCAACTCCGACACATAACAAAGTTTTATGGAGGCTTTTTCCGGCTTTGTTAAGGGTGATGAGTGATGACAGAGATAATGCCCAAGATGGAGTATGAGTTCACATTATACTCAGTACACTGGCATTGTTGGTGCCGTTGAACAAACTATTATTAAGTATTCCCCAAGTCCTTTAACGAACACAAATATACGTAGTCGATTCCTGACAGAGCATTCTGATGATGATGTTTGCGGAACATACTTTATCACATTTCAAGATTTTCTTCAAAAATTTTTATCAGGAAGAATCTCTGGTAATAAATGTGTGTTAAAGTTATTTATGTTTTGTATTCAAAAAATAAGTTTTCATGTTTATGGTCGAGAATGTTAATATATTTGATTAAGAACTTCATAATGGACGAGAAAATGCTGACTACGGTGGAAATTTGTATAAAGAGCAAAGCATCTGCATAAAGCTAACAAGGGGACGGATATTTAATTGTTAAATTTATTAAATTAATTTGGTATTTTGAGAGTTCCATTTACGGTCATAAATTGCCTAGGCAAATAATTTAGATTAAAAAGGTCAAAGAGTTCAAAGACACTTTGTTGAAATACATAAAATAATTTGTTGAAAAATGTTTAAATCTTTAAATTCAACATATCCAATAGCACCTTTCCCCTTGCTGCCATATCCATAACAATACTCCACTCCACCCTCACAATCAGCCGTGCTACTGACCTGTCTGCGATAAGAATGCATTAGGCTCTATAAATTACAATTTTACGAGCGTTTATGTTTTAAAACCAGTAGAGTGAGAAATGAGATTAGAACATTGTTATAATTATATTCAATACAAGGCAAAGGCAAAAAAAGAAATTCAAATGGAAATTCTACTCTAACGCATATTAAGCAAACCACCAATAGGCTCATTAAACAGCAAACAAAAAGGAAAAAAAGGTCATCGAAGGATAATTACGCATAAATTAAGCAGTTGCAAGTTTTCTCACTCTTGTCATTAAGAACATTTTAAAAGCAATGCAAACGAGTGGAAAAAACTGCTGAACATTTAAATGTTAGAAATTTATAAGGATTTACTTTAAATTTAAATTTGTATACCTTAAAAAATATGTACATATTTTGTAATATTTATAAATTTGATAATATTTTTACCCTTATTAAATTTTTTTTTTCAATATTTTAAATATTTTAAATTTACATTAAGTGTATCAAATGATACATCAAATTCGGCTTACGATCAGAAAAGTGTTTTGTTTTTTATTTTATTGTTTAAATATTTTGGTCAAATTCAGTGTGTCACGCACTAGGATGACGCGTTTCGAACTCCATGACGAGTCCATCTTCAGACCCCTTTGTGACCAACTGATGCACAATGCTACATCATCAGCTGTATATATATCTACAATTATGTCAAACATGTACATGCGAAGTAGATATCAGCCGAAAATGTCCAGCAGCAGTGTTGTATTTTTTTGAATTTGACCGTTAATATTCAAACATGAGAAATGGAGGAAATTCTTTCCCCACGATTCCCCTTTTTACCTTAAAGCTTAACAAGGTTTTGTTGGTAAACTAAGATTACTTTAGTTTATTACACTTAACGTAAATTTAATATATAAAAACACGATCGACTAAAATTAACAATCAAACATTTAAAATATTTGTAATTATTTTTTTAATATTTTAAATTTTTAATATTTTTAGTATTTTCTAATATTTATAAATTTTTTAATAATTTTACCCTTTTAATTATGTTTATTTTTTTAATATTTTAAATATGTTTAATAATTTTAATAATTTTAAAAATTTTAATACTTTTAATATTTTTAAAAATTTTAATATTTTTAGTATTTTTAATATTTTGAATATTTTAAATATTTTTAATATTGTTCTTGATTTTGTTTTTTGTTGATCTGTATTGAATTATGATATTGTCATAGTTCGGTTTGAGATCAGTTCTATTGGCAATTATTTATTATTGCCAATAGGTTTTTAGTCAAGAGTGTGAAATGTATTATGTTGACAGCAGGTTAGGCGTATGACGTCATTTCGACATTAACCACAATGTCTCGTCAGCGCCCTTTGCTGTGCCTTCTCCTCTTTCATCACAAACCTTAAGGGAAGAAAACATCTCAAAGCTAATGAGAACTTTTCCCAACGGTGCGAAGAAAGCATTGCCAATAGAACTGATCTCAAACCGAACTATGACAATATCATTTTTAATATTTTTAATATTTTTAATATGTTTAATATTTTTAATATTTTAAATATTTTTAATATCCTATTTATCCTATCCTATTAATATTATAAGTGTGAATATTTGTCTGTTTGTTTGTGGCTCAATCACGCCCAAACGGTTGAACCGATTTCAATGAAATTCGGTAGGCAGTTAAAATTCTGTATGGAAATTACCGTAGGCTATATAGTTTTTTTTTATAATTTTAACCCTATGGGTGGAGTGGGCGTGACAAAACTCTTTTTGAGCTAGAGAGAAGAAATTTGATACCCAGATAGTACTCGGCAACAGAAATTTGAATATGCAGACGAAATTTTAATTTTTGACCCTATGGGAGGAGTGATCGTGGCAAAACTATTTTTAGTGCTAGAGAGATAAAATTTAATACCCAGATAGTACTCGACAACACAACTATGAATGTTCAGACAAAATTTTAATTTTTGACCCAATGGGCGGAGTGGGCGTGGCAAAACCTTTTTTCGGAGCTAGAGAGATAAAATTTGATACCCATATAGTTCTCGACAACGCGAATATGATATGCAGACGAAATTTGAATTTTTGACCCAATGGGCGTGACAAAACTACACGTAAGCCCTAGAGAGGTAAAATTTGGTACACAGATAGTACTCCACAACACGAATATGAAAATAAAGACGACAGTTTAATTTTGGATCAGTGGGCGGAAGGGGCATGGCAAATGTGTATTTTAGCCCTATAGGGATAAAATTTGGTATACAGATAGTACTCGCCAACGCGAATATGAATATGCAGACGAAATTTAAATTTTGGAGCTGTGGGCCGAGTATGCGTGGTAAATTGTATTTTAGAACATTTAGCACCCAGATAGTACAGTACAACACGAATATGAATAGGCAGACGAAATTTAAATTTTGGGTCAGTAGGCGGAATAGGCGCCGTTAAACTGTATTTTAGCTCTAGAGAGATAAAAGTTGACACCCAGATAGCACACGCAACACAAATATGAATGTTCAGACGACATTTTAATTTGGGATTATTGTGAGAAGGGACGTGGAAAAACTGTAATTTAGCCCTAGAGAGATCAAATTTTGTACACAGATAGTACTCAAGTACGCGAATATGAATATGAAAACGAAACGTAAATTTTGGATCAGCGGGCGGGGAAAAACTGTATTTTAGTCCTAGTGAAATAAAATTCAATACACAGATTGTCTTCGACAACACGAATATAAATATGCAAACGAAATTTTAATTTTGGGTCAGTGGGCGGAGTGGGCGTGGAAAAACTGTATTTTAGCCCCAGAGAGATAATTTTAGCACCCAGATAGTACAATACAACACGAATATGAATATGTAGACGAAATTTTAATTTTTGGATCAGTGGGCGGGTTGGGCGTGACCAAACAGTATTTTATCCCCAGAGAGATAAAATTTGGTACACAGGTAGTACTCAACAACACGAACATGAATATGCAGACGAAATTTAAGTTTTGGATCAATAGACGTGGCAAATCTGTATTTTACCCCTAGAGAAATATAATTTGATACACAGATAGTACTAGACAACACGAAGAAGAATATGCACGCGAAATCTAAATTTAGGGTCAGTGGGCGGATGGGGCAGGGCAAAACTGTATTTTAGACCTAAAGAGATAAAATTTGACACTTAAATGTTTAATTATAATATTCATAATATTTTGAAATTTTATTTGCTGTCACTTTTTCAGCATTTTCAAAACAAATTTTTCAGAATTGTGTCAATAAAGTTTAATAATTCGTCAGAAGAAAGTATGTTGGTAAATTCTGATAAAACATCCTTATTTACACCATGCACCGCCGGTGTGTCTGTGCTTCACGATGGTTTCTTGAAGCTTTTAACACTTAATGTTGTGATAATGAGTGGAGAAGGCACAGCAAAGGGTGCTGATGAGAAGCTTTGGCAACCATTGAAATAGCTATCCGTCCTGCCAGCTGTCAACATAATCCATTTCACACAACTCTTGTTAAACAAATTCTATTAGCAATAATAGAAAATATCTTGAACCGAACGATGAAAACACATTCATTAGTTACACATATAGATCAACAAAACAAAACAAGGGTATTTTAAATATTTTTGATTTTTTCTAATACTTTTAATATTTGTATTTAAATATTTTAATGTATTTAATATTTTTTTTTTAATATTTTTACTATTTTTAAAACTTAAAATCTTTTTAATATTTTTACTATTTTTAGCACTTTTAATATTTTTAATATTTTCAAAATTTTAAACACTCTCAATGGTTCTCAATAGTTTTTTAATATTTTAACTTTTTTAAATATTTATAATTTTTGTGATTATCAGCCGTCCCCCTTACTTCACAGTTTCTGTGTTTTTTCGAAATTTTTTTTCAACTCATCTAATAAACATTCCTTAAATACTTTTGAGATCTGTTGAAAGTTTGTACGCAAATCCCCTATGTTCTTATATTTTAATTTTCTCGACATTTTCTCCCTATTAATTTTTAATTTGTTCCCTTTTTCTAAAGTTTTAAAACTTTTGGTCTCTCTCACACATTCAAGAATATTTTGTAATTAAATTAGTCCTTTTCGAAGAGTTTAAGTGGGGAGAGAGAAAAAACTGTAAACTCAAAGGGATTTCAATTCTTTGGGCTATTTTCTTAAAGGCAACGCACACTTTAGCAGTACTCACAATCCCCTTCTGGCCACACAAGCAAATATGCTCTTGAGTACGTGGAGCAGAGAAACAAAGACCATTACCTTCCTCAAGAACGTAGCCAACGTCACCACCACCATTGCCACATCCTCTCTGTAATGACTTCAAGTTGTTTTAAAATGAAAATTAATTTTCCAGAAAAAGAAAAGGAAATGTGAGAAAAGTAGAAAAACTTATTTAAAAGGCATGGAAATAATATTAACTTCATAGGAGGACTGCAAAAGGCCTACAGACGATGACGAAGAGATGACGCGAAGATATTGCAAATAAGATTTCGAAGGGGTCAGAGCGAATATGTGAGGACACTACAATGAATGGTTATAGTAATAAAAAAACAGAAATGTATATGTAAGTTAAGGTACCCAAAAAAAAGTTTCCCTTAAGACTTTTCCGTTCTCTATGTCATTAATGTCACAAACTCCAACACAATCTGAGTTTACCCCATAATACTACAAAATATCCTGTAGCACCAAAAAAAAAAGAGTTGTCAGCGTATTTCACCGCCGTCACTGCCACCACCACCACAACCAACGACCACAATTCATCCATCCATTCATATGCGCTGATGCTCCAGCAATAATAATAATACGACAATATACCATGGAACGAATGCGAATGCGATATGGGAATCTTAGAATAAGTATTCCACTTTGCTTTTATTATTAATAAAAGTAACTCCCCATACAATTTTCTAAATCCAAAAATACCAACATAAAAAAATAACAACATCATACGAAAACCTGGTATTGCAAAACAAAATCTGTTGGGGATTTAACTGAATTGGATATGGCCAAGTACAAAACAAACCTCACCGCTGCTACTCACTGATAGAGTGGAGTAGTAATGGAAAACAAATGAAACCACCAAAAAAAAATAACATCAACATACCCAGGAGCGTAAGCAAAAACACCTGCTCGCTATTTTAGCTGACTCTTTGCCGGTCTGTTGAGTCGGTGCTATCAGCAGAGCCTGTTGTGAGGATGTCGAAAAGCCCAGAAATAAAAACAAATTTTGTTTAGCCAAGGCCTAAAACATCAGTTAATATGACCCAAAATGGTAAAAGTACCACAAACATTGGCATGAATTGGTGGCCGGTCACGGGCTACATAGTAGTAGCACAATACTTGTTGTACTAATGCCCCCACTTGTGGTACGTCTGGAGCATACAAATGTGTGTTTTTTTATTTGTTTGGTAGAAAGGATGACTTTGCCGGCCGGTGATGTTGCGATGAGGATGATTTTTATCAATGGCTGGTAACTAATTCACGTAACACAAAAAAAAACAACATGTTTTAAAGGTAGCACAAGTATACAGATACTTTAGTGCCTGCATAATCATAACTAACAAACGACAGTGGTTTACGATGACCCTTACCAAATATTTGTGTACTACGCAGTTTTAACCAAACTATCGCAGTTTTAACATACTATTTGGTAAAATGAAAGTACTTTTTGGTACAATCAAAGAACATTTTGGTGCAATAAAAATACTATTTGGTACAATAAATACAATATACAATTTGTACCAAACAATACGTTGCTATAACAGTACTTTTTTGTACAAAAACTACTTTTGGTTTCAATAAAAGTACTATTTGTTACACTTGTACTTTTTTGTATACTTTTTCATATTTCTGAAGTACTATTTGGTACAATAAAAGTACATTTTGGTACTACAAAACTTCTTTTCGGTGTTATAAAAAAACTTTTTGGTACAAAAAACTACTTTTTGGCACAATAAAAGTACTATTTGGGACAACAAAAGTACTTTTTTGTACAATGAAAGTACGTTTTGGTAAATCCTAAGCACTATTATGTACATTAAATGTGCTTGTTGCTACAATAAAAGTACTTCTGGGTACGTTTTTAGTATTTTTTGGTACACTAAAAGTACTTTTTTGTACCTCTTAAGTACTATTTAGTGCATACAAGTAGTTTTTACTACAATAGAAGTACTTTTTTTGTACAATAAAAGTATTTTTTGGTACAGCTTAAGTACTATTTGGTACACTGCAAGTAATTTTTTTACTCCTTTAACACAATTTGCTATAAAAAAGTACTCTAAGCTCTATTTTGTACAATACATCTTTAATAATATTTTGTACACCACAAGTACTTTTTTTTAATCCTTTTAAGAGCTATTCGGTACAATAAAAGTAATATTTGTTGCCTTAAGTTTTTGCTACAAAAAAAGTACTTTTTAGTACATTTTAATATTATTTGGTACACAAAAAGTACTTTTTAGTACACCTTCTGTATTTTTCAGACAATAAAAGTACTTTTTAGTACAATAAAAGTACTTCTGGATGCAATACAAGTACTTTTTGGTACTTTACAATTACTTTTTGATATAATTCTAATGCTTTTGTTATTTTAAAAGTACTTTTTGTTATAATAAAAATACTTTTCGGTACAAGTAAAATTAAATTTTTCGTATAATAAAAGTTTATGTTAGTAAAGCAAAAAAATTTTTTTTCATACAACAAAAGTACTTCTTGTTACAATAAATCATCTACCACTTCAAAGTTGTAGTTGGCAACGTTCACGCAGCATCCCAAACGAGTGGACTCATTGTTCTAAAAACTTAATTTACACCCCATGAATGAGGTATGGGATAGCTTCTCGCGTCGTTGTGAATTAATACGCTTTCTATTTTTAGATTCACAACTAACTGCAGCTACTTGTTTATCGACGAATGCGAACGTCACTGTTTGAGAGGCTTCTACTAGAAATGCCGATTGACTCGACACATATACTTTGAAGTTGCTGACGACAACAGTGAAAGAAAAAATTATTTTTTTATTTTTTAGATGACTGGAGGTAGGAGTTGATCGTGGGATCTCCCGCATGGTAGTAGCGCGTCCAACCACCATACCACGGCCGGTCTCTTTGGTACCAAAAGCACTTCTTGGTACAATAAAAGTACTTGTTTACTATAATAAAAGTACTTTTTTGGCACAATTAAAGTACCATTTGATGCAACGGCAGTAATTATTGACAATACGTCATAATTTATTACAAAAGATGACCCATATTTTATTTCACTAAATTCTGTTGCCGAGCCACTGTGCCGCCATGTACATAAAGACCACATGTTACGGCGGATACCACTGAGCATGTATTCCTACATAAACTCTTTAAAAATTGAAAATGTCGCTAGCTCACTCCCTTTCTCCCTCTCTCTCACATTTAATCTCATCAATATCCTGGTCAAATATTTGTCTGGCACAGATATAACTTTGTTTGAGCCTTTTGGCCATAATGGCCGATGATGATTGTTGTTGTCGTTATTATATCTTTGCCATAACATTTGGCCTTGAGCTTTTGCTACACATAAACGTGGAAACCATTGTTGTACCTTGTGCTCCTCATGACAGTGACTGAATGTATGCGAGCAATGGTAATGGTATCACAAAAAAAAAAAACAAAAACAATTTTGTCCCTCAAAGGAACAGATGTCTGTAATACATCTAATTGCTTTGCCAAAAAATAACACAGAGTAAAGGATTTATTAGAAATATACATTATATATTACGGCGAAACGACAAGAGAGGGGATACACCTATTGACAATTTTCATTTAGGGGAAATGCAATTTTCCACATAAAACTGAAACACAAAGGACAAAAAAAAGTATTCATTTCCTTTTTTTTGCTCTATTGGAAAGTGAACACAAACGAATTCAAACGAAACGAACGAACCAAAGCAAATTGGAATTGTGTTGTTCGAATGCGATGGTGTCGTCATCTGTTGGGTTTCCAAACGCCCACCTCCGAGTCTACTTTATTTTCACGGTATGATAAATGTCCTTTTGCCATGTTATTGTTGTTATTGTTTGTTGCGTTGTTATTCGTTTTATTCAGTTTAAACGGGATTCAATGCCAAGTCCTTGTAATAGGTTCTATTAGGATAGAAACATAACGTCGTTGGGTTATCTATCGATTTGTGTCACCTCCCTGGAGCAAAACATTTACCACCGCCTACCGCCCGCTCCTCGTTTTAGTCTATCGCTACCTTCAATACTTTTTTCTTGCCAAGAATTGCTGCAATGTCAGCCATGTGAACTATGGCAAACTGGCAAGAAAATGGCATTCCAATGTTATTTCAGTTTAAAATATATCGTTTTGTGTTATTGTTGTTGTTCGCTTTCTTCATCCTGTGTCTCGAAGACCCTAGGGGATGAGAGACTCCCACAGTTGATTATGTTTCGCTCCCCCTTTTTTGCTCTCCTTAGGAAAACAAAAATACATCGCATCACAGTTCAATGCCATAACAACAAATACAGAAAAAAAACGTTGAGGAAACTTTTTTTAATGGATTTTCATTCAATTTCACCGTTGAACTAAAATACGAGGTGAAATGTCACGAAGAGAGTTGAAACTGCTAAGAAACTTTGACGATCAAAGCTAAACTTAGCTTTAGGGGAAAATCTAATTAGTGTAACGCAACGATGATGTTTAAGTTAATTTTGATTTAGGGGAAAACTAAGGCAAAAGGGTATCCCAGCATCCTTTACATAATAACCCTTTATATCCTTGGAGATTACGGATAATTATACATTTATGGGATATTTGTAAATACGACTGGTCATTAATGTCGGTATTAAAAAGAGTAATAAAATAAATTTAATGTTAGCCGGAGAAAAGACACATGTGAGCACATGAGCAGTTTGTACAAATGGTCTTAATGTAATAGATTTTTAAAAAAAATTATACATTATATTAAAATTGTATCTTTTATTGTACCGACAAGTACATTTATTGCACCAAAAAATACCTTTATTGAACCAAAAAGCATTTTTATTGTATCAAAGAGTACAATTATTGTACCGTATAGTAATTTTTATTGTTTGAGGTAGTAGATGAGTTTACCTACCACGGATCTTTGGTCAACAAGAAAAATAATGTCAGCCAAGAAATCAAGCGGAGAATAGTGTTCGCCAATAGATGTTTCTACAGACTCCGCCAGCACTTTAGTAACACCACCTTATCTCGGAATACTAAGAAACAGCTTTACCATATGCTAATCTTACCCGTTCTTTTGTATGCTGCCGAATCATGGGTACTTACGACACCGGACATACAAAACCTGGGAGTATTCGAGAGAAAAGTACTCCGAAAAATATATGGACCTATCTGTGTCGACGGCGAGTTTCGCCATCGGATGAACCATGAGCTGTATGAGCTTTACCACGACATCGACGTAGCTAAAATAGTCAGAATCCAACGACTACGATGATTGGGACATGTTGCCAGAATGGATGTAAATGCTCTAGCGAGAAAGGTGTTTGAAGGCGAACCTGAAGGACGACGCAGAGCAGGGAGACCCAAACTCCGTTGGAAGGACCAAGTGGTAGGCGAAGTGCCACCATCTGGTAGGACTGACGAGAACACACGCAGAAGACCGAAGCGTGTGGAATTCGTTAGTACTTCAGGCCTCAAATTTATGAACTACGTTCGTAAGTTGTAATGGGCCACTTAAGTAAGTAAGTAAGTATAGTAATTTTATTGTACCCAAAAGTACTTTTATTATGGAAACACGTTCTTTTATTCAAGAAGAATTGCATCAAACGTACTTTTATTCCACCAAATAGTACTTTTATTGTACTGTAAAGTACATTTGTTATTGTAACATGTTCTATTTTGTAGAAAAAAGTACCCTTGTTGTTCTTTTATTCTACCAAAAAGTAATTTTATTATGGAAAGAATTATTCCAAAAAAGTACATTTACAGTAACAAAAAGCACTTTTGTTATAGCAATACGTACTTTTATTATAGCAATACGTACTTTTGTTATATCAAAAAGTACTTTTATTATAGAACGAACACGAATTTTTATTGTATCAAGAAGTATTTTTATTATTTCCAAAAAGTGAGTGTACAGTACCAAACTGTACCTTTATTGAAGTAAAACGTACTTTTATTGTAGAGAAAAATACTCTTATTGGACATAAAAGAACTTTTGTTGCACCAAATCGAACTTTTAATATACCAACAAGTACTTTTATTATAGTAACACTTACTTTTCTTGTACCAAAAAGTTCTTATTTTATAATAACAAGTACATTTATCTTACCAAAAAGTACTTATTTTACAGTAACACATACTTTTATTGTAGAAAAAACTAAGTATTTTTATTGTTCCCAAAAAGTATATTTACAGTAACAAAAAGTACTTTAATTATAGCAATACGTACTTTTATTGTACCAAAAAGTATTTTTATTATAGAATGAACACGTACGTTTATTGTTGAAAAAAGTACTCCTATTGGACAAAAAAGTACTTTTGCACCAAATATTACATTCTATGTACGAAAAAGTACTTTTATTGTACTATTGTTGTGTCATAATTTACATTTATTATAGTATCAAGTATTTTTTTTTGTAGAAATAAGTACTTTTATTTTACCCAATAGTACTTTTATTGTGGCATAAATACCTTTTATTATGAAAACATGTACTTTTATTCTACCAAGAAGTATTCTTATTGTTCCAAAAAAGTGCACTTATAGTATCAAAAAGTACTTTTAATATAGTTACAAGTTCTTTTGAGGCGAAAAAAGTACTCCTATTGGTCTTAAAAGTACTTTTTTTGTATCAAACAGTACTTTTAATGTACCAAAAAGTAAATTTTTATAGCAACACATACATTTGTTGTACCTAAACGTACAAATAGCAATTTTACTGTGTAACGAAGTAATTGCATTACACCTAAAAACACTTTTATTGTACCACAAATACTTTTGTTTTATTATAAAGTACTTTAATTGTCCCTAAAAGCATTTTTGTGTTACCAAAAGAACTTTTATAGTTCAGTAGTTTTGACTTAACTGCCACTCTTTTAGCTGCCAATTTGAGATACCTGCCAAAAAATCAAAAAATTTCACTCATTTCTTCAATTCTGTATGAAATGTACTTGTTTAAGAGCCAACTTCATACGTGCCAATTTAAGTTAGCTGCCACAAATATTTGGAATTATTATCCCATATTCATTGATAATTTTTCATTTAACAGCCACAAAATTTTTTTACCAACTGTTGCTAACGAAAACTTTGTGTGTAGTTTGTTTTGTTAGAATGCTCTCAGCCTTTCTATAATTCTCTCATTCTCTTTATAACTCTCTCTTGGTTTAAAAAAAAACACAAAAAAACATTGTGTATGTATGTGAGTTTCATCGAACTTATGGGCCACTTCTGTGGCTGGTAAACGAATCATACAACTGCCAATTTTTGGCAGTTAAAAAATCTAACTTAAGTGTCATTTTGACTTAGCTGCCACAAAATGCGTGCAAAACACGGTGTGGCAGTTAAGTCAAAACTACTGTACTATAATGTACTTTCATTGTAACAAAAACTACTTGTATTCTCCTAAAAGTATGTTTGTTGTATCAACAAGTACTTTTATCGTACTGAAAAGTACTTTTTTGTACAAAAAGGTGGTTGCATTGTACCGAACAGTACTAAGAAATACTTAAGAAATACTTGCAGCAACTTTTATTGTACCAAAAAGTAATTATGTATACCCTTCATTAAACGAACGAACGTAGTGAAGGGTATGTACATTTTGTGCTTCCCTTTGTAACGCCCATAAGGAGGCGTGGTAGATATGACAATATGTATAAAGCATCGAAATCTGAGTCAATTTAAAGGTGTCCGTCCCCGCGATAAAAACCGTAGTTTAAGAGATATCGTGCTGAAATTTGGAATACAGCCTTCTATCCACAAAGCGGGAGTTAAGTTCTAAGACGAGCCTAACCGATCAAAAACTACTTCCAACTCCCCCTTTTTGGAGTCTGTCCCTGCGATTACGGCCGTAGTTTAAGAGCTATCCAGCTGAAACTTTGTATAGCAGCTTCTGTCCTCTAAGTGAAGGTTAAGATTACGGCCGTAGTTTAAGAGCTATCCAGCTGAAACTTTGTATAGCAGCTTCTGTCCTCTAAGTGAAGGTTAAGCAAGACTGGTCAAAAACTGCGCCCTCCTCCCATACAAATTGCCCCTTTTTGGGGGGTCTGTCACTGCGATTACAGTCGCAGTTTAAGAGCTATCGTGAAATTTGGTATGCGAAGGTTAAGTTTTAAGATAAGCAAGACTGGTCAAAAACTGCGCCCTCCTCCCATACAAATTGCCCCTTTTTGGGGGGTCCGTCACTGCGATTACAGTCGCAGTTTAAGAGCTATCGAGCTGAAATTTGGTATGCAAACTTCTATCCTCTATGCGGAGGTTAAGTTTTAAGATGATCAAGATCGGACAAAAACTACACAAATGTTCCATACAAACTTCCCCTTTTTTGGGGTTATCCATCTACCTGCCCCGTGATTACTGCCGTAGTTTAAGATATATCGAGCTGAAATTTTGGTATGTAATATTCTACCCTCTAAGCAGAGGTTATGTGCTGAGATGGAAAATACCGGACAAATACTACCTCCACCTCCCAAACACACTCCTCCATTTTGGGGTATCCGTCTGTATCCGCTGCGATTATATGCTTGAATTTAGTGCTATTGAGCAGAAATTTGGTATACAGGCACTAATCCTCTAAGCGAAGGTTAAGTTCTTGGATGAATATTATCGGAAAAAATACACCTACAAACCCCAGTTTTTGGGATTAAAAATGCTAAACAATATTCTCATCTCATATAACCAATTTAAGATCAGTATTTGGAAAATCATAAGTTTTTATGTACTAATTCCCTTTATTTCGTTATTTATATTCAATCAAGTTTTCCTTTTTTTAATCAAAAAATTGCCATTGTTGAAAATTGCTTAAGGATGTCATACATATTACGCGCACCCATCAACTAAATTGTTCTCTTTCATTTCATTTTCATTTAACATTAAATTCTCGTCATCATTTGCGGTTTATCACATTACTTAATCTTATGTCTTCCATTTAGCATTAGTGTTGACACATTGCACAATGCTACGCCCAGCGCTTTGCTCTGGTGTTTAAACAATTTAAAGTCAACGCATGTCCTAAGTTAATGCCATTTAGTTTTTTGATTTAATTTACTTTTCAACTTCACACTCAAACACTCATCATCATGATCATCATCATCGTCATCGCTTTCGTCGTCCATACCAGCACCGGCAGCAGCAGTAAAGCTTCACCTCAAAAGCATCCAGCAACCATGAAAGAATGAAATATCAGGCAACCACTTTCAATTGAACGAAAATCCCCTTATGGCTAAAATGATTGTTGGATCAGACTGTAGTATGGCGAGGTAGGGTAGCCAGTGACAAGAAGAGAATAAGCAGCAGTACTAGCACCTCCCTATATGGGCGCGTGTATAAAGACATCACCTAATTTTGAACAAAAGCTATTCTCCTTTTTGTTGATATGAGCGCAACGACAACCACTACTTGTGCCCCCTATACAACATGATCAAAAAACAAACAAGTTGCACACGCGTGCGATTGTGGCAAATACAAAAAAAAACAATCCTGCATCATACACACATAACCGTTAAATCGAAACCCCATACACACACTTGCACACACAACTCGGTGGCACTGAGCTTGAGATGATATCCATGATATAGTAGTACTAGAGATAGAGATACTCTACACTCAGTGGAGCATTCAGCTTGTCATTGTAATGCTGATGCTGATGACGTTGGTTGTGGCTGTGGCTGCGGCTGCTGAGGGGGCTGGTGCTGATTCTGCTGATGCTGATGCTGTTACTAGTGGCGGTGATGACGAGAGAATAATGTTGGATTCTGGTGACACTAATAGTGTTTGCTAATAAATTATTCATAAACGTTGTACCAACATGGTTAAAAATACCATACCATAGAAAGAGAGTGATGAAACGAGTACTCGTTCGTACAGCTCGTGCTGCAGCACCAAGCAGCCAAGGCAAACATTGCTGGATGGAGATGGAGACTGGATGAAACAGTTTCTGAAACAACAAATTGTAGAAAAATGCAATCACTTTTACGTTGATGGCACGGGCATCAACACAAATGCGACACAATTAATGCTGCCGAAGGAAGTCCTTTGCGCTCCTATGGATAAGGTTAAATTAGCACTTGTGGGGTGGGTGGTGGTGTTACATCAAAGTTTTGGAATTATCTTAATGTTGCGATTAACATCGTATTTAAGTCATAATTAGAAAAAGTAATAGTTCAAAGTAATAGTTTGGGACCGGCCTTAGCATTATGGTTAGAACAGGCGGGAGATCCCATGTTTGACTCCCGCCTCCAGTAATCTACATTTGTCTTTCATTGCCAGCCCCTCGATGTTGTCGACAGAAACTTCGCAGTATAAGTGTCGAGTAAATTGGCATGTCTAGTAAAAGCTTCTCAAACAGTGACGTTCGCATTCGTCGATAAACAAGTTGATGCCGTTAGTTGTGAATCTAAAAATACGAAGCGTATAATTTCGTAAAAACGCGAGAAGCTTTCCCATATCTCATTAAGGGGTGGTAAGGGAAATTAAGTTTTTTTAATAGTTCTTGTTCAATATATATTTATATTAAGAAAACACTTAGTGATATTATATAAGTACATGAAATAACAAACCGAACAGTAATACGTGCTTAAAAAAATTAAGTTAAAAATGTTATATATGATAAAATAACATTAATTCTTTATTGACTATTGGTACAAATTGGTACAAAAAAAGTACAATCTGTTACAATAAAATTAACTTTTGGTATAATAAAAGTTAAATTTGGTATACTAAAAGTGCTATATAGTACACTAAAGGACTATTTGGTACAACAAAGGTACTATTTGGTACAACAAAGGTACTATTTGATACAATTAAATTATTATTTGGTACAATAACAATATTTTGAGAGAAACACAAGTATTTTGTATATGTCTATATGGTACAATGAAAGTACTTTTTGTTACAATAAATTTAATACTTGGAACAATTAAATTAATATTTTGTTCAATAAAAGTACTCAGTCTGAGGTAAAGTACTTTTATTTACAATAAATAGATTTTTGGGTACAATTAAAGTACTTTTTAATACAATGCAAGTAAATTTTGGCACAGTAAAAGTACTATTTCGTACAATTTAAGTGCTATTTGCAACAATTAATGTACTTTTTGGCACAACACAATAACATTATGACACAAAAAAAGTACTATTAGCTACATTAAGAGTAATATTTGGTACAATTAAAGTACTATTTGGTACAATTAATGGGCTTTTTTATACAATAAAAGTACTATTTGGTACTTTAAAAATACTATTTGGTACAATTAAAGTAGCATTTGGTACAATTAAATTACTTTATGGTACAGTATGTAATTGTAATTGTAATTGTAATATGTAATTGGACTATTTGGTACAAAAAACGTGCTATTTGTTACAATACAACAAATGCACTATATGGTAATAAAATTTCCATTTGGTACAATAAAGGTACATTTGGCACAGTTACTATTTATTTGGAACAATTAATTGTTTTCGATACAATTAATGTTTTTTGTGGAACAATGAAAGTACTTTTACTGTAGTAACTCTGATGCATTAAAAGTGCTTTTGGTACAATAATATTGATATCTGCTACAACGAAAGTAATTTTTGTACAATTAAAGTACTATGTGGAATAATAAACGTACTACTTGGTACAATTAATATACATTTTGGTACAACTAAAGTACTTTTTGGTACAATATAAATAAATACATTCTTGCTGGTACAATAAAAGTACTTTTTGGTACAAACAAAGTGATTTATTGTACAAAAAAATACTTTTAGGTCGAATATAGATCATTTTTGGTACAATAAAAGTACTTGTTGTTACAAAAAAGTACTTTTTGGTACTACATAAGTTTTTTTTGGTGCAACTAACGAACTTTTTGTCATAATAAAAGTGATTTTTGGTACTATTAAAGTACGTTTTGGTATATTTTGGTACAACTGAAGTACTTCTTTGTACAATTAAATTACTTTTTGATACAGTAAAATTTATGAATGCTAAAACAAAGGCACTTTTCGGTACAAAAAAAGTATTTGTTGGTAAAATGAAAGTACCTTGAAAGTACAATGAATGTACCTTCTGGTACAATAAAAGCTATTTCTGTTAACACAAAACTGTTATTGCGGTAATTATATTACTTTCTAATAGAACAAAAGTACTTTTGGTACGATAAAAGCGCTTATTGATATAAAATTTTACTTATTGATATACTTAACTTAATTTCCCTTTGCACCCCATGAATGAGGTATGGGATAGCTTCTCGCGTTGCTGTGAATTAACACGCTTTCTATTTTTAGATTCGCAACTAACGGCACCTACTTGTTTATCGACGAATGCGAACGTCACTGTTGGAGAAGCTCTTACTAGACACGACGATTGAATCGACGCTTAATACTGCGAAGTTGCTGTCAACAACATTCGAGGGGAGCCGACAATGAAAGAAAATTTTATTTATTTTTTTTCTTTTAAGATGACTGGAGCCAGGTTTGAACCTGCGATCTCCCGCATGGTAGTCGCGTGTTCTAACCACTATGCCACGGCAGCCGACACTTATTGATATAACAAAATTTAATTCTGGAGAGATTTTCAGATAACCGGTTATCGGGTTTATCGAAAAATACCTTTCCCCAATTATTCGGTTTTCGAATTACTGATTAAGTAAAAATCCGGATTAACCGGTTTCGTTCTGTTTTTCAAAAATAAATAAAAAAACAAAATATGAAATTGAACATGAATCAAATATGTGAACATATGAATATCGAAACATTAATTCTAAATCATTATCATTTTATCTATTAATTAAAGCTTTGGAATTAAGTTGCTTCCTATTTAAATCTCAAACTGAAGCTATTAGGAAAGTTGAACTTAAAAGTGTAAAATGTAAATTTTACAGGAAACTTAGTATGGTTTTGAATTAAGGTATTGATATAATCACAAATTAATCTTCATTTAATAAGAAGATATAGGCACTTTAAGTTATTCATATGAATATCGACAGCTTTCCACGCAGTTTAAGGCGAGATACCAAATGAGATCACAACTGTATCTTGGTGATTTATCAACTATTGTACGGTGACCATACATTAAGCACCACCTTGCGATCGGACGCTTAGTTTAGGAGATAACTGCACTTAAAGTTGTTGATATTTTTGTTGTTGTGATTTCACAAATATTGAATGGTGATAACCAGGGCCAACAAAAGTATGCAATGCATACTTGCATATGCAAATGCATATTACAGTCTTACAGGCATGTTTTGGAGGTTTATTCATATAAAAGCATATTTTGGGGTTTTCAGGCTTTTTTTTATTACTTTTCATATATATTTTTCGCAGTGTATACGAAAAAGATGGGAAGATAATATCTAAAAGTTTTCGCAACTGACGACGCCTATCTTTTGTTAAAGAATTTATATCAATGAATTATTATAATATCTTCTACAAAGGCTGTATTTTTTAAAGTATGAGTTTCCGGTACTGACTAAACCAAATATTATTTTTGTGTTTATACGAATTAAGGATTCCGTTGTCAAGAATTTCAATGATTTGTATCTACCCTGCAGAAGAAGGTAGAGGCATTGACGCCTAATGAGTGGTGCTATACTGGAATAAAGGCCAGTAGTCGCAACAGATACGATTTATAGACGGGTGGCAAGTACTGGTAGAGTAGTCGCAAATGCTGAACTAGTTTTTTGAACTTGCCCTGTGGAAGCATTGACGCCTAACGAGTGGTGATATACTGGAATAAAAGCCAGTAGTCGCAACGGATACGCTTTATAGACGTGTGGGAAGTACTGGTAGTGTAGTCGCAAATGCTGAAATAGCGAGTAGTGGTTTTCGTATGACATCCCAATGTTAAAATCGTCACTTGAAAGCATTAACGGGGAAATGAAGAGCGACTAGTCGGTATCGCTTTGGGACTAGTGGAAGAGTACTTCTGCAGCACTACTTTCTTCTGAAGGGTAGCGTTGCGTTGCCACCAGTTCCATTCATTATTCGTTGTATAGTTGGCAGAACTATCAAAGTATGTAAGAAAAGTTGTGAATTAGTGTAACAGTGAGTACTACCAAAAAGAAATAGTCAGTTAGCGTTTAATGTTTTAAATATGACAAAGCAAATTACGTTGACATTACGTTGAAACAATGGGCGGTGGGACTCTTAAAGTCCCTTAAAGTCTTAAAGACATTATACTACTTGGACTTTCTTACTGCCTCAGGAGCCATATTAATTTGAAAAACAAAATCCCCTTTTTTACATATAAAACACTAATCATGTTTCATCCACCTTCTTAAAATCACATTTATTGATCAAGATTTCAATATCGGAAATCAAGAATATGTGAGACAAATTATGGTGAGGCGTATACATAATATTTTTTTTGCCTTAAAAGATTAAGTACTCCATTGAATTCACTCATGTAATTTTGTTTAAAGTAGAGTAGAGTAAATGTAATGTAGAAAATAATTTCATTTAATTTTCAACTATTTCTAATTAATTCTTATTAAAAATAAAATGTATTCCGTGAGTAAAATTAACTACGGAGTCAAAATATTTAGTGCATTTTTCATTAGTTTTAAAGACATTTTTTGATGTTTTTCGTGCTTATCTAATGAGTATATTTTTAGTTTTTCCGGGCATATTTGTGTTGGCTCTGGTGATAACAAATCAAGCTCTTTTTTGCTTATAAAATAACGACAAAAAACAAAGCAAATGTTCGTATTGCATAAGAAAGTTTCAAAGTAAGTATTCTTGGAGATTTGCCCAAAGAATATCATATAAGCATTAACAATGGGTCGATTTAGCATTCGATATTGTGCCATCGAATTTTCGAAAGCTTTTGGTATGGGGAAAAAAGTTCCACTACGACATATCAAAAAGTCTTATTGAATCTAATTTAAGAACATTTAAATTCCAATAAACACTGGTTATAAAAAATACTTTAAAAAAAGTTTTACAAAAACGTTCTCCAAAATTTTTTTTTTTACTTTTTTGTTCCAATCGGTTATAAATCGACCAAACTGTTAATATATCAATATGTACCACTATGAGATTGTTAAAAGTTGTTATAACTTCTAAAAAAGGAAATGTGAATTCAAAATTGTCAATAGCTTCTCTAATTATTGCTTACTGAATCTATTTGAAAAGCATTTATTCAAAATCTACTCAACACAAATTATAAAAAATTTTTTTTACAAAACCTTTACAAAGGCTTCTCTCTAATGTATCTGAACCCCATTTATGACTATTAAGTTAAGCAAAGGTCTACTTAAACTTATTGATTCGTAAAAACAAAAATATAAAATCATCTATTCAAAGCCTGTCAAATCGTTAATTTTCCAACACACCGCTTTTATTAACCCTCCCCCCCCCACACTCTACATTTTTGCATTTATCTTAATATCCATCAAAGCCATCATATCAATTGCTATGATAATAAACTTAATTAAAAGTTACACATCAGCCACTAAGCATGAAAAGAGGAAAAATTGTGATAAATGCAATTGTGTTGTGTTTCATTCACCTCATCATGAAAGGGTCTTTCGCTTCACTACTCTCATGCCCACAACGTTACCTCTATCAAAACTTCATTATGTGGCACTCAATCAGCCATCAGCCAGGCAGTCATCATCGCCGTCCTCTCGTCGACACATACATAGATATCAATTCAAATTCTATGATAGTCTCGTGCCGACACATATGGGAATACATATGACACAAATTGCCGTATGTTCGATATTCGAGCCATACCTCCTCTAGCGCTCCAAGCCAGAAGGACAACGATGACAATTTATGCTGGCTGATGTAGAAGAATAAATGTTATGATGAATGTTTAGCTATGACAAAAACACAGAACGAAAAAACAAAACACGGCACAAAAACTAAATAAATCCCCCTGACACCTGTGTGTGTATAGGTTCAGGAAAAAAAAACTTTCACAAGCGACAGAGAAGAAGGGGCAGTGGGGAGAGTTATCTATAGACTAACTATTTTATGTCACAACAATATTCCCATGAATTGGTGTTAGTCCTGTTTGTTTATTATTTTGTGCGGCGTGGCCAAAGAGGGAAGTGTTTTATTTTTATGTTAGCTGGGTATCCATTTTTTTTAAGGTTATCGTGCCCGAGGTGCCAGTAAAGGTGAAAGGACTTTACCACTAAAGATGGCGTTCAAAACAGGGCGAGAGAGACAGCGACTCAGGTGCGACACGGTTCTGCTTGTATTCTTTATTTTTCCTACTATTACGTTGTATTACATTTATTTTTCATAGTTTGCGAGACAAAAGGACATTTGAGCTGCGTCTTAAATAGTAAACATGACAACTATTTACAACAGGAGCAGCAAAAATGTGTCAAATGTGTCTTAGTGCAGTGGCTACGGCAGCACATCCCCCAGTTCCCATTACTTTCTTGCACATCAATGTGACTGTGTGTGTGTGACCATCTCTCAGCGTTCGTCTGTTAGTAAGAGGTGTTAACAAGTAGTCCTTTAGCGGTAAGAGCCTCCATGTCGTCTGCCTCTTTGTCTAGCCGTACAGGTATGAGTGCTTACAAGGATATCATGTTTACAAGGGCCAGCCGTGATTGCAGCAGCAGCAGTAGTAATGTGTAGCAGTGATTTGTTGTTGTGTCTTCCTTTACACACTGTCGACAATGCTTCTCTTGTGAAGGCATCAAGTAGCAATAGCCTGCATGCATTGGCATTTTAATGCTGGCAGCGAAAATCTCACGATTAGCTTATACGTTTTCTATGGCCAACGTAGTAGAATAAAGGGAATACTAAATGTGGTATTTGGTGGGAAACATTTCGATACCATAGCAAAGGCAGATTTTTGGTTTTCAGGCCACAATGTACAAGAAAGTTATGTAATAGTTCTAGCTCTCAACTTAACAAAATATGCACAGGGTTTTTTAGGTAGAAGTCCAAATTGATGTTATGGTTATAATAAAAGTACTTTTTGGTAAAATGAAAGAAATTTAATTTACACCACAAACAAAAGTACATTTTGGAAAAAGGAAGTACTTTTTAGTACAAGAAAAGTACTTTTTGGAAAAATAAAAGTACTTTTTGGTATAATTAAAGCACATTTTGTTAAGATTATAGTACTTTTTGGTACAAACATAGTTTTTGGTACAATGAAAGTAATTTAATTTACACCTAAAATAAAAGTACATTTTGGAACAAAAAATGTATTTGTTAGTACAACGAAAGTACTTCTTGGTATAATAAAAGAACTTTTTGGTACAACGAAAGTACTTCTTGGTATAAAAAAAGTACTTTTTGGTAAAACCATAGTTTTTTGGTACAAAGAAAGTAATTAAATTTTCAACTAAAATAAAAGTAAATTTTGTACTAACAAAAGTACTTTTTGGTGTAATAAAAGTACATTTTAGTATAATAAAAGTACTTTTAAGTATAATAAAAGCACTTTTTAGTAAAATTAAAGAAATTTGATTTACACCACAAATAAAAGTACATTTTGCCAAAAAGAAAATATTTGTTAGTACAACAAAAGTACTTTTTGGTATAATAAAAGTACTTTTTGGTATAATTAAAGAACTTTTCGTTATAATAAAAATATTTTTTGGCACAAACATAGTTTTTTTGGCACAATGAAAGTAAATTTTGGCAAAAAAAGTATTATAAGAACGTACAACGAAAGTACTTTTTGGTACATAGTATTTTTGGCACAATGAAATTAAATAATATTTACCAAAAATTAAAGTACATTTTGTACTAACAAAAGTACTTTTCAGTATAATAAAAGTACATTTTTATATAATAAAAGTACTTTTTGGTATAATAAAAGAACTTTTTGCTAAAATGAATGAATTTAATTTACACCGCAAATAAAAGTACATTTTGGTATAACAAAAGTACTTTTTGGTATAATTAAAGTACTTTTAGTTATAATGAAAATACTTTTTGGTACAAACATTGTTGTTTTTTTGGTACAATGAAAGTTATTTAATTTACACCTAAAATAAAAGTACATTTTGGCAAAAAAAAAGTATTTGTTAGTACAACGAAAGTACTTTTTGATATAACAAAAGTACTTTTTGGTGTAATAAAAGTACTTTTTGTTATAATAATATTACTTTTGAGTGCAACTATAGTATTTTTGGCATAATGAACATAAATCATTTTTACGAAAAATAAAAGTACATTTTGGCGAAAAACATGTACTTGTCTGTGCAACATATGTACTTTTATATGAATTAAAAGTACTTTATGTTGTAATAAAAGTACTTTTTTGGCACCATAAAAGTACTTTTTGTCGCAACTAAAATAATTTTTTATGCAAAAAGTACATTTTGGTAAAATATAAGTACTTATTGGTACAATAAAAGTACTTTTTGGTACACAATAAGGGTTTTTTGCAAATGCAATCTATGGCAATAAAGTACTTGCTTATACAACAAATGGTATAAAAAAAGTACTTTTTGGCACAACAAAAGTACTGGCACAACATTTACGGCTCTTATGAAAGAAGTATGTAAGTTTAGCATGGAGCCGTAGATGCTCTTCTTAGGAAAGTTCTTATAAACTAGACTATTGCAGGATCTAAACCAAGATGGAGAAGGTGGCGCCGATAGTGTTATCGATATAAACTTTAAACAATTTGCCTGATAACACAACAAAGTTGTCATAAAAAGGAGTTTATAACAGATAGTATTGAGTGATTGTAAATCGTATTGTGGGCAAGAAAAAGGACGTTTAGACTTAAACAGTGGTAAAATAAAATCACAATAAAAGTACATTTCGGAACAATTAAACTACTTGTTGATGCAATAAAAGTACCAATTGGAACAATGTAAGTATTTTGTGTGCGAAAAAGTACTTTTTGATAAATGTTCTTGTTTTGTTAACAAAAAAGTATTTTTTTGTTACAATACATACTAATGTATGTATATATGTACCTTTGGTACATAAAAAGTACTATTGGTATTAATAAAAGTAGTTTTTGGGTACAATAACAATACATTTTGTACAATGAATTCATATTTTGCTACAAGAAAGGCTACTTTTTGTACAACAAAAGTACATTTTTGTACATTGAATAAAATCTTCATTTGCCAAATCAATTAACTCCATATAACATAAATCTAAAATTCTTTTTTGAACTCTTATTAAATTAGAAAGTCACATAAATGATGTACAAAATTTAACGATGTAAGAAATGTTAAGAATTTGTTTAGTATGAAATATATAAGCAGTTTAAAAAAAAATTAAAAAATAAATCACTAAGTGGATTTTATCGATTTAAAGCCACTCACATGTCATTTTTTGATTTTTCAAAAAAATTATTTATAAAAAAATAGTGTTCCCTTTGTTTTGTAAAAAATTTATGATTTTATCAATCATAAATAAGTTTGAACCAAATGTTTAGTACAGAAAGAAAAATAAATATTTTTTTTTGCTTAAATTAAGATAAAAATTTTTTGTATACCTTACTTTATTTTTCATGAAAATTTTTAGTCTATCCCCAAAAGTTTTGAGAGAAAAAGTTATGTATATAAAATTTAAGATTTTATTTTTTAATTTTTATATAGGTTTGGTTTTAAAAGTTCCTTCTTTATTGTATACTAGTGGGCCCGGCAATGCTTCGCTATTGCATATTAACTTGTAATATATTTCACATTTTGGTCTTCAAAGTACTTTGCTCGACACTAATATGTTGAGTTTATTTACTAATGTAACTTAATTAAGGTAACTCTTTAACATTAAAGTTAACCAATTAAGTTTTATTGTAAATGCAAATAAAAAGTTCATCAGCATAGTCATATCTATAGTGCCGACATGTAGATTAAGTTTTTTCTGTATGTATGGCGAAAAACCACTTCTTCCACAAATCGGTAACAGACATTCCTCTAAAGATGAACATTATTTATTTTGATCCGTAGCAGCGTGAACCATCTGTATACTAACTATCTCTTTGGTCATAAAAAAAACATTGACCGCAAATGAAAATTCCGTTTGAAGCTTTATGCCTTTAGCCATAAAAAACTTCTTTTGTCATGTCTTCTTCTGACACGAATCAAGAATAATCCGGAATACTATTTTTGTATTGTACTCGTATTACCATTTTTTTATATAATTCGGTCACCAACGTTTGGCTTAACAAAGTGATGGTCTCACGCGCTGTATGGCATGTTACAACGCCGTGTTGGAACTATTTCTCCTTCAAATGACATGATAAATAAAAAAATCAATTGATCGCCCACTGGCTCTAGTTCTACTACCAGTTGGATTTTATATGAATGTGGGCCAAGATCTTTCCTCAGCATTTGCAGACACCGAGTTGCTAAGAAAGACGTCGGTTCGATAAATTCGAGTCCCCTGTCACACTAACGTCTACTGCGTCGATGGCTTATATTAGCTGCTCAGATGGATGAGTATATGCACCGTAAACTTCACAAAGGGCTCTATAAGTTTGGAAAATAGAACGCGCATTTTGAAAATAAATTTGCAGATTTGTAAACGTTGTTCTTGTGTAGTCTTTACATGAAGATTTTCCAAAGTATACTGAATGATAGTCTATCACACTTCATTAGCATGACAGCTAGATTTACACTTATACCTATCAGAGTTCTATAAGTCGCATCCTCAACTGCCTGGTGTACGGACCATTATTTGATACAGTTAAAAAGTTAACTATTGAAGTGCGTGGGCAGCGTCTTGGCACTTTTAACTTATTTAGTTCGAAATAGCCTGATCATTAGGGCGAATCAATTAGTTCGCGTCAAAAAAAAACGTGTTAATCGTATATCAGTATTGGAATGTTCGAAGAATTCTTAAAAAATTTCACTAAGAAACTCTATGTCTAAAATCAATTCATAGTTCGCACTGAGAAGCATAAAGATTTCAGGTAGAGATATTTTTTTTAGCAATGAGCAATTATGCAGTTACTTCAGACCTATGAGCCCCGGCTCTAATTTTTACCTCTCATTCCAATGTTTGGAGACCAAGACGAAAAGAATAGTATATTTTTGATTTTTTTTATTTGAATCCCGCCCTATATTGTGAAAAATGATTTTTAAAAATTTAATTTCTGTATGCCAACTCTCAGAGGCCATAACTTTTCAACCAATACATAGATTTGCTTCTGTAATACCTCATTTAGTTTGTTGGGAAGTCAGTTTAGCGCAGAGGGTCTCAAAAAATATATATCTGCAGTTTTCGGTTTGTGCTCATTTAAAAACAAAAAAAAAATCGTTGTTTAAAATCTTCATGCTTTCCAACGCGAGCTAGGAATTGATTTTAGGCACAAAGTTTTTTGGTGAAATTTTCTTAAGATTCATCGTAGATTCCGATTTTGGTTACGATTTTTGCGAATAAAAAAATTGGCCCACCTTACTGTTCATATCTTTAGGCGAACAGCAATATTCTGTGAAATTTTGACAGTTTTAACCGTTTGTTTTAAAAAGGGTGTGGAACAGCCCATTTCCACCCTTACTGTAATTCATACTGCAACAACAACATATGTAACAAATCTCATCTTCATACCTCTAATAGTTCATGAGATATAGTCCTTTTAATTTTCAAGTTGAATGGGCGGTGCCACGCCCCTTTATCCAATCACAACCAAATGTAGCCATGAACTATCTACAGGTCAACAGTACCTCATGGTAAAGTTTTCGTATCGATCGATCTATTAGAAATGCCGTTAGAGCGATTTTTGAAGAGGGGGCGTGGCACCGCCCACTTCCATCCTGGCTGTAATTAATACTGCTCCAACAACATATATACCAAATCTCATCTTCATACCTCTTATAGTTCATGAAATATAACCTTATTAATTTTCAAGTTGTATGGGCGGTGCCACGCCCCTTTATCCAATTACAACCAAATGTAGTCAGGAACTATCTACATGTCAACAGTACCACTTGGTAAAATTTTCGTATCAATCGATCTATTAGAAAAGCCGTTAGAGCGATTTTTGAAAAGGGGGCGTGTCACCGCCCACTTCCTTTCTGGCTGTAATTTATACTGCTCAGACAACATATATACCAAATCTGATCTTCATACCTCTGATAGTTCATAAAATATAGCCTTTTTAATTTTCAAGTTGTATGGGCGGTGCCACGCCCCTTTATACAATTACAACCAAATGTAGTCAGGAACTATCTACAGGTCAACAGTACCTCATGGTAAAATTTTTGTATCAATCGGTCTATTAGAAAGGCCGTCTGAGCGATATTTGAAAAAAGGGGCGTGGCGCCGCCCAATTTTTGAAAAAATAAAACCTTTTAAACCATCCGGAAGCTATAGCGAACAAAACAAAAAAAAAATTTTGGAAATCGGTCCAGCCGTTTTCGAGTTTTAGCGAGACAACTGCACAGCAATTCATTTTTATATATAAGATGTAATTTAAATAGCCGTTAAAAATTTTAAAGTACACTAAAAAAATTTTTAAACTTTCGGCAAAATTTTTTCCTGATTGGTACGAAAAAAATTTTTGAGACTCTCCTGGATCAGGATAAGGAGCAATAGTCACATATTGCTGTTTCATATATTTATTTTCTTAACACTATTATACCTTCCTCGTATCTGTCCCTGACTGCACCAGTAGTCGCTGCCGCATTAGCTCACTGTGTCTTCCTCCCCCCCACTTCATACATTGATAGTTTGCCAATTTCGTAAATTATTTTTGTATTATATGTGCAGTGGTCCTTGAGGAAATATCATTGATATTAATATTCAATTTATAGTTTTAGTTGAAGTGTTTGTGTGAGTGTGCTTATCAATGAAAACTTGATGATTCAAATGATTGATGAGAGCAATATAGAAATTTTTAAATGAATATGATGGTCATCGCTTGGTCGATTGGTTCTCGACAAATATTGATATCGGTTATCATGAATGTGTAAATACATTCAAATTAATTGCATGCATAGATGGAAATTTCACATTTTCTGGTATAAGCTAATATTCTTTGGATATTTTAAAAATTAAGAACAAGACTACATACCACTATAGTATTAAAAAATTTTGTACTGTCATCCTGCAAACTAATTTGAAATATTTTTGCTTTGGATGATATACAAAATAATTTTGATAAATGTATTATTGATTTATAGATGTTTTTCAATTTATCATTTGTATCAATAGTTAACTAACAAAATGTATAGAGCACGTGAAAAGGTATGTTATGTTATAACGTATACGCTACGTGATATAATTCATTCATTATACGTAACGAATGTAATGATTTTGCGAGATGACACTGACTTATATGAAGTCTTCAGTGGAAACGGGTAAAAATCTTACAGAATTATTTTCTACTTTGCTGATCATGTGGAAGGCTGCAGTAAACATGACTGGTACCATTTTTAATAAAAGTCACATGCTGCTCGCGTAAGTCGATGATATAGAATCATTGGCCAAGGTCTGCGGGATGTTACTGCGGCCTTTCCAAGCATTGAGAAGTGTTCGACAGCAGTGGGTCTGATGACGACAGAGTTATTTGTTTCAACTAACCAAAATTCAACGACTCTGAGTTAACGTTGGCAACTACATATTACTTTGGGGTGAAATACGATTTTGTCTACTTATAATAAAAATAATAATGTCAGCCTGAAATTCAAGATATGAGTATTGATCGAAACCGCTGCTACTATACGCTAAGCAAGCGCAGAATCCTGGGTAATGACTATAGTGTTCAAATACTTGAATTTTTCAGAAAACCGGTTTCCGGTTTATTCGAAAAATGCCTTTTTCCAACAATTCGGTTTTCGAATACACGATTTACTAAAAAATCGGGTTATCCGGTTTCGTTCGGTTTTTCGGAATTTGTAAAATAGAACGAAATATGCAATTAAATATGAAAAGATATGAATATCGATACATAAATCCATTCAATTTATAACCTGTTCATTAGGGTGAGTCTTAAAAAATGTTTTTGGAATTTTTCATGGGCCAAGTTAAAATTTTATTAAGACGTACAAAAAAACTCTATGTGAATTTTTTTAATTTTTTTCTTAAAGGTTTAGGGGTCGCTACCGGGGTTCGAAATTCAAAATTTTACCGTCATCCTGAGGGATAAGCAGAATAACTCGAGTAAACCTTAACTGATCCTTATGAAAATTTTAAAACCCCTTGACTCTGATCCGATGGTACGCTTGTTCGTAGGTAACACGATCCCCGTAGGGTTATTTTAGCCCTAACACGAAGATTTTATTCGTGCCCCGTTAGCTTTTGGTAAGCAAATGCGTCCATCCTGCATCATTGAGCCGGTTTAGTACTGATGTTCGTGTGTCACCTCCGACACCCCTGTATATAGCTGTAGAAACCTCTAATTTTGTAATTTTCTTCCATTCTTTCCATGTATTATATGGCCCGAGTGTACGATAAGATGATGGCTCCACCTGTATCTACTGGATGTGACCTGCAGCAATGGCGATATGTCCTTTAGGCCTTCCTCCATTATCCGTGTGTGGACCCTACTACAGCTCCTATATTGCAATCCTTGCAAGGGGGCCGGGATGTTTAGCTGTGCACCCTAGTTCTGTAATGATATACTCCTTTTAAAATCACCCCTTTAACATTTATAACGAAGAAAGAAAAAAAAAGAAAAGAATGAGAGAAAGCTTTAGTTGACATTTATATTTATTGTCAATACGATTATTACCAGCGAACCACCCGAAGGTAATACCCTCAAATAAAACCCGAATTTTATATTAAAACTCAAAATTTACTTGTGTTTTTATTTTCCCTACGTTTGGATAACTATTATTCTTCCCCGCCGTCAGCGGAACGGGGGGCCATGGCCCTAAAACCTGTGGATTCAGTATTAATATTTTCTATAACGAAGTTATGGAATTGTAAATGGGCAGAATTGCCACACCCCTTCTGGTACCTCCCATACAAAATTACCTATTTTTTGATAATTATTATTTCTCCCATAACTTTCAAACAGGAAGCTGGATGGCATTTAAACTTGGTCAGTTTAATAACCTTGTAATAACAGATAAACTCTCGGAAAATTAAAACCTTTGTCACACCCCTTCTGGTACCTCCCATACAAATGACCGAATTAACCCCCACATTTTTACCTACATATCTTTTTAGTAAAAATACTGAATTCAATAAAATTTTGTATGAGATGAACACATGCAAAAATTTGACTCGTGAGTGAATATGGACTATATCGGCCAACCCCTTCTGGTACCTCCCATACAAAATTACCTATTTTTAGACAAATTATTTTTTACCAATTATTTCGAAACGGACAGCTGGATGACATTTAAACTTGGTCAGTTTAATTACCTTGCAATAACAGATGAACCCCCAGAAAATCAAAACCTTTGTCACACCCCTTCTGGTACCTCCCATACAAATGACCGAATTAACCCCCACATTTTTACCTACATATCTTTTTAGTAAAAATACTGAATTAAATAAAATTTTGTGTGAGATGAACACATGCAAAAATTTGACTCGTGAGTGAATATGGACTATATCGGCCAACCCCTTCTGGTACCTCCCATACAAAATTACCTATTTTTAGACAAATTATTTTTTACCAATAATTTCGAAACGGACAACTGGATGGCATTTAAACTTGGTCAGTTTAATTACCTTGTAATAAAAAATAAACCCCCAGAAAATCGAAACCTTTGTCACACCCCTTCTGGTACCTCCCATACAAATGACCGAATTCACCCTCATAGTTTTACATATTTATGCTAATTATTTGACAGAAAATTTTGATTTTTTTTCATAGGTTAACTTAAAAGTTTTAAACGTAGAAGTCATATAATATGATTTATGCATTGTATTTCGGGAATATCAACCGGTCCTGTAATAATACTTTTTAAGAGGTTTAAAAATGCCTGGACAAAAGTTGATCATTCCAATTTTAAACCTGGCATATCGGATGATCTCATATTAAGACAAGTAAAGAATTTTGCGAATGCTATTTGTTTTGCCGAAAATCAGCTTAAAGAGTTTCAGCCACGAGAGGACTACAAAGAGCTACTTAAGCTTACAATAATATTCTGCGGGATGTTCCAAAAACACAAATATTCTTCAGAGCACCAGCAGGTCTTTACCGTGCTAGATGGAAGGCTAAGGTAATATATTCCTTAAAAATATATTTATTCAGAGAGCAGTTCAAGTTAAACAAAAGCGAATTATGTGGAATACAGGATGTTTGCAGTTTTATAATTAATATTTACCTTCAATTTTGGTTTGAATCCACTTCTAGACCTGCTGCTTCAAGAAATGACCTCCAGTTATTAAAAGGAGGTCATTCATCTCTGGTATTTTTAGGAAGAGCTAGTTGGATTTGCATTTTTGATGACAAAGTTTCTCATCAAATAAGGAAGAAGATGGTAAATGCTTTAAACATAGAAGGAGTAGATAATCCAGAAAAACGAGTTACAGTGGATGGAAAACTACTACATTCCAAAAGTCTTGAGCATTTTGTATCCAACAATACTCTTAGATTTTTCAGCATAACGGGTATTAAATCGGGTTTCCTAAAAAAAATGTTGAAGATTGGGAGCAAGATGCAGACTTTAAATTAAGTAAAGAATTAGTTCGGTCTAGGTTGAAGGTTTTTAATGATATTGCTGAACACGGAGTGGCCTTGATGCAGGAATACAATAAATTGCATACACATTATGGAGAACAGAAGTATTTCCTATTATTATTGGTGAAAGAATTTAGAAAAAAAATATTCAGATCCAAAAAAATCTACCATGTGTAAATAATATTTTACAATATTTTCAAATTTAAAGAAAATTGTAAGCAGTAATACAGTTGTTTATAATTATATTTTCGTGAATAGATTCGTGGCTGAATCCGAAACAGCTGTACAGACTGCCTGGCATTATGAGAATATCATTCTGCTTTTAACTTCTTTCAAAACCCCTGGTCTTGAGCTTGAGATAAATTCTAAAGTCAATATTTTTTAATGTTAAGTTTTTCATGCAATGAATTCATGTTTAGTATTAATATATTAAATTTTTATTTTAATATTATTTTCTAACTGTTTAATTTAATTTTTATTTTCGAAATGTACCTTTTTAAGTAATAATACAACAAAAACTGATGAACAAATTTGAAATAAATCATTTCATATTAACTGTACTGTAAAAATTCCAAAGTTGGACTGCAAATTAGTGGAGGGGGGCGAGACAATAGCGTTGCATTATTTATGTTGAATATCTAATAACATTCATTAAACTAGATTTATATTTAAGATAAGCATTAGTAAAATTACAATAAGCGTATATCTATAGCAAAATATAAATGAATTCAGCATACTTACAAAAAATGTATGTACAAATATGGTGGTTATTTCGGCCATTTGTATGGGAGGTACCAGAAGGAGTGTGGCAAAGGTTTTGATTTTCTGGGGGTTTATTTGTTATTACAAGGTTATTAAACTGACCAAGTTTAAATGCCATCCAGCTGTCCGTTTGGAAATTATTGGTAAAAAATAATTTGTCTAAAAATAGGTAATTTTGTATGGGAGGTACCAGAAGGGGTTGGTCGATATAGTCCATATTCACTCACGAGTCATACTTTTGCATGTGTTCATCTCACACAAAATTTTATTGAAATCAGTATTTTTACTAAAAAGATATATAGGTAAAAATATGGGGGTTAATTCGGTCATTTGTATGGGAGGTACCAGAAGGGGTGTGGCAAAGGTTTTGATTTTCTGGGGGTTTATTTGTTATTACAAGGTTATTAAACTGGCCAAGTTTAAATGCCATCCAGCTGTCCGTTTGGAAATTATTGGTAAAAAATAATTTGGTTAAAAATAGGTAATTTTGTATGGGAGGTACCAGAAGGGGTTGGCCTATATAGTCCATAGTCACTCAAGATTTAAATTTTGGCATGTGTTCATCTCACACAAAATTTTATTGAATTCAGTATTTTTACTAAAAAGATATGTAGGTACAAATATGGGGGTTAATTCGGTCATTTGTATGGGAGGTACCAGAAGGGGTGTGAAAAAGGTTTTGATTTTCTGGGGGTTTATCTGTTATTAAAAGGTAATTAAACCGACCAACTTTAAATGCTATCCATCTGCCCGTTTGAAAGTTATGGGAGAAATATTAATTATAAAAAAATAGGTAATTTTGTATGGGAGGTACCAGAACGGGTGGGGCAATTCCGCCCATTTACAGTTCCGTTACTTCGTTATGGAAATTATTAATACTGAAAAATTTTCATAAGGATCAGTTAAGGTTTACTCGAGTTATTCAGCTTATCCCTCAGGATGACGGTAAAATTTTGAATTTCGAACCCCGGTAGCGACCCCTAAACCTTTAAGAAAAAAATTAAAAAAATTCACATAGAGTTTTTTTGTGCGTCTTAATAAAATTTTAACTTGGCCCATGAAAAAATCCAAAAACATTTTTTTTTTGCCAAATAAGAATCAACCTACTGTTCATCCAAACAGAAGTTATCAGGAAATTTTAATTTAGTATATCAGCCATGTTCTGGAAAACAATTCGTTTTAAAAATAGAGCAAAATCGGTAAGAAGTCAATACTTTTTAGTACATTTCTACCGATTTTGCCCTGTTTTCAAACCGAATTGTTTTCCAGACCATGGCTGTATAAGTGGAGTTTATATTACTCACAAACTTTGAATACGCTTCCTTACATTAAAAATTTTACAATTAGCATGGTTTAGAATTAATGTATCAATTTGACCACAAATTAACCTCCTTTCTACCATTGGGCGCTTAGCATAAGAAATAAAGGCACAAAGTTTTTCATATGAATATCGACGGCTTCACACTCATTTCGAGGTGAGAGCCTAATCTATTTCAAAATTAGATCCCAACTGTAACTGGGTGATTTCCCAACTATTGTATGGTAATCATAACTTAAGCTCCTTTTTGCGATCGGATAGTTTTGGAGATAACTGCATTTGAACTTGTTCATCTAAATATAGACGGCTTCTTAGCCATTACAAGATTGAGTTGCCAAAACGTCGCCCTTTAAATTAAAATATTTCAGAGGCCAAAGTAATAAACCAATCGTTCTTAGATTTCAACTGCACTTAACATCTTTTACAATAAATTGGAGGCAGGACGACGTCTGCCGGGCCAGCTAGTTTTTAATATTTTTCATATTTTTAATATTTTTAATTTTTTTAATATTTTTTATATTTTAAATATTTTTAATATTTATAATATTTTTAATATTTTTAATATATTTTATATATTTTATATATTTTTTATATTTTTTATAATTTAAATATTTTTAATATTTTTGTTATTAGTAATATTTTAATATTTGTTAAATTTTTATTATTAGTAATATTTTTAATATTTTAAATATTTTTGATTTGGAATTTATCTCAAGCTCAATACCAGTGTTTTTTGAAAGAAGTTCATAGCAGAATGATATTCTCATAATGCCAGGCAGTCTGTACAGCTGTTTCGGATCCAGCCACGGATCCTCATCAGCAGACTTTGGTATAATGATTGCAAAATGTTTATCATGTCTTATGCACCAGAATTCACAACAAAATGAGAATTCTTTCTTGAGTGCATAGACTCGAAAAACTTTACAACCATTCACTATGAGAAACCATTTGCTAAACTTCTTTCTTGTTTTGTTTGTTTACGTTGAAAAAGCCGTTGGCTTTCAAACAACATGTTTTGTTGTTGGTTTCGCAACCAACAGATTTGCCATTAGCATTATTTTAGCTTTGCGGCCCGTCGTGCTCTACGTCATTATCATCGTTGTGTTTGTATTTATTCAGTCTGTTTGTGTGAACATTGATTTGGAATTTATCTCAAGCTCAAGACCAGTGTTTTTTGAAAGAAGTTCATAGCAGAATGATATTCTCATAATGCCAGGCAGTCTGTACAGCAGAAAGAAGTTTTGCAAATGGTTTCTCATAGTGAATGGTTGTAAAGTTTTTCGAGTCTATGCACTCAAGAAAGAATTCTCATTTTGTTGTGAATTCTGGTGCATAAGACATGATAAACATTTTGCAATCATTATACCAAAGTCTGCTGATGAGGATCCGTGGCTGGATCCGAAACAGCTGTACAGACTGCCTGGCATTATGAGAATATCATTCTGCTATGAACTTCTTTCAAAAAACACTGGTCTTGAGCTTGAGATAAATTCCAAATCAATGTTCACACAAACAGACCGAATAAATACAAACACAACGATTTTAAATATTTTTATATTATTTTTTATATTTTTATATTTTTTATATATTTTTAATATTTTTAATGTTTTTAATAGTTTTAATATTTTTAATATTTGTAATATTTGTAATATTTTTAATATTTGAAATATTTCAAATATTTTTTATATTTTTAATATTTTTAATATTTTTAATATTTTTAATATTTTTAATATGTTTAATATTTTTAATATTTTTAATATTTTTAATATTCTCCTGTTTGTTATTGTCGATCTGTTAGAAATATGAATATGTTTTTCATTGTTCGGTTTGAGATCTGTTTTCTATTATCGCTAATAGAATTTGTTTTACAAGAGTTGTGTGAAATGTATTATGTTGACAGCTGGCAGGGCAGATACCTATTTCGATGGTTGACAAACCATCATCTTCAGTGCCGTTTGCTGTGACTTCTCCACTCATTATCACAACCTTAAGTGTTAAAAGCTTCAAGCAATCAATGTGAAGCTCACACACACCGGTGCGAAAATGGTATCAACGAAGACCACACGTCAACATAATACACACAAGCTCTTGTCTATGCTTCGTCCATCCATATTTTTAATATTTGTAATATTTTTATAATATTTTTAATATATTTAATATTGTATGCTTTAATGTTTAATATTTTGAATATTTTTGTATTTAATATATTAAAATATTTTGGTATTGCTGATTTAAAGTCTTCGTTGTTTTATTATATTACAATATTGTCAGCAAAACCACCTTTGATTTCCCGCATCTGTCATCCTCCATTGCGTTTTCGCCATTGGGGAAATTAATCCGCCAAATACTTCATTCCTCCAACCAAAATTTCCAATTTCCTGTTTGGTGAACTAACGGAATAACAAACACTCATCTTGACATTTTTCATGGCGTCTTTTTTCGGCTTAGCTTTAACATAAATTGATATCCATATTTATATTTCATCATATCTCTTAAGACTATTTCCTTATTCGTTGTCATAGTCAACAGCCCCAGTACCACCACCGCCGTAGTGTTTTCTTCATCATTATGTTGTTCCATTATTCATTCCATTCCTGGTATTGTATTGCAGTCAGTAGTGGTAGTAGTGACGTTGCCATAATTGTATTCTACCATTATAGTAAGTGGAGCACGTTCATTTTGCATTATTTAGAGATTTTTTTTTTTTGCTGTTATTATTTATCGGTAATTGTTTGCCGTGAGAAAATAAACAACCTACGGTCTAATATGGAGAGTGTGCTTGGCCGCACTAGAATCGTCATCTAGGGGTTTCATTTACACCATGAAAACACAAGACGGATGAACAACCTAGTCCCCGACAGGAAGAGGAAATGATAAATATTTTAACAAGGATTTCGTTAGATTTCTCTTGTAATGGTGTGTACGACGGCGACTAGTTTATTTATTTGCTGTGTCAAACAATCGGTGGCACTCTTCCAGTTGTTGATTTTGTACTACTCGCAAACAATGCATGAAGCACGAAAATTCGCGATAACTTTTGTTTCCAGTTTATTACAAGTGACATTTCTAATTTGAAATTTGTACAGAAAATTGGAGTAGCAATGGAACTAAGTTAATGTTGTTTGAAAATTTTCAAATTTTATTTATTTATTTTTATTGTTGTACAGTGAAATATTTTGTCACTGTTGAGTAGAAAGGAAACGTGCAAATGGTGATCGTTACACTGAATTTTTCAAATATAAAATAGTCTAATCAGAATTTATGTGCGTCTCATGATGGAAAACAAAAGAATGATAGGTTTCGGCCGACGGTTGATAACACAGTATAACACTTGGTTTTGGGACTCAATTCTGAGAACTGCACGTGAAAGTAACTTCAAATAGAAGAAGTTCTGCATCATTTGTTTTGTCAAGTTACATGCCATAATATTTTAATATAGATTTGAAGTTAGTAAGTATTGTATAGGGGAGTTTGTCACGTTTTAGACTATTTTGTTATATTGATATATGGTGGCGTATGATTATCATAAGTAATATTCCACGTAAATCATACGCAACGGAGTACAACAGTTTTATTGTAACTGCTACAAAATAAAACCCATTTCAATATCATTTGATGAATGGAAAACTGAAGCTGTTGCTTATGTAGGGAAACGTTATATGAACAGATTAAAAGAATTGTAGTTCTTAACTTTTTTTTTAAATTTATTTCTGCTAAATCGGACTAGTGGTTCTCGAGTTATGCCAAACAAAAGAGCCTACAACGTGACAAATTCCCCTATTCGATACCTACTAACTTCACATCGATATTAAATTATTATGGCATGTAACTTAAGAAAACGAATGATGCAGAACTTTTTCTTTTTGGAGTTACTTTCACATGCAGTTCTCAGAATTGAGTCCCAAATCAATGAGCTGAAAAATGTTTTACTGTGTTAGGAAGTTTTTTTCCGGTCTGACACTAGTTTTAATACATGTATATTATAATCTTGTAGTTTTGTATTGAACTAATTAAAAATTTGTTAGCTTAGTACCATAAGTACTTAATTTAGTGCTTAAAACACAAATAACATAAAAGTTTCCCAAATAAATATTCCCCTTTAATTAGTTGACATTTCTAGCAATCTACATAATTGAAATTATTTCATCTTTAACACCCATAAAACTGTTTACATTTTCATAAATTTCGTTTCAATTTAAAATCTACTTAAAAATGCTTTAAACTTACCTATATACAGTTATCTCCCTTTGGCCATATTTATCGCTGAGCTGATGATACAAATTCAATTGCCGTACAAAGTTATCCTTGTTTAAAAATTTATTTTCTCTTTTATTTTTGTAGTTGTTGTTATGGTTTGGTTTTTGTTTTTTTTTGTTCACACGGTTTAATAATTTAATTTTGGGGTTCACTCAGCTCGTTTCATTTTATTTGGCTTCGATTCGTTTTATTCGTTTGTGTGAAGCTGGCACTTTGTGCAACTTTTATAAATATTTCTATCAGTGATCTTTAAAAGCAATAAATTTTTTGCTATTTATTCGTATTGAATCTTTTAACATTTACGTTAAATTGAAATTGTTTTCACTATGGCCAAAGCGTCACACACACACACACACACATACAAAGGTGTAGAGATGAAACCTAAAAGATTTGCCATTTAATTAAATTATAAATATAAAATCACTCACACACACATAAACGCATCGTTGGACCGTTGGCGGGAGCAAAAAGGACTTTGAGGTGGGTCCATAACAAACAAACTTTATAAAGGGAATCACCACCACCACCACCGACCACAACAACGACAGCGGCGATGAGGACCACGACAACGATGACGACGACAACGACACAGCAACAACACAACCAACAACATACATTCATTCATTCACTCATTCGTTGCCTATTAACAAAAATTGTACATTGGCAATTTACACAAATTTTCATCCGCAACGACACAACCAACACAAAGAGGCACATGGCGACTGGCTTAAACACACACACACACACACACTTGAATTAAACAGCATCACACCTACACACACGCATACAATTGTTAACAGTGGGAGGAACTTTTAATCGTGAGCACTTAACGAGGAGTCGATTTTACAATGGTTGTGCAAAACCTTTAGGTGTTGATCTGATTAAAAAGTTGTTAGCCAAGATTAGGTGTTAAGTAATCGAAAATTCTACCTTTAACGACCTGAACTTTATAATATCACAGGGGGAGGGGGGTTAAGGCTAAGAAGTAGCTTTATTCCAGGACGATTTAAAAGAAAAAATTAGCACTAAAAGCGGCGATCAACAGTTTTTAGCTTACAGTCACAGTGGTTGAAAATAACAAATAATGGGGTTAGAAGCAAAGGGATACATGTGAAAAGAGTTCAATTCAAGATATTCGCCTTCTTAGTTTCAAATTCTAGTGCAAAAGCAGGTATTACTTGATCATTTTTCCGGCTAGATATCACCACTAGCAACCACAATTGGTCTCATCTCATGCTAGTAGACAGAGATAGTGACAAGGAACACAACTGAATACTTATTTCAGTTTTGCTTTTAACCCCCTCAAATGTTATTGAAATCGTGATTAAATTAAAGATTTTTTAGATACAAATATTGGTTTTATTTTTTTTCAGAAATAGCGGATTTTTGTTGTTACTGTAATAAAATTTTAAAACTTGCAACATGAGTTTGTGATCAGAGAATGACAATAAGTAAGATTACATATTACAACTTGTAATATGCAATCTATATATATATATAAATAACAGCATCTAACTGGCAATCCTGGGTGTAAAAATGGTACTTAATACTTTGATATGTGACCCGGCCACTTGCCGGTTGGTAAACACGCTAAGAGGTCGAAACTACCCTACAACGATTTTTGTAGAAGCTGCAATGATGAGGAAGTAGGGGAGACCACGGAGCATTTTCTATGCAACTGTCCTGCTTTTGGTGACCTAAGATATGAAAAGCTTGGTCATGGGACACTTCTAGACAATACCTGTCTATTAGTAGGTGATTTGCAAAACATCCATGCCTTCATTAGAGCCACGAAATGGCTTAAAAGCGATGTTGACCGAACAGAATAGGAATATTTGGTGCGAAAAATTTAAAATGGTATAACAACGGGACTCGTAATAGGACCCATGTGAACTGTGTTTAACGTGGCTGCCCAACTTACTTCATCTAACCTAAACCACGCTCAGACAAGCATTGGTACGATAAAGAATGTGGCGAAATGTCTAAGGAAAAGAATGCTGCACACAAACAAAACTGCAGCCAATGGCAACGCGTGCTGTGACGGAGCGTTTTAATGAGAAGAAGGGAGAGATGACACGCCTCTTCAGACGGAAAAGCGACGGAAGGAAACAGAGAGCCAGGAAATCGAAAATTACAGGGATAGAGGTGAAGCCTTAGAACAATGATACCCATTTATAATGACAGAGACGGATATCTGGTCACGGACACTCAGAGTGTGCTGCAAATATGGAGGGAACACTTTCGTTCTCTTCTCGTTCCTGAAGGCAGCATAACTGACGAAATCCCGCCAAACATCGACGACGGAGTAGATTGCCCACCACCGAGTCAAAATGAGATCAGCACGAAAATTGCACGGCTTAAAATAATAAAGCTGCTGGAGGCGATGGACTGCCGGCAGATGAGCTGACAATATGCATGCACCAGCTCATAAACACGAATTGGCTCAAGGAATGCATGTCTGATGATTGGAATCTGTGGGTTCTATGTCCAGTGCTCTGTTTGATTACAAAGCTATGCTATGGCTGAGTTTGGTATCCCTTTCGAAGTGGATACGACTTTGCGAGATGACACTGACTGACTCGAAGTTTTCAATGAAAATAGGCAAAAATCTTACTGAGCCATTTTCTACCAAGCGAGGCTTAAGATATGGAGATAGTCTGTCATGCGATGTCTGTAACATCGTAAAGGAGATGACTATGCGGAAGGCTGCAGAAAACAGGACTGGTACCATCTTAAATAAAAGTCACATGCTGCTGGCGTATGCCGATGACATGGATTTCATTGGCCGTGGACAGCAGGGTGTTACTGCAGCCTTTTCAAGCATTAATAAGCAGTCCGGAAAAGTGGCTCTGGTGATAAATGAGGACACTAGTCTGGGACCCTGCGTGAACGTTGAGAACTATAACTTTGCATTGCTAGTTGATTTTGTCTACTTGGCTCCGCCATAAACAAAAATAATAATGTCAGCCTGGAAATCAAGAGACGAGAATTGATCGCAAACCGCTGCAACTATGCAGTAAGTAAGCGATTGAATGACAAAGCGCTCTCTCGACGAACAAAGATCCAACTCTACCAGACTCTGATCCTACCTGTCTTGCTCTACAGCACAGAATCCTGGATATATCTATTTTGGGGGTCTTCGAGAGAAAATATAAAAATATAATAAAAATGTTCCAGCTTGCGGCAATAAACACGATGGGCAGCGCAGGAGGGGGCGACCAAAACTTCGTTGGATGGATCAGGCGAAAGAGCTGTTATCTACATTCGGTGTGGCTAACTAAGTACGAAGCGCAAAAGACCGAAGCTCTTGAAATTTTTTCTACGTGCGGCTACTGATAGATGAATTTCTGTTGTTGCTGCCATTTAAGAAGAAAATATGTAATCAGTCGAATATAAGGTATGGTTGGATTGATGGGGGACACCTCCCATACTAGGTTAACAGTTTACAACATAACACTTTTGCAATTTAAAAGTAAGAGCTTTGAAATTGTCTGTTAGCTACTTATATGTGGAATTTAGATTAATATGTGAATTTTTTGGAAAATACACCTGATTGTGATTCCGTACAAAGTTCAGATATAAGTTTCGTCAACTTATAACTGAAGTGTTAGGAAAGTTAAAATTGTATAACTAATTATTTTTCACTAATTTGTTTTAAAAAAATGGGTCTGAACAGATTGATGGGCGCGGCACCTCCTATACAAGGTGAATAGTTGGCAACATATATCTGGAGAAATATGAAAGTGAGAGCTTTAAATTTCTATGTGGGTTGGTTTGTTCATTAATAACACAGTACATCATTTTTCAACTCATTGATTTGGGACTCAATTCTAAGAATTGAACGTGAAAGTAGCCACAAAAATAAGAACATCTGCATCATTCATTTTGTCAAGTTGGCTGCATTAAAAATTTAAACATAGTTTTATTACTTTTTCTATATTTAAGCATGGTTATATCTCGGTATACCGTATGAAATATCTCTTCTGTGAATAGGAGAAAAAATGCGTCTGAACGTTGCCTTTACACTTACTTTCGTATATACTGACTTACGTATGAGTAATATATAGCATTCCACATAACTCATACGCTCTGGCATAGATAAACTTCATATCGTCATATAATACATATGCTATGAATAGGATAAAGAATTTTATACACTAAAAAATCAAAAATATGCGCATATCATATGCACTTAAAATCCAAAAATATGCACTAAATACACATAACATATGCGATTAAAAATTATTTAAAATTTTATTCAATTTAAAATTTACATACAAATTTTGCAAAAAAGGACACAAATTTATTTTTTTAATCGTATATGTACATATAAAATTAATATTAATTTTAAATCGGTGTCGTATCGAAATCTTCGAGCTTTTTCACTGTTTTGCCGAATTCTTCGAAATACCCAAAGTGTTTGTTAATCAAAAAAATCAAAAATATCCAACAAAACAATGCATTTATTGTAAAATTTGCTGAAATATGCGCATAAATATGCAAAAACACGTATTTTTCGTAAAATATGCAAAAACGATTGAATGCCATTTTAAAGGGATTTTCAAGATTCGTAAAGATAACATAACCGTTTTTATTTTAGGATGTCATTAAAAAATATGCATTTGCATAAGTTTTTATATTTTTAGGGAATTAAGTCCCAAAATCAAGTGTTGAACTATATAATGAATCTAGGCGTCATATGATTATTAGGCGTGGTATATCATCTACAAAGTGAATATTATTCAACAAATCTTTGGCACACTTAAACAGCGATAGTTTCAAAACTATGCATGAGTTCTTTTCTCATTTGTGGGCGTAATCGAACATAAAATGGCCCTAGTTAAAGCAGTGGACATGAAACTCTCTATACAAGATATATCAATATAGAATGAAAACCACATTTTTGGTCAAAGAAAAATCCTCATTTAATTTTTTTGAAAACTTTTTTAAATAATAAGAAATAGTTTCTTATTTCTAATTTAAACTGTATTTTAGTTCAAACTTAAAACAATCAGACTATAAAAAATAAAGAACTAGTGGGAATCTGTCCTCCTGGAATCCAATCCGGACAACTATTTCCCGTGCCCAAAAGAGGTCAAAGGTCAAGTTCTCCGTAAATCCTATATTTTTTCACAATGTACCTTTCAGATGTTTAGGTTTAAAAAAGGGTCTAGGTTTAAAAAAGGGTCTATTGGTCGGGGCCATGCGTCCGACCCCCACGCTCTCTCTACCACCTACACCAAGCCTTTTTATTACTTGAAAAGACATTCACCGATAAAAAGGCTAAATTCAGGTGGTAGAGAGAAAAGAACGAAAGTTCCTCAAAAATTATGAAAATTACCCTAAAAAATTTATGAAAAATATCCCAAAAAACTATCTTCTAAACAAATCTAGCATTATTAAAAGACGAATGCGGTGGAGGGCATGCCCGCTATCTCTCTGTCATTTTTCATAAGTCGATAAACAAAGAAAGGTGGGGGGCGTATTCGTATGGAAATTTTTTGGGGGCATTTTTGGTTTTTTTTTTTTGGAGAATTTTGCATTTAGGGCATTTTTCATAGAGCCATAAAAAATACAAGTACCCTATTTTCACCACCGACGACACAGCTTCATTCTGTGAACATTTCAAAAAGATCGGTCAAGCTGTTTTCATGTCCATACGGTATTAAAAAATGCCATAAAATAAACACAAACTCATTTTCATATACATATATAATTTTACCTTTGACCTTTATGGGGCACGGAGTAAAAAAAAATTTACTTTAAGCTTTAACATATTTTGTTTTTTTTTTTTATTTCAACAAAATTAAATCTTTTACACTGACTACAAATTCTATATTGCTGCTATTATCTGACAGAATAATTTAAAGACAAACAAAACAGTTTTAAGGCCTTTTATAGAACGAACGATATTACCAACACATTTGTCGATTATTTAAAATCACAAAAATTAACTATATATTGCCACGAATTCGAGTCACGATAGAAATTTCTTATATAAGTTAATCTAATAAAACTAGTATAGTAACGTATAATGTTGCATATTGCATATACATAACTATAAAATAGTTTAATCTTACTTCTGTGAACATATTTTCAACATTTCATAGGTCACACAATATTGTACGAATTGTTGTAGTTGCTGCTGTTAATTCTATTACATTGCGACACAAATTATATGCACAAACATAAAGAAGCAGCTCACAAACATTAACGACAACGGTCGGTCGGTGAGTTGGTCGTCTTTTTATTATTTTGTTGGAGTGTGTTAATAAAAAAACAAAACAATCGTCGTTGTCGTCAGCGCCAACAACAATGTTTACTTCCGTTTCTGGTCTCCTCATACACGCGTGCAAACACACTCACACACAGCAATAGAGATTTTTGTTCTATACTCAAACAAACACTCTTTAAAGCAAATTTACACACACACACACACGCATGCAACAACTCACACCGGGTGCGAGCATTTGCAAATACAATTAAAAGCAAAATGCCGGTAGCATAAACAAATACACGTAACCATCCGTCCGTCCGTCTTCATTTCCATTTCCTCTCAACTCGTATTCACACTCACACTCTCGCATGCACTCGAAAGTAGGCGGTGGTACGTACTACATTCGCATTTTTACTTGTGTACTTTTTAGCCCGTTAATGTTGTTTGGTTTTCTTGTCAACTTCAATATTTACGCAAAAGTTTTGTTAGTTTTTAGACAAATCATTCATGCGCCCGTCTTTACTCTCGCACTCGTCGTCGTCGTACTGGTCGTCATTTACCGTGAACCACCCGCATTCAGCGTCGAACGAAGACTGAACTTACAAATGACAGACAGGTTAAAGATTTGCAACATAACAAGCGTACGAATACGTTGTAGTACGTAAATATACAAATGTCCATACATACACACAACACACAGAGTAAAACATCGTCAACAACAATACGAACGATGTTAGCAACATTCAGTCGTAGTCATCGTCATCGTTATCATTATCATCATCATCGTCGTCGTCATATGGTTAAAACGGTGAGGCTGCTCACAAATTCGCATGGTTAACAAACCTACAGACCAACATTTGAAGCTCAACCCCATGTTAAGAGGGATGGCATAGGAGATGCTAAAAGTACCTTTCGTACTACATGTATGTACAATATATATTTAAATCACTTTTTTAGTGGACCGTTTTTATACCTTTAGTGGACTCTAGCGCCATTTACTAATTTCCAAAATTTATATTGATGGTAATATTTTACTCAAACACAGTATGTTTATCATCTTTGTGTTGAACGTATGGGTCAATTTACCTGAAATTTTGAATGTATATTTGTTTGATCATGAGAAAAAAATTTTTGAACAAACGGACCCGGTAGGTGATGCTGAGGTGGATTTATACCGAAAAATTGACCGAATAAACTTTTGTTGACGAGAAGGAAACAAAGAACCCCAAAAGCGTGTGAAGCATGCCCAGAGCATCAAAATTCAATGCACATATGGAACTTAGCAGTACTTAGCCGCTAACGTCGGCCGGTACTAATTGAAAAATCTCTTTTATTTACAGGCATATATTTTTTACGTCGGGAGTGTGATGCATTGGAAAGCTTCTGAACGGTTTAACTTGGTAAACCCAGAGTGATCCTTGCCAATTGCCCTTCAAGTCTACTCACAGAGCTCTGTATTCGTGTAACTACTTTGGACGGAGTATCTCCACATGGTCACGCCTGGAAACGGCTCTAATAAAATCCTGGCAGGAGGAGGAAACTGTGACGTGGTGCGCTGAGCTTGCAACCCGCCACTGACGTTTGAACTATTGCAATGAAAAGAAGTAGGAAATGAATAAAACGGTCCCCCAAAATGTTGACGACCACCGCAAACCAATTAAGGGCCATGATTTGAGGATATGCTCCTGGAATGTTACAACACTGTACAGACCAGGTGCCTCCATCAAACTGGCGGAAGTCCTCGAAGACTACAAGGCTGACATAACCGCTTTACAGGAAGATCGGTGGACGGGACACGGGCACGATTTGTGGTTGGCAATAGAGAAAAGCGATGAGAACAAAGACGAGTTCTACGAGAGCCTAGAAAATGTATATAACCGTAGCCCGAGCCATGGCATCAAAATTGGCATCAAATCGATTTTAATGCTAAAATAAGCAGGGATACCGTCGGAAAATTGAGTCTGTACACCGACACGTCGAACAATGGCATCAGACTGACTGATTTTTCTGTGCAAAGAAATATGGGAGTTAGCAGCGTTAGATTTGACCTAACAAATATATAAATCTCCAGATCAATTGACGAGGAATCAGATATATCACATGGTAGTCGATAGAAGGCACGCATCGAGTGTTCTGGACGTACGAGTGATTATGGGTGCGAACATTGACTCCGATAAATACCTTACCGCAGTTAAGGTACGCACATAGCTAAGTATGGCGAAAATCGTACGTAACTAGATACAACGAAAGCTGGACATCGGTAAACTGCGGACCACAGAGGTAGCGGACTCTTACTCCAACCACCAAACTCAACTGCTACGGAATGCTCCAACCCCTGATAATATAACCTCACAGTGGTAATAAAAAGCCAACTCTATAGAACGGACTGCGAGAAGCGTACTTGTGTACTCAAAGCCGTCTCAAGAAGATGCCTTGTACGATGATGAATGTCGCAATGTCACGAGAGAGACGTATGCTGGGTAAAGGGCTAAACTGCAGCCAATGGCAGATAATATGCAACTCGTCTTTTTAGATGGAAAAATAAGGAGCTGAAGAAGAGAAAAATTTATCACTCTTTGCTTTTATTGATATAACTGTATCGTCAAATTTTGGAATTTGTGATATAATAACAAATGTATGGAAGAAGATTAAAACTCTTTACTTTCCTTCTTAAAAAATTATAAAAACAATAGATCATAGGGAAAAGCTGTACCTATCGCAGATAACATTTTAAGTTTCTATCAGAATTCCACAACCTACGGTGCAACACTTAACATCCTGGTACCATTTACACGTAGTATACAAATTTGTATAGTACATTGTAAATTAGTTCTATTTGATACCCTTTTACCATCCCTGTCAGCAAATAACTACGAACTTAACAAATGTAGAGTACCCAAACGAGAGCGCGGAATTCCCAACAGATGCCCCACCACTAACTACTACGGTCGTACTCAGTGGTACTACTAGCAACAGCTTTTTTCGGTCTTGCCTTGTCTCTTGCCAGCTAGTCAGCTCCAAAAGTTAAGGTGGGAGCAATGCGAACTACGACAACGTGAAATGCCTTTTGGCAGCATTGAGCAACACAGCATGCTCGATGCGTGTAAATATGGGCGTGTGTGAGTGTGCGTCAAGTCAACCAGCTGGCCGGCTGTGTTATTATTGTTAGCTTGGCAACTTGTTACTACCAAAAATGTTCAGATTCACATTACAGGTTTCATCAACTTTCAATAGGAGAGCAATGGAGAATACTTGTTGCTAATGTTTGGCACAGTGGTTGGGAAGATGAATAGGAAAATAAAAAGTGACATGTAGTTAGAAAAAAAAGTTAGGAAATTTCGTGATAAAAAAAGAAATTCATAATAATGTTTTAAAATAATTATTTAACTAATAATTTGTAATAATAACACTATGCAACAAATGACGACTTTTTGTAAAATACAAAAACGGGATAGTATAGGTTCGATTCTACTATCGAAGGGTAATAAAACCCTATACTCAGTTTGGCGAGATTGGTGACCAATTTTTTTTTATGGGCCCCTAAAGATTCTCAAAATCAGTGAGCCCCATGAAAAAAGGTGTCATCAGTTTTTGTCCAACAGCTTACTCACACTTCGTGATAGCGCTAAACTGTATTCGGCAATAATGTAGCTGGGAGTTTTGCGCACTAACTTTATTAACAAATTATGTCAAAAAGGTTGGTTATTCCTGCCGTTTTTCATAAAAAATGTAAGAAGAATTTTTTATTTTTTCACTTTTTTGAGCATTACTTTGAGGGAGTCCAAATTTTTCTCTAACACTGTTCGCCAAAATTGTAGCCCTGGTAAAGATAAACAACTTTCGTGAACATATCAATCCAATCTGAACGTGTCTAGGCAACCTTAATAGCTCATAAAGTCCACGTTAATACCGGTTTCTCAAACCTTTACGCACTTATAAGCCAGTAACGTGGTTGAATATCAACCGATTTTAAATTTCTCAGTGAATTTAGAAAGAAGAGACTGCGGCCTTTCCAACCATATATATAGTTATTTTGGTAACTTGTCATATCTTTTTGTTTTTTGCCTCGAAATTTAAAACTTTATAATTTTTTCACTATTTTTTTAGTTTGATGAAGTTTGTAGCCCCTATTTTATAAGGACACCCTAATGTTTATTATTTTATTCAGAAAGTGCATTCTTTCACGAGTTAAATGCATACTTGTTTGTAAAAATCGGTTAACAAATAGTTTAGTTATTCATGTTTTCCGAGGGATGCAACTATGCTAAAATCAAAGTTGAAGTAATTAACAACAACACCAAAACAATGCTTCTTCTTCAACTCTTTGATTTGAGTATAGAATATGAAAGTTGCGTCCCTCGGAAAACATGAATAACTAAACTATTTGTTAACCGATTTTTACAAACAAGTATGCATTTAACTCGTGAAAGAATGCACTTTCTGAATAAAATAATAAACATTAGGGTGTCCCTATAAAATAGGGGCTACAAACTTCATCAAACTAAAAAAATAGTGAAAAAATTATAAAGTTTTAAATTTCGAGGCAAAAAACAAACAGATATGACAAGTTACCAAAATAACTATATATATGGTTGGAAAGGCCGCAGTCTCTTCTTTCTAAATTCACTGAGAAATTTAAAATCGGTTGATATTCAACCTCGTTACTGGCTTATAAGTGCGTAAAGGTTTGAGAAACCGGTATTAACGTGGACTTTATGAGCTATTAAGGTTGCCTAGACACGTTCAGATTGGATTGATATGTTCACGAAAGTTGTTTATCTTTACCAGGGCTACAATTTTGGCGAACAGTGTTAGAGAAAAATTTGGACTCCCTCAAAGTAATGCTCAAAAAAGTGAAAAAATAAAAAATTCTTCTTACATTTTTTATGAAAAACGGCAGGAATAACCAACCTTTTTGACATAATTTGTTAATAAAGTTAGTGCGCAAAACTCCCAGCTACATTATTGCCGAATACAGTTTAGCGCTATCACGAAGTGTGAGTAAGCTGTTGGACAAAAACTGATGACACCTTTTTTCATGGGGCTCACTGATTTTGAGAATCTTTAGGGGCCCATAAAAAAAAATTGGTCACCAATCTCGCCAAACTGAGTATAGGGTTTTATTACCCTTCGATAGTAGAATCGAACCTATACTATCCTGTTTTTGTATTTTTTTCACTGTTGCACTGTGTAATTTTCTGCCATTGAACGGATGACATTTTGGTGTTAACATTAGTTTACATGAACTTTATTAGTATGAAGTTTAACCACACTTCAGAATGTCTGAACTTTTGAAAACTTTTATCTAAGGCTCATACTTTAGGTCGCAGCAAAGTTGACCAAATTTTTAGAAGAACATAAATAAAGGGTACACATTGTATTTAACAAAGTTATTCACATGCCATTAATAGTTACTAAATCAATCGATCATCACACAAGAAATATCAAACATCTACATTCTTAACCATAGAAGTCAATCTTCTACTATCAACTGCTAAACACTGTGCGACTAAATTGCAAACACCGGTGTTGACAGCCCCAGCGCTATTGTGCGACGTTGCGACGAGGGAAAACTGTTGAAATACCCCAACCGGCAAAACAGTTCATGCTGTTTTTAAAATAAGATGTTGAATTGTACAAATGCGTTAACAACCTAAAAGAATATTTGAAAAATGTGTGTACGTCTTTCATTTACCGCATACCGATCTAACAACCAAAGTGTGTAATGTGAATGAAGGCAAAGACGGTAACGACTACGACACGGCACGGTGTAATTACACTTGAGAAAAATCTAACAACAGTGCAACATACTCAACTTGTTTCGCATTTTATGTACCAGCAACATGTTGCTAGCAACAATGTTGAATTGCTGAAAGAAAGCTTTGTCAACACAACTCATTTCTCTCTCTCTTCTATTGAAGTAAACTCTCTCCCTATCTTTATTTGTTTCTCTCTGTCTCATGGTATTGGTGCTGTTTTGCCGAAATTCTAACAACACACGAACAAAACTTTTGCCACTGCTAAATCCTTACAACAAATTGTAGCATAATTACCGGAAAAAGGAATACGTTTTTCGTCATCCTCGCCCTCGTCTTCATCGTCATCGTCGTTGTGCAACAGTAGGTAAACGAGTATTGTATTTCAAGTGTGTGCGGATTTTCGTATTCCCACTCCAGACAACGTTGTCATAGTTAAATTTGGAACAGTTTCTATGTTGAAAATTTGCATTCTATCTCCTTTAGGAAAACAAAACAGTTGTTGCGGATAATAGACGGAGATTTATGATGGTTAAATTTCGATGAAAATATATATATGGTTGTGTGTGTGTAATGATTGCAAAAATATAAGTAGGGACCATATTTAACATAGATCGTTAGAAATTGACTGGAAAAATGGAAGACAGAAGTATTAAACTCGAAAAAAAAATCTGAAAAAATTTGGTTTCATTTTGTCTTAAGGTGTACTTTTCATCGGGATATATTTTGGTTATATCGTTGGTATACTGCGTAAACGGACCAACTCCACTTTTTTGTGAAATGGTCTAAATGGTACAAAAGTGTTCCAAAAGTCATATTCTATGCCCTCCAAAAACATCAGGACACAAAAAAGTTATATTCTATGCCCTGTAAAAAATCTCATTGCTATTTGGAGTAGTTTTGTAGTTATTGTATAAAAACTAGGGTGATCAGTTCGGTTTTCAAAAACCGGCTACTCGGTTTTTTTCACTCATAAAAACCGTCGGTTTTTTTTAAATCCCTGTTTTTCGAATATCGAATAATCCGGTTATTTTTTGTCGAATCTCGGTTTTTTGGCATTCGATACTTCTAATTTAAATTCATTCAAAATTGTGTTAAATGTGTACTGGTACATGTTTTTTCCAGCTTCTTCCGGCTTCTGAGACTACAATATGGGAGAAATTATATGATTTCTATATATCCAAAAAAGATAAGGTTACGAAAAAATTGATTTTATTGAAGCAGAAAAACCAGCGCTTCTCTATTGTGGTCGATGAATAGTTGGATATAACTTACATAAAATACATAAATGTTACTGTCGGAACACTAGATCCAGAAAGCAAAACGTTTAAAACCAATTATCAGTAAATTTATATGAAATTTTAAAAAGGCGTATATTGTATTTAAGTACGAGTAAACTCCCAATTATTGACGCATTTTTAAAATATTCAAGTAAAAATTAAACAAAAGAGTTGGCGACCATTTTGTATTCACGATTATTTACTGAAGAACATGATTCGTTTACAGATTTAAATGACTAAATTATCGTTGATGCCTCTGAAGATACTATAGAAACAGAACTAAATAAAGCTATAAAAAACGTTCAAAATCCTAAAACTACCATTAAAAAATCTACCAAAAATTTTCTTTTGGAAGATTTTTTTATATGTGAATAAGAGCGACAAAAGGACTGAAAACATTGACAGATTATTAAACGCCTTGAACACAATAAGTCCAACTAGTACATTGAGTGAAAGGGCATTTTCAATGGCAAGTTTTATAACAACCAAAGAATAAAATAGGTAAACACCCAAGCACTTAAATTGTATCTTATTTTTATAAATGTTACTTTAGGGAAAACTAAAGATTAAATTAAATATATTTATATACAATCAAGTATTTACAAATGAATTGTTATGTTTTGTTTGCCTTTGTTAAAATAACAAACTGATCTCAGTAATGTTTTGCATTGTAATTATAATAAAACTAAAAGTTTCCTTTTTTAAGTATTTTTGAATTATTTTCTGCTATTTTTCAATGCAATTTTTTTGTCAAAAATTGTGTTTTAATTTTTTATTTGGCATACATTTGAAAACCGGATTATCCGGTTTTTTTTGAATTTCAAAAAAAGCAACCGGTTCTTTTTAAATGCCATTTTTCGAATAATTCGAAACCCGGTTTTCGCAAAAACCCGAATAATTGATCACCCTAATAAAAACACAAGGGGTCATTAACTTTAAATCATCTATAACTCAAAAAAAACACAAAAAGTGGAGTTGGTCAGTTTACACAGTACATCCACGATATCTCGACAACCAATGTTAAATTTGTTTAACCAGATTTCTATAGTTAAGAGTGATTCATTTAGGTTTTTTTTTTTATTTTATTAAAACGCTTAAAGCAGAAATGGATATCGAAATCATTATTATGATCCGAAAGAATAATCTCTGGCATTTACTTTGTGAAAATAATTGCATTTAAATGTGGGTCGCAACTACACAGTAGGTGACCTATTAGGAAAATCCAACGAAAATCGATCACTCTTTCCAGTATTGCCAACGGTATCTCACGAATTACGCGAATGCTCCACTCATTTTTATTTATATACGGACCAATAGTTCCACCAGTCCGCTATTGTTGATTTTATGATCAGAATCTCTTTGGGTTACTCAGCAGCCCAAATGCGACAACTTTGTTTATGGCCGTATCCATTGAGCCAGTTATGTGTCCCGTCACTGAACAAAATTCGGCGTGAAAACAGCGGATCAGCGGACCTAAGCTATTGCAGAACCCATTGACTGATATGATAGCAGCAACTACCGCAAAGAGCTCTGTAAACAACAGTGTAGGTTCGAGCGATTTTACAGAGAATGTTTAGTGAGAGAGGTTTGATGGGATGTTTCAAACACAGTTAGATTCTTGGATACTCTTTATGTTTTGCTCTGTGATGATTGTAAGTTTCCAAGATGCTGCCCACGGCATCGAATCGATTGGTCAAGGTCTTCAGTCACACTCCCCACTACAGCCGCAATATTTTTCTAACTACGGAATGGATGCGCTCTTTTCATTTATGTATCATTTAATAACGTGTACTGAGAATCAAATTTGCGGATGATATGGGTAATAGTTGGCATTGGAAATCGACTATGCTAAACATATACTGACAAAAAATTAATTTTTAAATAATCACTTTTTTACATGCAAAGTTTTACAAGATTATGATAAAGTACCTTCGAATATATATCAACAATTTTTAATCCAAAATTCACTGTCAAAAATTACTTTCAATGCTCCTGATAGTCCTTTTATTGTCCTAAATAATACTTTCTAATGAAAGTATTAAAAAAGTACTTTTGTTGTACCGACAAGTACTTGTATCTTACTGAAAATGTACTATTATAATAGTAACTAGTACTTTAATTGCATCAAAAAAACCTTTAGTTGTACCAAAAAAGTAATTTTAACGTAACAACAAGTACTTTTACCGTATCAAAACGTTTTTTTATTATACCAATAAGTCCTTCTTCTGTACCAACAAGTACTTATGTTGAACCAAAATAACTTGTATTGTACCAACAAGTACTTTAAAGTACTAACAAGTACCTTCATTGTTGTAAAAAATTACTTTTATCACATAAACAAGTACAAAAAAAGAAATTTAATTGTATAAAATAGTACTTTTATTGTACAAAAAAGTAATTTTACTGGATCAAAATGTACTTTTGTTGTACCTTAAAGTACTTTTATTGTAGCAAAAAGTACTTTAATTTTATCAAGAGGTACTTTTAATGTACCAAAAAGTACATTTAATGTACCATCAAGTACTTAATAGTATCTTCTTCTTCCTAATTGGCAGCAGCAACAAAAATGTCTCTATCTGTAGCCTGGTCCATCCATCGAAGTTTTGGTTGTCCCCTCCTGCGCCGCCTATTGAGTTTATTGCCGAAGACTTTTCGAGCCGGAGCATTTTCGTCCATTCGTAAAACGTGTCCATGCCAACGGATTCGGTCTATTTAAAAGCGCATGACTACGTCGATGTTGTTGTACAGCTCATGATTCATTCGACAACGGTAATCCGTTGGGTTACTATGGATGAGGATGATGGTTTCAAATACTTTTCGAAGTATTTTTCTCGCGAAATCTCCCAGAATAGATTGATTTGCCTGCGTCATTGCCCAGAATTCTGCGCTGTAGAGCAAGTCAGGTATGTTCAGTGTCTGGTGGAGTTGAATCTTCGTTTGTCGAGAGAGGGCTTTATCATTGAAACGCTTGCTCAGCGCAGGCTGACAATATTATTTCTGTTTATGACAGAGCCGAATAATCGACCACTTCAAAGTTATAGTTGCCAACGTTCATGCAGCGTCCCAAACGAGTAAACTCTTTGTTCGTTTAAACAAATAACTTGGTTTTGTTCTCATTAATCACCAGACCCACTTCTGCCGACTGCTTTTCAATGTTCGCAAAGGCCGCAGTAACATCCAGCAGTCCTCGTCCAATGATATCTATATCATTAAAATACGCGAGCAACGTGTGGCTTTTGTCAAAGATGGTGCCAGTCGTGTTAACTGCAGCCTTCCGCATGATCATCTCAATGATGATATTTAAGAGATCGCATGACAGACTATCGCCTTGTCTGAAGCCTCGCTTGGTAGAAAATAGCTCTGTTAGATTTGTGCCTATTTTCACTGAAGACTTCGTGCCAATCAGTGTCATCCAGCAAAGTCGTATCAGCATCGCGGGGATAGCAAACTCAGCCGTAGCATATTATAGTTACTGTGGTAACGGACTGTCGAATGCATCTTTGTAGTCGATAAACAGATGGTAGGTGTTGATCTGCATTCCATTGGTATGATTTCTTTGCCTTCGGGAACGAGTAGTGATCGAAAGTGTTACCTCCATATTTGCTAGCGCACTCTTAATGTCAGTGACCAGATTCCCGCTCCGTCCATACAGGCGGGGATCCCTGGTCCAAAACCTTGTCTTTTTACCTTTTAGTAGAACTTTCGTGATTCACCTCTATCCCTGTAATTTTCGATATCTTGGCTCTCCCTTTTCTTCAATAGACGCTTTCTCACTTCTCTTTTCATTATTACACGCGTTGCCATTGGCTGCAGTTTTTCCCTGTATGCAGCATCCATATCTTCAGACATTTCGAGACATTCCTCATCGTACCAGGGCTTGTCTAAGCATGGTTTAGCATAACTCAGTGCTGTCGTTGCGACAGTGGTCATAGAATTCGCTGTATGCTGCCATTGAGTGTCGGGAACATCAGAATTAGAGAGGTTGGTTTGAAGGCGTTGGCTATCTCGGTGGTATGCAGCTTTGTGATGTCTAGCTTCATTTGGTTACTAAAATTTTTAGCAATGCCACTATGTGGTGATCCGAGTCAATGTTTGCACCGCGCATCACACGCACGTCCATAACGCTTGAGACATACTTTCCATCAATTACCACGTGATCATTCTGGTTTCTTGTATTTTGATCAGGGGATATCGAAGTTGCCTTGTGGATATCTTTATGCGGGAATCTGGTTTCACTCACTATCATGTTTTTTGTCGACGCGAAGCTAACTAGTCTGAAACCGTTATCGAAGGTGTTGTTGTGCAGATTGAATTTCACTGGTGAATAACAATCAAAATACTCAAATCCACTTTTTTACATGACTTTACATAATATCTCAAGAACTGGAACCCAGGACAATGGAAAGGTAATAATATTTAAATATTTAAAACAAATAAAAGGACGAATAGGAAAGTGTATACAGGAAGTGTGTACACATCCTGTAACTCAGAGTATGTGACATAGTTGTGTTCGTAACATTGTAATTCATGTTTGCAGTTAGTCTCCTTTATCATCTACCATCATCTTCTCTATTTCAACCTTTCTCAATGTCGGTCACATTAAAACACCATTTACACACATTTTTAATATATTCACACGCTTTGTGCTGGCAGCATTTGAATGACATCCGCCGAGTGTCACACCATAAAATATTCTCTTACAAATAGTTTATAAACTATCAAAGTCATGAACTTTTATCTTGTTGATCTTTACATACATGGACCAAATTTCGGTGTCACTGAAGAGATTCACACTGAAATATGACGTTTCTAAAAGGATAAATGGCTCTTTTTAGCTGCCGCCATTTTTCCCTACTCATACACAAAAACACAAAACCCTAAAAGGTCAAGCATCGCGGCAAAATGTTCTACGGTAGTAGTGGTACTTCGCTTAGCCGCATTAACATAAGTGGCCTAGCATTTCTAAAGAAACTATATTTTTATACACAGTTTTCTTCTTTCTCTGCCTCCCCGTTCTTACTCTCAAAAGGCCCCCAAATGAATGGCGCGGAGAAGAAGAAAAGGAAATTAACTTTTTGATTCATATGACACATGAATGGCACTGGCACCGATGGACAATCATCAGCTGTGGTGACACCATGGAACAAAAGCTGCTTCAAATTAAATGTAATGACACTTTGGCATGTCCCTTCTCCTCCACTACTACTTGTGTTGTTGCTCTTGCTATCTCTACATTGCTTGTGTGATGCTTGGCTATAAGCCAACTGCATGTTGATGCTATTCACCAGCTTTGCCCAAGAATAGTTGAGTAAGTAGTTAGTTTTTTTTTGTTTCATTCATCTTCTTTTCTATGGCTTTATGCGTTGATTTCTGAATAGAGATCCTCATTTAGCAAATGAATAACATCATTTAGCAGCAAGGAAGAATGAAATGTGTAAAAAAAACCATAGAAAGTAGTAAAAAAGCATCTGCTTTAGTTTAGTTTTTTTTGTTTATATTTTGTGTGTGTGTGAAACCATTTTCCTTAAGTTTTTAGCATTATTCACTATGGAAATTTATGATGTGTTTAGAGGCAGAGAGCGAGAGAGAGCGAGCACAATTCAAACAAACAGACAAAAAAGCAAGGAATTTTCCTTTTTTTCCACACAACTTAACTGCTAAGCTATATATGATACATATGAACGCCGCTCCATCACACGTGTGAAGAAATAGACACACTTTCTATGGTGTCTAGTCAGTGTGCTGCAGGTATGATAGCGTCCCAGTGGACTAAGTGAGAGCGGTTCATTAGTGTCCCAGCGGTAAATGCAACGAAGTATCTATTGTACATACATACGTACATACTTAGAACGTCCGCATGTAAAAAATATCGTCTACTCATTATAACTCCGATTGAAATGGCACCTACTGACATCGTCACTTACTTCGTAATCAAGCGTGTTATCAAGCTTGTTTAAAACTCGGCTTATAACGTAATTGGAACTAAATTGACACTTATTGGCATCGTCGCTTACTTTGTAAGCAAGAGCGCACTAAAAAAAACTTAATTTCCCTTTGCACCCCATGAATGAGGTATGGGATAGCTTCTCGCGTTGTTGTAAATTAACACGCTTTCAATTTTTAGATTCACAACTTACGGCACCTACTTGTTTATCGATGAATGCGAACGTCACTGTTTGAGAAGCTCTTACTAGACACGCCGATTGACTCGACACTTAATACTGCGAAGTTGCTGTCAACAACATTCGAGGGGAGCCGACAATGAAAAATAATTTTTTTAAGATGACTGGAGCCAGGTTTGAACCTGCGATCTCCCGCATGGTTGTCGCGTGTTCTAACCACTATGCCACGGCCGGTCCCAAGCGAGAGCGCACTCCTATGCTAAATTTAAGGGGACCCAGCGGTAAATGAAACGAAGTACCTATTTAGTAATCTAAGACATCAGTATGACATTGTAAGCGAGGATCTAAGTGCTTAAAATGTAATGCGTGTGTATTGTATAAAATATTGTCCACCCATTATAACTCCGATTAAAATGGCACCTACTTAACACGTCACTTACATCGTAATCAAGCGTGTTATCAAGCTCGCATAAAACTTCGCTTATAATGTAATTGAAACCGAAATGAAACTTACTGACATATTCCCTTACTTTGTAAGCAAAAGCGGGCCGATTAAACGGCTTATAACTCTTCCGTGTAAATGTAATGCGGATCATAAGCGAGAGAATCATCACTGATTGCTACTAAATATAGATGACATCAGCGATTACGTAATGAGTATTTTTACCGCTGGGGAACTATAAGCGAGAGAATCATCACTGTAATGGGTATTTTTACCGTTAGGACAGGAGTTATTTTACCTAATTTCAATTTTCTTCATCATGTTTCATATACTTGTTCGCTGGGTTACATCGAAAAAAAATACCCCCAGCATTCAAAAGTATTTGAAACCACATTTAATGTTGGCAAAATAATAAGAAAATAGCCTTCGCATGAATAGAACGGAACAGAAAAAACAAAATCTTTTCATAATTTCGTAAAAATCATATAAATAAAAAAAACCATAATAAATATACTTTGCCCCCTCTTGCCTCTAGGCCTTGGTATACTGATGTGTGTGATGTAACTATGGACAAACAAAGTATGTGAAACAGGAAGGAAGGCAACGGTGATAAAATTCTACATACGAGCATTCACAACACGGACTATAAAGTTAGCGCTGCAAAAATAAGAGAAGACTCAAAGTTGTGTCATAATTTTTACTTGAAACAAGAGATGAAAGCGGTAAAAAGGAAACAGCAACAACAGTGGCTACAGCAGCAGCAGCAGCAGCAACACCAACACTAACACTACCAACAACAACAATGTCAGCACAACATATTTCTATAAAATATACTGTCATAAAAAGAATTTACCTTATTTAAGGACGAATATGCTGTACATACGACAGAGGGGAGTGGGATACCTTCCCCCCAAAGGACATAGCCGTAGCTATCGTCGCGCCCTTAATGTCGTGAAATGTGTTTTACTGTCGTATATCACAACCAGGCGGCTTACCCAGAGAGGCCAACAAATTCATGGTTGTTGGCTGGGTCTGACCCAGTGGGTGGAAGATGTCGAAAGACCAAAGCATAGTATAACACGGTGGGTTGGTTTGGGTTGCAAGATGGCTACGGAGTACGAGAAGTTCTTTGTGATCTCTGTGTGTTTCCCTTTCACCTCCGGGCAATAAATGTCTGCATAAATATGGCAAAAACACAATGTCGGAGTAATGCAAAAACAAAAGCAACAATAATAGCAACAGCAACGCACATAGAAATATATAAATAAAGTTTCAACATGTTGCTGTAATAAAATCATTAGAGTCCACCGGAGGGCAGAACACAAACAACAGCAACAAAAGAGAAATAATAAAGTGTTCTGTTTAGGGCTGAAGAAAAGGAAGTTGTTCCATTTTTTGGGTTACACCCAGCTAAATGACAAAGGTCTATGTGTGGGACAGTGGCTAGAAGGATGAGGAAAGCTGGGAGGTAGCTTAATATAGAGATGTTTTTTAAGGAACCCAATTCTAAATAATAATAATCCAATATATAAAATATTTAATATAATATTATGAAATTAATATTAAATAAATATTAAAAATATTAAAAATATTAAAAATATTAAAAATATTAAAAATATATAAAATATTAATAATATTAAAAATATTAAAAATATTAAAAATATTAAAAATATTAAAAATATTAAAAATATTAAATATATTAAAATTACTAAAAATATTAAAAGTATTATGAATATTACAAATATAAAATATATTAAAAATATTAAAATTAATAAAAATATATTCAAAATATAAAAAAAAATATTAAAAATATTAAAAATTTTAAAAATTTTAAAAATATTAAAGAAAAAAAAACAATTTTTTGATCGTAAGCCGAATTTGATGTATCATTTGATACACTTAACGTAAATTTAATATATAAAACACGATCGACTAAAACTAACAAGCAAACAGTTTAAGTTATTAAAAATATTAAAAATATTAAAAATATTAAAAATATTAAAAATATTTAAAATATTTAAAATATTTAAAATATTAAAAATATTTAAAATACTAAAAGTATTAAAAATATTAAAAATATTTAAAATATTAAAAATATTAAAAATATTAAAAATATTAAAAATATTAAAAATATTAAAAATATTAAAAATATTTAAAATATTTAAAATATTATAAATATTAAAAATATTACAAATATTACAAATATTACAAATATTACAAATATTACAAATATTACAAATATTACAAATATTACAAATATTACAAATATTACAAATATTACAAATATTACAAATATTACAAATATTACAAATATTACAAATATTACATATGTTACAAATATTACAAATATTTCAAATATTTAAAATATTTTATATAATAGTACAAATATTAGAAAAGTTTAAAATAATAAGCAATAAATTTCTTACCCGCTTAATTTCGACAATATAATATTAGTTAAGAGACTTACCTGCAAATAGACAAAAAAAATATTATTAAAAGAAAAAAATGGTTGTAAACAAATTTCAACAAAACATACTTTTAATAAAAGTTATATTTAAATTAAAAAAGTTAAAGTACATATAATATGCAAACGCTTCATAAGACGAACGGACATATATGTGAATGTAGCTATATTCCATTGGGATTGTACCGCATTAATCCCTTTTTATCCCTTAAAGATCGAATTTCAAAAGATACATTCATATCGCACAATTAAAATGGCCTGGTACCCGCCCTCTAATTCTATTCCCATACACGGTCTGGGTAATGGTCCCAGTTTTATTTCCTTTTGGCCTTTTTACCCCCAAATGTTTGTATTTCTAAATACCCATCTGGCAGCTCTCTAATTCTATAGGGTGCAATGCTTAATACATTTTCGTAACCCCACCTTCAGGCATTTGGCCTGGGCGTTTGTACTAGTTTCATCCCCTTTTTCGGTTTTTTTACACCTAAAGAACGAATTTCGAAAAATTACTTCATATCGTACAACTAAAATATTCATTTCAATTTATCCAACTATACCTGTAACCATTTAGTACCAGTTTTATCCCTTTACGTCCTTTTTACACCAGAAAAGTACGAATTTCGAAAACCGTCCTTGCTTCATTCTAATTCTACAGGTAGCAAGCCCACATCATTTTTTTGCCCAGTAATATCGGATTTCAAAAAAACCTTTAATTCAATTTGATAGTTAGCAGGCCCATATAAATATTCACGATTATAGCATTAGCCGATTGATCTGGGTGATGGTACAAGTTTTATCCCTTATTAGTCATTTTCACAGCTAAAAGTACTAATTTCCAAAAATCCAATCTTAGCTGACGTTTACACGAAAAGGAGAACAGCCACACCTAATTTCGTCATCCTATCTACAGCCAATTCATCCAATCAGTTAGTATATATATGTATATATTATGAAAATTTTATTACAACCATGTAACATGTACCATTTACATATGTAGCAATTCTTATCTTCATACCTTTAATGGCTCGAGAAATATGACCCATTGAAATTTTGGTTTGTGTGGGCGGTGCCACGCCCCTTTATCTAATTATGAGTTCATGTAGCCTATAATATTGGCCCTACGAATAGTACTACACAGTGAAATCGGTCCATTTATTTCACTTAGATAACGATTTTTTCAAAAGGGGCACCGCCCATTTTCCAGCGAGTCATATTTCTCTATGTATCAGTAACATATAATATGTAGCAATGCTTATCTTCATACCTTTAATGTCTCTTGAGACATGACCGATTGAAATTTAGGTTTGTATGGGCGGTTCCACGCCCCTTTGTCCAATTCCGTTTTTATGTAGCCTATGATAGAGGCCCTATGGACAGTATCAAACAACGAAAATATAATTGCAATCGGTCCATTTAATTGGGCCAATATAACTATTGGCCAACTATAAAAGGGCGTGGCACTGCCCACTTTCCACAAAAAAAAATTAATTTTTCTGGTCCGACCAACATATTCAACAAATCTCGACTTCGTAACTGTAATGATTAATGAGATACAGCCATTTTAAATTTCGAGCTGTATGGGCGGTGCCCCTCCCATTGACCCCCTTGCAGTCTGAATTTCCAAAAATCCCTTCTTAGTTGGCTGTTGAGTGATCAGTCAGTCACCTAAGCCTTTTATATATATAGATAGGTGATGTTCTATCATATAGATAGGACTAATTACTGACTTTAAATGTCCAAAATACATCCCACAATACAAGTTGTTCCCTTAATTCGTAATGATTATAAAATTTGTTTTCCATTCTTTAAATTTAGTCGGAATTAATAAATCTCCCTTGTCCTATCCATAGACTATGGAAAGCAATTTTTTTGTTACATCATTATACCCGCAGGCTAACCACTGTAGCACACCTAAAACAACAGCATCTAAAATTATAAAATGTATTTTTATTTCTTCGTTTGTTATGTAATGTTCTTGTTGTCGTCGTTGCAAACGGCATTTGGCATAATTTTGTTACTTGTCTTTTACACTCTCTCTTTCCGTTGGCGATACCTATCGCAGTACACAGTAGTACAGAAATGAATATAAATTTGTGTTAAACATATTTTATTACAAATAACAAACAAACAAACAACAACAGTAACAAATATGCTAACATACATTAGTATGAGTGCCATTACAGCCATACACACACACACCCCTATGCATATGATTATTTAGAGGTATACGAGGTGTGGAGGAGGCTAGGACATGAAAAACGTGTTAAAAACCATAAAGCAAGGTCATTAGAGAGTATGGCACAAAGGACATTTTACCATGCAATAAAAATGTCTAGATTCTAGAGATTCTTTTAATGACGACAACTGAGGGGCAGAGTGCTAGGGAGTAGCAGTAGGTCACCCTACCAACCAACAAACAATAATGTAAAAGACAAATTAAACATTAAAATTACTACACCCATACACTCAACCACACATGTGTGTTTATGATTCTTATCGGCAATTACTGAAAGTCTATAAAACAACAAGGTCGTCCTTGCTGGCTGGCAACTCCTTTAACAAAATTCAACCAAAATTCCACTCTTGTTGCCCCCAAGTACTCGCACGTGAAATGGCAAATAAACAACAACCTTAAAGATTTATGTAAACACAATTTATGGGTAAATGACCTCATAGGGAGGGTAGAGTAGATGCCTGTGATATAAGGAAACCTCAAAAATTTCTAAACATTAGAAAGAACCTCTTTGGGATGGATTGTGTGGCTATTGCTATTGGTTGGTTGGTTTTTGCAAACTTTTGCCTTTTAAATACCCTCCAAAAATAGTGACTGCACAGACTGCTCAAGCATTTTTATTTTTCAAAGCCTCGACCATAGAAATGACGAGTGTGTTTTGATAGTCATAGCGCTTGTAAAACGTAGGGAATACATGCAAAGTTAGTATGTATGAGGGTAATATGATAACTACATAAACAAAAGTAAGTTGCACCTGGAATATTAGAACACTGTATAGACCAGGTGCCTCCATACAACTGGCGGAAGTCTTCGAAGAATCTCGCATGAAGACGTGCGACATCTACTATAGTGGCCGTGCGAACAATCGCAAGTTTGTATGTGGATTTGTGGTTGGCAAGAGATTGCGACACCTAGTCTCATGGTCACATAAGAGTCAAAACAAAGTTTTTCCATATAACACTTATATTTGCCCATGCTCCGACACAAGAGAAAAAAAGTGATGAGGACAATGACGAGTTCTACGAGAGCCTAAGGAATGTACATGACCGTAGCCCAAGCCATGACATAAAAATTGTTCTATGCGATTTTAATGCTAAAATAGGTAGGGAGGCCGCATTTGGGTCTACCATCGGAAAATTCGCCGGCAAGCAATATGGTAGTTATCAGCGCTAGATTTGACCACAGAAATATTCATAAGGCAACATGCTAATCTTCAGATCAATTGACGAGGAATCAGATAGATTACGTGGTAGTCGATTTTTCTGGACGTACGAGTGATCAGGGGTGCGAACATTGACTCCGATCACTACCTTACCTCAGTTAAGATACACACAAGGCTAAGCATGGCGAAAAACGTACGTTACCAGGCACAACGAAAGCTGGACTTCGGTAAACTGCGGACCACAGAAGTAGCGGATGCCTACTCCAACCACTACTAAGGAATGCTCCAACCCCTGATAATATTGCCCAGCAGTGGCAATATATAGCCGACTCCTTAGAACGGACTGCGGGAAGCGAACTTGGATACTCAAAGCCGTTTCAAGAAAAAGTCCGGTATGATATTGAATGTCACTATGCCACGAGAGAGACGGATGCTGCATACAGGGCGAAACTGCAGCCAATGACAACGCGAGCTGTTCGTGAACGGCACAAGAAGAGACGAGTTGCAACCCGTCTTTTTAGACGAAAAAAGAAGGAGCTGAAAAAGAGGCAGAATGACTTCACAGAGTTGCTCCGAAGTAGAGGGAAGCTCGAAATTCTACCAGAGAGTTCAGGTGAGAATGCGTGGTACAGGGTTGCCCTCCTGCAAGGGCTGCGATGGCCAGCTAGTGACGGACCCGGATAACATTCTGGAAATATGGAGAGATAGATACGGACACCACTCCAGAAGACCCCGCTCCAATCCATGACGATGGTATTAACTGTCCAGAGTGAGATACGTGTGGCAATATCCTGCCCTAAAAATAACAAAGCAGCTGGAGCCGATGGTCTCCCGGCTGAATTGTTTAATGCAGGTGGAGAGGAGCTGGTTAGGAGCATGCATCAGCTCAACATCTGGCTAGAGAAGAGTAGCCGCGGATTGGAGTCTCAGTCTGTTATGTCCCATATACAAGAAAACGTAGCGAGTATATGAGCTACCGTGGAATAAGCCTATTACGAATTGCGTTCAAGGTCCTTTCTTGCATATTGTGTGAACGTCTAAAGCTAATTCTAGAAATACTAATTTGACCTATTCACTATACGACAAATCCTGGTAAAAAAAACTCATCAAAGCAGATCGACACCTACCACCTCTTTGTCGACTACAAAGCTGCCTTCGACTCTACGGGAAGGAGTAAGTAATACGAAGCCATGTCTGAGTTTGGTATTCCTGCAAAGCTAATCTGACTTTGCAAATGTACCTTGGAAAACACCAAATCCTCGGTTAAGATTGGTAAGGATCACTCTAAACCATTCAACACAGAAAGAGAACTCAGGCAGGGTAACGGTATATCCATTACTTTACTTAATACAGTTATGGAGAATATGATGAGAGAGGCTGGTGTCAACATGTCTGGCACCATATTCCACAAGAGCCACATGCCACTAGCCTATGCCGATGATATAGATATCATTGGCTGAAATTTGCGGGATGTTACTGAAGTTTTCTCATCGCAAGAAAAGGAGTCAGCAAAAATGGGTTTAGAAGTCAACGAGGACAAACCGAAAATAATAATTACGACGAACAAAGAGTCCTCTCTATGGGAACGTGCCGTCAACGCTGAGTAGTAGTAGTTTGTGGTTGTAGATGAGTTTACCTACCTCGGATCTTTGGTCAACAAGAAAAATAATGTCAGCCAAGAAAGATGTTTTTACGGACTTCGGCAGCACTTTAGAAACACAACCTTATCTCGGGATGCTTACGACAACAATACATACAATAGCAGGGAGTATTTGAGAGCATAATACTCTTCAAAAGTATATGAACCCATCTGTGTCGACGGCGAGTTTCGCCATCGGATGAACCATGAGCTGTATGAGCTTTACCACGATATCGTCGTAGCTAAAAGAGTCAGAATCCAACAACTTCGATGACTGAAGGACGACGCAGAGATCTAAACTTCGTTGGAACGTTCAAGTAGTTTGCAACGAAGGGCTAACTGGAGAACGCACGCAGAAGACCGAAGAGTGTGGAATTCTTTTTTACTTCAGGCCTCAAATTTATTAACCATGTTCGTAAGTTGTAATGGGCCATTAAATTAAGTATGCAAGTAAGTTGATGATAGGTTCTCTCTCAAATATCTAAATATAGATATTTTTGAACTGTATCAATTTTAAGATTTGTTATGATTCTTATAAATTATACGTTATATTCTTTAAGGCTACGCAAATATTCGATTCGGTCTTACACAGCATTTTTTATCTCCTGTGCCTTTAGCCCTTTTCTCCTGCCTCTTGCTCTTGATTACTGTTGAACACATTTCACTGACTGACTGAGTCTGGCAATGAATGGTTGAAAGTATACCCTTTTTTTCTACCGTTTGTTGTTGTTGTTTTTTTATTATTATTTTCATTTCTCAGTTTTCGATTTTGGTTTGCGAATTTATCTTTAGACTTTGCACTTCTCCTGGTCCTGGCGCATCTAGCGATGGGTGATGATGTTAGTGATAGAGGGGTAGAATTCATTGGTGCTTGCGACCGAGCGAGTTTGTCTGATGATGAAATGCCAACAGATGTTTAAACCAAATGAAATCATTGTGTTCTTTTTTTTGTTTCGCTCTGCAAAAACCCCAAAAGAGTTTACGAAAAAAGTAATATTAAAAACGAAATTAAAAATTGCTTTAATAGTAGCAGTAATGGCTAATCCTTTATATAAAGTTTATTCGTCGGAAATTAATGCGGCAGTTGTTTTACACTGAGGCATGGAAATGTAGCACTGTGTAGAAATGTACAATGTAGGGTTAGATTCTTTTACTGAAATCTATTTAAGACGTATGCCGAAAAAAATAACACAGTACAACATTTGTCAGCTCATTGATTTGGGACTCAATTCTGAGAAAGAGCCTAAAACGTGACAAATTCCCCTATACGATACTTACTAACTTCAAATCGATATAATATTATTATGGCATGTAACGTGACAAAAGGAATGTTAGGGGCTACTTTCACGTGCGCTTCTTAGAATTGAGTCCCAAAATCATGTGTTGTACTGTGTAATACATAAGTTGATGTGACTGTGTTCGTTAAATGTTGTTTGTTTTGATTTAAAAATATAAATTTTAAAAATAATAGTAAAAAGTAACTGGCTATTAAAATCAGCCAAATTGTGAGGTTTTAAAAAATATTATTGTTCAACGTGACACGCTCTTGACACTATCTTAAAGTTATTTGTAAAGTAACTATAATTTCCCTCTCAACTGTACTATCTACCACACGATAGCATCCCTTATGTCTAGCAAAATATATAAAAAACAAATGACCATAGGCATTAAATACAAAATTTTAATTTTATTTTCATTAAGCGCCCAGAACATTCTATTAAACTGTAATTTGCTAGAAGCAGACGAAGACCCAGAGAAAGAGATAGGGGGAAAAATAATATCAACAACAATTCCTCACAACATGCAATGAGTGAATTTAATCTTTATCGCTACCGATTAAATAAATAACCTGCAAATATTATTTGCTGATACAATGGGTGGCAATGGGAGAGCAAAAACAAATCTACATGTTATCTGTAAGCTTTACAAAGTTAACATGACATTTCACATTGAGCTACACAATTGAGCGAAAGTATTGCGATAAAACAACAACACTAGATTATGCAAAGCGGATTTCCGCAGCAATGGCTTTCAAAATTAATCCTTCTGCGACAAAATGGCAACTGATGAAAGTTGACAATGCCAAAAACTTTTTAGTTTTTATGGCCTACAATTATAATTATGTATAATTTTTACTGTGTACTTTAATGTGAAACAGTTGCGAAGCGTTCAATCGGTGGCTTTTTATTATTATTGCATTAATTTCCGTTTAAATGTTGTGTTGAAACAACTATGCAACCGCTATTTTGTTTGGTGGCTTAATGGCTATGTGGCCGGCCGGCTATTGCGGGGTTACCCTTTGCTTGTTTTTAATAATAAAAAAACACAACATAACATAATTATACCGGTAAACATTTTTAATTAAATTAATTTGTTCAAGTGGTTTTTGTAACTATGTTGTTTTTTGCCATAAAATGTTTTTGATTTATCAGCACAAATTACAAATGTCATGAAAAAACCGATGCTATGAAGTCCAATAAATTAAATAAATATTGAAGGATGCATTACAATGTGAAAGGGTTGCTGGCTGCTCTTATTTTGTTGGCCATCCGAATGTTTGCATTTAGGGTAATGTGTTGTGGTTCACCACAAAGAGTTGGGGGAGCTCGAGGACGAGGTCAATGCTATCAACAGGAGTCGAAGCTAATTTCTGTTTGAATGTTTGTTTTTTTTTGTCATTTTTAAAGATTAGAGGGAAATATATGACAGTAAGTTAAAATTGAATTTTTTAGCATGCAGTTTTAGTATTTTCTCAAATGTAGATTAGGGGAGCGACAGTATTGCATGAAGATCCTTAGTAACGTGTATTTGTTTTGGTTAGTTTTTAGTCGATCTTACTGTGTATTATATCAATTTACGTTAGTGTATCGTATGATACATCAAATTCGGCTAAAGATTAGAAAAATGTTATTTTATTTATTGTTTGATATTTTTGGTCAAATTCAGTGTGTCACGCACTAGGATGACGCGTTTCGAACTCCATGACGAGTTTATCTTCAGACCCCTTTGTGACGAACTGATGCACAATGGTACATCATCAGCTGTATATATATCTACAATTATGCCAAACATGTGCATGTGAAGTAGATATCAGACGAAAATGTCCAGCATAGTTATGAATTTGACCATTGATAACCAAACATGAGTGCGTAACACACTGAATTTGACCAAAAATATCAAACAATAAATAAAAAAACATTTTTCTGATCTTTAGCCGAATTTGATGTATCATACGATACACTAACGTAAATTGATTGATCCTTAGTAACAATATTTGGATACGAACAACCGCCTAATATTGTGTGGTTGTAAAAAAAACTGCATGAGCCAGAATTTGGAGGAGGTAGAGTGGGAAAAAATCCACATCAAGCCCCGCAACTGCCCCGAAGTCACCCCTGGTGGGGTAATATGTATGAGTTGGTATTTTTTTTTAAAAAAAAAAACTTGTTATAAATATTGCTCCCAGCGCCCTCACTGCCTCAAAGGAGTCAAATGTATGACTGGCCCAAATTTTGGGTATAGATTTTTTAAATATTGTTAGTTTTTTTAAATATATTTAATATTTTTATCATTTTTAATATTTTTTATACTTTTAATATCTCTAATATTTTTAGTATTTTTCATATTTTTAATAATTCTATATATTTAGCATTTTCAACATTTTAATACTACTAATATTTTAAACATTTTTATTATTTTTAAAAGTTCTAATATTTTTAAAATTTTTAATATTTTAAATATTTTTAATCATTGAAATTATTTTAATATTTTTAATATTTTTAATATTTTTAATATTTTTAAAATTTTTAATATTTTTAATATTTTAAATATTTTTAATATTTGTTAAATTTTTAAAATTATTAATATTTTTAGGCGCGCACTAAGAAGGGATTTTTTGAAATTTGGACTTCAAGGGGATAAAATGGGCGTGGCACCGCCACATACAACTGGAATTTTAAAATGTTTGTATCTTTTAAACCATGATAGGTACGAAGTCGAGATTTGGTACGTATATCGGTCGTATAAGAAAAAATAATTTTTGTTTATAGAAAGTGGGCGGTGCCACGCCCCTTATTGAAAAATTGTTATACTGGCTAAATGAATGGACCGATTGTAATGAAAGTTTCACTGTGAGGTACTGTCCACAGGGACTCTATCATAGGCTACATGAAAACAAAATAAGACAAAGGGGCGTGGCACCGCCCACACAAACCGAAATTTCAATCGGTCATATCTCAATAGCCATAAGAGGTATAGAAATGAGATTTGCCACAAATGTTACTGATACAAAGAGGAATACGTCTGGCTGGAAAATAGGTGGTGCCACGCCCCTTTTGATATAATCGTTTTCTGGCAAAATAAATGGACCGATTGCAATGAAATTTTAACTGTGTAGTACTATCCGTAGGGCCTCTACCATAGGCTACATAAAAACATAATTAGAACCAGTAAGAAAGTTTCAGTCGGGCAACCCGACTTACATATAGCATCACCCTCAGTACAACCAAAAAAAATTTATTATACTAATATTATTACTCGATTTCTAAAGAGAACGGAGTGGTACATTTGTATGGGAGGTACCAGAAGGGGCGTGTCTAAAGTTCCAGACTATTTCTCCAAAATTTTGACATGTTATATCATTACTAAATCCGGATTTTGTTTACGATGGCGTTGGGTGTATTGATATTATTACTCCATCTCTAAAGTAGTCGAAGTGGTACATTTGTATGGGAGGTTCCAGAAGGGGCGTGTCTAGACTTCCAGACTATTTCTCCAAAACTTTATCATGTTATACCTTTACTAAATACAGAATTTGGGCACGATCGCGTTAGGTATATTAATAATATTAATCGATTTCTAAAGTGGGCGGTACCAGATGGTTATGGGAGGTACAAGATGGGGCGTGAAATGCTAAAAGCATTTCTAAATAAAGAATTTGGTACGATCAAGTTGGATTTATTGACATTATTACTCCATCTCTACAGTGGGTACATTTGTATGGGAGGTATCAGAAGGGGCGTGGCCAGACTTCCAATTTTTTTTTTCTAAAACTTTATCTTGTTATATTTTTACTCTATTATATTATTACTCTATTTCTAAAGTTGACGGAATGATGCATTTGTATGGGAGGTACCAGAAGGGGCGGGGCCATGTAGCCCATTTACAATACCTTAAGTAGTTTTGGGAAAATATTAACTCCTGCTAAATTTCAAAACATTTGGTTGCATTTTTCGAAAGTTATCGTGCGCACCAGCCAGACAGACAGACGGACATGACTCAAAAAGTCATGAATCGAATTTGGTTTAAAGATATCTAGGGTCTTAAGTGACTCATTCTATGTGTTACACTTTTGGGTCGTATCAAATGATATATACCCTCATCCCTAAGGGTGATGGTATAAAAAGGGGCGTGGCACCGCCCAGACAAACCGAAATTTGAGTAAGTCATATAGCCCGAGTCATTAGGGGTATAAAGATGAGATTTGCTACATATATTACTTGTATAAGAAGGATTATGTCTTGCTGGAAAATGGGCGGTGCCACGCCCCTTTTAAAACAATTGTTACGTCGGTCATATATATTTATACATATATATATTTAAATTGTTAATTTAAATAATTCAATAAATTTAAATTGTCTACTGTCTGTGGATAGGATGATGAAATTTGGGATGGTTGTTCCCCTTTTCGAGTAAACGTCAGCTAAGAACGGATTTTTGGAAACTCGTACTTATAAAAGATAAAAGTTGTATCGCGAAAATTGATATGAAAATGCTTACCAACTATTTTTTTACTATTTTTTTAAATCCGATGTTTCTGGGTAAAAAAAATCGAAAAAGGGATAAAAATGTTACTATCGCCCAGACCAAACGGCTAATGATGTAATAATGATAAGTTATATAGGCTTGCTCCCTATGGAATTAGAACGAAGCAAGGAGGGGTTTCGAAATTCTTACCTTTTTGGGGTAAAAAGGACTGAAAAGGGATAAAACTGGTAATAAACAGCTAAAGGTATAGTCTCAAAACTTGAATGTGAATTTTTGAGATGTGAAGTAATTTAAAAAATTCGTTCATAAGTTGTAAAAATACCGAAAAAGGGATAAAACTGATGATATCACCTAGATCAAATACCTAAAGGTAGAGTTTCGAAAATGTATATAGATTTGCTTCCTATAGAATTAGAGAAATGTCGAATGGGGTTTTTCAAAATTCCATTTTAGTTGTGCGATACGAATATATCTTTTAAAATTCATAAAAATTGACTAAAGCGATACAATCACTCAGACCAATGGGATAAAGCTACAATCACATATCTGGGGTATTCGTTTGTCATATGAAGCATTGGCATTTTACCTGTATTGCTTAAAGTCATAAGAGGGTTCATTGTAAGTACGGGTGAAGCAACGCGAGCCGGGAAAGCTAGTGTTTGTAATATTTGTAATATTTTTAATATTCTTAATATTATGAATATTTTTAATATTTCTAATAATTTTAATGTTTTTAATATTTTTAATATTTTTAATGTTTTTAATATTTTTGATACTATTAATATTTTTAATATGTTTTTTTAATGTTTTTGATTTTAATAATTTTTTTAATATTAAAAATATTTAATAATATAAAAACACAAAAGTAACATAGACAACAGAAACTCATAACACAAAACATTTAAAAAAACATACCCCACGACATGACACTAAAAGCAACATTTCGAAGCAGCGGCGTAAACGAAGGTTGCAACAACATCTCCCATAAAAATCATCAAATTATAAAAACATCGAAATAAACTAAATTTGTACTTTAATAAGTAATGCTAGCAACAAAAGCAACAACAGCTTCAAGAAGTAAAAAAATGAGCAAATCTCAATGCTACGCAATCAATCACGTTTTTCGGTTTTGTTCTGTGAATTGTGAATTCTTTTTTATTTTTTTGTAACCGATAATCGCTTGATCGTGATATGCGTGATTTTTAGACATCCAACATCGCGAGATGTTGCAACTACAGCATTTCATCAACCGCATCATCCACAGCATCATCATCATCATCTTGGGAATCATTATCATCATTTTGGCCCAGTGGAAAAAAAAATTGTACATTTGTTTTGGCCAAGCGTGTAATATTAAGGCTAAAGTACAAATCAGTCAGGATTGGATGTTCTTGCCTCAATTAAAGCAGTAGGAAGGGACGGTGGGTTGTGATCGCAAAGGTATTGTGAGAGAGCTGCAGCAATGATTCTCAATTTTGCAAGGTGTTGATCGTTGTTTCGTGAATGGGCTGCAAGAGTTGCGCCATTTAAATTTAAGTTTATGGGGCTATAATTTCTTTGGCCCAAAATAAAACACTGAAATCAAGTCAGCACATATTGGTGGTACGTGGTCATTGCTGTAATTATGTATTAAACAAATTAATCAAATTGAAAGGAGATTTGATGATGGTATGTAATCAATACCTTTAGGGCAATTGAATTAGTTCCCATGGAAGTAAAGAGCCGAGGTTCTTTAACAGTCTGGACATACAATTGTTAAGGATCAATTTGGAATTCATAATTTGATTATTTGCACTGATTTTTAATAGAGTGTGGGGAGTATGCATTGTTGCAATTAGTTACCTTTCACAAATAAGTTTTATTTTATTACTGATTAGAACTTACTTATTAGCAATTATTTGCTAATAAAAATTTATAATTTTTATTTAAAAAATCTATTTTCATCTATACTTTTAGTTCATTATTGTTCGATACGAAGTTTCTGGATGTCCTTCCAATACCTTTACATCGATCTAGGACTTTGCCCACCCATAACTAATTTATCCATAACTTATTTATCAAAACACTGGATGAACACAAAAAAAACCTTAAAAAAAGTGAAAACACCCAAACTGATTTTATTTTTATTTTTTTCATTTTCTGTTCTGAAGCACATCCACTACAACACAGAACAACGACAGCAACAACAACAACAACAGTCATGCACATTAAAAAAAGACTCCACCTGCACGCCCTATCAGGTGTTTAAACATTTAACAACTTAAGCCGCAAAATAAGATATGACATCTTATAACCATATCCAACCGACACCAACGAGCAACCCCAACCTACCTACATACGTAGCGAGCGGACAGCCAACCGGGCAACTATCCTACGGATAACTTATCCCGCTTACGCTCTCTCAGCACACAAGCACAGCGCGTCCGAAATGAAAAGCGATCAGTTTTGAGATTTTGTTAAGCTGGTCATGTTAAAAACCAAAAATATTCGCATGAGGCGAAAATTTAAGGCGGTTACAGCATATTAACTTAAGAGCAACAAAACTCTGAGGAATCAAATACGAGCACACTCACAATAACAAAGTCCAAAGGGAACGAGAAACCACAACACAACAATGAAAACAGAACAGACAGTCAAGAGACGACGGATATACTCTGACAAACATATGTACGGGGAGGCAAGCAGACAGGCAGACAGGCAGACAGACGGTCATGTGGACGGACTTACGGCCGGTCCAAAAACATAATCCAGCATCTGCAACCTCTGACCGAATTTTATTTGAGATAACTATCGGTTAGCGTGCAAATATGCAACGAAAAGTTCCACCTCACTACCGCCGCCGCCACCACAACACCAACAAGAAGTATGTACGCGAAGTTGGAGAAGCGATACTACACCAACGCTGGTGTCTAAGCAAAGGATCATACATTATTTCACCCGTTGTTGCATTTTAATAAACGATTTATACAAACGCGTACATATGTACGTATATGTAGCTATGTACTACTAAGTGATACAAAATGAAGACAAAACATTCGAATTAAATGGAAGATGTTAAGGTGAGAGTAGTCGACTTTGTGGTACCTTATATATTATCTACTTTAATTTTAGGTATGTATGATTTTGTTTGTAGAAATATTTTTTAAATGGCACATACAGCTGACAGTCGATTCCAAAGAACAGTACATGCGAATTAGTAGGAGTTGACGATAAATCTTATTCAAACATATTCTTTTACAGAACTTATAACAAAAACTAATCTAAACCATACTAATCCAAAATAGAATCATTTCGACTTTGCATGTCGACCGGTTTAAAAATCCTATCAATGTACCAAACAGTACTTTTATTGCACCAAACAATTATTTTATTGTACCAAAATACAATAACACAGTACAACACGTTATTGTGGGACTCAATTTTGAGAACTGCACGTGAAAGAAGCCCAAAAAGAAGAAGATCTGCATCATTCGTTCTGTCAAGTTACATGCCATAATAATTTAATATCGATTTGAAGTTAGTAAGTATCGTATAGAGGAATTTGTCACGTTTTAAGCTCTTTTGTAACTTGACAAACGAGTGACTTCTTCTTTTTGGGGCTACTTTCACGTGCAGTTCTCAGAATTGAATTCCAAATGAATGATCTGAAAAATGTTGTACTGTGTAATACAATAACAAATGAAGAAAAAAAGCTTTTGTTTTAAATTATTTGTTCTATAAAGTAGATAAATTTTTAAATTTTTCGATAATGGATATGTTCTGTATTGATTACCAATATCAACCATAAAAAGTGAAATCATTCAAGGCCGACAAACCATGTGGCAATGGCTGATTCGCTAACGATTCGTTGACAATTCGCTAAAGCGATTCTAAAACAAATTCGAAAATTATAACAAATTCGAAAATTATAACATTATAGAATCACTGGTAAACATTCGTTAAAGAACCGTACAAACGATTCTTTTACCAATCGTTTAAGCGATAAAAATTCATTTATTTCCAAAGCGTGTTAATTCACAACAACGCGTGAAGCTACCACACCTCATACATGGGTGTATAGGAAAATTAAGTTAAGTTCCACGCTATATCAAAAGAATTTGAAGAATAATCTTCGATTCCTCAGAAGAAAATAAGATACGAATGAATGACTTAATAATAAGGATGATTTATAGATTTTGCAACATGAAAGTAACTCGTTATTACGATTCGTAATAGAATCGTTTTTGTTTTTGATTCGTAAAAGAATCGCTTTATCGATTCGTAATAGAATCGTCGTTTGGATTCGTAAAAGAATTGCTTTTAATATACAAGAACGAACGCCCGAATCGTTCGCGAGTATCTTTCTCGAACAAAATGCGCATGATATATGATTCGAGAATGATATCATTATCGAATCGGATGGTTTGTCGAGAGGGTACCAAAAAAGTTCATTAGCTTAATACATGTTTGTATAATGTTTTGCATAAATATATCGAAAAACGACCAGACAATATCTGTCTCCAACCGTCATACATTTGACTCCTCTAGGGGCACGTTTGGGGCGGTTTGAGCGGTGGGAACAAAATTTATAAAAAAAATAATTTTTGTGTGGGAGACCCCTAAGGGGAGAAGATGTGGGGTAGGTATGTTTGGGGAAAATGTTAGGAGGGAAAAATTACTGACTTTCCATCTTTAGGAGGCACATTGGGAGTGACAGTAGCTGATTTCATAAAAACAAATTATAAAAAAAAATATTTTATGGGGACCAACTTAAGGGTTGGTTGGACCAATGGTTTGTAAAACTGTTGGGGTTGCAAAAATATTGGGGGGCGGCATACATTTTTCTAAAATACTCCGTAATAAAAACTATTTAGGGTTGAAGAAATTGGGTAAATATGTTCTAAGAAACTGAGTTACAAAAATTATGAAGAGCCGGTCATACATTTGCCTCCTATAGGGGCACTTTTGGGGCAGTTGAAGCGCTGGGAGCAAATTTTATAAAAATTTGATTTTTGTATGAGAGCCCCTTCAGGGGTTAAGGTAGGGGTGTAGGTATTTTTGAGGAAAATGTTAGGAAAGAGAAATTACTGGGGCTCTGTCATCTATTTACTCCTCTAGGGGCGACTCCGGGGCAGTTGATGGGCTTGATCTGGATTTTTTCTCCTTTTTTTTAATTTTTTTGTTTTACCAAATTACTTGAATTATTCCATAGCAAGTTTTCCGCACTATTAGAATTTGATCTGAATAACTTGTTAGAATTCGAACCACTTCACACTGGTCTCAAAGCTAGAATTTTTGGCGGAATGAAGATTTTTTAAAAATGTAAGGTGGTAACACTGGCATTCTTTCAAGCAATTAAAGTTGGAAGTTGAAACATTAATTCGCAATAAAAAACAGTGGTACATTAAAAATCAATTTTGTATAAAGCAAAGTATGGAAAGAAAAATTATAAAATTGCTATATAGTTAAAACTGTAGTCTAATTTTGCATTATTTCCAATTTAATTTTTATTGCGTCGTTGCACAGTGGTTAGCGTTTCATACAAAGAGCAGCCAAAAATGGAAGGAGTTTTCATAGGTGAATAATATTTGGCACATTTCACAGTCTCTTTTAATGACACCAAATTCTAAAATTTGGTTAAAATCTGTGAAAGGATTCAAGGACCTCTCTTAGATCCTGAAAATTAAAATGTCATTGTGGGCATACCAAAGTTGGCATATCCATTGATTCCATCAATCTATGACTAAATCTAAAATTTGGTTAATGTCGGACAAAGGATTCAAGGGCCTCTCTTAGATCCTGAAAAATTAAATTTCATAGTTGACATACCAAAGTTGGCATATTCATTGATTCCATCAATCTATGACTAAATCTAAAATTTGGTCAATGTCGGACAAAGGATTCAAGGAGCTCCCTTAGATCCTGAAAATTTAAATTTCACACTAGGACAAAGGATTCAAGGTGTACACAATTGATGACACCGAAAACGGTGAGGCCGCTTTGTTCTATTGAAGATAACTCAACAAACCGCAAATTTCCGCAGCTGAAATTTACATCATATAATCTACAAATATTGGTAAACATTTAAAAAAAAATTTGGTTGTTAACTTCGCAACTAAAACTCTAAGTGAAATTTAAGTCTACACACGAGTTAGTACTGAAATAGGCACATAAAATAAATTAATTTAATAAAATAGACACAGCATGCTGAGAAGTTTTTAATTCTTTTAAATAATAGTTAATACCTTTCTTTACAATATTTAATTCTTCCATTGTTTAAGCAATCTTTTTTAAAAAGGTTTTTGCGTTTAATTTTGGACCTCCACTTAAAAGTTTCTCACGCTGCGCCTTCATATCCCATGTATCATAGTTATATGGGATTTGTCCAATGACAAGCCAATGTTAAAATTATTGGTGATTTCCTTAATCCGAAGTTCTTCTGGATCAGTAATTCTATTTATTTACTTACTCTAACCACTTTTTTGGGCGGGATATGTTGAATATCATGACCTTTTAATAACTTTATTATATATATGTTAAATTCTTAAAAATTATACATTAAAACAATCCTTCCTTTTTTTAAAGCTGAAAATTTATCTTTTGGCAATGTTTCTAAAGTTCAAACCGAGACCCAAAAATAAGTATTTCGTTATATTCTCTATGCTTAAATTCCAAGACCTAGTTTGCCTAAATCTTTTTTTAAATATTTTAATTTTGTAATCAAATGTTCGTATTTATTGCAAATCTTTAATGCTAAAACAATGTCAGTATGTTGTGACAAAAAAATGTCACAATAACAATTTTCAGTTATGTTTAAAAAAAAATGCCAACAAAAACTTACCAACCCATCGAGTTATCTATAGAACAGTTTCAAATCACGACAGGGATGAATTTCATAAATAGTGCGAAGTAGTTATAACAGAAATAAATGACTCTAAAAACGTCGCACTGTTATTTAATCCCTTTTTTCTATTATATGTAGCAACAGAATGAAGATTAAAACACTGAATTTATCTATGGTACAATTCTGACAAGACAATGCAAGCAAGAATCCACCGAAATAACTTACACCCACACACACACACAGGCGAACTTTTAACGATTTCTTAACGTATACACGACATGAAAGAGACGAACCGAATAAAATATAGAATAATAAATCACAAATTTCTGCGTTTATTGACTGGATTTACAAATAATAACTATTTTTTTACTTTATCACAATAATATTTATAGCACACGTTATATTTGCTTTGCATTAACAAGACAACAAACAAAAGCGACCAATGACACCACTAACACAGTGCAGATGCTTCTGCAAATTTGGCCAAATTTCTTTATAGAGAATATTCTGCGGTCAATTGCATGACAAATTACTTGAAGTTTCGGCAAATGCACACTTATTCTTAAGAAACACATAGTTTGTTTTATATTTTAACAATTTTTGCAACTAAACTTTCATTTTTTCGGTGGTTTATTAATAATTTTGTCAAAAACGATTAAAAACGCGCACGAACCGGACACCAGCAAATGTAAAACTAACGAAAACAATTGAGCGCAAAGAGATCAACAGTGAGTGCAACGGATGTGAGAGCTGTATGATGTTTACATTAATTACGGTGACGTCTTATTGTAGATGGCGACAGTGCAGTTGTTCTATTATGCGATATCGATAAATTTCATGTATCGATAACGAAATGCTAAAACACTGGATGTGATTTACACAAAAAACGCATAATTTTATCACAATTACATTATCAGGGCTGATGGATATTTGTATAGAGAAAACAAAAATCTGCATCATAAACAATTTTAGAAAAAATTTAAGTTGGAATTTACATAAATGTACTTTATACTAAACACAAATGTTCTTATGCTAGAATTGAAAGCATTTTAAAATATAAAAGTCAGCACAATACTAGGCAGATTCTACATTGTAGTAGGTTGTGTATGTTTTACATCGTGGGTAGTGAGACATTTTTCGTTCATACAAATAAAATTCGCCAAAGGCAATAAAAAACCCCAAAGTTAGTTTATGTGTAAGTAGTATTGAATATTCCCTTGTTCCGATACTTCACAAGCATCGATATCGCTTAATATAGCAGCGACACTGTCCCCATCTACAATTATTTGTCAACATAATAAATGTAAACATCAAACATCTCTCACATCCGTTGCACTCACCGTTAATCTTTTTGCACTCAATTGTTATTCGTTAGTTTTGTATTTGCCGGTGTCCGTTTCGTGCGCGTTTCTAACAATTGTTAACAAAATTGTTAATAAAACATCAAAAAACCAATTAGATTGTTTTGTAAACAGTTAAAATATAAAAAAAAAAACTATATGTTTCATAACGAATTGAGTGTATGTGCCAAAATAACCAGCGATATTTCGTGTAATTGTTAGAATAAATTCCCCTTAAGAAGTTTAGCAAAATTGGTATAATATCAATGTGTTGGGGATGCCTATGGCCGTTTCTATCTGCTTGGAAATACAAAGAACATCTACTGTGGGTTATGTTAAATATTAATGAATTAGATAAATAATCATCATACAAACTTCATTGTTAGTTGTCATTTGTCTCTGTCGTGCCGCGTATCCGTTGAGGAATCGTCAATAGGCTGTGTGTGTGAATGTGAGTGAGTGAAGCTTTGCTTGCATTAATGCAAGAGACAATTATCTTGTCAGAAATTCTGACTCAGAATTGCAACAAAGATAAATTCAGTGTTTTGCTTTGAAATCTGAACCGAAAGAAAGTGATTCAATATTAGTGCCAAATATATTTTTATAGTTATTTTTGTTGCTGTTGTACCTAATAACTTCACACTACCCACTTGACATTTATTCCGCTTGCTTGCGGAGGTCCGCGCTGGCGGGTTAAAATTGGATGTTTCATTCTCATTCTCGGTTGTTTTTGTTGTGTATACTCAAACTGAAATAAAAATGTAAACAAAATAAAAATAAAAAAGAGTAAGAATTTCATTTCTCATAGCAACATTTGAATATGAAACACGAAAAACCTCCGACTAGCTTCCGAAGGTGGATCCAAAAATGGAAGATTGGCGGATCCAGAAACGGACAATTTTGCTGCCACAAACAAGGCGACGATGTGTCTTTTTGGTATCGCTTTCGGATCCTAAAACGGACATTTCATCCGCCAATAGTCCGTTTTTTATTCCCTTTGGGCACGTTTCCGGAATTCAATGTCAAGTGGGTATTCATGGATTGTATTCCTGTCGTCATTCGAAAATTGTTGTGTTGGTAAGTGTTTTTGTTTTTAATTTTTATCGAACTCTCTGAAAGTTTTATTTTGCAATAATTAATATGATTTTGGTTATAGACAAAATTGATTAAAAATTTTAAATATTTAAAAAAGATGTTAAGTAAAGAAAGTAATGGAATTTTTGCGAAGAGAATTTGTAGGAAGACTTTATTATTGGTATTTTAGTAATAAAATTATATTTGAAAAACTACTTTTGTATTGTAATGACTTTCTCTGAAAAAGTGAAAAAAAAATTGTCAAAAAAAATATTTTTTTATGTTCAGAGAATGTAATTTTACTATTTGTGAGATAAATCAGAAAAAAATAAATTTTTTTGCCAAAAAAAAATGAAATATAAATATCGGATGGGACGGAGAGCCATTTTAAATTCTCTACTGTTCTCCCCGTCTCGGTCGCCAAACATCAAAAATGTAGGGCACTGTAGGGAACACTAGGCATAAAACTAATTATGACAAAAAATTTGGCATACCACTACGTGGTGGCAAATATTGTACATGTTATGAATATAAACTTTTTATGTGATTTGGGTTCAAAAATGTTCCGCACCAAACGCGATTCCTAAAAAAAAGTCCGATTATTGTTTTTAATATTTTCAATTGTTGTATGAAATTTATTTTAAGTTTAAAGTATGTGACGCTCTGCGCAGATGTTGCTCCGCTGAACTTCCTGAATAGCTGATGGTTTTTTGGCCCAATACATTCATTTGCTTTGTAAAGCCGGACAATGACTTTTGTAGTATAGCGAAATAATTTTTGTTAAAAGAATGATTAGAAAACCAAGGTAAGAAGACGTCGTTCATGACAAACGTCAAAAAGAACTGGGCTGCCAACTCTATATCTGCCTACTATTAGTAAATATAGCTAAGATTTCAAGTGACAAAATGTTTGTATTGCTGCGAGTTGGCAACTCTGTATTTGAAATCACTTTAACAGATTTGTGAAGAAATTAAACAACAGAGCAAAACGTTAAAAACAGCTGATGAGATGAGGAAAACCTAGAATGGCTATATGATCTGAAAAAAAGTAACTGCGTTTGGTGCGGAAACTTTTTTGCAATTTGGAAAAAAATAAAATAATGGGAGTTCTTACTTTTTTATGCTCTATTCGACTATGCTATGCCATTTTTCCTATTTGCAAAAGTTGTAATAAGTTATATGCCTAGGGAACACACGATGATTTATGATCATTAGAGAGGGTCAATTTGTACTAAGTAAAAAAATATTTAATATGAAATCTTCTTCTTCTTAATTTCCCTTTGCACCCCATGAATGAGGTATGGGATAGCTTCTCGCGTTGTTGTGAATTAACACGCTTTCTATTTTTAGATTCACAACTAAATATATTTATTTAGTATTTAATATGAAATACGAAAAATAATAACCGGGGTCTCGATTTTGATTGGAATTTACCACAGATTTCTTGGAATTAAGCACAGATTTTGTTAACCTCTAGGTTGAGAAAAAAAATTTACACACTCTAAAAAATATGTCAATGTTTGGGTACGTTAGAGGGAATTTGCAATACGTATAAGACCGGAAAAAGTGATATTTTTCCACTTTCCGAGCCTTTTCTTATAGATTTGGGCATAAAAATAACATTCGTGTAAAAATTTGTTCAATCGAACGCAGACCAGTCAGTCTCTCACGACCTTTTATCATCAGGGATACTTTAATACTTTTATTAGCTTTAACTCGTATACAAGTAACAATAATACAAGATAAAATTTTTATTTAAAACTAGCTGGCCTGGCAGACTTCGTCCTGCCTCCAAATTATTGTAAAAGATGTTGAGTGCAGTTGAAATCTAATTTCGATTGGTTTATTATATTGGCTTCTATAATATTCAATTTAAAGGGCGAGGTTTTAACGGACAAATTCTGCACTTCATGTATTTAAAAGATTATTATATATTATTGTAAGAATTGCTAAAATAGTTCAGCACTTTGCCCCTTTTACCCCAAGGAGAACGATTTTTATATATTATATATTGAGTTTTTAATAATTTTGATGTTAAAAGAATGTTTATATATTATGTAATCAATGGTGACTAAATGACTTTCAAAATATTAAGTGGATCCAAACAAACACATCCAAAATTTTCTCATGTTCAAAAATGCAGACATTTTAAGTTTGAGTAAAATCGGACAATCGATATACATTTTCGAAATAATTCAACCCCAGCCGATCCAATTGCAGGTCCATTTATACATATACGGGTCTATTTATACAAAAACTCTGTTCTCATGTTCACACTAATATACATACTAAATTTTAGTTAAATTGTTCCATTCGTTAAAATTTTGATTAAAAATCCACCCGAACGCCACCTACCGGGTCCATTTGTACATACAAATTTTTTTGATGATCAAACGAACATAAATTCTGATTTGCAGTTAAATTGGTCCATCCATTAAAATGTTTAATATAAATACACCCCAAATGCAATACACCGGTCCATTTAAACATAAAATTGTTTCTAATGGTCAAACAAATGTGCATTATAAATTTGGTACATGCATTAAAATTTTCGATATAATTCCATCCTAGCGTCACCTGTAGTGGATTATTTTCTTTAAAAACCATATCCTGAAAGTTTTGAGTCGAATGAAAAAAGAGCCTAAAACGTGACAAATTCCCCTATACGATACTTACTAACTTTAAATCGATATTAAATTATTATGGCATGTAACTTGACAAAACGAATGATACAGAACTTCTTCTTTTTGGGGCTACTTTCACGTGCAGTTCTCAGAATTGAGTCCCAAATCAATGAGCTGAAAAATTTGTACTTCGTTATCCAACACAATTTGGTATTTCAAAAAATATTTAGTAGTACGACATAAAAGGGTCCATTGAATATAGACTATAGTCACAATTATGCTCTTGTTTGACTAGTGGGTAGTGGATCTTTATAGTTGTCCCGTTCACCTTACATTTTTCCCTGCCACAGTTTACAATCAAACTTTTATGTAATAAGGTACCTATATTGAAAGTTCATCAGTAAAAATCTAACTTCTTTCATACACATCCTCCCAGTTCCTTGTTCCACCACCCCACGCCACTGCAGTAGGGTATACGCCGATTTACCAAACAAAACAATAACAAATGAATCGCATTGAAAACTTGACTTTCGTTGTCTTAAAGATTTTATTTCTGTTTTCATGGCTAATGAAAAAACAACTACAACGACGACAATAAGTCAAAACATAAGCCCTGGGAATTAGCGTTGAGGGCCAAAACTATGGTTGGGGTGGAGGACACGCTCTTACAACAGCTAAATTTATGTATATTAATTTCGAGTGTTAAACAATTTTCAGCACAAAAAAAAACAAAAACTCTCAGCCGGAGGTGGAGTAGTGTGGCAGGATTAAGCTTTCCGTCCGTCCGTCGGTCTGCAGTTGTTGGCGGTAATAGGTCTGACATATGGGGACTTGTGTTTGTTATGGTCGTTTTTGTAAAGTGAAACTAATTAAATTAAAAAGAAATTTATTTTAACATCTTTAACCACAACAACAGCAACAATGAATCTTCCTCCTTTTTGCGTTTTTTTTTTTTTGTTATGGGAAACCTTTAATACCCTTCCGCCAAAACGGAGATCCAAAAGAAAGTTTCGCTAAGATTACAACAAAATTTCATGTAAAAACAATGACACAAGCAAACATTGCGCAAAAAACAACACGACACACTAACGGGGGAGTCTCTGCAGTTGCAGTTTGCACACGAAAACTTTTAAATTTTTGTGTTTTTGTTATTTCATATGTATCATGTAAGAGACCAGACTAACAGTTTGGGGGAATAACCAACATTGCTAACTTGAACTGATATAATTTACGGCACTACAACACAATATACTCTGTGTCCCTTCCTACATGTGTCGTGTCTCTTTGTTGTATAGCATGGCGTGTGTCCCTCCGCGTCACCTTTATCATAATCACATGTACATAGCCCAGTATGAAGCTAATGGAACGTGTTCTTCGTTGTGGGTAGGTAGGAGTTCATACGGCTTCCGGTTTTAAGTATGTGAAATAGGGAAAACACTCAAGAATCAATTAAAATCGTAACTTTAGCACGTGCTTTGCAAGCTAGAAAACAAACTTGAGCTCAGGCTATGAGTATTCTGCTGCCAAGACCAAAAGTGTCTACAACATTGTTGTCGATAGCTATGAAAAGGATTTAGGGGGTGATTTGCTGGTGTAATTTTGTTAAGATATCAAATTACATTAGGGGAAAATGTCAAGAATTGGAAAGTAATGTCTAAACTTGAGAAGGATATACAGTGATATGTGACTTGCTGGCTGTTGGTTGTTGCCAACATAATCGATAGTCGGTCACATTTTTAAATTCATACGAAAATTTGGTGTCAATTATTATGGTAACATTAAGTGGTGGAAATTTAAATTAAACACTACACAGTACAATATTTTTCAGCTGATTGATTTGGGACTCAATTCTGAGAACTGTACGTGAAAGTAGCCCCAAAAAGCAGAAGTTCTGCATCATTCGTTTTGTCAAGTTACATGCCATAATAATTTAATATCAATAAGAAGTTAGTAAGTATCGTACAAGGGAATTTTTAACGTTGTAGGCTCTTTTGTTTAACATAACTTGAGAACCACTAGTCCGATTTAGCTGAAACAAATTTAAAATTAAGAATTACAATTCCTTTAATCAGTGTATATAACGTTTCCCTACATTAGCAACAGTTTTACTTTTCCATTCATCAAATGATTTTGAACTGGGTTTATTTTGTAGCAGTTACAATAAAACTGTTGTACTCCGTGACGTATGATTTACGTGAAATATTACTTATGATTATCATACTCCATCATATAACAATATAACAAAAGAACCTAAACTTTACTAACTTCAAATTGATATTAAATTATTATGGCATGTAGTTTGACAAAGCGAATGATGCAGAACTTCTTCTTTTTGGCGCTACTTTCACATGCAGTTCTCAGAAATGAGTCCCAAAATCATGTGTTGTACTGTGCTATGAAACATTTTAAATGTGAATGAGAAGCCAATAAAAACATTAATATATAATATATGTTCTTCGTTTGAACTGTAATACAGAATTACTGTATGTCAAACCATTGCAAAAATTTAACGCAGTGTTTAGTTTGACGATGATTCCGAACGTCGACTTTTAAACAAACGTAACTTCACTCGAATGTTGCTGTTTATAACATCGAGTAGACCGCCGATAAAAAATATGTAGTTGGTTGAATAAGCACTCTAAACTAGATTACTCGTATGATAGTTGCATGTTCTAAGTAGTCATTAAAGTTTTCATACTACATCTATAGAACTTTTTAGGTGGGATACTGATGTTTATTTGGTGTTGTATAGTTTGGGGCCGGCCTTGCCATAATGGTTAAAACACCCGACTATCATGCAGGAGATCCAGGGTTCGATTCCTGCCACAGTCATTTACATTTCTTTCGGCGGTCGTTCTCGATAGCCTCGACAGCAATCTCACAGTAAAAGTCTTGTAAAAGCTTCCCAAGCAGCTGACGTCTTTCAACATTTTACCAAAATAAAATGAAAAAAGTTCAAAAAGTTAGCACTCTCTTTGTACCACTTAAACTAAGTTAACTTTGAATTTTACAGTACACCCTGAAAAATGTACACAAGCTCAATTTTTATTGTCTTTACCTCTCCTACCTCGAAGCATGCCAACAGTAGTCCCATCTTTAATATGGCCAACTTAATTATTTTCAGTTTTTTCTATTGTCATTGGAAAAACACTCAAAAATATTCAAATGATGCTGCTCTACTATCTTCTATTTTCAATCGTAAACAAAAAAAATCACTATTAATCAATGTTATCAAGATGGGATCTTTCAACAAAAACCAAAACAAATTAATAGATTTGTGCCTCCTCCCCATGGTGTCTACAGCAATAATGTCTATCTTCTGATCTATTTGTCTGTTGGTTTCATATGTAAAATGTCGTTAAAGTTTAATCAAATCAGGTCAAATTATTGTTATAAATTGTGGTAAATATAGTTTGTAAGAGAAAGGGATAAGAACATACACCACAAAAGCAAAGAATGTGATCTGAAAAAAAGTAGACAAAATGAGATCCATATTATTAATGATGTTATAGTTTTATGAGCTTTATACGGGAATGCCTTTGAAAAAAGTATCGTATAACTAAAAGGCGCCAGATGTGATAGAATAAAAAAAGTTTTATTAAAAAATTTTCTTTAGGCTATTCGAGAGAGTAATATAGAAAACGATGTCAATAATTTGATGTTGTAACGGTATTTACCTTTAAAAAATTTAATTGATAAAAGTTAATAATTTTAGGTTGTTAACCTTTTGATATTGCATATTAGTTGTTATATAAATACACAGAAATCATGAACAGTTTTACTCAACTATTTTTTATAAACAATTTTGTTTATGGAAACATAATCAAACTGAGATCAAAATTCAGCTTACAAGCGGTCTAAGGTTTAAATTTTTTTTACAGAAATGTTTTTTTACAAAAATGAAAGTGCGACAGGTTCATACCCGAACCAAAAATCGCACAATTACCCAGACAACATAGATACTTGTAACTCGATCCACCCAAATGTAGGGCCAGAATTGATATTATATATGGGTAATTCAATATTCACATATGGGTAAATCCTGTGTTGCGGACTATACCTTCGTACGCATTTATGTTTTGTTTTATTAATCCCGTTTGCGCTATGAGTGAGATATTTGCATATAAACTTCAGCAACAACAGTTATTTGAGAGTGCTTTGAAATGAAAGTTAATTGATTGCTTAACTACTTTTGACAAAAACAATATTCATGCCAAAAGTTCCATTGCGGACGTTACAAAAAATGGAAGTAGTTTTGGAAGTCAACGTGCATTTGTATCTATTTTAGCAAATATTGCATAGTAACCAGAAAATCGAAATACTTAAAAAAAAAATTAATATTTGAGGATTTTAAAAAGACTTTAATGAGAGTTGTAAATTTGTTGGTTCATCTAAAAATTTGAAATTCATCTGTTGCGGAAGTTACGTTGCGGGCGTTACACTTTCTCCTTCTATCTTATTTATCATAAAAAAATTATATCAACACCAGACATACTGTTAAGGAGCTGTTGACACATACAAGTATAAATATAATAATTGTATATATTACTAGTGGGTCCGGCAATGCTTCGCTATTGCATATTAACTTGTAATATATTTCACATTTAGGTCTAGAAAGCACTTTGGAAACGGTACTTAAGATCGACAATAATGTGTTGTTTATTTACTTATGTAACTAATTTCAAGTAACTCCTTAACATGGAAGTTAACCAATTAAGTTTTATTGTTGTAAATGCTAATAAAAAGTTAATCAGCTACGTCATATCTATAGTGCCGGCATGTAGATTAAGTTTTTTACGTATGTAGGGCGAAAAACCACTTCTTCCACAAATCGGAAACAGACATTCCTCTAAAGACCAAAATTATTTATTTTGATCCGTAGTAGCGTGAACCATCTGTATACTAACTATCTCTTTGGTCATAAAAAAACATTTTTGTTATGCCTTCTCCTATTGACCGCAAATGAAAATTCCGTTTGAAGCTTCATGCCTTTGGCCATAAGAACTTCTTTTGTCATGTCTTCTTCTCACACGGATCAATAATATTCCCGAATACTATCTTTGTATTGAACTCGTATTACCATTTTTTGGGATAATTCGGTCACCAATATTTGGCTTAACAAAGTGATGGTCTCACGCGCTGTATGGTATGTTACACCATCGTGCTGGAACCATTTCTCCTTCAAATAATGTGCAATGACATGATAAATAAAAAAAATCAATTGATCGCCAACTGGCTCTAGTTCTTCTACCAGTTGGATTTTATATGAATGTAGGCCAAGTTCTTTCCTCAGCATTTGCAGAGACCGAGTTGCTAAGAAAGATGTCGGTTCGATAAATTCGAGTCCCCTGTCGATGGCTTCTATTAGCTGCTCAGATGGATCATTATATGCACCCTCAACTTCACAAAGGGCTCCATCAGTTTGGAGAACAGAACGCGCATTTTGAAAATAAATTTGCAAGATTTGTAAACGTTGTTCTTGTTTAGTTTTTGCATGGTGATTTTGCAAAGTATACTAAAAGAAAGTCTATCACACTTCATTAGTATGACAGCTAGATTTACACTTATTCCTATCAGAAGTTCTATATGACAATAAAAATACCCCATGCATAGGTTATTTACAATTGTTTGCTAATGTTACCACTGATATACTATAAAAATTTAACCATTGTAGTAAAACTACAATGAATATTGCTTAATTTTTCTGTCAATATGATTTACTACCGATTCGCTCTCCTGAAAAGTAATTGAAAAATACATACCTGTAAAGTAAATTAAAAAAAAATCACTATTTTAGTCTGCGCATCCTCAACTTCCTGGTGTACGGACCATTATTTGATACAGTTAAAAAGTTAACTATTGAAGTGCGTGGGCAGCGCCTCGTCACTTTTAACTTATTTAGTTCGAAATAGCCTGATCATTAGGGCGAATCAATTAGTTCGCGTCAAAAAAAAAAACGTGTTAATCGTATATCACTATTGGAATGTACGAAGAATTCTAAGAAAATTTCACTAAGAAACTATATGTCTAAAATCAATTCCTTGTTCGCGCTGAGAAGCATGAAGATTTCATGTAGAGATATTTTTTTAGCAATAAGCAATTATTGAGTTACTTCAGACCTATGGACCCCGGCTCTAATTTTTACCTGCCATTCCGATGTTTGGAGACCAAGACGAATAGAATAGTATGTTTTTTATTGGGATCCCGATCAATATTCTGAAAAATTATTATTAAAAACTTAATTTCTGTACGCCAACTCTCAGAGGCCATAAGTGTTAACCAATACATAGATTTGCTTCTGTAATACCTCATTTAGTTAGCTGGGAAGTCAGTTTTACGCAGAAGGTCTCAAAAAATGAATGAATGGGCGGTGCCACGCCCCTTTATCCAATCACAACCAATTATAGCCAGGGATTATCAACAGGTCCACAGTATCACTTGGTAAAATTTTCGTATCAATCGGTCTATTAGAAAAGCCGTTAGAGCGATTTTTGAAAAGGGGGCGTGGTACGCTCACTTCCTCCCTGGCTGTAATTAATACTACTCCAACAACATATATACCAAATCTCATCTTCATACCTCTGATAGTTCATAAGATATAGCTCTCTAAAATTTCAAGTTGAATGGGCGGTGCCACGCTCATTTATCCAATCACAACCAAGTACAGCCAGAGACTATCAACAGGTCATCAGTATAATTTTTTAAAATTATCGTATATATCGGTCTATTAGAAAAGACGTTAGAGCGATTTTTTAAAACGGGGCGTGGCACCGCCTACTTCCACCTAGTTGTAATTAATACTGCTCCAACAACATATATACCAAATCTCATCTTCAAACATCTGATAGTTCATGAAATAAAGCCTTTTTAATTTTCAAGTTGTAAGGGCGGTGCCACGCCCCCTTATCCAATTACAACTAAATGTAGTCAGGAACTATCAACAGGTCAACAGTACCTCATGGTAAAATTTTTGTATCAATCGATCTATTAGAAAAACCATTAGAGCGATTTTTGAAAAGGGGGCGTGGCACCGCCCACTTCCATCCTGGCTGTAATTAATACTGCTCCAACAATATATATGTCAAATCTCATCTTCATACCTCTGATAGTTCATGAAATATAGCCTTTTTAATTTTCAAGTTGTATGGGCGGTGCCACGCCCCTTTATCCAATTACAACCAAATGTAGTCAGGAACTATCTACAGGTCAACAGTACTTCATGGTAAAATCGGTCTATTAGAAAAGCCGTCTGAGCGATATTTGAAAAAAGGGGCGTGGTGCCGCCCACTTTTTGAAAAAATAAAACCTTTTAAACCATCCGGAAGCTATAGCGAACAAAACAAAAAAAAAATTGAAAATCGGTCCAGCAGTTTTTGAGTTTTAGCGAGACAACTGCACATCAATTCATTTTTATATATAAGAAGAAGAAGATATGAATGGACTCGGAAGGTGGCCCTGGAGTGGACTTATTTCGAAAATTTGAATGGATGGACCAATTTTACTGAAATTTAGAATGTATATTTGTTTGATACAGAGAAAACAATTGATGTACAAACGGACTCGACAGGTGGCGCTGGGGTGGACTTATATCGAATTTTGAATGGATGTTAAAATTTAACTGAAATTCAAGATGTATGTTTGTTTGATCATGAGAAAAAATTGTATGTACATTTGCATTGATACAATGCACATCAATATATATACAAATTGTTGATCACGAATGTTACATGAGAACGGCAATAAAATCAAAATTTTGCAGCTAACTGAGCATTTTTTATTATTATTGGAGTTATTTACTGTTGTTACAAATATTTTTTGATAAGAGTGCACTTCCATCATCTGTATATATGTTATTAAAAATTCAAAGAAGTGGCCAGATCATTATTGCAGTCCGTTTAATCATAATTGAAAATAAGATAAGATAAGATATAATAAGTTAAGTTTTGGACATTTTAATTCAATAAAATTGAAGCATTTGTCTTTACTAATACAAGTCAGACAAATTTATTTTAAACTTTTTGTTCGATCGCGTTGATCCTATCCATCCAGCCCATATTTATAATAAATTTATTATTATTAAAAAAATTAAAAAAAAAATAACAAAATTATTTATTTTTTTAACTGTTAATTGAAAAATTAAATGTTTTTGTACCAAAAATTAAAAAAAAAATAAAAATTAAGGAAAAATAATATTTAAACTTAATATATAACTTAAAAAAATAGTAAAATATTTTTTTTTATTCGTAAGAGAGTTTATCAATCGTATTGATTAGTTATCAATTTTTTTTAATTTTATATTTTTTTCTATTATTGTTTTTATATTTCTTTTTATTTACTTTTTATTTTAATTTACATTTTTTACGAATTTGTTTCTTCTTTTTTTTGTTTCTATATTTATTTTTATTTATTAATTTATTTTGCTTTCTTAATTTTTTTATATTTTGAATTTTTCAAAAATTATAATAATTTTAATATTTTTAATATGAAAAAATGAAAAAATAAATACAAATTTAGCAAAAATGAAATTTAAACTAAATATATAACTTAAAAAAATAATGAATTTTATATTTTTTATTTCTATTTTTGTGTGTATTTGTTTTTTTGCAAAAACTATATGCTTAGTAGTAATAGTAAGCGTAGTTTAACAATATACCTTGTAAGAAACTTAAGCTTTGTGGTGAAAAGCCATTGGCTTTGTGGTAAAGCTTGAGCTTTGAGGTAAAAAGGGAATCGTGGGGATAAATATCCTCCATTCTCATGTTTGATTGTGAATCATCAAATTCATAACTATGCTGGACATTTTCGGCTGATATCTACTTCACATGCACATGTTTGACATAATTGTAGATATATATACAGCTGATGATGTACCATTGTGCATCAGTTCGTCACAAAGGTGTCTGAAGATGAACTGTCATGGAGTTCGAAACGCGTCATCATAGTGCGTGACACACTGAATTTGACCAAAAATATCAAACAATAAATAAAAAAAAAACACTTTTCTGATCTTGAGCCGAATTTGTTGTATCATTTCGATACACTAACGTAAATTAATATTTCTATTTTTATTTTTATAAATTTTAGTTTTCATTTATTTTTATTTTAACTAAAATTTTTATTGAATTTATAACTTAAATTTTATTTTTGGTTTCTATGTTTATTTTTATTTATTAATATTTTTATTTTTTCAAATTTATAATAATTTGAATACTTTTAAAATTTTTAATATTTTTTTATTTTCTTGTTTGTTTTAATCGATCTGTACAGAAATATATGTTTTTCATTGTTCGGTTTGAGATCTTTTTTCAATGAAAAACATATTCATTTTTTTATTTTATTATATAATTAAAACATTTTTTATATTTTCAATATTTTTAACAGTTTTTATATTTTAAATATTATTAATATTTTAAATATTTTTAATACTATTAATGTTTTTAATATTTTTATTATTTTTTATATTTTTTAATATTATTAATATTTATATATTCTTAAATTTATTTTAAAATTTTAAATTTTTTTTCTATTTTTAAGACTTTTAATTTTTTAATAATTTCAATATTTTTAGCATTTATAAAATTTATATTATTTTTAATATTTTTTGCTAATATTGCTAATATTTTACATATTATGTTTTTTGATGTACTATTGATTTCTCTTGTTTTGTATTGTTGATCTGTATATGTAAATAATGAGTTTGGTTTCATTGTTCGGTTCGGTGTTTAGTATTATTAATATTTTTAATAATTCACTATTCTTAATATGTAAAATTGCCTTCTATTTGCGCTACATCCGTTAAAAATATTTCTCTGTGTATTTAGCGCTGCTACAACGCATTGTAGAACTATAGTTGCCCAGCAAAGAGGTATTATACCTCTCCCTAGTTCCTTCTCTAGAAAGTTGGTGATAAAATTAATATTTATTACAATGGATTTTTAACTACTCACTGCGCGCCATAATATCCAAATATCACTGACATTAACCAGTGGTAGATAGTATCTGCCACAGCATAAAGCGATTCTTTTTATAAGTGATTTTAAAACAGCATAACATTTTATTGCTTTATATTTATTATTATTTTATGATTATTTTTATGCTTTTTAAAAATCACACATGATCATATAATTACAACTCCTAAGCTCACCAACGTACACATGCCACAAAGCTAAGAGAAACAGAAAAGAGATACTTAAAACTGGAGTGGAATTTATCATAAAAATTCCTTTAAATTTTCGCAAGAAAAACAAAAAACAGAAAAGAAGAAATTCAGTTATGTTGCGAATCAATAAAAATCAGTTGCTGTATGTACACAAAGAAATATATTGCGAGCCATAATGATCGCTATGGAGGTCACGCAAAGGGTCCAACACATTATGTCGGAATTTTGTGGCGAAACTTTATTTAAGTTAACAACTTTCAACTCGAACTCATAATTTATACTTTATTTTGCGTAAATAACAACAAATCAAATATTTATAAGCAATTGGAGGAGACCAGCAGAAAATAATTGCTCCAGTCATGGTTTAGACCTGGAGGATAGAGGAAGTCGAACGGAGTGAGGGAGCAAAATCAATCCACGCATTACGAACATCGATATCCTGCCAACTAGCAAACACCCATGAACCAATCGAAGATCCAATCAGGCTCCTACACTCAATACATCACATCGCAAATCTTCCAAGATCACAATATGGCACTTTACATATACATGTACGTTAGGGTGGCATGTGATTTCAACATTTATAATTATTTAATACATTAAATAGTGATTTGGCAAAATTTTAATTTGTTGAATTTTTTTTAAGAATTAATTATATGGCATAAAATCGTTTTTATTTTACGTTCTACTTACAATAGAAGAATATTTAAATTGATTTTATTTTAACTTCTCTGCTTATATAAAAGTTATAAATATTATATAAAAAATATTTATTTTTCTATGTCTTCCATATATTTCTACTCCAATTTACATGTTAAGTGCCACCCTACAACATCGTCACTAAGCCATAGTGCACAAGTTGCACACAAGTGGTATTACTGTTTGGTTTAAGTAAAAGAGCTACAAATTTATGTCTGAACTTCATGATCAATGTGAACTCTGTAATTTCTTTTAGTAGGTCTATCCCCCACCCCCTACGATCAATAGCGTACAATTGCCAGCTTGGAATGTTGCAAATATTTTGTTAAGCCTTAATGGCTTGGCTGCGTTTCGGGTCTCTGGTGTGTTCGTTGTTGTGAGTTATTATCTTGGCAACTGCATTGAACAGTTCAGGTCACGATTATCGCGATCGCAAACGATCAATATAGTGCACTGTACAATACATATGGCGATACGTACATACACACAAATATATATTTGCTATCAATATCGCGGTGGTACTATATAGTTCACGTATAATCGTCATCACCAACAACAACGTGGCCGTCGTCGTCATCATCATTGCCATCGACATTGTCATGATTTGGGGCTTATTTGGTTGAACTCTCGCAATTTTTGCGCGTATGCGAATTTAACGGATGAATTTTGTTGCAATTGTTTTTGTTTTTTTTTTTTGGTAAATCACTCTGTGTGTACTTTATATAATAAACTAATTTTGATGATTGTTCCTTTTTTTCTCTGGAATGGTGAGGATTTATTGTGTTTACCCTACAGGATGTATAGGAGCAGCAAGTGGAATTTGTTTTACCCACAGATATTAAAAATATTATATAAAAACCAGTAAGAAAGTTCCAGTCGGGCGACCCGACTTACATATACCATCACCCTCAGTAAAATAAAAAAAAATGCTATCATATTGATATTATTACTCGATTTCTAAAGTGGGTGGAGTGGTAAATTTGTATGGGAGGTACTAGAAGGGGCGTGTCTAGACATCCAGATCTTTTCTCCAAAACTTTATCCTGTTAGACTTCCAGATTTTTTCTCCAAAACTTTATCCTGCTTGAACTTTACTAAATACAGAATTTGGTCACGATCGCTAGTTCTAATAATAATATTAATCGATTTCTAAAGTGGGCGGTACCAGATGTGTGTGGGAGGTACCAGATGGGGCGTTGGTAGACTTCAGTTTATTCTCAAAAACTGTATCCTGCTATAGCTTTTCTAAATTAAGAATTAGGGTACGAGCGCGATGGATTTATTGATATTATTACTCCAGAAGGGGCGTGGCTAGACTTCCAATTTTTTTCCAAAACATTATCCTGTAATAGCTTTACTAAGTGCAGAATTTGGGTGCGATCCCGTTGGGTGTATTGATATTATAACTCGATTTCTAAAGTGGGCGGAATGATGTATTTGTATGGGAGGTACCAGAGGGGGCGTAGCCATGTAGCCCATTTGCAATACCGTAAGTAGTCTTGGGAAAATATTAACTCGTGCAAAATTTCAAGACATTTGGTTGCGTCTTTCGAAAGTTAACGTGCGAACCAGCCGGACAGCCACCAGACAGACAGACGGACATGGCTCAAATGACTTAAAAAGTCATGAATCGAATTTGGTTCTAAGAAACCTAGGGTCTGAAGTGACTCCTTCTATGTGTTACACTTTTGGGTCGTATCAAATGATATATACCCTTATCCCTAAGGGTGATGGTATAAATATTAGTATTATTAATATTAATAAATATAATATTAAAAATATTAAAAATATAAAAAATATTAAAAATATTAAATATGTTAAAAATATTAATAAATATTAAAAATATTTAAAATAATAAAAATATTGAAAAATTAAAAATATCAAAAATATTAAAAACTAGCTGACACGGGCAAACGCTGTTTTGCCTTCAAATTTTATTTTCACTGCAAGTCTGGTTCCGGTGCAAAAACACAAAAAAAAATAATAAAAAAAAATTAAAAATATGAATATGTTTTTCATTGTTCGGTTTGAGATCTGTTTCTATTATCGCTAATAGAATTTATTAAAAATATTAAAAATATTAAAAAAATTTTAAATATTAAAAAAAGTTCTTGATTTTGTTTTTTGTTGATCTGTATTGAATTATAATATTGTCATAGTTCTGTTTGAGATCAGTTCTATTGGCAATTATTTATTATTGCCAATAGGTTTTTGTTCAAGAGTTTGTAAAATGTATTATGTTGACAGCAGGTTAGGCGTATGACGTCATTGCACGATGATACACTGACGGTACGCAGAACGGGGTTGGCACTTTGCCAACAACAAAACTGCTGTGCAATTGTGTCCGATGGACATATGCATAGGCAAGTGCTTGTGTGTGTATTATGTTGGCATGTAGTGCGCTTCGAGGATGCTTTCTTCGCACCGTTGGGAAAAGTTCTCATTAGCTTTGAGATGCTTTCTTCCCTTAAGGTTTGTGATGATAGAGGAGAAGGCACAGCAAAGGGCGCACTCTTCACAGACCAAATTTCTTAATCAGTTTAAAATTGAAATCCATTTCCCTCCATTTCCCATCTCCCATCTCCCATCTTTGATTTTGAGAATCAATATCCTTTAATACAGCTCCCAAAAGTCGTTGAGCCTTTTCCACGCCAAATTATACGCCCTTAAAAATTTTAAATTTTTTTAAGCTACACAATTTTCCTAACCGTCTGCGACTAATGCGTGGGAGGAGCACTGAACTGCGCAAAGAGAAAAGGGGAACTGTCATAGCCGGCCAAACGATCAGCCGCTATTATGCAGTGGTTGTGTGTGGTGGCTGTCGTCTGTATTCTTCGTTGTGTTTTCTTTTTTGATTTTGTGATCGTTATGAAAAATTATTGAACAATTTGTTGATCTGGCAAACTTATAAATAAAATGATTTGCAAGGTCCCTCTCAGCTGATGATGGTGATGTTGTTATTAGGTGAGATTACCGCCATTATAGGGTTATGACTTAAACTCTTCAATTTGATCTCGATCATTCTTGTGGCAGCCTCATACACGTCATGGACAAGATGTTGGACATGGCATTGTGTCTTAGCTGTGGAACAACGTTCAGCCAAAATAGCCACCAACAACAATCGATTTATGATCATCGTTCATTATATTGTGGTGTCTTTTTTTTCTGTCTTGGCCTTTTGCCAAACATCATTTCGTTGGCGTCTCTTAAGAAAAACATAAATTTCCTCAATTCTACGCTGCTGCCAAAGTTGAAATAGTCCACTTTATAAGCAATCATGACCTTAAGGGCTTTTTATTTTCCATTTACCAAAAAAAGAAATGTGTAGTAAAAAACGAGCACTGGCCTTAGCATAGCTAGCAGGCGGCTAGCTGAATGCCTCGACTTGTAGCTGAATTGCGGGCAACGAAAAAAAAGCTGTAATTCAAATGTAATAAACTGCTGATAACAATACGTTTTAACTGTCTTTATGTATATAATTTTATCATTAGTTTGCTGCGAAGAGATTTTTGTGTCTTCGCTCTCTCTCTCTCTCGCGCGCTTTGTTCGTTATCTTAAAGTATTGCGAAATTCTTGCGGGATATGGACGTAGGTGCACTCAGTCGTGTGTATGGAGATGAAGTGCGCGCGTGTGGAGTTGTTGCTGATGACTATCGTCGCCGCTTAATGCGGTGTGGAAAAGCATGCAAAATCAAAGTTATGAGGGTCTATCGCCCAAGTTTCATTTTAGCCATTTATGTAATGTATTATGTTATGCTTCGTTACGGGGGTGTGTATGTAGCAGAAATTACTGTAAATCGAAAGTTTCTTGCTGTTGGCGTTCGTTCATCTTTACTACCGTATAGAAGAAAGGTGTTATAGAAGTTGTTTTTAATAGCATTATTGTGAATGCTGGATTTGGTTGCTTTCAAGCCGTAGGAGAATTGTTTGGCTTATCTGTATCATCTGTATCATATGCTGTTATAACTGTAACTGATTGATAGCATATCCTCTTGTAACTGAACAGGATAATAGTTTTTATTAAAATACTAGCTGGCCCAGCAGACTTCGTCCTGCCTCCAAATTTTTGTAAAATATGTTGAGTGTAGTTGAAATCTAATAACGATTGGTTTATTTCTTTGACCACTAAAATATTTCAATTTAAAGGGCAAGGTTTTCCCGGACAAATTATGTTCTTCATATATCTTAAAGATTATTATACAATATATTATTATAAAAATTGCTAAAACGGATCAGCAGTGTCGTCCATGATGTGATGAAAACTTACTTATTGATAGGCATATATTCTAAAACCACATTTTTAAGCCGACTGACTGACATATAACTTTCTGCGCTGGTGTACTGGATGACTGTACCTTTCTATCCTAAGGAGTACGAATTTCCAAAAATGCATTCATTGGGCTCAGCAATCCCATTAACCGTATGGTCTGAGTGATATCAACCGTTATTCCTATTTTCGTTATTGTCCCCTAAAATTTTGAAATGGAAAAAAACACTTTGTGAAGCTCTCTAATTCAGTAGGAAGTGCGCCATTATAAAAGTTAGTCATTCATCTTTAAGGCCTTTTTGCGGTCTGGGTGACCATCTACAGCCAATCCTTAACTTTCACTGAAATTTTGGGACAAATGGGGTCAACCGTTTTCACAATTAGTGGTGACATCAAAATGTACATCTTTTTTATATATATAGACTTCTGAATAACTATGATGTTAACAAAGTGAATAAATGACATTCCAAAAATTAACTGTATCATAAGCTAAACACCGGCAACTGGTTCCAAACACACATTCAAAATATTCTCATGTCAAAAAAATCATATTTTAAGTTTAAGTAAAATCGGACAATGGATATAAATTTCCGAAATAATTCAACCCCAGCCAAATCAACTGTAGGTCCATATATACAAAAAAAATACATAAAACAAATATACATTCTAAATTTCAGTCAAATTGTTTAATTCGTAAAAATGTTTATTATAAATCCACCCTAGCGACACCTACCGTGTCAATTTATACAAACAATTTGTTCTCAAGGTTCCACAAACATAAATACTAAATTTCAGTTAAATTAGTACATGTATTTAAATTTTCGATATAAATCCACCCTAGCGCCATCTACCGGGTCCATTTGTACATATAATTTTTTCTGATTATCAAACAAACATAGATTCTGAATTTCAGTTAAATTGGCACTTTCGTTAAAATTTTGATTGTAAACCGACCCCAGCGCCACCTACCGGGTCCATTTGTACATAAAATGTTTTCTCATGATCAAACGAATATCCATTCTAAATTTCAGTTGAATTGGTACATGCATTCAAATTTTCGATATAAATCCACCCTAGCGCCACCTGGTTTTGATTTTTTTCAACACAAACAATCTACCGAAAATTTCGAAACGAATATAAAAAATAACAGCCAAATCGCTCCAGCCGTTCTCAAGTGATGGTATGACATACGTGGACCATTTCATTTTTATATATATAGATAACAATAACAACACATACACTCAAAAAAGAAACAAGTATTCCGTACTTAAATCATTACCAAGCGGTGTCAAAAGTATGGTAAGTACGGATTTTCTTAAATCCAGTACAAAATGCTTGATCCAAGAACGGAAAAACATAGCCTGGAATTCCTAATAATAGATGACATTAAGCCTGGTGGGGCTTGATTTTTAAGTATAGAATTCTTGAATATAGATGACATTAAGCCTGCTTGGGCTTGAATTTTAAGTATAGAATTCTTGAATATAGATGACATTAAGCCTGCTGATATAGCTGATAGTTGCCAAACTATCTAATCAGTACCCTTTTGCTTTGCTTTTTTACTATCATTACAAACCTTAAGTGTTATATTCTCCACGAAATTAATGAGAAGTCAAAACACACCAGTGAGAAAATGGCATTAACGAAGATCACACGTCACTTAATTCGCTCATGCTCTTAAGATTTTCGTACCTAATTGGAGAATTTTTACGCTTAAATTCAAGAACGATTTTTGCATAAAATAAGAATTTTAAACTTAAATTTAGAATTGTGGGGAGAAAACATTAAGCTAAGAGAGTAACTGTTACTTCTCTCCCAAACACTTTTTTCTCAGTGATTTATGTAAGATTTTTTATTCTTACTTTGAGTCAGATATTACTTGATATTTATTCTTAGAATTTTTTACTTTAAAGTTGAGAAGTTCGTACTTAAAATTCTGTTATTACGTTCGTATAAACTTAATTTGAGAATTTCATTTATTTTAATAATTTCTACGCTTACATTTTTGAACATATCCCGTTTTTTACTTGATTTAAGAATAATTAGTACTTAAATATTTAAGTACTTTTGCTGCAAAAAATTAGAATTTTAAACTAAAATTTAGAAAGCATTTTTTTTCTGTGTACTAAGAATACACTTCAATGTAGTTAAAGGATATTAAATAACACAATACAACATACTTCAGCTCATTAATTTGGGACAAAATTCTGAGAACATGAAAGTAGACGTTCTGCATCATTCGTTTTGTCAAGTTACATGCCATAATAATTTAATATCGATTTTAAGTTAGTAAGTATCGTATAGAGGAATTTGTCACGTTTTACGATCTTGCGTTTGATATAACTTGAGAACTAGTAGACCGATTTAGCTGAAATAAATTTAAAAAATTAAGAACTACAATTCCTTTAATCTGTTCATATAACGTTTTCCTACAAAAGCAACACTTTCACCTTTGATTTGATGATTTTGAACTGGGTTTATTTTGTAGCAGTAACAATAAAACTGTTGTAATCCGTGGCGTATGATTTACATGGAATATTTCTTATGATAATCATACGCCACTATATAACAATATAACAAAAGAGCCTAAAACGTGACAAATTCCAAGAAACTTGACAAAACGAATGATGCAAAACTTCTTCTTTTTGTGGCTACTTTCACGTGCAGTTCTCAGAATTTAGCCCCAAAACCATGTGTTGTACTGTGTTAGACAAAGAAGATACTAAAAAAATTAAAATCATTACATATTTAAAATTATGTGTTGTCTGCATTATTGTTGATATTTTAACGATTATTTTCCATCATATATTTCCACTTACATTTAAATTCCATTCAAAAACTTTATCGTATCAAGTGATAAAATTCCAATTTATGTGCAACTTTCAAATTATTGCTTACATGTTAGGTGACAAAACATCATTAAGTAAATTTTTTATATATCCTTCAAATGACTTAAAAATTTATCTAATTGAATTTAATAACCAAGCAACATTAGCATTAACTATTTGGAAATATTGTCCAAAACGGCAACAAATGTAATTTTATTAGAGCCACTTACCAAAAAAAACCAAAACCTATACTACAGCACAACAGTCTTGTCTCTTAAAACTAGCTGCCCACTCGGCTTAAACTCCTTAATGGCCACCAGGACAGACAGACAGTGCAACCAACCAACCAGCCAGCCAGCCAGCCAACATCCCTGTCGATATGACAGTATATGGACCATATTTTCGTTTTTTAATTATCCCATAAATTTTCGTTATGGTTGAACAATAACAAATGTGACAAAACTTTAGTAAACGATGAATAAAAAATACAATTTAATCGATTTCAATAAACCATTTAAAAGGAACAACGACAACACACACACCAAAAAGAGACACATGAGCATGAACATGAACACTAACTAAGACTGTGATGATGGTGAACGACGAAGAGCATCATCCAACAACACTGCTGCTGCTGCTCCTCCCTTCAAGTCTCATAAAACATCTACACGAGTGGCGATAAAATGACCAAACAGAAGAAAAGTAAAACAATCACAAATATGTTTAAAGCCGATTAAATGTTGGAAATTTTAAAGAACTTAACAACAGCTTGACTAAGACCACCCATACCAAAAAACACGCTCTCGATCGAACAGTTTGTAGGGGACGGGGTGAGAACCAACATTTATTTGTCACATCTACAACACTACAATGACGCAAAAGTCAAAATAAATTCAAATAAAACAACAACGACAACATACAACGAGCAACCTGTTGTTATCATCATCATCAGGAACATCAACAACAGCGGCAGCGTTAGTGTTCGCGTCATGATCGAAAAGGAACCTAAGCATGAGATCGCTGTGTCACTCATGTCTTGGGTGGTGGTGTTGGCGATAGCGATGGCGCGTTGCTGGTGTCGATGATCACAGTCATTAACATCAAATAACCACAACTCAAATTATACTCAACACCCCACTGGACTCTGTCTGGACAGACACACAAGTATCCAACAACGCACACAGAATTCCCTTTCACGATGATAAGTTACCAATTCGAAACGGAGCTAAGGTCGACTGGGTCCCCCAGAACAGAAAGAAGAGGGGAACAGATGGAATTGTGGAAATAATAACCATAATAATCGATAAGTAAACTTGGGAAGAGCGAAAGGTATCATTGAGAATACAAAAAACAAACAAACAAACGTTGTCATCTTTACAAACAATTTCAACAAATGGTTAAATGGCGAGGCACAAGGAAACAACAAATGAAGATGGACATTTGGGAGCAGAGTCAAAGCCATAATAATTGTCAACTAATAACACTTGAACATAACCAATAATTGATATTCTGAGCTCTAGATCAGAAAATGACTACTTTATGCTTATTGGGGTCGCTGAAACCGAATTTGAAGTCTATTTTACGCATCACATCAGGTTTTTCACATAAACTCAAAAAACATGAAAATTCGGCAAACGTAAATTATGTGAAATACTTTTATTGTACAAAAAGTAAAAAACACTTTTCTGATCGTTTAGCCAACATGATGTATCATTTGATACACAATCACAAAATTGATAACTAATCAATACGATCGACTAACACTAACAAACAACACTGTATGAAAAGTTATTAAAAAGTAAAGTTTTTAAACACATTTATAACACAAAGTTTTTTAACAAAAAGTACAATTTATTGTCCTAAAAATACTTTTATTTTACTGAAAAGTACCTTTATTGTTTCAAAATGTACATTTATTGTACCAAAATTTAATTTTATTGTACCAAAAAGTACTTTAACTTTACTAAAAACTATATTTATTGTACCAAAAAGTACTTGTATTGCATCAAATAGTACAATTTATTCACTAAAAAGCAAATTTATTTTACTTAAAAGTACTTTTATTTTACTGAAAAGCACTTTTATTGTACCAAAATGTACTTTTAAACGTACTAAAAAGTACACTTATTGTACTAAAAAGTGTAATTTACAGCAACTTAAAGTATTTTTACTTTACTAAAAAGTATATTTACTGATTTAAAAAGGAAAATTTTTTGTACCAAAGAGCACTTTTATTATAGTCAAAAGTACTTTTATTTTACCAAAAATTTATTTATTGTACCAAAACGTACTTTAATTTTTCTAAAAAGTAAATTTTTTGTATCAAAAATATTAAAATATTATTGTACCAAAAAGAATTTACATTTTACTAAAAAGTAAATTTATTCTATCAAAAAGTACTTTTATTGCATTAAATACATAGTACAATTTTATGAAATGTAAATTTTTTGTGCCAAATAGTACAAATACAACCAAAAAGTAAAATTTATTCTACTAAAAAGTACTATTAATGTAATTGGCTAAAAAATAAATTTATTGTATCAAAAAGTACAATTTATTGTACCAACAAGAAAATAGTACAATTTACCAGAAAGTACTTTTATTTTATGAAATGTAAATTTTTTGTACCAAATAGTACAAGTTCAACCAAAAAGTTTATTACACTTATATATTGTACCATTACTAAAAAGTACATTTAATGTACCAACAAGTGTTTTTTACTAAAAAGTATATTTATTGTACAAAAAAGTACTTTTTTATATTAAATAGAATAAATTATTCAACCAAAAAGTACTTTTATTTTATAAAATGTACATTTATTGTACCTAAAATTACATTAATTGTTTCAAAAAGTACTTTCTTGACTAAAAAATACATTTGTTTTACTCAATAGTACAATTTACTGCATCAAAACGTACTTGTATTTTACTAAAAAGTACACTTATTGTACGAAAAAGTACTTCTATTTTACTCAAAAGTACATTAATTGTACAAAAGGTACAATTTACTGCACCAAAAAGTGCTTTTTATTTACTAAAAAGTAAATTTATTGTACCAAAAAGTACTTTTATTTTACTAAAGAGTACGTTTATTGTACAATAAAGGACTTTTATTGTATATTACAATTTATTGTCCCAAAAAGTACTTTTATTTGCTTAAAATTATATTTATTGCCCTAAAAAGTACTTTTATTTTACTAAAAAGTTCGTTTATTGTACAAAAAGTATATTTAATGTACCAAAAAGTACTTTTATTGCATCAAATAGTAAAATTTTTTACACCAAAAAGTAAGTTTACTTTACTAAAAAGTAAATTTATTGTACCACAAAGAACTTTTATTGTATTAAAATGTATTAAAATGTATAAATTATTCAACCAAAAAGTACATTTATTGTACCACAAAGTACCTCTATTTTACTAAAATGTACATTTATTGTGCCAAAAAGTACATTTATTGTACAAAAAGGTACAATTTAGTGCACCAAAAGTGCTTTTTATTTACTAAAAAGTAAATTTATTGTACCAAAAAGTACTTGAATTTTACTAAAAAGTACATTTATTGTACCAAAAAGTATTGTACCAAAAAGTACTTTTATTTACTAATAAGTACATTTATTGCACCGAAAAGCACATTTAATGTACCAAAAACTACTTTTATTATTCTAAAGAGTAAATTTCTGTTGCCAAATGTACATTAATTACACAAAAAGGATATTATATTTTACTAGAAAGTTCATATATTGTAATGTTTTGATCTCAGATGTCTTGCAAGCAGTGTACACTATAGTTTGTTGTCTTAGTGAAGCAAATGCATTTGTGAAGGGCTCTAATAGACAGTTAGTGTTCTAAATGGAAATTACAGTATGTCCATATGATAGTGGCCCTGGAAAAACTTTATAGTGCTAGAGGGATAACATTTTACACAGAAATAGATCTCTGAGCAACGCATACATTTATGAATCGTCTGCATGATATGAATATGCGTGACAAAACTGTATTTTAATGGTAAATATACAATTAAGGGGGAGATATTCGCATTCAAAGTTTCAAATGCAAGTGGAGGTATTACTTGAACTGCTTTTCCGCTATACATCATCACTGGTAAAAAAAAAAATTATCTCATCTTATGCAAGTAGACAGAGATGGTGTTAAGGAACACAACTACATACTTATCTCAATTTTTGCCTATTTTGTATCCCATTGCTTCTAGACCTCTCAATTGGGTATTTAGTTAGTAATCGGCACTATGCAATTAGTCCTGCCAATATGACGCAAATATCAGTTTTTCAGTAAAAACGCCAAAATATCTACAAAGAGATGCATATATTTTCTCTCATAATAAAAATTCAATCTTTTACATAGGAAAATATGAATTTGTTGCGTTATAAAATGCATTTTGGATATCTTGGATAATGGATATTTTATAAAAAACCTAAACCATAGCCTTAATTTAAATCGCCCATCCATTTAAATACTATTAAAATCGTATTCATAATAAAAAAAAAACAAACAATAATAAACTAAACTTACCGTATCTTCCACTGTTATGATGATGATGAATTTTACAAAGCTTCTTTAACAGCAACATTTTTATCGTTTTAACGTTTTGTCAATTTAATCAACGTCACCGGTTAAACATTAAAACAAGCCATATAAACTTTTAGTTGCTCTATTTTAAAATTCCTAATGTTTTTTAATTATCGTTTGCTAATAAAAGCTTTCAATTTTATAGTTTCAAATTTGTGTTAAATTTCATAGTTTAAGATTTTATTCAATTTCATTGTTTTTTGAAATTATTCATCTATATTTTATTGAAAACTAAATTAATATCCAATTAAACGCTCTTAACCCTCACTAGTTAAATGGGGGGAAGCTTGTTTTTGTTTTAAGCTGTAATTTATGTATTTTTACAAAATGATCATTTACGACATGTGTTGGTGGTATTGTCTTAACCAGATCGATGCTACAGATGAGTTAAGCAAACAATTACGCAGATATGTTTGTGTTACAAAAAATATCACGTTTTATGTCGTAGATTTTTGTTCTCTGAGCGATAAAATGTAAAAAAAATATAAGCGTTAACGGTATCTGGTTTGTTATAGATTTTTTTACACTATGTTATCACATTTCCGGTATTTAAAGTTTGATTTTGAATTGTAATATGTAATACTTGTAAAGTGTTGAGAGTTAACATCAAACTTATGAGAATTGTGTTGTGGCAGAGAATTTTATATATTCGTTACGTTTTTGTAGTTTATCGGTGTTTTGTAGATATTATAAGAGTCACAATATCATTGTTGAAAACACTGTTTCTTTTTTAGTTGTAGTTTTGGTTTGCAGAACATTCGGCAAATCTGTTCCAATTTCTTAGTTTAGGGTATTATGTTCAGTATTAGCTTATGTATTATATATTAATTAATTTCTTATTTTAGCATCAAATATTTATGTGTGGGATTTGTTTTACGAGATTTTTTAAGATATTACTTTGGGAGACAGTAATTATAAGTGCAACTCCATCTCCTTTTAGTTTATCTACTTTTTCCAATTATTGTTATATTCACTGCGAGAACGTTGATTTTAATATTAATATAAGAAAAACAATTTGCTCATACTTTTTATATTATACATAGTTTTAGTTTGCAATAATACTTTTAATACTTGACATCATATTTACCATTATGTTTGTCTATACGATCAATTTAATAAGGTTATACTGTATTGGTTATACAGTTAGTGCACTTGTGCTCTTGAAACGGTGTCAAGTCTATTAGTTTTTTTTTCAACTCATTTGATTGTTTTGATTCTGCAAACAAGACATGTACACGACAACTTTGTTGTTTTGGTAAAGAAACAAAACAAAAGCAGGAGAGCGTAAGAGCGAAGTAGTGTGAGTTTTGATCATAACTGTATTTTGTAAAACTTAAGTAAATTACCGAATTCGAGCCTACCATCGAAAAATTCAGTCTGCACACCGAAACTTCGAACAATGGCATCAGACTGATTGATTTCACTGCAGCAAGAAATATGGTAGTCAACAGTACTAGATTTGACCACAGAAATATTCATAAGGCGACATGGTTATCACCAGATCAATTGACGAGGAATCGGGGTTCAATGGACGTACGAGTGATCGGGGTTGCGAACATCGACTCCGATCACTACCTTACCGTAGTTATGGTACGCACAATGCTAAGCATGGAGAAAAACGTACGTAACCAGGCAAAACGATAGCTGGACATCGGTAAACTGCAGACCACAGAAGTAGCGGACGCCTACTCCAACCACCTAACTCAACTGCTGCGGAATGCTTCAACACCTGATAATATAACCTCGCAGTGGCAATATATAGCCGACGCCATAGAACGGACTGCGAGAAACGTACTTGGGTACTCAAAGTAATCTCAAGAAGATGCCTGGTACGATGATGAATGTCGCAATGTCATTTGAGAGACAGATACTGCATACAGAGCGAAACTGCGCCAATGGCAACGCGAGCTGTTTGTGAACGGCACGAGAGAAGAGAGGCAACTCGTATTTTAAGACGAAAAAGAAGGAGCTAAAGAAGAGGTAGGATGAGTGCACAGAGCTGCTCCGAAGTAGTGTGGGAAGCATGAAAATTCTACCAGAGAGTAAAGACGAGAATGTGTGAAACAGTGTTGCCCTCCTGCAAGCACAGCGATGGCCAGCTAGTGACGGCCCCGGATATCGTTTTTAAGATATGGAAAGAACTTTTCATTAATCTACTGTATAGGAACCCCACTCGAGAAGACTCCGCTCCAATCCATGACGATGGTAGTAACTATCCACCTTCGAGCCAGAGCGAGATACGTGTGGCAATATCCTGCCTAAAAACCAACAAAGCGGCTTGTGCAGATGATCTCCCTGCTGAATTGGTTAAGGCAGGCGGGGAGGAGCTGATTAAGGGCATGCATCAGCTCATGGAGAACATTTGGCTAAAAGAAACACCCGAGGATTGGAGTCTCAGTCTGTAATGTCCCATATACCAGAAAGGAGATCGTAGTGAATTTAAGAACTACCGCAGAATAAACCTATTACCAATTGCGTACAAGGTCCTTTAAAACATATTGTGTGAACGTCTAAAGCCAATTGTAGAAAAACTAATTGAACCTTATCAGTACCAGGTGTAAAGGTAAATCATCTGGTAGGACTAACTAGAAAACGCACGCAGAAGACCGAAGCGTGTGAAATTCTTTAATACTTCAGGCCTCTTAATTATGAACCACGTTCGGTAATTGTAATGGGCCACTTAAGTAAGTAATTACGTACCAAATAGTACAATTTAATGTACCAAAAAGTACTTTTTATTGAACCAAAAACAACTTTTTTATACCTAATAGTACCTACAATTCATTGTATCCAAAGTAGATTTTATACAGGTATTTAAAAAAACCGGTTGTGGAAAATTGTGTTTAGCAACCGATTTTGTGAATCGTTCTAGGTATTTATGTCACTTATATTTTATAAGAAACAGTTTCCTAAAACTCGTTTTATATCAGTCATATAAAAAACTTTTTGTTTCACTATTTTGAGCTTATCTGAATCCGCTTAATAAAACCGGTTCTAATGACCGGTTTTTTATCGGCGTCGACATGTTTTATTAACGATGTTAACGCTGCTTTGCCTGAAATTCGGTACCGTTACTATTCCTGCTGACTCTTATATAAAATGACCTAAATCTGAATTTCACCTCAATTTCTCCTTATCACATGCCGTCTATTAATAACGATAATGGATATTTTTGTTTTTCTTCCAGCAAAACATTGTGGAAATGTGTTACGGTGTTTAAAGTTTGTGTATAACTTCCTCACAGTTAAACTCATCCGTTGTTAATAATTAAAAATTATAACTTGGAGTATTTGTGAAGAAATCTTTGAAACAGTAGCACTATATCAAAAAATTACATCACAATTTAGTTAAAGTTACTCTAATACGGATTACTACAATGAAATGGTCCTCCGCCAACACATCATGCCATAGACAAGTTCGACTACATTTCGAAATGCATCATGTAATTTACCACTTTTTTCAGTTTAAAAATCCACTTTCAGTCACGTTTTCATTAATTTCTTCATAAATCGCACATTTTCTTTGAACGCTATAGCGGAAAATTATACACATTTAAATTTTATGCTTTTCTCACATTTTTTTAATTGTTGCATATCTCACTCATTTTGCTTTCACTCGTTAACACACATTTCAATTTCAATTTTTATTACTATCGCAGATTTTAAAATTCGCAGAGTTTTCTCTTTCGTTTTAAAACTTGTCGTTAACACACCATCTTTTGCAATCTGGCATCACTGTTTCCGGTATCCTGTTAATCACAATGCACCAGCGTTGTGCACCAAACGTTTCCTCTTTAGAGCACAAGAGCACAATAGAGCACTAGAGCAGCAGAACCGGCAAGAACGTTTGTGTCGATGGCTTCGTCGCTGTGTGTCTGTCTTTTGCGATAGGTACTGAACGAATGTTATATTAAGTGTTGTTAGCAGTTTTTTCTTCTTTGATTTTTCTGCCTCTGCCTCTGTTTTAATAATTATTTTCTTAACTTTTATTTCAAAGGCGCGCACACAACAACAGCCACCAGCCGGCAAAGGTAACGCGAAAGAATTAACGTACAAAAGTAAATGCTGTTGTAGTAAACAAATTGACGTTAGTACTTTGATAGTTGCAGGCGGTAGTCAGTGTAGTCGATGGCGCGATGGTGATGGTTGTGGCAGCGGCGGTGTCGTTTGCGTTCACGTTGGCAGTAGTAGTAAAGTTGGGTAAATGGATGGATGAATGGCTCGTATGAATAGGATACCTGATGGTTCAGTGATTTCTGCTGTTGTACTCGTCATCATATGTTGGGCATAAGTATTCCAAAAAACAAAACAAAAACACTTTTGAACTACGAGAACGCTGCATGAATGATTTCCCTCTGTGTGAGGAAACAAATAAAACCAAACAGAACGAACAACAACAAAAAATCAAAACCCAACGATCCAACAAAAAACAGGTGTACTAACTGCTACACTAAACTGAATGCCGGGGCACCACCACCACTACCGCTGCTGCCAACTGACGATATTTACTGTGACATCGACTGCGATGCTTTTTTGGTTGGCTTACAACAAAATCGTAGTATTACTACGGCAGCCAAAAAGCCAACAACAATTTGGTGCGTAGAAAGGCCTTCTCCTCCACTCAACTCCACGGCATGCACACGCACACACATGGCGTATAAGTCACCACCGCATATTAATAACAAATACCTGCCAAACGCCAACAACTTGATGAAGAAGAAGATGATGATGGTGGCGAAGGCGATGATGAGCACAACTTTTGGCTCTCAGAGCATACATGCAGTGTCAAAAATAAATGTACAAGTTAGGGTAAGATCAGTAAAATGTAAGTGGATATGGCAACAGTGAGTATGAAGACACGTACACGATGTTGTTTGGAAAAAAACCAAAGCAACAGAGTTGAAGAGTATGGGTTTTGATCAAAACAATGTTTTGCAAAACAAATACGCTTAAATATGTTTTGCGCGACTGTAAATTTGTTTGTACTAAAAACTTCATTTATTGGTGATACTAAAAGTATTTTAATTGTACCCAAAAGTTCTAGTATTATTTTTTTGTATTGTACTAAAAAGTACTTATATTGTACCAAAAAGTACTTTTATGCACTAAAAGGTGAATTTATGTACCAAATGTGATAATATTGCACCAAAAAGTACTATTTATTGTACCAAATGGTATAATTCATTGTAAACGTAATTTTTTTATGCATCAAAATGTACATTTATTGCAACAAAAAGTACTTTTATAGTACACTTTATTGAAACAAAAAGTTTTTTTATTGTAACCATTGACCATTTGACCATTATTTATATCTATTTTTTGTACAAAAAGTAATTTTTTTGTATCAAAAAGAATTTTTGTTGTACGAAAACATATTTAGATTGTAACACAAAGTACTTTTATTGTACCAAAAAGTCTATTTATTGCTCCAAAAAGTACTTTTATTGTACCAAATAATTCTTTTATTGCAATAAACGGTAAATTTATGTACCAAAATGTGTACTTATTGTACCAAAAAGTACTATTTATTGTACCAAATGGTATAATTCATTGTAAACGTAATGTTTTATGCATCTAAATGTATATTTATTTTTCCAAAAAGTACTTTTATTGTAGCAAAAAGTTTATTTATTTAACCAAAAAATTCAATTTTTTTTTACAAAAAAGTAATTTTTTCTATCAAAAATTATTTTATTGTACGAAAAATTATGTACATTGTACCATAAAGTACTTTTATTGTACCAATAAGTCAATTTAATTTACCAAAAAGTTCTTTTATTGTACACAATAGTTCTTTTATTTCAATAAACGGTAAATTTATGTACCAAAATGTGAACTTATTGCACCTTAAAGTACTATTTGTTGTACCAAATAGTATAATTCATCTTAACGTAATTTTTTTGCATCAAAATTTACATCTTTTGTTCTAAAATGTATTTTTATTGTACCAATAAAAACCTTTTGTTGTAACTAAAAGTACTTTTATTGTAGCAAAAAGTGCATTTATTTCACCGAAAAATAAAATTTTTTGTACAAAAAAGTAATGTTATTCAATCAAAAAATATTTTTTAAAACCAAAAAGATCTACCGTAACAAACATTACTTTTATTGTACCAAAAAAAATTGTATTGTAACCCAAAGTATTTTTATTGTACAAAAAATTACAGGTATTGTACCAAAAAGTAAAATTTATTATACCATAAAATCCTTTTATTGTACAAAGATTAAGTTTTTGTACCAAAAAGTACTTTATGTACCAAAATTTTACCATTTAGTACAATTAATTGTAACAAATAGTACAATCTATTGTACCAGAAAGTACTTTTACTGTACACCAAAAGTATAATTTACTGTACCAAATAGTACTTTTATATTACTAAATAATAAAAAAATTTACAAAAAAAAATGTAGCAAAATTTACATTTATTGTAACATTGGGACCGACCGTGACAAGATGGTTAGTCCATGCGGGAGATCCATTCCTGCAAACAAAATGTTCAGACATCGGTCAAAAATCGGTACGACAATCGGCAAAATCTTCCGATACCGAATCCGAAGTCGTTACTAAAAACGTATGGGGTGGTACACAAGAAGTCTGACCGAGGCATGTGAAAGAAATCTGATGTATGTACGATATGTCGTACCGACGTCTAAACGATTTCTTAATGTAAACAAAGGGATTTTCTGAAAAGCAATTCGACGCGTCGTTACGAATTCGGACCGATATCTTACCAAATATCTGAAGCAATTCGGATGCTCTTGCCGACGCGTCGTTCCGAATTCTGCCTGAAGTTTTTAGGAAAATATCTTCCGATTTCGGATCCGAAATCTGACCGAAATCGTTACTAAAAACGTATGAAGTGGTTCACACGATATCTGACCTACACAGCTCAGAGAAATCTGACGTAAGACATGTCGTACCGATGTCTGAATGTAAATCGTAGAAAAATACGTTGTTTCTTCAATAACATTTTGTTGTTTCCTTCGACACAAAGTTCCGAAATCGCTTCGAACTCGTTCAGATATGTCGGAGCAAAATAAATAAAATTTCCCTTTAACGCGTCGTACAGAATTCTGTACGATATCGGTATGAAGAGTCCAGACAATGTGCAGACGTGTCGGACAGCAACTTCGCAGTATATTGTCGAGTCAATCGGCATGGCTGGTAAAAACTTCTCAAACCGTGACGTTCGCATTCGTCGCAAGTACGTACCGTAAGTTGTGAATCTTAAAATAAAAAGCGTGTTAATTCACAACAACTCGAGAAGCTATTCCATACCTCACTCATGAGGCGTAAAGAAATATTAAGTTTTTTAAGTACCAGAATTTACTTGTACACAAAAGTAAATTTTTGTACCAAAAATTATATTTTTTTGTACCAAAATGTCGTTTTTTTTGTACCAAAAAGTACTTTTATTATGCCAACAGTACTTTTATTTCAATCTTTATAAACTTTCTGTATAAACTTTTCGTACCTTTTCGAGTTGCAAAGCGACCTCCACGGCTATGTACCTTTCTTCGTTCGCTACACAGGAAAAAATTACGACAAACTAGTTGTCATATTAAATACCATTTCGTCAATACAATTAAATATTTAATTAAAAAGGCGCCAACAACCAAAATTGTAAATACAATAAACATTTTTGTTATAGTTACAATTTGTGTATTTTAGTTAAATTTGAAAAGTGGTTGAAAATTTGTCAATATGACAATTTACAAACATGTTCAAATGGAAAAGTTGTTATAAATCGAAATTGAATGCTAACAATAATATTTAATTACTTAACAACAGTTGTGTTTTTTTCTGTATATTTATTCTCATTATTGAATAGCTTTAGGCAAATAACTTTGCAACAATACGAAACACATTTTTACTTTTGCAATAGGGCAAAATCTTAAGCACACAATCTTATTCGCGAAAAGCCATAGGTTGAGGGTAGGTGTAAGTGACTGAAATTGCTTGTTTTTTTTTCTTAATAAAATTTTATGCCCGAATTGGAAATCAGCCAGTAAATATAGGTTTATTTCAACGCCATACAAATCAATCCAACCTACTGTACAACAAATGTTATCTATGACTGTATACATCTTACCAATTCATCACAACATACTACAACCACGCTAAAACGTGCTGTGTTGTGCTGCACACTCCTATGTACATAGATATGAAGTTGTTGGAGGGTATTACAAATGTTACGAATACGTTACCAACTTCCATGTCTGCAACATGGAGCAACTTGCCACGGATATACCTACATATTTGTAAATACGATATATTACTCCCCCCATATGCAACGAATTAAATTGTGCTCGGTTGATGTTTCTTTTCCTTCCACTACTTCTTATTTGCTTCACTTAAATAGTATTTTTTGGGGGAGATTTTTAAATTCGAATGAACAAAAAAAACTCTAAGTTCATACTGCAACCATAAAGCCATCATTCGATGTAAAGCAAAATGCTCCTACTACTTACTAAAGTAGTACCTACATTACATACATATGTACATAAATACTAAATGTTTTATATGCATACATGTACACGCCTGTGATTACTTATGTACATATACATGCAGGAGCGTATTTCTTGCAATTTAATTTATTATTACTTCACGGTTTGATACATTTTTTAAACTGAGCTTAACAACAACAATAGCCGCAGAAAAAAAACAGAAATACAACAATAACACACAAATGGTATTACTAAGTAAGTAAGCTTTTCCTCATATTGTACAAGTGAAAAAAAATATATGATGATTAGCAAATCAGGGCACAGTGGATGTATGTGAGTCGCGCTAAGATTAAACGTCAGAATAGAGTTACATAACACTATGCAAGGCAAAAAACAGCGGTATTACCAGGAATTTATCTACTATGGTTCTACGATTAGAAAAATGTGGAAATTTCTTTTGCTTTGGTAAAGTTTGTTTTTAAAGAAATCTTTTTAGTTAAAATTTCCAAGTTTTTAAATTTTTTTAAACATATTTCGGCAATTATCGAACTGTATCAGAAAACTTACCAAATATTTTTACATTTAATTATGTACGTACTTCAAAGTCTGTCCATCATTATTTTATAGCCTTTTCAATAGTTAATAAATATTGTAGTTTAAATAAAAACTAAAAAACAAAATATTTTTTTAAATTTAATGAAAAAATTTTACCGTAATTTTAATAAAAAATAAGTTTTTTACAAATATTCGAAATTTTTATCAAAATTATATTACGTATTCACTTAACTTTGAATTACATTGAAATTTCTCCGCAGTGCTAAACTGAACCCCCTATTCGATTTTTTATGAATTTTTTAATAAATTTGTTTGGGACACATGGTTTTTGACTTGCGCTAAAACTTGTGGAAGAAATTTTCAAAAATTGACATTTATTAAAAATTTGAAAAGAAAAATTATACTTTTTTTGTAAGCGAAAGACCATAATGAATCAAATAAATATAGTAAAAATACTGGTGGCTTTTTTTTTTGATTTGTTGCAAAGTTTTATTGGTTTTTAAAAATAAGAGCGCCAAATTAAATTTATTCCAACTTTTTGTGTAAAATTTTCCCAACAAATTAATTTAAAATTCAAGATAATTTGCTATTTTACGAAGTCTTTAACTATTTTTTCAGTTCTTCAGTAATTTTTAAAAAAAATTGCGAAATTTTTCTTAGATTTCCGAAAAAAACAAATTTGTCATTTGAAGCACAGCCGCGAATAACGCTTCACAAGCCTCGCTCATCGCTCAAACACTAAATTCGCCCAATTTATGCATTTTATCGCTCTCAAAATGCACTTAGAAATGGTTATAACCTTTTTACACCGGAACGCATTTAACATATTTTCGCATTATTCCGCATATTTGAAAGATGCAGCCGAAATGCTAAAATTTTTACTTGTATTTTGTTGTTGGAAAGATGTTAACATATTTTCGCATCCAAAGATGTGAAATGCTTTTTTGGTGCAAAAAGGCTATTAGTTAGTTGAAGAACATTGTAAGTGCTTTTAAAAATTTCAAATTATTTTTTGCTTATTAAGTTCTTTAATCTATATACATACATTCATAACAAACTTAAAAATTTATTTAAATTGAGTAACTTTCTTCCCTTAAGGTTTGTGATGATAGTGGAGAAGTCGCAGCAAAGGGCGCTGACGAGGCATTGTGGTGAATGCCGAAATAACGTTATACGCCTTACCCGCTGTCTCATAATACATTTCACAACTCTTAAACAAAAACCTATTGGTAATAATCACCAATTACCAATAGTATAGATCTCAAACCGAACTATAGAAATATAAGTGTCCAAAACATTTATAAACTTGTTTGCGTTTTCTGAACAATTTGAAATTTGTCGTTATTCGCGGCTATGATTCATTTGTATATCAGACATGATGTATTTCAAGTCATTTCCTATGATGTCATTCAAATTTCCATTTATCAAGAGTTTGCACATCTTTTCCACTCCCCTAAAAACCACTGTGCAATGCAATAGGCACATGTTGTTAAAGGGAGTCTCGCAGATTTATGAATATTAAAGAATATACACCACCACTTACTCTGCTCACATATCGCACCTCACATACCGCGATATGTAAGCTGCTCTCGTATCTTGTGCCATATCGTTAAAATATGTTTGATTAAGATTCAACACATTCATCTAACTATTCGTACGTACAACACCAAAGCACAGTCTACCTATGATCGTCGCGCGTATTACTTACAATTCTTGTTATCAAAACTTTTTTCATAACACACCACCACCAACTACTCTTAAAATACATATGCTTTACTTTTTGGTTTTTTTTTGCAGATTTCTTTCTTTTTCCATTGTTTAACATATTATTACATGAAAAATTAGTTTTTTTCTATATTTCCTTAAAGTTGTTTTTTTTTTGGTGGGGGGACTAAAAGACGGTTTCCCTACTTTAGGACAAGACAATCAACTCATTATAAGATTCACAGAAGCGTATTAGAGTACACCATTCACAAATTACGAATATTTATGGTCCTAGACCACGTTTCACGATATTCATCGGCAGCACGAGCCAAAAGTGGCTGGCGGCGGCGATGGCAGCAGGTTACTTCAACCTTAGCCATTACAATAACAAGAACAAGAAGTCATTAGTTCTTATATAGTTCCCTTCTTGACTGATTGTATCTGTTAGTCCGGATGAATTTTAATTTTCTTATTTATTTCGCTTTTGTATGTTGTCTGTGCCAAGTGTTGCATGAACAACCATTGTGTTTATTAACAGCCAGTGTAAGAGATATGGTCGCGGGGTTCATTGTTCCAATTATGTCAGTACAAAAAGTAATAACAAATAGATGCTTAGATCATTTATTAGAGGGCTATTGCGAGAGACCATAGCGGATCTGAGCATAGGTATGACCCTACGTGTTTATTTGTGTCTAAGGCGTTTTCAGACACATGGATGAATTCGATGGATTTATCCAATGTTTTGGGAATGACGTAGCAAAAACTTTCATTATACCAAGAACCAAATAGTTATTTTGGACTTGTGGTCGGGTTGATGCCAAAGTGGCTATTTGATTATTTTTCAGCAAAAATCCTGTATTAGGCTTAGTCAATCTTATAAAAATTTTATATATATAATTCTCTGTCAAAAAGAAAAAAAAGTATTTTCCTTTTGCAACCCATAAATAAGATATGGGAGAGCTTCTAGCAGACTCCTATTTCACTATACAATAAATTGAAAAAAAATCTTGACATCAATATTCCCACTACATTTTTTTAAGAATTATAGTCCAGTTAAAGCTTTTTAAACAGCTGACGAAAAGATCAAAAGGAACGAAAAGGTACAGAAAGAACGACCTAGTTGCTTTTGAAGACCGGAAATGAAAGGAACTAGAAAGTACAACTCTAGTACAGTTATATAATACTGCGTTTCCATTAGTCGAAAAACAAGTTCCTGTAGTGTTTATCGTAAAACACATGTCTTACAACATATTTTCCCATACATTTTTCATATGTGTATAACACCTCAAAAAAAATGCGTTGTGAAAAACATATTTAAAAGTACTTTTTTCGAACAAGTTTTGGAAATACAACTCTGCAATTTCATTAGTTGTCGGTAATTTTCGACCTTTTTTGACATCACTAACTCGAAAAAGTGATTCCCAATTGGAAAATAAATTAATTATGTGCAAAAAATTAAAAAATATTGCACATAATTGCCATTATGGTAGAATTTTACAGTGCATCAAAACATTTATATTTTAATTTGCGACTGTTTTATTCAACACCGTTGCAATAATTCGACGAATAAACTGCATGTAGGTATAGTTATTGAGCTAATAACTACTTTTCTTATTCGGAGGTCATATCAATATACTGGTTTCCAAATGTTGTTAAGGAAGTTTATTTCTTACAAATTTCTTAAAATATTTGTTCAAAAATTAAAGATTCGAAAATTTACTAAAAAATTTGCATTGGTTACTTGCAATTATTATTTTCTTTACATATGTACGCCGAATTTACTTAGAAAATTCAAAAAAACTAAAACACTTCAACCATAGTGGAAACGGGTTCATGTGCGTTTGAAACGGTTTCAAGCCTATATCGCTCATTTGGTGCAAGACCAAAAATCGTGATTTTTAAGGAGCTCTATATTTAATAAAAGAGACGAAATCACCTGACCTGATGGTCCAAAAATATTAGCAAATAAAGAGAGTGACATTACGTGACAAAAATAGAAGTCATTTTTTTCCATCTTTCACAAAAACACAATCCAGTGCGAATTGATTCGGACTTTTTTTTCGGAAACAACAACTTTTTTTAATTTGTTTTTACAACCTATTTTGTCAAACGTGATGTGACATAAATTTCCTTTTTGATAAGTTATGACAAAATTATTAAAAATTTTTCAATTGCAAAATTAAGGAATATAATAAAGTTTATATACAAAAAATTCTTGATAACGAATGTTAGATTAGAACGTAAATAAAATAAAATCATAGTTTGACAACTAAATGAACACTTTTTAGTATTATTGGAGTTGTAAATAATATTTGATGATAAAAGTGGACTTACATCATCAGTAAACATGTTATTAAAAATTCAAAGAGGTGCACAGACCGTTAATTCAATTTTGCAGTCCGTTTAATCACAAATGAAAATAAGATAATCTTTGGACGCTTTAATTTAATAAAATTTAAGTTTTCGTATTTACTAATACAAGTCAGAAAAAATGTTTTCCAACTTTTTTTCTCGGTGGCGGTGGGCATTTCTGTGCAAATACCCAAAAAGGATTTTTATTGTACCAAAAAGTACTTAATTGTACCAAAAAGGACTTTTGTTATACCAAAAAGTACTTTTAATGTACTAAAATGTACATTACCAATTTATTATACCAATAGTACAATATATTGTACCAAAAGAATTTTTATTGTACCAAAGAATATATTTTATTTTACAAAGTCCTTTTATTGTACCAAGTAGTACAATTCAATGAAGCATAAAGTATAATTTATTGAACCAAAAAGTACTTTTATTGTACCAAAATGCTCTTTTACTGTACCAAATAGTACAGTGTATAGTAACTAAAAGTAAAATTTTCTATACCAAAAAGTACTTTTATTGTACCCAAAAGTGATATTTATTGTACCAAATAGTACAATTTATTGTACAAAATATTATACCAAATAGTACAATTTATTGTACAAAATATTATACCAAATAGTACTATTTATTGTACCAAAAAGTTTTTCAATTGCACAATTCGGTGTAGCATTTTAACAAAGAGTACTTTTATTGTAGCAAAAGGTAACATTTTTTGTATCAAAAAGTACTTTTATAAACCAGAAAGTTGTATCAAATAGTATAATTTATTATACCAAAAAGTAATTTTATTGTACCATAAAGTCATATTCATCGTGCCAAACTATACAATTAATTCAACCAAAGATTACTTTTATTGTACCAAAAAGTATAGTTATTGTGCCAAAAATAATTTTTATTGCACCTAAAAGTACTTTTATTGTATGTCATTGAACCAGATAGTAAAATATATTGTACCAAAAAGTACAATTTAATATAAAAAAAACATTTATTGCACTTAAAAGTACTTAAATGTGCAGAAATTCTTTTTATTGTATGTAAAATTACTTTTATTGTAACAAAAATTTCATTTATTGTACGCAATTTACAATTTGGAACAATTTATTGTTCCAAAAAGTACTTTTATTGTGCCACAAAACACTTTTCTGTCCCAAAAAGTATAATTATATTGTACCAAAAAGTACTGTTATTGTAACAAAAAGTACTTTTATTGCTCCAAAAGAACTCTTATTATACCAAAAAGTACTTTTTTTCTGTCAAAAATTCCTTTTCATTCATCTAAAAGTGTGTAATTTTATAGTATTAAAAAGTTATATTAATGTACCAAAAGGCAAGAACTAAATTTTGCTTCTACCCCACGTGCAAATATTATAGCTCTGGTTGTAACATTCTTCTAGCAGAATATGAAATAAAAGACTTCAAAACATTCAAATGATTTACTGCATTCATTGATATAACAGGTAGTTATTATTGTTATGGTTTTGAGAAAAGAATGTATATTGAAGAAGAAGTGTTCTTAGATTGGTTTGAAAACACAAAACATAAACAATGTACGTTTTGTTCCTTCTCGTATTAATGTAAAACTGTTATTTTACACAAGCGATTTGTTTTCTTAGTAAAGCAAATGCATTTTTGCAGGGCTCTAGTGTAAACCAGAAGTTTGTATATTAATAACATCTCGAAAGCGAAATAATAAAATCTCGAACTGATAAGTCCCGCATCAATTTCTAGCAGTATGCCAACAAAAGACTACCCCCGCCTTCAAAATAATTATATTTTATCGATATATTTCATCCAATTTCAATTTCAATTTCTTTAGTTTTTATTAAAAACTTCTTAAATAGATAGATTTGAGAAAGTTTCATACCAATTCATAAATTTTTTAATTAATGATAAGTTTGGTAATAGAGATATATTAAAATATATTATGTTTTACCGGTAAAACAGTAACAGTACAGTTTTTTAACATAATTTTTTGTTGTGGTTTATAATAAGTAAATCTACCAATATTTGCATTCTTTTTTATTGTTAAGTTTTGTAACATCCATAATGTGCCCTGAACAAAGCTGCCCTTATCTGTCACCACAAAAAAAACACTCCCAAAGTAATGAATATTTCAGTAGAAAGTTTACGCTTGTAATTAGATTAATCTGACAGACTTAACTCTAACATTTGACCGTAATAGTATTTTAAAAGAGTAATTATACCAAGTAAAACAAATGTTAGTTAAACCGACATTGTACATTTTCGTGTGAAATTGCATTATATTGTTACTATTCGAAATGTCTACACTCTTAAAACTATACAAAATAATTATTGTAAAACTACTTTTGTGGCAAAAACAAAACAAATTGTATACATACTGCTGTGCGAATAGTTTTGTATAAGCATTTCTAACCCAAACTTTATAAATTATTTTATATTCGTTTTCTTCCTCTCCAATTGAAAAGAGAATCAACCCTAAAAATACACCACTGCTTTATTACCATCTTATCCGAACAAATTACTTGCCACTCTAAACACTTCCCAACCAATCGCCATATTTTCGAATATGATTTTCGACCAACGAACTTCCGCCCGATTGAAAAAGACAAAAAATTTTCCTTTTCATTTCTTTTTCTCGTAGAAATGCCACCCAAAAAGCCAACCGAGAAATCCGGTAAGAATTTTTTACGAAAATTACGGCAAAATATAAGAAAAAAATACATGAAAACTAGTGAAAAGTGTAGCACACCAAATGGCAAATCAAGGAAGAATAATTTTAAGCGAATTTGTGTAAAATTAAATGAAAATAAAGTGAATCGAAGAAGAACCAACGTTTGACATGCGATGACAACCTCGTGGTAGAGTAATCAGAAATTGTGAATGGCAATGAATATGGCTTGTGGCTGAGAGACCAACAACTGTCAACAAAATGTGCGATTTATGAAACGAAATTTTATAATTATTTGGAAAAAAGTGATGTTTTCGTAGATTTTAGATTATAGGACTAAAAAAAAGTGTCTCAATTTAAAGTGCGGCTAATTGCAAATTGTCTTTTGTTTATTATTGTGTATGCGAGTGATTCAATCTAACCTCAAATATGAGGAGGATATACATTTTTTTGTTTTTTCTATATTTTAATTTGCTGTTGATGTCTGTTATTAACTTGCCGTTTTATTGTTTGTTTCTTTTTGTGCAGCCGCCAAGGCTGGTGATAAAAAACCAGAAAAGAAGCCCACCACTGCTGCGGCTGCTGGTGGCAAGAAGGAGACTGCAGCCAAACCCGCTGCTGCTGCTGCTCCTGCTGCCAAAAAGGCTGCTGCACCAGCTGCTAAGAAGCCCGCTGCTGCCCCTGCTGCTGCCAAGAAGCCCGTAGCCAAGAAGGCTGCTCCCGCCAAGAAGGCCGTCGCCACCAAGGCTAAGCCAAAGGCCAAGGATGCCAAGAAGAAGGTTGCCGCTGGCAAGAAGCCTCAATCCGTTTTGGCTAAATTGTCCGCTAAGGCTCGTGCCGCTGCCAAGGGCAAGAAGGTCGCTGCCAAGCCCGGTACCAAGGTACAAAAGGGAACAGCTAAGGCCAAGGCTGTAGCTTTGTTGAAGGCTAAGAAGGCCCAAACCAAGGTAAGTTTGAGACATTGCATGAATATGTATGGTATGTGCTTGATGTTTACTTTTGTTTTTTTGCTTTTGTTGTAGGTTATCAAGGGTGCTTTCGGTACTCGTACCCGTAAAGTACGCACCAGCGTTCATTTCCGCAGACCCAAGACCTTGTGCTTGCCCCGTAATCCTAAATACACCAGGAAATCGGTGCCCACAAGAAATCGGTAAGTGTCAATTGATTTTTTTTAACAAATAGTTCGTTGTTTTACTTAAGGGTACGTATTAAATGCAAAAAATCAAGTGCTTCACAAAATAAAAGATTACCTAGCCTTCAACAAATTTGAACTTAAGAAGATTTCAGGATAGTTCCCAAGATTAATGGGGGCATAACTTTAAATGTTCTAAATTCCAATTTGAATGAATCTCAATTATCAGAAAATTGCTAACAAGGAGGGATTAATTATTCATTTTGTTTTGATAGCTATGGCCAATAAGAATGGGAAAGCAAATTGGTAATTAAAACAAAGAAATCTGTTAATCCGTATTTGTTTCAATTTCGCATTTTAATAACTCAAATTACAAGAATAATATCTATTATCCACCATTTTATTTTGTTCATTTAAGGTTGCACATAAAATCTCAAAGATTACACCGTTTAACTTAACACAACGACAATTTGTTAATACTTATGATTTTATAGTACTGTTAATTTCTTTAACTTTATTCTAATAACTACCACAATTTATACTAACTTTAAACATCTTTCCCCCCTTTACAGCATGGATGCCTTCAACATCATCAAATACCCATTGACCACTGAAGCCGCCATGAAGAAGATTGAAGACAACAACACCTTGGTGTTCTTGACTCACTTGCGTGCCAACAAGAACCACGTTCGTGCTGCCGTGCGCAAACTCTACGACATTAAGGTCGCTAAAGTGAACATTTTGATCAGACCCGATGGTCAAAAGAAGGCCTACGTCCGTTTGGCTCGTGATTACGATGCGTTGGATATTGCCAACAAAATCGGCATCATATAAACAACTATGTTGTTTATTTTCTTCTATTACAAAGAAAATTTTCTACTTTAATTTTCGTTTAATAATATAGATACGTTTTACACACAAACTGAAAACAGACAAAACCAATTAAAACAATTCTTAAAAACTAAACAAACAAAAAATGAGTGCTGAAAATGACCATTAATATATAGGCGCATCATCAAAGAAGTGGAAAAAACATTCAAGACGAATTTTATTTAAATTTCAATTAAGGAAACTGGGGTTTTGAAAATAGCTGAAACTAAATGAATTACAAAGTTTCTTGTTATGCAATTCTAAAGATCATTCTTCTAGGTTTCTCTTTAGGTTTTTAGGTTTACATTGGCAGATGATCACTGGATGGTTGAAAACGTAATCTTGATGAAAAAGGTAATTACTTTTTTTTTCTTTATATGCTTATAGCTAGGTTAATATCCATTATTTTCATTATACGTATTTCATACCCTTCATTATGATGATTATTTTAGTAGGAATCTCATTGATTGTTCGAAAGAGCATGAAAATAACTTTGTAACTGACTTTTTTTATTAATAATAATATAATGTAAAGACTACGTTCACAAAGACCAGTAGCTAATCAAGTTTTATTTGTTAATTTTTATTTTAGTTGCGTGCAAACAATCTTGGAGGAATATTCTTCTTGTTAAATCATCCAAGGTAAGTTTATTAATATTTCTATCATATTTATGTAATTAAATTCACTCTTCCATGATGATATATTTAGTAGGAATCTCATTGATTGCTCGCAAGAGCATGAAAATAACTTTTTTTAACTGATTCATAATAAACGAACATATCGTTAGTCTTTTATTCAAAGAATCCAATAATAATAATTTGTATTTTCTCTTTTTTTAGTTGAATGCACACAAGCTGGGAATTTCCTTCTTATTAAACTTTTCTAGGTAAGTTTATACACATTTTCATTCGCATTCATGTCATCTCTTTCAATGATGATAATTTTGTAGGAATCTCATTGATTAAAACCATGAAAATAACTTCCAAACTGATGCCATTAATACATTATCATATAGTTCTTAAATCATATTTCCCGTTTTAATAAGATTTTTTTATATTTGTTTTTCTTTAAGGTTATGTCGATGGTCGATGATGGCTTTGTCTGGTTAGATGGTGAACTTGCTTCCCTCTAAAGATATTTTTATTTTTAAGTTTGAATGAATATATTAAAAAATTATGGCATTTGAAATAAATAAACCAAAGTGCAATTTATAACAGTCTTTTTTCATATTTGAAAAACGTATGGTAAGAGAAGCATATGGGGGTTATATAGTTAGTAAGTTTTAGTCTTTTATGAAGAAGAAGCAAATAATTTCATGGATACTGAAGATAATTGTAAACATTGAACTAAAGCATTGGAAAAGTTAAAAAAAATATTTTGTAATTTTAATACGCCCTCATTTATTTATGTAGTAGATTGGAATTGAAGTCTGTTATTACACAATTTGGGAAATCTAAGGTATTTCCCAAAAGGTGGGAATTTAAAAATTGTACTTTGCATCATATGAACGATAAACTATTTTGTGCATCACAGTGCCAAATCAAGACGTAGACGTTTTTTTCTAAAATTCCATCTAATTCGAAAAGTAATTGCATTGAAAAATTCATATGCATATTGTTAAATTGACACAAATTTAGGCTGGGCCAAAAATTTTCTAAATTCAAGAAAGGGTTCTTATTTGTAGATTTGTAAGAAATTCAGATAAATGGACCATCGAAAAATAAAGTATTGGAATGATGTTATTTTCAAATCTGGAATCCCCTCTGTGGTAGGTAGGTAGTCCCTATACTGGACTTTGCTCCAGAAACAGTTTTGTAATTTTTTAGAATATTTTTTAATGTACTTGCGAATTTTAATTGATTTTAATTTACGTTTTTGCAAAAATAAAAATATTTTATTTAAACTTTTTAAGTAAAGCTGTTTTAATTTTTTTGTTCAAATAAAGGTTTATAATTTTAAATAAATACATTTTAAGTAATTTTAATTTTTTTATTTTTATCTGTAATTTAATATTTTTGTGAATTTTTGGTAATTTTAATATTTGTAGTATTTTAAATTTTTTGTAAAAATAATGTTTTTAATCAGTTTGAAAATTTTGTAATAATCGGTCTGGTAAATTAATTAAAATTTCTTATTGTAAAATTTTACTTAAAAACGCCAGTTTTTTTTTTATATGAAAACTAATTTTTAAGGAAAATAATGAGATTTTCTTTATAAGAAAATTGGACAGCTTAAAGGGAATCTTGTTATTAAAAAAGGGTAGCCAGCTAACTACAGGTAAGAATTATAAAAAAAAATATATTTATCGAACTCAGAGAGGTGTTTGATCATGTTTTTTTTTTAATTTTCCCCTACGTAAATAATTCCACCTACAAGTTCCAAAAGTACGTATAGGCTTAACATTGTGCAGAATTGTCAACTTTGATCTTGCTTTTGTTTTTTCTGGGTCTGAACTGATGTAGACGGCATCTTAACATTTTCCAGCTAGACCTCGCCCGTTAAAGTGCAAACCAATCAATTCATTTTCTGAAAACTAAATTTAAAAATACTATAAGAAATCTTTGTATCATTTTCTAATACATTATTTTAAAATTTATTAAAATCGTTTTTAAGTTTAGGGGCACTACCTCCTACCTTAATTTTTATAATAATAATAATTTAATAACATTTTTGCAAATTTTACCAATTTTTTTAAATTGTCAATATTTTTAAGATGCTCATATTATTTTTGTAATATACTTTTAAATAATATATAACAAATACATTTTATATATTCTTGAAAAATTTATTTTATTATTTTGTAATATTTGCTAAAAAAAAATGGAAAGAAATTAAGAAAATTGCCCCAATATTTTTTAATAATTAGAAGTTTTTCTAACTGCTGCCAACATTTAATTTGGTCAATTATAAATTTTTAGTTTGAGTACTCAGAAATATATATTTATAAATTATTAATTTTGCCTTCAATGCTGACCAAATATTCTAGTATGTAGTCGCATTGTGTTTTTTCGATTGGTTTTTAAAAACCTTTCATTTGAGTACATTAAATTACAATTAAAACGTTTCCAATTTTCTGTACACTATCACCGATTTCTCTTTAAAATTATGTCAAAACATATATCTATTTTTTTATTTATATACATGATTGAATTTCAGTTTACTTTTTTATTTACTCTATATTCATCTAATTTTAAGCATTAAACTTTATTAAAGACATTTTTTTTATTATTAATTATTATAAAATTACATTTCATTTAATTATTTTACTTTCCACGCTTTGAATTAAAAATTCCAATGCAATTATCGTCTCCACTGTTGATCAGTGTTGTATTGTCACTCACAATAGCAGCCCAGTTGACAGCATCAGCCTCCTCGCTGTATTGTGATTGTCCTACAAACGAAACAACAAGCATACAATATTTTTTTTCTGTGAAATGTGCGCAAAACTTTGTGTGTCGGATTCTTTTCAACAGAAAATGCAATAGTATCTCGTACCAACCCCAACAATAAAGATATTAATTATCTACATAAACTATCCAGTTTTTGTGGTAAGTTAAAGTCCGAATGTGCAACTCAATATTTACATAGATGATGATAATCACTAGAAATCTTCCTCGTTTAGCTGTAATTGGGTCTGCAGTGCTGCCGGGAGACAACCAATTTCGTTTGCAAATTGGCGACTCGTTTCTTGCTGGTGGACACATAAACATTTATCAACATGTATAATGGTATCGGCCTGACTACCCCTCGTGGTTCCGGCACCAATGGTCACGTCCAACGCAATTGGGCCTTTGTACGCCCGGGCAAGAAAGACAATTCCAATTATCGCTCGGAGGAGGATATTAAAAAATTGGATGCTACACTTAATCGACCGCCGAACAAGGAAATATTGGATCATGATCGCAAACGTAAAATAGAAGTAAAATGTTTGGAATTTGAGGAGATTTTGGAAAATCAAGGGTAAGTCAATAAGGATACAAAAGTATTATGAAATTACTAGAGTAAACATAAAGTTATCATCTTAGGGCAGAGAACTAAAGCTAGTTTAAACGAAAGCCCATTTCAGGTAGAATATTAAAGCAAGGAAATAGTGAAAGAATCACAAATCACAAGGAAAAGTCTTATACACAATGAACTGTTTACGCCCTTATGATTACCACCAGGTAGGACGGAAACAAAAGTGATTTTGACATTTTTTAGATCTTACAGTCACAACTCTAAACGAAACGTTTTACAAATACTTTTAATATTTTTTATTAAATTTTATTATCTTCATTTCATTCGCCGTTTACCCACTGACATCCCCGACCTGACGTTCAGTTCCATAATAATGTAAACATAGGAACTTTTGTCTTCTTCTACAATACATGTTCATTGATTAGTCAGAATTATCTGAGTTGAACGTTTAAATAAACGTTTGTGGGAATTGCTTGTAATACATTTCTGTATAGAAAATAAAGTCAGTAATGTACGTAGTAAGTTTTCGTTTTAAAAACAGCTAAGCCAGCGTATTTTTATAATAGGCGAGAAAACTTTGTGTGTGAATAGTTTGTAACACATATCACAGATCCGTGCACATAAAGATGGCCTTAGTATTGATGTAATATGTCATAATAATCTAAAGTAGTTGTTAAATTTTCGAATAAAAATTGATTCCATATCATTGCATCTGACCTACATTTTTTGAGACGAAATTGCCACCGACTGAAATTCCTTAAATAAAAACAATACCGTAAATGATTGATTTGCGCAAATTACATCTTTTAAATATACATTTATTTTTCTAAACACTTGAAAACATACTTATTTGTAAATTATATTTGATTTTGTATAAAAACTATTAAACATTCTACAGACTTGTAAAACATTTGCTTTTCGAAAAATATAGAAATATAAAAGGAATAGATAAGATCAGAAACAGTCCTGAAAACAAAACTGTAATAAGATACAGTAAAAAAAACAATAATTTGCGGATTAAAAAAAAATTGCTCTAATCGCTACCTTTGGGGGTTTTTTTGCAAAGTAATTTTTTTTTATTATTAATACAGTTTGTGTTACTTAGTTAAAGCCCTAGATTGTATTAATAATATAATAATAATATAAGGCAACTTTTTAAATATGCGGGCTACTCGAACTAGAAAAGATCTCTAAATAAAAAAAAATTGTTTAAAAATTTTAAAAAAAAATATTTTTAGCACACCAAAAAATTTGTAAAAATATTTTTTTTGAATATAAAAATTTTGTGTATAAAAATATATTTAAAAATACATATTTTAAAAATGTTTCTTGTTAAAACATTTTTTTTATATTAGAGTAATTCCATGTAAAGCGATCACAAAAATTTTAGGTCATCTCTCCGAATTTGATGAAATTTTGCCTTAAAGTGCGCAAAAAAGAATTAGTACTTAAAAAAAAAACATTTGGTCGTTTGGAAAAAATTGCATTTAGCTTTGCATAAATATTTGTTTTTATTTAAATGTATTTCTAAGAATTTCTTTTTAAACAAATTATTGTTAAATAATATTTAAATAACATGACCGGACTCGATTGAATTACCCTAATTCCAACACGAAGAATCGAACTACATCATTAGTTTATTTGGGTTATTTAACATGAACTTAATTTTTTTATAACTAAATTCAAAACCGATTTTCAACAGGCTGTATTTGGGTTTTCAGATAAGCCCGATCTATTTAATTCAACTTTGTCAAAGACGGCTTGTCCGAAAACCCAACTTTCGCTTTTTCGCTTTTCGAAAATCGGTTCAAGCTCTTAACATTCAAGGGCAAGGGTTCATGGTAACTGAAAGATTCAAATAAATATAACTTCCTCATTTTTATAATAACATAATAGTATATTTATTTATTTTTATTTACTTTTGATAAAGTATTTTTAAAGGAATTTAAAAGGAAATATTTTTAAAGAGATTTAAATTTTTCATGATCTACAATTGTAATTTTTTGATTCTATAATAACGATTTTTAATACTTAGCATAGTGTACTTGCAAACTATGTTTATTTTAATTACCGCACAAACATATATGTTTATTTCGCTATTTTAGGTCAAAGTCCCTCATAATTGCCCATTTTTATGGCAATATTTGACAATCAAAATTCCCAAATGCAGTTAATATATGTGATTTATATATAATTCATTCTGTTGCCAACTTAGTTTCCCCTACAAAAAAATCAGTTTTTTAATACCAGTGCTAATAGAACTGATGCCTTGTAATTGCTCCACATGTATAAAATGTTGATAGCTTCCTTGTTATTATATCTATTTACTCTTCATCGCAATTAATGTCAATGTTGTACGCACATTGATAGAAATGCCTGATAACATAAATGACCCTAATTAAATTAACCGTTATTGAAAGGAAACTCACAATTTTCTTATTTTTAAACATCAAATGTCCTTAATTATACTGAGACACACACACACATACACGCCGGAGTAAACAAAACAACGTGTGTGTCATCATCGTGTATCGTTATGTTATTGTGGGACTTCTTTGATTTACACATATCTTCGGCCCTCTCTATGCGAATTATTTTAGCTGAGCAAGTTGTTCCCTCGTAAGTTCTTACAACCCCCGCTATAGTAATGATAATACAGACTGGTCTCTTTTTCTAGCTTATTCTCTTTGAATCAACCACATTCTTCTCTTTGTATGCCCTGTAATAAAGTATCACGCACAGTAAATATTCTCTTCCGGTTGCTGTTAACATTTGATTTTCCTTGCCTTTAGTTTGGTTCGCCCAGTAGCAACCCCCTAACCAAAATAAAAAATATAAACCTGCACCACTACTCGTTTGTTTCCAAAGGGTGGATGGTAATAGTGCAATTTTTGTGTGTATTTCAAACTTAACTGTGCTCGCGAACAGTCCGTCGTGTTTTACTGAAAAATCACTATAATACATAAAATTGTCAACACACCTCATAATCGATAGGAACGTTAAACGTACAACAACAACAACCCAACATCATACATATAATTAATTATATAGAATATATCATTTATTTTACTACTAAATCTTATTAAATATTTAAACAATCAAACCAAAAAAAAGTAAAAAGAGAAGAGCAGCTACGGTTTTGTGAAAGGAATATCCTTGTTCTAAAGAATTTTGTGATTTTAACGCCAGTGTAAGATTAAAAATTGTGATTATAGAATAATCGAAAAAAGTATATTGTTAAGCTTTAAGAAGTGGGTATTACTTTAATTCTCATATACATACATACATTCTATGTAATTGTAAATACGACGAAAAAAAAATTAACCAAATTTTTCATTTCATTTTCAATTTTGTTGTAGACTTTCACCTGAAGAAATCAAGGCCAAAGTTGATTCATATCGACAAAAATTATTGGGAACAGGAAAGACAGATGTACCAAAAGATGAATTTGGTAGAATAGCGTAAGTATATCCTATTGATATTTCCTTAACCAAATATGTACCTGCCCTATACGCCCTTCCGCCCCGACCCCAAAAGTTAAGTGCAAAGGCAAAATTTACTAGCAGTGAATGTGTGCTCTGGTTGTACAAAATGCCAACAAAGTATGAAGAGGTTATGTAATATTGTGGCAAGTCTTAAATATTAAACGCTTATTTTCTCCTGTACTATTATGTGTGGAGGTGTATCGTGCAAGTTGTCATAAAATATTTTCCAAGTTTTTGTTGTTGTACAGGAAACTATAATAGTAATTTGTAATACAGTTTTTACACTACATGAGATTTTTATCAAAACGAAACGAAATGGAATAATCAATATTTTGCAGTAGTTGGTTAGTTAGACTAAAATACATGGTACACTAGAGATGTGTTTAACGGGGTAAACGTAGAGGCAAATGCTACAACAGGACGAGTGAGTCTAGTTGTACGTCATCGTTTTGTGAGAAAATAAGAAATGAGGCTGTTGCAAATTCCTGTTGTCGTGCACAATTGCAGTATTTCTTAAAAGTTAAAATAAATTGAAATTAAAATAAAGGCATAAATAATACATCAGTCATTTGCGGGTTTTACGTATGTTTTAAAGTAAACTTTTGTATTATATCCAGCGGATTTGTAAATGAATTCTTTCATAGGTAGTAAATATTGATATTAAGAAAAAAAAGTGCAAAATATTAAGATATATATTATACACCTTGAATATTAATAATAGATATCAATATGTTTTTTTATTTGAAAATTCCAAATTATTAACCGAACGTCGTTAAAATTTTACAACTTTACTTATTTTTTGCTGTTTTTTTGGCCCATTTTATTTACATTGTTGTAGGTTTAAAACATCACATAAGAGTAGTACTTTTTGGTACTTTTATGTACATGTTTGCTAAATTTGTGTACCTTTTTTTGTACTAAATATAATTTTTTTGATATTTTTATGCAATTTGTTTATTTTTTGTACATTTTGTGTACCTTATTTGTAACTTTTAAAAGGTACTTAAATGTACATTTTAATGTACTTTTATGTGCTTTTAAGGTTATTTTTATAAACTTAAATTGTACACTACTTCATTATTATAGATTTTATGGATCATTTTTTGATTATTTTTTTTGCCTTTAGAACTGCACAACATAGTATTTTCGCTGCTCCGAACAAAACAGTCCTGTGTATTTCAATTACTTTTCAGGAGAGCTAAAATAGACCACAAGATCTTTTTTAATTTTTTTTTTTGAAAAATTACACATAACTGATTTGGTTTGCACAGACGATATTTTGTATACACCTTTTTGATACTTTTATATGATTTTTGGTACTTTAAAGTATTTTTTAAGAACATTTATCGTCCTTTTTGGTATAATTTGTACCTTTTTTGGTACTTTTATGTACCTTTTTCGTAATTAAAGCAAATTTTTCCGTAATTGTGTGTACAATCTACATTGTAAATTTGTTTGCACTCTTATAATACTTCTGAGGTACTTTTGTGTCCTTTTTTTTCGTATTTTGTATACATTTTAGTACTATTATGTACTTTTTTTGTATCACAAAGTACTTTAATTGTATCAGAAGTACTTTTATTTTACAAAAAAGAATTTTTTGTACCGCGAAATACTTTTATCGTACCGCTTAGTATTTTTTGTGACAAAAAGTACACTTATTGTGATAAAAGTACATTTATTGTACCAAAAAGTACCTTAACTGTGCCAAATGTTACATTTATCATACCAAATAGTACTTTTATTTTACCAAAAGCACCATTATTGTACAACTTAGTCCTTTTAATATACCAAAAAGTAATTTTTTTATACCAAAACGTACTTTTATTTTACCAAGAGTACTTTCATTGGTCCCAAAAGTACATTTATTATATCACAAAGTAATTTTATTGCACCAAAAAGTACTTTTATTGTACCAGAAAGTTATGTTATTGTACCAAAAAGTATATCTGTTGTTACAAAAAGTACTTTTGTTGTATCAACAAGTATAATTATTGTACCGCAATGAACTTTTGCTGTACCACTAACCTCTTTTGTTGTACCAAAAAGTACTTTTATTGTCCCAAAATGTACCTTTTTTGCACCAACAAGTATTTTCATTGTGCCAAAAAGTACATTTATTGTATAAAAAAGTGAATTTATTGTACCAAAGAGTACTTTTATTGTACCACACAGCAATAACAATAACGGGTTTCTCTTCTTAATTATTTTTTAATTTTTTGTTGCAAATTTTTGGTCAAAACAAAACAGCACTTCCCCTACTTTTTAGAAGGGGAAGATTTTCTTCCCGAAAAAATGAATGTTATATGGTAAAATTTGTTCTTTGATTTATTTATATAAATTTTTTATTCTCGCAAATTGTAATTTTTTTCGCTTCAATTTTAATGTTAATATTAATATTTAGTCTTTACATGGGAGTTGATTGATTTATAATAAAAATAAATGTTATTGCACTCATTTACAAAAAATCCCCGTTAAACAAGTATCAAGTGTATATGCCCCACAACTGAACTCTCACAGAGAGTACACTATTGCTGATGATGTATATTGCATATTATGATACGATAGCCCTGTGAGAGGGCTGTGTGGAAATATCAACCCTGTAGGACATTTCACAGCAGCCGTTGTGATAATTAAAGAGATTGCCGTTTCTGTTTGTTCCCCATAACGAGGATGTGAAGAGAATATTTGTATAAGAAGACAACTTGCCCAGAGGGGGAATAGATAGAGAAATTTGCACGAACAAACTTTTTCAGTCAATACAAGTCTTCCAAAAGCAAAGGATGTTTAAAAGATACACAAAAGTGGCGAACAAAAAAAAACAACTAATAAAAAATATATAAAAGAAATTTTTGATTAAAAAAAGATAACTAATAACATAATTTTTAAAAAAGAAATAAAATGAATAAATAGAAAGTGGCGAATAAAAAAGGATATAACAACGTTTTATTAAGAAAAGATAACAAATAAATAGTAATATTATCAAGCAAAATTGGTAAAATGTGAAAAATCAATATCTACAGAATTCATAGTAATACTATTTGATTTCATAAAAGAAAAAAATTATAAAATACAAGATATTTAAATACAGTTTTGGTATAAAATGTAACTTACAACAAAATACATGTACAAAGTTTTGTAACAAATAACAAAATTTTTTTCTGGCATTTACCACTATATACCACCAACGGCAATAAAATCAGCAAAACGACGCCCCCCACCTCAGTCTCTCTCCAAGATGGCGTTTTCGGTCGGTCCAACTACTTGTGCTTGCATTCATTCTTGGCATTTTAACTTGGCTTTAAAACGTTTTGGAAGAACAACCCTTACCAACGTGTGTTGTGGGCAACATTGTTAAGTGGATTATGGGGCATTGGGTGGTGGGTACTGGATTGTGGAACTGCTTACTTGGCAAAATAAACCAACGACAATATAAAAAAATCAACAACAACAAAAGTTTTACACAAAAAAAACAAACATACAACAAGCGAAATGAATTAAACTGGAATAATTCGATGGGCGACATCATGTAATAACTTCATTGAACTCTTCTTAATGCCAAAGCAACAAATCACTAATTAAGTATTTCTACCAACAAATGGGTTTGTTAAGCCAAATAGCCAACTGGTCTACTCAGTGATAAATTTAAATAAATAACGTAACGTTATGGCAAACGGGCGAAACAATGAAACGTTAAACAAAAAATAAATGAGAGAATTTAAATAAAAAAATTTAAAATAACAAGTATAGATATTTGAATATATTACAACTGGTTACAAACGGATTTCGAATGATAACAATAAATTTATTACAATGAGTTTAATGCAACACTTATCATACAAAAAAAACAAACCAAATCGTAACTGAAATAATAATTCAAATTAACAAAAAATAATACATCGTCGTATAAAATAATAGCAATAAAAATAAAATTGATTAAATATATTAATACTGATCACAAAAAATTTATCACAACTTTTTGAAGTAACATAAAATAATTATAAAGTATAATGACAAAATTTTTACACAAAATATAATAAAAATACAAGTTTAATACAATTTTTGTCATTCAGAAAAAAAAACCAAATCGTAATTGAATAAATAATTCAAATTAAGAGAAAATAACGAATAGTTATTGTTAAATATATAAAAATTGTGCCATATAAAAATAAGAACAAAAAAAAAAAATCACAAACCGAAATACAAAAAAAAATATAGAACATCTCTTTGAAAATAAAAAATAAATAAAAATTATGGCACAAATTCAATATTAAATTATAATAATTTAACAATAATAATAATAGTATAAAAAATAATATAAACATTTTACATATTTTCAAAATTTTAAATTATTTTATTTTAAGAAACATATTCGGTAGCATAGACAAAAATTTACACAGAAGGAGGGGAATATAAAGTAATAATTTATAACTTTTTCAATAAAAAATATCTAAAAAAAAAGAAAAAACAAAAACTATTAAAACAAACAAAAAATTCGGCGTGTCTTCCAAACTTCTTTACCGAAAAGGATATAGTCGTCTTCCATATAAATGGAAATTTTAGAATCCAGAGTCGGTCCAATAATTGTAATCTATATTTTTCCAGTTTTTTTGGTATCCAGAAAAGGTAAAACAGCAACACAATCTATGAAAAGATCAAAAATTTAAAATCTTAAGTCATAAATCATAAAAATTACAAAAACAAAAACAGTATAAGCTTCAAAACAATCTTTGAAAGATAAAAAAAATTTTCAATAATTTCAATAATTTTTTTTTAACAAAATTTTTTCTTTGGTAAAAATAATAAACAAATTTTTTAAGTTGAAAAATATATTTTTTTCTAATAAAAAAAAAATTTACTAATTAAATAATATTAAGAATAAATATATCCGAAAAGGACAATAAAATATTAATTGTGGAACTAAAGAAACAGCTTGTCTTCCAAACTTCTTTAAGGAAAAGGATATCGTCTTCCAATCTTCTTTGAATAAAGGAGATATAAATCGAAATTTAAAAATCCATAGTCAGCCGAATAATTGTTATCTATATTTTCCAGTTTTTTTTTAATCAAAAGAGAAATTAAGAAGTAATATTAAAATCCTGTTAAAAACCATAACATTTAATATATTTATAATGAAAAAAGACAAAATAAGAAAATAAATTAATTTACGAAAAGGACAATAAAAGTTGTTACACAAGTAAAAATTAATTGATATACAATTAGTTAGTGAAGGACTAAAGCATCGCCTTGTCTTCAAAGCATCTTTGACTAAAGGGATTAAAATCGTCTTCCAATCTTCTTTGAATAAAGGAGATACAAATCGTTAATTTAAGAATCCATAGTCGGCCAAATTATTTAAGTTATATTATTCCAGTTTTATTATTTAAAACTCAAAAAGCAATTTAAAAGTAAAATTGAAATTCTATAAAAAAAACTATTAAATTTTTAATATAATGTCATCTTAAAATTAAAATTAAGGACAAATTTACTAAAAAGACAATAAAAGCTATAAAAGAGTAGTATATAATTTAATATACAAATATAAATTGTAAAACTAAAGATTCGCCTTGTCTTCTAAGCATCTGTAAGCCAAGGGGTTATAATCTTTTGTCTTCCAATCTTCTTTGAATAAAGGAGATATAAAACGAACATTTATAAATCCATAGTCGGCCAGATGAAATTATATTTTAAAACCTACGAAAAATATAAATATTTTTTTCTATATAACTTTAGTAAAATAACGAACGAACGCAATAATAAACAAAAATTCTATTAAACAGTTAAAGATTACCAACGGTTTTTTTGAATTTTCAAACAATTTATCAACAATATAAAATTAAAGAACTACAACAAATAATCCAATTCAATGTCCTCCAATGAAAACAAAATTTTTTGTTTTAAATTATTTAAAAGCTACAAAAAAATATTTTTGATATTTAACTTAAATTCATATTGCTATATATAACAAAATCATTCAAACTTCTTGAGATATTTTTATATAAATATAATTTGTATTTATATATAGATTATTAGTTATTTTTATAAAAATTATAAATAATTTTTTTTTTAAATTATAAATTATTTTTATATAAATTAAAATTTTTTTTTTAAATTATAAATTATTTTTATATAAATTAAAAATTTAAATTATTTAGTTAAGAGCAACTTATAGTTTATCAAGGAAATTTAAATTAATCTTTAATGTGATTTTCTCTAAAACTGCTTATAATCCAATGTCTTCCATTTATTGCATGTTTTAGAAAAGATTCATATTCATATTTAATTATATATATATAAACATGTATTGAAAATACAACGTATAAAACACTATATAAGAATACCAAACTCAAACTGTTACACTTATCTAGTAAAAGAAATAAATATATATGAAATACCAAATTTTAAATTGGCAACCAATTATGTAACAAAAATCTGATATTTTCGAAATTTTTTAATAAAATTTATTTCATTAATAAACCAAATATAAGAATAGTAGAAAATCCAATAATTTCATTTTATTCAAAAGTGAGAAGCGAATAAGAAATATAATTGAAATTCTTTAAAATTCTACTACATTTCACTTTAGAATTTATTATTTATATTAATATATATATATATATATATTTAAAAGATTTATATATAAAAATCGTATTACATTAAGAAATGATTAAATATACGAATAGGACAATAAAAGTTATAACAATGCTTATAAATTACTAAATATACAAGTATTTACTATAGAACTAAAGCATCGCATAGTCTTCCAATCTTCTTTAAATAAAGATAATATTAATCGATCATTTGAAAATCTATAGTCGGTATTTTTAATTCTATATCAAGAGAATATAAAACCAAGTTTATTAAAAACAAGAACCAACCAAAATTTTTTTTAAAAAACTAATGATTATTTTTATTTATACATCTAGGTAAAAGTCCAGATATAAGAAACAATATCATAAATCTATTGTCTACCAAAAATCTCTTAAAAAGAGATGGTTTAATAAAGGCACACAAATCGCATACAATCCAATGTCTTCCATTTACCGATTTGTTATAGAATAGATTAAAATAAAAGGTTTTCTGAACTTATAAACATAAATTATAAGTACTTCTAAAGAATATCTAATTTCAATTTTGACTTTTGAAATAAGAAGAATTATATAATACAATTCGTATATGGCCCAAGAATCTTGGTTAGTGCATAACAGAAATTAAGGAAATTTAAAAATCCACTAAAATAGGATTGTAATAAAAAAAATTTTAAATTTACATACAGACAATAATTAAAAATAATATACTTTATATATAGCTGAAACTTAATAAAGGAAAACTGCTAATCCATTGTCTTCCGATCTTATTTTAAAAGAAAAAAGTTATAAAAATATATTTAAAAATTTATGTATATACAAATTTGTAATATTTAAAAGAGCGAACGAAAGGGTCATTAACTCTAAAAATAGGAAAATTATAAAATAAAACAAAACAAATTGAAAAATAAAAAAAAAAACCAACCAATCAATAATAAAATAATATTTTTTTTTAAAAAACTGTTTTAAAAATATAACTGATATTATAATATAAAAATAATAATATATATCTATGGAATTGGAATATTATCAAAAATTTTAAACTGAAGTAAGGAAATATGAACTATTTTGTTTCCCAGTCAACTTTATATAAACTATATACAAATGTTAATGAAGTAAATAAATAAAATATCCATTATCTTCCAATTTTCTTCTAAATAAACAGGTTTGAAATCTTAATCATAATAAAAATCCACTGTCTTCCAATACAGAAAATATTTTATAAAAAAATATATATATATATAAAAGTTCAACTGAACCAAAATATACATAACAAAACAAATCCATTGTCTTCCGATCTTCTTCGAAATTAAAGGAGATTTAAATCTAAATTTTTGCAATTCACAAATCCCACAAAAATTGGAAAAATATAATTTTTATACATAACAATTTAAACAGAAGCTTAAAGTAGGAAATAACTAAATATAAATGAAAAAAATATATAATAAAGAAAATGTTATTAATATAAATAAACTCCACAGTCTTCCGACTCAGACAATAATTTACCAAAATTTACATAATTTATATACAAATCCACAGTCTTCCGATCTTCTTTTAAAATAAAGAAGATTAAAATCTTATATTAAATTCAAAAATATTTTATATAAATAAAAAATAATATTAAAAAATAAAAATAAAAATAATTTAAAAAATAAAAAAAGTGATCCAACCTACAATTCAGCCAATCTTCCGAATAAATCATGAAATGGAAAAATAAATAAGTAAATAAAAAATTAATACGATAAAATAAACAGAAATAAATAAAATAATTTATTTTTCTCCGCACTTACCTAAAAATGTTAAACTTATGAAATAACGTTTACTTAGCAAACCAGCGTGAACGGAGCGGTAATTAACCAAAATACAAAAACAATTATTATTTTACAAAAAAATATGAAAATATAAAAACAGACATTAATTTAATAAAAAGTACCAAAAACAAGAGAATAAATTAAACTCAACAATAAACAAAACACAATTTTAAAAATATAACTGAAATTTTTTGAAACTTTTTAACAATAACCAAAATTTCAAAGTATTAGCAATAATTTGCTCTCATCACTTACTTATCGATTAACAAATGCTATCAAACTCTAAAAAAAACTTTAAACCAAAACCGTCAAAATCTATAAAAACTTAACAACTCGCCAGTTATAACTGAAATTCCTATAAATAAACAGTAAACCCCAAACAACCTTGAGAACTCATATACTTAACAAAGTTCCCCAATTAATTCTCCTCTTAACTATAAATCAATCAAATACTTCAGCTATAGTTATTACTTTGCCCGCCTGCCAATAACACCATGTTGTCCTCAATCCATCAGCACCCACACCCACAATTCCACCCAATCTTCGCCAATACCACTAACAATCCAACGTTAAAAACTAAGAAACGACGCAAACGTCGTAAGAAACCCCAAACCCCACATGGCCCAGTGTTATCCAATGGTGGTGTCAATAATGCCATCCCTCCAAATGCCAATGCCGGCAGCAGCACATCGACTTCCTCTAGACAAGCCAAAAAAACCCATAAAGTAATACACCAACAACAACAACAACAAAAGACCATAGCCAAAACTAAACAATACTTTCAACACGACAATCGTTTATCCCATGCTGCTGCTGCTGTTGCGGCAGCCGCTGGGGGTCAGCAACAAACCATACACACCTCCACAATTTTCACCACCACCAAATACACCACCGAAAGTGAAATGCTCTACGCTGAGGTGGCAAAAAAATTCAAACCCCTAAAAACGACGACAAAACAAACAACAATAATGCAGCAGAAGGCAAATGGCAAAGCTCTCTTGCACCCACTGCTTAAGCAGCAGCAGCATCAGAGACAACAATTCTCTTTAAGAAAACTAAAAATTGCTCACAAATACAAAGGGAGATTGACACTTGCGGCGCAAAAGAGCAAAAGTGGCGCAGTGAGCAATCGTAAACAAAGTAAATTAAAACCGGCAGCTCTCATGCAACAACAAAAGACGACGCATTGTTTATGCTCTTGTCAGAATCATAACAAATGTCATAATAGTATAATCGAAACCGATAGCGACGAAACAGCTGTCCATCAGGACATAACCTCATCATCGTTATCCTCCACAGTTGCCACCACGACGACGACGCAGAGTAATGCGTTGCCCTATTTGAGTTGTCTGAATTTCAATGAGACAACTTTGCCTAAACTTATAGGAATTTTACAGAATTCCTCACCAACTTTGCTTTTGGAAACCCTAATGATGGGCAATGCTCAGTTATTAGGAACTAAAAAAGAAATGCAAAGGTAATAGACTAGAACATGGTTAAGGGATTACAATAAACCTAACATACATACATACCGATTACATAAATACAATAAAAATTAGTTTTATTTGCTCTTTATATACATTTACTTATTTGTATTTAAATTTATTTTTGTCTTTCAGTGTCCGTGAAACACATCAAATCGCCGAAGCTCAACAAGAGAAAAACGCTAAATTACGCGAAGCATTTAATATATCCGAGTATTTCGTTGAGGGTTCCAGTTTTGATTCTGACCGTAAAGCTAAAGAAGATTTAGCCAAAAGTTTGGCTTTACAAAAAGAACTGGACGCCCAACGTGAACAGGCAGCAGCTGCTGCTGCAGCGGCCAAAGACAAAGAATCTTCGAAGCGTTATGCTTTAGTTCGAACACCATCGAGAGAACGTGATGTTTCAGCTTCAGGCGGTGGCATAGGTGGGGATAATGATGATCATACAATTAAAAAGAAGAAAAAGAAAAGAACGCGTGAGAGGTGAGTGTTGAGAAAAAAATTTATCAATTTTAATTTTTAACAGATTTTTTTTAATTATTTTCAATTCTGTTACAATTTTTTTATTTTATTATATTTTATTTATTTTATTTATTTTATTTATTTTATTTATTTTATTTATTTTTTTTATTTTATTTATTTTATTTATTTTATTTATTTTATTTATTTTATTTATTTTATTTATTTTATTTATTTTATTTATTTTATTTATTTTATTTATTTTATTTATTTTATTTATTTTATTTATTTTATTTATTTTATTTATTTTATTTATTTTATTTATTTTATTTATTTTATTTATTTTATTTATTTTATTTATTCTATTTATTTTATTTATTTTATTTATTTGATGTATATTATTTATATATAGACTTCATTTTGAACAAAGTTTGTTTTACATCTAATTATCTTTCCATTACTCTTTTCCAGCTCTGCCAGTCCTGAACGCAAAAAGGACAAAAAGAAAAAATCTAAAAAACACAAAAAAGAAAGGTATGTCGAAAATATCACTTAAACAGATACCTTATTTTGTTGTTGTACATCTTAGGTTTTCTAGGTCATGTTTCTAAAGTTGACAAAAAAAGATAGTCCTTTTTCAGTTATTTCTTTTGTGTGTATGTGTGTTTTGTTTTGTGTAGTACACACATTTTTATTGTTTTCATTTATATTCGTTTTTATTTCCATACCAATATTAATTTGTATTTATTTATATTCTGTAGTTGTTTTCACTTTTAGTTGTATTACTGTTGAAAACATCAACTGGTGTTTTAGTTGAATAACTTCTTAACTTTTTTCAATAATCAAAGAATATTTAAATATGAATTCTTTCTTCTTTATCAATTGCTTCATATTTTTTATTCTCTACTTTCTCTGCATTTTTATTAAACCAAATACCGAATCTCAAACTTTTTTCAAATCTCGAACTTACCACCACAATGAACCATATCAAAAACGTAAACGAACAGGAATTCTTATGAAAAAGAAAGAAAAAAGAAACGAAAAGATTAATTTTATACATTCATAAGACATTTTATATAAATATATATATATATTTTTACCCCAATACCAACAAAGAATTTGCTATGAAACATACAAAACAAAACAAAAAAATTATAATGTACAAAAAAAAAACATTTTTTAAATAACAAAGAAAACGAAAATTTTTTCTATAAAAAACGAAACTAAAATACCTAAAATTTATAAAAAAAAAGACATTCAACCAAGTTGTGATTATATGTCAAACAACGTCATTAATACTTTTCTATCTCTCTCCCTCAAAAAAACAAAAAAAAACATACCAATTATTAATCCATCTTATCTTTATTATCTTATTATACATTGTATTTTTTAAACGAAATATTTTTTTACAATATTTAAAACCTTAAAAAAATATCCACAAAAAATTACTCGGCTTTAACCATTTTTACAAAACAATACATTAAAAAAAACCACGACGGGTAAGTAACCAACTTTATTTGCAACTCATCAATTCATTTGTCTTTATAATTTTACATTATTAAACCACACACTAGATAGGAACGATTGCGTTCTTTATATACTTTTTGTTGTTGCATTTCTTACGAATTTAAAGATGAAGGCACTTACAATGAGTTTTGCTAAATATTTATAAAACCAAATCATATTTCTCTTGGGACATATTCATTACTGCTTTAAGAATGTATATTTTTGTGTTTTTAACATCTATTTTGCGAATCTTAAATACAAGAAGCAGCATATCCACATCAGTACTTCATTAGCTACTAGTACTAATTCCGGATTTGTATTAGCATAGCAAAATATTTTTTCATATCAAATATGACAATTCTTTTTTTTAAACTTTAGATTGTTATTGAAGACTTGAATAATTTTAAATCATTAAATATACAAATTTGCAACGCATCAATATTAGACTCTTATCTAGGTGTTGTGAGAGACATCATGAATAATATTTTTTAAGTACAAATAAATATTCTAAACATTTTCTAAATTCACTACAATAGTGTTATAAAAGATGTTAAGAAACTGTTGTATGTTCATCAGTGAAAATGTTAATGTCTTTTTGATAAATTTTTCAACTAAAATAATTGCGATTGTAATTGCTTTCATCTAAAATGTATTTTAATTCTTTTTGTTGTAGTCAAAGCTCTTTCATTCACGCTCATCATCATCATCATTGTCATTCATTTTAAGTTTTCCTATACCCCCTAATGCTGCTATCTTTGTTGTTGTTTTCTTGTTCGTTTTCCCCCCATTTTCTCTACAAAGATTTCCCTTTCCATTGCCAAGCAAAACAAACAATGCAACAAAAGTCTGTTTCCTTGACGTTACTACTTTTGCAAAATCAAAACAACAAAGAACTTTAGTTAATTATTATTATTGTAATAATACTAAATGCAACGACAACGTTGGTTGAACATTTTAAAACAATACAATTATTTTCTCATCTTTCTTTTTTAATTATTTTTGTAAAGACTAACAACCAGTAAAGAAGTGTTTTTATTAAGGTAAACAATCAAATATAAACGTGTGTTTTCTTCAAATCAAAAAAAAAAAACTGTTGTTATTTAGGATATATCTCTCTTTCTGCGTATTCATAATACAAAAATTTGAATTGCTTTAGTAGAACATAAAATTATGATAATAATTGTTGTTAATTTAAATTACGCTCACTAGTTACAATACTAAATATCGGTCGATTATAGAAATCTTTTCAACTATATTCGTGAATTTATACTGTAAGTTTTGAGCGAGATAACTATTACTTGGAAGTATGATTCAATCCACAAACGGTGGTTTTATTTAAAATAATTGTTTTTTTTTTAATTTTTTAAACTGTGAGAAATTATTCCCTTTTATTGATTCCTTAATTTATGAGAGACGGTGATCTTGCAGTATAATGACGACACTTTGATAAGTCCTGTTACCAAAAAGTTAATTTAAAGTTTCTTTAACTGTTACGAGTATCCTATAATAGAAGTTGTCCTTCCATACTAAGTAGAGCCATGCGTGAATGTTTTTGTATTCAAAAACTTCCGTATAAAATAAGTATTCGACTCACTATGAAGACGTCGCCTTTTTTTATTTATCGACGTCTTTTATTACACTATGACACAATTTGATGGTCATTGTGTCGGGAGTGAACCAAACCAATATCAAACGATAGCATTTGACTCCAGTAACAAAACCCTAAACTCCATTTTGCTCCACTAAGTCACAAATTTTTTTTACAGTGGTTTGAAGTTTAATTTTTTTGGTCAAAAGTACGTTTGAGGTATTTCATGTCTTCGGAGACCTATATTAAAACAATCAGGGGAATATTTTCTCCGAACAATTTAACCCTCTAGCTCCCTCCCGTATGGGACATTTTTGGCCCAATTTTGAAAAACTGCTTAAAGTCAACTTTGGAAGGAGGTCAAGGATTAGAATCTTCGATAGAAATATTCTCCGGAAAATTTCACTAAGAGTCACCGAAGACAAATAACCTCTACGAGTCAAAGGTTCCAAAATAAAATCAAAATGAAATGTTACTGAATTGTTAAAAAGTCTATTTATGAGCAAACAGTGCAACGCACTTTTTCGGGAGTGAACTAAACCAATATTAAACGATAGCATTTGACCTTAGTAATAAAACCCTAAACTCAATTTTGATCCACTACGTCACAATTTTTGTATACAGTGGGTTAAAGTTGGATTTTTTAGACAAAAGTCAAATAAAAGAAAAGGAAAAATCATGTGTAAAAATAGATTTGGGATAGTTCATGTCTTCGGAGACCTACATTAAAATTTTCCGGGGAATATTTTCTCAAAAAATTTTAACCCTCTATCTGCCACCCATTTTGAACATTTTGAGAAATTTGACCTTTAAGCTGATTTTCAAAATTCAGCCTGAGGGTAGGAGCTGGAGGGTTATTTATCGACTACTATCGCGATTTTTTTTTAAATGTGTCTGTTTGCGATGCAATTATGTAATGGATGTATTTCCAAAGGTTGAGGGAATAAGAATCCAATTGAAAGTTAGTTTTATGTTGCTATTATTAATAGCGTTTGTTTGTTTTACCTTCGTAATAAGCATTTAAGTGTACCAATGTTTGTATGTTGAAAGAGTCGTATAAAGTGTAGGTAGGATGGAGCTTTAGATGCTCTTGTAAGAAAAGTGGATATGTTTAGGATGGAGCCGTAGATGGTCTTCGTAGGAAAGTTCGTATTAAACTTATCTATTGCAGGATCTAAACCAAGATGGAGAAGGTGGCGCCGATAGTGTTATCGATATGAGCTTTAAACAATCTGTCTGATTACACAACAAAGTTGTCTTAGAAAAGAGTTTATAACAGATAGTATTGACTGATTGTACAAGTGTTGTAAATCGTATTGTGGGCAAGAGAAAGGACGTTTTTAAAATTTAGCAACTACTTCTTAGGACCCAGAAGCAGGGTTCGAATTTTCCCCAAATATCGCTCTTAGCTCGGAACCAAACGAAACTTTAAAACAAAATTAGCTCATGGCTCGCGAGCCGATTGTTCATATGAAATATTGAGGCTCGAGAGCTGAGAGACCATTTGCAATATTGTGACTCTTGACTTACAAGTTAGCTCTCAGACAGTAAGGCTCGTGAGCCGAAAGCCCATTTGAAAGTTTAAAATTATGTTTAATTAAAGCTCCCGATCCACGAGTGAGCTGAGAGCCAAAGCTCCGAGCCGAGTCTAGAAATAAAATACAAATGCGAGAAAAAAATTATAATGTTAGTACACTTTCGAAAATGTACTCTTCAAGATTTTTAAACAGGTCATTATCAAATAACTTACTGGTACCAATTGCAATGTTTTATACAATGTACATTTTATCGTACTATAAAAAATTACTTTTTTACACAAATAAATACTTTCCAATAAATAATTGGTGCAATAAATGTACTTTTTGCTGCATTAAAAGTCCTTTTTATACAAATTGTACATTTATTGTACCAAAAAAGTACTTTTGTGTAAAACAAAATTATTTACACAAAAGTAACGTAGTATTGTGTAAATTTAAAGTATTTTTATGCAAGACAAAATTGATACATTAAAAGTACTTTTTTTTGGTACAATGAATGTAAAAGTTATTTTATTACACAAAAAAATGCTTTTATTTTATGAAAAAGTAATTTAATTGTTCCAGAAAAAACTTGTTTGTTCCAGATATTAGATTTTTTGTAACAGAGTAACTTTTATATCAGTGAACGGCAGCCCAACATAACCACAATATGAGTTTGTGTTGGTGATTTGGTCTTTCTCTCTCTCACTGTAGTGAAGGAAATTGTTATATAGTTTTTTCATAACTATGACTAAAATTATAATATAAAAATCCAGAATATAATTGATAAATATTAGTGACGTGCGCATGGCAACGTACATTAACATATTAGAATTAATTTTTACTGAAAAAAACGCATTTCTTTTACTGTCGTGCTAACAACAAGCGTCGACACAACCGCGTCGGACGAATGGTCAAGCGAGACTGAATGCATTTGTTTGTTTTCGTTCAATGTGTGAGCGAATGCGTGTGTGTCTCTCGCGCCCATGGGCTGCCTTGCGCCGTTGACTGTTTTATAGTACTAAAGAGTACATTTATTGTTTAAAATAAGTACTATTATTGCACAAAGTACGGGATATGGGATAGCTTCTCGCGTTGTTGTGAATTAACACGCTTTCTATTTTGGATTCACAAGCCGAGTGACTCGACACTTATACTGCGAAGTTGCTATCGACAACATTGAGGGGGCCGGCGATGAAAGAAAAATGTAGACGACTGGAGCCGGGAATCGAACCACGGACCTCCCGCATGGTAGTCGCGTGTTTAAACCACTATGCCAGGTTATAAAAATTTCGGTGTCGAATCAATTCTTGAAAACAAGTTCCCCAAAAAATGGATATAGAAATGACGGACTAAAAAATTTTCCCTAGAAACCGAGTATTTGAAAACCGGTTCACACATCCTGTTAAGCTTTAAAAATAATGATTTTCCCCGTAGGAAGTATCGACATACACGACTTTCTCGTCAATGCTGGCACGAAGACAAAATGTGAAAAATGTATGTACTTGTCGTCAAAACACTCGGTTGACGACAAGCTGACCGACAAAATACTAATATTGTCGTGCATCAAACAAAAATGTTCAATGTCACGAGACAATAACGACATAAAATTGAAGAGAGGAAAGTAGAAGTAAAAAATGTTCAGTTTGTTGGAAACACAGTGCGAGACGGTTCATGTATCGCACGTTTTCCATAAAACTACTTCAATTTGTAATTTTGAATTATTAAGCACTGGTAACGACAATTTGACCAACATTGTCGATCATTAGGTCGTGCATGTTTGTGTGGGCGACATGTCGCTTATTTCGGCATCAACGACAATTTGACCGACATTGTCGTCATCAAGGCGTTCATGACAAAGCGGACACTTGTACGAAAATTTCGTCGACGATTTGTATGGACGGTCCCCTACGTGTCATCAACGATTTACTATGGTCATGCACCTATCCTTGAGGATGTCTTGCAGACACTTCCTACTGGGTTCTTAAAAATGTATTAATAAGTTTTTTAACAACCCAGTAGGAAGTGTCTGCAAGACATCCTCAAGGATAGGTGCATGACCATAGTAAATCGTTGATGAGACGTAGGGGACCGTCCATGCAAATCGTCGACGAAATTTTCATACAAGTGTCCGCATTGTCATGCACGACCTGATGAGCGACAATGTCGGTCAAATTGTCGTTACCAGTGCTTAATAATTTAAAATAACAAATTGAAGTAGTTTTATTGAAAACGTGCGATATATGAACCGTTTCTGTTACCAACAAACTGAACATTATTTACTTCTATTTTCCTCTCTTCAATTTTATGTCGTTATTGTCCCGTGATATTGAATTTACTGTTTGATGCACGGCAACATTAGTATTTTGTCGGTCAGCTTGTCGTCAACCGAGTGTTTTGACGACAAGTACATACATTGTCTTGAGGACAGCGTTGACGACAAAGTCGTATATGACGATACTTCCATCTGGGAAGTGGTTTTATTTTTAAATTTATTTTAATAACCGTTTAAGAATCGGTTATTTTTGGAAACCGGGTTTAAAAAAATTATGACTTCAAAATACGGGTAACAAACAAAACCGTTTATGAAAACCACAGTTCCAGGTTTCAATGACGGTGGTTCGTACAAACAAATCTCAATTGCATATTTCCATAAACAACACAACGTTACTTAAAATAATACTAATTCGGAACATGTTCCGTAATAGGGTCGATTTTAAAATATTATTGGTTTAGGAACTTTTTTTGAGAATGTCTGACCCCAAAAAATTTTTCAAGCTTTAAAGTCCAAATAAACTAAATTAAAATAATCATATCGTCAGCTGAAATGCAAAAGGCCCTAACTAACAAAAATCAAAATCGATGTATAGATTGATTATGATGTATTTGAACAAGATCCATTTCCACTTAACATTTTAAAGTGCTGCGATCAAATCGTTGTTTTTGTATTTATTCGATCTGTTTAAATGAACATTGATTTGGAATTTATTTCAAGCTCAATACCAGCGAGTTAATAGCAGAATGATATTCTCATAATGCCAGGCAGTCAGTACAGCTGTTTCGGATTAAACCACGAATCCTGATCAGCAGACTTTGGTATAATGATTGCAAAATGTTTAACAAGTCTTATGCACCAGAATTCAAAACAAAATGAGAATTCTTTCTTGAGTGCATAGATCAAATATTATTTTTTGTTTAAATACAAAGTTTTTTAGCTTTTCCTGTTAAATAATAAATATGCTGGTTAGGGCCATTCGCATTTAAGCTGACGATATTTGTATTTTATTTTATGATCTTTCTAAAAAAGGGTTGTCATGAAGCTGTCACACTAGTTTTTCAATGTACTGCAGTTTACAAGATGTAACGTCATGATCAATTTTTTTAAATGTTTCTTATTTTTTCACCGATTTTGATGCAGAAAATACAACGATTGTCTATCGTGATATCTTACAAACAATATATAGATCCGAACATACAAATACCTTAAAATTGCGCAATTTAAGTCTTTACTGACGAAAGAAACGTATGTTTAAAATATAACTTTTCCCAGTTCGACCTTAATTTGAAAATCTTTAGAAATCCAATTCAGTTTCTGGAATAGTTTAACATATTCACCTTCAATTTCTTCTTCAGTGTGTAATTACAACTTTTGGATTGTGTAATAATAACCTTTTATTTGGATACACGTTTTCAAATGTTACACCATAGCAAACATATCATTTTTTTTGTCTATTAATAGTCAGTCAGTATACAACAGTATTGGGTTTGATTGGGTGGGTCATTACCTAAAAATGAAGTGAGCTAAAAAAAAGAAATACCTGCGTGACTAATTACAACAAAACCCCAGGATATCCTTACTAATCGTTGTAATATAAGTTAAACAAACAATAAAATCGATTAGTTTTCTTATACTAACATGTATTACTTAAATTGTCTCACATATATGTATATTTGATATACGTAACGTATGTATGTTGTGTACTGTTAAATAACGTCGTCGATATTTATAATAGAAATTTGAATTTTTTTTTTAAATTAAATATAACTTTGACACACTTAACTTTGAGTTTGAGCTTAATAATTAACATATCGTTTCTGTTCCCCCCATCTATTTACAGTAAATCTAAGAAAAAGAAGTCACGCAAACGTAAAGCCAGCGAATCGGACAGTGAAGCCGGCGATAATGCTGCCAAAGATAGTGGCGATGATAACGATAGCTCTGATTCTGAGAGTGAAGTGGTGAAGAAAAGTCGCAAGAAATCCAAAAAAGATAAGGTAATTAATCATTGGCATATAATGGGCGACGATTAGTGAACAAAAGTGTAGTAGATCATACGAAAAACTAGTAATTCATGCACTGTTTTTATTATTATTATTAAAAAAATAATTAATAATATTTTTATACATATATATATATATATATGTAATCTCTTCTCTAAAACTTTAACGAATCTAATATAATCACATTATTTATGAACAAAAAGTTTAATTAAAAACCATATATCATTACTTTCTCTTGCTTGATTTACTTGTTTTTTTCTTTCAATCCTCAATATGAATTCTGTTTCATTTTATTCTCAAATGAAAATTTCACCAAAACAAAACAAAAACACTGATTTTTTCCTTAAGCCAACAAAGGTAATCTAATTTTTTGTCAAAGCCTTTTTCTTCCTTAAAACAATAACAACAAATATAAAATAATAAGAAAAGTAGTAATTTGTATTGTTTTTGTTTTTTTTAAGTTATCTATTAAAATACGTCACCCTTATTCTATAAGTGGGGGTTAAGGAATTATGATTATTTTTGATTTTATGAAAAAATTAAGGCTTTAAGAAAGAAGTCTTTTAATGGTGGTACTCATAGATAATGGTGTCATTAAAAAAATCTTATTTAAAATAAATTAAAAAATTAAATAAATAAAAAAATAAAATTCAGTAAATTAAAAAATAAATAAAAAAATATAAACTAAATTGAAAAATAAAATATATAAAAAAAAATATATATTAAAATTAATTTAAAAAAAAAAATTATATTAAAATACAAAATTAAAGAAAAATAAATTACAAAATGAAAAAAAATAAATTATATAAATTCAAAAAATTAAATAATTAAATTAATTGTGTATCATTTAAAATAAAATAAATTTAAAAATATAATAAAATAAATTACAAAATTAAAGAAAAATGAAATAAATTTAAATAAAATATAAAATAAATTAAAAAAATGAAAATATAAAATAAATTAAAAAAATGAAAATAATATGATATAAATTAAACAATAAAAATAATATAAAATAAATTAAACAAAATAAAAGATTATAAAAAAAACAAATTAAATAAAATAAAATATTTTAAATGAAATTAAATTAGGTAAAACAAAAATTATGTATATTAAATAAAATAAAACAAAAAAAAAATATAGTGAACAAAATAAAAAAGGTGGCATTCATAAATACTGGTGTCATAAAAAAATAATTCTGTAAAATAAATTAAATTAGTAAGTTAAAAATAAAATAATATAAAGTAAATTGAAAAATAAAATATATAAAAAAAATATAAATAAAAAATTTATAGAATAATTTAAAAATATAAAATAAATAAATAAAAGTAAGTTAGATCAAAGAATGTTTATGGTTCTCACTACAGAATAAATTATCCATTATATGAAAAGTATTTTCTTGGTTGTTCGTTCGAACACTACTTTAAACTGAGATGCCTTTATTTATTCTTTTGTATCATTAAATCTAACCAGCCAGAGTACCTATGTAACTGCTATACATTTTTAAATTCAAATAGAAATTCCTTAATTCGCATAAATCGGTATGCTAGCAGTATTTTTGAACGGTCGTATATTATTCGTGTATCAAGAATGTGGAATAATCTGCCTCAAAATTTAAAAGATTTTTCTGTCACTCCTGCTAATTTCAAATTAAAATTGCTTAATTATTTCGCTAGAGCAGACCAATAACTTTGCAATAACGCTTTACAATTATATTCGCTGATAATCTTATCTTTACTAAATGTGTTACCAAAATTTGTTAAAACATTGTCTGAAAAAGTGTGTGTTAGGGTTTAATTCTTAGATTTAAGTATATTGAAATTATTTGAATTGTACATCTATCAATAAGTAGTCCTTCACTGGGCAATATTTGATTAATAAAATTTTTGAAATATGAAAATAAAATATGAATAAAATAAATTTAAAAAAAAAATTATATAAAATACATTAAAAAAAATAAATTAAATTACAAAATTAAAGAAAAAGTAATTACAAAATTAATTAAAATAAATTTATATTAAAATATAAATTCAAAAAATCACCCCTATTCCCGTAGTCGTCGTCAACATCGTCGTCGTTTTTATGTCAATGTCACTTCGATTCAACATCGTCGTCACATCAATGCTATTTCGATATTCTGTAACTACAATGAGACGACGTCGACTGGTAATCGATAACTTGAAAGAAATGACAACAGCTGATGTAACATTTGTACATCAGCTGATTTATTTTGATTTTTATTGTGTTTCATGAAAAAATATTTTTGTGCCCGAATCAAATTCAAGCGATGAGGAAAGCAATAAATATCTTATGCTGGAAAGGAAAATACTTCGACTATGATCCGATGATCTTAAACTTGCCAAATAACGAGTATGTTCATCGGTGTTAAAATCGTAATTTGAGGTTATTTGTTGGCCGGCCTTCCAACTTTTTTTAGATTCAAGAACTACTTAAGTCTTAATAAGGCAGCATTTAATTACGTAATAGTTCCCATAGAATAGTTCCTTTCATGAAAAGTGAACTCAGGACATATGTTTCAATCATAATTAAGTTGTCAGCAACATTGAGGTCCTTTGGACAGGGGCCTTACAACCTAAGTGTAAGTGCAGCCAGTAGTTGCAAGATTCCTGTCGAAATCCTGAATGAATTAGAGAGGTGATTTGTCCACCTTGGATACAATTGGAAGTAACTGAAGATGACGAATCGGAAGCATAAACTAAATTTTTTTAACAAAACAGGATTTACTGGAGTTATTGGATATGTCGATGGAACCCATATCAAAATTATTGCTACAAATAAAGAAGTACATATTCGTAACTACAACCGCAAAGGATTCTTAAAGGTGCTCCAAAGGAATTAAGTTGTTTTTCACCAATTTTCTCACATTACCCCTTAAAATTAGGCAAAATCCTTGTACCTATGAGGGATTTTGTTTCCAAGCCCCTATTTGTTACTTGACATTGTTATTCTTGACGTCATTAAACAAAACCTTTTTTTAAATTTACAAAAACTAAAATTATTCCGATATTGTCATAGTTCGGTTTGAGATCATTTCTATTAGCAATTATTTATTATTGCCAATAGTTTTTTACTCAAGAGTGTGAAATGTATTATGTTGACAGCAGGTTAGGCGTATAACGTTATTTCGGCATTCACCACAATGCCTCGTCAGCGCCGTTTGCTGTGCCTTCTCCTCTATCATCACAAACCTTAAGGGAAGAAAGCATCTCAAAGTTAATGAGAACTTTTCCCAACGGTGCGAAGAAAGCATCCTCGAAGCGCACAACATTCCAGCATAATACACACACAAGCCCTTGCCTATGCATGTGTCCATCGGACACAATTGCACAGGAGTTTTGTTGTTGACAAAGTGCCAATAAATAATTGCCAATAGAAATGATCTCAAACCGAACTATGACAATATCATAATTCATTAAAGATCAACAAAAAACTAAAATTATTCCTTCAAATTGTTTCAAGTCGTTACTAACAACTGTGACGACAGATTCAGAGTCGTTTCGATTCAAAGTCATCGTCACATTTCCTTACAGAATACCAAATTTGTGTCAATAGTAACCGATAGTTATCGAAAACGACTACGAGAATACCGATTTTACAGCGTCGTCACAAGACGACGTCGTTTTGCGTCGACGACGACTACGGGAATAAGGCCGAATAAAATTAATTTAATATTAATATAAAATAAATTACAAAATTAAAGAAAAATAAACTAAATATTAAAAGAAATTAAAATATAATATAAAAAATAATGTTAAACAAAATAAAATATTATAAAATAAAAAAATATGTTAAATAAAATTAATTAAGTAAAATAAATAAAAAAAGAATATTAAATAAAATAAAAAATTATGTATATGGGTATTTCCACAGAAGTGTCAACCGTTATCGAAAAATTAAAAGTTGTCAATAAATTTTTTCTGACTTGTATTATTAAAGACGAATTAAAGACAAATGTAGGTGGTTGTGGCAAAGCTCCAACTCCGTGGATAGTCGCGTGTTCCTTTCATAAATAACAGTGGATTTCATTCACGATATGACTGGCACGCATTTGTCTGGCCTGCAGAAGGCATGTAAAAAAGAAGGCAAGACATGTAGAAAAGAAGGCAATGCAATATTTTCAGACCTTCTAAATGGCCTTCCTCTGTAGGCCTGCGGCTGCACGTCTTCTTTCAGGACTTCCATTACAGGCTGCTGGGTCTCGTTCGAGGTCTGATCAGTCCTGCTTTGCAGGCCCGCTATAAATACTTCTAAGGAAAAGAAGCATGGAAGACCTTGGGTCCCTCTGTTAATTCGTAAGGAAGGCGACAAAGGACAATGGAAAAAAGTTTAAAATAAATTTTTATTTTTAAATTTGCTTGTAAACTGCCAAATTCCTTCCGCAATTAGCTTTCAATTTAAGTGTTTCCTAATTGTGAAATTGAAATTTGTCTTAATCTTCCTAGTAAAACAATTTTTCTTAATCTTCTATTAGATTAATAGAATAAGGGTGTTCATATTTGAATTTTTTCTTTTTTTTTGTTGTTGTTGCTTATTAGTTTAATATCTAACCAAGAAAACAAAAAATCTCAAAATCAATAAAAGGAAAATTTTATTTAAACAAATTTTTGTTTATATACAACAAAATCCCTGGCGCTTCATTAAATAGGATAGCTTTCAAAAGGCTCTCTAGTAGTTTTGTAAGTACTTTCATTTAGAATTTTACTGTTGATTTTATTATCTCTTATTAGTTTCTATTATCAATTTACAAAACTCTTTAAGTTCTAAACGATGTTATATTAAAGATTACAAAAAAAAACAACAAAACAAATAATAAACATAAAAGTGAATGGAATTTAGTGGCATAGCATAAAGCAACCTCTCTTAACTGCCCAACAACTATATGAGTGTCGTATTCACAAAATCATTTTAACATTTCTTTCAAAACACCCAAAAATATTTTATAGGACCAACAGAAAACAAAAATTTTCATTCAAATTACAATTTCAATAATAAAGGTTTAATTTTTGTTTCCAAAATATAGAAAAAACGCGAAAAGAAATCCAAGAAGAAGGAAAGATCTTCGTCATCGGATAGATCTAGATCTAAGTAAGTTTTATAAATCATATTCATAACCAACTCTTCTTTAACTAAATTTTTTTTTTACATTTTTATGTTTCAGCTCTGTCGCTGAAAAGTCTGTAGATACTAGAAAAGAGCATAAGAAACAGGAGGGGGCTGTGAAGAAATTTGCTGAGTCTAATCCTTTCCGTGGTCGCTCCACAGAGCGCTCACCAAAACCACGCGATAACGTTAAGCATCAGCATGACTCTTCGCAAGATAGTCGACAAAGACGCAGCCGTAGTCGCAACGACAGAGATTCTCGCAGCGATCGCAGACGTCCTGACGAATCACGAGACTCGAGACAAAGACGCAATTCACCCAACGCAGTGCGCAGTCGTGACCATAACGATCGCCGCGATTATACACGTGACACACGACGTTCTCGTTCTTCTCAGAGAAGTCGTCGCGATGTCTCTAATGACCGCTTACCGGAACGTAAGCGCAAGTATTCTGAGGAACGCACACGTAGACGTGGTGAAAGTCCTGTCGTTGAAAAGAGACAGAAATATTCTGGATCTCCACGACCCAGTCAAAGTCGTGATAGCAGAAATAAAACACGTTCATCGCCCCGCAAAGATAGCCCCTCAAAATCTCGTTCCAGGACACCACGAAATAGAAGTGCCGAACGTAATAAATTGCAAAAGAAGAATAAAAACCGTTCAAAATCCCCCAGCATGAAGGAAAGACGTAAATCAAGATCTATGGAGTCATCACAAAGACGACACTCAAAGTCTCCTATAAAGACAGAGAAACGCAGATCACAAACACCAGTGAAGTCTCAAAAACGCAGATCGGTGTCTACTGAGCGGGTGGAAAAACGTAGATCTAAGTCGCCTCAAAGACGTAGATCTAAGTCTCCCCAAAGACGTAGATCTAAGTCGCCTCAAAGACGTAGGTCTAAGTCTCCCCAAAGGCGTAGATCCAAGTCTCCCGCAAGACGTAGATCTAAATCTCCTATTGTGACAGAAAGGCGTATATCCAAGTCACCCGCAAGACGTAGATCCAAATCACCCGTCGTAGTCGAAATGAGACGCGAGTCCAAAACTCCAGCACGACGTAGGTCTAGATCGCCGGTGGTAATCGAAAGACGCCGCTCAAGATCTCCCGCAAGACGCCGGTCCAGATCTCCTGTGTTAAAGGAAAGACGCCGCTCCCCATCCACGGTAGCAAAAGAAAGACGTCGCTCCCCCCGATCCCGACCGGTGTCGAACGACAGACGCCGTTCTAAGACTCCTTCAAATCGCAAATCCAGATCTCCTATGGTGAGGGAGCGCAAATCTCCCACTGTAAAGAAACGCTCAAAATCACCGATTTTGTCCGAAAAACGCAGATCGCCGTCTTCACCACCCCCCGCTAAACGTGAAAGATCTAGTGACAGTAAACGGTCGAATACTAGACCACCATCCGGCAAACCGGATAAATCCAGTAGCACAAAAACCAAAATGTTCGACAAACCTTCCCCTCCCCAATCAAGGTCCTCGTCTGCAACATCTACGGACTCTGCGGGTTCTTCAACAGATAGCGAATCGTCGTCACGCTCACGGACTGCTTCACCCCAAAGAGCAAGAACCGCAACTGATACAAAAAACAAAAACAGCAACAAGAACCTGGATAAAGGGACATGCCAAAAGTCACGTTCGCCTAGCCCCGCATTGAGTCTACGGCATAGTGGTGATAAACGCAAACAATCACCATCACCCTCTCCCGCCAGGAGATCAAGATCACCTTCAAGACACTCACGCAAACCATCCGAGGAGAGGAGGAGGGAACAGGTTGACAAGCCACGGCAGAAATCTGTAGATCGTACCAATTCTAAAGATGAACGTACAAAACGTAACGCAAACGCGACAGCCTCGACACCTCCGCGAAAGGAGAAAAAGGCCTCATCCCCGCGATCATCCAGAGATTCATCCGAACTGAGTTATTCGCCGGCACGTCGCAATCCCGAACGTTATCGTGACATTTTAGAAAGTGCTAACAAACAGAAACCCACACCGAAACGTAAAGAGAGCGAAGAGCAGCAGCGCAAGGACCAAAAGAAATCCTCCAAACGCCCCGATGAGAAACGAGGGGACGCAGCCCCCGAAGGTAAACGGGATAAAAATCCCACCCTCAAACCTAGAGTCCACTTGCAGTCGCAGAGTGAAGATGAAAGTGACACGGCTGCAGAGCGCAACACTGAGAAAATGCTCGATGAGTTCCAAGAGTCGAAACGCGAACGGGAATTGAAAGATTTAAAAATGTTGGAACATCTAAAAACGGGAATTGCAGCCAAGGCCAAGGAAAAGATAAAGACTATCGAAAAAATGGCCAATTCTACGTCTGCCTCGACATCGTCAGCATCGTCGGCCCCTTTGGCCCCCGGAGGAGAAGTAAGTGATAAATCATATGCCTCTAAACGAGGAATCCGCAACTCTTTAAACGACTTTTTGGCGGCCAATAACAAAGCGCCCGCCGTAGTAGCGACTTCAGCACAAAATGTACAAAGCTGTCCGCCAGGTGCAATATATCCACAGACGTTAGAAGAGATTACAAGAGAACAGAAATCGTCGTCGTCTAACATCACACAGACCAAAGTTAGTGAAGTAGAAAATGAAAATGCGGACACTGAAACGCAGGCTGATTGTAAAAAGTCTCCAATGGCTGCAAATGGTCATGCGAATACAAGTCCAAAAGTAAGTCATAGACCGCCACCACCATTACACCAGTACGGTGGTGGTGGTGACAGAGAACGTAAACGTGATCAATACCATTATCATCGTGAACGTGATGCCAGAGATAGGGACATTACGAATACGAACAATACCAATATTAATAATAATAATAATAACAATAACATAAACAAAGTTAGAGACCCCAATAAGGAGCGTTTCAATGAACGACGTCAAAGGACATCGCCTTCAGTGTACACACCCGGAGGAGGAGCAGGTGGTGGTAGACGTTTGAACAACAACCTTAACCTACACCAACACCACAACCACAACCAACATCACAACCACAGGCCACAACGCTTGAATGGCAATGGAATGGGTGGTATGGGAGCTGCTGCTGGTGGTCACCATCATCATCATCATCAACTTAACCATCATAATAACAATCCGAATTCCTCCTATGCTAATCAGTCTGCTAACCACAACTCTCTTAACTGCAATAACAACTCGATTAACCTTTCCTTTACTCGCCCCAGTCGAATTAACACTACTCCTCTTATAACAGCCACTCAGTTTAATAATCAAATGCTTAGTAAACAATCGAATAGTATTCTAGTCAATCGACGCGACCATCGCACCGCTCTCACCCTGGGTCTGAGCAGTACCCCCTGTACTAATTTCTCCAACACGAATCTATTGTTAACCAAAGCTAATATCAATAACAATAATGCTACAGCTCATCATTTACATGGTCACCACCTCCAGCACCACCCGCATCATCATCACCACCACCATCATAGTCATCATAGTCTCAATTCTTCTAATCTCAATAATAATACTCAAATAACAGATCGTATTTTGATGGCCGCATCCATAGCTGCGGCGGCCCAGCGCCACCATCATCATCACCACCATCACAGCTTAGGGTTGAACAGTACGACGACGGCGACAGCAGTTGCGAATAACTTAAATATACTACAGCAACAACAAACAAATGCGAAACCTAAAATTGTAATAAAGCCTTTTAAAATTAATGATTCACAGCCTTTGGTCGCCGCCCTGGCCGATTCATCGCTAGTGGATGCAATTGTCTCCAAAGTATCAACAGCCACTGTGGCTGCAGCCGAAAGTGCTGCTAGACGCAGTCGCAGCCGCTCCAGACGCAGTCGTAGTCGTACACGTAAAGATGATGGCGGCGGCAAAGATGGAGGAGGCGGCGGCGGTGTAGGAGGTGAACGATCCGATCGAAATACAGCAAGTGGAACAAGTCGTCGTTCAAAGTCTCGTTCAAGATCATCGTAAGTTAACTGGTGGTCAATGAAGGTAAAATAAATGTAATAATGAGTGTGTCTATTTTACAGATCCTCTTCAAGCCGTAGCCGTAGTCGTAGCCATAGCCGACGTAGTTCACGCTCTCGTTCTCATTCCTCACAGTCTAGCTCATCATCCCGCAGCACATCGAGGAGCTCGTCTAGGTAAGTTGAGTTGAGTTATGGTATTGTGGGAAAGAAAATGGATGGAGGGAATAGAAAAGAGAAAAAAAATCATGAAATTTGTGTAAAAAATTAAAACGGCAGCAAATATATATTTGAAGATTCTATTACTTTCGAGAAAAATCTAATATTCATTAAAAGCGGATATTTATTTTTAAAAATAAAGTAAATTTTAATGAATTCGATTTTTTGGATATTTGTTTTAACAATTTATAAACATTTAAATTTAAAATTTTAAGAACAAAACCAAATGTATAAAAAATTGTATTTTTAAATTTTATATAAAAAATATGAATTTATGTCAACAAAAATATTTGTTATACATTTTTTCAGAAATTCGTTTTTTTTTTAATATTTTCTACATTTTTTTATAAAACACTGAATATTTATTGAAAAAAAATTTTTATCAAAAATCTAAAACAACCATTTTTTTAAAAATAATAAATATATTTATTTTTCGATAAAAAATTTTAAAGAACGCTCAAATTATATTAAGAATTCGATTTTTAATAAGAAAAATTAGATCAGGGTAAAAAATTTTTTTTAACTATTTAACAATTTTTTACAAATAAAAAAAAAATGAAGAAAAAAAAATCATAAAAATATTATTTTAATAAATTTTATACATTAATATAAAGAACAGATCAAAAAATAACCAAATATTATTGATCATAAAAATATTTTATTAAACTTTCAAAGTAAAAAAGTCGATTATATTTCTGTTTTATAATAAAAACAAAAATTAAATATTTTATAAATTATTAAAACACATTTTTTGTATATATTTAGTTCTTTTAATATAAATCAGCAACTATTGTTGTGTTTTAATTATTTTCGGAATTTTTTTTATTTTAACTTGAAATGGTTAATTTGTTTATAAGAATATTATTTGATTTAAACTTTTCACCTCTTACAGCAGTAGCAGCAGTTCCGGTTCATCACGTTCTGGCACCCGTTCACCATCGATACCGCGACGACGTGGCTCCCCCAGTTTCCTAGATCGTCGTCGTATTACTAGGTAAAATTTCCATACCAACGACAACTTTTGTGTCGCCAAAAGAAAAACTATTACATATTATTTATTTTTTAATTCTTTATGATTTCTTCAATTTAATTATATTTTCTTTGATATTATTATTTTTTTGTAGCCGTCGTCCTTCGCCACCTCGTGAACGCAGAAGATATTGATTTTAAAACATTTTATTTCTCAATAATAACCAAACAATTTTCATTTCAGTTTAGTTTTGTTTTGAAAGCCGATATTTTCAGTTTTGTACTTGTGGGTTCATTATTATGTTTTGTATTACATCCCAACAACCCCCGAACCTCCCCTTCATCTACTACAATTTATATGCAAATAAAAATCAACAGACGTTTATACCACAATGATTTGTGTAGTAATTTTTGGTTTTTATGGTTAAATTAAATGTAGCATTGACTTTTATTTAAAAAAATTTTTGTTATATTTTCAGTAACTTGTGTTTTTTTTAAGTTTGTAAACAAAATAAGTTTGTACTTTGTTGTTTTCGGTAAGTTTGATTTAATTGATTTTTTTTACTTTCATTATAAATTAATTTTCTTTTTTTTTAGAAAAATGAATTATTTGATTATCAATAATATTTATTTTAATTTTAATATTTAGTGCCCGCAAGAGACCGATACCATATCATCGCAAAACGCCCTCGGACGGTTCCAGCTGTTACTGTTCCAGCTGTTGTAGCCGTGAAAGTTCGCCTCGTTCCCGTTCCTGCTCTCCCTCACGCAATAGTCGAAGTCCTTCGCGAGTTTTCTGAAATCTCCAAAGGGACTTACCAGACATTTTAATAGCGCCTTCACGACAACACCACTCGCACTATCACCACCACTCATCACCTACGGATTTACATACTACATCATTGTCTTATTTAGCAGGTTTTCATTATTTCTAGTCATTTTACTTATGTATTTAATTTTATTTGAAATGAAATTGTTGATATTACTATTATTATTATTATTGCAGCAGTGTGAAAAACTAAGACAAATCGATTTATTTATTACTGATATTTTTTGAATACTCTGCATTTACATCCACATAGTTATTTACTTTAAGTTTATAATTATTATATAAGTATTAAGTCCAAATTGATATTTTGATAAGAATTATTATGATACTCATACAATTTAGTGCAATTTTATGTTCACTTTTTGATTTTCACTCTCCAGGTAATTTTAAGTATATTTTATTGAAAATAATAAAAAAAAAAACAAAACATTTTTGTTGCATATTTAAAATATTGTAAAAAATGTGTGTTTTTTTCGGTGGGGGAATTGGCTGATTGTTTTTTATTCCTTTTCCGCATTTGTTATCCCTAAAAGGAACGAATTTCGATAAACACTCCCTTATTTCGTTCTAATTCTATAGTGAGCATGCCCGTATAAATTTGAACGATTATAGGCAATAGCCGTTTGTTTTGGACGATATTAAAATTTTTATCTCTTTTTAAATTTTTTACCCCAGAAAGTTAGAATCTTGAAAAAAACCTTCAATCTTATATTAAAGTGAGCATATATATTTTCGCGATTATAGCTTTAGCCTTTTTACCCCAAAAAGTCCGAATTTTCAAAAATCCATTCTTATCTGACGTTTATTAGAAAAAGGGAACAACCACCCCAAATTTCATCTTCCTATCTACAGCCAGTAAGCAATTTTAAATACATAGATTATGAAAATTGTATTACAATTGGTCTATTTATATGGCCGGCATAACGATTTTTTCAAAAGGGGCGTGGAAACGCCCATTTCCCAGCGAGACGTAATCCTCCTTGTACCATTAAGATATGTAGCAAACCTCATCAACATATTTTTAATGGCTCGTGAGATATGATCGATTGAAATGTTGATTTATGTGGGCGGTGCCACGCCCTTTTGTTTTATTATGTTTTCATGTAGATTATGTTAGAGGTCATACGGTCAGTACCACACAATGAAAATTTCATTGGAATCGGTCCATTAATATAATTGATATAACAATATTTTTAAAAGGGGCGTGGCACCGCCCCATTTCCAGGAAAACGTTATCCTCCTTGTACCAGTAACATGTGCAGCAAATCTCTTCTTCATAACCCCAATAGCTCGTGAGATATAACCGATTCAGCTTTTGGTTTGTGTGGGCGGTGCCACGCCCCTTTGTCTAATAAAATTTCTATAAAGCCTATGATTGAGGGCCTACGGACGTACCCACGGTGAAAATTTCATTGCTGTCGTTGCATTTATTTGGCCCATATACAGGCCTGTTCTGAAAATCACAAATCACAAAAGTGATTTGAAATCACAAAAATGGTGTTCTGCACACCAAACTTTTTGAAATTTTGTGATTTCAAACCGGTCACCTAAGCACCTATCGATTTCAAATCACATGCTTATTTTTACGACTACTTTTATGGGAATTTAAAAATAAATTGCTTAATTTATTTACAACATGTGTTATTACTTAATTTATGTAGTAAAATTACACATTTAGCGCAATAAATGCTCTAAAATTAACAATTTTTTGAGACACTACTTTTTGTGTATCTGTTTTGTGAATTTGTTTGTGTTTTGTTAATGAAGTGCTTGTGATTTGATTTTGCTTGATGTCATCAGCTGATTTAGTTTTCGAAGATTTAATCAATGCTTTTTTATGCGTTGTTGTTTAATTGTGTCCTTCGCAAATTTTCCAGAGCAAAAAATATAACACCCGGCGTTTTACTTTAAACTTTTCTTTTTTTTTCAACTTAAAAACGTCAAATTACTACTCACTTGAATAATCCTTATTAAATCACAACAAAATAAGTCAAAAAATCAGCTGTTTTGTTGTGATTTCGAAAATATCAAATCACACCGAAAAAGACAAAATCGTGTGATTTACAGAACAGGAAAAAATCACACGTGTGATTTCAAAACGGCATGTGATATGAAATCACGTGATTTACAGAACAGGCCTGATAATGATTTTTTTAAAAAGGGGTGTGGAACCGCCCACTTTCCACAAAAATGTATTTTCTCTTGTACAACCAATATATGTAACAAATCTCTTCTTCGTACCTAGAATGGTTTTTGAGATATAGACATTTCAAGTTAAAGTTGTATGGGGCGGTGCCACGCCATTTTTACCCTCTTGCAGTTAAAATTTGCCCTTCTTAGTGCGCGTCTACGTCATAAAAGGAACATACATTGCAAATTTCAAGGTTCTAACTTTAGCCGTTTGGGCTGGGGAATGATCAGTCATTCACCCATATATATATATAGATTTACTAACATATACATATATAAAAGTTTCATTACGATAACTTTATGTTAACTTGACTAAATTTTTTTCCAAAAAATTTTTTTTGGGTCAGTTTGGTCCCAAAAGATTGCACAAGGGTTAACTAAAAATTTGCATTTTTGGCACAATTTGAGTACTTTTTGGTATAATTAAAGTACTTTTAGACATGGAAAAAGTAAATGTTAGTACATTAAAAGTTCTTTTTGATGCAATTAAAGTACTTTTTAGTATAACAAATGTACGTTTTGGTACAAGAAAGTAGTAAGAAATTTTTTAAAATGCAGACTATAAAACATTCTGTGAAAAATATAATTTTTCTTTTGCGGAAAAAATGTATTTATTATAAAAATTTAACTAAATTATTTAAAATAATAACATACGAAAATTTGGCAATTTTTTTATTTAATGAATTTTTTGTTAATTCATAAAGTTTTTTTGGTTTTTTTTTATTAAATATATTTTTTTTATATTTTATATGTTATTTTATATTTATGTATTTTAATTAATTTTTTTTTTTTATTTAATTTTAAGGCAAGTAATATTAAAAATTAACAAAATTAAAATTTTAAGGCAAGTTATGTTAAAAAATTAACATTTGTGTAAAAATTAAAACTTTAGGATATTAATTGTCATTCTGATCGCATTTGAAATAAAACAAAAATTTTTCATAAAAAAAATCGCGGCGATTTTTTTAAAAAAAATGTTGCCTGCCGCGAGGCGTCGTTTATTGTCAATTTAATTCTTATTTTTTTGGTTAAAAATAGGCGTAAGAGGGTCCATGGGTTCCGTAGGGTCATACAATTTACACCACTAGGTTCGTCTTAACATATCTTTAATTTGAGTACCCGCACATAGGGATCACCATAAGACCCAAGGCCACCATATTTTGGGTCTTTAGCGCCCGAAACACTCGGTACCTCCTTGAAATTGGATTGGTCTCGAAAATATCTTTCATTTGAGTACCCACACATAGGAGGTCATCATAGAACCCAAGAGGCCCCTTTTTGACCCCCCAACTTAGACCTTGATTTTTGCGTTTTAGGGCGTATTTAGGAGGGCATGGCATATTTTTTTTCTTTTTTGGGCTACCGCACCATATTCGGCACTTTTGCCTAACAAATAACTGGAAGATGGTTTTTCTGTTACAAAGTATAAATTAAACAATAATTATAACAATTTGTTATTTTAAATTTTTGTTTACAATTCCATCACCTAACCCCAATGCAACTCTGCTCACACTTCCCAACTCTGCATTTACTTTCACTTTATGCAAGTCAGCTGTGCAATTATCCAACTGTCATGTGCGGTCGTACTTACACCGCTTATACACTCGCTGCTGAACATCATTTCACAACAATCGGTAAAAAAGAAATAAGAAAATATTCTGACTGAAAATTTAAATAAATTAATAGATAATTACAAAAAGTTATTACAGTTTTAATAATTCACCTTGTGTTTGTGTATATCCATTCGAAAATTTCAATAGAAACATAAAAACAAACGCAAAAAACGACAGCAAACCTGGAGAAGACTAAACTGTTAGGCCCCTTGAAAAGTTAAATAACACCATCACACATCACATTGTCATCCGGCATATTTGCGAAAGCAGGCAAAGAAATTGACAAGGAACCGGCAGAGATCACAAAACAAGTGCAAAAATGGCATATCGCTTGCTGAGCACAGCTAAAGCCATGGAACGTTGCATGCGACATTCCTATATGAGCCATACGACGACGGCACCAGACATCACAAAGGTAGGCTATGAGCGCGCTGTTAGCGTGCTTGTACTTGTCGGCATTAATTAAATTATCATGCATTTGTTGTTATTATCTGCTACAGGTGCAACGTGGTGTCGCCACCTTTGAGCAGGTGCCACTGGTCCGTTATGTATTGGAACAAATCAGACTTTTCTGCAAGAAACCACCAAAGGGCTTTGAGAAGTATTTCGAAGAGGGCAAAGCTCCTAAGGCGGCTTCTAGTGAGGCAGCAGCGGCGGGAAAACAAGGAGCCGCCGGAGCAAAGTCAAACCCGGCGAAACAAGCACCACCAAAAAGTGAGTGGAATTTTGGCATGTTTGGTAATACGGCAAAGCAATCCGGTGGTAGCGGTAGACCTGGTCAGGGACGTCCCATCGGTGAAGGCAGTGGCGGTGATAAAGAAAAATGGGTTATCTTTGGAGCCATAGCAGCAGTAGGCGTAATAGCTAGTTTAGCCTTTTTCGAAATGGGCTACAAGGAAATATCATGGAAAGACTTTGTCACGAGGTAATTAGAATTAAGTACGGCCAATAATGATAGGTTTTTAAATACTTTCTTTTATTTCTATTTTTGTTAGTTACCTCAACAAAGGCATGGTGGAGAAACTAGAAGTTGTTAACAAGAAATGGGTACGTGTTCGCATGTTACCCGGCAACTCTCAAGATGCTGGTGGCACTTTGTGGTTTAACATTGGCAGCGTTGATTCCTTCGAGAGGAATTTGGAAAATGCCCAAGTTGAGCAAGGTGTGGAGCCGCTAAATTTTGTACCCGTCATATATCGCACTGAAGTGGAAGCTTCCAGTTTAAGTGGTTTGCTGCCAACTCTGCTGATTATAGGCTTCTTGGTGTATATGATGCGTCGCTCGGCCGATATGATGGGCGGCAAAGGGCGCAAGGGAGGCGGCCTCTTTGGCGGTGTCATGCAGTCGACAGCCAAGTTGATAAATTCCAATGAGATTGGTGTGAGATTCAAGTGAGTAGTTATGTAACATAAAAAATTACATAAAGTATAAGTTTTTGTTTATAATTATATCACTTGAGGAGATTAATATGAAATTCTTATCAGGTTAGATGGATAAATGCAGTTGCACAAATATTCAGTAACTTAAATGGTTTACATTGATTGTCCTGAGCATATGTATATATTTGTACCGTTAAAGCAAAATTTAATATGTCAAATTTTAAAAATTTTACAGGAAGCCGATTCATAGTTTTGAAATAAAGGCATATTAACACTCAATAGACTTCCACTAGTCTCAGACATATCATCCTTTACCAACTGGTTGTAAAGGTCCTAACAGACATATTAAGTAGAAAAAACAATTTTTAAAAACCAAACATATCAACATCGGCATATAGGTTAAAATTGCCGAAAGAAAAGTTTAAGAAACAAACAGAAGATAACCAATAACATTTAATAGTTAAAAACCCACTAATATATAATAAGCTGCTTTGCCAGAAAAAATTTTAAAGTACTATGACTATTAGAATTAACTTACCCTAATCTTATAACAAAAATTTCAAAATACTCAATTTAAACTTTTATATTTTTAATCTCCTCCCCCCTATAACATAAATTTTCATATTAAATTAATTTTACTTCTGTTAATTTTTTAGGGACGTTGCCGGCTGTGAGGAAGCCAAAATCGAAATTATGGAATTTGTCAACTTCCTCAAGAATCCCCAACAGTATATTGACTTGGGTGCTAAGATACCCAAAGGTGCAATGTTGACCGGACCTCCTGGTACGGGTAAAACTATGCTTGCCAAAGCTACCGCTGGAGAAGCCAATGTGCCTTTTATTACCGTCTCCGGTTCTGAATTCTTGGAGATGTTTGTCGGTGTTGGCCCCTCACGTGTACGTGATATGTTTGCCATGGCTCGCAAGAACGCCCCCTGCATTTTGTTCATCGATGAAATCGATGCCGTAGGACGTAAACGTGGTGGCAAATCTTTTGGTGGTCATTCGGAACAGGAGAACACCTTGAATCAGCTGCTAGTAGAAATGGATGGTTTTAATACCACCACCAATGTTGTAGTTTTGGCTGCTACAAATCGTGTTGACATTCTAGACAAGGCTCTTCTACGTCCTGGTCGCTTTGATAGACAAATTTTCGTCCCCGCTCCAGATATTAAAGGTAGAGCCAGTATATTCAAGGTGCATTTGGGTCCTCTGAAGACACAGTTGGATAAACAAGACTTGGCTCGCAAAATGGCTGCTTTAACACCAGGTTTTACTGGTGCCGATATTGCTAATGTATGTAACGAGGCTGCTTTGATTGCCGCTCGTGACTCGAATGACTACATTGTCCAAAAGCACTTTGAACAAGCTATCGAGCGTGTTATAGCCGGTATGGAAAAGAAAACCAATGTTTTGGCACCCGAGGAGAAGAAAACTGTGGCCCATCACGAAGCTGGTCATGCTGTTGCCGGCTGGTTTCTGGAACATGCTGACCCTCTACTTAAGGTTTCTATTATACCCCGCGGCAAAGGCTTAGGTTATGCCCAATACTTGCCCAAGGATCAATATTTACTCTCCAAGGAACAGTTGTACGATCGTATGTGCATGACTTTGGGTGGTCGTGTGGCTGAAGAACTTTTCTTCAATCGTATCACCACCGGCGCTCAAGATGATTTGAAAAAGGTCACCGACAGTGCATATGCACAAATTGTGCGCTTTGGCATGAACGAAGTTGTAGGTAATGTCAGTTTTGATGCTGGTCAGCAAGGTGATCCTGTTTTCAACAAACCCTATTCCGAGGAAACCGCACAAATGATTGATCGTGAAGTTAGGAAATTGATTAAGACCGCACACACCAGCACCACCCAGTTGTTGCAGAAACATAAAGACGATGTGGCTAAGGTGGCAGATCGTTTATTGAAAAACGAAGTCCTTAGCCGCGACGATATGATTGAGTTGCTGGGTGCAAGACCCTTCAAAGAGAAATCTACCTATGAAGAGTTTGTAGAAGGAACTGGTTCTTTCGAAGAGGACACCACATTGCCCAAGGGTTTGCAAGATTGGAATAAGGATAAGAGCGCCGATTCAGACACAACACCACCCGCCAAACCAGCGCCAACAGCGTCATAAAAAATTTGGGCAGCTTTGGTGGAACGTTTTGAAAGCTGAACGCTGCTTTAAAGCTCTTTATTCGATTCGAAGAGCGGCAAGCAGTAATCATTTATTTAAACATCTTTAACGTTTAGTTATTTTTGTTGGCTTTAAATATTTTTTTTTTATAGTATATTTGTTTTTTCTTTAAATAATTGTAAGTTGTGTATTATCCAAAAAGCCCATTATAAATGTTAACAAAAAAACTAAACCAACCATACAATAGTTAAAGTTTAGCGTCACAACTTTTCAACATCCAAAAAAACATCTTAAAAATCGATCGATCATTAATAATAGGTTATTGTTTACAAAATGGAAATTTACTAATATAAATAAACCGAAGAAGTAACAATAAAGTTAATAAAAAAAAGGAATGGATTATGTTGTTCAATGTGTTTATAAGAGTTTTAAAATGAAGGGTTTTAAAATTAGTATTTTAAAGTTGTTGCTAGTCACTATTGGGTATAAATTGTTTCATCTACAACTCCTGTTGGAACAGGAAAAACTGCGTATACCAAAACTGCAAGAACGTCTTTGCAGAGAATATTTATTTTTTTTATATAAATATATTTATAAAATACATAGAAAAAAACATCGCAGGGTTACTGGATCATTTTGCGATTATTGAGGTTCCATATTAAAATTGATTAATTTGAATATCATGTGCCAATATACTTTTATGATCTCAGTTAGTCTCTCAGATAGCGAATAGGGATGACGATGTTTATTCATTTTGAATATGGGGCACTAAACGAGAATAGTGAGGAGAATATAAACATTGCACATTAGACATTTAAGACAAATCAAGGACAAAGTCAAAGAAACCAACTGAAAAAATTTGAATTTTATAATAAAAATAAAATTTTATAAAATTACAAAAAAAAGTTGTAAATGTGCAATTTCACGTATGATCACACCCGTCACAGTTTTCTAATGGCCATTTTGTTACTCGAACTATAATTCATTTAACGTTTATAAGATTAATATCCTTGGGAATCGCAAACTTGTTTAAATTTTTTAATGTAAATTTTACAGTTAGTTTAAACTTAAAAATATTAAGAATTAAGTAAAAATCATTGTTCTTCTTGCCTTCTGGTACAACAACAGAACTTTTGTTACAATAAAAGTACTTTTTGGCACAATAAAATTATATTTTCATTTATTGGACTTAACATTTGCCTGATTTAACTGTTAATTTGCTACTCGTTTTTGACATTTACCGCTAAAATTATTAATTACGAATTTTCTATATTTTTAAAGGGTATTGTTATAAAAGAACTTTAAATATTAGTTTTGCAGTGCGGAGAACCTTATGGCCATTCAACACTTCTTGACGCAGTGTAAAAACGGCCTCCAGTGAGCAACGTTTTAAATTATAATTTAAATTTTATTACGAGTTAGTCCATAGAATAAACACACATCATCTAAAGAGCTTACAAGAGGAAAACGCTCTTGCATCAATGGACAAGTGTAAATTTGATCTTCTTGACACAGTGTAAAAAAGGACTCCAGTCAGCAACGTTTTAAATTAAAAACAACATTTTATTACGAACTTGTCCTTAGAATATACACACATCGATTAAAGAGCTCAATTGAGAGCTTACAAGAGTGGAAAAGTGTAAATATGACCTTTTAAATCAATAAACAAGTGGGAGAAAAACTGTGAAAAAATATCTTTTCAACTACATACTTTTCTTAGACCAAAGTTTATTAAAAAGAAATCTTCTTTACTATAACGTCACATGAAATATAAAAAGGCGTAACGCTTTAAAATTGTTGAATATGGTTTATTAGGCGAATATACATACCCCTACAAAATTATAGGTTTCTAGGTCCAAAAAGAACTATTTTATTGCATAAATTTCATAAACAATCACAAAAGATTTAACCAAACATCACTTCTGAAATACTGAAAAAAATATTTTTTTTATAGGCATAAATGTATTGGCAACCGTAATGGAAACTGCGAAAATATCGTGTCTAAAAATTACTTTTATTTTATAACGTTTTTTGCTTCTCCTATAAAATTATGAAAATGGTTACACACTTTTACATTTCAGGTTATGATATTTGCCTTAATTTTTTTATGTATGACTAAATTTCCTATTCCAATTGTCATTTAATAACTGCCCTGACTACACAGTTTTATTATATCCGCAATATAATATAGTATTACTCTAGTCTTTATTAATGTGCTCTTTGCAATTGCAACATTCCCGATGTTTATTTCTTAGATTCATTCCTTATACATATTTATAATCAAAAACTGCCACTACTTACATTTATGTGGAACTGCCATCTACCGTTATTAAACTCCTCAATAAATGTCACCATCTACAACACCTTGTGTTCTCTACCCCTGCCATACAACACTGTTGATCTTTTTGCTCTCCTTCGTTTCTCGTTAGTTTTGCATTTACCGGTGTTCGTTTCGTGCGCGTTTTTAGACTTTTCGTGAATATTTCCTAATAAACTTGGAATAATTGCCCAAATTGTAACATTAACTAGTGAAATGTTAAGAAAACTTTAAGATTTAATGCAATTTAGTGAAATTTCTATACAACAAGAGTTAAATTGTAATCTCTCTGCCGACTCAATGGCCGCTTGATTTTGCATGCAGTTGTGTTTTTGTTTGCAATGGCCGGTCGTAAACGTTTGCAAGACAGTTATTGACAAACTTTAAAGAATTACTAAATTTGTGCAAGAAATTGTTAAACTAAAGTGCTAATTTGCAATTAAATTGGGATCTATTGGATATGACAACCAACAAATGCAAATGCAAGAGAAATTCCAATAAGATGCTCGGTAAAATCACAGTGCTCTGTTGTGTGGTACATTTAAGCAATTGTATTTGTTGTTGCCAGTGTTACTTTGGATAAATATCAAACGAATGGAGAAAAGAAAAATGTTTATTTGCTATCGTAAATTGTGAAGTTTTAACAAAATTGATTATTTCCTTAAAAAGAGTAATTTAATAAAGAAAACAGCAGTGATTTGTTATTGTTCTTCTTAGCGTGCATTCGTCGTCGTCGTTGTTGTCATGTATTCGTGTCCGTGTGCAAGACATTTCGTTGTTTCATTTATTGAGAACTTACAGTTTGGTAACAAAATTTGAATGTTATGTTTCGTTGTTCGTACAAAGGAAATTAAATAATTTATTACCTTTTCTTATCGTGAATTCGTTGTGGTAATACGGTCTGCCGGTTATCGGGTTGTCGGTTATCAGTGTTATCGGTTATTAGTGTTATCGTTTTCGTACGCTAAAGTGTTTATAACTTTGTAAGACAATGCTATACATATATGACAAAAACAATCTAATATAAAAGTTTTGCACCAAAGAAATAAAATAATTAAATGTGACTTGTAATTCATCTTCAAGCAGTTACTAGGCAGACATCATTGCAAGGTAAGATTTTGCTTCAAATTTTTATATTTGGTGATTTCAATTTAATTTATTGCAATATAAAAGAAAATTCCTCGACAAATTGAAATAATGTTGAGAATCAATTAAGTGGGAGTTTTGCGAAATTTATATCGTTTGAGCACAATTTTAAAGAGCCCCAAAATAGATGATTTAAATATGTATATAACAAATGAAATTAATGATGAATGAATTTTCGGTCAGTGAACGGCGAAGGGCAATTTGATTTTGATCAGTGGACAGAGGGGGTGGAGGGAAAGCGGCTAAAGTGTTTTTTAGACCCCGAGAGTAAAAATTCAGTTACAAAAATGTAGCCGAAAGTGGCCAAAGTGTTAACTTTTAGGGATGAAGAGAGTTATTGATGATTTAAAGTTTATGGCCGCTTGTGTTTTTATACAATAACTGCAAAGCTACTTTAAATATAAATGTGATTTTTTTACAGGGCATATAATATGACTTTTGTGTTTTGGAGTTATTGTTTTTTACATTTTATGGCCGCCTATGTTTTGATACAATAACTACAAAACTATTTTAAATAGACATATCGCACCTGTTCATCAAAAAGTAACACAACTCAAAATTTACGACTTTTCAGTAGAGGCAAAAAACTAATTCCGCCAATATAATGGAATTATTGTTATAAACAAATATAACGTTGTTAAGGAAACTCAATAACATTTCAATAAAATAACAAAAATTATTTCTCTTCTTCTTTTTTTCGAAATTTTTACGGATTTTTTAGTTAATAAAGTTTTTGTGAAATTTTTTTATCTACATGTCAGTATTAGAATTAGAACATGTCAGTATTAGAACACATTTGAATAAGTTATTGATAAACAGATTTTTAACATGAAAACAATCACAACTCGAATTACTACACTTTTGCTGATACATTTGAGTAACGTAACCCTTCAACACTTCAATGCTACTAAAATTAAAACTTTTTAATTAAATCAAAATAAACAATATGAGTACGCAAAGAAAGACATAATAGGCATTTCTCCGATGAAATATTAAAAATAGAATCCCAAAAATTGTACAGTGGTTAGATATGGTAATCATACACTGTATTCTTCAAAAAAGTGAAAAATTGAATTTTTTAAGTTGTGTCACTTTTGATGAACAGGTGCGATATGATTTTTTTAGAGGGCATAGACTACGAATTTTAGAACACCTTTGCTTCATTAAGTCAATTTCACAAAAAAAATGAAGTTGGTCAGTTGACGCAGTACACCGACGATATACATATGAATGCTTCACTTACCAAATCGATTAACTACATTTAACAAAAAGCTGATATTGTTTTTAAACTGCTGTTAAGTTATAAAGTCAAATAAATGTTAAGTAGTTCCTCTCTAGTGTGTTATGTGAAAGACTTAAGCCCATTCTGGCGAACCTGATTGGACCTTATCAGTGTGGCTTTAGACCTGGTAAATCTACGACCGACCAGATATTCACACTACGACAAATCCTGGAGAAGACTCAAGAAATACAGATCGACACCAACCATCTGTTCGTCGATTACAAAGCTGCATTCGACAGTTCGACACGACAGAAATTGTTGGATGCTATGGCCGAGTTTGGTATCCCCGCGAAGCTAATTCGACTTTGCGGGATGACACTGACTGACACGAAGTCTTCAGTGAAAAATATCAAAAATCTGTCAGAGCCATTTTCTACCTAGCTGGGCTTTAGACAAGGCGATAGTCTGTCCTGCGATCTCATTAACATCGTAATAGAGATGATCATGCGAAAGGCTGCAGTAAACAGAAATGGTACCATCTTCAACAAAAGTCACATGTTGCTCGCGTTTGCTGATGATATAGATATTATTGGACGTGGATTGCGAGATGTTACTGCGGCTTTTTCGAGCATTGAAAAGCAGTCGGCTGAAGTGAGTCTGGTGATAAACGAGGACAAAACCAAGTAATTTGTTTCCACGAACAAAGAGTCCACTCGTGTGGGACGCTGCGTGAACGTTGACAACTATAACTTTGAAGTAGTAGATGTCTACCTTTGCTTCAAATTCAAAACTTCACCTATTACAATGTTACTGACTATATATTTCAATCTTATTTTGCCCCAAGTTTTAAGTACAAGTTGTAAATTCCGAATAGACAAACAGTCGTTAAAGTAAATATTTACGAGATGAAAATACGATGACACAATTTGTTTTTTATCTTTGTGACGAAAAAGTGAAATTTTTTAAATGACGATGAAAACAATCGGTAAAATGTTTGCACGGCAGATATGAATATGCAAATGAACTTTTTTTATCGCCATTTAGCCATAAAGATTAAACATTTGAATAAACAATAAAAATTTGCTGGTTTGAACAACTATGCGGAAGATTCCGGGTTCGATTCCAGTCATCAAAATTTTTCTTTCATTGCCGGCCCTCTCGATTTTGTCGACAGCAACGACGTAGTATAAGTGTCGAGTTAATCGGCATGTCTAAAAGCTTCTCAAACAATGACGTTCGCATTCATCCATAAACAAGTAGGTGCCGTCAGTTGTGAATCTTAAAATAGAAAGCATGTTAATTCACAACAACTCGAAAAGCTATCCCATACCTTATTCATGGGGTGTAAAAGCAATAAAAGAATTTTTTGGTACGATAAAAGTATTTTTAGGTACCATAAAAATATTTTATGATACAATAAAATTACATTTTGGTACAATTAAAGTACTTCTTGATACATTAAAAGTACTTTTTGAAACAATAGAAATTATTTTGGTGGAATAAATTGCACTTTTAAGTACAATAAATGTGCTTTTTGATACAATAAAAGTACTTTAATTGAATTTTTGGTATAATAAATGTAATTTTTCGTACAATAAATGTACTTTTTGGTGCAACAAATGTATTTTTTGCTACAAGAAATTGTACTTTTTAGTACAATAATAATAATGTTTGGTAGTACTTTTTGGTACAAGAAATTGTTCCTTTTGGTTCAATAAACTGTACTTTTTGATACAATTAATTTACTTTTTGGTTCAATAAACTGTACTTTTTGATACAAGTACAGTTATATACTTTTAAATATACTTTTTGGTACAATAAATTGTACGTTTTGGTAAAATAAAAGTAGTTTTTAATTTATTTATTGCTACAACAACACCAAAACAAAATCTTTTCTTTAATTATTAAATTTTAGTATGGGATAAGATAATTGCGTTCCTCGAAAAACATAAATAACTTAACCATTTGTTCACCAATTTTTACAAACAAATATGCGTTTTATACATGCAATATATATTAAACATTAGGGTAATGTAATAAAATAGTGGCCTAAAACTTCTTCAAACTTAAAATTAATACAGTGAAACTTCGATATAACGAATCTAGAGGGGACCGAAAAATACTTCGTTATAGCTATTGATTCGTTATACATATGCATTGTGAAACCTTGGTATAACGAAATTTAAAGAAATACGAAAGAAATTCGTTATAACTATAGTTTTTTTTTTGTCCGAATTCTATTTTACACGAAAATACTAAATAAAAAATTAAGTTTTTATTATTTTTTTATTTTATTTTATTACATTTTAGAAAAATATTGTGTAATTTTTGTTTGTTTTTTCTCGTATAGAAATTGATTTACGCTTTAATACACTCATTTTGACAAAGAACCAAAACAGAACTGACTATGTAATTTGTGGCGCTTTACATATTAACCTGCAAAGACATTTACCTTTCGTTGGTTTTAAAAGGGAATTCCCCGTTTTGCTTAAAATTTAATTTTGCTTTATGCTTTATTCTGACTTCGTTGTATGGAGACTATAGTTCAAGACTTCGTTATGTAGAGGCTTTTGATAATGACTTACACACTTAAAATGTTATATGTATGTATTACTCAATTATAACTTCGTTGTATAGAGGCTTTTGAAAAAATACTTCGCTATATAGAGGCTTTATAGATCAGAATTTTTTCGTTATAGCTATAGAGCATTTTTGTATGAAAAACTTTGCAATAAAAAGGTTTTTTCAAGGGTCTCAGCTAAAAATTCGTTATATTGAGTTTTTCGTTATTCCCTTAGTCACTTCCCGAGTTCCTTAAATTTTTTCAATTGTTTAATTTATCGAATTTCTATTTAAACGTGAAGAAAACCTATAAAAGTATGTTAAAAATTATAACAATATCTATCCGTTGGACAATACAATTTCCTTCATTATAATTTCTTAAATGTTTTTAATTATTTGACCCCAATTAAACACATTTGTTAGGAATTTGTTAGGAATTTTCTATTTTCTTGATTTATCTGAATTGCTGCAAAACTATCAAAGTGTATATGCCATTTTTTTAATCTTGATTCATAAACATTGAAAATTATATTCAAAATTGGTTTCGGTTTTGTTTGGTTATGGCCGCGTGGTTAATGTGGATAGTAAATACAAAAGAAGCCACATTCGTAACCTTTATGATCCAATTGCACATGTATATAGAGTAGACAGAGCCATATTACTTGCTCCTTTTAGTTAAACAGATTTTTGACTATGTGGAATTATACTTGTGTAATTCTATCTGCAATAATTTATCGAAACTGAAATTTATTAATTTAAAAAAATACTACCAACATCTCCGTTATTTGTCAATCTCTGCATATTGTATTTTATACATATACAAAATTATTTTGATTCGCTTGATTTTTCTTGTTTAAAAACATACATAATGTTTTTAATATCCAGTAATACTTTTAATTTCAGTAAAATTTTCTGTCTGTTTTATCTGTTTTTCAGGTAAAACATTTTTTTTTGTAAATATGTAATTATTTTTGATATTAATTTGATCAAATAATAAATAATTTTTTTTTTAATAAATTCCATTTATTTTATTTTCCCAATTCTATTTAAATTTTATGAATTATTTTAAAATACTACCTTAGATTAATTTTTAAACTTATAACGATTTGATTTTTAAACTTATAAATTTGAAGATTTTCTACCGTACCTGGATAATAACGAGTTGGTACAGTACCTCAAATTAATTAATCTTTTCGAATAATTTCGCCAACAGATGTCTCCATTATTCAACGGCATAGGTTTTTGTCCCTACTAAATATTTGGTACAACTTACACATAGAGGGCGCAATTGTAAAAAGCAGGCAAAACGGTTAATAAGTGATAGTACCGTTTTCCTAATTTCATCTCAATTTGATACCACTGCCATCATCATCGTTCCCTTTCTGCTTTCCATCACCATCTTAAGTTAGTTCATCTGTGTGGCAACTGGAATTCTCAAAGGGCACTCACATGACCACTTTGCTATCAAAGATGTCATTAGAGTCAGTCACTTCTGAGTCCCTCGCATGTCAAACTAAAGAGTGATGCACATTAATCACATTCATCCATTGCATTTCGTCGAATAGCATAACTACAACACAACCTATTAATTAATCTCAAATCGATTTATGTTTGTTGTAGGTCTTGTCTGTCTTGTTTGTAAGCGTTGAAATACAGGTAGCTGCCGCTGCTTCATTGCATATTACACAGCCATTTCAAAAGATAGAAATTAATTACCGTCAGTCTGCAGCTTCAAAGTGACATTTGGCGGCTCGTGCAGTCGTGATGAGTGTGTGTGGCCCTACTTATCAAATTCTTGATGAATCTAATGGTGGACCACAACAGATCTTACTGCTAATTACACTGGTCGACCAAGTTTTTGTTGTTGCCATGAATGACTGGACACAGTGTCGTTGTATCTGTAAATTTTATTAAATGCAGAGGTTTAAAGTTATTATAAAATTTCCAAACATCCTCCAATTAAAGAATTGTTCGCGGAATTTCTGAAAATAGTTATTTAAAAAAAAAATTGAAAAACATCAATTACAAAATTTACGGGGGTGGTTCCACAAATATCTTTGTTGCTCAAATATTAATTATTTTATAAAGTTTTTTCTACATGAAGTACTGATTAGGTGGGCGTCTTTTTTGATAGGTCACACCCACATATTACTACTGAACCAATACATTCTATATCCTCAGCTCAAATATATCCATATAACTTTACGAATTTTCACTATGTGATATAGAAAGGATGTGATTGTCTCCATGTACGGATTCTAAAAATTTCCCCTTCTCAATTTCCTTGGGCCTATGTAAACATGTGTTCCAAGTTTTATTTGATTATCTCTACTCTAGTTTCATATTATGTAGCCACCAACGACACTATGGCAGATGGATCCGATTTATGGCTGTGACAAGGCTCGACCCTGGTTTCTCGCATGAAAGTAGCATGATCTTATCATCATGCCACGGCGGTCCTACCAATTCCTACAACACTTAATAAAAAACATTATTAAATATTTTTAAATTGTTCGATTCATGACAATAATTCAATATCATTTCTGATTTGCTTACTTTATATTAAAAATTATCAGTCTGTAAAACCGAATGCAATCATTTTACATGTTTGATCCTATATTCCTTATATCTCAACAACATAGAACAACAACATTTTGTGTCGAACAGTGTTTCTATCCCATTGCGACATTTTCTTTCACACACTTGATCACTTTTGTACTCTCGGTATCAGATGTCTCAAAGCGGAAAATGTTCATGGGGATTTCAATTCCTCAAGGATCTCATTTCATGCTTTGACAAAGTGAAAATGAAAGCTTCATCTTCATTGATGATGATACAACAACAACACGTAAGATATCATCAGTGTTTGACCATCATTCTTTGCGAGAGCCCGGCACAGATTAGCTGCGATAGTGTCGTGTCGTAATGTTCACAAAACTACTTGTATTACGTAATTCATATTGAAAAACGACACTTGTTTTGTTGTTGCCATTGCTGTTGCTGCTGCTGCCGTAGTTTGTCTCAATGGCTGTTATAAAACGAGGTTATCTTTTGGACAAAATCTCTCCTTTCATTAACTGTTTCAATGGCTGCTAAGAAACTGTGGAGGTAGAAAAACGGCACTCTCTATAGGATACAAACGGTGAGAAAAACGCATCTATGCGTGTTAAACACTATAAATGGTAATATCATCATCACCATCATCATCATCGGCAGTTACGGCACAAAAGGTTGGCAATAGATACCACAACAGCAAATGGCAACAATATTGGCAACATCATCTTCGACAGCAATAGCAGAGGCAGAGGCAGAGCCAATGGCAACGACAATAGTACTAGTAGCGCTTTATGGTTCCAATAATAGCACCTGTATTTTGTGTGCATAAAAAAAACCAAATCTAAGAAAAAATAAACTGAAGCGCTCTTAAACACTCTCAAACATAGCGTCTCTGTTATCACTGTGAAAGGATCTGATTGTAAAGAAACAGCTCTATAAAAATAATCTAAGCAAAGCACACACACACATCCCAGCCAACCAGCCAATATAATATTCAAACGAACAGAAGGACAGACTAAGTCGAAAATGAATGACGTTAGCACGCACTAAAAATAACAAATGCTGATGTTAAGATGCGATGTGGCTGCTGCTCCTGCTGCCACCACTTCATCTTAAGGTGGATGTTGTTGTCTATAGTGGAGTGTGTAGTATTATAATAGCTTAAGGCCATTTCTTTATTCCTTTGCGCTTCTGCAAATTACCAAAGTCATGAGATATACCTTTTACCACTCTCCAGTTCGTTCTCGTTCCCTGCACAATTGCCATCATAGTTTGGCTACTGCATTTGAATGCACTGTGGTTAGCACATTGACCGGCCGTGGTATGATGGTTAGAACACGCGACTACACGCGACTACCATGCGGGAGATCCAAGGTTCAACTCCTGGCTCCAGTCATCATCATTGCCGGCCCCCTCGATGTGACGTTTGCATACGTCAATAAACAAGTAGGTGCCGTTAGTTGTGAATCTAAAAATAGAAAGCGTGTTAATTCAAAACATCGCGAGAAGCTATCCGATACCTAGTGTAAAATTTTATGTATTAGAAAGATAAGATCCATTCGTACAATCCAACGCATCCGGTCTAATTGAATACCTGGATCTTTGTTTGTCGAGAGAGGGATTTGCTATTAAATCGCTTGCTTAACGCAAAGTTGCAATGGTTTACGATCACTGTTCGTCTCTTGATTTCCAGGGTGACATTCATATGTTTGTTTATGGCGCAGCCAAGGTAGACAAAATCCTTTAGCACTAAACAGTTGTAGTTATCAACGTTCACGAAGTGTCCCAAACGAAAAGACTCTTTGTTCGTTGAAATAACTTGGTTTTGTCTTCATTTCTCACCAGACCCACTTCAGCCGACTACTTCTCAATGTTTGAAAAAGCCGCAGTAACATTCCGCAGTACTCGGACAATGATACATATATCATTGGCAGACGCAAGCATTATAATGTTATCGCCTTGTCTAAAGCCTCGTTTGGTAGAACATGCCTCAGTCAGATTTTTGCCTATTTTCACTGAAGATTTCGTGTCAGTCAGTGTCATCCCGCAAAGTCGTATCAGCTTCAAGGGAAGCTTTGTAATCGATAGATAGATGGTAGGTATCGATCTACATTTCATGCTGCCTTGTAAAGTATTTTCTCTGCAAGATTCCCAGTGTATATTGATCCGAATTTGTCATTACGCAGCATTTTGTGCTGTAGAACAAAATAGGTCTAGAGTTGGATCTTTGTTCGTCGAAAGTCAGAAACGAGTAGACTTTTTGTTCGATGAAACAAATAACTTGGTTTTTGCTTTATTTATTACCAGACCTACTTTTGCCGACTGCTTTTCAATGCTTGAATAGGCTGCAGCAACATCCCGCAGTCCTTGGCCAATGATGTATATATTATCGGCATACGCTAGCATCATGTGAATTATTTTAAAGATGGTACCAGTCGTTTTTACTGTAGCCTTCCGCATGATCATCTCCATTATGATGTTAAAGATCGCATGACAGACTATCGCCATTTGTAAATCCTCGATTGGTAGAAAATGGCTCAGAATGTCATATTTTTGCCTATTTTCACAGAAGACTTCGTGTCAGTCAGTGTCTCCCCGAAAATTCGTTTCAGCTTCGCGGGATACCAAACTTATCCCTAGGATCTAATGTCTGTCTGTCGTATCGGACTGTCAAATGCGGCTTTGTAATCTAAAAAGAAATGGTGGCTGTCGATCTGCATTTCTTGGCTCTCCTTCATGATTTGTCGTAGTGTGAATATCTGGTCTGTCGTGGACTTAACGGGTCTAAAGCCACATTGATAAGGTTCAATCAGGTTCGCCAGAATGAGCTTTAGTCATTCACTAAACACACTAGACAGGACCTTGTATGCAATGGATAAAAAGGTTTTCCAAACGTGTTTCTTAGCATGGTTTTTCACGGATGTTACGGCAGTCGCCATGAAATTCGCAATTTGCTGCCTCTGTGTGTTGGAAACATAAGAAATTTATTTGAAGTCATTGAGACAGTTGGTTGAGAAGGCATTGGCTATCTCGGAGGTATGCAGCTTTGTGGTGTTTAGCTTCCTTTGCTTTTTGTTATGAGCATTACTTAATCCTGTGCGTTCCATGGCTGTAACTAGGTGGTGACCCGAGTTACTATTTGCATAGCGCAGCACACCGAGACGCGAGACACACCTTCCATCGATTACCACGTGATCATTCTGGTTTCTTGTCTTTTGATCGGGGGATATCCATGTTGCCTTGTGGATATCTTTAATGTCCTCGTATTTGTCTTTCGTCGGGGAATGGATACAAATCAGCGCGATGTAAAAATATTTCGCTATACGATCACTTACAGGTTTAAACCACAAGACTAGATGCCGAGGTCTTTAGCGAACTTTGAATCCACATCCTAATTCGTGTTTTACATAGCAGTTGTAAAATATGTCACAGTTCGATTGCATGTGCATCCCCATCCCATCCATCGCTTTCTTGAGGACATCCGCCAATTGAATAGAGACACCATCTCTGTACGGAGTTCGGATATTTCAGGTGCATATCCTTACATCATGGTCCTTATAACGTTTGCTGAGGTCGTCAACATTTAGGGGGTTGTTTTTTCTTTTCTTCCGGTCCCCACACACAATCCTAGCTTTTTGGGGCTACCAAAGCCACTAAGAGGGCCTCTGTGTTGAGCTTCAGTAACTTTTGTTACCTACTCCATAAGAAGCATCGATGGTAGCGCCTTCTCACATTTGCTACCACTAGATGGATGGATTTTTTTTTATTTAATTATATTATCCTTAAAACCACTGTCCTCACCAGTAGCCACACGGCTGTGTATTCAAATGACTTTATCGCGTTAACAGTGATTTTTGCTTAGAATAGAATTCACGGAAGCAGCAGCAGCAGAAGAAGTCACAAATTCCGATGGTCGTTTAGTTTTGTGCGGTGGCTTTTCTACTACATAGTGGTAGTTACACATTTATCGCACCGCGTTATTGTGTGATTTTTTTTCGCTTTTCGCTCGGAGTGTCACAGCCATTAATATTCAAAAATTGCGTTTTTATGCTAATTTTCCCAGCAGCGCCATCTGTCGATACAAAGATATGTCAATAATAATGACGACAGCTTCAGTAGCTTAAGCTCGATCATATCACAACATTACAATCTGTGGCGTTTTTTTTTGTGTAGTGTTGTGTTGTGCGCTGCTAAAATGTTGAATGACGGCAGTGGCTCCAATTCCAATGGTTCGATGGCTAAGCGGCTGACGGTGGCGGCAGTGGCAGTGGTGGTTAATGTTACCTGGGGACTCTGATTGCTGTTGCCCAAGTGACTGAGTGTATCAACGTCGATGGCGATGGCGGTGGTGATGATGACGACAACGACGACGAAGTTCTCCTCTATTTGTTGCATGTCGTTTATTTATTGTACAATAATCTTTACTGCTACCACCACTTGTGTGTGAATTGTTCATGTTGTTGTTGTTGGCTGTAGTTTAGTAATAATTAAGTTGTAAAAATGTTGTACAGGATCTAAAAGAGACGTCTCTTCTGTTGTGCGGCGGTCATTCATTGTACTGGCGTGTGTATTTCGATCTGCTACGACGCCCTTCTCCCCTGCTGCCCTACCCGATTACCAGAGGCTTTTGCATAGCTGTGGACCTATGGCTTTTTAATTGCAGCCGATTGTGTTGTAACTAGCGTTTCATTTTATTTCATCATCGATGTGTTTCTTGCTTGCTGCTGCTGATAATGATAATGTTTCGGTGCGGTTGTTTTCGCATTTTAGAGTTGCCACTATGGCCTGCAGCAATACGTCCTTGAAATCGCTTGATATATGAGATACTTAAAGTATTTATTACAAGTGATCATTATCTTAACTTTGACTACTACTTATTATTGTGTGTATCTACTCTTGTCGAGTGTAGTTACGTGCTGTCTAGAGTTATGTAGGCCCAGAAAGAGGGTGTTGTAAGCAGTGTGGGGACATGAGTTGGGGGCATTGGTATAAGATCTATTTGATGTAGGAGTGGTAAAGAAACTAAGGGGGTTATGGTGGGAAATTACAAATTTTTCACGTAATATATCAAAACCAGTAAGAAATTTTCAGTCGGGCAACCCAACTTACATATATCCTCACCCTCATTAAAACAAAAAATGTTCTATTATATTGATATAATTACTTGATTTCTAAAGTGGGCGGAGTGGTACATTTGTATGGGAGGTACCAAAAGGGGGTGTCTAGACTTCCAGATTTTTTTCTCTAAAACTTTATCCTGTCATAGCTTTATTAAATACAGAATTTGGGCACGATCGCGTTGGGTGTATTGATATTATTACTCCATCTGTAAAATGGGCGGAAAGGTAAATTTGTATGGGAGGTACCATAAAGGGCGTCGCTAGACTTCTAATTGTTTTTTTTCCAAAACTTTATCCTGTTATAACTTAACAAAATACAGAATTTGGGCACGATCGTGACGAGTGTATTGATATTATTACTCCACATTTGTATGGGAGGTACCATTAGGGGCGTTTCTAGTCTTCCAGATTTTTTTCCAAAACTTTATCCTGTTGTAACTTAACAAAATACAGAATTTGGGCACGATCGTGACGAGTGTATTGATATTATTACTCCACATTTGTATGGGAGGTACCATTAGGGGCGTTTCTAGTCTTCCAGATTTTTTTTCAAAACTTTATTCTGCTTGCACTTTACTAATTTCAGAATTTGGGCACGATTGCGTTAGGTAATATTTTTATTATAAACATTTACAAAACGCAGTTTACATATTGTGCTAACAGCTCCCTTATTCACCCTACCTCGTTTACTACCTAAATTTATCACTTCATCTCACCTAAAACAACAACTAATCGCTTATAAATAGCTTTATACCACATACATATATGTATATCACACAAATTCGTTACTTGTCCATACATGTTAATAGTACATGTTGAAGAATAGTGGCTGCTGAGAGTCCACTTGTTATATTCCATATTCGATATTTCGTGTTGCGAGTTATTAATGGTGTAAAATACTCGTGGTTGGTGCCACGTATTCCGTTTCCCTAAGCTGCTTCCTTATCCATCGTCGTCGCATTTCGTATTCCTTTCAGATTTTTTGATTTAGAGCGAAAATTATTCAACGTGTTACGCTTCAGGTGATGTATTTCATTCCGTCCCGCTTCACAGCTGCACCAGTCAGCTCCACCATCATGTATCGTAGCGGCAAGACGAAAATGAAACAGGCGAAACGTATAAGCCAACGTTCTCTGTGTTTTTTTTTTTGAATGTCAATGAAGTTGACGAAATTAACAGTCTGTGGTGGTTTTTGACTTTGAGCTTTAGGTGGTTTTTTTCCGCTTCAGCAGGAGTTATTATCAAGAATTGAGTTGTTAACTGACGATTTTTGACATCATTTGTCATTTATCTCGGTTACATATTCAGTTGCTTATCTACAGAGATCGCAACAATAGGACATTTTGACACATGATTATGTCTTTGGCAAAAGTTGATGTATACGCGAGGTATTTTGTGACACAGCAGAGAATGTAAAATTTTGTAATTGTATGAGCACTAGTTGACTTGGTGGCGGTAAGAATTTGTGCTGCTATTGGCACCGCTAAAAAACGCAAATTCCTTTGAATAATTTATAAGTGGCGTGGGAGATGTTCTTGCTGTTAGTTACTTTCCATACTATTATCACTAAGTTTACGAATGATTGTTTGTTATCTATCAGATTTGGTTGTTAACTATCAATTTCATCAAGTAGATAAGGACTTATTTATACATACTATATTATTGAGTGGGAAGGTAACGAATACGTGGTGGACATTTTAGGTCATCGTATGGGAGGTAAATAATTTCTTTACAGAATAAAAGCCTTAGGTGGTATATTAAAATTCCGGAGGGACAGATCCCCCCTTGGTAATATTTTTTTTTAAAACCTGGTGAAGTTTTCAGTTAAACCTACAATAGAGATTAAAATAGGTCCTTTAAACCATGTTTCTTATGTAATAATTGTAATACTTTTTATGAGTTTGATCTATGTGTTTGTTTATTTATTCTCTAGATTGAAATAAGACAGTAGTAGTATTAGCCCCAAAGTCTTTGAAGTTCTATTAGAGTCTAAATGCTATTTTAGAATATAATTTCAAAAAAGTAATACACTTAACATAATTAGTGCACTTTCGATTAAAGATATCTTCAATGAAATTTAACGAGGATTTTTCTTGGCGAACATTTAAAATCTCTATCTCGACTCCTATATGATCGCTGCCCTGTACATGACATTAAAGTTGTTCTGGGAGATTTTAATGCTAAAATAGTAAAGGAGTCAGTTTCGGCAGTCGAGAAAGTCAGTCTACACAACAACACCTCCGATAACGAATTCAGACTATTAAGCTTCGCATCGGCAAGAAACATGGTAGTGAGTGGAACCAGATTCCCGCATAAAGATATCCACAAGGCAACCTGGATTTCCCCTGATCAAAATACAAGAAACGAGATTGATCACGTGGTAATTGATGGAAGGCATGTCTCAAGCGTTATGGACGTGCGTGTGATGCTCGGTGCAAATACTGACTCGGATCACCAAATAGTTACAGCCGAAGTACGCACGCTATTAAGAAGTGCTTAAAACGCTCGTAACCAAACGCAAAGGAAGCTAGACATCACAAAGTTGCATACCACCGAAATAGGCAATGCCTACTCTAACCAACTCTCTGAATTACTTCTAACCAACCCCTCCTAATTCTGATGTTCCCGACACACAGTTGCAGCATATTGCGAATTCTATGAACACTGCCGAAACGACCGTACTGGGTTATGAAAAATCACGCTCAGACAAGCCGTGGCACGATGGTGAATGTCGTGAAATGTCTGAAGATGAGGATGCTACATACACGGCAAAACTGCAGCTAATGGCAACGCATGCAGTGACGGAGCTTTATGAGAAGAGGAGGGAGATGACACGCCTACGGAAGAAAAGGATATCAAAAGTTACAGAGATAGAGCTGAAGCCCGAAAGTTCTACTAAAAGATAAAAAGTAAAGGTTTTAGACCATGTATCCCCACCTGTAAGAACAGAGACGGAAATTTGTTCACAGACATTCAGAGTGTGGTGAAAAAATGGAGGGAACACATTCGATCTCAATTCGTTCCCGAAGGCAGCATAAATGAAGAATTCACACCAATCATCGACGATAGAGTAGACTGTCCACCACCAAGCCAAAATCAGCACGGCAATTGCACGGCTTAAAACCAATAAAGCTGCGGGATCCGATGGACTACCGGCAGAGCTTTGTAAAGATGGCGGCGATGAGCTGGTAACGTGCATGCACCAGCTCATAAACACGATTTGGCTGATCGAATGCATGCCCGATGCTTTCTATCCTTTCTATTCAACTATCGCAGGATTAGCCTAGAAGAAGAAGAAGAAGAAAGTAATGAAACCGACCAAATTCTAATTTCTGCATTTGATATCTTACTAATACTCCCATACAAATACATCATTCCGCCCATTTTAGAAATCGAGTAGGAATATCAATACACCCTACGGGATCGTGCCCAAATTGTGTATTTAGTAAAGCTATAACAGGATAAAGTTTTGGAGGAAAAAAAACTGGTCTAGTCTAGTCTAGTCATGCCCCTTCTAGTACATCCCATACAAATGTATCACTCCACCCACTTTAGAGATGGAGGAATAATATCAATACACCCAACGGGATCTTACCCACATTCTGTATTTTGTTAAGCTACAACAGGATAAAGTTTTGGAAACAAATTGGAAGTCTAGCCACGCCCCTTCTGGTAGCTCCCATACAAATGTACCTTTCTGCCCACTATAGAGATGGAGTTATAATATCAATACACACAACGCGATCGTGCCCAAATTCTGTATTTAGTAAAGTTATAACAAGATAAAGTTTTGGTGAAAAAATCTGGAAGTCTAGACACGTCCCTTATGGTACCTACAATACAAATGTACCATTCCGCCCACTTTAGAGATGGAGTAATAATATCAATATACACAACACGATCGTTCTCAAATTCTGCGTTTAGTAAAGCTACAACAGGATAAAGTTTTGGAGAAAAAACTGGAAATCTAGCCGCGCCCCTTCTTGTACCTCCCATACAAAAATGTACCACTTCGCCCACTTTAGAAATCGAGTAATAATATTAATATAATATAAATTTTTTTGTTTTACTGAGGGTGAGGGTATATGTAACTCGGGACTGAAATTTTTTTACATGTTTTTGTATAGGAAAAGTCAAAAATCACCATCATGAATGGGCCAAATGTGCCTAATGTGTTGTTTTAGTGGTCTGAAACCATCTGTACATTATTGCATTTCTAATTATACCGATTAGGGGCACATCGGTTGGCTGGTTTAAAAGTCTGTAACGGACCGATTGGTCACGGTCTGCAGCCACACTCTCCGCTACAACCGAAACGATCTTTCCCCCATAGTACAAATAAAAACTAAAAAGCGGCTTTGTATTCAATGTTTGTTTTTCTTTTGGATTATTCAAATCTTTTTCTATATTATCAAAGTTTGTTTTTGTTTTGTTAGCGACTTCCTTCTTGTTATGGTTAAATTAAATTCAAAATTTGCTCTACTCATCTTATTACACTTAACGCGCCTGTTAATAAACATTACACAATTGTCAGTTCCGATTCGATTTTCTTGTAAATTTCTATCCAATTTTCGCTCAAGCAATTGCATTATATCCTTCGGCAAATAAGGAAGAAATTACATTATTACATGCTCTGATTAATAACAACAAATAGCACATGTTGAAAGTGCTTATTCTTCTTCCATTAAGATTTAGCGATGTGGAAATTACAAAATCATACGGCAACATAAATTTCCGTGCTCTAAGATGTAGGAACTTGATTACAATTACAAAAGATAGCGATTATTTTCTTGGTGCTGTTGTCGTTGCTGCTGTTTGTGTGTAGCTGTTGGTGTTACCGTTGTTGTTGTTGTTGCTGCTGATGTATGTTTGCTGCCTGCCGCCATGTCCTTGGTTTAACTTTCATTATCCTGCTAAACTAAGTTAAACACATGTTAAGACTCCATTTAATGCCGGGTAATTTTTCTCCCAAGCAACCCAACCTTCCACATGCGAGTGTGATACCTTTAAATAACAAATAACAGAGAACGCGTTAATCACTTCAACTGCAGCTCTTGCCTCTCTCTGTGAACAACAGCAGGGCTGTGCGACTAACTAGAGTCTGAATGGAGTCTTATAAACTCAATAGTATCGTATATTATTAGCACGGCATAATAGCACACATGCGCATACATGAGTGTGTGTGTGTGCGAGTATCTATGGATGTGTGGGACTTAACTTTGAGCCAGGAAGGTAAACGAGTACAGGAGATGCAGATACATATTCTACTGTAAGCCGTCGCCATAGAACAACAAACATAAAAGTTTTTGCACTTTGCTCCTCTGGTGCAACATTAAAGAAAACAATAACAAAAACAAAACAGCAAGCAAAAGAAATGCCGAGTGTTACGTTTTACATTCACATAGACACTTTAAATATGGAAATGGATTTATGGTGTGCCTAGCAAGCAAACTCTCCTACAGCTCCTGGGAAGCACCAGTCAGCAAAGGTTGACTATGGCCATGTGTGTAAAGCATCTTCAATTTTGTAGCAAAAAAAAAAAAAACGAGCATAACGATACGAAAGAAGAAACAACATCAATAAGGGGCTTTTTTTTCGTCTATTACTTATCGCCAACTTGAAACAAGAAACAGCTGAGGGCTGAAGAAGCTTAACATAGATTAGAGGCTAGAAAACTAAGAAGAATTAAGCAGGAGAAGAAGAAGAACAAAAAAAAAACTACCCAAGCCGAATCATAGAAATGAATATGCAACGAAATATACAAACAAACAAGTATGCACATATGCTCAAGCATTTACGAAGATTTTCAACTTATATGCTAAATTTATTTTACTCAGAGTTGGCAACGCTGAGGCTGTTGGTACCTTTGCTGGGGAAGTTTATATCTATGGGTATAGATTTCTAAAGATTGTCCCAGTTTTTTTTTAAATCACACAAGCCTTTTTTAATTTTCAAGCCGATTTCGATTTTTCTGGTACTTTTACTCAGAAAATTCTTTGATTTTTCAATAAAATACTGGGGAAGGGTTCTAGAGTATAGAACATTTTGAATTGAACATTGATCTTGTAATAAATTGTTTCCTTGTTTGCTATTGAAAACTTTTCTTCAAGGTATCCCAACAAAAAAAAAAAAACCATTGGGGATAAGTCTAGGCTACATGGTGGCCACCTTATATCACCCCGTGTTGCACACTGAATTCCCATTGACTGCCCTTACATTTCGTAACCCCTTCGCCCCACCCCGGCGTGGCTGCTCGGCGCAGTTATCGATTCAAAAGTAAACGCACTTTTAGTCCACTTTGTATTTTTTAAAAACTAACGTATGATTAATATTGATTTAGCTCGAAGGAATAATAAATGATTTCATGTGTAGGCGGAAAATTGATAACAATGAGAAGGGTGAATCACTTAGAACCTTTTTTAGTCTATTTTTCAAAACACAAGCGCGTCCAAGTAAGGATGGATGAAAATCCTTTACATCCCGATAAGCGTCACAGAAGGGGGCGTCTAAAACTTCGTTCGTTGGATGGACCAGGTGAAGGAGCACAAAAGACCGAGGAACTTGGACTTATTCAAATATGAAGAAGAATAATGTAAAATAAAACTATTGTTTCTACCTGTGACCGTTATAGACTTGCAATCCATCCAACCGATGTGCCTCATACCGGATGGTCTTAGACAACTAAAATTATACATTATGTACATTTGGTTCATTCTTGACGCCGATTTTCTACTTTTTTCATACAAAAATATTCCCGAATTATGAAATTTTCATACAAAAATGAAGTTGCGTTTATTTAAAGCTACACTATTCAATTGATCTTGTTGACATTTTGACAGTATATTTTTGTTTGTCTGGAAGGAACCATGGGTTACCTGAAATTTTTATATATCAAGTAGGCGTGGTCCCACCCATAGAACGCAATTTTTAAAAACTCAATATCTGGAGCACTCTTACACAATTTTTCCTTAAATCTGGTGTGGATTATTTTGAGATGAGTTATATATTCTAAGAAACAATAGGCGGACAGATTACGGGATGTGGTCCCGCCCATACGTACCCATTAACAAACAAACAATATCTGGCAATATGCGTGATCAGGCCTAAAATTAGCGGTATAAGATAACACAGTACAACACATGATTTTGGGACTCAATTCTGAGAATTGCACATGAAAGTAGCCTCAAAAAAAGACGTGCTGAATCATTCATTTTGTCAAGTTACATGCCATAATAATTTGATGTCTATTGCAACATCCAATAAGTCTGTCATACAATTGGTCACGGTGTGGTCTTTTCGATCGTGTATCATCCAATAACAAACAGTGAGAGTCAGTGACATTTTGACAGTAGTGGGGTTGGAAGGCCGCCGGTTCGATGTTATCGACAGCAGCTTCGCGGTAAAAGTCTAGTTTTTTAAACAGTTTGGACGTTCAGTTACGTCTATAAAATGCAGGTCCTGTTGTGAGTGAGTCTAAAACTAAAAACGTGTTTATTTAAAATAAAGCGAGTAGCTATTCCTTACCTCAATCATGATGGGTAAAGGGAATTAAAGCCATTTATGTTGTATCAAGTGCAACATTTTTCACAGAACGCCGATTTCCGTAATACAGCATAATAATTTTGATATCTCGTTGCAGTGTAAGTCTTTCCATGACGGTACTGAATACAAATCGGATGACATCTTAAAACCAAACACGCGTGATCTGTAAAGAAAAACAAATTAAAATAAAACCTTTAAATGAATCACACATTTAAACTGAAGAATATCTTTCTTTATTGGCTTTAAACAACTTCCTAGTACTAAAAAAGTACTAAAAATAGTACTTAAAAGCTTATTACCCCTAACAGTCATTTACATATCCCCGTATCGTACTTACACACTGACAAGTACATCTGCACATACACATACATTTTATGCATATTGCAACAAACTTCTGAGTATATATGACTTTACTGCTCTCTCATCACCACCAGCAACAGTAAAAGCACTAACAGCAACAACAAATAAACAAAAATATATTGACACAACAAGTGCGAGCAAACGTGTTAGATTGAACGTAATAAATTAAAATGCCGACTAAGACTTTGGCGAAAAGTACAAAAAAATAAAACCAAAAAACGACAGAAAAACCTCGACGATGACTAGAGTCAAAGATTTACACATCGTTGATGCTGTAACATCGAGTATACCATCTGAACATATGTACGAGTATGTATGTACAAACATATAAAGCGCATTTTGGCTATTGTACAGATTGTATATATTGTTTGTGCGACCAAAAGCTTCTTGATATCCAGGCATTAACGCTTGTGTTGTTTATTACCTCGCGCAGCAAAGGCGCAAAAGTGACGGGTGATGGAAACTTAGTAGGTTCGTTTAGCGATTGGTAACGTTTATATGTTTAAATAAAATATAGGGGAAAAAGCTGTAAGAGGAAACGAAATTTCGATAGTTGATTCTAATAGAGCTTTTAAGATTCTTCTCTTACTTAATAAACATAATTTCCCTTTACACCTCATGAATGAGATATGGGATAGCTTCTGGCGTTGTTGTGAATTAAATTTTAGACTACGAACGGCACCTACTTGTTTATCGACGAATGCGAACGTCACTGTTTGGGAAACTTTTACTAGACATGCCGAATTACTCGACACTATACTGCGAAGTTGCTGTCGACAACATCGAGGGGGCCGGCAATGAAAGAAAAATGTAGATGACTGGAGCCAGAAATCGAACCATGGTATGGTATGTATGGTAGTCGCGAGTTCTTCTCTTTAATCATAAATAACAGATTATTTAGTTAATTTTAATTCAGCGTTATTTTACTTTGAGATCATATCATGTTTTATGGTTACCTATTTTTAACTGGTAATAATATTTTCTGATTTTATTCAGGGGTTCTGTTTTACACCATACTCTCTATTATTTGATATATTTACATATGTAATATGTAATTTTATATAAATATTTGATATTTAATATTTTCTCTTATACTCTTATGCTATTTTTCTATAATAGCATTCCTGACTAAAGTAGCGTACATGCAATTAGTTGTTCCCTCTCTCCCCCCTCTCTCACCACCCATCTGGTAGCCCACTCTGTAACCACTGTGAATTACTATCATAGGCTTCCCCTGGCAATATCCTTTGTGATGTCACGGCGGCATTAGTGGGATGGTCAGTGAAAAGATTTACCATATTTCCAAATGTTTAAACATTACAACCCAATGGGCAGAAAATACCAACGTGTTATTGTGTTTTTCTTCGCGAAATATTTGGTCGGGTGTGAACTTACAACAACAATAAACAAACTAACAACATTACATATAACATCAACAATGATAGTGCTGGTGGTGGCGGCGGTGACATCCACCAGCCGCCACTATGAGGACGATGTTCATACTTCTCCTCTTGCCATAATGAAATGACAGGAAAGGGGACGTTCGATAGGCAAACCACTAACATTGCCATAAGGTTTGACCATGTCGATCGTAGACCTTTTACTGGGTGTCACTAATGTTACATTGATGTCACCGTTGTAGCTGTTGTGGTCGGTCATTGGACATGTTGATGTAGCTGCTCCTCGCCATACATCCCAACTCCATAGCGTTTTGTAAGGATTTTTTTGTGCGCCGTATACTGCAAAGAGAAGAGTGTCATTTGCTGTCTCCTGTGACAGCCTCATAACAGCCGTGTTAGCCTGAGGGGTCACATGATATTTACGACAATGCCTTGGCTTTCAGCTCAATTGGGTGAAATGCAGGACCGATTGTTTTGGTGTTGGCCATAGTAAAATTTATGTTGGCATTGATGACGATTTGTTAACGATACTCTATAAATATTGTTGTTATATTCAGTTTGTTGGCGAAGCATTTTGTTGTTGTTGTTCGGTGTGTCATGTCCCCAAAAACAAAGGTGTCTAATTAAAATCAATTGAGATTAACAAGATGGTGGAATGAAGTAGCCTGGCAAAGAGTTATGTGTACAGCAAATTAATGAATACTTCGAGGTGGTGTCGCAGAGTTGTTGCTGGTTGAATACAATATTGGGGTTCGTTGGTAGGAGTGGTGGCAATAAAGATGGACACAGAGGAAATACCCAGCGGTATTAATACCGATTACTTAATCGCTAATGTCAGCTATATTTAGTAGCAAACAGTTATGATTCTCTTGCCTATATTTATCCTTAAATTAAGCATAGGAGTGTCATAGGCCGTTTAATCGTTGCCCCCTTGCTTACAAAGTAATCGATGATGTCAGTAAGTGTCATTTCAGTTGCAATTACGTTATAAGCGGAGTTTTAAACGGGCTTGATAAAACGCTTAATTACGAAGTAAGTGACGATGTCAGTAGGTGTAATTTCAATCGGTATTATAATGAGTGGACAATATTTTTAACATTACACACGCGTGACATACTAAGTAATTAAATAGCTCGCTTGCAAGTCATACTGTTGTCATGGATTACAAAATTGGTACTTCGTTTCAATTACCGCTTGGTATTTATAACTGTAATGTTGTTATAATTTTTAAATTTTGGGGATTTTTAGAAATAATATAATTGTAAATAAAAAATAATAAGGATGTGGGACTTTAATGTAGACTAGTTTTATAGATAGCTTGTATCCAAGAATTATCGTGCTCAGGCAATTCTGGTAAAAAAATTAACTAACACAGTACAACACATGATTTTGGGACTCAATTAAGAGAACTGAACGCGAAAGTAGCCCCAAAAATAAGAACTTCTGCATCATTCGTTTTGTCAAATTGGCTGCGTATGAGTTATGTGGAATTTTATTTATTACTCATACGTAAGTCAGTTTAAAGTAAGTGTCAAGACGCTTTCAGATACAAGGAATCTGTCGAAAAATTTGTCTGTCAGGAATGTTATCGATAACGAATTGCGATGACATTCTAGTTGTCGACAACCGTTCACACACAAAGTATCGTCGCACCGCCTAAGAAATAAGTTCATCTATTTGTGTATATATGCGGGTATATATTTTAGGTTTTTTTTTCTACGAAAGAAACGAAATTGTGTTTTCGCTCTTGCAATTGTGCAATTCTCAGAATTGTGTCCCAAATCAATGAGACGAAAAATGTTGTACTGTGTAAGGAAAATGATGCAGCGTACAAAACAACGCTGTTTACGCACATTCTTCTTTTTCTTAGGCTATTACAAAACGTTTTTGTCATCCCCTTGTGAGCCGTCACCGGGTTCGTATTCAAAGGATTTTTTAGCTGAAGCTTCTTTATCCATTCTCACAACATGACCTAGCCAACGTAGTCGTTGTATTTTAACACGCTTACCTATGTGACCTTTTCCAACAGGATTTTAAAAAGATAGCAAGGAAGGCTGTCTCCCTGTCTGAAACCCCGTTTGGTACTGAATGTTTTGGAGAGGTTCTTACCTATTTTAACTGAGGATCTTGAGTCAGTGAATGTCGACTTTGGGTATTAGTTTTGCAGGGATACCAAAATAAGACATGGCTTGAAACACCTTTAAACGTATGGAGCTTTAAAAATAGTTGATAAGTGTCGATCTGTTTTTTGTGGGTCTTTTCTAGGATTTGGCGTAGTGTGAATATTTGGTCGATGGCAGAATTACCAAGTCTGAAGCTGCACTTATAAGGCACTGATTGATTGATTGATCGCTGGTATACAAATAATCTTTAATGGTATACAAATAATCTTTAAAATTATTTAAATACATAGCTGCATTTGATATTAATGCGAGGCTGATCTTTTAAGAATGACACAAGTCAATTATGACGGTAGCAACTAACAAAAATTTTTCGTTTTTCTAGATTTACTTTTGAATATATTTATAATACAATCAATCGTTGCCCTGTTTTTTTTCAGATCTTCCATGCTTACTGTTTTGCTGGCAGTTTTATTATTCGGTAAGTAGTATTTAAAATATATTATTCATGTAGATATAGGGATATAACAAAAAACATGCTACTGTTCAGGTTTTTTGGGTTATTTTATGAATATAAGTATATTATTCACATGAATAACACACTAATCTCGTATATGGTTGATTTTTTCATTGCTAAGCTATAATCTTATCTTGTAAGTGGATTTAAATGCATGCTAAAGTGTTTTGATCTTTATTGAAAAGGCAACAAAGTCTTATTATACAGAATAAAATATTTTTTGTTATACATTTTTACAATACCAGCTGACCTGACAGACTTTCTTCTGTCTACAATATTATTCTTAAAATTGTTTCTAACTGCAGTTGTGTCTGATACTTTTGAAAGTGCAACGCCTCCAATTAAATTTTTCGACAAATTACGCTCATTAATGATAAAGGAACATTAGGAACTTCTCCTCATGTCTAATATGAAACATTTATATAATATGGGAGGTGGCATGCTTACCAGTCCGATCTCGCCCATTTTGTGGTCAATTACACACATTAGTGGACTCTACGAGAGTTTTACATAAGCATCGCCGTGAAGGCCTTACCCATGGTGTGCTAAACTCACAAGTAAGCTTGTGCTACTTGAGAGTATTGTCGACTCTTTCTTTTAGCCAGAATATACCAAATTGACAGTATTGGGCATATCCCTCATTTGCAGCCGTGGTGTACTCCCCTACGGTTACAATGCAACTTCACATTCAAGCCCGAAGACTCTACCAGCGATTTCGGTTTCAATCACAGCCTAAATAATGCTCCCACTAGGGAACCTACATCATCCGATCAGGCGGAAACAAGTTCCAGTGCTCTTCATCTCCAGTAAGCTGCTATCTTACATACTTACTTAGTTGGCGCTTCTTTGCAATCTTATTGGATTATATACCGCACGTCCAAAAATATTATAAACGCTTCGAACTTCTGCGCTTCTTCTCCAGTTGGTCACACATGAATCATACGACGTCGATACTCTCCCTTAACGATGATGGGCCCATATATTTTACGGAGTATTTTTCTATCGAATACTGCCATAGCCGATTAATCCGCTTATGTCATAACCCTGGATTCTGAACCATATATCAAGACAGGTAGAATCAGTATCTGGTATAGCTGAATTTTTGTTCGTCGAGAGAGTGCTCTGTCATTGAATCGCTTGCTTCGTCCGTAGTAACATTTATAAGTAAGTTTCTTAGTAACATTCTTCTCCGGATTTCGATTAGATTTGTTGATGGCGTAGCCTAGATAGATAAAAATATCTACCACCTCGAAATTATTGTTGTCAACGTTCATGCAGTTTCCCAAACGAGTAGATTCTTTGTTCGTTGAAACTAATAACTTCGTTTTGTCCTCGATCACCATTAGACGCGTTTTCGCTAATTCCTTTTGTGTACAAGAGAAGGCTACAGCCACATTCCACAGTTTTCGACCGATAATTTCTACGTCATCAGCGTACGCATGTGGCATTTGGCTTTTGTTGAATATCGTGCCACCCGTGTTTACTGCAGCTTTCCTTATTATAATCTCCACCGCTAAGTTGAAGAGGTCACACGATAGGCCGTCTCTTGTTTTAGGCCTCGTCTGGTACAGAATGGCTCCGTAAGGACCTTGCCAATCTTCACTGAAGACTTGGTGTCAGTCAGCGTCATTCCGCGAAGGCGTATCAGCTTCGCTGGAATACCTAACCCAGTCATTGTTTCGAGTTATTTCTGCCGTTTCGGGCTGTCGAAGGCAGCTTTATAGTCGACGAAAAGATGGTACGTGTCGATCTGTTCCTCTTGGGTCTTTTCCGGGATTTGCCGAAGAGTTAATATCAGGTCAGTTGTTGATTTAAAGCTGCACTGATAAGGTCCAATCAGGTTGGATAACACTGGCTTTAGTCTTTCGCATAGCAAACTCGACAGGAGCTTATATGCGATGGGTAAAAGGCTGATCCCGCGGTAGTTGCAGCACACACTTGGATCACTTTTTTTCAGCACAGGACATAATACTCTTACATTCCAATTATCAGGCATGAACTCGGTAAGCCAAACCATGGTCAAAGCCGTCGTCGACAATTAGCGTGATACCTTTACGTGCGCTGCCTTCTGGAACCAACAGTTGCTGGAAGTGTTCTCTCCATATATACAGCACACTCTGCGTATCTGCAACCAGATTTCCATACGTGTCCTTACACGAGGGGAGGCCATTACCGTAGACTTTTGCTTTTACTTTCTGGTAAAATTTTTAAGCCTCGCCTCTATCCCTGCATCGCTCTATATTCTCGTTCTCCCGTTCCTTCATCTGAGGTTTTTTTTCGCTTAAATAGCTGTCTCGTCTGTTTTACTGTCTCCTTGTTCCGTTCCCTAACAGTCCTTGTTACAATTGGCTGTTACGTTGCCCTATAAGCAGCATCCTGTTCCTCAGACGCTATGCGACATTCTTCACCGTACCAGGATTCGTCTGAGCGCCGATTTTCATATGCTAGCACCGTTGTTGCGGCTGTTGCTATGGAATGCGCGATATGCTGCCACTGTGCATCGGGAACGTCAGAAGCAAAGGCGTTGCGTCGTAGTAGTTGGGAGAGCTGGTGGAAGTAGGCAGTGGCAATATCTGAGGATGTCCAGCTATCTTTGTGTTTGGTTACGTGCGTTTTTCGATCTGCTCAATCTTGTGTAACCTTGTCTGATCTGAGCCAATATTAGCACCACGGAACACATGAACGTCTTTGACACTAGATGCATGTCTTATATCAATTACCACATGATAAATTTGATTATTGGTGTTTTGATCGGGGGATAACCAAGTTGCCTTGTGGATATTTTTGTGCCGGAATATGGTTCCACTAGCCTAAACCAGTTGTCTTACGTGTCGGTATGCGGGCTTAATTTACCGTTCGATGGACCAAGAACATTTTTCCTTTTTTTTTTGCATTAAAGTCTCCCAGAACAATTTTACTGTCGTGGCCAGGGCAGCGGTCGTATGTTTCCTCTTGGTGCTAGTAAAATGCATCTTTAATCTCATCGTCTTTATCTTCCGTTGAGGCATGAGTACAAATCAGAGTGATGTAGAAATATTTCGCCTTGATGCGGATTGTGGCTATTCGATCACTAAGATGTCTGAATCTCTCGCCAACTACAAATCCACTTCCAAATTCGTGCTTTTCGGCATGGCAGCTTGTACTGTCTATCTCATCTCCTGGATGGCGGTGATGTCAGCCTTATATTTTTCGAGGACATTCGCCAGTTGGATAGTGGCACCTTCTCTATAGAGAGTCCGGACATTCCAGGTGCATATCCTTAAATCATGGTCCTTATTTGGGGGGCACCGTTTGTTACTTTTTCTTTACATTTTTTATAAACTTTTTCGGTTGCTACCGATGCTTGAACTTTCGTCATTTAACGCAAAGGTAAATTGTGTTTATTAAAATTTGTATTTTGTTATTTTAGTTTTTATTGAATTTCTAATAAATTCAGTAGCAAACTTTTGTACAACAAAATGTTCACTTTGTATTCAATATTAGTCAAGCAAACCAATACCAACTGCCTTGAGGACTCATTGTAATAAATTGTATTTGCTGCTTGCTCACTTGCTTGGAAGTTGCGATTGCAAACTTCTGTGGGAGGCTTTCCATTTACTCGTAGGACACAACACCAACCAACCACAGCCACAATGAGCCCTCATTGACCTCAACTAGTGCCAACGCAATGTGTCACATTGCCATCAATTGGTAAACATTTATAACCTCTTTAAAAGGATCGCTACTAGATTTTGGCTCCTCTACAGATTCTCCAAATCACCTCATCAGCGCTTGTTGCAACAATGTTGCAGTGGGAAGCAAATGGTCAAGCGTCCCACATTGATATGTATTCGCTCGTATAGAATCTTTCAATATGCATCAGCATTTTTTTGTTTTATTTATTTCGGCTATGTCTCATTCCTTCTTTCATCTCCGGATTGCATAAAAATATTCTGCGGAATCTGATGGAAATAGCAAAAAAAAATGGCTATACAAACAAACCGACCGACCGACCGAGCAGTCGACCATCCAACCAACATTGTATATTCAATCCTTTTATTCGCAACTGTTCACAGGTAGCAACATAAAAAGTGGCAATAAATTTAAACTAAAAGTTATATTTCCTTTTTCAAATGGAACTACTCTACTATGAATGCGACTACATCATCCATCCAGAAACAAGCACAAGCAGCGTACTACTACAGCTACGAATGATTTCCAAAACCCCTTTCATGCCAATGGTTTACAGCTGGAAACTATTCGAGCAGCAACCCTGGCCACCAGTGCGCCAGCACAATAGGTAGAATAGTACAATGAATGATATTGAAAGTTACTGAAAGGGAAAACTCGTAACTGTTGAAACGATAAGTTGAGCATTTTGTTTAGTAAAAATGGTCATTTCAGGCGACCAAACGAGCGAGTGAGAGGCCATTGAAATGCAATAGGTTTTGGCATAAAAGGCAAACAGTGGTCGATGAGCAATGCTAAAGTAAACTTTCTTATTTCCGCTCATAGAATTGTTAAATTGATAAGAATGTGATATGTCATAGGTGTGTGATTATGATTTAAAAAAAACTTAACCGGAATAATTTTTGTTTTTTGAAGTTTGCGATTAATATATCAAACAAACATCTATAACCAAATTGTAAAGTTTAGGAAAAATAATTAGTGAAATTGGTGTATTAGTTGGGCCTCAACAGTGTGGTGCAAGTTAAAGCTTCTGATTGGTTTAAATAGGTAATCCCAGGGTGAACCTTATCAATTACACTTCAAGTTTACTCACAGTGCTCCGTATTCGTGGTACAACTGCGGACGGGGTACCTCCATGTGGTGACGCCTGGAAACGTACCTTCGACACCCGTTAGACCAAGGCTAACTGTGAGGGTCGGAACATAAATCCCAGGCACGTCGGATCAGAATGAGCGGCTGTAATAAAATCCTGACAGGAGGAGAATACTGCGACGTGATGCGCTGGGCTTGCAACCCGACGTTTGAACTATTGCAATGATAAAAAGTATGAAAAGAAAAAAAGAATAACGAATTAAGGACCATGATTTGAGGATATGCTCCTGGAATGTTAGAACACTGTATAGACCATGTGCCTCCATCCAACTGGCGGAAATTCTCGAAGAATACAAGACTGACATAACCGCTTTACAGGAAATCCTGTAGACGGGACACGGGTGCACGCGCATGAAGACATGCGACATCTACTATAAGCGCCATGCGGTCAAGCACGAGTTTGAATGTAGATTTGTGGTTGGCAAACGATTGCGACACCTTGTCTCACGGTTCAACCCGGTGTGTGAACGAATAGCCACCATAAGAGTCAAGACAAAGTTTTTCCACATAACATCCGTATATGCCCATGCTCCGACAGAAGAGAAAATCGATGAGGACAAAGACGAGTTCTAATAGAGTCTAGAAAAAGTATATGATTGTAGCCCGAGCCACGACATCAAAATTGTACTAGGCAATTTTAATGCTGAAATAGACTGGGAAACCGCATTTGAAACGTCGAACATTGGCATCAGACTGATTGATTTCTCTGCGGAGAGAAATATGGTAGTTAGCAGCACTAGATTTGACCATAGAAAAATTCATAAGGCAACTTGGCTATTTCCAGACCAATTGACGAGGAATCAGATAGGTCACGTGGTAGTCGATGGAAGGCACGCATCGAGTGTTCTGGATGTACGAGTGGTCAGGTGCGCGAACATTGCTTTGGATCACTGCCATACCACAGTTAAGTTACGCATAACGCTAAACCTTAAGCTAAGATTAAGCGAAAACGTACGTAACCAGGCACAACGAAAGCTAGGCATCGGCAAAATGCGGACCACAGAGATAGCGGATGCCTACTCCAACCACCTTACTCAACTGCTACGGAGTGCTCCATTACCTGATAATATTACCTCGCAGTTGCAATATATAGCCGACTCCCTAGACCGGACTGGGAAAAGCGTACTTGGGTACTCAAAGCAGTATCAAGAAGATGCCTGGTACGATAATGAATGTCGCAATGCCACGAGAGAGACGGATGCTGCATGCAGGGCGAAACTGCAGCCGATGGCAATGCGAGCTGTTCGTGATCGGCATAGGGAGAAGAGACGAGAACTCGTCTTTTTAGAAGGAACAAGAAGGAGCTGAAGAAGAGGCAGGATGAGTGCACTGAGTTGCTCCGAAGTAGAGGGGGAGCCCGAAAATTCTACAAGAGAGTTAAGGCGAAAATGCGTGGAACTGGGTTGCCCTCCTGCAAGGACAACGATGGCCGGCTAGTGACGGACCTGGTTAACGTTTTGAAGAAATGGAGAGAACATTTCAGAAATCTACTGGATGCGGACACCACTCCAGAAGAAGGTGGGGAAGAGCTAATTAGGAGCATGTATCAGCTCATGAAGAACATCTAGCTAGAGAAGAGCATTCCTGGGGATTGGAGTCTCGGTCTGCCAAGCCCCATATACAAGAAAGGAGTAAGTGTAAGACTACCATGGAATAATCCTATTACCAATTGCGTTCAAGGTCCTTTCAAGCATATTGTGTGAACGCCTATAGCCAATTGTAGAAAAACTTATTGGATCTTATCAGTGCGGACTAAGGCCTGGAAAATCTATGAAGAATGAAATATTCACTTTACGACAAATCCTAGAAAAACTCATGAAAAGCAGATCTACACTTGCCATATGAGGCCATGTCTGAGTTTGGTATTCCTGCAACGCTGATTCGACTTTGCAGATGTAACTTGGAAAACAACAAATCCTCGGTTAAGATTGGTAAGGACCACTCTGAACCACTCAACGCAGTAAGAGATCTCAGGCAGGGTGATAGCTTGTCCTGTACACTATTTAATATGGTTATGGAGAATGTGATGAGAAAGGCTGGTGTCAACATGCCTGGAACCATTATCTACAAGAGCCATATGCCACTAGCCTATGACGATGGATGTTACTGCAGTTTTCTTACCAATATAAAAGGAGTCAGCTTAACCCTACGGTTAATAACCAAAAAAATATACGTTAGTCAATGACCGGGTACTCGGGTACCCAAGCGTACTTTCTTTTTTATGTAAAATAATACACATTTACATTAATTATGTGCAAAACTCATGTTATAAAATACCAAACTGTAAAATTATTTAATTTTTATCAACAAAAGAAACGGCAGCCCCTGCCGAAACTTGACTTTTTCTATAGGAGTTAGCGATCATATTGAAAATTTTCATTTTGAGTGCAACTTATTTTTCTCACTAGTGCAACAGCGATCAGAATTTAAAGGAAAATATACAGTTTATATCAAATAAGTAACTCAAATTTGGAGTTCACATCTTTTCAATCAATATTCGTTTCGACAGTTTCACTCCCGTGAATCCTAGAAACACTTCATATTTTGCTCAGTTGTTTACTACAACTCGTATATTATCATACAAACATTTTAAAAATGTATGAAAGAAAAGTTAGTTTACATCGGAAAATTGTCGTTAACGTTGTGGATTCATTATTTGTAGGATATGTCAGACGTAGATCCCAGTTGGTGATGCTATGGTTGACGAATGTTGAAGACAATACTATAATGAAAGTTCGGATGAAAGTCATGGCGAACTTGAACAACCTGTAGCTAGAAGTAATGTATGTTTCACGCAATGGCACTGGATGGTATAAGAATCCTGCAACGTCCCATTAAATTAGGAGCTACACTGCACGTATAGTAGCCAACACTGTGGCCCAGCACGATCAACAAAATTGATGTCGAAAGTTCAAAATTTAAAATACCATCTGAGAGCAGAAATGTTGAGCATAATTGTGCGTTACACAATCAAGTATAAGGATGTAACAGTAGGTGATATTTACGCCTTCATTAGCGTACGGCTAAGGTCTGCCGAGAGTCATTAAAATAATTATATTTTGAAAGATTCGTGGGCAATCACATCATACATGAATACAGAGCAACACTCGGCACAAACGGATTTTGATCATTGGTACGTTATATTCGTTTTGACAATGCTAATACCATTAGCCAAAAAAATACTTACGGACATGGCTACACCAATATGTGATATATAGACAGCGCTGAATGCAACTTACCAGCTTATTACAAATCAAGTGAGAATCTTACAATCGATTTTTCGATTTTCTTACTTTCTTTATTTCTTATCTTCAACCGAGGCAGAACCTGCAAAAATGGAATTAAACTATGTGGTTTTGTCAAAAACTCGTATCAAGTTGAAGGAAAAATTTATAGAAACCTAACGACTGGTTGTGAGACTAAACAAGGAGAAAGAAGGTTAAGGATTTAGCCAGGACTATTTCGTTCATGGAATTGGACGCAATCCCACAATAGACAATTTTTTTTACCACACTTGCCTTGACAAAGCTCCGTTGTGTAATGAATAGACAATTGCTTTAAGAAAGAAAACTATATATACCATAGGTAATGAAAGCAGAAGATAAATACAATAACAGAATATAGGAAACTACTACAAAATATTTACAAATAATGGTAAAGAAACGTAAGCTGTAGTGTAAAAATCATGTAAATTGTATGAGGGTACCGGCGTACCCGGTTATTGACTCACGTCGGTGTTAACTTTGAAGGCGTTTTAAACATAGACGCAGTTAATAATATTAATTTTTTTTCCTTTTTAAATATCCATAAACACCTTAATCGCGAAGATTTGGACTTTCATGGCCATATCTTTGTTATTAAAGAAATGACAGCAGTTTAAAGTTGAAAAAAGTACCCGGGTACCCGGTTATTGACCGTAGGGTTAAACAGGTTTAGCGTTCAAAGAGGACAAAACTAAAACAATGATTTCGACGAAAAAAGAGTCCTCTCGATGGGGACGCACCTTCAACGTTGAAAATTATTGTTTTGAGGTAGTAGATGAGTTTGCCTACTTCGGATCTTCCGTCAACACGAAAAAAATTTCAGCCAACAAATCAAGCGGAGAATAGTGCTCGCCAATGGTGTTTTTACGGACTTCAGCAGCACTTTTATAACACCACTTTATCTTGGAATACTAAGAAACAGCTGTACAAGGTGTTAATTGGACCCGTTCTGTTGTATGCCGAATCGTGGGTGCTTACGACAACGCATAAACCATCGGATGAACCATGGGCTGTATGAGCTTTACCACGACATCGACGTAGCTAAAAGAGTCAGAATCCAACGACTTGGACGGCTGAAACATGTTGCTAGGTTGGATGTAAATGCTCCGACGAGCAAGGTGTTTAAAGGCGAGCCTGAAGGACGACGCATAGCAGGGGATCGTGAGATCAACCTACGACCATCCACCTTTCTTTGAGCGAAGTTCAACTGATGGAACATGATAGTACTGCGATAGCAGCATAGGGTAAAAGCATTTACGCGCAAACTAAAATATCTGCAGTGGATTATTTTCCTGAGGTCAGCAATTGTCTTTTTTCACACAGACCCGATTGGCAACTTACACGTACTCGAAAGTTTTGTTGGATTTAAAACAGTCAGTCTCTGCTTGAGTGCTATTAAATCAATATCACACACGCTTGTTCCACATTTAACACAAAAACAGACACAAGTACAGACAGGGAAAACAGTATTGAACGATTGTTGGGTGAGCATGATATGTTGTTGTATGCGTGTCTTTGGTTATGCCTACCACTGGTTTAAGTTAACAAATTCAGACAGGCACAAAATTATATATTTTTAGTTTCGAATAACTTCGATATGACCATAATATAAAAATATTACAGTTATCCGATAGATTCAGAATGGCAATCTTTAATTTTGATTATAAAGGAACTTAAAGAAAATGTTTAAAAGAACTATTCCCATTTCTTCTCAAATCCCAACGCTGCCATTCCACAGTTCCTTTAGTTATTGTTAAGAATTAAGTAACAAAAACACCAACAATTCAACACCACCACCAATGCAGCAGCAACATCAAATGGATATTGGAAACTCTTAACACAACACATACAACAACAAATGCTACAACACAATCGTATCCGCAAAAATAACAATAACAACAAAATATCAAAGCTATTTTCGAATGAGAGCCAGTAGAAGCACAGAAAATAAACAATACAAAGCAAAATGAAAACGAATTGAAAATTGAATGGAAATCAATTGAAAATTTATTAAAACAAAATACTCGACTCTAAAAGTATCTTGAGAGTACTACAACACCAAACTTAAGTCCCTCAAAAGAAGCTTACGATGAATAACTTCCACTCCCTTTGGCCATTTGGACACAAAATACAGAAAAAAACACTCCTTAAATCTAACCATTGGCTCGTCGGCCAGAACTCCATTGCAGCAATAAACGTCTATGTAGTGCTCATCTGTAACCGAATTCTAGATAGTAAAACAATTGTCATTTGTTGCCGGTGTTGTTGTTGCTGTTCTTACAATTGGTGCTGGTGCTGGTGCTGCTGTCTTTCAAGATAACTTTGTTTTACCAACTTTCCGTTGCATTCATTTAGTTTGGACAAAAAATAAAAACAAAAAAATAAAAAAAAGGCAAAAAAACTTGAAACAATCCAAAAAAAGGTTTACAAATGTATTGAAATAGATTTCATTATTATGGTCCCTTAGATTTTACATAGTCATGGCAACACCAACAAGACAAGACAAGGTGTTCCAAAGTTTTGCTGCTCGTTCTCGTTTCTCTATAGCCTGTTGTTGACATTATTAAGAACAAAATATGATTTTGGTCATAAAATTCAATTTTAAATAAAATGAAACAGCAACAACAACAACTAACAAAAAATAAACTAAAAACCACAAACGAAAAAAACATAAATTGTCAACTTTTCGAAATTCTCATATCCAAAAAGGAGATAAACATTCATATGAAGTTTTATTGTAGTCCGTCTGTGTGTGTGATGGGTGGCGGCGGGAGGAAGGTTATGAGATGGGTGTGTAGGTTTATGATGCTAACTACATCTATGTACACTAGATAGTATAATGCTATAGTTGCCAACAAGCAAGTGTTTTTATTTGCTTAGTTGGACAATAGTTACAGGTGATTGTAGGAGAATGTAACGATATGTAAGGGCTAAAAGTTGCTTTAAAGGACTTTCACCAAAGTAACATAAAATAGAGAGATTGCTTTGTGTTTGGTTGGGAAAATTTAATGAATATGGCAATAAGGTATTAAGACAGAAAAATTAATTTTAAGTTTTTGATTGGGTTTACCTAATTTTTATGCTCTTTCCCTCAGGAAAAATTGGTTCACGAGTTAATGTATATATAGTATACCTTCACCCTACGGGTAGGAGGGATTGTTAAAATGAAAGCATAGCCACGTTTCGTCTTTTACTATCCACAATAATATAGCATTCACCCCACTTTAGAAATCGAGTAATAAAATCAATACACCCAAGCGATCGTGCCCAAATTCTGTATTTTCTTAAACAAACTTAATGTTTTTACTGAGGGCGTTTTCCCGACTCAAACTTTTTAACATGTTTTTAATTTTACTAAATATCCTCATAAAAATTGATTAAGCAACTCTTTCCGTCTTAAGTGGCCCATTACAACTTGCGAACGTGATTCATAAATTATACGCCTGAAGTATTAAAGAACTCAACACGCTTCGGTCTTCTGCGTGATTTCTCCAGTTTGTTCTTCTAGATGGTGGCACGCGGCCTACCACTTGGTTCTTCTAACGAAGTTTGAGTCTCCCTGCTCTGCATCGTCTTTCAGGTCCGACTTTAAACACCTTTCTCACTGGATTTACATTTATCCTGGCGACATGTCCTAACCATCGAAATAGTTAGTATCTGATTTTTTTTACCTTCGCCGATGTCGTGGTAATGCTCATACAGCTCATGGTTCAATCGATGGCAAAACTCGCCGTCGACACAGATAGGTCCATATATGTTTCGAAGTACTTTTCTCTCGAATTCTCCCAGGTTTTGTATGCCCGTTGTCGTAAGCACCCCATTTCGCAGCATACAACAGGACGGGTAAAATTAACACCTGGTACAGCTGTTTCTTAGTATCCCGAGATAAGGTGGTGTGCTGTCGAAGTCCGTAAAAATATCTATTGGCGAGCACTATTTTTTTTTTATTTATTGTTGTTATAAGCAATCTATTTACAAATACATTCCAGAATTTAATTGGCCTCCGCGCCTTTAAGGCATTTTTGAGGCAAGTTGGCAAAAAACATGTACAAAATATATATACATTATAGATTATATAAGTATCATTATATTACACAGTGCAACATTTCTAAGGTCATCGTCTGGTGCCGCCTTCGTACCCAGATATTTTTGAAGTATATACCGAGACTAAAAAAATCCCCAAAGGATATGGTCCCATTACATCGAAACATTTTTTTATGGATACTCCAATATTTTCACCCCAATACGATTTTTTTAATCTTTTTTAGGGAGTCCATAATTCATTAACTGTTCGGAATTTTTTCTTTTCATCTTCGGCAAAGTTGTAGATCTAACACCAGAGCAAAAAAAGTGTCAAATAGACCGACCCAAAAAAATTGCATCCAGTGCATGAAAATTGCACAAATATGGGAAAAAAGGATATTTTTCATGATATATGCTTTATTCTGCATGACCTGTAGCGATTTCAATATATTTGTCTTTCTATATCCATATATTATTGCCATATAGTTCAAGTGACTTTGGACTAGGGCTTGATATATCAGCAATTTGTTTTCCACATTCAATTTATGCTTCATTTTGTATAAAATACCAATAGCCGGCCAATCTTTGATTTGACTTCGCATATATGAGAATCCCATGCAAGGTTACTTTGCAAAGTAATACCAAGTTACTTTACTTCATGGATTTCAGTAATTATATTACCATCAACGAAAATACTAAAATTATTGTTTAAAGCACAAGCATGTGGCCTAAATCTTATCAATTTAGTTTTATTCGCATTAAGGACTAATTTATTCACTATTAGGAATACTCAACTATTAGGGAAACATCCCGTTCCATATTAGTCTTTAAAGCCAAACCATATTTGTAGGGATAGAATAGGCAAACATCATCTGCAATCTGCAATCTTATCAATAATTGATAGCAACGCAACTGGTCGAAAATATTTTGCTTCAAAAGCATTTACTACTTTTGGAATAGGCACAATTTTACTAATTTTTAAACAATTCGGAAATTTTGACATACCATTTTATTGAAAACATTACACAAAATGGGAGCAATTATGTCTTTGCATTTAATCATCAGAATTGGCGGAATATTATCATAACCGGTTGACTTTTTCAAATTTAAATTATTAATAATGAATATAATGTCATCAACAGTAACAGTCTGAAAATAAAAACGATTTGAACTTGTTATTAAAGTGCGTAAAAAATTCCAGTTATCCCCAGGATGCACTTGTATCTGACTCTTTAACTCTCTTACAGATTGAATGAAAAATTTGTCCATAATATTTGGTTTTATCTGATCATCTAAAACTAGTGTTCCATCTTATGTTTTTAAGTTAAACTCTTTTCTTCCAACTCTTCCCAACAATTCATTAATGAATCTCCAGCCCTTTTTCGGGTCTGCTCCAATTCTACTTAAATTTCCATAAAAATAATAATTTCGAGATAATCTACATGCTATCTTGATAACTTCACCTAACCTCTTTAACAAATTTTCATAAAGTTTGCTTTTTGATTTTCTTCGTTTAGCTAAAATTTTCTTTTTAAATATAATTAAAGCTTGTAAGTTTTTATTTATCCACGGCGCCATTTCAAATCTTAATTTCACTTTGTCAGTAGAGAATTTGGTAGAATTATCAATAGCATCTTGTAGCGGCTGTTGTTTATAATTAATATAAAAATTATCATTTTAACTATTTTTAATAATTCAACAAGTATCTTAATGCTTAATCGAGTACCTGACAGTTTGTAGCTCTAATGTAAATGTTTCGTTTCAAATTGTAAATGTTTCAATTCTGTATTTTACTAGACGACTTTAAGGATTTTACTTGGTCGCACCTAAGCTCAAACTTTTGTAACAAATGTATCAGTCTTAATGTAGAAAGCGACAAATAAAGTTTAATAAAACTTAACTCTTCTCGTCTTTCAATCAAAAAGGCTTTTCAAATCTAATTGTATTAAGACTCTAACAGACCTTCGCGGACTTTAGTGGCTAATGCGACTCTGAGACCGAGTACTGACTTTTAGTCTTATTTCGGTCCAGAGTATAAATAAATAATCAAATCACAAACAAAACCCTTAATAAGTTACCACTTATTACAATCTTTAATACACTTCTCAAGATTATCCAAGATTATCTCTGATGGACAATCGGCATTTACACAATCAATCAAATTGCGTTGTAGAAAATCATATACTTTAACATAGTCACAATGACTTTTATGAATTTCAATATTTTTATTTGAATAGTAATCACATTTTAGCTTACAGCATATAATATTATTATCAGTTAACGAACACTCAACGGAATCAATGAAAAGTTCTCCAGGGATATTGCTAAAAACATGATCAATACAAGTTCTACTGGTGGGTCTCGTAATAAGTTCATGACAGCTGTGGCAATCATAGTTTTTAAATAGATCGGACATTTCTAAAAATTGATGGTTTTGAAACATATCAATATTCGTATCTCCAAAGATAATTAGTGGCTTTTGTGCATATGAATCTAATAATATTTCCATAATAGCTAAAAATGTAGAAACCAAACACTTTTGTGAACGATAAATTGATACAATTTGCAAAGGGTTGTTGTTAACACGAAAATTTTCAATTGATATAGAAATAAATTCCACAAAACTTCTCCGCTTGATTTCTTGGCGGTCATTATTTTTCTTGTTGACGGAAGATCCGAGGTAGATAAACTCATCTACTACCTCGAAACAATAATTTTCAACGTGGACAGTGCGTTCCCAACGAGAAGACTCTTTGTTCGTCGAAATCATTATTTTTGTTTTGTCCTCGTTGACCGCTAAACCCATTTTTTGCTGACTCTTTTTCAAATGATGAGCAAACTGTAGTAACATCCCGCAGATTTTGGACAATGATGTATATTTCATCGGCATAGGGTAGTGGCATGTGGCTCTTGTGTGGTGCCAGACATGTGGACACCAGAATTTTTCATCACCTTCTCCATAACCATATTTAATAGTGTACAAGACAAGCTATCGCCCTGCCTGAGACCTCTTTCCGTGTTGAATGGTTCAGAATGATCCTTACCAATCTTAACCGAGGATTAAGTGTTTCCCAAGGTACATCTGCAAAGTCGAATTAGCTTTGCAGGATACCACACTCAGACATGGCTTCAAATACCTTTTTCTTTATCCGAGAGTCGAAGGCAGCTTTGTAGTCGGCAAAACGGTGGTTGATCTGCTTTTCATGAGTTTTTTCTAAGATTTGTCGTAAATTGATTATTTTATCCGTCGTAGATTTGTCAGGTCTAAAGTCGCACGGATAAGGTCCAATTATTTTTTCAACAATTGGCTTTAGACGTTCACACATTATGCTCGAAAGGACCTTGTACGGTAGTTGACAGTAGGCTTATTCACGGTAGTTCTTACATCCAATACGATCTCTTTTATTGTATATGGAACATAACAGACTGATACTCCAACACCCGGGAATGCTCTCCTCCAGCCAGATGTTGCATGCTCCTAATTAGCTCCTCTCCATCTGCCTTAAACAATTCTGCCGGGAGACCATCGGCTTCGGCTGCTTTGTTATTTTTATCTCGCTATGACTCGGATGTGAACAGTTAATACCATCGTCATGGATTGGAACGGGGTCTTCTGGAGTAGTGTCCATATCCAATACATTTTTGAAATGATTTCTCCATATTTTCAGAACGTTATCCGGGTCCGTTACTAGCTGACCATCGCTGTCCTTGCAGCAGGGCAACCCTGTTCTCGCCTTAACTCTTTTGTAGAATTTTCGGGCTTCCCCTCTACTTCGGAGCAACTCTGTGCACTCATCTTGCCTCTTCTTCAGCTTCTTCTTTTTCCGTTTAAAAAGATGAGTTGCCTCTCGTCTCTTCTCAATGTGCCGTTCACGAACAGCTTACGTTGCCATTGCCTGCAGTTTCACTCTGTATGCAATCTTTTTGAGACGGCTTTGAGTACCCAAGTGCGCTTCTCGCAGTCCGTTCTATGGAGTCGGCTATTTATTGACATTGCGAGGTAATATTATCATGGGTTGGAGAATTCCGTTGCAGTTGAATTAGGTGGATGGAGTAGGTGTCCGCTACCTCTGTAGTCCGCAGTTTACCGATGTCCGGATCTCGCTGTGCCTGGTTACGTATGTTTTTCGATGTATGTTCGCACCTCTGATCACTTATACGTCCAGAACACTCGATTCGTGCCTTCCATCTGATTCCTTGTCATCTGATCTGGAGTTGCCTTTTGAAGTTTTCTATGCCGCAGAGAAATCTATCGGTTTGGTGCCACTGTTTGATATTTTGGTATGCAGACTAAATTTTCCGATAGTGGGCTCAAATGCGGTCTCGCTGCCTATATAGCATTAAAATCGCCTAGTACAATTTTTATGTCATGTGTCAGGCTACGGTCATATACATTTTCTACGTTCTCGTAGAACTCGTCTTTGTCCTCTTCCCTTTGTTTCTGTCGGAGCATGAGCACATATTATGTGTTATGTGGAAAAACTTTGTCTTGGCTCTTGACTATAGTAGATGTGGCACGCTTTCATGCGCTAGAAACCGTGTCCCATCCACCGGATTTTCTGTAAAGCGGTTATATTAGCTTTGTATTCTTCGAGGACTTCCGCCAGTTGGATCGAGGCACCTGGTCTATACAGTGTTCTAACATTCCAGGTGCATATTCTGAAATCATGGTCCTTAATTCGTTTGCAGTGGTCATCAACATTTGGGAGGTTCCATTTTATTATTTTCTTACTTCTTTTCGTTGCAACAGTTCAAACGTCGGTGGCGTGTTGCAAGCCCAGCGCACCACGTCGCAATTTTCTCTTCCTGCCAGGATTTACAGCCGCCCATTCTGGGTCAGTCGCTGACCAGAGTACCCCTCACTCTGAGACGACTTGCCTGGGTTTTAGTTTTCACCCCTCACAGTCAGCCGTGCTCTGACTTGTGTCAAAGGCACGTTTCCAGGCGTCACTACATGGAGTTACTTCGTCATTAGTAGTACCACGAATACGGAGTTCTGTGAGTAAACTTGAAGTGTAATTGACAAGGATCACTCTGGGTTTACTAAGATTAACCGATCAGAAGCTATACCTTGCATCACACTCCGACGCAACTCTTTCCCCTTGACGTATTTTCCTAGTCCTACCTGTATTGCAACAACTTGCTACCATGGAAATATGAAACAACAGCAGGTATCTGCCATTTGTGCAACAATTGATTTAGAAGGAGGGATATTTCTCTCCTCTTCCATTCAATGTGGCAAACTTTTGTCAGCTTTGTGTGTTTTTTTGTTTGTTTGTTGCCAATTTTTATGATTATTTCTGATGACAACTTGTGTGGGGGCCTTCAGTCGATTGCAACCAACAAAATAAAAACTAACAAACAAAAAATAAATCGAAAGAAAAAAACAAACCAAAAATCGGGTTCATAGTTCAACCAATGCTTGACTTTTTGCTCCAAAAGCCCAACAACAACAAAAGCGTTATTTCTGCACACTATAAGATATACGCTTTGTGCGCTGCCACCAATTTATACGCGAGTACCTTGAGCCGTTTAAGGTGCCAGTGGTGGTGATGCTGTGTGCGGCTGGTGGCTTACTGGATGATGGTGGCACGATGCCTTCCCAACAATGGAGGTGGCTTGTGGTGCTGGCCCATGAGTATGATAAATACCATAACTGGTGGTGTTATGGTTTCGAGCGCGCATAAAAAGGGAATTATAAATACGATTTTGCTCTGATCAGTGGTCTCTGATTATGCAACCTTATCGCTCGTTCATTATTTCCATTGTCCCCGCCAATAGGCTGTGGTGGGTGGAGGATGGCGGTGGTGATGGTGGACGCAACCAAAAGAAACGAACCAAAAAAAGTTCAACGAAAATAGTAAAGATGAAATAAAATGCTAATTTCATTGATAGTTTTCCCCCGATAAACTTTGATCGTCAACAAAAGCGCTTTTATTGTCTTAACCAGGCGGCATAGTTATTTTTATAACACAACTATTTGGCAGAGTCGCAAGGAGACTTCTTGTGTGTGTGTGTGTGTGTGTGTGTGGCAAAAAATGATGATAATTGGACTTGATCATAAGTTGAAAGGTCGTCACAATTATTCAGGAAATAAAGTTTTGTATTCATTTCATGCGGTCTATAGTATTGGTCCTGAAATTATCGGAGAAATTTGATCGAATCTAGGGCAAAAATGTAAAGGTATGCGAGAGATTTTGATGTACGATACGAACAGAAGGTTAATGTTATAATATGTATATTTAGTTGGGGGAGATGTCAAGCATATGCTTAACATTTGCTTTGCTGCAAATGTTTTTTTTGAATGGCTCCATTTTTTTGGGACTTAAATTTGAATACACGATTGGATGCAGGGGTTATGATATTAACTTTGAAAATCTTATGATATTGCAAAGTGTTTTATAAAATAAGGATATTTGTATAAGAATTGTTGCAATAAGTCAATGGTCGGCATAACCGAACGCACACACACAGAACAATATGGTGTGCGGTCGCACAAGAAGCATCAGCGCTGTCGAATTGTACACGGTGAAAATGTTGTGCTCACCCAACAATCGCTGAATATTGTGTATCATCTACCTGTACTGTGTCGTATTATATGTTAAATGCCAATCAAGCGTTTGTGATGTTGCTTTCATAACACTCAAGCAAAGACTGACTGTTCATACAAATCTTTCGAGTACGTGTGGATGGGCGATCGTGTCTGTATGAAAAAAATACGATTATTAGCGGTCTCGCAAGGCTAGGGAATGCCTATCACTGAAATAAATGAGCTTATACAGGTTTGAATGGCTTTACTATCTTATTTTTTGAAATGTTTTATGATAAACGTATTTGAAACATTTTATCGTAAGATCAATTTCCTTAGACTTTATTTTGCATAAACCTAGGAAGAAATTCGATTTACTGTTATCTTGGCTAAGAGCGTTTAATATGCGTGAATGTTGGCGGCTACCAGCAAACATTAGAAAGCCATAAAAAGTTATATATTCATCTGAAATGTCCGAATTCTCTACAGAAATGGTGCCTCTATCCAATTGGTGGATGTCTTCGACAAATGCTACAGGAAATGCGATGGACTGGCCTAGGATGCACATGACAAAAGAACTGTGAAGTTTTTTACAGCTGGTATGAAGAATAGCCCGAATTTGGATGTGGACTCATAGTTGGCAGGAGAATTCGACATCTGGTCTCGCGGTAAAACCCTTGTAAGTGACCGAATTTCCACTATCAGCATCAGGCGAAATATTTTTACATTACTCTCCGAAGGAAGTTTTAGACGAGGACATTAAAGATACATTCTATAAGGTAATATATGACCGCAACCTGCCCATGACGGTGATCAAAAAACCAAATTGATCACGTGGTAATGAACAGAGAGCATGTCTCAAGCATTTTGGACGTGAGAGGGATGCGTGGTGCAAATATAGAGTCCGATCATCTCTTAGTTGCAGCCAAGGTACTCATTCGAATTCAGTAGTAGTAACAATTCTCGTAACCAAACGCAACGGGAAATAAATAAATTTTACAATGCTGCATACCACCAATATGGCCAGTGCCTACCCCAACCAAATTTCTCAGTTAATGCAAACAAATGCCCATATAGTGGCACATCTTGGACGGGGTTTGCCAACAGCCAACAGCCACCAGTATAATGGCATTGAATAAAATGAGAAATTTGAGAAAATGAACCCACCAAAATGTTGACAACCACCGCAAACGTTTAAAGGATCATGATTTGAGATTATGCGTTTGGAATGTTGGAACTCTATACCGGCCAGGTGCCTCTATTTAACTGGCGGATGTCCTCGAAGAGTATAAGATTTTATTTTTTAGAGATTTTATTGCCAAAATAGGCCGGAAGAATGTTTTTAGCCCACCAGTTGGGAAATTTAGTCTGTATACTGACACATCGCCAAACGGAATCGAACTGATTGATTTCTCTGCAGCTAGGACCATGGTAATTAGCAGCACACGATTTGACTACAAAAACATTCACAAGGCATCGTGGATATCTCCCGATCAAGTAACGTGAAACCAAATTGATCACGTGGTAATCGATGGAAGGCACGCGTCATGTGTCTTAGACGTCTCACTGCAGTGAAGGTACGTACTAGGCTAAGCAGGGCGAAAACCCTGCGTAACCAGGCGCAGAGAAAGCTGTGCATCGTTAAACTGCAGATCGCGGAGATAGCCAACGGCTATTCCGACCAACTCACTCAACTACTTCGCGATGCTCCAACTCCCGAAAATACTAGCGCGCAATGGTAATATATTGCCCACTCGATGGAAAGGTCTGCGCGGGGTATGTAAAGCCCTTTAACGATAATGCCTGGTACGATGACCAATGCCGCAATGCCACCCGGGAACAAAATGCTGCTTACAGGGCCAAACTGCAGCCAATGGCAACGCGAGCTGTTCATGAAAAGTACAGGGAGAAGAGGCGGGAGGCGACTCGACTTTTCAGGTGAAAACACGAGAGCTGAAGGAGCAGTATAATGTGTACATTGAAGAATACAGGAACAGAAGTGAAGCCCGAAAATTCTACCAGAAGATAAATGGTAGGGTACATGGAACAGGCCTTCCCTCCTGCAAAGACAAGGATGGCCATCTCGTTACTGACTTCGAGAGCGTACTGAGAATTTGGAATGAACACTTTTGCAGCCTATTGATGTCTAAAAACTCTGTTGCTGAATACGAGACGATAATATCGAGTGTCTCCCTTGAGCCAGGCTGAGATAAAAACTGTTATATCCCGCCTAAAGAACAATAAAGCCACTGGGGCTGATGGTCGTCCAGCTGAGTTGTTTAAGGTGGGCGGAGATAAGCTTGTTTTAAGCATGAAACTGTTCATAGAGAATGTTTGGCTTCAGGAGAGTATGTCGGAGGATTGGAATCTCAGTGTGCTATGACCTATTTACAAAAAAGGTGAAAACTACCGTGAAATTATCCTTTTTCCGATTGCGTATAAGGTTCACTCTAGCGTACTGTGTGAGCGTCTAAAGCCAATTTTGGAAAACCTGATAGGACCTTATCAGTGCGGCAAATCCACAAAGGATCAAATATTTACATTAAGGCAGAAGCAAATCGACACTTACCACCTCTTTTTCGATTACAAAGCTGCCTTTGATAGTCCTATCAGGCATTGACTATACAAAGTCATGTCTGAGTTCGGTATCCCCAGGAGATAAAGAGAGGACGAAAAAACTCTTCAAGTTAAAATAGCGTCTAGGGAGGAGAAGAGAGAGTGCAGACATCAAAAAGTAAACTGATGTAGGCGAAGTACGAAAGTTTTAGCTAAGGCAAAAACGAAGGTTGTGAAACTGGGATCCCCCACATATTAGGACAAGATTGAAATCCTGCCGCGAAACCGCAGAGTGTTTTTGGGAATATGAAACCACCCTATTCGTACGCTGTTCGTTTCCGAAGGCTGCATAAGTGACAAAATCACGGCAATCATCGACTGAGCCAAAACGAGATCACCTCGGCAATTGGCCCCACAATAAAGCTGTGGGTGCTGATGGAAGACAGATATCATCTTTAATAGTAGTCATATGCTTATCGCGTATTTCCAAGCAGTGATAAGCAGTCGACAGAAGTGGGTCTAGTAATGGATGGAAACAAAAGCAAAATTTTACGGTTTTTAGAAGCCTTCACGGACTCTATGAAAAATTGGCGTCATATAGATATGGGAAATAGGACACCAAATGACAAACGGGGCAATAAACCCTAATGAGGTCGTACGTAGGGTGCTCGGATCGACAAAAAATTAGTGTTCTCAACTTGTCTTTAAAAAATAAAACTGTATAGCAAAGCTTTAAGTCATTTCCCGATTAGCGCCATTTGAAACATTTTCTCCAGTTTTTAAATACACGATGTCATATTTAATACATATGAATTTAAAATGTTGATATCCTCTTCAATCTCCTACACACTGTCAAAAAGGGAAAACATCGATTAATCCATTAATTTCACAAAATTTTGCAATTCATTTTCGTTTTGGTTATGAATTGATTATACAATACGGAATTAAACCAAAAATGGATTTTACAAAACGTAATCGCCTAAAACATAAGTGAACGAACAGCAGCAGCAGCAACAGCAACAGTTCTTGTAGCCAAACAAATCCAATCTCGATGCCAATGGAAAAAACGACAATTTATGATGTTCCAAAACAATGATCAATGATGGGCCAAAATTTGCATAAATATCTACCCGAGCAGCAGCACTACTTACCTTCGATCTGGAGAGGAACAACGGTATCGCGCGCGGCATTATTGTCTGGATGTCATTTTTCATAAAGCAACAACCACAATACAGTTTGGAAAAACAAAACGTGGTAAATGTTCGTTGGGGCAAAGGAACACAACGACGACAACGACGACTCCCAACAGCATAAATAGTATAACCATCAGCCACCAGAGTGGTTGGAGGGCAGGGAATCTATCTTCTGCTCCTACTACCTAGTGATTAAGAAATTGCCTACAACGGGTTGGTTGTAATGAAAACGCTTGTAAAAAGTGCAACATTACAGTAGCCAAAAATGGAGTACGGAAACCCAAAACGTAACAAGTACAACAACAGCAGGAGCAGCAACAGCAACAGCAATACAATTCATGCGCCAAATGTTGCTATGTATTTGCAACAACAGTAGCCGCAACAAACAACAACATCAGCGATATTCAGCAACGACTACTCCTACTACTATTACTTAGTTAGGGTAGGTAGGTACGGCCGATGAGTATTATTGTGTTCGGCAAACTAAATCCATTTGCTGGAATTGCCTGACTGAGACTCGGAGACTCGGAGACCCGGCTTGTGAAGGTAGCGGGGTTTGTACAGCGCGGGCAGTAGATAAAGTTATAATTTCGTTGAAATCGGAAGCTTTTTGGCGCTTTATCTTTATGAATATCAGTGAACGGAAATCAAACAACTTAATAAGGCAAAAAGTACAAACAACCCAAAACATGAGATGAGATGTTGTGTTGTGTTGTGCAGGGCTGTGTTTGTGTTTTGTTTGTTGTGCGATGCAATTGTTGTAGGTTTTTTGTTTGATCATTGCTTTGTCGAGCTGCTGCTTCATAGTCAAGTATTTTTCCATTTGTCGTTGATTCCTCAAGTCTCAATTCCAAAAAGGGCTTTGAAACGTGAGTTGAAACGTTGCAGGGAGCAGCGAGGGAGGTACGAGGCAGTGGGTTTATTGCGGAAATTATACTAAGGCGACAGAATGAATAAGAAATTCACAAAAAAAAAATCAAAATGGAAAGTTATGCCAAAAGTAGGACGGGCCGACCGCGACTATCATGTGGGAGATCAAGGGTTCGATTTCTGTCTCAGTCATCTACATTTCTTTCATCGGCTGCTCCTTTGATGGTGTCGACAGTAATTTTTACAGTAAAAGTGTAGTAAAATCTTCTCAAACAGCTGACGTTTGGATTCGTCTATAAAATGTAGGTCCAGTTGTGTAAGTCTAAAAATAGGAGCGTGTTTATTGACGATAACGCAAGAAGCTACCCCTATGTACAGCTTATTCATGGAGTGTAAAGCAAAATTAAGTTGTTGTTTTTTATTACAATAAAATTTCAAAGTCATCAAGAGAGAATTTTTAAAATCTGGAGGACCTTTTGACCTTTCAATGTCTTTTAAACATTTTCTATAATTTAAGATTCTTATTGAAGATAACATGCGTTCATTTAACAGTATGAACACCAATTAAATTTTACCAAAATGTTTTTATATGTTTTTATATATGGCCAAAAGGACTTTTTGTTATTTCAAGATTACTGATCCCATTCTATGTCCGAGAAAAATGTTCAATATATGTAGATATCCTTGTAAATAATAAAATTAAATATAAAAGTATATAAATTCACCGAAACTTTACGAAAAATCATCAAATTTGTAATTCGTTGGGGACTGTTTGTCTATTTCAAGGACTTTATCTCTTTCAATGTCCTTTATAAAGTTGCCATAATTTCAGATTATGATTACGGACTATTAGGTAGAATATAAAAAGGCGAACTTTCTCTCAAACTGACCAAAAGGGGATAATTTTATATTTGAAGGACTTTTTCCCCTTTCCATGCTTTTTATACCTATACATATAATTCTATATGTTATGTCTTTGTGGATAACATATGTAAATCTAGAAGTATGAACAAAATGAAAAACATTTTACAAGAAGTTTTTAAATTGGTTATTTTTATAGCGGAGGGAGTTTTTTTTCTATTCCCATGACCTTGTCCCTTTTTAGTGTCCTTGAAATCTTTTCCGTAATCATAGATCATCATAGCGATAAAATACTGAATTATACATATAAATGCAAACTTTTTCCAACGTATTAACCAAAATTTTCGAAGTAATCAAGAGGGAACATTATGATATTTTTAAAGGACCTTGTAAATTTTCAATGTCCCTGAACTTTGTTCCTCATATATCATTGCGATAAAGTTTTTTGTAATAAAATAAATAAAAAAAAAATTTCAAGGACCTTAACTCTTTCAATGTCCTTCAATAAGTTCCTACAACTTCTGATTATGAATGCGAGAACAAAGTTGAACCCATACCTTTGATATTTTTTTGCAAATAAGATATTTAAATATAAATATATGACCTTTATCAACAGTTTACAAGAAATTTTTAAAATAGTTGTTTGTATAGCCGAATAGAATTTCTGCTATTTGAAAGACCTTGTCAACTTCCAATGTCCTTGCTGAATTTTTCATAATTTTAAATTATCATTGCGTTTAAAATTCTATAATGAAAGTGTGAAATTAAAGAAAATGATATAAAAAAATATAAAAGATGGGAATTAGTATGAAATTAGAGACTTTATTGTTACTTCAAGGACATTATCTCCTTACAGTATATTTGAAAATTTTCATTATTATTTCAGATTATCATTGCTACTAAAATACTTTTATAAAAAAGTATGAAGCTTAATCAAAGTATAACACCAAATTTTCGAACTAATCAAGAATAGAGTTTTTGATGTTTTAAGGACCTTTGCCCCTTTCAAAATATCCTTGTAATGTTAGATTATCATTGCTCATAACACACTTAAATAAAATAGTTTGGGCTTTCCTAAAAAATTTTAAAGAATCATTTTAAATTGGTGTTCTTTATGGTGTCTGCGACTTTTTTGCTTTTTTAAGGACTTTGTCCACTTTCAATGTCTTTGTCATTTTTAACGCAATTCTACATTATCATTGCGTATAACTCAAATGTAATAGTGTGAACATAATTTAATTTTTATAAAAATTTTCAAATTAGTTATTTGTATGGCCGAAAAGGACTTAGGGCGATTTAAGGACCTTTTCCTCTTTTTATGTCTTTGAAAATTTTTCCATAACTTCGGGCTAACATTGCGGATAACGTACCTAATTAAAGTAGTATGAGAATCGCCCAAAATTTTACAAAATAATTTAAAATTAGCCATTTGTACCGCAGATACGACTTTGTCCACTTTCAATGCCTTTGACATTTTTTCTATACTTCTTTATTATTATTGCGTATAACATGCTTAAACGTAATCGTTTGAATATAACTTTATTTCTTTTAAAAAGTTTATAATGAAATATTTGTATAGCCGATAAGGACTTATTACTGTTTCAAGGACATTGTCCCCTTTCCATATCCTTGAAAATTTGTCTATGATTTCAGATTGTTATTGTGGATAACTTTGTTAGATAAAACAGTGAGAGTTTCGAACAAAATTTCACAAAATAATTTCAAATAAGTCAATTGTATGGCAGATACGACATTTTAGCTTTTTAAAGGACTTCGTCCCCATTCAATGTCCTTGAAAAGTGTTTTACAGTTTCACATTATCATTGCGCACAACCTACTAAAATTTTAATGTGCGAACATTAGCAATATTTTACAAAAAATCTTAAATTACTTATTTTTATGGCCGGGAGGGACTTTTTGCTATTTTAAGGACTTTTTTCTCTTCCTAAGTCCTTTAAAATTTTCCATAATTTCAGATAATTTTTGCGACTAACAAATTAAAATATAAAAGTGCGGTTTATTCAAAAATTTTTGAAGTGAGTCATTGGTGTGGGGAGGGCACTCAAGGTCCTTAAAAATTTTCCATACATTTAGGTAATCAATGAGAATAATATATTTAAATCCAATAGTGTGAGCTCAATATTCCCCAATATTTTATAAGAAATGTTTTACATTAGTCAATAAGGACGCGGGGCAAGTTTTGCTTTTTAAGTACCCTTTGCAATGTCCTTGAATTTTTTGTTCGTAATTTTATATTATTATTAAGGATAACATACTTAAATATAAAAGTTTAAACTGTCTAACAAGCACACAAATTTGAAATTAGTCATTTATAGGCGGGTGCGACTCTTTAGCTATCTCAAGGCCTCTGCCTCTTTTAGATGGAAATTTTTTTTATGAATTAAGGTTTTTATTGAGGATAACATATCTAAATATAAATTTGTAAACTTTAGCAATGTTTTAAAACAAATTTTTAAATTTGGCATTTGTATGGCAGATAAGGACTTTTTGCCATTTTAAGGATTTTATATTTTTACTATGTCCTTGAACAAGTTTTCTTAATTTCAGATTATTGTTGCGATCAACTTAGATGTATGTAAAATTATATGCTTTACCGAAATTGCACGATAAATCATCAAATAACTCGTATAAAGCGTAAAGGACTTTCTCCTTTCCAATGTCCTTGAAAATATTTCCTTATTTTCAGATTGTTATTGTTACAAAATGTGTGAACTCTCACAAAATTCAAACATTTTTTAAAATTTGTTGTTTTTTTATGTTTTTTTGCAATTGTGTGCAATTTCTAGGACATTGTCTCTTTTCAATGTCCTTCTAGAACATAATTCCTTAATTAAAGGCTTCTTTCAGATAATACACCTAAATGTAATCCTATTACCTTTACCCAAATTAAAACAATTAATGAAGTTTGTCATATCTATGGTGTTGGTGACATTTTAGGGATCCTTTCATTGTCCTTAAAAATGTTTTCTATAAATTAAGATCGTTATTGCAGATAACAAACTTGAGTATAAAAGTGATAACTTTAAGCAAAATTTAATTTGTTCGGTGGATATTATTTTTTGTTATTTCAAGGACGTTTCTCCTTTCAATGTCCTTGAAAATGTGTTCTTAATTTCAAATTTTCAGTGCAAAAAACTTTTTCTAAAATTTTACCAAAAACTATCAAATGTATCATGGTGACATTTACTTTTTGCCCTATGTCTAAGACATCTTCCCCTATCAATGTCCTTGAAAATGTGTTCTTAATTAAAAATTATCAGTGCGGATAACTTTTTCTAAAATTTTACCAAAAACTATCAAATTCGACATTTGTGTAGTAAAATTAAATTTTTGCTCTAATTTCAGGATCTTGTTCCCTATAAATGTCCTTGAAAATTTTTCTTGATTTTCATAAAATCATTTTCAAAAATTCACCCTTACCACCCCTCGTACACCGAAAAAGCCCTTTTTCGGCATATTGTTTACTTTTTTTGGGGGGTACACTCACTATATACATATTATGAGAGTTGCGCTGGAATGTTCCTTATTCACTTACAAGCGCAAAAACCGTTTGATCTTGTCCAAGTGGCGCCACAATAATGACTTTATTTCGTTTCTTTTGTCATTGTGGTCGTTGTTGTTTCTGTTGTTGTTGTCGGTTTATGCCTTTCTGTTCTGAATATATTCAGTTTTTATTGTTGTTGGTATCTTCCCTGCTGTTGCTGCTGCAAATGTCATTTGATTTAAGATCTTCAGTGATAAAAACACAAAAACCCAAAGCGAAAACAATCCCAAAGCGTTTTAAGTGCCCTCAGAATTGTTCGAGTTAGTTTCCCGTTCCATACAATTTACATATGGCCACGTGTTGTTGTCCTTTGCATAAATAACTGAATTTATTGTTGTTGCAGAGAAAAGCAGATCTTTCCATTTTTGCCCTCTCCCCCCTCCCGAACACTCTCCCTCAATCTGAATGAAATGGCTTAAGTAAAACAACATGAAATTGATCTTTACAAATGTCATAAATTTTCAAGTTTTCAACAATCAGCAACAGAGATCTTTCGATCACCAGAGATTTAATAATGATCAGGGCAGATGATCAACATGCAGACGAATGAGTATATGTATACATATGTTAGTATATAGTATGTACCATCATGGTTATATGCGAAGATGCTATATAGTATGTATTATAGAATCTTTGTACACATGTTTGAAAGTCAAATTTAACTTGCAGTCCTTTCAAAATTTTACGCATTCCATTTGGAAATTGTAACAGGGCAATTGTGAACGAATAATAGAGACCTCTATATGAATTTAAATGGAGACAACAAGAGGCAAGGAAAGTAAGATTTTCTATATAAAAATAGATAAAACTCAGAAAGTCTATGAGTTGGGTTCCAGTGCTTATGTTCTATAAAAATAATGGTGTTCGTAAAAGTTCTCTTATCCCATTTGGGATAAATCTGGACTATGAGGTGGTTAGATACTGTCACCTAGTTTTGATATCAGTTTTTGCCTAAAAATTTCGCAAACTTCACCAACAGAGTTGTTGGAGGTGTCACATGTTGTCTCATCTTGCTGAAACGACGATCGTTGCTTAAAACAATTAAAATTTTGTAGCCTTAGATTAATAGAGGTTAGTATCATGGCAACTTACTGCCTTCTATATACTGTAACATCATGTTCTTTTTGATCTCCATGAAAGTATTGACCAATACCGTCTCTTGCCTGAAAAGATGCCCAGTAGGGTGGCAGCGAAAATTCAACTTTAGATTTTCGGTAATGCTCAAGCGGAATATTGTGTCAGTTTTTATCAAACGTCTATGTTCAAAATTTCATCAAAATCGGACAACTTTAAGCAGTGTCCAAAAGAGGTCAAATGTAAGATCTAAAAATATGAAAATTAGTTTGTGTTTGCAATTTTAGTACCATATAGATCCGAAAACGTTTAAATGATTTTCTTGAAATTTTCACAGAAATTTTCATTCTTGGTATATCAAGTGGGCGTGGCCCGCCTATTGGACTTTATTTTTGAAACCGCAATATATAGGGGGCTGTTTTTCCAATCGCCATTGAAAAATTGTGTGGATGCATTTGTCAGCAAAGTTCTTGATCCAACAAAAAATGGGCGGGTTCGAATTAGTGGGCGTGGTATAAAACTTGAAACTTTAAAAGGCTGTATTTCATGAACTATAAGAGGCATACAGCTGATATTTTATTATGTGTTGTTGGTACAGTATGAATTACAGACAGTGTGGGCTAAGTGGGCCGTGTCACGCCCCTTTTGAAAGAAACCCTTATCCTTAACCCTTAACAGCCATGATAATAGTTTGATCGTCCTAAAAATTTCACTGTATTCTTCTTCTTTTTAAATAGAAAATAATCCCAAGCGCTTTGTTTTTTTGCGCTACGTAGATTTAGTCACACTAAGTGTAGATAACAACTCTTTCACCTTGTCCATTTCAACGAAGTTTTGGTCGCCCCCTTCTGCACCAACCATCGAGTTTATTGACAAAGACCTTTCGAGATGAAACATTATGATCCAATCGTACAACGTGTCCAAGTCTTTTTCAACGCGCTTGACTATGTCGATATCGGAACAGCTCGTGGTACATTCGACGACGATAGCCGCCGTTAACGATGGTGTATCCAAATATTTTGCGTAGTATTTTTCTCTCGAAGACTCCCACAATAGATTAATTCACTTGTGTTATTATCCAGGATTCTGCGCTGTAAAGCAAGACAAGTAGGATCAGAGTCTGGCAGAGTTGGATCTTTGTTCTTCTAGAGAGCGCCTTGTCATTAAATCGCTTGCTCAGCGCATAGTAGCAACGGTTTGCGATCAATACTCGTCTCTTGATTTCTAGGCTGACACTATTATTTTTGTTTATGGCAGAGCCAAGGTAGACAAAAGCATCTAACACTTCAAAGTTATAGTTGTCAACGTTCACACAGCGTCCCAAACGAGTGGACTCTTTTTTCGTTAAAAAAAAATAACTTGGTTTTGTCCTCATTTATCGCCAGACCCACCTACGCCGACTGCTTTTCAATACTCGAAAAGGCAGCAGTAACATCCCGCAATCCACGGCCAATACTATCTATATCATCGGCATACGCGAGCAGCATGTGACTTTTGTTGAAGGTGGTACCATTCATGTTAACTGCAGCCTTCCGCATGATTATCTCCATTACGATTGTAAAGAAATCGCAAGACAACTATCGTCTTGTCTAAGGTCTCGTTTGGTAGAAAATGGCTCAGTCAGATTTTTGCCAATTTTCACTGAAGACTTCGTATCAGTCAGTGTCATCCCGCAATTTCTGTCGTATCGGACTGTTGAGTTCATCTTGGTAGTCGACGAAAGGATGGTAGGTGTCGATCTGCATTTCTTGGGTCTTCTCCAAGATTTGTCTTAGCATGAATGTCTGGTCGGTCGTAGACTTACCATTTCTATTTCTGTAGTTTTTGATATCATGGCTCTCTCTTTCCTAAATAGGCGTTTCCTCTCCCTCCTCCTCTCATTATAACGCTTCGTCACTGCACGCGTTACTATTGGCTGCAGTTTTGCCTTGTATGCAACATCCATTTCGTCAGACTTTTCGTGACATTCATCATCGTACCAGGGTTTGTCTGAGCGTGGTTTCTCACAACCCAGTTCGGTCATTGCGGCAGTGGTCATGGATTTCGCGGGTTCTTGTTTTTTCATTTCTTCGTGTTTTCATAATAATTGTTTTATTTAAGGAGAATGGCTTATTAGGCCACGTTTTTTCTTCTTATACAAACTAATTAGTCCATCTTAAACCATTCTACCGATTGTAGGGTACTCTCCCTGCCCCTTAGCATAAAATATGGTTTGAATTCAATAAAAGCCTTTTTTTTATTTTGAATTGGCCATCGCAAATACAAGAAAGCAAAAACAACAACCGTATCAAAAAGCTGTTTTTTGTATTGATATGAGACCAATTAAAGCTGCACGATCAGTGAGGAAAATCTTAATGCGATCTTGTTATTTATTTGTAGCGCCACATTGGCAGCACTGCACATCGTTGGTTGACGTCGTCCATTTTATGGGCTGGTGGCGAGGCGAGCCCAACGAACTTTGTGGCTTCTTGTGCAGTGCAACATTGGGGCATGGAAACCAGTGCCCGTATAGTTATGTCAATATAGGATTATTCGATAGCCAAACAGCATTGTGTGACTCTGTGGCCGATGTTTCACCTGTAGATTTGTTTACATTGCAATGCCAAATCCCATACAAAGTAGATGTAGCAATAAGGCTGTGGCAGCCGCAGCAGCAACATCGGCGACATTAGCACAAGATGGCTTTTGTGGTTGTCGCTATCATGGCCATCGAAGTCGTCGTCGTCATCGTCATCAATGTTGATGATGATGCCCTTTTGCAGATAATTTGCATGAATTTGCGATTAAGTATCGTATTGTGCCAATCGATGGAAATCGATGTGATCCACCGCAGTGATATTTACCACTGGCTGCAACGCTGCCCTTCTCGCTCGCTGTCCTTTTTCGCAATGCGACAACATTATCGCCGAAGCATGCAAACAATGTTTGCATGTTATTTTGATGCAAATGCATATTTTTTTATACTGCAGCAGATTTGCAGCAGCCACCACGTTGCAAACTTACGCAATTTTCAATACTCCAGCCAGGAGTCGATCGATCGGCTGTGCCACTGGATGCGATCGGATTCCTTGCATGCGTACTACTACACCACCGCTGCCTTGGTTTTCCATTCAATTTAAGTGGTAAATACAAATAAAGAAGTCATCTGCCAAATAGTCAAATGCCAAAAGATGCTTATCTCTGAAAATTATGGCGATGTTAAAAGATTGCGCTTTAAAATTGCAAAAAGGGTCCCATGTGTGTAGGTTCGTTCCGTTCGTTTTCTCGTATGGCGGTTCTGTTGCGTTCTTTGCGTTGCGTTTTATCATCAGCCTTATCAGCCGAAAGAAATTCACATATTTTCTTATTTTCCATCAGATAAGAATGTAAAAGGATGCGACACGCGAGAGAGGTCATAAGATATCTTGATATGTGAAGATCATATAACATTGATTTTATTATAAATTGCGTAGTTGCTTAAGACGTACATAGTATAGGAATTTTAAATACTTGTTAAAGTGTCATTTAAATTGCGTGATTTAATGGAAATTATGAGTGCTTTTTGCTGTTGACGGCACTTTTAAGATTTTATTGGCGTCAATTAGTTTTTAGTTTTGTAATTTGCGATCTTAATGTGGAGATTTGAAGTGTTATAAAAATATGATAAAAGTTAATACTGTGTAGACAGAAGATAACAATTTAAATCTATAATATTCCTGTTAATAGAAAAAGTTCTTTATGTAGTGAAGTACAATTAAAGTAATGATGAGGTTAAATCTTTAAAAATTGGTTCAGTTGAGCCAAAGTAAATTTAGTTGAAGTCGCAGAACTGATGTGAGGCTGGTAACAATTCCACAAATTAAAGATTGACATGTTCAAACAATTTAAGATGAGAGAAATGTATGCTTTTGGGGATGCAACATGAATCTTACATCTCATGCCGACTCATATCCATTAAGTTACGGCACCTGAGCAACGGTGTTTCATAATATTTTTTTATCACGGGTAGCGGCAGATAGTGAACGAGAAACCCTGAGGTTTGAACTAGCCTTCAGGTTTATGAAAAAAATAACTTAAAGTCTCTTGAGGTAAGGGTTCTGCCGTGCATGATGGTTAGAGCACGCAACTATCATGCGGGAGACAAGGGTTCGATTCCTGTCTCAGTCTCCAATATTCCTTTTATCGGTGGCATCCTTGATGTTGTCGTCAACGACTTCACAGTAATAGTATAACTAAAGCTTCTCAAAGAGCTTACGTTCTGATTCGTCTTTAAAATATAGGTCCCGTTGTGTGAGTATAGATTTGAAACATGTTAATTCGAAATAACGCGCGAAGGTATCCCAAATCTCTTTAGGTACATATTATACTGGCCATGACACCACGAATAAGAAAAAGTTATGAACGGATCTCCCCAAAATGTCCTCAACGAGTTGTTATAAGGACCATGATTTGAGGATATTCACTTGGATTGTCCGGACTCACTTTAGAGAAGGATCCTCTATCCGATTGGCTGATGTCCTAGACAAATACAAGGCTGACATCACCGCCATCCTGGAGATGATATGACAGGACAGGAATGTTTGCGACGTAAAAATTGCGGTTTATACTACTGTTGCCATGCGAAAAAGCACTAATTCGGCCTCGAGATTTCATCCTGTAAGTGATCGAATAGCCACAATCCGCATGAAGGCACATGCCCCGAAGGAAGATAAAGTCGAGGACATTTAAGATACATTCTACGAGTGCCTAACATACGACCGCTGCTCGGGCCACGTCATTAAATTTGCTCAATGAGATTTTAATGCAAAAATAGGAAGAGAATATGTTCTTGGCCCATCGATCGATTAATTCAATCGATGGGCCAACTACCAGCGCTGCGGCAAGGGATGTGGTACTGAGTTGAAAGACATTTCAGTATTAACTTAGCCACAAGGCAACTTGGCTGCCCCCCGATCAAAACACCAAACATCAAATTGATCATGTGGAAATCTATGGAGGACATGCATGCAGTGCAGTGATAGGCATTACATAGCCTCACGAGGCTAAAAATAATCGCTGTTTATACACAGACACAATTGGAAATTTACACGTACTCAAAACTTTTATTTGGCTAAAAACAGGCATGCACACACCTATACTAACACACATGTGTAAGTAAAATACATAAGGAGAAATGTTACTTGTGTGCTTTAAAACAAAATCGATTACTCATGCTCTATCAAACATTATAATATTCACAGTGTACTAAGATTACACATCGTCTTTTTGACGACTAAATTATTCGTTAACAAAATAAATACATTGTGCCTTCATCGTATCACTCTTTGGCCGATCGCGCAAGCAGAGAAATTAGTGCACGTATACAAATACTCTGCTACTGCGCACAAGCGCGGGATTTTGTGCAATCAGTGTCTGCTTGAGTGTTATGAAAGCAACACCACACACGATCCAAGCCACCAAATATCAAATTGATCATGTGGTAATCTATGCTGGAGTGGTCACGACATTAAAATGGTCCTGGGAGATTTTAATACAAAAATAGGAAGGGAAGATGTTATTGGTCCGTCTATTGGAAAATTTAGTCTATATACCTACACATCTGACAACGTATTTAGGCTGTTTAACTTCGCAGCGGCAAGGTACATGGTAGTGAGTTGAACCACATTTGAGTATAAACATATCCACAAGGCAACTTAGGTAACCCCCAATCAAACCACCAAAAATCAAATTGATCATGTGGAAATCTATGCATGCAGTACATTGACAGGCATTCCATATCCTCATGAGGCCGAATGTAATTATTCACCAATTCAAGAGTACTCAAAACTTTTATTTAATGTAAAACAATATGTCTCTGCTTGAGTGTTATGAAAACAACACTACACACGATCAAGCCACCAGAAATCAAATTGATCGTGTGGTAATCTATGGAGAACATGGATGCAGTGCAGTGATAGGCATTTCATTGCCTGACGAAATCAAAAATATTTTATTTAATTTGAAACAAGCAGTATCTGCTTGAGTGTTATTAAAGCAACCCCACACACGCTTGTTTCGCATTCAACACAAAAACAGACAAAGGAACAATGTTCAAAGATTGTTGGAAGAGCACAACAATTCGACATCGCTGACACTACTTGCGCTACTGCACACATCACGTTATATTGTTGAACACAGCGAAAGCCGCTGCCTGCTTCAACCAGATCTTCCAACTATTACGACACAACGACTCTACTACTGACGTTCCTGATGTGTCACAGTCTCAGCATATTGTGCATTCCATGGCAAACACCTCAACAACAGTGCTTGGAAATGTTAAACTGCGCTTAGGCAAAAAAAACGCTTCCACCAAATGTTTGTACCGGATGGCAGCGTGCATGAGGGTATAACGCCAATTGTCGACGAGGGCTTACAGTGCCCACCACCAAGCCAAGCCGAGGCAAGAAGACCAATATCGCGGCTAAAAAATAATAAAGCAACCGGTGCAGACGGGCTATCGGCAGAGCTCTTCAAGTCCGATGGCGATAAGCTGATAACGAGCATGCACCAGCTCCTAAGCACGGTTTGGCTTAACGAGTGTATGCTCATGATTATCTCCTGTGTTAAAAAATGTGTATGCACTAACTACCACGGAATTATTCTTTTACCCATCGCACATAAGATCTTATAGGGTGTTCTGTATGAAAGACTAGAGCCAGTTCTCTCCAACCAGATACGATCTTATGAGTCCGGCTTTAGACCTGGTAAATCAACAACAGACCAGGAATTCAAACTTCATCTTATCCTGAAAAAAGACCGAATAAAGAATAAAGAAATGGAGATCGTCACTTGTCTTTTATCGTCGACTTTAAAGCTCGACAGCTTTAAAGTCGACAGCCCGATACGGCAGAAATTACTTGAAGCGATGGCTAAGTTTGGTATTCATGCGAAGCTGATACAACTTTTTAAGTGAAGACTGACCAGAACCTTACTGAGCCATTCATTACCAGACAAGACCTAAGACAAGGCGACAGCCTACAGTGTGTTCTCTTCAACTTTTTTTTTTTTTTTTTTAGATGATAATGAGGAATGCTGCAGTAAACACGAGTGGCTAAACTTAAAACTTAATTTCCCTTTGCACCCCATGAATGAGGTATGGGATAGCTTCTCGCGTTGTTGTGAATTAACACGCTTTCTATTTTTAGATTCACAATTAATGGCCCCTACTTGTTTATCGACGAATGCGAACGTCACTGTTTGAGAAGCTCTTACTAGACACGCCGATTGACTCGACACTTAATACTGCGAAGTTGCTGTCAACAACATTCGAGGGGAGCCGACAATGAAAGAACAATTTTTTTTTTTTTAAGATGACTTTTTTTTAATTTGACCTGCTATCTCCCGCATGGTAGCCGCGTGTTCTAACCACTATGCCACGGCCGGTCCCGAGTGGCTCAACAGAAGCCACATATTGCGTTCGATGATATGATATAGACATCATAACATGGTGAACGAAGAACGAAAACTTAATTTCCCTTGACACCCTATGAATGAGGTATGGGATAGCACGTCGCCTTAACACGCTTTCTTTTTTAGATTCACAACGAATAGATTCAACGAATGCGAACGTCATTGTTTGAGAAACTTCAACTAAACATTCCGATTGACTCGACACTTACACTGCGAAGTTGCTGTCGACAACATCGAGGGGGCCGGCAATGAAAGAAACATGTAGATGATTGGAGCCGGGAATCGAACCACGTATCTCCCGTATGTAAATCGCATGTTCTAACTACTATGCCACGACTGGTGCCACCAATAAAGGAAAATGCTTAGTAAAATATATGGATCCATCAACTTGAACGCTAAGTATTGACTTCGTATGAATAGTAGGCTGGCTATACGAGCAGTATACTGAAGGTAAAGCGGTTGAGTTCGCTAGATCATGTTGTACGCATGGATGAAAAGTTTTCGACAATGAAAGCGATAGATGCTGAAGAGGTCGGCCAAAACTCCGTTAGGAAGGCCAGGTTACTGAGAACCTTGTAAAACTTAATGCGACGAATTGGTTATGAAACGCATTAGATAGTAGCGCATATAATACTTTTCTACGTGCGGTATATAATCAAAATTTACGATTGTAAGTGATGCGTTAGCCCAAATAATTCAAACACATTATATGTTTTACCATTTACACGGTATTGGGCGCGAGCAACACCTATTCCCACAGTTGTTGTACATGGTCACAAATGAAGTTACTTAGGTTATTGGTTGATTGAATTTCTGATAAACCATTAATCGCATAATAACCAATGTGTCATTCAATAAATAATAGACAACTTTGCTCTCATCAGGGTGTGTTAGTCATTTATGTCGCCAACAACATTGTTACACTTTGTTCCACTAGAATACAGTATAGCTTTTTAACGAAACATAAAACATTCAAACATAAACATGCTTCATTTGTGTTTTCTTATAACTAAGCCGAACACGCTCGCCCCGTTATGGCCAATAATATTCTTAAACACTCAATGGAAATTAAAAAAAGACATAACTCATCTATATTTACAAACAGCCAACGAACAAGCCAATGTTACACTCGCAATGTATCACACATTGGAATATACGCGAGTAGTATATGACTTTATAAACATGTTTCACAGAGCGTGTGACAATGTTGAGAATGTTTTCCCAATTCTTATTCAGCGTTTTTTTTTGCCTAAGAGTCGACCGACCGTTTGGGACCACTCGACTTTGGTACAGTGTATTCATGTTATGGTTATGTTCCGTGAAAGGTTTTTGCACACACACACAAATACGAAGGAGCGACAGTGTATTAATTATTACCATATTTCATTGATATCGATCTCCAGCGGGCCAAAAAAAAAAAACAAAATGAACTACGAACTACGTGCACAATATTGAAATGAAATAAATTCATATACTACTTCATATATATCGACATGTCCGCCGTTCTGGTTAAGAGTGAGTACATGTGTGTGAGTGTGTGTGTGTATGTATGTATGGCTGTCGGTATAGGTTGATTAATAAACCGAAAAATTACGTAACGACATTAATTAACACGCTATTTTTACATAAATCTCTTAAATACAATCAAATACGTTACAACAACAGCGACAATAACAACTACCATATAAATGAATGGAAAAACATGAACATTTGCTGTGAGAAGTCAGCCGACATTAGTGAAACTGAAGAAAAAACTACTGAAAGCCACAACAAACTTTGACAGGTTAGTGCAGCACTGTGGGTGATTTGACATAAAATTTTAAATGTATTTGCTCGTGATGAAGACATATCGATTAAGAATTGGATGATTCACTTGATAAACCGATTAACTCCATATGAAAACCAGTAAGAATGTTTCAGTCGGGAAAACCGACGCACATATACCCTCACCCAAAGTAAAACATTAAATTTTTTAGTATATTAATGTTATTGTTCGATTTCTAAAGTGAGCGTGGCAGACTTCCTGATTTTTTTTCTCCTTCACTTTATACTGCTTTAGCTTTACTAAATACAGAATTTGGGCACAATCGCATGGGGTTTATTTATTTTTACAGTGGGCGGTAAAAAAAAAATTAATTTCCCTTTGCACCCCATGAATGAGGTATGGGATAGCTTCTCGCGTTGTTGTGAATTAACACGCTTTCTATTTTTAGATTCACAACTAACGGCACCTACTTGTTTATCGACGAATGCGAACGTCTCAGTTTGAGAAGCTCTTACTACACACGCCGGTTGACTCGACACTTATACTGCGAAGTTACTGTCAACAACATTCGAGGGGTGCCGACAATTAAAGAAAAATTTTTTTAAGATAACTGGAGACAGGTTTAAACCTGCGATCTCCCGCATGGTAGTCGCGTGTTATAACCACTATGCCACGGCCGGTCCCGCCAGATGGATATAGGAGGTACCAAATGGGGCGTGGCTAGACTTCCAGTTTTCTTCTCCAAAACTTTATTAATACAGAATTTGGACACGATTTCATTGGGTGTATTGATATTATTACTCGATTTCTAAAGTGGGCGGAGTGGTACATTTGTATGGGAGGTACCAGACAGACGGACATGGCTCCAACGACATAAAAAGTTCTGATTCGAATTTTGTTCAATGAAACCTAGGGGCTAAAGTGACTCCTTCTATGTGTTACACTTTAATGATATAGGAAGCTCAAAAGTTCAACTGACTCTGCTCCTGAAATTATTCCACTTATTAGATTTTTTTTCTCTTCTTACATACTTACTTATCTGACTTTTCTTAGCAATCATATTATATATTGTAATTATATGCGGCACACAGAAAGGTTAACATGTGTTTCGATCTGCTGCGCTTCTTCTCAAGTTCTGCAAGATTCTTAGCAGGGATGTTACTAGTTCATAGTCGAACACTTTTCGAGCTAGAACATTTTCATCTATGCGTACAACATGATCTAGTCAACGCATACGCTGTACCTTAATAAGTCCGAACACGTCAGTTTCGGTATGCAGCGGGTATCATACGACGTCGTTACTCGATACTAACGATGATGGACCCATATATTTTACAGAGTATTTTTCTCTCGAATACTGCCAGAACCGATTCTTCCGTTTGTGTCATAACCCAGGATTTTGAACCATACATCAAGACAGGTAGAACCAGTATCTGGTACAGCTAGATTTTTGTTTGCCGAGAGAGGGCTCTGTCGTTAAATCGCTTGCTTAGTCCATAGTAGCATTTATTAGCAAGCAGTATTCTTCTCCAGATGTCGAGGCTGACATTATTTGTTTTGTTGATGGCGGAGTCTAGGTAGATGAAATTATCTACCACCTGGAAATTATAGCTGTCAACGTACACGCAGTTTCCCAAACGAGTAGATTCTTTGTTCGTTGAAACTAATAACTTCGTTTTGTCCTCGTTCACCATTATACCCATTTTCGCTGATTCCTTCTGTATACATGAGAAGGCTGCAGTCACATCCCATAGTTTTCGCGACGATGATGTCTATGTCATCAGCGTACGCGAGTAGCATTTGGCTTTTGATGAATATCGTGCCACTCGTGTTTACTGCAGCTTCCCTCATTATCATCTCCATCACTATGTTGAAGGGGTCACACGATAGGCCGTCGCCTTGTTTTAGGCCTCATCTGGTATAGAATGGCTACGTTAGGTCCTTGTCAATCTTCACAGAAGACTTTCTGTCAATCAGCGTCATTCCGCAATGACGTATCAGCATCGCTGGAATACCAAACTCAGCCATGGCTTCGAGTAATTTCTGCCGTATCGGGCTGTCAAAGGCAGTTTTTTTGTCGACAAAAAGTTGGCACGTGTCGATCTGTTTCTTTGGGTCTTTTCCAGTATTTGCCGATTTGTTTCACATAGCACACTCGACAGTATCTTTTATGCGATGGGTATAAAGCTGATCCCGCGGTAGTTGGAGCATACACTTGGATCACCTTTTTTCGGCGCAGGACACAATACTTTTAGACTCAAATCATCGGGCATGCACTCGTTAAGACCAACCGGGCGTAGGAGCTGGTGCATGCCCGTTATCAACTCATTGCCACCGGACTTTAAGAGCTCTGTCCGTCGTCACCGGCTGCTTTAATATTTTTCAGACTCGATATTGCTCTTCTTCTTCAGCAGTGGCAGTGGCATTATGGTTAGAACACCCGACTATCATGCGGGAGATCCTGGGTTCGATTCCCGCCTCCAGTCATCTACATATTTCTTTCATTGCCGGTCCCCTCGATGTTATCGACAACAACTCTGCAGTTGTGTCGAGTCAATCGGCAAGTCTTGTAAAACAGTGACGTTCGCATCCGTCAATAAACAAGTAGGTGCCGTTAGTTGTGTAAAAAATAGAAAGCGTGTCAATTCATAACAACGCGAGAAGCTATACCAGACCTCATTAATGGGGTATAAAGGGAAAGTAAGTTTTTTTACATTGGTTTGGCTTTACGAGGGTTGAATTTTATGTTTCGGGATTAGAGAACAAAAACAAATAATAATCATTGAAAATCACTTAATTGTTTTTCAAAATATTCCTCATGAAGATTTATACACTTTTGCATGCGTTAGAACCAATTGTCGAAACACATTTGCCACTCTGATTAAGGTAACTCCAAAACATGCATTCTGAATGAAGTAACCGCTTCTGCAAGTGTCGAAAAACGTTGACCTCTCAGTTTGTTTTCTACATAAAAAAAAATTTAATTTCCCTTTGCACCCCATGAATGAGGTATGGGATAGCTTCTCGTGTTGTTGTGAATTAACACGCTTTCTATTTTTAGATTCACAACTAACGGCACCTACTTGATTATCGACGAATGCGAACGTCACTGTTTTGAGAAGCTCTTATTAGACACGCCGATTGAATCGACGCTTAATACTGCGAAGTTGCTGTCAACAACATTCGAGGGGAGCCGACAATGAAAGAACAATTTTTTTAAGATGACTGGAGCCAGGTTTGAACCTGCGATCTCCCGCATGGTAGTCGCGTGTTCTAACCACTATGCCACGGCCGGTCCCCATACGGGAATAAAAAGAAGTCATTCGGTGCCAAGTCTGGACTATACCCGGATGACCCACCAAATTGATGTTTTGGGTGCTCAAAAATGCAGTTATTTGAGCTGATGTGTGAGAGCTCGCATTGTCGTGGTGAAGAGTGATTCGTCTTCGGGATCCAACGCGAACAATTTTTTTTGACAGTCAAATGTTTATGCAATATTAAATGTATGCTGGTCCCACTAATGCCTAAGGTTGTCTCAATCTCGACATAGGTCACATGACGATCTTGCAAAATCAGTTCGCACACAGCATTAATGGTTTTCGGAACAACAGCTGATTTTGGCCGACCTTCACGTAATTCGTCTTGGAGTGAACTACGACCACGATTGAATTCACCATACCATCGATAAACAATGGTCCTTGATGCAGCTTCATCGCCAAAAATTGAATTAAGTTTTTCAATTGAACTGTTGCTGAGTTAATCAACGTCGAAAGTTGTAAAAAATAATCGCACCATTCACGATTTAATTCCATTTTTGGGCCGAGATGAATCTTTTAAGTTACTGTAAACAACACAAATTGCGATGGTATATCAAAACGTTCTGAGTACGTACGAACCTCAAAAATGTCCAACTTTACGATAGAGCCAGATTGCAACATTAGGGTTGCCAAATCCCGAAACATAAAATTCAACCCTCGTATCGTGGGCAATCTAGACCGTCTTCGATATGCTGCATTCCGAAACCAGCAATTGCTGAAAGTGTTTTCTCCATATATGCAGCAAACTCTGCATATCTGTGACCAGATTTCCATCCATGTCCTTACAGGAGGGAAGCCCTGTAATATAATCCTTTGCTTTTTCTTTCTGAAAAAAAATTCCGGCTTTATATCTTCCCTGTACCTCCTTAACAACCCTGGTAACAATAGGCTGCATCGTTGCCCTGTAAGCATAATCCTGTTCCTTAGACGCTATGCTGTATTCTTTATCTTATCAGGGTTTGTCTGAGAGCCGGTTTTTATATCCAATCTCGGTTTGTTGCTGTTGTGTTACGGGAACGTCAGAAGTAGAGGCGTTGTGTAGTAGTAGTAGGGAGAACTGGTTACAGTAGGCAGTGGCTATCTCTGGGATTTGCAGCTTCATAAAGTCCTGCTTTCTGTGTGATTGCATAATTGCGTTTTGTTCGCTCTGGCGACTAATAATCACAATTACTGGACACTGTGACGTTAGGGCCTTTACATCGAGCTGTGACACAACAAAGGTGAACTATTGTAGACTATGCGACGATAAGGAGGAAGTTGCAAATATTGAGCATCTGCTCTGTCTGTAATACCTAAGGAAGTAGTATTTTGATAGTCTCACTGGCTTACTGGCTTTAGACCATAGTGTCTTCATGTATGTCTTGCCTTATCTCACTACTTTGTTTACTTTATTTGCACTACTTTATATGCAAACCTCCCACTGTGCCTCATTGTTTTATCGATGGTGTCTATTTTTTTGCCTTCTCCAATGAATGAAAAGAAACAAAAAATCGGAGTAGTACGTACATTCGATATATAAACCAAGAGACTAAAAGTTAATTGCAATTATTGATTGTGTTTAGTTATGGTTGACATTTTCATATAGAAAAAAAACAAAAACAAATAAACGCCATAGCATCTAACGTAAGGCAACGAAACAATTACAAAATCTGTGGCAAAAAAAGACAACACTGTCACCGTCGAATTGTGACAATAATCTCAAAAAGGTGCGGTTCGTATTTTGGTGTGATGGGATATTATTCTACACCTGGGATTACTGTCAAACAAGATGTCAAATTGTTGTTGATTCCAATTGTTGTTGTGGTTAAGATGACATGTGTGCAAAGTTAGGTTAGTTGAAATGCGAACTGATTTGTGTCAGTGGCAATAAATGGTTAAATTAACAAAAGCCTGTTTAAAATTTAAAAATTCATGTCGGAATCTATACACATTTCAAAACAATATCAAAATTGTTGCCAATGAAAAAATGTGTTTTATAAATAAAGGGTGATTAAACCAGAACTTATTTTTTAATTTTAAATAAGACACTTAATAAGGAATTATATGCCAGGATTACTTTGAAAGATCCGAAAAAACTGTATGATATTAACCTTTTAAAGATAAATTCATTCATATGTTGGCCGCGACTACGCAGTAGGTGGTCTATGCGGAAGTTCAAACATTGTCAAACAATCCTGTATAAAATTGAGATGACATTTGATAAAACTTACACATGTTTTCTATAAAATATACCAATGAAAGCAAAACCTCTTATTGAATCACACTTTATATCGATATTTTGTCAATTTATGTTATTCATCACTCCTAAATCTCCCCTCTCTGTAACTTTGAATGATGTAAAAACGAAATCTTTATGCCGAATCACTGAATAGCTCAGACATTCACACACTTCAATTCTTGTTTCGGGCCAAGACGACAACAACTACTTGTTATGGCATTGTATGTGCTGTTCCCCTCTCCCCCTCCCCAAATTCTTAACTCATTAAGACAATTTATTAATTTCCAGAATTTATTGTTAAAAACATGCAACATTTTTTTATTATTAGCAACTAAATATTTTGTTGTTGCGTTGCACCATAGCCGTTTTTTTATCTTTTACTCAGCAGAGAACTGATATTTATTAATTCGCCTATTTAGAAACGAGAACTTCATATCTTTATTATTATAAAAGAATTCATTATAATAAATAATATGCCATAACTTATAAAAACTCCAACTCAATTGCAACAAAATCGATTGTGAAGGAACGAGAGGGGTGCAACACAGACCACAGAAAAAACACAGAGACCGACCAACCGATATATATTGAAAGTAATGTGATCTTAAAAAATGACTTGGACGGACAGACATTGGCATCCAACATATAGTTAAACATTTAATATTCACATATGAGAGACATTTGTTTGAGTTTGGCTGGATACGTCGGGATTAGTCTGAAGCTAGTCATATCTCGAATGACTTTAGTTAAACATATGCGCATTTTCGATATTTCATATTGGATTGAATTGTCTGTTCTCTAGCAACAGCAACAGCAAATGCAGCAACAGCCACGACTACGTCCACTACGACGAAATTATTCGCATAATCATTTTTTCCCAACTGGACTACGACGGACATGGTGGCTGAGTAACTTTCATTGACTGGCGGCTGCTCCTTCGATTTCATTTGGTAGAGTGGTTGTTGGGGCGCTCATTGGCAGACAGACTGTGGTGGGCTCTTGTGTTTTTTTTTAGTTTTGGCCAACTTCAAATATTGTTGAATTGAGCTATAAATTATTGTGGCAGTAGTTCATAGTTTTTGTGATTGGAAGACGGACGGACAGACGGTGGTGGTAGTGGTGGCGATGATGATGGTGCAGTTGGTGCTATTTGCTGCCTGCGCTTGTCGCTGGGACTTGAGATAGTGGCGTCAAATATTGGCAATTTATGATTTTAATGCGAATGTTAGTATGATAATCATTTTTTTGTTCTTCCCATCGTATTCGATGAAGCTTCGTTGAGATTGTGTGAATTTTGCAGTGGTAGCATTTGTTGGGTAAAGAAAGGGAGTGACTGTGGACGAAAGGTTGCCAGATCAAAATATTCTTATCCATAGCTAAGAAAACTACAGGGCAATGTGTGTACACAATGAAATAGAAAGTTGCAGTGTAGCGTCGAGAGTGTAATGCAATGAAAATCTGATCGGTTTAACTTGGCAAATCCAGAGTGATCCTTGCCAATTACACTTCAAGTCTACGCAAAACTCCGTATTCGTGTTACTACTGCGGACGGAGATCCTCCACGTGGTGACGCCTGCAGACTTGCCCTTGACACCCGTCAGAGCACGGCTAACTTTGAGGGGCGAAACCTAATACCCATTCAAGTCGGCTCAGAGTGAGCGGTACCCTGGTCAGCATATGACCCAGAATGGGCGGATGTAATAAAATCCTGGCAGGAGGAGAAAATTGCGATGTGGTGCACTGGGCTTGCAACGCGCCACCGACGTTTGAAATATTGCAATGAATAGAAGTAAGAAAGAATAAAATGAACCCCCCAAAAAGTAGACGACCACCGCAAACGAATTAAGGGCCACGATTTGTGGATATGCCCCTGGAATGTTAGAACACTGTATAGACCAGGTGCCTCCATCCAACTGGCGGAAGTCCTCGAAGAATACAAGGCTAACATAACCGCTTTACAGGAAATCCGGTGAACGGGACACGGGTGCTCGCACATGAAGATATGCGACATCTACTATAGTGGCCATGCGGACAAGCACAAGTTTGGATGTGGATTTGCGGTTGGCAAGAGATTAAGACACCTAGTCTCACGGTTCATCCCGGTGTGTGAACGAATAGCCACCATAAGAGTCAAGACAATATTTTTCCAAATAACATTCATATGTGCCCATGTTCCGATAGAAGAGAAAAGCGATGAGGACAAAGACGAGTTCTTAAAAAATATATATGACTGTAGCACGAACCATGACATCTAGGCGATTTCAATGCTAAAATAAGCAGGAGACCGTTTTGGAAAATTCGGCCTGCAAACCTAAACGTCGAGCAATGACACCAGACTGATTAATTTCTTTGCCGCAAAAAATATCGTAGTAAGCAGCACTAGATTTGACCATAGAAATATTCATAAGGCAGCATGGTTATCTCCAGATCAATTGACGAGCAATCAGATAGATCACGTGGTAGTCGATGGAAGACACGCATCGAGTGTTCTGGACGTTCGAGTGATTTATGGTGCGAACATAGACTCTGAAAACTACCTTACTGCAGTTAAGGTACGCACAAGGCTGAAAGGAAAAACGTACGTTACCAGGCACAAAGAAAGCTAGACATCGGTAAACGGCGGACCACTGAGGTGGAGGACGCCTACTCAAACCACCTACATCAGCTGCTAAGGAATGCTCCAACCCCTGATAATATTACCTCACAGTGGCAATATATAGCCGACTCCTTAGAACGGACTTTGAGAAGCGTATTAGAGTACTAAAGGCCGTCTCAAGATGATGCCTGGTACGATGATGAATGTCGCAATGCCACGAGAGAGACGGATGCTTCATACAGGGCGAAACTACAGCCAATGGCAACGCGAGTTGCTCGTGAACGGCACGGGAAGAAGAAACGAGAGGCAATTCTTCTTTTTAGACAGAAAAAGAAGGAGCTAAAGAAGAGACAGGATGAGTGCACTGAGTTGCTCCGAAGTAGAGGGGAAACCCGAAATTCTACTAGAGAGTTAAGGAGAGAGAATGCATGAAACAGGGTTGCCCTCCTGCAAGGACAGCGATTGCCAGCTAGTGCCGAACCCTGATAACGTTCTAAAGATATGGAGAGAACATTTCAGAAATATACTGGATACGGACACCATTCCAGAAGACCCCTCTCCAATCCATGACGATGGTATTAACTGTCCACTTCCGAGGCAATATCCCGCTTTAAGAATAACAAAGCGGCTGGAGGCGATGGTCTTCCGGCTGAGTTCTTTAAGGCAGGTGGGGAGAAACTGATTAGGAGCATGCATCAGCTAATGGAAAACATCTGGCAAGGAGAGCATGACCGTTGATTGGAGTCTCAGTCTGTTATCTCTCATATACAAGAAAAGAAATCATAGTGAATGTAAGAACTACCGTGGAATAAGCTACCACTTGCGTACAAGGTCCTTTCAAGCATATTGTGTGAACGTCTGAAGCCAAGTGTAGAAAAACTAATTGGTCTTATCAGTAAGGCTTTAGACTTGGTAAATCTGCGACTGATCAAATATTCAATTTACGACAAATCCTGAAAAAAAAACTCATGAAAAGCAGATCGACACCTACCACGTTTTTGTCGACTACAAAGCTACCTTTGACTCTCAGATAAGGATTCAGTTATTGAAGCCATGTCTGAGTTTGGTATTCCTGCAAAGCTAATTCAACTTTGCAGATGTACCTTGGAAAACACCAAATCATTGGTTAAGATTGGTAAGGATCCCTCTGAACAATCTCCACGGAAAGAGGTCTTAGACAGGGTGATAACCTGTCCTGTACACTTTTTAATACTTATGGAGAAAATGATGAGAAAGACTGGTGTTAACATGTCTGGCACCATATTCCACAAGAGCCACATGCCACCAGCCTATGCCAAAGACATAGACATCATTGGCCGAAATTTGCGGGATATTACTGCAGTTTTCTTATCGCTAGAAAAGGAATCAGCAAACATGGCTTTAGCGGACAACGAGGACAAAACAAAAATAAAGATTTCGACGAACAAAGAGTCCTCTCGACGGGGACGAACCGTGAGCGATGACAGTTATTGTTTTAAGGTAGTAGATGAATTTACCAACCTCGGATCTTTCGTCAATAAGAGAAACAGCTACACAAGGTGTTGATAAGCTTTACCACGACATCGACATAGCTAAAAGAGTCAGAATCCAACGACTACGATGGCTGGGACATGTTGCCAGGATGGATGTAAATGCTCCAGCGAGAAAGGGGGGTTGGAAGGGAACCTGATGGATGGCGCAGAGCAGGGAGACCATCTGGTAGGAATAACTGGAGAACGCACGCAGTTGACCAAAGCTTTTGGAATTCTTTAATACTTCAGGCCTTAAATTTATGAACTACGTTCGTAAGTTGTATTGCTACTGCATCCTTCTCGAGCTGTAAGAAGCTGTCAGAAATAATACGAAAAAATTATTTAATTATATATGTATAATATTGACTGAACTTAGAAAACAAATTAAAGTTCATCAAAATCGGCCACGCCCACTGCTTATACATAAGAGAACCCCCTTCTTGGTGGGCGTGGCCAATTTTGGTGAACCTTGGGATGCATCTGTTGTTTAATGTAGAAAGTGTATGTACCAAACTTAAACCCTTTTACCTGGATAGAACATATTTTACACGATTTTAATGAATTTTAATATTTTTTCTTAATTCAGTCAATATAATAAACATATAATTAAATGATTTAGGATAATAAATGATTTAGACTGCCCTCGTATCTTTGTATTATCTTTGACTCCTTCTTAAAGCCTGAGAAGGTTGCAGCACAGAGCAATACATAAAGAGTATCCAAGAAGCCACTCTGTTAAATTTTGTGTAAAATGTTGCCCGTAATCGTAGGATCGAGCGAATTTTTGTAAACAATGAATCATATGTTGGGTTGTATGCAACAAAATGTACAAATAGTGAGTATATTCAGTAGGTGATCACAGAACGTACCACGCAACCTGAAATGTTTTATTTTCAATTTTAATGCAATTGTTTCGCAATATATTCACTTTGTACCTTATATAAATATATTTTGGTACATTATCCATTCATAACAATCAAAATTTTACGAATTTGTTAAGATTTTCATTCATGTTTTACACTTCTTAGTTTTGTTGCATGCGAACCTCGATACATACATACATGCAAACATACACGCATACATTCATGCATACAACCTCTGTTAGTTAACACGCCTGTTAATTCGCTCGAACCTACGCTTTCGTTTACAGAGCTCTTGACGGTAGGGGCTGATAGTTGCAGTAACATCTCTATAACATAATAATTACAAAAGACATCCGTTGGTATACACTGCAACTACTTATTTCATTATGTCCACACATTGTCCTGTACTTCTCTTAGCTATTTTTTCCATTAGCTGTCATTGTCATCGACTTCACTTGGTGTTGTGAAATCAATACATGTTGTAACTTTTATTTTGACTGCCTGACAATGTGGCAACTCTATTACTTTGTATGCTGCTGTCCAGAAGTGTGAGTTATGAGCTCTAAATTTATTGTCTGTCTGTGACTGTTTGCGTCTAGGCATTTGCTAACCGTCAGCCGGGCGGACAAACGAACGAACGCACGGACGGACGATGTGAAATGTTAACGCTCTACACCCTGCTGCGTACTGTGAACAACTCAATTTTACGGTAGAATTATACAAATCTCCAAAAACAACAGCCCCAACGACGGCAACAACAACCATGTACAACATATGCTGCAACAACATTTAAAATCACATTTTCGGTTATGATTTTTTGTGTTGTGTCGTTTTTTCTTATTGTTGTTGTTGTTGGTACATTGCGTTGTTGGGTCTGAGAGTTGGTTGCTTGTGTGTTGTTACTGGCGATGCTGATGTTGCCACCGCCTGTGGCTGTTTTCTGGACACTGCTGCTGCTGCTGCCTCTGCACTGCAGTCAAAACTAACTTGGCCCATTGTGGAGCAGTCGATAAGGCCTTGTCGTTGTTGTTGCTGCGTTTCATTTAACTCAATTTATCATATTTTCTCTCCCCCCTTTGGTACTGGTGATTGCCCAGGAGGAAGGCGGCGGGCAAACATCATTGTTAAATTAAACAAATCATATGAAGAAAATTCATTATGAAAAGTTGATTAAACATTTTCCTATTTATGCGCTTTTTGTTGTAATTTGATTGTTGTTGTTTTTGTTTGTTGTATTTGAATTTTAATAAGACCCATCGATTTCTGATGATGTACATCATCAGCGACTGTGGTCATGGCAGATGCGGCAGCTGTTGCATTAGTGACATGTGGTGAGGTACACAACGGGTGAATGGGTGAACGGGTGAACGAAGGAGCAAAAGAGGTTCTTGCACCATAATTTATAATAATGATAAATTACTCTCACTTACTGTGTTGCTATAGCGGAGAGGAAGACCGCGCAACACTCGATTGCGTTTAAGGAAAGTTCATAAATTTCAATAAAAATTGGTAAATTTGATTATTTAAGAAGTTGCTGCAATGTATGTTGAAATATTAATGTTTGACATGAGAGTTGGGGATAGCGTTTAGTATTGTGTTATTTAGGTGGTGCTGGGAAGAAATAACGTAATCACTGTCGGCACCTAAGGTATGAGGTATGTGAGGTCTACTTAAAAAAAGAAAAAATTAGTAAAAAAATGTGTGAAACAAACTTGTTTTTGATTGGATGGAATATAATGTGTTGTTGTATTTCACATCTCTACCAGCGATAAACAATATTTTTGGTATCATCAATTAAAATATGGTACACATTTTTAAGCTTGACAAAGTGCTCTATAAATTTTGTGAACCGAGCGCAAATATTTGAAAATAAATCTAACATACTGCATTAGCATTGCAGCTAGATTTACACTTAGTCCTTTTGGAAGTTCTATAGGTCAAAAAAAAAACCTATACATAGATTAATTCCAAATTTACGGAATTGCTACCTCTGACATGCCATGAAAATTCAAATTGTGGACCCTATCAAATAAAAGCTGTTTTCCCTGTCTAACTCCAATGCACATTGCTTAAGTTTCTATTTGTAGGATAGGAATAACACATGATAGTTTTAGACGGCGCGGAGTAGTTCTAAGTGGCATTGTTATCATGTTTGCCACCAGTTTCATAATGCGTTCGAATTTCAGCCTTTGGGACGCTCTATCTAGCTCTGGCCACCAGACTGTCCATCCGTAGACTATGTATGGGCGGTTCCAAGACCCTTATCCAATCAGAACTAAGTATAGGCAAGGGCTGTTAACAGGTTAACAGTACCACTTTGCAAAGTGCCAATCGGTCTATTAAAAGAGCCGTCAGAGCCATTTTTTAAAAAGGTGCGTGGCACCGCCCACTTCCTCCCTGACTGTTATTTATATTGTACCAACAACATATACATACACCAAATCTCATCTTCATACCTCTGATAGTTCATGAGATATGGCCATTTCACATTGAAAGTTGCATAGGCGGTGCCACACCCTTTATCCAATCACAACTAAGTGTAGTCAAGGACTGTTAACAGGTAATCAGTACCACATTTCGTAACAATCGGTCTATTTGACAAGCAGTCAGAGCGATTTTGGAAAAAAGGGGCGTGGTAACGTGGCTAAGGACTATTAACAGGTCATCAATACCACCTTGTGAAATTTTCGTAACAATCGGTCAATTAGAAAAGTCTTCAGGGCGATTTTTCAAAAAAAGGGGCGTGGTACTGCCCACTTCTACCCTAATTTTAACTAATTCTGCACCAACAACACAACTTACACCAAATCTCATCTTCATACCTCTGATAGTTTTTAACATGTAGTCATTTTACATTTCGAGTTGTTTAAGCGGTGTCCCGCCTCTTTATCCAATCACAACTAAGTTAGGCAAAGAGGTCATCAGTACCACTTTGTAAAATTTTCATAACAATCGACCTATTAGAAAAGGCCCACATCCGCCCTTGCTGTAATTCCTACTGTACCAACAACATATGTAACATCTTCATACCTCTGATAGTAAAATGTAGCCATTTTACATTTCAAGTTGTATGGGCGATGGCACGCTCCTTAATCCGATCACAACCAGGTTTAGCCAAGGACTATTAAAAGGTCATCAATACCACCTTGTGAAATTTTCGTAACAATCGGTCAATTAGAAAAGTCTTAAGGGCGATTTTTCAAAAAAAGGGGCGTGGTACCGCCCACTTCTACCCTAATTTTAACAAATTCTGCACCAACAACATAACTTACACCAAATCTCATCTTCATACCTCTGATAGTTTTTAACATGTAGTCATTTTACATTTCGAGTTATTTAAGTGGTGTCCCGTCTCTTTATCCAATCACAACTAAGTATAGGCAAAGAGGTCATCAGTACCGCTTTGTAAAATTTTCATAACAATCGACCTATTAGAAAAGGCCCACATCCGCCCTTGCTGTGATTCCTACTGTACCAACAACATATGTAACATCTTCATACCTCTGATAGTTTATGAGATATAGCCATTTTACATTTCAAGTTGTATGGGCGATGCCACGCCCCTTAATCCGATCACAACCAGGTTAAGCCAAGGTTTAGCTATTAACTGGTCATAAGAACCACTTTGTGAAATTTTAGTAACAGTTGGTCTATCAGAAAAGCTGCCAGAACGATTTTTAAAAAAGGGGCGTGGCACCACCCACTTCCTCCCTGACTGTATACTTACACCAAATCTCATCTTCATACCTCTGAGAGTTCATGAGATATAGCCATTTCACATTTAAATTGTATGTCGAATGGAAGGGGCCACGCCTAATTGATATATCAAAAATTCATTCTGTAAAAATTTCAAAAAGATCGGTCCAGCCGTTCTCTATTCTATACGGTACTTATAAAATGCAAACACAAACTCATGCTTATAACCTTACCCTACGGGTAGGTGGGTAAATATCATTTGACACGACCCAAAAATGTAACACATAGAAGGAGTCACTTTAGACCCTAGGTTTCTTTTAACCAAATTCGATTCATGAATTTTTGAATCATGTCTGGCTGTCCGGCGGGTACGCACGGTAACTTTCGAAAGATGCAACCAAATGTTTTGAAACTTTCCACAAGTTAATACTACTAACGGTATTGCAAATAGGCTACATGGTTACGCCCCTTCTGGTACCTCCCATACAAATGTACCACTCCGCCCACTTTAGAGATGGAGTAATAATATCAATACACATAACACGATCGTTCCCAAATTCTGTATTTAGTAAAACTAAATCAGGATAAAGTTTTGGAGAAAAAATTTGAAGTCTAGCCACGCCCTATCCGCCCAATTTAGAAGTCGATTAATATTAAAAATACACCCAACGCGATCGTGCCCAAATTCCGTATTTACAAAGCTAAAGCAGGATTAAGTTTTGGAAAAAATATTGGAAGTCAAGCCACGCCCCTTCTAGTACCTCCGATACAAATGTACCACGTACCGCCCACTTTAGAGATGGAGTAATAATATAAATATACTAGAGAATTTTATGTTTTTCTGAAGGCAATGGGTTTATTTTGTCTATCCAATATCTTTTCATTGATTTTATTAGATGATAAGTTTTTCTTATTTAAGCGGCAAACACCTCACCATCGCCCCAAATAACTCACACCCTTTGCTTGCTGCAATGCAAGTGTCTTTCAGTTTATATTTGATTTTATTTAATTTTTTCAAATGTCCAAAATGCCCTCTTCGCCCCGCCCCATACGCTTTAGCAACAGTTCAAAGCAGTGCAAATAAAACACTTTTTATTTCTGTTCCTGCCATCACTGCATTTATGCATGAGCTTTGATGATGCTCAAAGGAACAGCGAAATTTTATGCAATGTTTCATCGTCAGTTTTTTTGCTGGATTTTGTTGTTTTTATTTCTTCTTTGGCACTCGGTTTTCGGTTAGCCCCAAAGCATTCGTCGAAGGAAGAGGCTCGAATCGTACTTTAGTCTTGGCCATATTTGCAAGTCACACTCAAGATTTTGGTGGAGTTTTTGTGACTCTCTTAAAGCATTTACTCTATTCGCTTTGCAATCGACTCATATACACTCGACTTCGCTTTGAAACGATTGCTAGTGAGTGTGGCGTTAAGGCTGGCTGGTTGGCTGTACTTACGTTCGCTTGACATCCCCGCTGCGGTTGTGGTGTGAGTCTGAGATGTTGCCGCTGTTGTTTTTTGGCAATTGTGTATAAATTTGCAATGAAGCTTCCATGTTCATTGCGATGCAATGAAATGAAATGCAATGTATTGCCAAATGCAATGTAATCATCGTCTTAACAAGGCACAGTGATTGAGAAGGGAGTGGAATTTTTAAATGTGCGGTGTTGATAGTTGAAAATGAGAAAGTTAAGAATGGGAACATAGCTTTTTACTGAAAGCTTATACACAGAATGAAAAAAGACCGGTAAAATTTAATAAAAAAATTCTAAATTTTGGCCAAAATCGTACATAAAAATTTAAGTACGTTTGTACTTGATTCAAATACAGAACGGGCTACAGTCAAAATATCAAGCATAAAATCAATTAAAATAAGTAAACAATATTTGAAATCGAGTAAAAATTTCTCAGAATGACAATAAATCTTAAAAATGGCTTAAAATGAGAAAATAGCGCTTATAACAAAATGTGAGAGTGAAAAAATAATGGCGGAAACCAAATTTGTTCTCTCAAACACTCACATTTGTTTTGGGTAATTGTGGGTTACTTGACTTTTAGTGCATAGACGTCAGAAATGAAATGAGTTGCTATTAGTGTGAGAGTAAGAGAGACTGCAATTTTCGAAATGTTTAAATGTTGAAAGGTTTGAATTAAGAAAAAATATGGCTTGAAATAAGTACACATCTGGCTTAATTCAAGCCCAAAATGGACTTAAATAAAATGCAAATTTGCTTAAATCATGTATACATCTGGATTAAATTATGTGCAGTTCTTGCATAAATAAAGTACAGATTAGGCTCAAATTAAGAAAATACTTACTTACTTACTTACTTAAGTGGCCAGTTACAATTTACGAAACGTAGTTCATAAATTTGAGGCCTGAAGTAATAAAGAATTCCACACGCTTCGGTCTTCTGCGTGTGTTCTCCAGTTAGTCCTACCAGATGATGGCACATCGCCTACCACTTGGTCCTTCCAACGGAGTTTGGGTCTCCCTGCTCTGCGCCGTCCTTCAGGTTCGCCTTCAAACACCTTTCTCGCTGGAGCATTTACATCCATCCTGGCAAAATGTCCCAGCCATCGAAGTCGTTGGATTCTGACTCTTTTAGCTACGTCGATGTCGTGGTAAAGCTCATACAGCTCATGGTTCATCCGATGGCGAAACTGGCCTTCGACACAGATAGGTCCATATATTTTTCGGAGTACTTTTCTCTCGAATACTCCCAGGTTTTGTATGTCCGTTGTAGTAAGCACCCATGATTCGGCACCATACAACAGAATATAAGCACCTGGTATAGCTGTTTCTTAGTATTCCGAGAGAAGGTGGTGTTACTAAAGTGCTGCCGAAGTCCGTAGAAACATCTATTGGCTAGCACTATTCTCCGTTTAATTTCTTGGCTGACATTATTCATCTTGTTGACGGAAGATCCGAGGTAGGTAAATTCGTCGACTACCTCAAAACAATAATTGTCAACGTTCACGGTGCGTCCCCATCGAGAGGACTCTTTGTTCGTCGAAATCATTATTTTTGTTTTGTCCTCGTTGACCGCTAAACCCATTTTTGCTGACTCCTTTTCTAGCGATGAGAAAACTGCAGTAACATCCCGCAGATTTCGGCCAATGATATCTATATCATCGGCGTAGGCTAGTGGCATGTGGCTTTTGTGGAATATGGTGCCAGACATGTTGATACCAGCCTTTCTCATCACCTTCTCCATAACTATGTTAAATAGTGTACAGGACAGGCTATCGCCCTGCCTGAGACCTCTTTCCGTGTTGAATGGTTCAGACTGATCCTTACCAATCTTAACCGAGGATTTGGTGTTGTCTAAGGTACATTTGCAAAGTCTAATCAGCTTTGCAGGAATACCAAACCCAGACATGGCCTCATAGAGCCTATTTCTTATCGGAGAGTCGAAGGCAGCTTTGTAGTCGACAAAGAGGTGGTAGGTGTCGATCTGCTTTTCATGGGTTTTTTCCAGGATTTGTCGTAAGGTGAATATTTGATCCGTCGTAGATTTGCCAGGTCTAAAGCCGCACTGATATGGTCCAATTAGTTTTTCTACAATTGGCTTTAGACGTTCACACAATATGCTTGAAAGGACCTTGTACGCAATTGGTAATAGGCTTATTCCACGGTAGTTCTTACATTCACTACGATCTCCTTTCTTGTATATGGGACATAACAGACTGAGACTCCAATCCCCGGGCATGCTCTCCTCTTGCCAGATGTTCTCCATGAGCTGATGCATGCTCCTAATCAGCTCCTCCCCGCCAGCCTTAAACAATTCAGCAGGGAGACCATCGGCTCCAGCAGCTTTGTTGTTTTTAAGGCGGGAGATGGCCATACGTATCTCGCTCTGGCTCGGAGGTGGACAGTTAATACCATCGTCATAGATTGGATCGGGGTCTTCTGGAGTGGTGTCAGTATCCAGTAAATTTCTAAAGTGATCTCTCCATATCTTTAGAACGTTATCCGGGTCCGTCACTAGCTGACCATCGCTGTCCTTGCAGGAGGGCAACCCTGTTCCACGCATTCTCGCTTTCACTCTCTTGTAGAATTTTCGGGCTTCCCCTCTACTTCGGAGCAACTCAGTGCACTCGTCCTGCCTCTTTTTCAGCTCCTCCTTTTTTCTTCTAAAAAGACGCGTTGCCTGTCGTCTCTTCTCCCTGTGCCGTTCACGAACAGCTCGCGTTGCCATTGGCTGCAGTTTCGCCCTGTATGCAGCAACCGTCTCTCTCGTGGCATTGCGACATTCATCATCGTACCAGGCATCTTCTTGAGACGGCTTTGAGTACCCAAGTACGCTTCTCGCAGCCCGTTCTAAGGAGTCGGCTATATTTTGCCACTGCGAGGTTATATTGTCAGGGGTTGGAGCATTCCGCAGCAGTTGAGTTAGGTGGTTGGAGTAGGCGTTTGCTACCTCTGTGGTCCGCAGTTTACCGATGTCCAGCTTTCGTTGTGCCTGGTTACGTACGTTTTTCGCCATGCTTAGTCTTGTGCGTACCTTAACTGCGGTAAGGAAGTGATCGGAGTCAATGTTCGCACCCCTAATCACTCGTACGTCCAGAACACTCGATGCGTGCCTTCCATCGACTACCACATGATCAATCTGATTCCTTGTCAATTGATCTGGAGATAACCATGTTGCCTTATGAATATTTTTATGGTCAAATCTAGTGCTGCAAACTACCATATTTCTTGCCGCAGAGAAATCAATCAGTCTGATGCCATTGTTCGACGTTTCGGTGTGCAGACTGAATTTTCCGATGGTAGGCTCAAATGCGGTTTCCCTGCCTATTTTAGCATTAAAATCGCCTAGTACAATTTTAATGTCATGGCTCGGGCTACGGTCATATACATTTTCTAGGCTCTCGTAGAACTCGTCTTTGTCCTCATCGCTTTTCTCTTCTGTCGGAGCATGGGCACATATAAGTGTTATGTGGAAAAACTTTGTTTTGACTCTTATGGTGGCTATACGTTCACACACCGGGTTGAACCTTGAGACTAGGTGTCGCAGTCTCTTGCCCACCACAAATCCACATCCAAACTCGTGCTTGTCCGCATGGCCACTATAGTAGATGTCGCACGTCTTCATGCGCGAGCACCCGTGTCCCGTCCACCGGATTTCCTGTAAAGCGGTTATGTCAGCCTTGTATTCTTCGAGGACTTCCGCCAGTTGGCTAGAGGCACCTGGTCTATACAGTGTTCTAACATTCCAGGTGCATATCCTTAAATCATGGTCCTTAGTTCGTTTGCGGTGGTCGTCAACATTTTGGGGGGTCCATTTTATTCTTTTCTTACTTCTTTTCATTGCAATAGTTTATACGTCGGTGGCGGGTTGCAAGCCCAGCGCACCACGTCGCAGTTTTCTCCTCCTGCCAGGATTTTATTACAGCCGCCCATTCTTAATTAAGAAAATAGCTCTTAAAATTTCTTACTTGCATCAAGTATTTTGATCTTGGTTTAAGAAAAACCATACTTATCGTACTTTTAACACTGCTTTAGCTTAATTCAAGTAAAGATTTCTCTATTTTTTGGTTCAGTGTAGAAAATCATATATTTTGAGATATATTCGGCAGACCGTGTATTATTCTTATGTTTGGTTCTGGTGTCAGGTCGACCTGGTTAGGTAACGTTGACATGCCACAGCCATCAACAATTCTTTGGTCAGTGACACTCTCTGTGTTATCGTCAGCAATTTCTGAATACGACTCACTCGTATTTACTTGACATGTCTAGTAAAAGCTTCTAAAACAGCTGACGTTCGGAATCGTCGTTAAACCGTAGATCTCGTTGTATGAGTCTTAAAATAGAGAAGCAAAGCGAAAATTAGTATTCTTTTCTTAACGTACACAAACACAATTTCTATGTTGCAATTCCATGCTTTCCCCACACACCACTGTGCCATGTGAAGTTGGCAACATTATTCCTTGTAGATTTTGGGTTTTTGATTTTCATTTGCTCTTGTCTTTCCTTCAATTGCTGAATTGTCGTTGTCACTGTTACTGGTAGGTGCCTATAGGTGCTGCAGCTGCAACTACCACTGCTGTTTCCCACTGCCGTCGCCGCCCGATGTTCTCTTCTACGTGTGATGTGTCTTTGAAGATGGAGCTGACTGAATCAAACTCGAAGACACTGCATTTCTTGTGGCAATCGCATCACTCGAGCCAATGTGAAATCAGCATCAGCATTGGCTTAATTGAGTTGTTGCATTTGTGAATTGTTTGCAAAGAGGTGAGAATGTATAATTTTGGTGGACTGTTTGGCAGCGCCGCCGCCGCCTGTGACTGCCTCGATCAGTGGTGAGTGGCTTTTTGTGTGCTCCGTGATTTTGAATATGATGAAGTGCCTCCTTGGATAGGTCTTTGCGTCGTCGTTGCTTACTTACAACATCCTCATGAAAGTGGTGGTTCGGTGGTTCGCCGCAAGTGTACGAATATGTTTTGCTCAACAGATGGAGATGAGAAATTAACATTATAATTTGGTTTTAATTATTCCTTGCCATGAATATATAAAGTCATTAGGTAGTGAACATGAGTGAGTGGAGCTGGAGGGAGATGTGCACATGATTGTGCGACATTCAAATTGGGAATGTGTTGTTGGTTTTTGTTTTTTTTAATGGCAAGAAAATTCGACCGCTGGCTGCATATACAAAATTCTGCAATTAGACTTGCCAGGTAAGCCGAAATGATTAAGTCTTGGTTTCGTTGAAGATTCTTCTGTAATTGGAGGATGTATTAAATGATTTCAAAATTAAACCGCTGTTGCTGCTTTTTTTTTTTGCCGAATTGTTGTAATTATGTGATTCTGAATATGTATGATTTTGTTTTTTGGAAATAATTTCAACTGGAAATCGATTTAAGGTCGGGGTTGATCACCTAAAATATGATCTTATTTATAAAAAGCAGGTCGACGTTATTCTTGTTGCTCGAAGTGTATTTTAAATTTATAACGTAATCTTCCTCCTTTAACGCCAGACACAGAAATAGAGGCGTTCTAAAATACCCATAAAAGTTCCGATGTCGATGTTAAATAGTCGGCTGCCGTTAAAGTTTCATAGTTAGGTGGCGTTGGCAAAGGATTGACTAAAATATATTAACACAAAATTAACTGTTATTATCCGAGTTTATCCGGCCATGGCATGTTGATTAGAACACGCGACTACGATGCGGGAGATCCCAAGTTCAACTCCTGGCTCTAATCGTCTAAATTTTTCTTTCATTGCTAGCCCTCTCGATGTTGTCGACTTCAACTTGGCAGTCGAGTCAATCGGCATGTCTAGTAAAAGCTTTTCAAACAGTGACGTTCGCATTCGTCGATAAACAACTAGGTGCCGTTGGTAGTGAATCTTTAAATAGAAAGCGTATTAATTCACAACAACGCGAGAAGCTATCCCATACCTCATTTGATAGGATCTATTTTAGGTGGCTCGTCTCAGATATGAATAATTATCGTGATAAGGCTCCGACCGAGGCATCATGGTTGGAACAGCCGACTATCTAGCTTGTGATCTGGGTACGAGCTCGGTCACAGCCATCTACATTTTTATGATCGGCGATCCCCTCGGTCTTATGAATTTGTTCGACAACCAAGTAATCGAGTCAAGCTACTCTAAAAAAAATTTGATGTGGAATTTGATTTGTGGAATCTGACAGTTTGAATATCTAATCGAAGATGAGTTTATTTAGTTAAATTGCCACCACAGAAAGTATTTTACATTGAGGTTAAAATTTTGTCAGTGCCTCAACCTACGTAAGCGATTGAAGCTGGTCACTGATAACAATTTTGTAAATACTATAACTAAAAAATCGGTTTAGCTAGATAACACTGTGCAACAAAATGAAGTGAAATGAAGTGCAGCTTTGCGGTGTTCAGCTTTCTTTGTAAATTCGCTCTGCTCATTCTTATACGCACCTTAGCTGCAATCAGTTAATAATCTGAGTCAATGTTAGCACCACGGATTACGCTCAAGTCTTTGACACTAGAGGAATGCCCTCCACCGATCACCACATGATCAATTTGATGTTTTGTGTTTTGATCATGGGATAGCCAAGTTGCTGAAATCTGATTTCACCCATTACCATGTTCCTTGTCACTGCGAAGCTTACTAGCCTTAAGCCGTTGCCGTAGTATATGTCAAAATTTAGTGGTGTTAGCTTTATATTTTTCGGGGACATAAGTAAGTCGGATATCGTAATGTGATATATTTTCATATTTAAAATTCTCATTTTTAAATTTTTGTTACAGAACACTCTTACGCAATAATGACACATGTGTAGGCATTAGTTTTCCTAAGCGACGACAAATTTTATTGTTTTTTTTAAAACATTATAAAGTTCACCAACATTTATTGTAAAATAAATCATTTTATGACAATAAGGAAATTCTGCAGGATTTATTTGTTGAATCACTACGATGGCTTATAAATAAATCAAGCTCCAACATTTTACTTTAGACGTTAGTGTGAACTTCAATTAACATAGGAGGGTTAACAATTAAGTTTCAAAAAATGTTGTTCTAAAAACCCTTTTTATAAATCCAAATTTTGTATACCATTCGGTGCAAACAATTTGCCACGGAAATTTGTTCAAATTGCTTAACTTTTAATATTAAACTACTTTAATGTTAAGTTACATGTTTTCACTTCCATTTCCACAAATTTGGCGCCAGGCCTCGTTTTTCAATACATTCTTTAGACTAACATTACCTTACGCTTTTCTAACTCTTTCGCTTCATGAGCGATCGTGTTAACACATTTGAATATAATTATATAATACAACAAATTAAATTGAATACTTAACATTCATAACGTTGGCAAATGCCAACATAGCTGCCAACAACTATAATTCCATGTCTCCGCCAGGCTCAGACTAAACTGCAACGAAAGCCGCGCTTGACACGACACGACCATCATGGACACAATGAAATGAAATGTCTCTGTTTATGTACAGCGGAGTAAAGCGGCTGAGTGGTGCTATGAAATGTACCTCCCAGTGAAATGCAATGCAAGCTACGGCAAGCAGCCTGCAAGGCAGTCAACCAAGTGAGATGGAAACAAAGGGAAAGACATCTAGAGGCGTTACCTTTTGGACAATTATTCATGTAAAACATGAAGTGAAGTATGCAACGTCAACAACAACTGCAACGAGAATTGTTCAGGCTCAAGTGATATTAAAAGTAACAGGCAACGACATTTAGTAAATATTCTTAGATAACCTGACATTTAAGAGGCTGCAATGTGCTGCAACCCAGCCCATCCATCCTGGCTGGATTGCGTGTGTGTGTGTTTCATGCAGTATTTACTGCACCACCTCAACTAAATTGCATCGTCCGTCAAATTAACAACCCACCACCAACGATGACGACGATGTACTTTGTGAATGAGTTTGTTTTTCTTTAAACACATCCTTTGTACAGAACTTTGGGCTACTATTAGTTTAACATTTTTCAAGCAAACAACCAAGGAAGTAAGTAAAAGAAACACGGCAAGGATCTGAGTGTAGCTGTGTGTGTCTAGTACTCCATCGTAGCTAGAGAAAAAGCTTTAGGTTTATGTCTTTGCCCCGTTGACATTGTGATGAATTACACACAAGGGAGTTGCGTCAAAAGACTCGCATCGGACCGACCAACGACGACGACGACATTTACGTTGGGGCCAATGAAGCATTAAGTGTCATTCGATGAAAGTTAACAACTATGGGACATAGTTCTAAACATACACTCGAGAAAAGATAAATATTAATACTGTAACTGGAAAACTTTAGCTTTAAAATTTTAGACACTGTATTTGTTATACAGTTTTATTTGGGACCGGCCATGGCATAGTGGTTAGAACACGCGACTACCATGCGGGAGATCGCAGGTTCAAACCTGGCTCCAGTCGTCTTAAAAGAAAAAAATAAATAAAATTTTCTTTCATTGTCGGCTCCCCTCGAATGTTGTTGACAGCAACTTCGCAGTATTAAGCGTCGATTCAATCGTCGTGTCTAGTAAGAGCTTCTCAAACAGTGACGTTTGCATTCGTCGATAAACAAGTAGATGCCGTTAGTTGTGAATCTAAAAATAGAAAGCGTGTTAATTCACAACAACGCGAGAAGCTATCCCATACCTCATTCATGGGGTGTAAAGGGAAAATAAGTTAAGTTAAGTTTATTTGTTATTTGTTAACATATTATAGGGTTATACGATCATGCATATGATCCCTATCCCTATCCCTATCCCTATCCCTATCCCTATCCCTATCCCTATCCCTATCCCTATCCCTATCCCTATCCCTATCCCTATCCCTATCCCTATCCCTATCCCTATCCCTATCCCTATCCCTATCCCTATCCCTATCCCTATCCCTATCCCTATCCCTATCCCTATCCCTATCCCTATCCCTATCCCTATCCCTATCCCTATCCCTATCCCTATCCCTATCCCTATCCCTATCCCTATCCCTATCCCTATCCCTATCCCTATCCCTATCCCTATCCCTATCCCTATCCCTATCCCTATCCCTATCCCTATCCCTATCCCTATCCCTATCCCTATCCCTATCCCTATCCCTATCCCTATCCCTATCCCTATCCCTATCCCTATCCCTATCCCTATCCCTATCCCTATCCCTATCCCTATCCCTATCCCTATCCCTATCCCTATCCCTATCCCTATCCCTATCCCTATCCCTATCCCTATCCCTATCCCTATCCCTATCCCTATCCCTATCCCTATCCCTATCCCTATCCCTATCCCTATCCCTATCCCTATCCCTATCCCTATCCCTATCCCTATCCCTATCCCTATCCCTATCCCTATCCCTATCCCTATCCCTATCCCTATCCCTATCCCTATCCCTATCCCTATCCCTATCCCTATCCCTATCCCTATCCCTATCCCTATCCCTATCCCTATCCCTATCCCTATCCCTATCCCTATCCCTATCCCTATCCCTATCCCTATCCCTATCCCTATCCCTATCCCTATCCCTATCCCTATCCCTATCCCTATCCCTATCCCTATCCCTATCCCTATCCCTATCCCTATCCCTATCCCTATCCCTATCCCTATCCCTATCCCTATCCCTATCCCTATCCCTATCCCTATCCCTATCCCTATCCCTATCCCTATCCCTATCCCTATCCCTATCCCTATCCCTATCCCTATCCCTATCCCTATCCCTATCCCTATCCCTATCCCTATCCCTATCCCTATCCCTATCCCTATCCCTATCCCTATCCCTATCCCTATCCCTATCCCTATCCCTATCCCTATCCCTATCCCTATCCCTATCCCTATCCCTATCCCTATCCCTATCCCTATCCCTATCCCTATCCCTATCCCTATCCCTATCCCTATCCCTATCCCTATCCCTATCCCTATCCCTATCCCTATCCCTATCCCTATCCCTATCCCTATCCCTATCCCTATCCCTATCCCTATCCCTATCCCTATCCCTATCCCTATCCCTATCCCTATCCCTATCCCTATCCCTATCCCTATCCCTATCCCTATCCCTATCCCTATCCCTATCCCTATCCCTATCCCTATCCCTATCCCTATCCCTATCCCTATCCCTATCCCTATCCCTATCCCTATCCCTATCCCTATCCCTATCCCTATCCCTATCCCTATCCCTATCCCTATCCCTATCCCTATCCCTATCCCTATCCCTATCCCTATCCCTATCCCTATCCCTATCCCTATCCCTATCCCCATCCCTATCCCTATGCCTATCCCGGCATATGAATTTCCAGACAAATTTGTTATTTTGGAATAGTTGACGGAGTAGGCATGGTCAAACAGTATTTTAGCCGAAGAGAGATAAAGTATTCGACCCTATAAGTTTAATTTTTTCCTAACACAACTATTCAAGATATTGTATCTGTTTCTTCGCCATTGATTTAACATTTTTCTCTGAGTACATTAGTGCATTCTAGCGACAATGCCAGTAGTTGCCTGCCGATCACCTTTTAAGCGTTTTAACCAGTCAAGTCATTTCTTATCAAACTATTGACGACCGTGAAATTCAAGACTAGACAAGACAACAGCACCACCACCAGCATCAGCATCATCATCTTCATTCCCATTCCAATGTAGACAAAGACAAATATGATGACCAAGTGAATGAATGATGGGGCCGAAGAAGACATTGAAATATGAAATACATACAACAAAAAAGCCCAAAGAAAAACATTAAGAACTTTCATGAAACTCCGTAAAGCCTCAGCACACAAACTCTTAGCAATTGTCCTTGTCGCAGAGGCATTGAGCCATTTGTGGCAAGATGCAGTGATTGGTGGTGTTGGTGCATTATTGCACTTCTCCAAAGGGTTCATCCTTTTGCCCGTCAGCTGCAGCAGGAGTGTGTGCACTATGTCTGGCGGTTGGTGTTCTGTGATTGTCTCGACTACTTTGGAATTGTTGGGCTGTGTCATATTTGCAGGTATGAACATATAAATGATGGAACTCCCGTAAGGTGTTAATTTATTATTAATTTGTCATATAGGTTGTACGAATAGTACAAGTATAGAGTAAAGTATAGAGCGAGACGATGACGATGTGATGGCTGCTGCCGCTGGTGCGAATGATAAAAATGAAGTGGAAATAAAAAGTCATAAACTTCAAGTTGTCTGCCGTCTAGACATGTACAAGTGCAATGCCGTCCGTCTGCGGCAATGCTGTCTGTCCTTTTGTCCCTCTGTATTGTCCCCTAAAGTGTATACGCACACATATACACACGCACACATAAAACATATCCTTTAGTGCCCAAGTATATAGGTATAGCTACACAATGACAAATGTATTCGGCAAATTTCTCAGTTCCTCCATCCAACGCCATTACAGCCACTTGGAGGTGTAAGTAGAGATGACGCAGGCGACGCATCCGACGTATGTGTGATACTCCCATCTGTAACACCTTCAATTCGTCTGAGTCTGGTAAAATGGCTGCCTTTTTTGTGTTCCGTCCATGGGTTACACAGAGAAAATTGCAGTGCATTATCCTTATGGGAAAAGTCGTTACATATGAATGAACGTCGTCTGCATTGTCGTTGTCGAATGCATTAAAATTAAAATTAATTTTTTTCTCACGACATTGAAACATGAACTCAGGTAGATAACAACATGCCTGCATGCAGCGTCTTGCATAGGTAAACTCCACTCGTTATTTCAATTGCACTTTTAGATTTGAAAAGTTTGTCTGGTAGATTTGAATTTATTCAAGATGTTGGCATAAAGATGAGAGTTGTCACTAAAAAAAATTGATTAAAGTTGGGGTAGAAGTGCAAATAAAATCATAATGCATACTTGTGGGAACTTTAGGCGGTAGGGAGATGCAATAACGTATGCAAGGATACATACTGAAGATATGACAGTTCAAGTTTTTGTATAGAATATCTAACTACTGCCGAAGATAGGTGAATAAATTTGTCTGTGTTTCTACAAATGTTGACATTCAAATACTTAATGCCAATGTGTAAAAGCTTAGTATTAGTCTTAAAGAATTACATGTTATCAGGTCTTAATGTTTTTCAAATGACAAATAAATAATCATTGGAAGTTTTTGCCGCCAAATTCAAAATTTTAAAGTTTTTAAGAAAATAAAATAAAATTTTATGTTTTTTTAGTAAATAGATTACTCTTTTAAATTACAATCCTATTTTGTTAATTATGAGTCGATTCTACTTTGTAATTTTTGTTCGACGTTTCGATTATATATTTTAAGAATTTTAATAGATAATTCTCAAAGAGACTCGTAGTTCTAATTTTCTGTGCAAAAATTCAATTTTACAATAATGGTGGGGTAATTGACTTATCTTACATCAAAAGTACTTCTAAAAGTACTTCTTTTTATTTCCCAATATTGTCCCAGAGGCCGATTTCTGCTGTAAAACATATTCAAGATGCTTAAGAACGATTCGGGTAATATTCATAATAATGCGGCGTAAATGTTAAGAAAGTTTCTTCTTTAGACGGGGCCGACCGTGGCATAATGTTTAGAATGCGCGCCTGTCATAAGGGATAACAGAGTCTGATTCCTGTTTTAGTGGTCTTCATTTCTTTCTGACGTTCGGATTTGTCGTTAACTTTAGGTTCCATCCACTCGGATATGAGAAGCTTTCCCACAATTTATTCATGATAATAATGCAACGATTACATTTACTCTCATAAAGTTGACTGACATTTTTTTGATCTTCTGCGTTCTGCAAGGTTCTCTCCCGCACTGTCCTTTGAATTCATTGTCGAGGGCTTTTCGAGCTGAAGCATTTTCATCCTTGCTCACAACATGACCCAGCGTAGGACCGACTTTGAATAAATTCTTTTGAGAAGAAGGCTGCAGTAACATTTTGCAGTTTTCAACCAATGATGTCTATTGAAGAGATTGCGCGAAAGGCTGTCGCCTTGTTATAGGCCTCATATGGTAAAGAATGATTCAGTAATGTCCTTGCCAATAAAGACTTTAAAGCCATGGCTTTAAATCATTTCTGCCGTATTAGACTGTCGTTAAGTTGTTATGTATCGACCTGCTTTTCATTTACATTACAAGTTGGATGAAAGTAACATTAGTATATCACATAACATACTCTACATTATGTGCGATGGATAAAAGACTAATCCCGCTGTAGTTGGTGGACTCACTTGGATCTTTCCTTTAAAGACAAGACATAAAGCCACAAGGCTCTGAAGGTCCAATCAGTTTTTCCACAATTGGCTTTAGACGTTCACACAGTATGCTAGAGAGGATCGGTATAAGGCTAATTCTACGGTAGTTTTTACACTTACTGCGATCTCCGTTCTTGTATATGGGACATAACAGACCGTTTGTTATTTCCAGGTTCCAGCCGTTTTGTTATTTGTATGGCGAGATATTGCCACACGTATCTCACTCTGGTTCGGAGGTGGACTGTGAATACCATCGTCATGGATTGGAGTGGGGTCTTCTGAAGTTGTGTCCGCATCCAGTAGGTTTCTGAAATGTTCTCTCCATATTTTCAGAACGTTATCCGGGTCCGTCACTAGCTGGCCATCGCTTTGCAGGAGGGCGACCCTGTTCCACGCATTCTCGCCTTAACTCTCTCGGGTTTATTCTCTACTTCGGAGCAACTCTGCACTCATCCTGTCTCTTCTTCAGCTCCTTCTTTATCCGTCTTAAAGGACGAGTTGTCTCTCGTCTCTTCTCCCTGTGTCGTTCCTGAACAGCTCTTGTTGCTATTAGCTGCAGTTTCGCCCATCATGCAGCATCCGTCTCAATCGTGGCATTTCGACATTCATCAACGTACCAGGCATCTTCTTGAGACGGCTTTGAGTACCCAAGCACGCTTCTCGCAGCCCGTTCTAAGGAGTCGGCTAAATTTTGCCACTGCGAGGTTATATTATCAGGGGTTGGAGCATTCCGCAGCAGTTGAGTTAGGTGGTTGGAGTAGGCATCCGCTATCTCTGTGGTCCGCAGCTACGAATGTCTAGCTTTCGTTGTGCCTGGTTACGTACGTTTTCGTCATTCTTAGCCTTGTGCGTACCTTAACTGCGGTAAGGTAGTGATCGGAGTCAATGTTCGCATACAGATCACTGTACGTCCAGAACTCTCGACGGTGCCTTCCATCAACTACCACGTGATCTATCTGATTTCTTGTCAATTGATCTGAAGATAACCATGTTGCCTTATCAAATCGAAAGCGGTTATTGCAGCCATTTATTCTTCGAGGCCTTCTGCCAGTGGGATGGAGGCACCTGGTCTATACAGTATTCTAACATTCCAGGTGCATATCCTCAAACCCGACCATTCTGGTTAGACGTTGAACAGGGTACCGCTCACTCTGAGCCGATGTAGTTTTTGAGATTTGATGTAGTTTTTGAGATTGGTTCTGCGACGATTCCTTCAGTCGACTACATTTTCGATGCCACCTCTTAGAAAGTTAAAGCCATGGAAATACTGAAACATGTGGTCATTCTACTTACAAATAACAAATAAAGGATAAGTATCGCATGATAACATCTACTATCTCTCTCTCCCGATATTGCTTTTAACCACCGTACATACACACTCAACTTGTTTATACATTAGACATATAAAATGTATTTAACCAATCTACTTGTTGTAATACTTGCTGGCCGCCATGTGGGGGTACTTGTATGTGTACTAAACAGAAATTAATTAAACATATACTTAATTAGATGGACCGGATACATGGTATTTATGTAATAAGCCATATCGCAAGGTAGTTAGTCCTCGATGTATTTAAACACGCTTTTGTTTCGCTCCGCCAAGGCTCAACATGTGAGCTGCTTAGCCGTAGGACAAGAGATCTTCATTGGCAAACAGCCTTCAATAATCATAAATTTCCGAATGGACAACACAAACCATTATGGCTGGCTAGCTGGCTGGTATTTGGGCTCCCCTCTCATATGTTGTTGCTGAGCTTATGCTGCTACAGCCTGAAGACGATGATGGCAACTAAGAAAATCAACAACAACAACAGTAAGAACAACAAAAGCGCCAAGAAACAACAACTTTGCCAATTGTTCAACAAGTTTTTCCGATGTAAAATTGCAAAAACAATAGCAACAACAACAACAGCGGCAGCAACAGGAACAATAACAACAACAACATCGTACATTGTACTACGAAATTGGTTGTTTTACATATGTCCGCCTGGTCCCATGTCTATGTATGTGTACGTATAGACGGCCAATGAAGTGTTGTGGACCAGGTCAAGGAAGTGGAACGCAATGCTAGTAGGGTCCGATATGTAAAGAAGTCAATTTAAGGAAACTTTTGTTTGGCCGTCCGGCCGGTCGTTCCTCGTCCGGCTACAGGTAGTACTAGTACTGTAGCTTGAAAACCACTCTGTGATTCAGCAGCATTTGCCGATGATTGTTTAAATGCAGCTGTAAAAATTTTCGTGCGTTAATTGAGTTGTTAAATGTCCATTGAGCTTGTACCTGGAACGTCGTGTTAAAGTTGTATGGCAAGCTGTAAAGAGGCGGGCGGTAGGTATGTTAAGTTGAGACGGCAAAGGGCGTAAAGAGGGCTGAGCTAAGTTACAGTTGTAGTTTAGAGCTTATTTGCATTTGTGACACTTGGAAAGAGAATTAATTGATTGTGGAATGAAATGCCTGTTTTCGTATATGGCGGATACGAAAGATTACATAGTTTGCGGCAGCAAGGCAGCTCCTTAAACTTCTACATCATACAGAATATTGGTCTCCCCCATAGAGTTTAAGCCAGCGCATTCATTTTATTTCGACGCGCTTGACTAAGTCGATGTCGTTATACAGCTTATAATTTATAGTTGCAGCAGTTTGCGATCAATACTTGTCTCATGATTTCTTGGCTGACATTGTTATTTGAATTAACTGCGGAGATAAAGTAGGCGTATATAAAATCGTAGTTTAATTATATGATATTGGTTATGTGGGAGATATGCTTGTAACGGGTAGACAGAAAAACTATTAAACCAATTTAAATAAATCTTTTTTGTAATGTCACAAGTGATCTTGATAACTGAAAAGGACACCATTTTCTTCATATCCGTAATGTAATAATGAGATATGTTTGTAACGGGTAGACTCGAAAACTATTGAATCAATTTAAATAAATCTTCTTTATAACGCCACAACTAATCTTGCTAATAAAAAAGGGCACAATTTTTGTATATCCGTAATGTAATAATGATGTTTGTAACGGGTAAACTGTAAAACGATTTATTGAATATAATAGAATAAAATAGAATAGAATAGAATAGAATAGAATAGAATAGAATAGAATATAATAGAATAGAATATAATAGAATAGAATAGAATAGAATAGAATAGAATAGAATAGAATAGAATAAAATAGAATAGAATAGAATAGAATAGAATAGAATAGAATAGAATATAATAGAATAGAATAGAATAGAATAGAATAGAATAGAATAGAATAGAATAGAATAGAATAGAATAGAATAGAATAGAATAGAATAGATATTTACTGAAAAGTAGCTAAATTTTTAAACTTTTCCAAAACTACTGAATCAATTGTAATTGTTATTTTTGTATAACAAAACAGTTCTGTTAACTAAAAGATTGTGACTACCCCGAATTTAATTACACCCATACCTCGGCCTAGATACGTTCCCAAAATGTTGGCTGTCAAGCGAAACGCCGTAAAGCGAGGTAATAAATTTCATATATTTACATACTATTACTCAAGAACGGAAAAATGTGCAAGAAAACTACGTCTACTTACGATCAGCACAAACAAGAGACTGCAGCATCAACACTTGCAGCGCTTGTGAGTGAATGCTTTCGTTAGTCTTTCACTCTTCGTAGAAAAACGGTGAATCCCCTATTTGCCTTTAGCCGTATAGCGAGGTAATGTGCGCCGTAAAGCGAAAGTGTTCCAGAATTGAAAAGGCCGTTATAGCGAAATGCCGTAAAAAGAGGGGCCGTATAAAGAGGTATGAGTGTATTATGTTTTATGACATCCCAATTTTCCCAATAAAAAGAATTGAATACGTTATATGTTTTAATTACTTAATACGAAACGTGAGAGCCAGTCAAAGAAGCTCTCTTAGTGTTCATTCCATTGCTTTAATCTGAATAATGATCGTTTACTTAACTTTCCTTAAAATGCTTTCAGCACTCTGGGCGAAGACCCAAGGGACTTATAGGGACTCAACAAGCCCCTTTTTTGCCTCGCCTCTCCTACATTGACTTATATCACCCACCTCGTATATTGTTACCACTCATGTTGTTTTTGCGTTTTTTTTTCTTCCATTAAGTGCAGTGCTATTTATTTGTTATTGTTGTAGTTTGCATAGGTTTTTCATGCAACTCATGGGCCATCATGGTCTCTTTCTCTCTGCGGTTTTATAAACCTCTGTCTGTTGCAGCAAAACCCAAAATCCTTTATATGCAACTCACATGTGTAATACTCTCAGTACTACAAACAAAACAGCAACAAAAAAATTGACCAAAACGTACATGTCCATGTCGGCTGTCATTCTAAGATGTGAACTCATTTGTACAGGAAATGCTTAAAGGATACCTGAAACTAGAAAACACTAGCGGCACTACAACAACAACAACAACTCCGCCGCCGCCACAAGCGTCAGAAAAACAAACGCCTTTATAATGAAGCTTGAAATAAAACCATCATGGCACAGGGCACAAACAAGTGTAGCACCCAATGGCTTCAGCGCCATTGCCACATCGCCAACAACATTTGCAATGATGTTGATGCTGATGAGATCATCCTCATCAGGAACAACCAGTAGTTGGACGAAGAGTAGGACTAGGCCTGACACCGTCACACTACAGCAACTTGTTTTAAACTAATGAACCTAAAACCCTTCAAGACCTAAAGTTGGACCTTTGCTGATGTTGTTCGTTGTGCGCTGATGTTGCGGTAACAACATTATTGCTGTAATATAGCGCTACCGTTGGCATTTTGTCAACCCACGTGTTTGTTTCGGTGCTAGTAACAGCACCACCCCGCTAACTAGTGAAAAGCTTAGGGACAGAGTTTTGGAAAACTATCACAGTGGTTGGTTTTGTAGCGAACTGCAAATGTCGCTATGAACTTGAATTCTCTTTGAATGTAAAATGAATCAGTAATATGTTTTCAAGCCTTCATTGAGGACTTTGAGTCCGCCAGTATCATTTTACCATTGCAAAGGACAGTTTTATGTCCTAAAAAAAGATAATACGGATGACAATTTCAGCCTTGAGCAGATAGTTTTACCATAAATTGGGTACGAGGAACCGAACATTCTTTGTTTTTGAGCCACAATTACGGTTATATACCGAAATGCATCATTAGTTTTTTGAGGTTCAATTGCGGGGGTCAGAAACAAAGGAGTGCAAGTGACAAAAAGTTACTTCTGAGATATTCGCCTTCAAAGTTTTAAATTCTAGAGCAGAGATGGTGTCAAGGAACACAACTACACACTGATCTAAATTATTGTATATTTGTCACTTTGCTCTGACCCCTTCAATTACGGTTTCATATTTACAACTTTGATTCAGACACAAAAGAGATATTCAGTACGGTATACCGAGGTATAACCGTGATAAAATATAGAAAATGCGCTAATAATCCACCTTGAGTAAAAAATTTCTTATGACCAATATATTACACAGTACAAGACATGATTTTGGGACTCAATTCTGAGAACTGCACGTGAAAGTATCCCCAAAAAGAAGAAGTTCTGCATCATTCGTTTTGTCAAGTTACATGCCATAATAATTTAGTATCGATTTGAAGGTAGTAAGTATCGTATAGGGGAATGAATTTGTTGCGTTTTAGGCTCTTTTGTTATATTGTTATATGGTGGCGTTTAATTATCATAAGTAATATTCCACGTTAATCATACGCCACGGAGTAACAGTTTTATTGTAACTGCTACAAAATAAACCCAGTTCAAAATCATTCGATGAATGGAAAAGTGAAACTGTTACTAATGTAGGGAAACGTTATATGAACAGATTAAAGGAATTGTAATTCCCAATTTTTTTAAATTCGGACTAGTGGTTTTCGAGTTATGTCAAACAAAAGTGCCTAAAACAAATTCCCCTATGCGATACATACTAACTTCAAATCGATGATCAATTATTATGGCATGTAACTTGACACTACGAATGATGCAGAAGTTCTTATTCTTAGGGTTACTTTCACGTGTAATTCTCAAAATTAAATCCCGAATCAATGATTTGAAAATGTTGTCTTGTGTTAGTCATAGTAAGCAGTTCGATACCTAGTACCCGTTTTCTCCTGCCATGTCTGTTATCAAATTCTTGTATATATTATCAGTTTACATATTCCTGTTTTGTTTGCCTCTAACACAACTCCGCCGGAGTATCTGCGCCATAATTACAATTAATTTTCCAATTACCCCCACTGTGCCTTAGTGCACTTCCAACTCCCATTGCCCCCTCTTCCTCCCTTCCCAAAGTATTTCAGACCTTTGTATGTTTTGTTATTATTGTCGGTGTTCACTTTAATTATGTTGAATGTTTTTAAAATTGGTTTCACTACTCCTGCTCTTGACAACTCCACACTTCAACGTTTCCACCACTTTAGATCCCTATATTCGTCGCTGCCATCCAAGCTCTGGCGATGGCGGTATAGTTCTTGTATGCGGCAAGGTGGAAAATTGGCCATTTGGCATTTGCACACACGTGTAAGGTGACTTGTTGCTTGTCAAATATTCCATGGAATAGTTTGATATGCAGATTGTTACGTGTTCATTCCCGCCGTAACCACTTTAAAGCCAGAACTATGGTGCAGGCAAACCATTCACTCTAGGAGCAGCAGCAGCACCAGCTTCAATTTTATAAAGTTATAAAGTTCTGTAGTTACTTGTTCTGTTGTTGTTGTTGTGCTGTAGGTTTTTTTCTTAAAGCGTGTGTCATTGAATTATGTTGTAACTTAAATGAATTATAGCCACCAATTGTTATCTCCGATATCAGCGTAGCGATAACTTGGCATACCTCCCTTAAAATGGCCGGCCAGCAAGCAAGTCATGGCATTGACGACGGATAGGGTCAGCAAGCAAATCAAGTTGTAAATATCGACAACTTCGGGAATAAATGAAGTCATTAGGCGTTGATTGTTATTAAAAGTAGATACGGAAAATGAAAATTATATGTTGAAGCTCAAAATACTGTTAAGACGTTGAGTGGAAAGTGAAGGTGATGCAGGATGAGGAGTGCTGCAGGACGGGCTCTGACGATGATGAGGCCGCAAAAGTAATTGAACAAAACACATGATGATGTTGCTAACATCGCTGCTAAACAAGAGCGCGTAAATGACAAGCGAGAGATTTAATGACAACAGGATGGTATAAAATTGCCATCAGCTAAATTGAGGCAATTATGCCACAGCGATCACAGATCACTTATGAGCCAGATGATGCCGCAAAAGGGTGCTATGAAACAAATGATGATTTGCGCGAATGTGTATGACGGATTGTTGTCTGAAGGCGGCAAGTTTGGTGTGAGAGGCAAGAAATATTACGATTAACTCTAAAAATTAAATTAAAGCTTAAACAAGTCGAGCACGATTACGAAATGGTCAGAAAGTCTTTACTTTTCAATAGATGAAACAAAACTGGATTGTTTACTTGTCATATAAGTACACAATAGGATGTTAATTTTGTAAAAACCACAGCATCTATGCTGAAACCTGGATTGTAAATTTTCAATGACGGCTTGATAGGTGTTATGTACTTTACTTTTCAGGAATCCGCAGAAAAAGACCAATTGGGATAAATCTGTGCTACAAAGTGGTCGACAATTTTTTTGGAACTGCACCCAATGTGTGATAGGTGGTGTATTAGTACTTCAGGGAAGTATGGTGTAGATCGTGGCAGGATAGTTACAAGACGCGACTATCGTGCGGGAGACCAGGGTACAATCCCTGTCACAGTCATCTACATATCTCGGATCGGCTACCCCGTCGATGTTATCGTCATAAACTTTGTAGTAATCGCATCCAGCTAGCTCTCTCAACTAGTACGACACACAACTAGTGTCAAAGGCGACTAGTTCCGAACTATCCTCAAAAGCACAGTTGGGGACAATGTTTTTTTTACACATTTATATTCAATATTTCTTCTTTTTTTCTCTTCTAACGAAAACTTGACGATATATTGATATAAGTACCCACATACAACCATTTCTATAAAATGCTTCAAGTTTCGAACTTTAGTTTTCGATGATTCTTTGCAAATGAGAAAAATAAAAAGTTAATGTTGTTTCAATGTTAAATTTATTGATATCTAAAACATTATAAAGAGGAAAAACTAAAAAATTCAACGAAAGTTCTTAAAAGAATGGAAAATATTCAAAATAAGATATTAATCAAAAACCAAAATAAAGAAATTATATACAAATTATACAAAAGTAAAAAGCGAAAAGTAGAAAAAAATAAGGAATTTATACAAAAATAAAAATTCCAGAGAGCTGCAAGCAAAGTTTTTTATGCTAAATGATCAAATTCATCATTTAGTTGGGTGTCAGACAAAAGTGCAATGACCTCAGAAGGTAAAGTAGAACCCTTGGGTTTTGGTGGCAAACGTTAACTTGCAATCAAAGGGTCTGACCTGATAAGCAACCTATGCAATAAATCTATGTTGGTGTCAACTCGGGACGTTTTTCTTGTGAACAGTTCGCGATACTGTCTCGACTCTTTATTGCGAGCTTCTTCAGAAAAGTTTTTTATTGGAAGAATGCATGAAGATATTAACTCTTTGCATTTCCGTTTTTGTGTACTCGAAGCACTTTCAGCAAACTCTTTTTCCCGCTTTCCGCGTTGCTGTATTTGTTTTGAAGTTGATGGTGTGTGATCAAGAGCAAAATCAACAGCAGAAATTTTTGAACTTAGCCAAATAGCATTGTCATGCATACATCTTGCTTTATCACGGTGAGATTTGCTCCATCGCGATTGAAATTGGAAGCAAAGCTTTTTTATACGATCTTTAATTTTGGTATCGTCAACATCTGGTCCAAAAATTGATATAACGTGCTTTTCGACCGCTTCTGTTTTTTCTATTTTCACCTTGCTCAACCAAATCCAAAATAGCTCCTCTCGCGATATTTCACTCATACTAAAAAAAGGCAAAAAATGGGCAGGATTTTATTTTTTAAATTTGTTTTGGGCACATTAACAAAGATTCTGCTGGCATCACGGAACTCCGTGGGACTTGGAAGTTCTAGTCTATCAAAGATTTGAAAGCTTTAAAATTTGTCTTACCTTTTAGGTGGTTATAAAACAATTTTTTCAAAATACTTGAGTGCAAAAATAAATATTGAATAAAACAAAAATTTTAAGTTTAAGTAATAACCTTCAATACAAAAATTATTTTAGGCCAAAAAAAAACACTCACAACTTCGACCTGATCACTCAAACTTTTGTGATCAATGCAAGCTTGAAAATCAATTGTTGTATGCTATGAAATTGCTCGTGTTTGATAGCTGTTATCACGCCAATAAAATTTTTTTAATTCTCTTTTGTGTTTGTTTTCGTAACAATTAAGGTCTCTTCTCACGTATAAAAAAATTTGAGCGAGTTACGAAAACATTTTTTTTTTTAATTTCGAGATGCCAGATTGATAAAATCTCACAGTGTGCGACAACGCCTCTACTTCTGACGTTCTCGATTCACAGTGGCAGCATATTGCGCAATTCAATGTCGCAAAGCGTCTGAGGAACAGGAGGCTGCTTATAGGGCAACGCTACAACCAATTGTAATCCGAGCTGTTAGGGAATGACACAAGGAGACTGTAAAACAGGCGAGACAGCTATTTAAGCGAAAAAAAGTCATATGAAGGTTTTGGAGAACGAGGATATAGAGCGATACAGGGGTAGAGATGAGGTCCGAACATTTTACCAGAAAGTAAAAGCAAAAGGCTACGGTAATGGACTTCGCTCCTGTAAGGACAAGAATGGAAATCTGGTCACATATATGCAGAGTGTGCTGCATATATGGAGAGAACTCTTTAGCAACTGCTGTAGACGAAGGCTAAGATTGTCCACCATCAAGTCAAACCGAGGTAAGAAGAACAATATCGCGGCTGAAAAATAACAAAGCAGCCGGAACCGACGGACTCCCGGCAGAACTCTTCAAATCCGTTGGCGAGGAGCTGGTATCGAGCATGCACCAGCTCCTACTCACGGTTTTGGCTTAACTAGTGCATTCTCGATAATTCGAATCTAATCGTATTATGTCCTGTGCTAAAAAAAGTTGATCCAAGTGTGTGCTCCAACTACCGCGGGATTAGCCTTTTACCCATCGTATATAAGGTCCTTTCGAGTGTGCTATGTGAACGACTGAAGCCAGTGTTATCCAACCTAATCGGCCTTATCAGTGTGGCTTTAGACCTGGTAAATCAACAACTGACCAGATATTTACACTTCAGCAAATCCTGGAAAAGACCCAATAGAAACAGATCGACACGTACCATCTTTCCGTCGACTATAAAGCTGCCTTCGACGGCCCAATACGGCAGAAATTACTCGAAGCCATGGCTGAGTTTGGTATTCCAGCGAAGCTGATACGCCTTTGCGGAATAACGCTGACTGACACGAAGTCTTCAGTGAACATTGGCAAGGACCTTACGGAGCTATTCTATACCAGACGAGATCTAAAGAAAGACGACGGCCTATCGTAAGACCTCTTCAACAGAGTGATGGAGATGATGGAACGATATTCAACAAAAACCACATGCTACTCGCGTACGCTGAGAACGTAGACATCATCGGTCGAAATGTGCACTGCTGCCTTCTCAGGTATACAGAAGGAATCAGCGGAAATGGGTCTAACGGTGAACGAGGACAAAACGAAGTTATTAGTTTTAACGAACATAGAATCTACTCATTTAGGAAACTGCGTGAACGTTTGCAACTTTAACTTCGAGGTGGTGGATAATTTTATCTACCTAGACTCCACCATCAAAAAAACAAATAATGTCAGCCTCCGGAGAAGAATCCTGCTTCCTAATAAATGCTACAACATTCTAAGCAAGCGATTTAAGGACAGCGGTTGTGTTGCCTAGGTCATATTATACACATGGACGAAAATGCTCCAGCTCGAAAGGTTTTCGACAATGAACTCGATGGACGGGCGAACAGAAGAGGGCGACCAAAACTCTGTTGGAAAGACCCCAGGTTACTGAGAACCTTGCAGAACTTGGTGTGACTAACTGGAGAAGGAGCGCAGAAAATAGAACGCTGATAATATATTTCTACGTACGATACGTAATTCGATTTGTCGTTAAACTGTAGGTCCCGTTTGTGTGGGTCTAAAAATAGAAGCGTATTTACCACTGAAGTTCAATTGCTTTTAACCCAGTAGGACCTGAAGGAATGATTCCAGCCTCATGCTGGGAGTCATTCCCAACATATGGAGGCGAACCAAAGAGGTTTTCATCCCGAAAGCCGGCAAATGCTCCCATGTAAAACCGAAAGACTTTAAAAATCCATATTAGAAGTAATCTTCCACAGAATTTACTCTGTAAATCTCTGCATGCCCACACTCAAAGAAGGTCAACCGAGACTGCTCTCCACTCTATAGTCAGTACAAATTAGAACTCCTTTCAACCGTTTGAAGCCATACAAGTCTATAAAATAGACAGAAAATTTGTCTATATGTGTCTATTTCAGTGATAGGCATAAGTAAACGCAGGCACACAATAACACGGTGTGCGGTTGCACAAGATGCTACAGCGCTGTCTAATTGTACATGGCTCTCATAATTATTCTCTCCCAACATTCGTTGAATATTGTTTCTCTGTCTGAACTTGTGTATTTGTGTATATTATTATGTTGAAGGCGAAACAAGTGTGTGTGGTGTTGCTTTCATAACACTCAAGCAGAAATTGACTGATTTGACTCAAACAAAAATTTCGAGTACGTATGAATCACCGATAGTTCCTGTGTGAAAAAACGATTATTGCCGGCATCGCGAGGCTATGGGATGTCTATCACTGTTTTTTATATTTATATATATACAGGTCCTCAATACAGTATCTTCCACCTCGCATCTTTTGATTATTTTTTTATATATAATTATATTTTTGTTAAATATGAACTGTTCCTCCTAATACCTATATTATTGATATGACGTGATTTTTTCTTCCTTTCAGGACACTAAACAGTAATGGCCAAAGGAACGCAATGTAGGTGAGTTAATTATACCATCACCCTTAGGGATGAGGGTATATATCATTTGATACGACCCAAAAGTGTAACACATAGAAGAAGTCACTTCAGACCCTAGGTTTCTTTGAACCAAATTCGATTCATGACTTTTTAAGTCGTTTGAGCCATGTCCGTCTGTCTGTCTGGTGGCTGTCCGGCTGGTTCGCACGATAACTTTCGAAAGACGCAACCAAATCTTTTGAAATTTTGCACGAGTTATTATTTTCTCAAAACTACTTACGGTATTGCAAATGGGCTACATGGCCCCGCCTCTTCTGGTACCTCCCATACAAATACATCATTCCGCCCACTTTAGAAATCGAGTAATAATATCAATACACCCTACGGGATCGTCCCTAAATTCTGTATTTAGTAAAGCTATAAGAGAATAAAGTTTTGGAAAAAATTTTGAAAGCCTAGCCACGCCCCTTCTGGTACCTCTCATACAAACCTACCTTTCCGCCCACTATGGAGATGGAGAAATACTATCAATAAATCAAACGTGATCGTACCCAAATTCTATTTTTAGTAAAGCAATAACGGGATAAAGTTTTGGAGAAAAAAATTGGAAGTCTATCAACGCCCCATCTGGTACCTCCCATACACATCTGGTACCGCCCACTTTAGAAATCGATTAATATTATTAAAAGACCTAACGCGATCGTGCCCAAATTCTGTATTTGGTAAAGTTCAAGCAGGATAAAGTTTTGGAGAAAAAATCTGGAAGTCTAGACACGCAACTTCTGGTACATCCCATACAAATGTACCACTCCGCCCACTTTAGAAATATGGTAATAATATCAATACACTAGACACGATCGTGCTCAAATTCTGTATTTTGTTATATTATAACAGGACAAAGTTTTGGAGAAAAAATTGGAAGTCTAGACACGCCCGTTTTTGTACCTCCCATACAAATGTACCTTTCCGCCCACTTTAGGGATGTAGTAATAATATCAGTACACCCAACGCAATCGTGCCCAAATTCTGTATTTAGTAAAGCTATAACAGGATAAAGTTATGGAGAATAAATCTGGAAGCCTAGACACACCCCTTTTCGTACCTCCCATACAAATGTACCACTCCGCCCACTTTCGAAATCGAGTAATAATATCAATATAATAGAAAATTATTTGTTTTACTGAGGGTAAGGGTAAATGTAAGTCGGGTTGCCCGATTGAAACTTTCTAACTGGTTTTAATTACAAATCGATTAATTTCAATAACTCACGACTTAAACAATATCTTATATTGGGTGATGGTATTTATCAGTCAGTTTAACTGACTGAAATTTCTGTACTGGTTTTTTTATACATTTGTATATTATAGTTTAAATTTACATGACCTCTATTTAGAAATCAGTACCATTAATGACCCTTGCTAAAGCTATTCTACCCTGTTGTTGTGAAAATGACATTTTCAAATGATTTTTAGCTCGAGGATAACTATTTCAGTACCAGGTTTCTGAAAATTTTGCAACAAAGTGATTCTTTTGATTAGCAATAAAACTTCTCTTTCGTTCTTTTTGCTGCAGGCGGTACGTTTGTCAGTTAAAAACTAAATTAATTAAAATGTCGACTTTTTCATCTGGCCTTAAATTGCAAAATTACCTTAACCTCCTCGCATTACATTCGAGTTTAACTATAAATTATTTTGTATTTTATATGCGAGATGTAAAATTGATAGCTGATACATGCATAGTTCATATTAAATACATACTATACTCGTATATAAATATGAACCAAATAAATTGTAATCACAAACGTATTTTGTGGTGTGTTTGCATTACTTTTTGTTGATGTTGTTGTTGTGTCGTGGCTGACATAAATTTAAGGCAGCCAAATATTGAATTTGTTGCTAACAACAACATGAATGTCCTATGGGAGATAACAAATGCGCTTGCAAGTAAAATATGGACAACATGGAAACCAATTTGAGAGCGCTCGATGGACTTAACTATTTGAAAAATGTAAAGGCGACATCAAATAGAGTGTTAGATAAAGTTAGTTTTAAAGTTATAAAAAGGATAGGAATTTTTAAATATTACCCACTGCATTAGTTGCCGCGGTATTATTTAAAAAGGCTCGAAGGACCACATCTATATCTCCGCCTGCTAAGTTCCACTAAAATGGCTTTCAGAATATTCTTGGGAACCCCTGTCCCATTAAACCACGGCTATTTTAATACATAATACATTTCATATATATTAAAATAATCTGCCAACCCAATAACCATTAATGTCCATTATAAAATCTCTCCTGTCCAAAATTTATTCAGCGGTGAACTGCTGCAAGGATCACCACCGATTTATCACCTGAGAGTGCGAGTGCGAGTGATTTAATGTTTGTTTTAAAACTGTCACCTAAATAAATTTTAATAATATTTTGTGGCATTCGATGGTGCATCATAATAATTTCTGGTTTCTGTGTCACAAAAGTTGACACAGTTAAATTGTAGAATTTATTGCAAAGTTTGCATCCTTTGGGTATTATCAAAATAATATTAAAAAAAAAAAAACATAAAACTGTATAAAAATAACACAAAAAAAACATGTGAATGTGCATGAAAATATGGCAAATATGCAAAAATTTCACGTAACGAATCATAAATAAATTAACTCATGTCCCACTTACTAAATCGTACGGTCGACACACATGGAGACACACCAAATGCTGCGCTGCTACAGCTGCATATGGCGTTGCCCTCGGAAACATGTTGATCCTATTAACATTTAACAAATTGTAATAAAGGATAAATATTATTTAAAAATTCATACAGAAGCCAATATTTTTGTGATGGCATTTTTAAAAACCTATAAAAATTTATTCATCATTTGTTATGATGATGATTCTGATGATATTTGACCATTCAAACACTGGTTGGTGGAACATCTGCCGATGATATTTTGAATTGTGGCGTCGTCATTGAATAGAGAAGGGAACCTCTGTCAAATACCAACTCACTTGAATCTCACGGCTGAATGCAAACAGCAGGATGCAGCGTTGGAGAAGTTGCATAAATGCGGATGAATAAAATAATAACTAATTGATTGAATACCACAAACATACAGCAAAAATAACTAACTGAATTGGGCCATTAAATACTTGTTGGATTCAAATCAAACAAAATGCATAACCTGGTGGGGTCCATCGGATACACAGCACACAGCATTCATTGTGATGCGTATGACATTGTGGTAATATGGAAATTGGACAGCAGAAAAATGAACAACGCAATGCAAAAATGCTGCTGGAAAAAAGCATTGCAGCATTCTCTTTTGAGGGGACAACGACGAGCATAGTGAAGAGAATATATATACTATTGAAAAAATAATTGCAGAAGTCAATGTCTTTGTGATGACATGTTTGAGATACTATAATACAGAATGGACCATAAGTCCGTTTACATTTGAATCGTTTGAATGGGGCGGGTTACAAAATGCAAGAGCAGCCAATGGGAATTCAGTGCAATGACGTCACTCAGCGGAACACATACGAAGATTTTTCAAAAATGTGGCATCTGTTTAAACAAATGGCATAGAAATAAGATTACATCGAATGGGTAGAAAGTGTGTGCAAAAGGTCGAGCAGACAGGTTCAGCCATTAATCCTTCTTGCCGACCTAGAACTTAAAAAGATCCCGAAAGCGTAGAGCTGGTAAGAACGTCTGTACGAAAACAACCTAGACTATCTACTCAAAGTGCCGAGAACATCTGTAAACCGTATTCTTCAGAGATTTAGATTTACATCCTTACAAAATTCAAATGGTACTCACTTGCGCCAATTTGCTAACGGAATACTATGAATAAAATAAAATGAGCCCCAAACCAAGAAATTAAATAATCCCCAACAAATTATGAAAAAATTAATTAGGGATATTTTATTTATTTCTGAAGTTATTTCATTTTATTTTAAGAAATTATATGTTACGAACATCGTTAATTACTTAATTTGGGAAAATAATTCCCAATATGCCCAATATAAATAATCTCCAAATTAACAAATAACTCAAAATATATAAAAATATCACCAAAAACAAATTGTTTGGGGAAAATATTTTTATTGCACCTTCAGTTTTGGCGGTTACTTTATCCTTTTTGGGGTTTATTTTACTTTGGGGGTCGTTCATTATGCAATAGCACCCTAACCTTTTGGGAGCTCTTTCATTTCTAATTGGCGTTTTTTCAACTCTTTTGGGTTTTATTTCAGTTTTCTTTTTGATTGTGGGGATTATTTCATTCCAACTCTCTCAGTTACTTCAAACAAACACTAGTGCCGATGTTCCCCGCAACGACCGTACTGGGTGTGGAACAACTATGCTCAGACAAGCCCTGGTACGATGATGAATGTCGCGAAATGTCTGAGGGAATGGATGCTGCATACGAGGCAAAACAGCAGCCAATGGCGACGCGTGCTGTGACGGAGCGTCTGTGGGAGGGATGAGAGAGCCAGGATATCGATAACTAAAGGGATAGAGGTGAAGCCAGAAAGTTCTACCAAAAGGTTTAAAGCAAAGGTTGTGGAACAGGGATCCCCGCCAGAAAGGACAAAGACTGATATCTGATCACGGACACTTTGAGTGTGCTGCAAATAAGGAGGGAACACTTTCGATCTCTACTCGTTCCTGACGGCAGCATAAGTGACGAAATCACACCGAAATCCACCACTGAGACGAAACGAGATCAACACGGCGATCGCAAGGCTTAAAAATAATAAAGCTGTGAGAGCCGATGGACTACCGGCAGAGCTTTTTAATGTCGGCGGCGATGAGCTGGCAACATGAATGAACCAGCTCATAAACACGATTTGGCTTAAGGAATGTATGCTCGATCCAAGTGTGTGTACCAACTATCGCGGGATTAGACGTTTGCTCATCGCATACAAGGGCCTGTCTAATGTGTTATGTGAAAGACTAAAGCTCATTCTGGCGAACCTGATTGGACCTTATCAGTGTGGCTTTAGACCTGGTAAATCCACGACCGACCAGATATTCACACTACGACAAATTCTAGAGAAGACCCAAGAAGTGCAGATCGACATCTACCATCTGCTCATCGACTACAAAGCTGCATTCCACAGTCCGATACGACAGAAATTGGTAGATGCTATGGCTGAGTTTGGTATCCCCGCGAAGCTAATACGACTTTGCGGGATGACACTGATTGGCACGAAGTCTTCAGTGCAAATTGGCAAAAATCTGACAGAACCAGGCGAGGCTTTAGCCAAGGCCATATCTCCGTCTTGCGATCTCTTGTTATGGAGATGATCTTGCGGAAGGCTGCAGTAAACTTGACTGGTACCAACTTTAACAAAAGTCACATTCTTTAAGCGTATGCCGATGACATAGATATCATTGGCCGTGGACTGCGTGATGTTACTGCGGCCATTTTGAACATAAAGAAGCAGTCGGCAGAAGTGGGTCTGGTGAGAAATGACGACAAAACCAAGTTATTTGTTTCAACGAACAAAGAGTCTCTTCGTTTAGATGTGAACGTTGACAACTATACTTTGAAGTGGTAGATGATTTTGTCTACCTTGTCTTCGCCATAAACAAAAATAATAATGTCAGCCGGAAATCAAGAGACGAGCAATGATCGCAAACCGCTGCTACTATGCGCTAAGCAATTGTTTTATTGACAAAGCCCTCTCTCGACGAACAATGATCTAACTCTACCTTGCACTGATCCTACCTGTCTTAATCTACAATATGAGCTGTATAACGACATCGTCGTATTCAAAAGCGATCAAAAAGACCAAATGCGCTGGCTTGGATAAGTTGTACAAATGGATGAAAAGTCTTGAGCAATAAACTTGATGGGCGGCGCAGGAGGGGGCGACCAAAACGTTGATGGATGGACCAGGTGAAGGAGAAGCTTTTCCCTAGACATGCCGATTGATTGGACACTATACTGCAAAGTTGCTGGAGCCGGGAATCCCGCATGTTAGTCGCGTGTTCTTACCGCGGCAAAGTGCTAACCACTATCTATGGAGCGAAAAAAAACCGCCATGTGCGGTCACTGATGAATGAATTTCTGCTGCTGCGGCCATATAAGAGAATGAAGTCTATCTGTCCCCGCTATTACAGCCGTAATTTAATAGCTATCGAGCTGGAATGTGGTATGAAAGCTTATATCCTCTTAGCAGAGATTATGTTTAAAGTAAGAGAGAGAGAGAGAGAGAGAGAGAGAGCAAAATCAGACAAAAACTTCTTTAATATAAGTAGTAAATATTTAAAATTTGTTTTTTTTTTAATTTGCTATTTTAACCAAATAGTTATGATCGTGAATAGCCACCCCTAATATTTATATCATAATTTTTACAAATGGTGAAGGGTATCGAGCTTCGGTATAGCCAAAGATAATTATCTCACCAGTTATGTATTTAAACTAGTTTACTCGGCTTGCGTTGGTTCACCCATTCTTACAAGGAATTTTCTTAGACCCCTAAGACGAAAGAAACCCCATTTATGTGATTGTAACTTTATCCCATTGGATTGGATAATTTCGTCCCTTTATGTCTTTAAAAGCATGAATTTCAATAGATACATTCGTATCGCACAAGTAATATGCACTGGTACCCCATATAATTCCATAGGGAACATGCCCATAAACGTTTGGTCTGGGTGATATTTAATCCTTCTCGCCTATTTTATCCCTAAATGTTTGAATTTCTAAAAACCCCAATAGGCGTCTCTCTCGTTCTGTAGGTAGCAATTCTATATACCTTTAGTACGATGGGCGATAGTACAGTTTTATCTCTTTTTCGATATTTTCACACCTAAAGAACTAATTTCGAAAAATCACTTCATAATTCGAAAAATTACTTCCCTCCTTGCCTTGTTCTTATTTTATAGGCAGCAAGCATCATATCACTAGCCGTTTGATCTGGGCGACAGAAACATTTTTATCCCTTTTTCGATTTTGTTTTACCCAGAAATATCGGATTTCGAAAAAACCTTCAAACCGATTTGATTGTGCGCATGCCTACATCAATTTTCGCTACTATAGCTTAAGCCGATGGGTCTAGGTGATGGTACCAGTTTTATCCCTTATTGGTAATTTTTACCCCTAAAGGTACGAATTTCCAAAAATTCACTCTTAGCTGACGTTTACTCAAAAAGGGGAACATACAACCCAAACTTCATCATCCTATCTACAGCCATTTCACCCAAAAATTTTTTCAATAGTGCCGTGGCACCACCCATTTACCAGCGAGATGTAATCTCCCATGTACTATTTTCTTATGACCGATTGAAATTTTGGTTTATGTGGGCGGTGCCACACCTCTTTGCCTAATTATGTTTAAGTAGCCTATGATAGAGGCCCTACGGATAGTACTACACAGTGAAAATTTCATTGCAATCGGTGCATTTATTTCAATGAGATGACGATTTTTTCAAAAGGTACGTGGCACCGGCCATTTCCCAGCGAGACGTAATCCTCCTTGTACCACTTACATATATAGAGAATCTCATCGTCAGACCTCTAATGGATTTTGAGATATGACCGATTGGAATTAGGGTTTGTGTGGGCGGTGCTTCCACGCCCCATTGTCTATGTTGCCAGGTAGCCTATGATCGAGGCTCTATGGTTATTATTACACAAAGAAGATATAATTGCAATCGGTCCACTTATTTGGCTCACATAAGGATTTTTTAAAAAGGGGCGTGGGAGCGCCCTCTTTCCACAAAGTATTTTATCTTATACGTACCAAATCTCGGCCTCGTACCTATAATGGTTTATAATGATTTAATTACAGCCATTTCAAAATTTGAGCTGTTTGGGTCGGTGCCACTACCATTGTACCCCTTGCAGTCCTAACTTCCAGTAATCTCTTCTTAGTACGCGCGTACGCCGTAAAATGAACCTACATTCGAAATTTCGCGGTTCTAGCTTTAGATGTCTGGGGTAGGGAGTGGTCAGTCAGTCAACCAAGCCTGGAGAGCACAGAATTATACGCTTCACTGTATTTCGACGCAGATGTACTTAAGGGGTCATAATCCAATAACCGAAAATGTTTTGTGTTCTTTTAAATGGAAAATAGAGTCCCAATCAGATTGCGTGAAATTTTCTATAAGATAAATTGTATCACAGTCAGACTATAAAAAATTTTCTATATGAAAATTAGTCAGTCTGCCAACATTTTTCTATATGTAAAGTTCGGGCCACTTACACTCCGGAAATTTTTCTATATTCAAATTTTTCTTATAAGTTAAATTGTGGTTCATTCAGATTGCGATATATTTTCTATATAACAAATTGTGTCCCATTAAGACTACGACAAATTTTCTTTATGAAATGTGAAGTGCCGGGCCCACCCATACAGGGTGAATTTTCCATATTCGGATTTTGTCTCAGTGACAGAAGAAAAATGTGTCCCCTTTAGATTGCGATACATTTTCTATCTTCAAATTATGCCCCAGACAGGCGACGTCAGATTTTCTATATAAAAAATGAGTCCCATCAGATTGTTACCAAATTTCTGCAAGTTAATCTGCCGCAATGTGTATTCTACATGATAAATTGTATTCCATTCAAACTACAACAAATTTTCTATAAGGAAAATTTGTCAGTTAAACTTTTATTGTCATATGAAACTCGACGAACTCTGATCTCACACCAAAACACCCCCATAATATTACAAGGACTTTCTAGCCTTTTCAAATCATAAATTAGATTCCTTTTAGATTAGGATAAAATACATGTATAAAAGTAATTTTTATTTGTTTTTTATTTGTTTCTAAAGCAACGGGGGGCGATGTATTTTTATAGCCATCATTCTCGTATTCCGAAATTAAACACAACTACCAGGCTCACAAATTTGAATTTGTCATATAAATAGAAACAGGACACAAGAATTTTATGTTGACATATTAAACATATTTGTTAAATCAAGCACTCCCTTTCCTCAGTGCTACAACAAACACCTGTCCAAACTTTAAATATCCACTTTGAAGCACTTAAATATTTTGTAGTGCATAAAAATGCAGTAGCATAATTTAATTTTATGAACAAAAATATTTGCAATGCTCACACACACACACAAAGAATCGATGACAAATTTTTGTGCGCAAAATAGTTTTAAAGTAATAAAGACAAACGATGAAATTCCATGCGAAAAATTTCCTCAAAAGAAAATATTTAAATATCTTGAAGATGCAGCATTTTAACAATTTTATGTTGAAATCAATGCCGTTAAGGAAGAAAGAGGCAGAGCATCCGTATGAGAGGCTGAATAAAAACAGACAGTGGATGCATGAATATGAAATGGATGAAAATCCTGTTGTGTTGGCGATTGATGATTGGTAATAAACATTTTAAATATTTTATCTTGTGCGGTTCTGGGATTTTCCCTTGGCAGCCTCTAAAGTGTTTATTTGCTTCCCTCCCCCTGCCCCCTTTTCCTCATGCTAGCGATGCAATTTTAATATTCAGACTCATTCATCAAAACTCTCGTTGCTTGTCTGGTTTGATTGGCCGGACTGTTGGGTGTTTTCTTGTTCTTTCTTTCTTCCTTTCTTTCTCTCCCGTTGTTTGTGGGGATCTTTTTTATGTTTTTCGATAAAAATTTATCATCATTATTTCAGTGTTTTCAGGTTTTTACTCACACTTGAGAAAATTAATTATAATTTTGTTTCTTGTTTTTTTATATAAGTTTGCATTTCATCTTTCCTTATTTTGCAATTCATGCCAATTTCAGTTGTAGTGCGTCGCTTTAATATTTGCCAAATGCCTTTTCGTATGTTCGTTCTTCTTGGCTACATATGCGAGACTCAGGACTGCAGCAGAGATGGATCGTTGGATGGCCTTAGGGTTGCATTGGTGATTTTTATTGGCTGGGAAGAAGGCTGTAAGAATTTATTGATACCTTATTAGCAGATAATCTGCCATAAGGCAAACGGTAAAATTTCATCAATAAGCTTTCAATTCAAAACAATGATTGAAATGATTCATTAAATGCAGAAACCTGTTAAGGACTGTTCATTTGAATGCGGGTTCTTTGTGGCAGTGAAGCGTTGTGGCATGTGAAGGATCAAAGGGCGAATCGAAGGTTGAGATTATGGGCGACCATTGGATGCCGTACATTAGTGATGGGGTGTTTTTTTTATACATAAATAGAGATAGATGAAGTTCTTGTCCTATAAGAAGACGTGTTAGAAACATCCTAGCTTTCTTACCAAATATATCCAGCTTAGCTGTTTTCTTCACTAAGATATTGAAATCTTAGCGAAGTACTTTCTGCAACAATATCAGTACATTGAACCTATATCTCTGTGGGGACAAATGTGGTATAGGAAAATGCCTTTGTTGGACTATAAACAAAGTTCCGTACAACAAATATGTCCTGGTAAGCTTGCGACAAATTTTCTATACGACAATAACAGTATAGAAAAATTTTGCGTCAATTGTACTAGATGAACAATTGTGCCGCAGAAAAACTGTCACAATTTTTCTATACGATAAATTTTGGATGAAGAGTTTCATATGAAGAGTTTCGTCTCACTCAAACCCTAGTGTCAGTCATAGTACGATGAATTTGCTTTAAGAAAATGTTTGTACATGTCAAATTTGTGCCCTTCTAAATAGAAAATTGAGTCTCAATCAGATTGCGAGAAATTTTCTATATGTTCAATTGCATCCCAGTCAGACTAAAACAAATGTTCTATACGAAAAGTAGTGTTCCAGCCGTGCTGCCAACATTTTTCTATATGAAAAGTTGCGCCCACTTGTACTGGGGGAATTTTTCTATTTTCGGATTTTGCTCAGTCAGACTTAGACAATTGTTTTAATAAGAAAATATTTTTTGTGAAAAGTTCCGACCGCTACGACAGCGACTTTTTCTGCCTATTGCACAACCCGGTGTGTGAACTAATAGCCACCTTAAGAGTGCAAACAGAGTTTTCCCATATAACACTTATATGTGCCCATGCTCTGACAGAAGAGAAAAGCGATGAGGACAAAGACGAAACTACGAGAGCCTAGAAAATGTATATGACATTAAAATTGTACTATGCGATTGTAATGCTAAAATAGGCAGGGACACCGCATTTGAGCTTACCATTGGAAAATCCAGTATGCGCACCGTAACGTCAAACATTGGCATCAGACTTATTGATTTCTTTGCGGCAAGAAATGTGGTAGTAAGCAGCACTAGATTTGTCCATAGAAATATTAATAAGGCTAAATCCAAATCAATTGACGAGGAATCAGATTGATTACGTGGTAGTCGATGGAAAGCACGCATCGAGTGTTCTGAACGTACGAGTAATCAGGGGTGCGAACATTGACTCCGATCACTACCTTACCACAGTTAAGGTACACACAAGGCTAAACATGGCAAAAAACGTACGTAACCAGGCACAACGAAAGCTGGACATCGGTAAACTGCGTACCCCAGAGGTAGCGGATGCCTACCCCAATCCCCGAACTCAACTGCTTTGGAATGCTCCAACCCCTGATAATATTACCTCACAGTGGCAATATTTAGCTGACTCCATAGAACGGACTACGAGAAGCGTACTTGGGTACTCAAAGCCGTCTCAAGATGATGCCTGGTACGGTTATGAATGTCGAAATGCCACGAATGAGACTGATGCTGCATGCTGGGCGAAACTGCAGCCAATGTCAACGCGAGCCGTTCGTGAACGGCACAGGTAAAAGAGACGAGAGGCAACTCGTCCTTTAAGACGGAAAAAGAAGGAGCTGAAGAAGAGACAGGGTAAGTGCATAGAGCTGCTCCAAAGTAGAGGGAAAAATTCCACCAGAGTTAAGGCGAGAATACGTGGAACAGGGTTGCCCTCCTGCAAAGCGATGGCCAGCTAGTGATGGACCCGGATAATATTCTGAAAATATGGAGAGAACATTTCAGAAACCTACTGCCTACCTACGTCTCAAGATGATGCCTGGTACGGTTATGAATGTCGAAATGCCACGAATGAGACTGATGCTGCATGCTGGGCGAAACTGCAGCCAATGTCAACGCGAGCCGTTCGTGAACGGCACAGGTAAAAGAGACGAGAGGCAACTCGTCCTTTAAGACGGAAAAAGAAGGAGCTGAAGAAGAGACAGGGTAAGTGCATAGAGCTGCTCCAAAGTAGAGGGAAAAATTCTACCAGAGTTAAGGCGAGAATACGTGGAACAGGGTTGCCCTCCTGCAAAGCGATGGCCAGCTAGTGATGGACCCGGATAATATTCTGAAAATATGGAGAGAACATTTCAGAAACCTACTGGATGCGGACACAACTCCAGAAGACCGCACTCCAATCCATGACGATTGTATTAACTGTCCAGCTCCGAGCCAGAGCGAGATACGTGTGGCAATATCCCGCCTTAAAATTAACAGAGCTGCTGGATCCGACGGTCACCCTGCTGAATTGTTTAAGGCAGGCGTGGAGGAGCTGATAAGGAACATGCATACATCAGCTTATGGAGAACATCTGACTGGAGGAGAGCATGCCCGAGGATTGAAGTCTCAGTCTGTTAGTCCCATATACAAGAAAGGAGATCGTAGTGAGTGTAAGAACTGCCGTGGAATAAGCCTATTGCCAATATTACCAAATATTCACTTTACGACAAATCCTGGGAAAAAACTCATGAATAGCAGATCGACACATACGACGTCTTTGTCGAATACAAAGATGCCTTCGACACTCTGATAAGGAATAGGCCATATGAGAACACGGCTGAGTTTGGTACTCCTGCTAAAATAATTCGACTTTGCAGATATACCTTGGAAAACACCAAATCCTCTATAAAGTTTGATCAGGATGACTGGGATCTCAGGCAGGGCGACAGCTTGTCCCATTCACTGTTCAATATAGTTACGGGGAAGCTGATGAGTAAGGCTGGTGTCAACATGTCTGGCTCCATATTCCACAAGAGCCACATGCCACACGGCTATGCCGATAATTATTCGACGAAATCTGTGGGATGTTACTGCAGTTTTCTCATCGATTAAAAAGGAGTCTGAAAACGAGGACAAAACAGAAATAATGATTTCGACGAACGTCAACGTACAAAATTATTGTTTTGAGGTAGTAGATGAGTTGACCAACCTCGGATCTTCCGTCAACAAGAAAAAAAATGTTAGCCAAAATTAAGCGGATAATAGTGCTAGCCAATAGATGTTTTTACGGGCTTCGGCAGCACTTTAGTAACACTACTAAGAAACAGCTATACCAGGTGCTCATTTTACCCGTTCTGTTGTATGCTGCCGAATCGTGTGTGCTTACGACAACGGACATACAAAACCTGGGAGTAGTCGAGAGAAAAGTACTTCGAAAAATAAATGGACCTATTTGTGTCGACAGCGAATTTCGCCATCGGATGAACCATGAGCTGTAAGAGCTTTACCACTACATCGACGTAGCTAATAGAGTTAGAATCCAACGACTACGATGGCTGGGACATGTTGCAAAGATGGTTGTAAATGCTCCAGCTAGGAAGGACGGCGCAGAGCAGGGAGACCCAAATTCCGTGGAAGGACCAAGTGGTAAGCGACGTGCCACCATCTGGTAGGATTAACTGGAGAACGCACGCAGAAGGCCGAAGCGTATGGAATTCGTTAATACTTCAGGCCTCCAATTTATGAACCACGTTTGTAAGTTTTAATATGCCACTTAAGTAATTATGTAAGTATAACAACTTTTCTAAAATAGAAATTCTGTATCAGTTAGACATAAATCTATAACAGTCTATGGACGAAATTGTATTCCAATCAGAAGCATCTAGGCTTCTTAGCCTAATACAGCTTGCGATAAAAGTAATGACAATAAATTCAGTGGGCTGTCTTCTATGTGAAAAAAAATTTTATTCTTAAATTCTTGTCCCTTGTTTCTATGTTTATGTTTATGTTTATGTTTCTTATTTCAATCTAAACTGAAACACTTTGCTTTTATACCTTCTGTAGGGCACCACTTACCAATACATCAATTACTACCTTCACTACTGAACCTGTCGCTGGTGCATTGACGCTAATCCTATACAGAAATTGCACTTTTTGTGAACTGTTGTGTCTTCTTCAATTATATTTTGTGGCTCTAAGAAACAAATTCATTTTTCATTTCATATTCTGGGAAAGCTTCTTATTTCAAGTGTCTTGCGTCTTTAATGCGCTGTCTGATATTGATGAGGTATTTTTATCATCAGTCCAAGCAGCAGTCCGGCAGCAGCTCAGGCATCAGCGGAACGCTATAAAACGGAGCACAAATCGTCATCCTCAATCCCATCCCCTGGGTCATCAATAACCATTGGCATGGACAGTTTCATGTCCCATCATCATTATAATCATTTCATTCTGTGTTGATTTTATTTTGCCCTTTCTTCGACTGGTATCGATCATTGTTTATAAATGTTTTATTAATTCGTGTGTTTTTTTTCTTCATTTGTTTCTTTCATACTTAAAGATTATCTTTTAATTTGTAGTTTTATACGGCCAGCAAAAAGGGAAGGAGAAAGATCTTCTTGAGATTCGCAGCGTCGGCGGATATTATTTGGTCGCACGCAGACACTATTGCTACGTTGATGGTAGGCGATGGAAGGCAGCAGCAGCACACCAGCAGCAGCTGGTCTGTTGCAGATTTGAGGTTTATTTTTTGGGGGGTGTTTTAAATTATTCAATAATGATTTTTACAACTGAACGATTCTCAGACTCGATTCGATTTTACTCTGTCTGTCTCCTCCATCATCTTTTTATTGTTAGCTGGGCAACGATGAAAAGATTTCGCCTTTATGCAATCATTGAATATCCTATTGGGATTTATTTTTATTTATATGAACTCACAGTTGATTGTTCGAAAGCATAAAAGGGCATTTATTATATAGTATAGTAAAGTATTGTAACTACGTTGTAATGTTCATATTTTTATTATTATGGAAATGAGTAATAATAATATTCGGTCTCTTCTTTCTCTTTTGGTTTATTTGATTGCAGATTAAGTCGTTGTCTATGGAAAATATCAATATACGTGTATATGAAAAAAAAACGGTAAGTGAGTATTGTTTAAATTGCGATATATGATAATCACCGTTTGTTCTTATGTATCCTGACATATATCGTATATTGTACATTAATGGGAATTATATTGAATTTCGGCAAAATGTATTTCTGAGAATGAAATGTAATCAGAAGCTTTTACTCTGCGCCGTGTGAGAGTCTTTTGGCGAATTATTATTGCTGATGAAGGGTATTAAAGTAAATACATTATTGCGAAAAATGTATTCATATGGGCGTTGAAAAGACATCATGTCCTTCGTAAGGATAAGAGTATATGAAAATTATTTTTTAAGTACGTAGTTAATATACAGAAAAGTCTGTTGCGAGCAAAATTGTTAATGCTTGACGCATATTAAAATGCTTCTAACCTATGAAAATAAATGTTTGTAGTCAAAAGTCATTGCGTTGTGACCTTGTGCTTAAATTTAGGAAGAAGTAAAATGTTAGAGAAAATAAATGTAGGTAGCACTTGAAGATTTTCTAGATTACCCCATGACATTGAGATGGTGTATTGCCTTAAATACGACTAAGGTCTGCATCCTATGTGAATGTTTTTAGTTTAAAATGAAATGCCAATTTTGTCATTTCTCACCAAACATTACTTAATCGCTGATGTCAGATATGTTAAGTAGTAATCAGTGATGATCATCTCGCTTATATTCCCCTTTAACTATAGCATAGGTGTGTCATAGGCCGTTACATCGTTGCGCTTTCCCTTACAAAGACATGGATTAGTAAATAGGAACCTCGTTTCATGTACCGCTGGGTTGTTGGCAGCAACACCGGCAACACACTAACGAACTAACTCGCGAGTAATAAAAATACCTGATCAGTGACGATTACTTACTTACTTACTTACTTAAGTGGACAATTACAACTTACGAACATGGTTCATAAATTTGAGGTCTGAAGTAATAAAGAATTCCACACGTCTCGGTCCTCTGCGTGTGTTCTCCAGTTAGTCCTACCAGATGATGGCACGTCACCTACCACTTGGTCCTTCCAACGGAGTTTGGGTCTCCCTGCTCTGCGCCGTCCTTCAGGTTCTCCCGCAAACACCTCGCTGGAGCATTTACATCCATCCTGGCAACATTTCCCAGCCATCGAAGTTGTTGGCTTCTGACGCTTTTAGCTACGTCGATGTCGTGGTAAAGCTCATACAGCTCATGGTTCATCCGATGGCGAAGCTCGCCGTCGACTCAGATAGGTCCATATATTTTTCGGAGTACTATTCTCTCGAATAGTCCCAGGTTTTGTATGTCCGTTGTTGTAAGCACCCATGATTCGGCAGCATACAACAGAATGAGTAAAATTAGCACCTGGTATAGCTGTTTCTTAGTATTCCGAGATAAGGTGGTGTTACTAAAGTGCTGCCGAAGTCCGTAGACACATCTATTGGCTAGCACTATTATCCGCTTAATTTCTTTGCTGACATTATTTTTCTTGTTGACGGAAGATCCGAGGTAGGTAAACTCATCGACTACCTCAAAACAATAATTGTCAACGTTCACGGTGAGTCCCCATCGAGAGGACTCTTTGTTCTCTAAACTCATTTTTGCTGACTCTTTTTCTACCGATGGGAAAACTGCAGTAACATCCCGCAGATTTCGGCCAATGATGTCTATATGATCGGCATAGGCTAGTGGCATGTGGCTCTTGTGGAATATGGTGTCAGACATGTTGACACCAGCCTTTCTCATTCATCACCTTCTCCATAACTATATTAAGTAGTGTACAGGACAGGCTATCGCCATGCCTGAGACCTCTTTCCGTGTTGAATGGTTCAGACTGATGTTTACCAATCTTAACCGAGGATTAAGGTACATCTGAAAAGTCAAATCAGCTTTGCAAGAATACCAAACTCAGTCATGGCCTCATATAGCCTATGCCTTGTCGGAGAGTCGAAGGCAGCTTTGTATTCGACAAAGAGTTGGTAGGTGACGATTTGCTTTTCATGGGTTTTTTCTAGGATTTGTCGTAAGGTGAATATAAGATCCTTCGTAGATTTGCCAGGTCTAAAGCCGCACTGATATGGTCCAATTAGTTTTTCTGCAATTGGCTTTAGACGTTCACATAGTATGCTTGAAAGGACCTTGTACGCAATTGGTAATAGGCTTATTTCACGGTAGTTCTTACATTCACTACGATATTATTTCTTGTATATGGGACATAACAGACTGAGACTCCAATCCCCGGGCATGCTCTCCTCTAGCCAGATGTTCTCCATAAGCTAATGCATGCTCCTTATCAGCTCCTCGCCGCCAGCCTTAAACAATTCAGCTGGGAGACCATCGGCTCCAGCAGCTTTGTTGATTTTAAGGCGGGAGACTGCCACACGCATCTCGCTCTGGCTCGGAGGTGGACAATAAATACCATAGTCATATGGTATCCGCATCCAGTAAATCTTTAAAATGATCTCTCCATATCTTCAGATAGTTATCCGGGTCCGTCACTAGCTGACCATCGCTGTCCTTGCAGGAGGGCAGCCGTGTTCCACACATTCTCGCCTTAACTCTCTTGTAGAATTTTCGGGCTTCCCCCCTACTTCGGAGCAACTCTGTGCACTTATCCTGTCTCTTCTTCAGCTTCTTCTTTTGCGTCTTAAAGGGCGAGTTGCCTCTCGTCTCTTATTCCTGTGGCGTTCACGAACAGCTCGCGTTGCCATTGGCTGCAGTTTCGCCCTGTATGCAGTAACCGTCTCTCTCGTGGCATTGCGACATTCATCATCGTACCAGGCATCTTCTTGAGGCGGCTTTGAGTACCCAAGCACGCTTCTTGCAGCCTGTTCTAAGGAGTCGGCTATATTTTGCCACTGCGAGGTTATATTATCAGGGGTTGGAGCATTCGGCAGCTGTTGAGTTAGGTGTTTGGAGTAGGCATCCGCTACCTCTGTGGTACGCAGTTTACCGATATCCAGATTTCGTTGTTACTGCTTACGTACGTTTTTCGCCATGCTTAGCCTTGTGCGTACCTTAACTGCGGTAAGGAAGTGATCGGAGTCAATGTTCGCAACTCTAATCACTCGTACGTCCAGAACACTCGATGCGTGCCTTCCATCGACTACTACGTGATCTATCTGATTCCTCGTCAATTGATCTGGAGATAACCATGTTGCCTTATGAATATTTTTATGGTCAAATCTAGTGCTGCTAACTACCATATTTCTTGCCGCAGAGAAATCAATCAGTCTGATGCCAATGTTCGACGTTTCGGTGTGCAGACTGAATTTTCCGATGGTAGGCTCAAATGCGGCCTCCCTGCCTATTTAAGCATAAAAAACGCCAAGTACAATTTTAATGTCATGGCTCGGGCTACGGTTATATACATTTTCTTGCCAACCACAAACCACATCCAAACTCGTGCTTGTCCGCAAATGCACGCTTCCAGGCGTCACCACGTGGACGTACTCCGTCCTCAGTAGTACTACGAATACGGAGCTCTGTGCAATTGTGTAATTGGCAAGGATCACTCTGGGTTTGCCAAGTTAAACCGATCAAGAAGCTTTACCTTGCATTACACTTCCGACGCTTAGTGATGATTATCTCGCTTATATTCTCCCTTAACTTTAGCATAGAAGTGCCATAGGACGTTTAATCGGTACGCTCTCGCTTACAAAGTAAGCGATGATGTTTGTAAATGCTATTTTAGTTGCAATTGCGTTATAAGCTAGCTGGATACCACGCTTGATTACGAAGTAAGTGAGGATGTCAGTATGTGCCATTTCAATCTGAGTCATAATAAGTAGACGATATTTTTTACATTAGACACGCGTGACTTTCTAAGGTCTTAGATCGCCCGATTACAATGACAAACTGATGTCATGGACTACTAAATAGGTACTTCGTTTCATTTACCGCTGGGATATTAAGAAGATTGCCGTGGTCTTCCACAACACAACAAAACAACTGTAACAGATTCACAGCTTTTAAAGGAATTTCATAACCCTTTATCTTCATTTCTCGCAAAGTAATTTATTTTTATTATTTAATATACACTAACTTTGTTTTTACTCTATTATTTGAATTACCATTTTTTATTCATTCTTTCTAAACGACATCATAATTATATCCTTATGTTTTTACTGACCAGTTCTACAGGAAATAATTTTAATAGTTAACACAGATTTTCTAAAATCTTAACTAGATTACTAAACTGGCATTTGTTGTCAAATTACGATCAGATACAACAATTGCATCAGTATGCTGCTGCTGCAGACATATACATTATACAAACTTCCTATTAACAATATATTATGTTGTTTATATTACCATCACGTTATAAGCCATTTTTTAATTATCATAAATTCTTTTTTGTAAGAAAACACAAAAGAAACACACAAAAAAAAAACTAAACTCCAGCAACTTTAGACCACAACTTTAGCCATAGTAGGCAACAACAAAATGAACGCATATACCTGCTGCATACAAACTCACTTCACCATGTGAGGGAATGTCCGTCTGTCTGTCTTGACTTTGTGATGCTAGGCCATACACTTTATGTTTTGATGGGGATGATACGTGAGGACATTTTATTTGGTACATGTCGGTTACATTAAGAAGAGAGATAAGACTTTATTTTTGCTATAACATTAAGATAGTTTTTTTTATACTTGTAGGCGGAAGGTAACAAATAGCCGTCGCAATATATTGACAAATATTTTAACCCAGAACGCAGCACCAATGCTAGTAACAACCATATAAAAATACACAGTACAACATTTTTCAGCTCATTGATTTGGGACTCAATTTTGAGAACTGCAGATGAAAGTAGCCCCAAAAAGTAGAAGTTCTGCATCATTCTTTTTGTCAAGTTACATGCCATAATAATTTACTATCGATTTGAAGTTCGTAAGTAACGTATAGGGAAATTTGTCACGTTTCATGTACTTTTATTTGACAGTGACACACCACAGTCCTCGGCCAAAGATGCCTATATTATCGGCACATTAAAATATTTAAAATGGTACCACCGGACAAACCATGTGACGAGAGGTGATTCGCTAACGGTTCGTTGGCAATTCGCTAAAGCGATACGTAAAAAGCGATTCTGAAACAAATTCGAAATTGATAACGTTATAGAATCACTGGTGAACATTCGCAAACGAATCGTAAAAGTGATTCGTTTACTAATCGTAAAACCGATTATAACATTATCGAATCGCAGGTGTACATTCGTTAACGTATATAACGATAAAAATTTAATTTTTAAAATTTTTTCATTTAAATAAGTAATTGGTAAATTCATAACAATCTTTGGATTAACTTTTGGCATGCAGGGCAAAAGTTTGTTTAAAATTTAATCTGGGAAGCAATGATATGCAGTACAGATCTTCTATAACTTTAATTTAAAAATCTTTAAATACGTGTGACTGCAGCTCATTCTTCATCTAAAGTGGCAGCAGCAACAGATATTCATCTATCAGTAGTGGAACGTACAAAAGAATTCCAAGCGCTTCTGTCTTTTGCGCTCCATAGATAGTTAGTCACACCAAGTGTAGATAATAGCTCTTTCACCTGGTTCATGCAACGAAGTTTTGGTCACCCTCTCCTGCGCCGCCTATCAAATTTATTGACGAAAACCTTTTGAGCTGGCACATTTTCATCGAAAACCTTTTGAGCTGGAACATTTTCATCCATTCGAACAACGTGTTCAAGCCAGCGCATTCTATCCATTTCAACGCGCCTGACTACTTCGATATCATTGTACAGCTTATACAGCTCGTGGTTCATTCGACAACGATACTCGCCGTTAACGATGATGGGTCCAAATATTTTGCGTATTTTTCTCTCGAAGACTCCCAGAATAGATTGATCCGCTTGTGTCATCACCTAGGATTCTGCGCTATAGAGTAGGAAATGTAGGATCAATAATTGGTAGAGTTAAATCGCTTGATTAGCGCGTAGTAGCAGCGGATTGCTATCAATACTCGTCTCTTGGTTTCAGTTTGACATTATTGTTTTTGCTTACGGCGGAGCCAAGGTAGACAAAGTCAACTATCACTTCAAATTTATAGTTCTTAACGTTCTCGCCGTGTCCCAGAGGAGTGGACTCTTTGTTCGTTGAGACAAATAATTTGGCTTTGTCCTCATTTCACCAGACCCACTTCAGCCGACTGCTTTTCAATGCTCGATAAAGCCACAGTAACATCTCGCAATCAACGGCCAATGATATCTATATCATCGGCATACGCGAGCAACATGTGACTTTTGTTAAAGATGTTACCATTCCTGTTTACTGCAGCCTTTCGCATGATCATTTCCATTACGTATTAAAGAAATCGCAGTACAGACTATCGCCTTGTCTAAAGCCTTGCTTGGTAGAAAATGGCTCTGTCAGATTTTTTGCCAATTTTCACTGAAGACTTCATTTCAGTCAGAGTCAACCCTCAAAGTCGTATTAGTTGCTGAATGCAGCTTTGTAATCGATAAACAAATGGTAGGTATCGATCTGCATCTCCTGTGTCTTCTCCAGTATATATCGTAGTGTCAATATCTGATCGGTTGCGGATTTACCAGGTCTAAAGCCACACTGATAAGGTCCAATCAGGTTCGCCAGAATGGGCTTTAGTCTTTCACATAACACACTAGACAGGACCTTGTATGCGATGGGTAAAAGGCTAATCCCGCGATAGTTGGTACACACACTAGGATCGCCTTTCTTAAGCACAGGACAATGGACACTCAGATTCCAATCATCGGGCATGCATTCCTTGAGCCAAATCGTGTTTATGAGCTGGTGCATGCATGCTGTTAGGTCATCGCCGCTGGCTTTAAAAAGCTTTGCCGGTAGTCCAGTTTTATTGTTTTTAAGCCGTACAATTGCCTTTCTGATCTCTTTCTGGCTCCGTGGTGGACAATCTTCTCCATCGTCGATGATTGGCGTGATTTCGTCATTTCTGCTACCTTTGAGAACATGTAGAGTACGAAAATGTTCCCTCCATATTTGCAGCACACCGAGTGTCCGTGACCAGAATTCCATTACTCTACTAACAGGTGGAAATGCCTGTTCCAAAACTGTAGCTTTCTTTCTTTTCGTAGAATTTTCGGGCTTCATCTGTATATCTGTACTTCTCGAAATCCTGGGTATCTTTTTCCTTCCATAGACACTTGATTCATTATTCGTCTCTTTCCTTTTCCTCCAACACTTGTTAACTATGCCGGAACTATATAAAACTGCAATTGGCTGCAGTTTTGCCGTGTAGGCATCATCCATTTGCTCAGACAATACGCGACATTCTTCATCGTACCATGCCAGCTTGAGCTTGGTTTTTCGTATCACAGTACTGACGTTGGTGCAGTGGTCATAGAATGCGCAATATACAGTAATTGGGTGTCGGGCATATTATAATTACTGGAGTTTGTTTGCAGTAATTGAGAGAGTTGGGTGGAGTGGGCATTGGCTATATCGGTGTACTGCAGTTTTGTGATGTCTATGTGAGTTTGCTTGGCAGTTGGTTACGAACATTTTTAGTACTACCTAATCACGTGTGTACCTTGCCTGCAACTAGGTAGTGATTCGAGTCAATATTTGCACCGCGCATCAAACGCATGTCCATAACGCTTGAGACATACCTTCCATCGATAACTACGTGATCAATTTGTTTTCTGGTCACTTGATCAGGGGATATACAGGATACCCTGTGGTTATATCTTCTGGTTCCACTCAGTACCATGTTTCTTGCCGACGCGAAGCTAACCGGTCTGAATCCGTTATCGGAGGTTTTCTGCTGAACCAAGAACATCTTCAATTACTATTTTAGCATTAAAATCTCTCAGAGCAATTTTTATGTTACGGCCAGGGCGGCGGTCATATATTTCCAGCAGGCGCTCCAAGAATGCATCATTAATGTCCCCATCTTTGTCTTCCATCGGGACGTGTACACAAATCAATGTGATGTGAAAATATTTCGACTTGATGCGGATAGTGGCTATTCGCTTACTTACAGGGTTTAACCGTGAGACCAGATGTCGAAGTCACTTAACGACTATAAATCCACGCGTAAATTTGTGTTCTTCTACATGACAGCTGTAAAAGATGCCATAGTTCTTTCGGCGTTTGCATCCTTGTACCATTCATCGCATTGTTTTTCTGGCTTAGAAAAGTACACTTTTGCTGGTTTCAATTACCATCTCCAAAATGCTAACATATATATTTTTCTAGTCCTAATAGTATGTGTAGAAAACTATGTGATGCTCAGAAACTATGTACATGTACAGCAACATATTTGCAGGAAATATGCATCTTTGTTCTATGGTCTATCTATGAATTCATAACTGAAATTATGAAAAACTTCAAGTGGAGGTTGACAAATGCGAGGGTAATATGAACAGTCGAGAATATATAAAAACATCTGCGCTAGGCAAAAAAAACTATAGCCAACAGATTGAATAAAATTACAACATTAATTACAATGCTTTTAGATAAATCTGATGGATTGGATTAGTACAAATACTGGAAGATAGGCGGCGTTAGTGATGGGTGAGATGTTGGTATCAGTCGATCGATTCTTAAAATATAAATTTGACATTTTGGATCGATTTAAAAAAAATATATATTTTCTATTTCCTCATTTCCACCCTCTTCGTTTAGCCAAAGTATTAGACCTTCTTCCTCTATTTTCATTTATATGCAAAGAACCTGGGATATTATGGGAAGATCCCAAGACAGAAAGGCGTTTGAACACATGATTCTATTGGTGGCTCAGCAGAAACAACATGTTGTTTGTTCTCCACCATTCTTTCGAAAAATGTGTGACTTATAGCAAAAGGAAAAAATACACAAGGATAAATGCATAAGTAGTGCAAAGGCTAAAAAGCTAAGAGGACCTAAGAGCTTTTGAATCTATTTTCATGTAATAACTGCTGCTGCTTTTGGTGATGCAGTATTGCTGGGTACTGTTGTAGCTGCTGCTGTTGTGGATGATGGCGATGATTATGAGGTGGTACTTGTCCACTGAGAATTGCCATTAATAAACAGGGGTGTTGGCAACAAAAACACCACCCGTATTCGCACACAACATATTTCCTTAGGTTTTTGTATCCCTTTACTAGTACATGTCATAAGCTAGAAGAGGGGAGGAAAGAGCATCTAATACTTTATGCGTGTTGTGTTTTTTTTGGCCAAAGGTAGGAGTTTGGTGTTTCCTTTCTTGTTTCTGGGTAAAATTGGTTAGTTGTGCTGATGGTGTTGCTTCTGCTGTTGTTGTTACTACATTAGAACAACAAGAAAACATTTTATTATAATAGGTGTTGTTGATGCTGTTGTTGTTCTTTCGCCTTCTTGTTTTTTGCGTATCCCCTTGAGAAAATGATAATAAAACACCGAGCTGAAGACAAGAAATACAGAGAACCTAAGGTACAATATTAAAGAAACTCTTCGACAGACGACTAGTAACAACGCCACTAAATAAGATTTCCGTAAGAAAATAAAGGTGTGGAAAAAACTACAAACAGCAGAGCAACACCATCAACACCAGCACCAACAGCAAGAGCAATATAAATGTAGCTGCAATTTAAATTTAGCAGCTGGTTGCAAACAAACTCAGCACTCATACAATTACATACAAAACAACAACAAAAAAGCCAAAAAACACACCGGACGGACAGTGTTAAAAGCCGTGAACACCGTGGTTTACAAGCCTTTTACGTTGCCCCAAAAAACCCTTATTACTTTTAATTGAATTAGTTAATTTTTTCGTAGAAACCTTGAAAAGCTCTCAATTATAATTACAATAATTGAGAGGGATTCAATGTTAAAAAGGGTCATATCAGCAACTTGAACATTAATTAAACGTTAATAAACTCAAAACAAAAGGCGACGAATTAATTACAGAATTCTAATGGAAATATTGTGTGTTAGTATTAATATTTTGTGATTTTTTGTCTGACATTTTGTGAAAGCATTGTTTTGGAATGGAAATGGAAGAATAGAATAAAGTTCTACATACATTCCTTTAATTGGCGGCCCTCTAAATGTTGTTAATTTACAATAATGCGAGAAGCACTCCCACATCTCATTAATGGGAAGTAAAGGGAAATTAAGTTTTTTTTCGAAATAATGTTGAATAATTACATAGCAAAACACATGATTTTGGGACTCAATTCTCTGAACTGCACGTGAAAGTAGCCCCAAAAAGAAAATATTCTGCATCATTCGTTTTGTCAAATAACATGCCATAATAAAAATTTAATATCGATTTGAAGTTAGCAAGTATCGTATATGGGAATTTGTTACGTTTCAGACTCTTTTGTTATATTGTTATATGGTGGCGTATGATTATCATAAGTAATATTCCACGCAAATCATACGCCAACAATTTTATTGTAACTGCTACAAAATAAACCCAGTTTAAAATCATGTGATGAATGGAAAAGTTAAACTGTTGCTTATGTAAGGAAACTTTATATGAACAGATAAAAGGAATTGTAATTCTTAAATTTTTTAAATTTGTTTCAGCTAAGTCGGGTAGTGGTTGCCGAGTTATGTCAAACAAAACAGTCTAAAACGTGACAAATTCCCCTATATGATACTTACAAACTTTAAATCGATATTCAATTATTTTGGCATGTAACTTGACAAAACGAATGATGCAGAACTTCTTCTTTTTGGTGCTACTTTCACGTGCAGTTCTCAGAATTGAGTCCCAAATCAATCATGTTGTACTGTGTTGTTTATTAGAAATGTATTCAATTTAGCAGCTATTGTGTATCATAAAGTTGCTCATATCAAAACATGTTACATTACTTTAAATAAATATAAGGTCCTAGGAACAACAGGCTGAGTGTCCCGTACTTAACAAAGGCAATCCAAGTGTGTGTACCAACTATCGCGGGATTAGTCTTTCACCCATTGCATACAAGGTCCTGTCTAGTGTATTATGTGAAAGACTAAAGCCTATACTAGCGAACCTGATTGGACCTTATCAGTGTGGCTTAAGACCTGGCAAATCCACGACCGACCAGATATTCACGTTACGACAAATCCTGGAGTAGACCCAAGAAATGCAGATCGACACCTACCATCTGTTCATCGATTACAAAGCTGCATTCGACAGTCCGATACGACGGAAATTGTTGGATGCTATGGCTGAGTTTGGTATCCCAGCGGAGCTAAAACGACTTTGCGCGATGACACTGACTGACACGAAGTCTTCAGTGAAAATTCTACCACCAGCGAGGCTTTAGTCAAGGCGATAGTTTGTCTTGCGATCTCTTTAACATCGTACTGGAGAAAACCATGCGGAAGGCTGCAGTAAACAGGACTGGATCTATCTTTAACAGAAGTCACATTCTGCTGGCGTATGCCGATGATATAGATATCATTGGCCGTGGTCTGCGGGATGTTACTGCCGCCTTTTCGGGCGTTGAGAAGCAGTCGGTGAAAGTGGGTCTGGTGATAAATGAGGACAAAACCAAGTTATTTGTTTCAACGAACAAAGAGTCTACTCGTTTGAAACGCTGCGTAAACGTTGACAACTATTACTTTGAAGTGGGAGATGATTTTGTATACCTTGGCTCCGCCGTAAACAAAAATAATAATGGAAATAAAGAGACGAGTAATGATCGTAAATTTTCTTTCATTGTCGGCTCCCCTCGAATGTTGTTTGACAGCAACTTCGCAGTATTAAGCGTCGATTCAATCGTCGTGTCTAGTAAGAGCTTCTCAAAACAGTGACGTTCGCATTCGCCGATAAATAAGTAGGTGCCGTTAGTTGTGAATCTAAAAATAGAAAGCGTGTTAATTCACAACAAAAGCGATAAGCTATCCCATACCTCATTCATGGGGTGCAAAGGGAAATTAAGTAAGTAAATTAAGTAAGTAGTAAGTAATGATCGTAAACCGGTGCTGCTATGAGCTACGCAAGCTATTTAATGACAAAGCCCTCTCTCGACGAACAAAGATCCAACTCTACCAGAAACTGACCCTAGCTGTCTAGATCTACAGCGCAGGGTAATCACGCAAGCGGATCAAGCTATATTGGGAGTCTTCGATAGAAAAATACTTCGCAAAATATTTGGACCCATCATTGTTAATTGGGAGTATCGTCGTCGAATGAACGACAAACTGTGTGAGCTATACAATGACATTGACGTAGTCAAACGCGTTTAAATGGACCGAATGCGCCGGCTTGAACACATTGTAAGAATGGATGAAAATGTTCCAGCTCGAAAAGTCTTTGGCAATAAACTCAATGGACGGCGCTGGAGGGGGTGACCAAAAGTTCGTTGAATGGACCAGGTGGAAGAGCTGTTATCTAAACTTGGTGTGACGAACTATCTATGGAGCGCAAAAGACCGAAGCGCTTGGAATTAATTTTTATGTGCGGTTACTCATGGATGAATTTCTGTTGTTGCTGCCAATTAAGAGATACCCGAAGGGGTCGGGCTTCATAAAGATTAGTTAAAGTTTACTCGAGTGATCCTGCCCACACGTCTTCCAAAGTTATGAAACTTAAGTTACTTCGGTATATATTGTATATTTATACCATCATCTCTAAGGGTGAGATGATGTACGTTATGGTCTGTTTTCTATCTTAAGGAACTTGCCTCTCTTTCTATGTCCTTGCAAATTTTTCCATGTGGGTAACATACACAAAAAAATGACTGTGTGAACTTTCTTAAAAATTTTTAAAATATGGCAGAAAATATGTTTCTATTATTTTTAAGGATAGTATTCCTTTTTAATATCGTTGAAAATGAATGTGACAGTTAAACCCTAGTCACACGCATGTTAGTCACATGAACTAACCATCATACCACAGACGATACCTAACGCCTAATATGTTCCACTAAAAAAACTTTTATATGATTCTCTAAAATTGAACTTCAAATCACTGTGATTGTTACCTCATAACCCATCACTATGTGCCACTTATACCACCTCTCTTGTTGATTGTCAGTGCCACAAAGCATGTCTGGAAGAGTACCGGTCTTCGTATTCAAAATCCGTGGAAACAAAAACCACAACATTATGAATATGAGTTTAAACTACACTACAACACGTACTAAGCCATCCAAACAGCAAAAACAAAAACAAAAACAACAAAAAAAATACGACAGCAAACAACACCGAAAAAAACTAAACAGCAAAAAACCCTGCTGATGGTCAATGTTGAGGCTGGGCCAAACCAATCTGCATCATTGCTGTTGCTGGCTGGTTGGTGTTGCAGCGGCGATTGTTGCTATTGCAATGCTTGCTTTTTTTTGTTTTTGTTGCGAATTATAGTGTGTGATGGCTGCGTTGCAATTTATTAAATGTCTTCATTTTCTGTTGTTGTTTAAAGCTGCAAAGAGTTAATGTTGTTATTAAGCTGTTTTGTTTTGCGTAGTTGTTGTTGTTGCTGTTGTTATGCCTTTTAAAATCTTTGTTAGCAGGCAGCATTATATTGGTTGTTGTTGTGGTGGCTGTCCTTCCTTATTTTGTTTTGTAATTTGCGCAAAATTTCCATACATATTTATATGAGTGCATGTGTTGATAGTGTTGTACTTGACATACGAGGCAAGACTGATGAGGTATGGGTTAGAGGTTAAAGTTGAAATGTATAGACATAATATAAGAAGTGTCTTAGTAGTTGTTGGTGGATAAACATTACAATTGACAGGTATATGTTGCAGTTAAATGTTATGTAAGGTTCTTGCAGATTATGTAATTTTCGACTATAAGTGGAAGTGGAAGTGCCACTATTCGCCTCGGAAACATTTGAAAACATTTTTATGTTTATTGTTAATATAGTGGTACTTTTATTAATTCATTGCACTGTGAGACAAATGGTAGGGGTCAGTGATCAGGAAGGGTTCAAACTACCGGGGAAAGTTATATCGGTAAAAAAGAATTTATATGTGTCCCGGCGTTTCGGTGGGTCACGTCTATGAATCGAGATATATCGATTTGAAGTTAGTAAGTATCGTATATGGGAATTTGTCACTTTTTGTGCTCTTTTGTTGTATTGTTATATGGTTGCGTATAATTATCATAAGTAATATTGCACGTAAATCATACGCCTGGGAGTACACCAGTTTTATTCTAACTACTACGAAATGAACCCAGTTGAAAATCATTTGATGAATGGAAAAGTTAAACTGTTGCTTATGTAGGGAAGCGTTATATGAACAGATTAAAGGAATTGTAATGTTTAATTTTTTTAAATCTGTTTAAGCAAAATCGGACTAGTCGTTCTCGGGTTATGTAAAAAAAACCACCAAAGGTGACAATTTCCCCTATATGATAGTTACTAACTTCAAAGCGACATATCTCGATTCCTATACGTGACCCAGCGAAACGCCGGGACACGTATAACTTGTTTTTGACCGATATAACATTGCCCGTTGGTTTCATCCCATCCCGATTTCGACTGTCGCATAGTGTTATTATCTATGGTCACCTTCGTACTCCCTGAGCTGAAATTTTTAACTTCTTACATTAATAAAGCAACTAATATACAAGGAGGTTTCCTTTAAATATAAAAATAAATAAATTACAGTTGCAGAAGTACTTCTGATAAGGGTGGAAGGGTGTTGTTTATTTTAAAGTCTGCTAAAATTTCCTACAAATTAAATAAAAGTACTTTTTTGGTGACATAAAAGTATTTTTGTTGGTGCAATAAAAGTACTCCTGTTTTACAAAAAAGTTCGTTTTTGGGGCAGTAAAAGTACCTTTTGGTACAATAAAGTACATTTTAGTACAATATAAAATCTTTTTTCTTTCAATAAAAAGTATTTTTATGGTTGAATTACAATAAAAGTATTTTTTCTAACATTCAATGTACTATTTGGTACAAAAAAATACTTTTTATTACAATAAAAGTACTGTTTGATGCAATAAAAGTCCTTTTTTACAATAAAAGTACTTTTTTAGTACTACAAAAGAAAATTATTGTTCAATTAAAGGTATTTTGGTACAATAAAAGTATATTTTTTATACCAAAAATACTTGTTAACGCAATAAAAGTACCCTTTAGTGCAATAAAATATTTTTTTTTTCAACAAGAGTACTTTTTGATGCAATAAAAGTACTTCTTAGGTACTAAAAAGGGCACTTTGGTACAAAGAAAGTACTTTCATGGTACTTTATATAATAAAAATAACTTTTTCAGTGTCATGAAAGTACTTTTTTGATTCTATAAAAGTTAAGTTTTGTACAATTATTTGTTTACCATAAAAGTCTTTTGTAGTACAATTAAAGTAATTTGCTGATACTATAAAAGTAGACTTCAGTACAATAAAATTCTTTTTTTTTAAGATAAAAGTACTTTTTTGGTAAAATAAAAGTACTTGTTGATGTATTACATTTGCCTTTTGATACAATAAAGGTACTTTTTGTAACGATAAATGTGCTTAATTGGTACAAAAAAGTACTTCTTAGTACAATAAAAGTACTGGTTGATGTAATCAACTCCTTTTTTTACAATTAAATGTTTGGTACTATAAAAGTAAAAGAAAAAGTACTTGTTGGTAAAATAAAAGTTCTTTTTTGGTACTTTGTGGTATATTAAAAGTACTTGTTGGTGAAATAAATATGATTTTTACAATAAAAGTACTTTTTGAAGCAATAAAATTACTTTTTTGGTACTATAAAAGAGCATTGTGGTACATTAAAAGTACTTGCTTGGTACTGTTTTACAATAAAATAACTTTTTTAGGTTCTTGAAAGTACTTTTTTGATGCAATAAAAGATAATTTATTTAATTTTTTTAGTGTACCATATGAGTACTTTTTGGTATAATAAAAGTACATTTCAGTACACTATAATTGATTTTTTAGCTAAAAGTACTTTTTAGATAGAATAAAAGTTTTTGTTGTTGTATTGGCTTTTTGATTCAATAAAAGTACTTTTTGTAACAAAAAATTTACTGATTTGGTACAAAAAGTACTTTTTAGTGCAATAATAATACTGGTTGATGCAATAAAAGTACCTTTTGGTACAATAAAGCACTTTTTGGTATAATAGTAGTACTTCTCTGGTACTACAAAAGTACATTTCAGTACACTATAATTGATTTTTTTGCTAAAATTTCTTTTCAGATTGTACAAAAGTTTTTGTTAATGTATTAAAATAACTTTTTGATACAATAAAAGTACATTTTGTAACAATAAATGTACTGATTTGGTACAAGAAAGTACTTTTTGTACAATAAAAGTACTGTTTGATACAATTAAAGTACATTTTACAATTAAAGTACGTTTTAGGTACTATATAAGTAAATTTGTGTTCAATTAAAGGTCTTTTTGGTACAATAAAGGCACTTATTGGTGCAATCAAAGTACTTTTTGGTACAATCAAAGTACTAGTTGGTGCAATAATATTATTTTTTACAATAAAAGTACTTGTTAGTGCAATAAAAGTACTTTTTTGGTACAGAGAAAATACTTGTTGATGCAATAAAAACACTTTTTGGTACAATGTAAGTACTTGCTGGCGGAATAAAATTATTTTTTACAATAAAAGTACTTTGTGATGCAATAAAAGTACTTTTTTGGTACAACAAAAGTACTTGTTCATAGTCCTTTATAACAATAAAGCTACGTTTTGGATGCAATAAAGATCATTAAAAAAAACAGTTTTTGTGCAATAAAAGTACTATTGTGGTAATTAAAATGTATTTTTAATAGTACTTTTTGATACAATAAATTTACAAATTAAAAGTCCTGTTTTCCAATAAATTTACTTTTTTTGGTACTCTTTAACGCCTTAAGTTGGCAATAAGCTGATAATCTTATAATTAAGAAGGCCAAAGTAGTTCGGACATCTCTATTCTGCGGCTTCATTAAAATTTGTTATCAATGAACTTTCCGTTCATAATGTCCCAGCTAACAAAACTGCTTAGCTTATTTTAATACCAATATTTTTTTTCAAAACCAAAATTATTACTTTGCCCACCCTTTTAATTCCCTTATCAGGTCCCACAACAACAAAAAACACACACAGACATTTTCCGTCTGTCGTTATAAATATTAACAACACCAACAACTCCAGCAACAACAAAAAAAACGCTGGCTGGTGTTGAGTCTTTGTTAATGTCATGTTGCCCAAAATGACTGAGTGACTGACATGATGTTTGCTGTCAGTGGAGTCGTATGTCGGTTGGTTTTTTTGGCTTTCGATTCTTGCAGCTTGCAACATCAAGCGCAATCTTCATGCGCTGCACCACAACACAATGGCATTATTTCATATTTTTTTGCCAGCGTTATTTGTTGCTTTCGTTTTTGGTGGACCCGCCGCCGACGCCACCGCTTTTGATGCTTTATTATGACTTTATATACTCTGCGGGCCTCACCGCATTTCTTTGACTGGTTGGGAGTTTTATGTCTGTCTGTCCATCCATCCAACCAGCCGTCCATCCATCTGTCCATTAGTAACCGACTAGCTGGTGCTTTTCTTCAGCCTGCTGCTGCTGCTGTTGTTGCCGCCGCATCCCCCTTATCACTGTTTGCTTTTTGGTGTCGGCGGTGAGCTGTCTAAACATTTGCATCTTATGGTCAATTCATCCATGACTTTGAGGTGTGAGCTATTTTAATGTTCTTGATTGCCAATGATAAAATTGTTCATTGTTGTTTGTCGCGCGCACCTTGCGCCGCTCCTACTCCTCCCACCGCCACACTTGGACACTGGTATGCGGTCGCACCAAAAACCCCACCCATGGCAAACGTCATTCTAGGCATTTACATGTCTCCTTTTTCACATTGCAAAGTGTGTCCGAAACAACGCGAGTCCGAGGATAACACAAGTAAAATTGAAGACGATGACGAAGAAGATGAAGGTGTTGGTTGGGTGTTCATAATGCTTGATTTTGGTGGTGGTGGTGTTGTTGTCATGTTGTTGTTTATGGTGGTGTTGTCGTCGTAGTCGTCGGCATCATCATCATCATCAGTTGTGATAGTGTTGCTGCAGCTATTGTTGTTTATTGTAACACAACTTAAGAACAACATGTTGTAGCACAGTTGATATTGGCTCAGTGGTTGGCTGCTGGAAATTACTGTGGTTTGGAAGAAAATAAGGACTGGGTAAATACTATCGACTAAAATTATTAAAACACTGAGAAGCTCTAATTATTGCTAAAATTGTTGATAAAACAAACTGTCGCTGTGTAAAAAGCTCTCAATAAGCCCTGAAGTCTTTGCCTTTTGTTTCAACTACAGAACTTTTTAATAAAATTAAAGTAATTTTTGACACAAAAAATAATTTTTTGCTCAATTAAAGAACTTTTTGGTACAATAAATGTACTTTTTGATAAACTAAATATTACGTTTTCTGTTTTCTGTGTACAAATATTATCGCGCTAGGACTAAATGACAGTTTTGCCACACCCCCTTCGCTCACTGTTTGAGAATATAAATTTGGTCTGTAAATTTTAATCTAAACTGCCGAGTACTAACTTTGTACCAATTTGTATCTCTCTAGGTATAAAATATAGTTTTGCCACGCCCACTCCGCCCACTGCTCCAAATATTCAAATTTCGTCTGCATATTCATATACGTGTTGCCGAGCGCTATCTGTATATCAAATTTTATCTTCCTAGCTCAAAAAGTTTTGCCACGCCATCTCCGTCCATAGGGTCAAAAATTAAAAAAAAATTATAGCCTACGGTAATTTCCATAGGGTACACTACATGTGTTCCAAATTTGATTGAAATCGGTTCAGCTGTTTAGACGTGACTGAGCAACAGGATATGGGAGTTATCTGCTCCCATCGAGAAATGGCGTGATGCAAGAGACAATAACTCATCCTCGCCCAGAGTGACCAATCCAGACCATTGAATACGATAATACTTAATATTAGTATTGTCGCTCATACTATTGATGTTTCTTCGATCTAAAACAGAACATGAATAAATACTACATATGGGATTGATCTGCTCCCCATGGAGCTATAACGTTATGCAAGGGACATTCATTCACCCTCACTAGGAATGACCAATAAAGGTCTTCTAATATGATAATATTCAATATAATTTATGCTGCTCACACTTTGTGATATATCTCCGATCTGAAACAGAAGCGGGATATATCTTATACAGGGGTGTGATCTGCTTCTGTGGCGCTTTGACATGAAGCATAGGACATTCATTCACTATCCGACATGCATTCATTTATGTCCGTAGTGATCAGTCTAAGCCCACGAATATGTTTATACTCAATATCATTTATATATCTCATACTGTGTGATATATCTCCGATCTGAAACGGATGTGGGATATAACCTATTCGGGGGTGTGATCTGCTGCTATGGGGCTTTGACATAATGCGCAAGACATTAATTTACCATCGTCCGTACTGATCAATCTAGGTCCTCGAATATGCTTATATTCAATATCATTTGTACCTCTCATGTACCTCTCATGTACCTCTGATGTATCACTGATCTAAAACAGAATTGAAGCTTATCCTATAAATGGGTGTGGGGCTATACCATGATGCAAAGGACATTCATTAACCATCGCTGGGAGAGACCACTCCAGACTCTTGAATGTGATAATACTCAATATCTCTATTATCACTCATACTCTGTGATGTATCTCCGATCTAGAACATAATCCGAATATACCCTACATATGGGTGTGATCTGCTCCCATCAGGCTTTTACGTGATGCAAAGATCATTCATGCACCCTTAAATATGATAATATTCAACACCAGTTATACCGCTCATACTTTCCGATATATCTCCGATATGAAACGAAATCCGGATATCTTATATATATGGGAGGTATTTGCTTATGTAGGACTATGGCGTGACGCAAGGGACATTCCTTCACCTTCAACCTAAATGACCATAATTTGCCCTTTTTAAAGCTAAGCATGATGGTTAGAATACGCGTATACCATGCGGGAGATCCTGGGTTCGATTCCTGCCTCCAATCATCTACATTTTTCTTTCATTGCCGGCCCAACGATGTTGTCGACAGCAATTTCGCAGTTTCGAGTGTCGAGTTTATCGGCATGTCTAGTAAAAAGCTTCTCACACAGTGACGTTCGCATTCGTCGATAAACAAGCAGGTGCCGTTAGTTGTGAATCTATAAATAGAAATTGTGTTAATTCATAACAACTCGAGAAGCGATCCCGTACCTTATTCAGTGGGTGTAAAGGGAAATTAATTTTTTTTTATTTTGTCTTCTACCCAAAAATCTCTCTACCCTCACCCACTGTAACCTGTCTTTGTTGCATGATTGCAGTGATGGTGATGGTGTTGGTGGCGGGTTCTTTTGCATTTTGTGGCGAATTTTTGTACGTTTTGTTGCTGTTGAAATGAAAATATTTGCCCTCTGGTTATCTTGTTGTAACAAGATAATTGCTTAATTTGATTGGCTTACATTATCAGGCGTAAAATGCTTATACTCGAAATACTAACCCATGCGACTCCAGCCGCTGTCGCCGTTGCTCTCAGCCTATCTTTTACGAACGCGCGCGATTCTCTAGATGTGTTTCGATTTGTGTGCTAATATATATATATATGTGTATGTGTGTGTGGTGGGGTATCTCGGTTGTAAATCTTTTGTGGTTTTGTGTGTATCCTTTCTTGTATTCATATGTTTTTGATAATATAGTCATTTAGCCTGTGGTTATCAAACTATGCGATTTCCATTCATCCAACCATCACATCCATCCATCTATCCATCCGACCAATCAACCATCCATCCACTCAGTCAGTCAGTCACTCAGTCAGTTATTCAGTTGGCGGCCATCCCTCACTCCTAGACCTGCCGGCCATTTCATTGTTGTTAAGTTTGTTGCATATAATTTTGAGGTTTCACTTTGTGTCTGATGCCATCCATATACTAGTACACTCTGAAGGGGGGGGCACTTAAGGGCCTTTTATGCGGTTGGTGTGATTTGTGAAAATGCTAATTAAGATGAACATGTGTCTCAGTTTTGAAATTCTCGTTAACTCATATTGCAAATTTGCTTATTGGCATAACGACACACACACACAGAGAAGGCGAGAGAGAAACACGCAAACAACTCTACAACAACAACTCTATGCAGGTGTACAAAGTGAAGGGGGTTCAATTGTTATGGTCATAGTAATAATGCCCTGGGTTAATATGAAATACATATTAAAGCGACTCATAGGAAAAGAGTATTGAATACCGAAACATGTTAAGATCATAATAATAGTTAATAATAATGAAATTATATGATAATCATTTTATGTCAGGTAGTAAATTTTCGAAATGTTACTATGTGAATAATTATGATAATTTTAGAAATATATGAATATTATTATTTTATTGGCAAAAATAACTAGGCATCTATTTCAATACAATTTTGTTCGCAAAATTAGCAGAACTTGCATAAGACAGTACAGCATTTTTCAGCTTATTGGGATTTGGGACTCAATTCTGAGAACTGCACGTGAAAGTAGTCCCAAAAAGAAGAAGTTTTGCATCATTCGTTTTATCAAGTTACATGCCATAATAATTCAATATCGATTTGAAGTTAGTAAGTATCGTATAGGGGAAGTTGTCACGTTTTAGGCTCTTTTGTTTGACATAACTCGAGAACCACTAGTCCGATTTAGCTGAAACAAATTTAAAAAAATTTAAGCTATTCATATAACGTTTACCTTCATAAGCAACAGTTTCACTTTTCCATTCATCAAATGATTTTGAACTGGGTTTATTTGTAGCAGTTACAATAAAACTGTTGTACTCCGTGGCGTATGATTAACGTGGAATTTTACTTATGATAATCATACGCCACAATATAACAAAAGAGCTTAAAACGTGGCAAATTCCCCTATACGATACTTACAAACTTGAAATCGCTATTAAATAATTATGGCATGTAATTAGACAAAACAATTTATGCAGAACTTCTTCTTTTTGGGGCTACTTTCACGTTCAGTTCTCAGAATTGAATCCCAAAATCATGTGTTGTACTGTGTAAGGTAACATGTGATTATAGCTAAGTAATTATTGCATTAATTACACATGGTTAATACAGTTTTTTAGTATCTGTATGTATCATCATATATTTTTGATGTATTTATAAGAAATAATAATTGAAAACAATCTAATTGGGAGTCTAGCGAAATCACGTCCATCTACTTTCAAAAACTTGTGGGTTTTGTGAAGGCCTTTTTATACATTGCAATCGATTTGTAGTTACACTTGCATTTCATTTATATAAGCATCTGAATGTGGCCTTTGATTTCACTTTCTCAACCCACTACATTTATACCATACGGCTACCATATTACTTTTCTTTCTTCGTGACCCTTTATAACCCTCCTCCTCTCTGTCTGAGAAATGTTGTCTGTGTTTTTTTTTTCGTCTGTTAAAAACATTTGCATCGTTTAAAAACTTAATCTGCGAACAATTTCCTTTTCATGCAACAATTATTTTCCAACAATGTTGCTCGCCAAGAAATTATGCAAACTGCAGCGCACCAACAAAAACGAAAAAGAAAAGGTTGAAAGATATGAATGCCACAGTGTTTGTCTATTGATGGCTTGTCTGATTTATATATTGTTGCAATGAAAAATTATGTTCAACAATTTCACCTTTCGTTCGATAAAGGTCTAGCTAGCTAGCTAGCACTTACCTAAGGTGGATGTTGCAAAAGTTTTCGGATACACAAATTGTGACATTATTTCTGTTATTGGGATCCAAAGAGCAATGTTCACTATTGGGAAAATAGCAAATGAAGGTTTTATTTTATAGGTTTGTACTTACTTACTAACTTTAAATCGATATTAAATTATTATGGCATGTAACTTGACAAAACGAATGATGCGGAACTTCTTCTTTTTGGGGCTACTTTCACGTGCAGTTCCAGAATTGAGTCCCAGAATCGTGTGTTGTACTGTATAAGTTTATAGATGAATTCATTGTGAAATTGGCATTGGCATTACATTTATGAAGCTGTTCTGGTTACATCTGACACAACATAGTCTCTTTTAGCATTATGAAAGAGGGAAAGAAAATAAATCTGATACATAGATTTACTCAAAACACCAAAATATTGACATTGGCCCTTGTAGTTCTAAGCCACATATATATTTAATAGGGTATGTCCGAAGGACTTTAAGAACTGAATACAGATTTAAGTAATTTCGCATTTTCTTTTCTTATTACTTATTTTATCGTTTGGGTGGTCTTTGGCGTTTTATTTGTGTGCCCTAAAACTTTTTCAACACTCTATGCACACATTTGCATTGGTTACATTCTCCCTCTTAAGTCTGTCTAAGCAATATTTAAAAATTGAAAAGTGAAAAAGTATTGTAATACTGTACAATTGTTGTTTAGGAAGAAGACGAAGAGAAAATAACAACCACATTATTTAAAACTTCCTTATTAGCATTGATGTTATTCAAAAGGACAGTGTCAGACAAAAAATGATATGCAGATCGTAAGAAACGTAGAAGGAACTAAGGTCGTATTTGAATTTTATTGGGTTGTTAAAATAAGTGTTAGGGTATATATTAAGGGAACGATTAATTAATTCTAAGAAAATTTGTACAAAAAACCTTCGGTCTAGAACTATGATAGGCATCCCATAGCCTTGCGAGGCCGGCAATAATCGTTTTTTTTCACACAGACACGAAAGTTATGTTTGGTTCAAAATAGACGATTTGTGTGAGTGGAGAAAAATCAACGCCCCTCACTCTGACGGGTGTCAAAGACACGATTTTTCATTTTGTGGCGAATTTTTGTACGTTTTCTTGCTGTTGAAATAAAAATATTTGCCCTCTGTTTATCTTGTTATAACAAGATAATTTGTTAATTTGTTTAGGGTCGATTTGTATGAGTGGAAAAAAGCCGGATATGGATAATTCTAAGAAAAATTCAACAAACCATAGGTTTAAAACTATGATAAGCAACCCATAGACTCGCGAGGCCGGCAATAATCTTTTT